>OW386286.2:161754654-163018008 GCA_936432065.2 Rutpela maculata
GTACGTCAACGTCGTCTACAGCAGTAATTGTTTTGATTCCCTCGTTTTTAAATCTATGCACCAATTGCGAAATAAACCGTTCCTTTTTGTGAGATTGTTTATCATTTTATTTTGCGGTTCAGTCAGTGGCGTATTCTCATGAAAAACAATTTCCGGTGAAATGCGTTTCAAAAGACGCTGCTGTCTTTCGATGCTCTTCATACTCCAGTCAGCATATCCGTCAAACACTACAGTCACTTTTTGGCCGTAATGTTTACGAATAAAGCTGCTTCGGCCATACTACACGATGAATCAAATTGCCGCCATCAACAATGAACTGGCAATCGGAAAAATCTATTGGCCTCTCTCGTACAGCATTGAAAATATCATACAGACGATTTCTTAATTTTCCTCATTAACCCTTTCTTATTGAAGAGAAGAAGTGGAATTGAAGCAAGCTCAGAGTTGAAACATGACTCCAAATCTTCTTTTGTGTGAACAGTACAGATTATCCTCTAATATAATTGCGAAGAAGGGGAAAATACATAAACTACTTGCGACAAAACCCTCTATATATGCATCTAATAGAGAAAATTCTGCTCAATAAATTCATTCCTGAGCATTTTTCTCGTTAGAGTAACCGGTTTTAAGATATTCGGAGTCAAACTTGGAATAGGATGGATTTTTACCTCCGCGCCCCAAACTACGCCTCTGTTCGGACGCTGTTAGCGCGAAATAGGTGAGGATAAGCTACAAGGTTATTAGTACATTTTTTATGCAGAATTTAACATGACGATTTTTTTTATTTCCTATACTTTTTTCTCTTTCGACGAACGGTTTACAAGATAAAAGTGAAAAACCAGCGTTAAGTCCCCGTAATATGGCCGAAGCAGCTCTATTCATAATCATTACGGACGTTTCACCCCTAAATTGTGGGGAACTATTCGGGTATCTATTTCGAACCCTATCTAGATTACGCATCCCAAATATTATTACTTTATAAATTATTTCTTCTAAAATATCTAATTTACGTGGACTAATATGTAACAATTGTGTTACAAAATTGAACTGATTCAGTGATGTCTTTTGAAAAGCATTTTAAATAGTAATAATAATTCCCTTAAGAACATATTTTGAATTACATACATTATTCTACAATAGATATTTATCGTGAACGGTTCATTTTAAAACAGATAATCGCACATTATCGGGTAAAACACCAATGTAATCTGATTGAGTATAACTTACGCAATATGAATCATCATAATAACAAACGCACACGATTGCATAGAGCAACTAATTGCGCAAGCGCTAGAGCATTTTACACTATAGAAGTCTGGCAACCTCGAAGGAGGCAAAGGCTACCGTTATATATAACAGTTTTAAATACATTGAGTCAGACAGGTACTATTTATATAACGAGGTGTAAACATACCAATCGTATGAACAAAAATGTGTATGTAAAAAAAGATAAAAATCCTTTCCCCTCTCCGCGTGCCCTTGGTAAGTGAAATTTGGCGGTTATGTATATGTAAACAGAACTAATCTATCTATATTATTTCTAGTGGAGGTGCGGGCGCCACAAATTTGTAAGGAGGCGGACACGATACAAATGCACATATATATATATATATATATATATATGTATATATATGTATATATATATATATATATATATATATATATATATATATATATATATATATATATATATATATATATATATATATATATATATATATGTCATATTTCGGTATGCTTCGGTGGGATTGGCTGAAACTTTGCTATTTTGTAGTTAGTCATGCTGATCAAAAATTCCTATTGCACTGAGTCTATCCTATGAGTGGTTTTTGCTCCAGGAGTGCCTAAATGTCTTAACGAGATAACGTAATCTATATATGTACATGTTTATGAATGGCTTCCATCGTGTTTGTGTACGTGTGTGTGTGATTATTTTTATCAAAGAACCTGCTCTCACCGGCACTATGATTCTTATGAGAGCGTTCTCATTGCCAACCAGGGTGATCCCATTTTTTTGGTTTCACTTTCTATCTGTTTAGTTTTACTTTTTGTTGTTTTTTAATATTTTTTTTTTTAGTTTTTAATATTGGGAACATCCATAGGATTTTCAGGAACAAGTGCTCTGTTTTCAGAATCATGTATCGTTCGAAGAAAAATCATTGATGGATATTTTATGTGATTTTCATACCGTGCGTACCCCAAAAACCATTATAAGCTTGTGTTTTCAGCAGTTCCGCATCAAATTTTTCTCACAGTCAGTCCTACGACTAAAATGAAAGAGGTCATTTTTTGTGTATTTTTAATTAGTGAATGACATTCTTGTATCAAAGTGAAAAAAAAAGACATAAGAAATTAATGCAAAATATCGACAGCCCTCCTCATTACCACCCTATAAATCAAAAGGTTTCTGAAATATAAAATAATAATCAATTTTTGGGTGCCATTTTCAAAGGGCCATAGCTGAAGGTATTTGCGAACATATTTATGCATGTAGAATCTGCACCAGAAGTTTGTCATCGGTATTGCACGCATGCACGCAGTACACAAACACGCTGGAAGCCATTCATAAACACGTACATATAGATTACTTGTTACCTCATTGTTAAGACCTTTAGGCACTCCTGGAGCGAAAACCACTCATAGGATCGACTCGTGCAATGAGAATTTTTGATCAGTATGATTTCAACTACAAAATAGCAAAGTTTCAGCCAATCCCACTGAAGCATGCCGGAATAGGACATATATATATTTTACCTAACCTAAGAATTCATAAAAAAAATCCTTGGGCTTTATTGACGCAAATTACCTAACTTTGACAAGCTGTATCTCAAAAACTGTCCATAGGATTGGCCCGATGTGATAAGAACTTTTGATCAGCATGACTTGAACTACAAAATACCAAAATTTCAGCCGATTCTACCGAATCAACATTTTCATGGGTTTTGTTCCGGGGTCCTTTCAAGTCAATATCATAAACTGTTCCAGAGTAAGCATGCACACAATAAAAATTGATTAACTATACAAAAAAGATAATTTTTAATGCTTTCTATTTTCTTACAGTTTAATTATCAGAAAGTTTATTTGTAGGTCTAGTTTTGTTTGAAAGTTTATTGCAAACAATTTGGTATTTTTAATTTTGCAACATAAATTGTTTAAATTTTATATAAAACAATGGACAGATTTAATCCAAAACTTCCCATTGCACACTTATTGTCACATTTAGGGCCCGTTTATCAATACAGCGTTAGGTTAGTTTGGCCTGGGCTAACTCCAGACTAAAGTGTTTATCAAGTTGGATTAAAAGTAACTCAGGGCTAAAGTCAGAGGTAACTTAGCCCGAGCTTCAAGGTACAAATTTTATATTTGTTGCTGACAGTTGTTGGATGAAAAGTTAGTTATTTTTTTGCTTAAATTATTGAAAATGGAAATTTTCAACTAAATAAGAGATGATGAAGATATTTTGGAATTTTTGGAACACGAAAGATATACTTAGTTTTCTAATGTAATTAAAAAGAGAATATAAATCATATTTTATTGTACTGTAGAAATCGTTCAGTTTCTTTGTCTCTGCAAGATATTGCATCAGTTTTTTTTTTAATTCTATGACGTGTTTATAATTATTTGCTATTTTAATTAACAGCAATCGCTCTGATGAAAAATTGGGGCCTCTGCCTACTTTTGTTGGGGTTCATTCATTTTCTTAAAATAAAAATGTAACTATCAACCAGAAAATATTCTAGTTTATATTACAATTGCTGTTGTTTGTTGCTGTCATTGCCAGGTGACTTTTCGACAAAAACAAAGAAATGCTTTTAGCTTAGTAACAAAAACTTAAAAAATAAACAAAAAAATTACTCATTTTTTGGCCAATCACAATCAACTTAGAGCTGGTAACTCTGCAGAAAGAGTTACCAACCTCAGATTATTCAAGATAAACGGATACGAGTTTAACTTTGCCCCGAGGTTAAAATTAGCACGGCCTGGCTAGCTAACACACAAATTTAACCATACATTAATAAACAGGCCATAAAACAAATTAAAACCATAAAATTGGTGCGGCAAAAGAATTCCATTCAAAATTTATTTTGATTTATTTATCTTTTAGAAATGTTTAAAATACTTACACTTCCTCGATTTTAGGTTCATACAGTCTTAACGCCTTAGGCTTCTTTGCTTCCATCACAATGTAATTTAGCTTCTTATCAGATTTCCCCTTCTGTAAAGTGCGTAGTACATTATCTAAAGCACTTTGCACCACCTTCGGGTAATTACATGTGGGAATCAATTGTAAATACCGTAACGTTGGTTCAAAAATTTCACCACTGCTAGGTAATTCTTCAATATTATGATAAAATTCTTCTACTAACTTTGCTGTGTTATATAAAACTCTAATTTTATATTCTTCGTCAATTTCATTCTTCAATAAATCCGTACTGTTCATTTGTAAGAACTTGAAATTTTCCAAACTATAATTTTCCACCAAAACCAAGAGTGATGAAGTTGATTTAAATGGTGGTAATACTTTCAATAACTTAACTCTACCCTTAGGTATGGCCATGTGTAGCACTCCTGACAAAAAATTTATTGCAGCAGGTAGGAGGCGTTTCGAAAGCTTTGTATACTAAAAATTAAGAAAATGATAAATAAATTAGAATGTCAAATGCAAAATATTAAAGATATATACTTACTTCCACATCCACGTAGTGGAGTGGAACTATAGTAACGTTAAAATTTTTTTTTTTCAAATAGGCCTAAATGTCAATATCTTAATTTTGAAAAAAATATATTTCTGTCTGTCTGTCTGTAATTTTTCTTGTGTGCATGATTACTCTGGAATGGTTTATATTATCTTAAAATTTGGTACACCTATAATAAAGTATATAATATAAGAATAAAGTTAAAACTCTATTAATAAGATATAGTTTCTACAGCCTGGATGAATACTTTACATGTGACTTCTCTGAGTAATATCAACTTCGACTGAGATGCTTCCTGGTTCAACCGTGCCGGTTCACTGTCGGGGAATGCGGCTTCTTAAAATTTTGCTGTCCTTTGTTTACTTACCACTGGATTTGTAATTTTTTGTGTAAATCTTCTTTTAATGTTTTATTATTGTGTCACTTATAGAGATCTGGAACCAGATTATATTTCGAACTTATTCCAATGAAGAGTTGGGGTGTAAATGTGGGTGGATGGGTAAAGCAAGCAGAGGTTTATAAAACTGAGATTTACTTAGTGTATGTACGAGAAGCCAGGGTCTCATTTTTTTTTTCATCAGCCCATTATTAAAGGCAGCAAAAAAATTAAATTGTGATTTAGTGTGTACAAGAACCAAAGTCCTTAATTCTTTTTTTTTTGCATTAGCCACCGCCACCACCACCCTCTTTAATAATGAGGAACTTGGATAGGAAACCTGGTTGTGGAAATAGTGATTCCTTAGGCAGCGGTTATTTTAGTAAGCAGCAATAACAAGTTTCCTCTGAAAGAATCCTCTAAACTCAACACAATTCTTAATTCTGAGGTGAGGTAAGGTACCGGTTCCAGTGACTGGACCTCGATCGGCGAAGTTAAGCATACCCGCTGAGTCCGTCACTTGGATGGGTGATCGTATCTCATCTCGCCGTCCTGGTTAAGTAGTAGAGTAGCATTTAGTCCGGGGTCCAAGCACTCCAAACTCAAGATGACCTGTTCCGACATGACGTACAAATGTTGATATAAGTAATGAAGATAGCATTACTTGGGGCACTAGAAAACACTTGTCGGATTAATTTTTGCTCTTGCGCAACTTCAGAAATCGCAAAAAAGATGGCGGATTGATAATTACAAAATTATGTTTTACAATGGTTATTCTCCGTTAAAAAAAAAAACTATGTAACCTACCGATCTGATTTTTGGTATGTATACTCAAAAGATATACGTGATGCTAACTAAGCTTTTGGTATTTTAGAAAAGATTTTTTTTTTTTGGAAAAAGATAATTAAAATCAAAAGGTTGATATTTAAGTTCTAAAAATTTCGATATGCGGACAACTATGTTAAATTTATGAAATTCTTATATACAACTGCTTAACAAATATAGTACTTATATTGAAAAAGTTTTTTTAAAAAAGATCCTGTCGATAACGTATACAGTTTTTTGTTTATGATTTTTTTTATGAGGCGCGTAATTATGCAGCATTAAAATAAAAATAGTCTACACGATAATTGGTACAGTGTAACAGTAAAAAGCATGTTCAATATAATTGCAAATTTGAATTACTTTATATTAATAATACAACAAAACGAATGAAACTAGTAGTCGGGCGTTGCCGATTGCGGCCACTCATTTAAAAAAATAATAATCGATACAAAGTGAATTGTGTGTTCGAGCAAAATGTTAATCAATTAATCAAATAGGTATTCGCAATTGGCCATGCCCGAGTACAACTTCTACTCGTTTTTATATTGTTTAAGAAATAAAACATTAGTGAGAAATATTATTTTAGGTATTTACCATATTTAACAGAAAGCAGAAAAGGGAAATATTTTAAATAAAACATTAATGTTGTATATTACGTAATTTTTGTGTATAACTACTATTCTTTCATGTTAGTCAGAATCACTATCATTATAAAATGATGCATATTGCTTTTTCCCTTAAAACAATTTTCAGGAAAAGCAGCACACGAGCACGCAATTAAATACCACTCACAAGAACATTTTGTGTCGCATTTTATTTTACAGTTGCACTTTTTAATTTAAGTAAGATGAGTAATGGAATACATTAAGACAGATTTTGGAATTTCCCTATGTTTGTCTGCTTGTCTATTTGAACGCGCATCACGCAGAAACTACTTAACCAATGAGGTTCATTTAAGCTTGGAGTAACATTTAGTTCTTATTTCATCGAAATCGGCCTAGACTAAGCCAAGTTTTATGAAAATCGGTCTAGTAGAACAGGAGATATAGCTTGATCTCTACAATAAGCGTATTTGCACGGCATAAACTTCTGTAATATTCCAGAAAATTCGAGAGTACTCTGGAATATTCCAGAAAATTTGTGAGTTTTCTGAAATATTCCAGAATGGTGATTCTACCTCAAACGTCATTTATAAAGAAGCTTTTTAGTCAATTTCAAAATTCCACGTGAACGTAACCGCGGGCATAGCTAGTAAATAATAAATATAAACCGCAAACAATAATCAATCGATTTAAACAATCAAACACAAATAGTTTCTATAATGTTAAAATGTTAAGACAAATAACTTCACACTATATACATAAGTACATACGCCTAGTAAACAGAAACATACCAGCTAATTCCACTGCAAACTGTTTTCATGCGCTTTATGAATTTTGGGAGAGCCGTCGCCTTTATTACATGCGCCGTATCATGCACCCATTTTAAAAATTCACAACTCGAATACTATATGCAATATCAACTTAGTTCTTGTCTTAAAAACATTTTCAATATATTGGGTATGTTTTTTAGCATAGTTTGTACACAAAAAATTTAAAATTGAAGTATTTGCTCGTATGTCGAAATTCTTACTACAATATTTTATAGTTACAGATTTCATATTTTTTTCCCAAAAAACTAAACATATTTAAACAATGCCATTGAGCCTCATCCAAGCGCTTATATCTTTAGTGTATACTATAAAAAAATTAGATGGATAGCACTCATAGTTTCTTTTACAGGACGTGTTATGTATTAAAAAACATTTTTTTAGGAATTATCATTTCGTCTCTTTTCTTATCATTTAAGAAGTTATGCAAGAGCTGATAAGAATCCGACAAGTCATTTCTGGTGTCCTATATAACCCTTTTTGCAAATCTGAAGTTGAAAAATGTACGTCATGTCGGAACAGGTTACTTGGAATTTAAAGCGATTTCGTACTGTTGGACCCCAGACTAATTAGCTAAACTTCGAACATTAAGAGGGAGCAATGCGATCAAATCAGAGGGGAGTGGGCGGAAATGAACCAATAAAGAACAGAGAGCTGTTGTGTTGGTTGTCTAGTTTTGGCATTTGTACTTTCTTTACTATTGCTCTACCTACTTACAATCACGTCTGAAAGGTTAAGAACACATCGAGACCAAGCTTCAGATACGCGAAATGAGTGTGCATCGGTTATAAATGCAATCATTTTTAATTATATTGAAGTGACTCCATCTACTAAAACAGCATTGTATTAAAAAAAAATTTACAGCAAAAAGCATTTTTCTGGCTCATATTATTAAACTGATCAAAAGATATTCTTCTAAGTAAATGAATACTAACTACACTTCTATTGAATAACATTTTTAGCTAAAACTTGTTTATTAGCCAATGTGAAGAGAGATCTTCCTAATAAACAAGGTTTAGCTAAAAATGTTCTTCAATAGAAATGTAGTATTCATTTACTTATAAGAATATCTTTTTTTCAGTTTAATAACACCAGCCGTTTGGCTAAAAACTGCTTTTTCTCAGTCAAGATTTTTAGTACAGTGCTTTTTAATGTAACCAACATAACTTAAATTTTGATTTTTTCAAGTTTATTCTCATTTTTAATGTTTGTACACGCATTTTTAGCTTGAAGCCGTACTGGCTCCAAGCAAATATTTAAAAATTCACGTAATAATTTTTCAATAATATTGTTGATTAATAAAAATAGACTGCTAATTACAGGTTAGATTTCCAACCTACAAAAAGAGTCCTATTTTATTAGGACAAAGTATTTAGAACTTCATAAATATTACACTGAACTAGATTTTAATTGAAAACATGGGAACTAGGCAGAAATTTTAATAACACATGCATAATTCTCTTAAATCTTAAGAAAAACATATATTTGAGGTTAGCTGTGACGTCATGTGCAATGCCCTATAATAGCCACACTGCCTACACTTCACCCCACTTCAGGTTTGTGATTGGCGTGGTCTCCTCTTAAGGATATTAATATAAATACGACATAAAAAATAAATCAGAGAAAGCTTTGAAAGTGCAAATGAAGAAAAATACTATATGCTATCATTATAGGGGAACAGAGGTTGAAGTGTCACATACAGAAAGTGATCGTGAGCCATCACCACATTTCTGGTGGTGATGTTTGCCATAACTGCACAGTGGGCACAGATTAGATTGTAGATTGTTTAAGGCCTGGGTTGGCCTTTCTTCACCTCGACCTAAAAGGTCTTTTGTGAGTTACCCTGCATCTAGTTGTTGGCCAGGATTCCAAGACTTTTTGCAAAGCTTGCGATTTTCCTGGCAACTAATTTCCCTATGTCTTCAGGAGTTAATTCTGCCTGTTCTAGGTACTTTAGCCTAATGCGAATTAGCACCTTGCATTCACAAAGTATATGTTCCGCAGTTTCAGTTGCAGCTTCACAGTATCTGCATTTGTCATCTTCTACCACGCCCATGTCCTTGAGATGATATCTCAAGGGGCAATGGCCAGATAGAAGGCCTGTGATCAGCCTTAAGTCGGACTTTTCAAGTTCGAGAAGCCTTGCGGCATTCTTTGTTGAATAGGTTATAAACCTTTTCGTTTGTCTTTGGCCTGGAGTGTTCCTCCAGTAGGACTTCTTTTGTTCCTTTTCCCATTTTACGACCTCCTCCGTTATGTGTCCCTTGGATAAGCCACAGAACTGTTCGGGTCCAAAAAACGGGGCTTCAGCTCCTTTTCTTGCGAGGCTATCAGCCAATTCGCTGCTTTCTATTACCTCATGCCCTGGCACCCACATCAAGGTAACCTTGTTGTTTTTTGCCAGTTGCTTGAGGGATTGTCTGCATTCCCAGGCAATTTTTAACTCGAAGGTATAGGACCTGAGAGCCTAATGCTGCCTGGCTATCTGAAAGTATATTAATCTTTGCCCTTCGAGTGCCTCTTTTAGGCATTCCTGGGCACATTGATCTATAGCATATATTTCTGCCTGGAAGATGGTGTTACCAAGGGCTTTAGATAGCCTGCATTTAGGCCCTGCTACACCCACACCAACCATCCATCTTGGATCCATCTGTGTACCAGATGTGACTCTTTCTCCAACCGCAGTGCTTCGACCCTGCCCGCCTGACGACTTTCAATCAGCACATCAAACAGGCAGTCAAAGTCATGCTTGATTGGCATTGAATCAGTGGGTTTGGTTATGGATTCGAATTGGATTAACTCCAGAATCCTTAAGTGACCAACCAGGTCGCCTGGTCTGAATTTAAGCACCTGATGCAGCCTTAAGGCGAGGGGGCACAGATTAACAATTTTTGGCAAAAATTCTGAAACTTATGAAACTGATTCAGAGTAAGCCCATAATTTTAAACTATTTTAAAAATCCCATTGATAAATTGAGGCGGTTTTAAGGGTGAAAATCAAAATAACTAAGTAAAATTCTGAAGTTTAGGATTTGCATACAATTAGGCCATCGAATCAATGGAAAAATTTCTTTGATAAAACGGGGTAGCTTCAGGGGGTGGAAATCGAAATAAACAAAATGAAATTCCCAACTTCGGATTTATATATAATTCGTCCCTCAAATTAACGAAAAAAATCGGTGCCTAAGGAATTACTACGTCCGCATCCAAATTTCTGGTAGAGGTGGCTGATGCCAAAAAATTTTTGAGGCCTTTGGTGTTTGTACACACATACTATCTAAATCACAACTTTAATTTTTACCCCCCTTTTATGAGATGGGGTGGTGGTAATAATAATAATAATAATAATAATACTTTATTAATCCAGTCGATCATATAACATGATATAGGATAGGTCAAAATAAAATACAAAACAAAATGAATAAGTAAGAACATATAAACAATAAATGGAATATAACAATTAAAATTACTAAACACGTATTGTAAAATACAAGTACGCACTCCATATAAAACAACAAAATACAGAATACACAAAAAGAAAAAAAAAGATAAAAAAATACATAAGCAAGTGTAAATAAATCACAGCTCATCACTTAAGTATTCATTTACAGAATAATAACATTTGTTCGATAACATTTTTTTTATAAGAACTTTAAAACTTTTAGTATCGAGTATTTTAAATGAATCTGGTAATTTATTATACATTTTTATTGCCAAGTATTGTGGGCTTTTTTCAAATAATGATGACTTGTGTCTTGGTACCTCAAGCATTAATCCATTCCTAGTGTTATACGAATGGTTAGAAGTCAACGTGGGTAAATCATTTAATTGATTTCTGGCATATATGAGTAGGTGTAAAATAAATATACATGGCAATGGTAATATATTTAGTAGTTTAAAAATCTCTCTACAGCTTGCTCTTCTATTTGTCCCTATAATAAAACGTATTGCTCTTTTCTGCAGTTTAAAAATACGCACACTTTCTGTTGAAGAGCCCCAAGCCAAGATACCATATGATATTACAGAATGGAATTGTGCGTAATAATATGTTATTAAAACGGGTCTACTGACTACTTCACGCAACTGGTTAATACAATAACAAATAGGAGCGACTTTTTTACCAATAAAATCTATGTGAACTGTCCATGAGCAATTTTCAGATATATGTAAACCAAGAAATTTTACAGATTTATCTTGTTTGATAGAGCCGTCTTTTGTTTTAATTAAGTAACTATGGTTGAAATTATTTTTTGAAGGATTAAATCTAATAAAGGAAGATTTTTTATTGTTTAAGATAAGCATGTTATTATTCAACCATTTATGTGCCTCTTGTATCTGCAAATTTGCTTCCTTCACAGTATTTTCTATTTTGATGTCAGAAACAAGAATAGATGTATCATCTGCAAACATTATAGATTGTGGTATATTAAAATTATTTACATAAATTATGTACAATAAAGGCCCCAATACCGATCCTTGTGGAACACCGAACGAATTATCTAGTACATTGGATGACCTGTTATTGATTTCTACATAGTGTTTTCTGCCTTGAAGGTAAGATTTGAGCCAATCTAACGGTTTGCCTCTAATGCCATACAATTCAAGTTTATTTATAAGGCGCTGATGACACACCACGTCAAAAGCTTTACACAGGTCCAAAAAAATGCCAATGCATTTGTTTTTGTCATCTAGATTATTATAAAGGACAGTTAGAAATTTAGTAATAGCACTAGTAGTTGAAAGACCTTTACGAAAGCCGAATTGGTTTTTATTGAGTAAGTTACATTTATCCAAAAAGGCAATCAATTTCCCAGCAATATATTTTTCCAATATTTTAGAAAAACTACTCAATATACTTATGGGTCTGTAGTTATCCATTGAGTTCTCATTTCCCGATTTCAGCAAAGGCTTTATTTTGGCTAATTTTAGCTTTTCAGAAAATATTCCATCACTTATAGACGTATTCAATATATTGGTTAATGGTAAAACTATTTGATTCATACATTTTTTAAGTATATTTACGCTGATTTTGTCATATCCTGCTGAATTCGAATTTTTTAAATTTTTAATAATATCCAGTACTTCTAAGTAAGTTGCCAGTTCCAAATAAAAAGATTGTGCATTAAGATCTATATGTTCTATAGTTGCATTGTTAATTACTCTATCTTTCAGCAATTCATTGGGAATATTATTGAATAGTGGTGGCTGATGTCAAAACAAATTTTGAGACCATTGCACAGTGTTGAAAATTTCACAAGTAGCGGCCAAAATTCAAAATTATCAACTTTGCAATTTACTCCTGAGATTAATTTATCGGGTAGAGAACATTCCAGCCCTTCTTGGAATGGAAACAATAACAACCTTGAGCACATTTTACCCTCCAATATCGAAAGCCGAAGTAGCCCTCAGCCGATGCTTAGTTTCCAAGACTCGAATACGGTAAAATACTAGTAAAGTTTGCGTTGAGATAATTCTTTTACAAATTGACCATTCCGTGAATTATTGTGTTGTGCATAAGACACGTGTATATAGTGAAGAATACCACATAGGCTGTTGAATTTGTTTAGAAAATTATTTAGTTTAAGAACATTGTTTATAATAGTGTAAAAAAATGTGTTATAGACAACGTTCCAATTTGCGTAGACTTACAAAGTTCCAGGTGCGTCAGGGTGCCGTGATTTTTCGCAGTGACGTTAGTTGAAGTGTCTACTGTCTGCCTGCATAAAGGTAAGGTGTGCCTACTTGCGCCTCTATATAAAATTGCAATTTATTTATGCAACTCCATGGATGAAGAGTCCACTTTTGAAGAGTAAAACCATAATAATAAGAAAAATACCAATTTAATCATATTTACCGGGTCAAACCGTGTTAGCATCTGCTGCTCCGTGTATAATAATGATAATAATAAACGAAATAATTTGCATAATCTTGTTTTTTGTTACAGGAAACCTTAGTGACTATTAATTATGGAGGAAATAAAATTAAATCGGCAGAAAATTTTTGATTTTTGGCATGATACAACTGGGGTTGCTGCTGATAAGTTCAAATACGTTTACATCCAAGTTTGTCATGTTATTGGAGATGAAAATTATGCAAAGGAAATAATGTTTGATTCGAAGCAAAAGCTTTATCTGCTGTGCAATGAAATTAGTCGCAGATGGACTAAGAGCGGCAGAAGTAAAACTAAGTTCTTGAATAAATACTCATCGTGGCTGCAAAAAGAAATTATTTTCATCATGCTACTGGCACCAGTTCCAGTGGAAACTTCAGCTGCCATTCCAGAAGTACCAATACCATCATCTAGAGTAGGCCGTTCAACGAAAGTAGTGTGACAACCGAGGTGAGAACTAAACGACGAAAGATGGCAGAACTGTTGAAAAAAGTTGAACTTGAGCATGCAACGGAAATGAAACTTAGGACTAGGGGACAATATACAGCTGCATCTCACCCCCAAATACAGATTAAATTTTTTCACTATTTTTTCCAAAGTGTTCTATTTAGTTTATGTAATAAGTTTCGAAATTTTTCCACATTGTTTTTTTTCAACCCTTATATCTCACCCCCCGAGTATAGATTAAATTTTTCCAGTACTTTTCTCAAAGTGTTCGAAATCTATTTAGTTTATATTATAAATTTCGAAATTTTTCTACATTGTTTTTTTTTTCAACCCTTATATCTCACCTCCGAGTACAGATTAAATTTTTCCACTATTTTTCTCAAATTGTTCGAAATCTATTTAGTTTATATTACAAAATTCGAAATTTTTCTACATTGTTTTTTTTTCAATCCTTGTATCTCACACCCGAATACAAATTAAATTTTTCCAAGATTTTTCCCAGTAGTCTCTAGATATTCCAAGAAAGTATGGAGAGTTTCAGAATTTTGACCTCCGACTTGTATTTTTCGCCCACTGTGCATTGGTTTTTGTACACACACACTAAATTACAATTTTATTTTTTTCACCCCCTTTAATAATGGAATTATTTACAAAAATTACATCAACTTTGTTACGCAGTCTTCCTAATCTGTGTAGCAAAACGCATAAAAAATAATAAAATCAAGGTAGTCCTACATACACACTCTTAGTTAGTTCTCTGTAAGCCATTGTACGAACAATACTAAATATATTAAAAGCTGCGTAATGGGCCTTTCCCATGTAATGGAACTTGATGATTATTTTTTCATAAATCATTTATTAACACCTAATAAATATTGTACATACACGTCATATCGTATAATATTTTAATTTTAAATGGATATTTTAAAAATAAAAATATTGTCTTATTTACTCCATATTTCAAACAAGTAAACACGCTCAAATTACGTCATGGAGGGATTCTCCAATCAAAATTAAACAATTTCTGGCTTCATAGGGCATCTGCACGTGGCGTCACAGCTAACCTCAAAAATATGTATTTCTTAAGATTTAAGAGTATTACCCCAGCTATTATTAAAATTTCTGACTGGTTCCCGTATTTTCAACTAAAATCTAGTTCAGTGTAATGTTTATGAAGTTCTAAATACCTTGTCATAATAAAATAGGATTCTTTTTGTAGGTTGGAAATCTAACCTGTAATTAGCAGTCTACTTTTATTAATTAACAATATTGAAAAATTATTTATGTGAATTTTTAAATATTTCCTTGGAGCCAGTACGGCTCCAAGCTAAAAATGCGTATACAAACATTAAACGTGAGAATAAACTTGAAAAACTTAAAATTAAGGTTATGTTGGTTACACAATGCAGATGTCCTATACGAACCTGTTGACGTTTCTGAATTGTACATCTCGTCTGGAAACCTGCCGATGAGACTATTTCCATGTTGCCTAATGTACATGAATGTTTACCATTAGAGGAAATGCTTTAATTATTTCATTAAAGAATGCCCACTTTTTATCTCCGCTTTTGAAAATAATGAATTTTCATTGAACGTTGATGGAAATAAAATAAATAGATAGGTTATGCTCTCTTATTTACGATTTACGTTGTGATCGTACAGATCTATTATTTTGACTTCATAACTGTGTTCTTATTAATTATTTAAAAGTGTGTGCACTGTGTAGCTTGATGACATGTCTGTCAATTCGGTAAAGGTAGAAAGAGACAAATACTTATACATCAAGCATTTTTTCGCGAGCTTACCACAACTAACTATAGTAAGGTGTAAAAGAGATGTCTATACATATATAACCAATCCACATCTTAATTATATATAGCCATCTCTTTTACACCTTACCACAGTTAGTAGTGGTAAGCTCGCGAAAAAATGCCTAGACAATCTGGTCATATGTAGCCTCTACCAAGGGTGCTAGAATAAACTGATTGGTCATTCCTCTCAATGTGTCATCAGTGTAGAAATATTGCCGCCAATTTTAAATTCATATAACATAATAATTTTTTCTGTAAGCAAATTTCGCAAAGAAGAAAAAATATGGGTGAGTTTTTTTAAAGAGAACTTCTCAAATATTCAATTAAAAAAAAAGTGGGAAAGGCCCATTAGATTCGTTTTGTGTTTAATTTAATTCACCACTGCCCTAAAGGTTATGGGCCCAGCTACAGTGTCAGTTAAAAAGTACTAATTAAAGTGAAAATTTCAAGTGCGAAAATTTTTTAAGTGCGAAAATTTTTCAAGTGCGAAAACTGAAAAACAAAAATGTCCAGTGAAAAACATATGATGTTACAAAATATATGGATGAACATGACATCAAAGTCTCAAGGTGTTTTAAACTCAAAACCGTTTCGAATGAAATCGCAGCATTCAAAATCGGAGTTATAATCCAGTCAATGAATATATTGTAGAATGCATGGAACATGCGAGACTTTTTGACTTCAGAACTTTGTTAGAAGTAGTTAGTAGGTAAACATACTAAAAGTCCCCGCCCCTGGGAGGTGAGCTTACGGTGGGAGGGAGGGGGGAAGGTACCATTTTTGTATTTCTCGATTATATCTCGGAAACGGTGGACTCTAGAAAAATATGTTCTAAGTAAAAATGGGAGCTAATTAAATTTCATATAAAATTGCTTCCATACATATTTGTCGAATTTCCAACGGTTTTCGAGGTATACGTTATTGAAAATCGATAATTTTCGAAAAAAATATTTTTTAAGTGTATATCAAATTGAAGAAAATTTAATGCTCTATAACTTCGTTTCTGACAATTTTTCTGAGAAACGATCGTGGGAGGCACTAGAAGCAAATGTTTGACAAAAAGAGTTAGGTAGAAATGATTTTTTCGGAAAGTATCGATTTTCAATAACGTATATCTCGAAAACAGTTGGAAATTCGACAAATATGTATAGAAACAATTTTATAGGGAATTTAATTAGCTGTCATTTTTATTTAGAACGTATTTTTTCTAGAGTCCACCGTTTCCGAGATATAATCGAAAAACCCAAAAATGGGACCTTCCCCTCCTCCTCCCACCATGAGCTGACTCCCAGGGGTGGGGACTTTTAGTATGTTTACCTGCTAACTACTCCTAACAAAGTCCTGAAGTCAAAAAGTCTCGCATATTCCATATACTCTACACCTCTCTTTTGAGTACTCATTGACTGGATTATTAGTCAATCAGATGAGAGTAAAGTGTTTTCTGGCAGTATGTGGCCACGAAAGACAATTATTCGGCAGTATAATCCTAAAGGACTAAAAAATTTTCAGAAAACTCCTCCTGCATCACTAAAAATATAAGCAACCAAAAAGTTAATCGAATCAGTGCCAATGTTAATAAAGTCACGCCTCAAGATATCTCCATATTTTATATAAACATACAGTGTATACACAATAAAATCTTGGACTTGAATCATTATCTGTCTGTAAATAACTTTGACATTTTGTGTTTTACCGAAACGTGATCAGATGAAGAGCAGTTGAAATATATATATATTTTTTTTAACTATTTAACGTCGGCCTATTTCCGCTACCAGGGCCTATCACTGACGCCAGGAGACGAGCTACCCCTAACCTGGAAATTTTGCCGAACCTCTTCCCTTAAGAAGAGTAGGGATCTTTTACTTGCCTAACATTTAATAGACAAGGGACTGCCTGCTTTACATTCCCTCCAAAGGATGGTATATCCACTACGTAATCCTCGTCTGAAATTACGTAACTTCCGAGAATACACTGATATACAAACCTCTAGAAGGTGGGACGAGAACGCTGTATTTCCCAAGATAGGTGGGTCACCCATCCAAGTACTAACCGCGCTCGACGTTGCTTCAACGGAATATCGACTGATATTCACATTGAAGTCGCCTCTACGCTCGCCCCTCAGTTGAAATATGTAAACTTAAATAACTATAACCTGGCAACATATTATATTAGGAGAAATCACATTCATGGAGGTGTGGCAATTTATGTGAGAAATAATTTAGAGTTTAAGTCTTGTTCGTTTACAGAGAAATTTTGTGATGACGTACATATCGAAATATGCGCAATTGAATTACGTTAACATAAATCTATAATCGGCTGTTGTTAAAGATCTCCAGTCGGAGACATACAAATATTTAATAAAAACTTAACTGCGTTTTTGGATATCATATCGACTGAGAAAAAGATAACACTTTGTGGTGATTATAACATCGACTTTGCAAAAACTACAGAGAGCAAGAGTCTGCGAAATCTTTTTATATCTTTTGGTTTGCATGAATGTGTTGAACAGTTTACCAGGGTCACCAATAAATCTAAAACAAGAATTGATATCTTTACTAACATAGAAAGCAATTGTTGGAATGTCTAAGTTACGGATCCTGGTATATCTGATCACAAAAGTATAAACTTTTCGTATAGCATAGGTGGCCCACTAAAAAATGAGCCACTAATGCACAGAAGTGTTAACAATTTTACCATTCAAACGTACAAAATTGCATTATCAAATTGCAACTGGTCAAATTTATTTAAAAGTGTTGATACAAATGATGTCTCTACTATACTACTTAACAATATTATAAAGTGCTACGAAGCATCTTTTCCCTTGAAGAAAATCAGCGAAAAAAATGTCAAATTTATGAAGTATAGTGACAACATTAAAAAGATGAAAAACAGGCTGATAATCTTACATGATATCAGTAAAACATGTGAAAATTTTAAAGAACCTTACAAACGATACAAGGAAGAGTACAAATTGGCATTAAAATTAGAAACAATAAACCACAATACCAATTTAATATTAAACTCAAATAATAAACAAAAAAACAGCCTGGTCAATCATAAATAAGTATAAGTCCAAAAATAACATCGATTCAGAGATATTAGCGGAAGACATAAATACATTCTTTATAAATATTGCCGACAAAATTGTAAATAATATTAATCATAATAATACTGAATATCTTGAATCATTACGTAAAAATCACGTGACCTTTTCTTTTCTTTATTGACGAATATACTCACATACGGTAACATATCTGATGGCTCATAAATCAGAAGTAATTACCTATTTTAAAGACTATGCAGAGAAAAGTGAGTCACATTTTAATTTAAAAGTGGTCTATTTATATTGTGATAACGGAGGCGAATATTTATCTAAAGAGATGAAAGAATTTTGTAACCAAAAGGGGATCACGTATCATTTGACGGTGCCGTACACTCCGCAACAAAATTCTGTGGCGGAGCGTATGAATCGGACATTGACAGAGAAGGCACGTGCAATGGTGCACAGTGCAGGTTTAAATAAGGGCTTCTGGGACGAAGCAGTGTTAACTGCTACCTACTTAGTAAATATTATCCCATCAAAAGTTCTATTTAATAAAACCTTACAGGCATAAAACATGTCAAAAGAAGGAAAAGATAGTAAATATAAAAAAAAACACATTAAATAAACCTTAAATATAACAAACATTAAAATAGTAACATACAAATACATTAAAATTCAAGATCGGAAAAATAGTCGTTCACTGCATAATAGCATTTTCTAATTAAAATTCGTTTAAACTCTATTTTAAATCTATATAAAGATAAAATTTTCAGACTGTCTGGCAAATGATTGTACACTTTTATGACTGAGGTAGTTACACCTTTTTGAATCTGAGTCAGATTTGTACTGTACGGCACTAGCACGTCTCTATGGCGTGTTTCATATGAATGTGTTTATTTGTATTGTTCAAATAATAGGTAGATTTTTTTATAAAAGACTGTACACTCAAGAATGTAGAGAGATGTCAAGGTAAGTAGATTGTTATTTTTAAAATATGGCTTACAAGAATCTGTCCTTTTTAGGTTAAATATGTTACGGATACACTTTTTCTGCAAAATTTGTATTCTGTTTATTTCCACCGAGTTTCCCCAAAAAATTATTCCATATTTCATTGTTGAATGGAAATAGGACTGATATACACATAAGCACTTATTTATACTGATGTTATTACGTAGGGTACGAAGTTGATAGCACAATGAACTTAGTTTTGGGGCTAGTTCTTCAATATGTTTCTTCCAAGTTAATCTTGAGTCCAGATGCAAGCCAAGAAATTTTACCGACTTTGCATCTTTTAGTACCATTTCACTGACTTCTACATTGATTTCCTCTTCCACATCATATGATGAATGGAACTGCATTATCTCAGTTTTTTCCAGAGTCAAGGTGAGTAAATTTTGATCATACCAGTCCTTTAATATGTCGACAGAGTCTAATATTTTGGTCTTCAGCTCCTCAGTTGTTTTTGCAGATAGGATAGCGGAGTTGTCATCGGCAAATGCTATTATCGTTTCTGGGAGAATATCAGGTAAGTCATTCACATAAAATATGAACAACAATGGCCCCAACACTGAGCCCTGTGGTATTCCCCTATGTACAGATTTTCATTCAGAACTAACACTTTGACAATTTAGATCAACTGCTTCAATTTTTTGAAGCCTGTCAGTTAAATATGATTTTACAATATTGTAGGCTATACCTCTAATACCAAGTTCTTCCAATTTGGCCATTAATCTACTATGATCTTTTGCGTCAAATGCTTTTGACAAATCTAAAAATATACCTTCCGTTTTATTTCTTTCGTTAATTGATTTTAAAATTTTATCTATTGCCTGAAAGACAGCTCGTTCTGTTGATCGTTCTTTTAAATAGGCATTTTGATTTAATGAGAATACATTGTTTTTATGGAGCTAATAATTTTTCAAAATTTTTTGAGATGTTATTTAGGATTGAAATTGGTCTATAGTTTTTTATTTCGTTTTTTACTCCTTTTTTATATATATGGGCCTTACAACAGATCGCTTAAGTCTTGGTTGTTTAACATTAAATTGGCTATGTGCATTAGAGGCGCAGCGATGTATGTTTTTAGAGATGGTAGCAGTTTTATTGGTATAGCGTCTACTCCTACAGCATTACTATTTTTTAGATTGTTTATTAGCTCTATGATTTCAGACTCGCTTGTTTTCGACAAAAATATGGAACCCGTTAATGTCTCGATGTCTACATGCACGTTAGTTTTATTTGTTTTATATATGTTTATATAATAGTCATTAATTCTATTCAAGGTATCTATGTTGGTTTCTTGTTCATTTCTAAGTTCATTTATATTAAAATTTTCATTCTTCTTGTTTTCGTTTGTTATATTTTTTATGATTTTCCAGCTGCTTTTGTTTTTGTTTGCAGATTTTTTTATAATATCATCATTTTTCATAATTTTAGCTTTTCTTATGACATTTTTTAGAATATTAGCATATTTGTAGTAACATTCTCTCGTAACAAATCCTTCCTTATATTGACTGTACAAAAATTTTTTGTACTCACATGAAATTCTAATCCCTAAGGTTATCCAAGGGTTTTTATTGCATTTTGTATTAAGTAGTCTTTCTGGAAAGTATCTGTCCTGTAAATACTGTAAGATATTTAATAAATTATTATATGCTTTATTGACATTGCAACATTTGTAGATTTAATACCATTGATAATTTTTTACCTCATTTATACAGTTCCTAATATTTTTATCGGAAAAGAACCGTTTTTTATATTTGAATTCTGCACGTGTGTTTATTCCAGAGTCCTACTCTACTGCTATGGTTTGGGCTAGATGATCCGATAGAGAATTCGAAATATTTGTTGCATGCAATAAGTTTACTTTGTTGTTTATTATTATTATTATTACATACATACAAGGCAGGCAGCCTAGGGCTGTTTATGCCTAAAGCAAGAACAAGTACATGTGTACAAAAACTATAATTAGTGACACAGACAATATATAGATAAATGTAGAAAAACGAGATAAAATACACATACATATATATAACGAAATTAATTTGAGTAAATATTTATATAATGGTGTTCAGGTATAGGTCAAGTCTATTTTTAAATTGGTTCAAACTACTTGAATCGATAACTTCATTGGGTAGTCTATTCCAGTGGTCCACGACGCGATTGCTGATGAAATGTTTATCAGGGTTGATCGAGAAGTGGCTTTTAGTGAGTTTTATTTGATGTCCTCGAAGATGTGTATTCGCACTTAATGGCAAATATATTACTTATACATGAGCAGCTGTATATGTTGTTTAATATTTTGTATGTCTCTATAAGGTCACCTCGTATTCTTCGTTGATGCAGTGTTGGTAATTTCAACTTTCTCAGTCGCTCTTCATATGATATGTCATAAAATCTGTGGGGGAGGATTTTGGTTGCTCTGCGTTGCGTTTTTTCAAGAAGGTCAATATCTTTTTGAAAATAAGGTGACCATATTTGAGAACCACACTCAAGAATAGGGCGAATGAATGACTTGTAGATCTTTATAAATAATTCTGGCAGTATATGGTGAAAAGATTTCCTAACTAGGTATATCATGGAGTTCGCTTTTTTGGTAAAGTTGATGCGGCTGTCCCATTGAAGATTGTTTTATTGTGATGCCGAGGTCAATTTGGGATTCTGTGGATGTTATGGAGCTGTTATTCAGTTGGTATTCCAATTGAGGATTACGTTTACCAATATGTAGCACAGAGCATTTATTGATTTTCAAGTTTATTAACCAGTTGTATATTTTATTTAGGTCATTTTGTATTTCTTCACTTGCTTCAAGAGGGTTGCTAAATATTTTCGTGTCATCTGCATATAAACTTATGTGCGATGTAATTGTTGAAGGCAGATAGCAGTAAACAAGGTAAATAAGGCCGATCCTAAGACAGAGCCCCGAGGCACACCACTGAGAACAATGTTAGACTCAGAATTGTTGTCTCCAATCCTCACATGAAACTCCCTACTGTTCAGAAAGGAAGTGACCCATGCCAGAACATTTCCTCGAATACCAATGTGTTCCAATTTAGCTGTCAACCGTTGAAAAGGTACTCGGTCAAATGCCTTTTCAAAATCTAGATAGAGAACATCAATGGGGTTTTGTAAGTCAAATTCATTTGTCCAGGTATGTAGGTTAACTAGGATATTGGTTACAACAGATCTTTCTGGTATGAAAACGTGTTGTTCTTCTGGTAATGCATTTTCTGCTGTGAGAAATTCCAACAGTTCATTGGTGATAATTCGTTCCATACATTTGCAAGGGATAGAAGTGAGGCTGATTGCACGGTAATTGGCGGGCAACTTTTTATCACCTTTTTTTTTATAGATGGGTGTAATTGAGGCTGATTTCCAATCCTTTGGAAGTGTACCTGATTCTAGGGACGTTTACATTATTTCTGCCAGAGGTTGGGAAAAAACACTGGCAGTGTGTTTAAGGAAGTAAGGATTTATTTGGTCAGGTCCAGGAGCCGAATCATTTTTCAGGTTCATAAGCACTTTTTGCACTTTCTCTTTTGTGATGTTTATGGTTGTGAATGAATTTTGCACTCTTTGTAAACCTTGTATTTCTAGAATATCATTATTAGGTTCGGTAATGTACTGTTGAGTGAACTGCCTGGCAAAGATATTAGCTATTTCTGTTGTGTTCTGTGTTAATATGCCACCATTTTCTATGAAGCTTGGTACTGATGATTTTGAGCATATTTGTTTTTGAATATGACTATAGAATGCTTTGTTACTTCCACTGGCAATGTTAGTTTCATAATGTTGTCTAGAAAATCGAATTTTTTCTGTTATTAAGTTATTTACGGTGCGATAATGTGAGTAAGTTTTTTTAGCTTGGTTCCTTTTATAGTTGTCCCAAAGTTTGCGTTTAGTTTTTATGAGGTCTATGATTTCATCTGTTATCCATGGTTTCCTAATTTGCCTTTTACTCTTATTCTTTGTTAGTGGAACAAATTTTTCAATGGCAGTGTTTAGCATATTTTTGAAAAGGGTCCAGTTTCCTTCTATAGTGGTTTCCTGTGAAAATTCCGTCAGGCCAAAGTTTTCAATGTATCTTTTAATTCCATTATAGTTAGCTTTCCAAACATTTCTTCGAGGTTGATGGTGTTTCTGCTCAGATTGCACGTAGAAGGAAAATATTGTGGTAAGCGAAACTGAAAGGCCAAATGAGCAATGGAAAAAAGTAAATCGGAAAAGGAAAGTTAATATTTATCAAAAAGGAGATGGGGATACATGAAATTTTAGAGGAGAAATTCCTGTGTGGATGTTTTTAAACAAGGTGAAAAATGACGTCACTGAAAAAGATAGCAAGTTATTTGAAAGTGAAAACCAGTACTGAAGGGGAGTTCATCGTGAAGGAATTAAAAACATTAGAGGGTAGCAAATTTAAGGAATTTATGGTGGCTGCAGACTTTAAACACAAAAATACATTCAACGATCCCAAATTCTGACCTCGCGGAGTTGGCTTTAAAAGATTCAACTTTAAACGTTATTATGAGAAGTTCCAAAAGAGATGTTCTTAAGGGAGAAATTGAACAGAGATCCAACTCTTTTTTAGAGATTACAGAGCCTCAGGACCAGAAGTTCATGTAAATTTAAATAAAAATAAAAGTAAAGCTTCATTCAATAAAACTGCAACAAAGAGAAACATAAATATACTACATCAAAATATTCAAAGTCTAAGAAACAAAGTATTAGATGTTGAAACATTTTTGGAAGTAAATGGAGTCCAATACAACGCCCTCGCCTTCACAGAATATTGGCTTAAAACTGAAGAATTTAAAACAATTTATATCGAAGTCTACACAAATGCGGCATGTTATTCAAGATCCCAGCTGACTGCATTTTCATTAAAAGCGATTAGAATTTTGTAGAACTGGATATTCTAAAACAAAAAAGTCACGAAGTAGATTGTGAACGCTCAGCGGTTCTGGTGGAAGAGCTGGGTATGATTGTTCTCTCGGTGTACAGATCTCCATCAGGTGATATAGAAAATTTTTTAAATATAATGGAAAGTATTTTAGATTTTTTAGTTAGTAAACATAAATACAAAATTTTCATTGGTGGAGATTTTAACATTAATATTTTAGATATAAACCCAAAAACAAATAAATTTAAAGACTTAATGAACATTTTTAACTTAAACTTTACAATAATTGACCCAACTCGAGAAAATTTCCTCATTGATAATATAATAGGATACAGAGGAGTTGCGGTATACGTATCAAATGAATATCGTGATGTAAATATAACATCAACATCAAATGTCACATACAACAACGATACAAACGAAACACTCTGGATTGACATTTAATCACATACCATCAAATTACTATTGGTTGCCGTCTACAGACCACCGCATTCCACTGTACAGAATGATACTTATATTAATATTTGAAAAAATCAAAGAAGCTTCCTTTATAGAAAACATACTAATCATTGGTGATTTTAATTTTAATCTACCACATATTAACTGGCCAATCACAAGAAATGATTATAGGAATGCCGCAAATGATTTATTTGTAGATATGTACCTAGAAAGCAACCTAACGCAATTTGTAGAACAATCCACAAGATACCAAGCTTCGAACAATCCATCTTTACTGGACCTAGTATTAAACAATGATGAAAACTTAGTAAGTGAAATCAAGTACAATCAACCTATTGGTAAAAGTGACCACCTGACATTACAAATAAACCCTATATTTTCCTTCTCTATACCGGTTTCATTATGTTGGTCAACATTATTATCATGTTTATCTTCGTTATTTTTAATGTTTACTTTCCTTGCGTCTATAATTGGAGAGCTAAATCCCCTTAATGCATCACTATATTGTTTTGTTATGACTTGGTTTTTACCTTGTACTAGTATAGTTAATGTGCCTTTTTTATTTGATTCTTTTTTTCCCTCAGCCTTATCACTGAAGTTTACATTTTATTGGGTATTCATCTGAATGTTAATTTTTTATTACTTATAATAGTTTCTTTAAGGGAATCTACATTTTCCATAATTACTTGAAATTTTTGGTCAGAAGATTGTTGTAAAAATTCAAATTTTTTCATTAAATCTTGGTCTTGATGCATGTCTTGTTTTCCACTTTGATAAAGGTTGTTTCTTAAACTGGCCACTTCAGTTCCCAAATTTTCAATTTTCTCTTTTAGGAGTTTGTTGTTTTCTCTTAATTCTGCATTCAATTCTTTTAGAGTCTTATTTTCCCATATGATGGACTTTTCAATCAAGGAATCATTCATGTCTTGACTTTCTAGGTTATCTTCAGTAATTTTCTGATTTTCTTCTACAATATTCTGATTTTCACAACAATTTTTAGTTTTCTTTGAAAAACAGCTTGGATGAAACTGCATTATATTGTTTACATTTTATTTTTTTGTTTACCACTGGTTTTCTACAATAGTAACAGCTCATTTATACACATGTTTTCATTACCTTCCATCTTGAATATGATTAAAATAGAAAAGACACTGTACGAATTGTGGCATAATAAAAACCGAAATTAAAATTTTTAAGGGTATTCGGTTGCACCGCATATGTGCATAATAAAACAAGAAAGTATAAATTTGATGATAAATCAATAAAAGGAATTCTTGTAGGGTATGTACCTAATGGATATAAAATCTATATTGCAAATAGGCGAAAATTTATTGTAGCTCGTGATGTAATTTTCGACGAATTACAATTTAAAACATCCAGAAAGGAACTTGATGCCACGATCGAAATTGAGAGATATTTAGGTGAGAATATAATTCACGTGTCACATGGTACATTTTTGATTAATTTCATTGGTTAAAATTCAAAAACAAAAGAGTATAATAGGCTATCAAATCGGTGATAATTTTATCACCGCATATTGACTGTCACTTGTTTTTAATTGATAAAATAGTTTACTGTCAAAGTGACAGAAAGTTTCAATAGACGCGTCGAAATCAGAAAATAGTGCTCTTAAGCAGAAAATTGTTTCAACCAGTAGATCACCGTCGATGGGGAGATGCTAGCGAGGAAAAGATTCGAAAGTTAATTGAGAAAAAACACCAAAAAATACCAAAATTAATAAAGAATCTCAGTGAAACCAGTTCATGGAATTTTGCGCTTTAAGGAGAATCAAAATAACGCAAAACATTCATTATATTCTCTCACCAAATATAACACGTGTTATGATTAATAATCGGTGATACCACTCGTTAAAACCTATTGAAAATTGAACTCGTGCTTCGCACTCGGTCAATTTTCATCGGTTTTACCTCGGGCTATCACCGATGATAATCATAACACTAGTTATATTATCCCCGAAAATACAGATACTTTGGTACAAAATTCAAGTACTGAAGAGATCTCAGCAACAGGGGGTGCTGGTGAAAAATCCATAAAAGAAATCAATCCTGGTAAAACAGATAAAATAAATAATAAATACAGTCAAACCCTGAATAAACAAGGTGTCACTGATAAATGTATTCCAAATAACATAGGTTCTCTAGAGTCAGAAGGGCAAGGTCAAACATCTCACACAAAAGACGTCCCTGAACCAAATGATAGAAATCTGTCTTGTCCTTCTCCTTCCAAGGTGAGAAAGAGATGAAACACAGGATGTGAGACGGAGCAAAAGGCTCAAAACAAAATCTCCAATTTCATATAAAGATCGTGATTTAGAAATAAACAATTATAATACATTAAACATTCAAGTCTTAGATGAAGTAATTCCCACATGCTATCAAGAAATAGCTAAAAATCAAAACAGGGTCAAGTAGGAAAAAGCAGTTGAAGAGGAACTTAACTCTTTAATGCAAAATAAAACTTGGGACGTTGGTGCAAAAGCCTAAGAATGTAAATATTGTTGATAGTAAATGGGTGTTTACAATAAAACATGATGAGAATGGAAATTTAACAAAGTATAAAGCACGTTTGGTAGCTCGGGGTTTCAATCAATTATATAAATTAGATTATTTTGAAACATTTGCGCCGGTAGCACGAATTAGTACTTTTCGATGTCTGTTAACCTTTGCTAATCAATATAAACTGTTAATTCATCAAATGGATGTAAAGACAGCTTTTTTAAATGGTGATTTAAAAGAGAATATATTCATGAAAGTACCCGACGGCATAAACATTAAACATGAAAACATAGTATGCAAACTCAGCAAATCATCGTACGGTCTAAAACAATCAGCGCGTTGTTGGAATGAGTGTTTTGATAAAACCCTGAAACAGCACGGTTTCATAAATTCTTCTATCGATCATATATTTCCAAGATCAGGGTCACATAAATAAAAATATCTGTTATTTGATACGTAAATGACATAGTAATTGTAACGCGAGAAGCGAGAAACAGACACAATAAATGCTTTTAAACATTTTTTAATGAATAAATTTCAAATGGTTGATTTAAAAGAAATAAATTTCTTTCTTGGTATTAGGATACAGAGAACGGAATGTGAAATTTCTTTAGACCAAAGTACATACTTAAAATCTGTCTTAAGAAAATGCAATATGAGCGAGTGTAATGCAGTAAGTACACCGTTACCAACTAAATTAAACTATGAAGCTTTAGAGTCAGATGAAGACAGCGGCGCACCCTGTCGAAATTTAATTGGTTGTTTACTATATGCAATGCTTTGTACATGTCCAGATTTATGTACTTCACTAAATATGCTGAGTAAATATCAAAATAAATCAAACAAGGAATTGTGGCAATCCTTGAAGCGTATTTTAAGATATATAAAAGGTACAATAAACATAAAATTGATTTATAAGAAATGTGACTTTGTAGAGGAATTAATTGGATATGTTGATGCAGATTGATCAACTGGTGAAACTGACCGACGAAGCACAACAGGGTATGTGTTTAAAATGTTTGATAATTGTATAGTAACTTGGAATACAAAACGGCAGAATTCAGTTGCAGCATCGTCAACCGAAGCAGAGTATATGGCTTTAGTTGAAGCGGTAAAAGCTCTGTGGTTGAAATCATTACTAAAGAGCATAAAAATCCAAATTCTACATCCAATTACTTTGTTTGAGGATAATCAAAGTTGCATAGCGATAGCAACTAATCCGACAAGTCACAAACGCTCAAAACATATTGATATCAAGTATCATTTTACGCGAGAGCAAATAGCGAACAAGATAATCTGCCTGAAAAATGTTTCCAAGGTAACTAGGAGGCTGATCTGTTCACCAAGTCGCTACCAGCCCCGCATTTCAAGGAGTTGCGGTGCAAGCTGGGATTACTGGATGAAAATCATTAGGCAAATTGTTTGAAATTTATTATATTCCTGTATGGTATTATTAAGTTAATTTAGAATGGTTTGACTAGGTTTTTGAATTGGAGCTGTGAGACCTTGCTGTGGGTGGAGGGGCTTAAGCAACTTCAGGAACCATACCACACGTGGTATGGCTACGGGAACTGGCGCACCCGAGGGTAATCCGAGCCACGAGTGAGCCGTGCCACTTATTCATTTTACACCGTAATCATGGTCCACACCTCAACGACCTCTGCGGAAAAGAAAAAAGGGCACCACAGGGGAATGTCATGTGGGAACTGTGACCGGGAGGCTTGCCTTAACTGACCGGCCTACGAGGAGAAAACCTCTATAAAAGACCCGACAGCGAAGTTGCTAAAACCTGCGGACACCGGGCGACCTCCGCAGTATATAGCCTTGCCTCCGGGATGGGCGTCACCCGGGGGTTGACCGAACATCGACCCGCCTCGTGGGACGAATAATGGAGAAACTAAACAAAGCAGATGAAAACAGACCTTCTACGGTAACTCTGTAAGTGGTGAATACTAATCCAAAAGACGATACAGCATTCCTGGGAGAGAACCAGATCAAAGAGCAAAAAAAAGCTGCTGGCTCAGAAAATAAAGAGACCGATCCCTTCAGGAGACGTGACAGCATTGCCAGGTCCCCACCAAGGGAATCGGCAGACCGAAGCATGACCATGGCAACGGACAAGGTAAAAGCAACGGGAGGGAAAACCTCAGCGGAAGGAACTCAATCCAAACTTATGATAGGCAGGATACAGGTAATTAGTAAATTGCAGAGGAGCAACTCAGTAGGGGAGGAAAGTAGGAAGCGCAAGGTGCATGATACCTCCCTCGGGAGTACGGACCTAGAGCCGTACAAAAGAAAGGAAAGCCCACTGGCCTTCACTTTAACTGAGGCCCTAAACGCAATTACGCAGCATACAAAGAGGTTAGAGAAAATGTTGGAAGAAAACCCGAATACTAAAAGGGAAATAAAAGAACTGGCAAACAGGCTGAAAAGGTCAGTGGACGTCATTAATAGAGACTCCATAAGACAATGGCTGGAGGACAACAAGTGGGAGGGAGTCGAAAAACAAATGTTTGACGCAGACATGCAAACAGATACCTGCCCGAGAAGCAAGGCAAACTCAGTGGATGCCACGACGCAAACCGTCCCTACAGGGAAGTGGCACAAGGACGAGGAAACAAGAAAAAAGACAGAGGCAAAAATTAAGGCAACCGAGGAAACCACAGATTATGAGGAGTGGCTGGAGACTGCTAATCAGGACTGGCCGGAGGAAGCTTTCCTACAAACCAAGCTAGAGGAAGGAACTCCCAATTGGGGTGGAGACGAGGAAGATATTCTACTAATAGTAGATGCCGATGACAAGGGAGAAAAGGGAATACTGAGAAGAGCAAGGGAATCCTGTCCAATCGCCAGGGAGATACTCAGTACTTAGCTAACGGCAGGGCAAATAGTACACGGAGCTTCTAGTACACGAGTAGAGATTAGCAGGAATGGGACCCAGAAGGAAGGTAAACGGTATACCTTTTTGCTACCTCGCAGCCCTACGGGAGAGATGCAGGATACTCGAGAAACGTATCAAATGCTACAGGAGTGTGCACAAGAGTTGGAAAGGAAGAAGCTGTGCATCATAGCACAAGAAGGAGTAGATAGAGTATTGTTAAGGAAGATAACTGAATTTGTCTTCAAAGGCCAGGAGAGGGAGATAAGAGTGCTATTCCCCCCAGGAAGGATGCCAAAAAAGAAGAATGATGTGGAGAAAGGGAAGACCTGGGCAAATACGGCAGCCACTTCAAATGAGGGAAGCTCTAGAACTGACACGATCCAACAACAGGCTCGTACCGGTGGAAGAAGGAGAGGAGGAGGAAGGAAAGTTCTCTTCCTCAAAGAAGAGGGAGTCTCGTATAAGGACCTTCTCACGAAGATTAAGAAGGTTGATATAAAGACTATATGAGTAGAGGTAGCAAGTCTCAGAAAGACTAAAAAGGGGGAGATGCTTATAGAAGTCGTGGGGGGCAGAGGAGCATCGCACCCATTGAGGAAGGCTATTGGTAAACTCGGCAAAATTGATGTGAGGGCTAAAAAGGATGATATGGTCATTACAATTAGGGACCTGGACGCTGCGACCACCGAGGAGGAGGTCAGACATGTAATAGCGACAGAGACAGGCGTCAAAGATGGGGAGATCGCAATAGAAAAGATGAGAGTGGCCTTCGGAGAGAGTCTGGTGGCCACGGTTAGGCTACAGCGGAAGGCTGCAGAGGCTGTGCTGGGGAAGAAGCACCTCAGAGTGGGATGGCTTCAATGTCGGGTCCGCGAAAGGTCAGAGGTCGAAATATGCCACAGATGCTGGAAGGTGGGGCATTTGAGATTTAACTGCAGAGGAGTGGACAGGTCAAACGCCTGCCTGAAGTGTGCCAAAGAAGGCCACACGGTGAAAGACTGTGTGGCAGCTGCTTTTTGCCCTAATTGCGAAAGAGGAGGGCATCGCGCCGACTCGCTAGACTACCCCATACTGGCAGAAGCGATAAGGAAGTCGAGGCGAACGCGGGAGGAAAACCCGGCGCATTCGCCAAAATAAGGCAAGCAAACCTGAATAGATGCCGGACCGCTCAGGATCTGGTCTGGGCCACAGGGAAACGGAAGGGGGAGGACATCTTAATAATAAGTGAACCTAGAGATAAGAAAATGGTGAAAATGGTGAAAAACAGGCCTGAGTGGTTCGTCGACGAAAACATAGATGCCGCGGTGGGGATCCTAAACCCTAGGCTTAGCATATATGGAACTGGACGAGGAAAAGGGTACGTCTGGGTGGAGTTGAAGGAGGTGGTTCTCTTCAGCTGTTACTTTTCACCCAATGCTGGTATAGCGGAACTGGAAAATTCCCTGGAGGAGCTCGGAAGGGCCATTAGAGCAAGTAGGAACAGAAAGTAATAATAAAAGTAATAATAACTTTATTGGAAATAGGACACCCCAATATAAATGTAATATAAAATATAATATAAACTGGTTGGTTTTATAAAAACTTAAAACTATGTTAAAAAACACATATAAATCTAAATTAGACATATCATATACATAGCACTCCCAAAGAATTATAGTGAATTAATCGTAACCATCCCAACGAGAAGATAAACAAAAGAAAGAACTGTATTACAGGACTAGGACCTCAGATAAGCCAGCAAATTATGTTTAAAGTTGTTAAGATTGCTACTATTTTTAACGATGCTAGGTAGGTTGTTGTATTCATTAAGACCCTTGAAAAATAATGTGTTCATTGATTTTTTAAAATTTGTTTTGGCAATATAAAAATCATTATGGTTTCTAGTGAAATGGTTATGTACCTGATAATTAAATGTAATATTTTCATTAAGATAACTTGGAAGCATTCCATTTATAATTTTGAATATAAAAATCATTGAGAGGAAGAGAGGTGATAGTAGCCGGCGACCTCAATGGCAGCGCCCCAGAATGGGGAATGGACCGGAAGAATGGGAGGGGAAGGGTAATCAGCGAGTGGATAGCCACTGAAGACCTGCAAATACTGAACGAGGGAGCAGCTTATACGTTCGTAAGAGGGACCACTGGCTCCATCCCGGACCTTACTCTAGGCTCGGAACGGGCAACCAGGAACACCAGCGGATGGAGAGTCCTAACAGAGGAGGAGACATTAAGCGACCACCGCTATATTACATATGAGATTGGACAGAACCGCGCCACCCAGGTGGTAAAAGGCAGAGGGTGGAAGCTTGGTAGGCTGAACAAGGATACCTTCAAAAGAAGTCTGGCTGGCTCCTTCCGAGGAGGCATGGTTGAAATGGAGGAGGCCCTCACCGATGCGGTTACTAGAGCTTGCAACGAGTCAACGCCCAGGAAGGGAAGCAGAAAGACCAGGAGAGAGGCCTATTGGTGGACGAAGGAGATCGCAGCCCTCAGACCGGAATGTATCGCGATTCGTCGGCAGGGTATAAGGCAGAATAGGAGAGCAGGACTTGGGGAGAACCCATCTCTCCAGGAGTACCGGAACGCCAGAAAAAACCTTAGAGAGGCAATTAAAAGATCAAAAAGAGAGAGGTGGAGGGAATTATGTGACACTGTGGATGGAGATGTCTGGGGAGATGGCTACAAGATAGCGACTCGCCAGATCAGAAATCCCCCCCTGCCTTGCCGGCAGAGAAAGTGGCGGAAGTCGTGGCTGCCCTATTTCCAGAAAGGGATATAGTCAGATGGAGAGCGGTAGAAGTGGATGTGGTCCCCCCACTCACGGAGGAGGAGCTGGAGGCAGCATGTGCCAGACTTAAAAGTGGAAAAGCTTCAGGTTTAGATGAGATTCCGCCTGATATAGTCAAGCTAGTTGCAGAAGAATACCCGGGAGACATCTTAAGAGTAATGAATCGTGCCCTAGAGAGTGGGGATTTCCCGAGCAGATGGAGGAAGGCCAGAGTCGTCCTGATCCAGAAAGGGAACAAGCCGCCGGAGGATCCGTCATCCCACTGACCGCTATGTTTACTTGACGCGATGGGCAAGCTCCTCGAATATCTGATACTGGGGAGATTAGAGAAGGAGATAGCCGAGAAGGGTGGCTTATCTGAAAGCCCGTTCGGTTTTCGGTAAGGACGATCAACGGTAGGAGCCATTAGACTGCTAAAGGAAACGGCAGAGGAAGCCCTAGCCATGAAACAGATATGTGCTGTTGTGACCCTTGATGTCAAAAACGCGTTTAACATAGCGGGATGGGAGATGATTGTCGGGAAGATGCAGAGCTTGGGGGTAGCTCCGTACCTCGTCAGGGTGATGATGAGCTACTTCCAAGACAGGAAGATCGGATTCGAATCAGAGGGAGAGATAACCTGGAAAAGCATCACGTGTGGGGTTCTACAAGGGTCGGTGCTCGGTCCGACCTTGTGGAATGTGATGTTTGACGATATATTTCGATTACCTTAGGAGGAGGGTGTAAAAGTCATCGGGTATGCCGACAACTTGGCCATAACGGTGACTGGAAGGTGGACTGTCCAAATAATGGAAGCAGCCAACGAGGCCATCAGAAATATTGAGAGGTGGCTAGGAAGAATGCAGCTCGAGCTAGCTGCCGGGAAAACGGAGCTCCTGGTTATCACGAGGAAAAGAAATCTTCCACCCATGAAAGTTAGGGTGGGCCAGGTGGAGATATCCTCAGGGAACCACCTGAAATACCTAGGGGTTTGGCTGGACTCCAAGCTGAACTTCGGTGTCCATGCCACAAAGACGGCCGAGAAGGCGGGAAAAGCAGCCACAGCCATTGGGAGGCTTATGGCCAATACGCACGGACCAAGACCGAGCAAGAGGAGACTGCTGTGCAGTGTCGTGCACTCTATCCTCTTGTATGCAGCTCCGGTCTGGGAAAGTGTGATGAAGGTGGCTAGGACGAGAGGGAGGATGGCTAGGATCCAGCAATGTGCCGCACTAAAGGTAACCAGTGCATACAAAACGATTTCGTACGAGGCGGCGTTGGTAGTGGCGGGGTTCCCCCCCTTATTGAATTTGATGGCCAAAGAACGGCTGGAAATCTATGAAGGAGCCGGGAAGGCAGAGGCCAGGGACAGACTGTTTGAAAGATGGCAGAGGCGGTGGGACACTGTAGACAAGGGAAGGTGGACGAGACGCCTCATCCCGAACATCAGAGCGTGGATGGAACGGAGGCATGGTGAGGTAGGCTATTACCTCACCCAAGCCCTGAGCGGACATGGGTGCTTCATGGAGTACTTATACGATATTGGCAAGACTGACAGCAGAGAGTGCGCATACTGTGGAGAGGTCGATGACGTGGAGCACACCGTGTTCGCATGCAACAGATGGAGAGAAGAGAGACGGGACAGTGGGGCATCGTTATTGTCTCCAGAAGATATGGTAGGGAGGATGTTAGAAACGGAAGAGAACTGGAGAAGGGAGGAGGAGGCAATAACCCGCATTATCAAAAAGAAGGAAGAGGAGGAAAGAGAGATGGGTTTGAACCCATGGAGAAACGCCAATTAACACCAACAATCTTAAATGACCTGTGGGTCCGATGAAAAGCGAAAGCAGTCCCAGGCCAACAGGAAACACTGAAGAGATGGAGGTGTTTTAGCTGGTTGGAGTCCAGCACTACCCGTTCACGATAGACTCTAAGCGACGGGTGTCCATGAGGATTTCCCCTCACAAAAAAAAAAAAAGGTTTTTGATTTGTGTTTTTCCCTAGTCCTTGCAGCAAATGCTTAACCATGTTAAAATTCCCGTAAAACGCAATAATAAGTTAAAGTTTTTTTTTTTATGTTTGTATCAGCCTAGGTTTTTAAGGGGGTGTGTTGGAATTATTTACAAAAATTACATCAACTTTGTTACGCAGTCTTCCTAATCTGTGTAACGAGATAATGTAAACTATAAACCATTGACTAAGCAGAACGCATAAAAAATAATAAAATCAAGTTAGTCTAAAATACACACTCTTAGTTCTCTGTAAGCCATTGTACGAACAATACTAATAATATTAAAAGCTGCGTAATTAGATTCGTTTTGTGTTTAATTTAATTCACCACTGCCCTAAAGTAATGGGGGTGACTATATATATTAAATCTCAATTTTATGGACTCTACTTGCTTCCTTTACCTATTTGCCCCCATTTATCCCAAAACTTTTCAATGGAATGAGATCAAAATCTAATCTAGTTCCAGATCTTTTATAGTATGTCAAATTTCAAGTAAATATTGTAAACTGTTTCGAAGTAACCATGTACACAAAAAACGTTACCTACAGACAAACAGACCGACAAAAGTTTTTTTATGTTCCATAACATTCCACGCTTATTTGAAAAAAAAGGAGCAACTCAGTAGGGGAGGAGAGTAGGAAGCGCAAGGTGCATGATACCTCCCTCGGGAGTACGGACCTAGAGCCGTACAAAAGAAAGGAAAGCCCACTGGCCTTCACTTTAACTGAGGCCCTAAACGCAATTACGCAGCATACAAAGAGGTTAGAGAAAATGTTGGAAGAAAACCCGAATACTAAAAGGGAAATAAAAGAACTGGCAAACAGGCTGAAAAGGTCAGTGGACGTCATTAATAGAGACTCCATAAGACAATGGCTGGAGGACAACAAGTGGGAGGGAGTCGAAAAACAAATGTTTGACGCAGACATGCAAACAGATACCTGCCCGAGAAGCAAGGCAAACTCAGTGGATGCCACGACGCAAACCGTCCCTACAGGGAAGTGGCACAAGGACGAGGAAACAAGAAAAAAGACAGAGGCAAAAATTAAGGCAACCGAGGAAACCACAGATTATGAGGAGTGGCTGGAGACTGCTAATCAGGACTGGCCGGAGGAAGCTTTCCTACAAACCAAGCTAGAGGAAGGAACTCCCAATTGGGGTGGAGACGAGGAAGATATTCTACTAATAGTAGATGCCGATGACAAGGGAGAAAAGGGAATACTGAGAAGAGCAAGGGAATCCTGTCCAATCGCCAGGGAGATACTCAGTACTTAGCTAACGGCAGGGCAAATAGTACACGGAGCTTCTAGTACACGAGTAGAGATTAGCAGGAATGGGACCCAGAAGGAAGGTAAACGGTATACCTTTTTGCTACCTCGCAGCCCTACGGGAGAGATGCAGGATACTCGAGAAACGTATCAAATGCTACAGGAGTGTGCACAAGAGTTGGAAAGGAAGAAGCTGTGCATCATAGCACAAGAAGGAGTAGATAGAGTATTGTTAAGGAAGATAACTGAATTTGTCTTCAAAGGCCAGGAGAGGGAGATAAGAGTGCTATTCCCCCCAGGAAGGATGCCAAAAAAGAAGAATGATGTGGAGAAAGGGAAGACCTGGGCAAATACGGCAGCCACTTCAAATGAGGGAAGCTCTAGAACTGACACGATCCAACAACAGGCTCGTACCGGTGGAAGAAGGAGAGGAGGAGGAAGGAAAGTTCTCTTCCTCAAAGAAGAGGGAGTCTCGTATAAGGACCTTCTCACGAAGATTAAGAAGGTTGATATAAAGACTATATGAGTAGAGGTAGCAAGTCTCAGAAAGACTAAAAAGGGGGAGATGCTTATAGAAGTCGTGGGGGGCAGAGGAGCATCGCACCCATTGAGGAAGACTATTGGTAAACTCGGCAAAATTGATGTGAGGGCTAAAAAGGATGATATGGTCATTACAATTAGGGACCTGGACGCTGCGACCACCGAGGAGGAGGTCAGACATGTAATAGCGACGGAGACAGGCGTCAAAGATGGGGAGATCGCAATAGAAAAGATGAGAGTGGCCTTCGGAGAGAGTCTGGTGGCCACGGTTAGGCTACAGCGGAAGGCTGCAGAGGCTGTGCTGGGGAAGAAGCACCTCAGAGTGGGATGGCTTCAATGTCGGGTCCGCGAAAGGTCAGAGGTCGAAATATGCCACAGATGCTGGAAGGTGGGGCATTTGAGATTTAACTGCAGAGGAGTGGACAGGTCAAACGCCTGCCTGAAGTGTGCCAAAGAAGGCCACACGGTGAAAGACTGTGTGGCAGCTGCTTTTTGCCCTAATTGCGAAAGAGGAGGGCATCGCGCCGACTCGCTAGACTACCCCATACTGGCAGAAGCGATAAGGAAGTCGAGGCGAACGCGGGAGGAAAACCCGGCGCATTCGCCAAAATAAGGCAAGCAAACCTGAATAGATGCCGGACCGCTCAGGATCTGGTCTGGGCCACAGGGAAACGGAAGGGGGAGGACATCTTAATAATAAGTGAACCTAGAGATAAGAAAATGGTGAAAATGGTGAAAAACAGGCCTGAGTGGTTCGTCGACGAAAACATAGATGCCGCGGTGGGGATCCTAAACCCTAGGCTTAGCATATATGGAACTGGACGAGGAAAAGGGTACGTCTGGGTGGAGTTGAAGGAGGTGGTTCTCTTCAGCTGTTACTTTTCACCCAATGCTGGTATAGCGGAACTGGAAAATTCCCTGGAGGAGCTCGGAAGGGCCATTAGAGCAAGTAGGAACAGAAAGTAATAATAAAAGTAATAATAACTTTATTGGAAATAGGACACCCCAATATAAATGTAATATAAAATATAATATAAACTGGTTGGTTTTATAAAAACTTAAAACTATGTTAAAAAACACATATAAATCTAAATTAGACATATCATATACATAGCACTCCCAAAGAATTATAGTGAATTAATCGTAACCATCCCAACGAGAAGATAAACAAAAGAAAGAACTGTATTACAGGACTAGGACCTCAGATAAGCCAGCAAATTATGTTTAAAGTTGTTAAGATTGCTACTATTTTTAACGATGCTAGGTAGGTTGTTGTATTCATTAAGACCCTTGAAAAATAATGTGTTCATTGATTTGTTTCTAGTGAAATGGTTATGTACCTGATAATTAAATGTAATATTTTCATTAAGATAACTTGGAAGCATTCCATTTATAATTTTGAATATAAAAATCATTGAGAGGAAGAGAGGTGATAGTAGCCGGCGACCTCAATGGCAGCGCCCCAGAATGGGGAATGGACCGGAAGAATGGGAGGGGAAGGGTAATCAGCGAGTGGATAGCCACTGAAGACCTGCAAATACTGAACGAGGGAGCAGCTTATACGTTCGTAAGAGGGACCACTGGCTCCATCCCGGACCTTACTCTAGGCTCGGAACGGGCAACCAGGAACACCAGCGGATGGAGAGTCCTAACAGAGGAGGAGACATTAAGCGACCACCGCTATATTACATATGAGATTGGACAGAACCGCGCCACCCAGGTGGTAAAAGGCAGAGGGTGGAAGCTTGGTAGGCTGAACAAGGATACCTTCAAAAGAAGTCTGGCTGGCTCCTTCCGAGGAGGCATGGTTGAAATGGAGGAGGCCCTCACCGATGCGGTTACTAGAGCTTGCAACGAGTCAACGCCCAGGAAGGGAAGCAGAAAGACCAGGAGAGAGGCCTATTGGTGGACGAAGGAGATCGCAGCCCTCAGACCGGAATGTATCGCGATTCGTCGGCAGGGTATAAGGCAGAATAGGAGAGCAGGACTTGGGGAGAACCCATCTCTCCAGGAGTACCGGAACGCCAGAAAAAACCTTAGAGAGGCAATTAAAAGATCAAAAAGAGAGAGGTGGAGGGAATTATGTGACACTGTGGATGGAGATGTCTGGGGAGATGGCTACAAGATAGCGACTCGCCAGATCAGAAATCCCCCCCTGCCTTGCCGGCAGAGAAAGTGGCGGAAGTCGTGGCTGCCCTATTTCCAGAAAGGGATATAGTCAGATGGAGAGCGGTAGAAGTGGATGTGGTCCCCCCACTCACGGAGGAGGAGCTGGAGGCAGCATGTGCCAGACTTAAAAGTGGAAAAGCTTCAGGTTTAGATGAGATTCCGCCTGATATAGTCAAGCTAGTTGCAGAAGAATACCCGGGAGACATCTTAAGAGTAATGAATCGTGCCCTAGAGAGTGGGGATTTCCCGAGCAGATGGAGGAAGGCCAGAGTCGTCCTGATCCAGAAAGGGAACAAGCCGCCGGAGGATCCGTCATCCCACTGACCGCTATGTTTACTTGACGCGATGGGCAAGCTCCTCGAATATCTGATACTGGGGAGATTAGAGAAGGAGATAGCCGAGAAGGGTGGCTTATCTGAAAGCCCGTTCGGTTTTCGGTAAGGACGATCAACGGTAGGAGCCATTAGACTGCTAAAGGAAACGGCAGAGGAAGCCCTAGCCATGAAACAGATATGTGCTGTTGTGACCCTTGATGTCAAAAACGCGTTTAACATAGCGGGATGGGAGATGATTGTCGGGAAGATGCAGAGCTTGGGGGTAGCTCCGTACCTCGTCAGGGTGATGATGAGCTACTTCCAAGACAGGATGATCGGATTCGAATCAGAGGGAGAGATAACCTGGAAAAGCATCACGTGTGGGGTTCTACAAGGGTCGGTGCTCGGTCCGACCTTGTGGAATGTGATGTTTGACGATATATTTCGATTACCTTAGGAGGAGGGTGTAAAAGTCATCGGGTATGCCGACAACTTGGCCATAACGGTGACTGGAAGGTGGACTGTCCAAATAATGGAAGCAGCCAACGAGGCCATCAGAAATATTGAGAGGTGGCTAGGAAGAATGCAGCTCGAGCTAGCTGCCGGGAAAACGGAGCTCCTGGTTATCACGAGGAAAAGAAATCTTCCACCCATGAAAGTTAGGGTGGGCCAGGTGGAGATATCCTCAGGGAACCACCTGAAATACCTAGGGGTTTGGCTGGACTCCAAGCTGAACTTCGGTGTCCATGCCACAAAGACGGCCGAGAAGGCGGGAAAAGCAGCCACAGCCATTGGGAGGCTTATGGCCAATACGCACGGACCAAGACCGAGCAAGAGGAGACTGCTGTGCAGTGTCGTGCACTCTATCCTCTTGTATGCAGCTCCGGTCTGGGAAAGTGTGATGAAGGTGGCTAGGACGAGAGGGAGGATGGCTAGGATCCAGCAATGTGCCGCACTAAAGGTAACCAGTGCATACAAAACGATTTCGTACGAGGCGGCGTTGGTAGTGGCGGGGTTCCCCCCCTTATTGAATTTGATGGCCAAAGAACGGCTGGAAATCTATGAAGGAGCCGGGAAGGCAGAGGCCAGGGACAGACTGTTTGAAAGATGGCAGAGGCGGTGGGACACTGTAGACAAGGGAAGGTGGACGAGACGCCTCATCCCGAACATCAGAGCGTGGATGGAACGGAGGCATGGTGAGGTAGGCTATTACCTCACCCAAGCCCGGAGCGGACATGGGTGCTTCATGGAGTACTTATACGATATTGGCAAGACTGACAGCAGAGAGTGCGCATACTGTGGAGAGGTCGATGACGTGGAGCACACCGTGTTCGCATGCAACAGATGGAGAGAAGAGAGACGGGACAGTGGGGCATCGTTATTGTCTCCAGAAGATATGGTAGGGAGGATGTTAGAAACGGAAGAGAACTGGAGAAGGGAGGAGGAGGCAATAACCCGCATTATCAAAAAGAAGGAAGAGGAGGAAAGAGAGATGGGTTTGAACCCATGGAGAAACGCCAATTAACACCAACAATCTTAAATGACCTGTGGGTCCGATGAAAAGCGAAAGCAGTCCCAGGCCAACAGGAAACACTGAAGAGATGGAGGTGTTTTAGCTGGTTGGAGTCCAGCACTACCCGTTCACGATAGACTCTAAGCGACGGGTGTCCATGAGGATTTCCCCTCACAAAAAAAAAAAAAGGTTTTTGATTTGTGTTTTTCCCTAGTCCTTGCAGCAAATGCTTAACCATGTTAAAATTCCCGTAAAACGCAATAATAAGTTAAAGTTTTTTTTTTTATGTTTGTATCAGCCTAGGTTTTTAAGGGGGTGTGTTGGAATTATTTACAAAAATTACATCAACTTTGTTACGCAGTCTTCCTAATCTGTGTAACGAGATAATGTAAACTATAAACCATTGACTAAGCAGAACGCATAAAAAATAATAAAATCAAGTTAGTCTAAAATACACACTCTTAGTTCTCTGTAAGCCATTGTACGAACAATACTAATAATATTAAAAGCTGCGTAATTAGATTCGTTTTGTGTTTAATTTAATTCACCACTGCCCTAAAGTAATGGGGGTGACTATATATATTAAATCTCAATTTTATGGACTCTACTTGCTTCCTTTACCTATTTGCCCCCATTTATCCCAAAACTTTTCAATGGAATGAGATCAAAATCTAATCTAGTTCCAGATCTTTTATAGTATGTCAAATTTCAAGTAAATATTGTAAACTGTTTCGAAGTAACCATGTACACAAAAAACGTTACCTACAGACAAACAGACCGACAAAAGTTTTTTTATGTTCCATAACATTCCACGCTTATTTGAAAAAAAAAATCAAAATTTGGCACGACAAATGTCACGTATCTCATAGAAATAAAAATGAAAAAATAAATGAATTTCTTACCTCCAATACCAATGTCACTAAAAACAAACCATATGATATATCCCGCTTATTGTTAACTTTACATTTATTAAGCATTTGCTCAATAAAAACAAAAGAGGGTGTAACTATCTGATGTCGAAAATCTGATGTAGAAAATAGCAAACTAATCAGTTTTAAAAATATCAAAATTTCATATCCTGGATAGGCCTTAGATTTTCTTCTAAATTCCTCATGTTTTTCTTTTATAACCTCTAATATGGAAGTATGAGAATTTTCAACATTAACTGCTGCTAGCTCATAAAGTTGCGGCGCTACAGTTTTAAAAATATCAAAGCTATTTGTTATTGATTCCACATCTGAAGCGTCTTCAAATAAATCATTTATATACTGTAATAAATATGCAAAAAGCAACCCCAAACTATCTTTATTTCCCTCGGATAAACTTGGATGATTGCATTTTATCATTCTTTCAATAATAACATTTTGATGACTGCTCGACTGATTTTCAAATGTTTTCAGTAGACTCTCATAAGACTCTGGTAAATTAAACGTGTAAGGCAACTCTTTCCTAGCATTTTCCATTATTTCTTTTCGTTGTAATAAATCACTCTTAATTTCCTCTTCTGCAATACAAATATCTTTTTTTTCGTGGTTACTAATATTACTCTTCTGCCTATCGTCTTCATCTGGTACGTGTTTGATCTCAATATCCTTTATTTTACTTTTAATTGGGATAACAGGTTCGTCTTCACTTTCACTATCATCAGAGTCTTCTTTTAAGTCTGACAAATTATCTTCAGAGTCAGTTTCTGCCTCATCAGAATTTTGTTCATTTTCTGACAAATCGTTCTGTGCCTCAAAACTATCATGATTTTCATTTAAATTTTTTCCATTGATTTCGGCATTTACTTGCACATTAGATTCCCCTTCAGTATTATAACTTAGCATGTATTCGGGATCAGTCTCGTAGACAATATCATCATCTAAATCATCAGCACTTTTATGGTTAAAATTAGAACTTTTTTCATCTGCAAATCCCATCATTCTTTCCAGTCTTTCTTTTTCTAGTTGTTCTAATTTCTCTTTTTGTTCTTTAGCTACTTCTTCTTCAGTCTTAAGCCTATCCGACACCGTACCACGAGCCTCAAATTTAAGTTCCCGCATAACTTTGTCATAGTCCTCTATTTTGGAGGTATCCACCATATTTTCTCCTGTTCTCTTACTTTTGCTTACTATTGGAAGTAAATCCTTCCATTCAGAATCTAATTTTTCTGTAAGTTCTAAAGTGGCCTCTTTGTTTTTTTGTTTCTCAGCTTTACGTTTTTTTGATTCAGCTATGAGTTGATCTATAAGTTCTCTATGTGTCTTTGCTCCTTCAATGCCAGTTTTTTTAAGCATACCACCACCAAAATGGGCATCTTCTACAAACCGTTGGTCTAATTTTCCTGTATTATTACCTTCTAAGCTCTCCTCATCATCAGATCTAGGGTCATCAAATTTTTCAATTTCACTTAAAGTTTGGCCTCTATGCGTAAGAACCTCGTCATCTGCTAAATTAAAAATATTCTTCTTATTATGGGTCTTCACTCTAACTGCTGTAAAACGAGCCATAGCCCTGTCCTCATCCGTCATGTTATGACTTCTCTCACCAATACGCTTATCCATAAATTTGTTTGATTTATTTAGAAATTTATATTCTTGTAAAAGTGTACGCTTTCGTTTTTCGATTGCTTTTGCTCTAGATACTCCAGGCAAACCTCTATCATTTTTTTGTTTTTTACCAAGAACTCGCAACTTTTCTCTATTTAAATGAACTTCAAATGGGTTCAGCGATTTCTTTGCACTTAATGCTTCCTTTTTAGAATGTATTCGATCTGATGATATTTTCTTCTTGTTTTTAGTTTTTGCCATGATTATATTTATATTAGAAATTTTATAAATTAACAAAATACATTACAGTCGCTACACGCGAATCGAAAATGTGTTTACTTCAAGTTAGGTTAGACAGTAGAGATGTGTAACTCGCGAGTGATTCAACTCCAAGAGCTGATTCCGAGAGTGAGTTGGGAGAGTTGATTCTAAGAGTCGATTCAGTAAGGATTCGATGACTGTCCAGCTGCGGATTCAGGTGAATTTGTGAGACCGAATCCTCTGTTATAGTCACAAATCGTGAAGGATTCCAATGAGCAGCATAATAGTATTTAAAAAAAAATGCTTACCATAGTCGCTATATTTATTATTTACTTCAGTACTTTTTATTTTATATTGTACAAAATTAATCATATTTATTGCCGTTAAATAATAGTTATTTAGTAGGTATATTTTTAGTATACCCAAGGTTATAGTACACCAATAAATTTATAAAGTAGGTACCTACCAAATTAAAAAAAAAAATAAACATATTAAAACAATTTTACGGACCTTCCCCTTTTTAAAATGCACTTTATTTTTTATAAAAATAGGGCCTTATTCAAAATCAAGGTTGGTATACTCTAAGGTCAAGGTTTGTAGAGGACAGGTTGCCTGGTAACTAGGGAGCGCCATATTGCGCGTCATCCAGAGGACCCGCTTCTACAACTCACTTCACGGAGGTAAAAGATGCAAAGGTCGACCAGTGTATCCCTAACCTCGTTGATCTCGTCGTACTTTGTTTAATATATTTTATTTCTGCTTACACAGTTATTGAAAATATTATTTTGGATATTCATATTTTAAGTAGATCATTTGTTGTGCATGTTTATTTTAAATGGTCCTCTGGACACGTTACTCCCGCGCAAGAATTTTATTGGCTCCTGAGTTACCAGGCAACCTGTCTCTTTACAAATCTTGCTCTAAGGTGGCCTAAAGGCTCTTTTTCATAGTCGCGAAATTCGCAAGTTTTTAGCGAATTTCGCTTTTGAACATATTTTCTATTTTGTCCCATACTCACACAATGCGAAATTCGCTTTAACGTATTTGCGATGTCGCAAAAAAGTTGAACTATTTTCAACTTTTTCGCGATAAAATCTAACATTCTAACCTAACAACTTGAATTTTGTCCTCTTTGTGATATATTTTAGACCCACTTTTTGCAAAAGTATTTCAAATTGACATGAAGTCATTCTCATATAATTTAGATATTTGGGTGCATCACTCACACGCATTTCTATTATTTAATTGTGGAAGTCCCCTTGTTCATTTCTTTGCAAAAATATTTTTGTCACTCAAAATGCCTTTTTCTTATACACTTTCACTCTTTTTTTGTGGCGTAAATGCCAAATAGGTATATAACATGCAGAGCTTTATATATAAGGAATATGAATAATTTTATATTTCAAAGCAATACCTTTGATCAACATCCATCTTTTTTTAATTTATGAATCTCCAAGCTTCTCGCCGCTATAAAGTTAAGATTTCCCGCCGCGAATATATTTGAATTAGTTTTTATAACATTTCGCTTAAAAGTAGCGAATTTCGCGACTATGAAAAAGAACCTTTATAACTCACAATCCCCACCAAAAAATGGCATTAGCCAATGAACAGCTGGTGTGAAATCACACCAGATGCAGGGCCTTATTCAAAATATTGTAAGAATTTGTGTAATGTTAATTAAGCAAAGAACTCGTAACTGGAACGGGCTCGCAATAACCCGCTTTTGAGGTCGGTGGTAATTATCATCGCATTTTGAGACACTGTTCTGCATGCTGGTAAAGAGGATAAATTGTAGAATTTTACAATACAGATCATAGTAACGTCAGACCATATTTCGGGCCAGTACGGACGGTTCTTCTAGAGTGAGATAACTGCGCCGCTACTGCGCGTTCGAAGAACAAAGATAGTCTGACCTTTCACCCCCGCACTGACTTCTTCGCCTAAAAGCTGTATATTAAGGAACCTCATAGTCTATCAATCTTGCATATTTCGGGCCAGTACGGACAGTTCTTCTAGAGTGAGATAACTGCGCCGCTACTGCACGTTCGAAGAAAAAGGATAGTCTGACGTTTGATCTCCGCGCGCACTCATCGTCTCGCCTAAAAGCTGTATATTAAGGCTAGGATTTTGCAGAGTGAGAGGGAAATACGCGTTTATTTTCGATTTATTGTAAATATTTAAAAAACACTGTACATAGTATAATCTTAAAACTATACTTTAGATACTTGCTATTGATCTAACGAATACAACTATATATATTTTTTATTATAAATTTGTGTTATATTTAAATATCGTAGTTTGTCAATGAAAATAGTGCCTAATTTCATTATTAAAGTATGGCATTTGCCTATATATACAAAATTAATGATAAACACTATATATGGTTGTATTCGTTAGATCAATAGCAAGTATCTAAAGCAGTTTTAAGATTATACTGTGTAGTTTTTTAAATATTTATAATAAATCGAAAATAAACGCATATTCCCCTCTCACTCTGCAAAATCCTAGCCTTAAAGAACCTCATACTCTAGAAATCTTGTATTTAGACTACAGTAAAAGCACAGAAAAGAGAACTGCCAGAAACGGCACTTGAGCTTCCCGCCAACATTCCATTGCCGCCATTTTGTTGTTGGTACATCCGTCTCCGTCAGTTTATTTATTGTTTTAGGTTAAAACAATAAAGTGCCGTAAATAATAGTCTGTGACATAGTACCGAAATAAATTCTTAAAAGGTTTTAGTGTTATTGTGCTGGGTTAATAGTAATTTTTAATAGCGATATGAGTAAACAAGGTGGAACCGTTTGTGATGTTAAGGAATGTACAAGTCCCTACAAACACAAAAGGTCGGCCCTCTAGTGAGCCATCACAGGGCAAGAAGTTTCATATCTGGCCCAGTGATGGACCGATCTTTTGTGTTTGTTGGGGTAGTACGACAGGAAAAGACATTCATTTTTAACTTCCCACCAAAAATTCCCTCTGGAATCCCCTCAAATTTATAGAAAAAAAAGCAAAAAAAATGCTTTTTTTTAATCTTTTTTTTCTTCGTTTTAGGAAAAATTCGGGAAGTAGACAAAATTTGCAACAAAAAAGGTCCTTTGACATTTTAACGTTGAAGTAGTCCAGGAGATAGGCTTACTTTACGTTTTTTGGAGCGCTGAATCCGAATTTTTAACTTCCCACCAAAAATTCCCTTCGGAACTCCCTTAAATTTATAGAAAAAAAGCAAAAAAAAAAATCGATTTTTTTTTATCTTTTTTCTTTCTTCGTTTTAGGAAAAATTCGGAAAACAAACAAAATTTACAACAAAAAAGGTCCTTTGACATTTTAACGTTGAAGGAATGAGGAAGCGCTAGCACGCCTCGAAACATGAGCCTCGGCGGATGTTTCGGGACCCACTTGCTCCCCTTCGGTTCGTCGTACGTCAAAATGTCAAAGGACCTTTTTTGTTGTAAATTTTGTTTGCTTTCTGAACATCTGGGTATTTTTTTATCTAAAACGGAAAAAAAAGATCAAAAAAATAAAAAAACAATTTTTTTTCTAAATTTGAGAGGGATCCGGAGGGAATTTTTGGTGGGAACTGAAAAATTCGGAATCAGCGACCCAAAAAACATTAGTCCACTGAAATGCTTGGCTCTTGAAATTATTTGTTTTTGGCGTTAGCTGCGTGGCTGTTAAAACTGGTTTTGTTGCCGATGGTAATGCCAAGATGTTTTGTGGATGCTTCTGCTTGAATTGTCTGGTTGTACATATTTACTGTAGATTTTCTCGCGAGAGTGTGGTGAAATATCATTAGGTGCAATATGGATGGGTTGGGTTTGGGTCTCAACGAGATTTTGAAGGTTTTCCATAGCGGCATTAATGGGTTTATCATGTGAGACCAAGGTGATATCATCAGCGAATTGTAGTACATATGCTTGGTATGAAAAATATTGTGAATTGTTGTGGTAAATATCTGCACAATAAATATTGTACAGAAGTGGTGAACACAGTGACCCTGTGGAAGGCCTTGTTCTGGAGTAAATTCATAAGATGTGGCGTTCTGGATTTTCTGGGTTTGTGTATAATTTGTTCAATTGTCTAAGTCAGCATATCTCTTTTAATTGTAACATTTGATTCTAATATTTCTATAGCAGAGTTGTAAATATCATTTTAAAATGTACTTATCTTGTCCTTTTGCTATGTAACAATATTTTTATTAATATTTTCATTATATAATTTTCTGATGATTCTAAATAGATAACTTTAATTTGCAGAAGCATCACTGATAATAGCATCAATAAATAACAATACTATATATTTTCATTATGTTTTTAGAACCGTCAGTTAAGTGTAATGACCAAAATAAAATAAAATATACTTAAAAATATGTTTATTTTTTTATCACAAAGTTTCACTTTGTATAAGATAAGTATAATTTTTTAAATAATTATAATCTAATTTCCATAATAAATTTGCACACTTTACATAAGTAATGACAACAAAAAATGTTGAAAAATATGTTCTTAATAGTAATAATAAAATTTATTTAATTGTAAAATGTAAATAGAAAAAATGTTACCTATACATAAACCACATCCTTAATTCTAATCTCATTTCTTTTTAAAATGATCATTGGTCATTGTTATTTTCAAGGGGCTTCTATAATCCACCTTTTCTCTAAATCTTCTACTACCTATTTCTCTGAAACCAGGCCTTTCCACTCGGTCTATACCTTTTGTCGAAGACGATGAATCATCCTCATCAGAGTCTGATTCACTTTCACTGGAACTTGTCTCTTCCGACTTAGAAGAGTCACTTTCACTGGAACTTTCACTTTCAGATTGTCTTTGAACTCTGGACCAGATAGTTGAGGCTACTGCCGGTTTCTTTTGAGTTTTTATAACTACTGCAACTTTGCTTTTAGGTTTTTGACTAAATGTTTCATTATCAGAATCATCTGAGTTTCTTCTTTTATGTCTGTGTCTAACATACATTCTATCACTATGTAAGGTTCTTTCTGGCGACTTTCTCCTATGTGCAGGAGTTCTTCTAAGTAGAGGGGATCTCCTAAGAGGTGATCTACGTCGTCTCAAGGGACTTCGTCTTCTATATTCAGGTGACCTTCTTCTTTCAGGAGACCGATGTGGAGGCGAAATTCTTCTTCTATGAATTGGAGATCTAGCTCTACGTTCTTCTATTAGAGATCTAATGTCCGATTGTACATTTTCTTTACGATCGTAGGTTTCTATATCTCCTAAATCTCGTTCTACTGTAAATATCATGTTTTTAGTCCTGTTTTTCAATTTTGTACCAAGGTCTACTACTTCAGGGTCAGATTCAATCATTTCCTCTTTGTGTGCTCTCTTATTAGTTATACCTAAAACGTTTCTTAAGTCTCTTCTATTAAGATGATCTTCTTTAGATAATTTTTCTGCCTGTCTTTTAATTGTTTGTAATATTTTTTTTCTCCTCAGTTTTTCCTCTTCTTCATCAGCGTACATGCGCATTCTAGGTAGCTTACTTCTTTTTCTTTCTTTTTCCTCTGTTTCATCTTCATCTTCTATAGTTACTACTACTTTGTCTTGTTCACGTTCTGGATTTTCCTGCTTTCTCTTTGTACCTAGCCTGACGAGTATGCTAGGATTTTTTATTTCTACCTTTGGCTCATCAAGTTCAGGTTCTCTTTCACGGAATTTTGCATCATGGTCCCAGTTTTTTGCCAAAGAACCCCAAGGATTCTTTTCTTGATTTAATTCCCTATTCCTTTCGAAAATTCCCCTAAGTTCTTTCTTTTTACTTTCAGAAATTCCTCCTTTAAAACCAGAAAAATTAGAATTTCCATAGTTCTTATAATATTTACTGAATTTTTCAGTTTTATAGGGCTTCTTATCCGTTTTGAAGGCAAACCGCATTAGTAAACATTTAGCCTTAGGGTACTTTTCGCCTAACCTCCAGTAACCAGGTGGAATAGGTATTGTTATTTCAGATATATCAACAGCATTCTTAAAACTTGGTCTAACTGACAAAACTTCATTGTCCACTTTTAATTCCACTTCGCGATTTTTATTCCTAAGCAATATACTTTGGCCTGTTCCTTCTTCATCTGGTTCTTCGATATCATCAAGAAATTCTTTAGCAAAAGTATCACATGGTTCTCGTGCTGGCATACCTTGCACAACTTTTGAAATGTAAAACATTGCTCTAGCCGCGGAAATATTTTCTGACCAGATTATGTTACAGCTATCATCGGTTATCCATTCTATTCCAGTAGGGGCATATTTTACGAAATATTCTAAGACATCTTCTGTGTTCATTTCATCTGTTCCTAACACGTGAACTGCATCAAATCTAACGTTATCATCATTTTCAGTAGTAATTCCCAAACTATCGTAAAGTTCATTTAAGTCTGCATCTGTAAAATTGTGAATTTCATCTGGTCTCAATGCAAACCTTCTGGCTCTTTCTTGTAACTTTTCTTGTTCTTGTTTGTCAAAGATGTTTATTCCCGTGGTGAATATTCCCTTCATATTTGGCCATATCTGAAATTAAATATAAACATAACCTCAATATCATGTTATTTATTTTATTTTTATTATATTTTCTTTTTATGTAACAATGTGCAATTCCTTCTCAACAATAAAATCAATAAATCTTTCGCATTACCTACCTTATTTGTAACTTCAGGTGCAGACTTTGATAAACTAATTTTATTTTCTGATGCCTCACTATCTTCAATTATTTCACCTTCCTCGTTATCACTTTTTAGATTTGCGTCGACCTCCATTTTCTCATTTTCAGTTAAGTTATTGTGAATTTCTATTCTAATATTTGGTCGCATTTTTTCCATTTCAACTTCTACTGAATCCGCTGCCATTATCATTTTTAGTTGATTTTCAGGAAAAGTAACGTCAGTCACTAACTACTTGCTAGTTAACTTCATCATCATGACTTTAAAATAGAGATGGGCGGTCCGGGCGGACCCGTTCCAAAGGAACGAATCTGGAGGTGGAACGGGTCCGACCAAATCCACGATGTCGATCAAACCGGGTCTTCGATCCACGGGTCCGTTGATCTGTTACGATCTGAGTGTTTAGATTTGAAGTTTGAGTTGACTGTCATCTCATCGCGTCATAAATAGTAAATACCGCACGCGCATACATAATAGGGAGTTATCGCAAAAGATAACGTATGTACGTTAAACGTTATCTTTGACATCTACGCTTGCGCATGTTTGTTTTTGTACGTGAAAACCAATATGCGCTTGCCTAGATGTCAAAAATAACGTTTAACGCAAATACGTTATCTTTTGCGATAACTCCCTAATACTTAGGAAGGAAGTACCTGCTTTGTGATTTAAAGGTTTTATTTACTGTTTATCCAAACTAATTCGTATTATTGAAAAAGTATTTTATTACAATATGACTTATCAAGAAAATGAGGTAGTATAATAATACAATAATTAATAATAAGATTCAATGATAGTTGATAATAAAAATATCCGTTGACTTGATATTGATAGAATATATAATACCTTTCACGGTCAATAAACGATACGGTTGCATCAATCAGCAGCTTTAGGACGAGAGAGACGCGGGGGGCGGGAAATCGAATGAAAGAGACAGACATATCTGATTTCCGTGCAGAAGACAGAGACAAAGATTCCGGTAGGGTCTACAGCCTACGTCACCTGTAGACACTACAAGCATCTTTGTCTTTGTCTTTTGCACGGAAATCAGATATGTCTATCTCTTTCATTCGATTTCCCGCTCCCCGCGTCTCTCTCGTCCTAAAGCTGCTGATTGATGCAACCGTATCGTTTATTGACCGTGGGTACCTCTTACCTATATAAAAATAATAGGAAAAAGTGATTGGACAATTTTTAGTTTCCTACCTAATTGCGTAAACATTTGAAGTGGATCCGATGGAACGAATCCAACTGACGGGTCCACAAGCGGAACGGTTCCAAACGAGGACCGAATCCACTAAAGGAACTGGACCGCTCATGTCTACTTTAAAAACGAACGAACTCGTTATTCCTAATCGAAGAGGTCTGATCAGTGATCACAGTTCCTGATTGAATCCTGATACTCACAAATCACGACTCGCTCAAAAAGTAGAGCCACAGCAAGATTTGCAGAGTATAACAGTGTAAGGTTCTCTCATATTCAGCTGTTAGGCGAGAAGTGAGTGCGGGGATGAATAGTCAGACTATCCTTGTTCTTCGAACGCGCAGTAGCGGTGCAGTTATCTCTTTCTAGAAGGACGGTCCGTACTGGCCCGAAATATGGCCAGAATTATACTATGACCTGTAGTGTTATATTCTACAACTTATCCTGATTACCACCATGCAAAACGATGACTCAAAAATCAAAATATTCTCTACCTCAGACGGGTCATTGCAAGCAGCGGATAATTTATAGTGATGGGCATACCTATCAGAGCACATCAGCAGTTATCACACACATATCATAGCAGATCAATGGACCGCAGACCCAGTTCGATCGACATCGTGAAGTCGGTCGGACCCGTTCCACCTCCGGATTCGTTCACTTGGAACGTGTCCACCCGGACCGCCCATCTCTAATTTAAACGGGAAAACAAAAAATAAGTTGAGGTTAGGTATGTGGCTTTAGAACTATGTTATTCAGTGGAACTATGCTTTAAAAGCATAAACAAAAACGGGAATTATCGTATTGTTTAATAATATACATGTTTTTAAGAAGTAAAAATTCGCAATGCACGTTAAAGAACAAGATAATTTTTTGGTGAGATGTTTATTGCAACAAGATAATCCTAGAATATACATTTTTATATTTTTAGTTAGGCGTTCAACATGCCTTAGGTCTACCAATTCGAACGAGATGCGCCGAACTAACAGTCTTATTAGATCGCGGTACATTATTGGAGTTACACAATTTTTTTCCAGTTCTAATTGATAATATATTTGGCCCACAAGGCACACTGTCATGGGGGTTAAGAACTACGACGGAAACACAATTTGAAGATTTTCGACAGCTACAACACTTTCTGTCGCCTTGTGGACCTTTATTTAAATTAATCTACACATTACTCCGGGATCCAAATATTAGATATGATTTTCCTTTGGTATACTTACCTGTATGTGGAAGAAATATTTATTGGTTAATTGTTGATATTTAAATGTTATTTTAGATAAAAATAAGGCAGTTTTTGGAAAACACACATGGACATCCGTTTTACTCAGAGCTAATACATGTAAATCCTCAAACTAGACAAGTAGTATCTATTTTATTAAGTAAATATATCTAAAAGTAATTATTATTTTTTAATTATGTGTTTTCAGATCCGTTTGACTATTATATGTTCCACTTTGCTTATCATTTAATAAATCCTTGGCAGCAAAGAGCTGGATCAGCAGTAACATCATGGAACACTGTTTATTATGTTTTATGTTGTGATTACATTATTCATTTTCTTCCGACTGATCCAAATGCTACTATTTTACCAGCAATATATTATAATGGGAAAAATCCTCTTCAGGCCATGAAATGTAATATTCAGTAAGTTCTTTAGTATAAATTAGAAACTCAAGGGCATTCAAAGCCTATGTGTTGTAAGTAAGTAAATAAATATGTAACTAAGTACTTTATTGGTGCATTATATAGCCCACAGAAATTATTCAAAAAAACGAGGAAACCAAGACAAAATTAGTAAAATCTGAATTTTTGCACAGACGTTCTTTGAGATGTCCCAAACTCAAATCCACAAAAACAAAAATCACAACATGGCTACCCAAGATATTGAAGGTCAACTCGGTCAAAGTTTTTTGGAAATATCTCACGTCCTATGCATCGGATGCCCATTAGGTCAATGTGAAAGTTGTAGAGAATTAAATTATCTAAAAGTCGTTTTTTTAAATTTTGACCTTGAATATCTCGAAAAGGGCGAGGTTTTGGGAAAAAAATGCAAAATACCAATCTTGTAGATAATTGAATTTTCTACAACTTTCATGTTAATTCTATTGCTGTCCGATTTTTTTGACGCGAGATATTCGCGAAAAACCACGTGTTTGAAACTTTGACCTTGAATATCTCGAAAAGGGGGGGGGGGGAGGTGGGAAAAAATAAAAAAGACAACTTGTAGATAATTTAATTCTCTACAACTTTCACATTGACCTCATGAGCATCCGATGCATAAGACGTGAGATATTTGCAAAAGACTTTGACGTTCAATATCTTGGGTAGCCATGTTGGAATTTTTGCGATTTTTGTGGATTTGGGTTTGGGACCCTCAAAGAATGTCTGTGCAAAAATCCAGATTTTTACTCATTTTGTCTAAGTGAAATGCTAATTTCTGTGGGCTATATAGGTACAAAAGTATTTACACAAATCAATCATACAAAAATTGTTTGTATGCAATATATATATGTAAGTTAACATGAATAGGTATATATCAAATAAGTAAAAATAGAACAATTTCAACAAAAATAGTTTAAAAAAAACTCATTAAAGCTATAAGAGGCATTTTCAGTTAAAAAGCGGTTTATTACAGCCTTGTAACACCTATAATCCACTTCCTGATTTCTATGGGGTAATACATTAAAAAAAAATTTATTGAATAATTTCCTATAGTGTTGGGCGAATTCGAATTAAAATACTCGGTTAATTCGAGTATCAAAATACTCGCTTAATTCCAAGTATTAAAACTTCATCCGAATAATATACTCAGATTAATGATAAGTACAAAACAAACGTCAAGCCTGCTGCTTTGGAAAGTAAACAATAAAAACAGGTGTCGCCACCACTATTGGTCATGGTTGTTGACAGATCGGGATAAGTCGGAAGGACTCAAATGGAATATGGTGTTGAAGGCATTAAAGGCAGGACCGTATTAAAGAATTTTTTTAATATGTTCTAAAAAATTGTTATACAAGGTTAATGGTAGTCAGAAATGAAATAATATTCTTTCAATAAACATACAAAAATATTTTTTTAGACAAAAGAAAAATAACAAAATATCAAAATATAAAAAGCCTCAAGTACAAATAAATACACTGCTATATTAATCCAAAAACATATTTAAACACAAATGAAATAATCTTTCAATAAATATAAAAAACACCAAACAATAGACTTCTTAGCCGGCTCCATTGTAATTTTTTCTTAATTCCAAAATTTATAATGTAACGTGTTTCCACCCTTAGGAAACCACCCTCGCAAAATCCGTGGGTTCCAAAAATTATAACAAGAGATGTCCACTAACACACTTTATTAAATATTTACTGGATACTTCACAATACTATTATTAATTTAAATACACTTTACTGACTAAAAATCACAATGTTTATTACTTTGTTTATCTTTGAACTCTTAACCTCACTTTCTATACTTTCTGAACTTTCTGAACTACTCGCTGAGAATGCGGTCGGTCTTTTATACCTAAAAATGACAGATCTCGATTTTTCTGTGATGACGCCACCATTCTCTAGATCATTCCAGATGTCACCAGAACTAACTTCTGGTAGGTTTCTCGAGTAGGTGCAAATACACTACTTTTTAGTAACCAACATAACCTTAAATTTTAAGGGGTTGCAACATATTACACTGCCCCCTCCTTAAGCCTGAACGTCCCGGTCAGGCAATTCAGCCTCTTTCACATACTTCGCCAGTCTATCCAAGTGTACGATCTTCATCTTGGACTTTTTGTTTCGTTGAATACGATAGACGACATCATTAATTCGGGTAATAACAGTATAAGGTCCTTCCCAAGGAGGTTGAAGTTTCGGTGACTTCCCTTTCTTCCGCTGTGGGTTGTACAGCCAAACCAGATCTCCTGCCTTGAACCCTTCTGAACTACCCTTACGGTCGTATCGAGCCTTCATTCGGTCACTGGCTATGGTGATTTGGTCTCTAACCAGCTCATGAACATTTCTTAGCCGTTCACTCATTTCATCCACATAGCTGTTCACAGGAAGCTGTTCTCCGCCTGGTGTTCCGAAAATCAAATCACACGGCAGTCTGATCTCATGTCCAAATACTACACGGGCTGGTGTTTGTTTCGTAGACTCGTGGATAGCAGCTCTGTAAGCCATGAGGAAGAACGGTATGTGGAGATCCCAATCACGTTGATTCTTATGAACCACTTTAGAGAGATGTTCTTTCATGGTCTTGTTATGTCGTTCCACCATTCCATCTGATTGCGGGTGAAGGGCTGTTGTCCGTGTTTTGTGTATCCCCAATAACTTGCAGATTTGCTGAAACACCCCTGACTCAAAGTTCCTCCCTTGATCTGAGTGCAGCTCCATGGGTACACCAAACCGACATATCAAATTATCTACCAAGACTTTGGCAACAGTGACTGCTTCTTGGTTTGGAATTGCATAGGCCTCTGGCCACTTACTAAAATAGTCCATGGCAACCAGTATGTACTTGTTACCTTCCTTGGTTACTGGGAATGGGCCGGCTATATCGATCGCAATCCTCTCGAAAGGAGCTCCGACGTTATATTGTTTCATTGCACCCCTACTTCTAGTCTGCGGTCCTTTACTTGCTGCACAAATTTTGCAATTGCGACACCAAGCTTCCACATCCTGACGACTATTTACCCAATAAAATCGTTCTCGTACTTTATTCAGGGTCTTATTAACGCCGAAGTGTCCACCGGATGCTCCATTATGCACTTCCTGAAGTACTTTCGGTACTCGACACCTGGGAATCACTAGACGCATAACAACTTCCTTGCCATCTGGGCTTTCCCAAGCTCTCTTTAGCAGCCCGTTCATAACTTTGAGTGAATCCCATTGGGCCCACAAAGCCTTCAATCCAACTGCCTTGTCCGAAACTTCCTTCCACGCTGGTCGAATTCCTTTCTCCTTTGCTTTCAATATAGCCCCAATCTCTGTGTCATTCAGTTGTTCTTGTCTCAGGGCTTCATTTGTCCAATCATCAGGAACCTCTATTTTAATAGTGTTGACGGCCACCGTACCCTGAAATTTCTCAACGTGGCGGCAGTGCTTGCAATCTTCCTTGCACGGTCTTCTAGATAAAGCGTCTGCGTTCTTATGAGATCTTCCAGGTCGATGTTCGATTTTGAAATCATACTGTTGCAGCCGTTCTATCCAACGAGCCAGTTGACCTTCAGGGGTTTTCAACTGCAACAACCATTTTAATGCAGCATGGTCGGTGCGAATCTTAAAATGTCTTCCATAAAGATATTTATGAAAATGGTCCACTGATTTAACGATGGCCAGTAACTCTTTCCGGGTTACACAATAATTTCTTTCTGGTTTGGACAGCACCTTGCTGAAGTACTCGATCACTCTTTCCTGCCCATTCTGGATTTGGGACAGTACACAACCGACCGAAGAATTGCTGGCATCCGTGTCTAAAATAAAAAGTCCTTCCCGTTGTGGGTATGCTAGCACAGGACCAGTACATAGAGCTGCCTTCAATTTTCTCCATGCCGTTTCACATTCCGGTGTCCATTGGTACTGTACTTTCTCTTCTGTCAGCCGGTGTAATGGCTTCGCAATTTCGGCAAACCCTTCCACAAAGCGCCTATAATAAGTGCAGAGGCCAAGGAAGCTCCGTACTTCATGAACGTTAGATGGTCTTGGCCAATCTCGTACAGCAGAAATTTTGTCGGGGTCTGTTTGTATTCCATCCGAAGACACCACGTGACCAAGAAATTTGACTTCTTTCTGGAATAGCAGGCACTTCTTCGGGTTCAACTTCAGATGGGCATTCCTGACTCGCCCAAATACTTCTTGAAGATTTTTCAAATGTTCTGTAAAGTCCTGTCCCATAACAAGCACGTCGTCAAGGTAAACCAGGCACGTCCTCCAGGTTAGCCCTCGCAGTACGAATTCCATCAATCTTTCAAAGGTAGCTGGCGCATTGCAAAGTCCAAAAGGCATCACGGTAAATTGATAAAGACCACTGCCTGCTGAAAACGCTGTCTTTTCCTTATCATCCGGATGAAGCTCCACTTGCCAGTATCCACTCCTAAGGTCTAACGTAGAAAACCATCGTGAGCCTGCCAACGTGCTTAACGTGTCGTCAATTCGTGGTAATGGGTAACTGTCTTTCTTCGTGACATCATTTAATTTTCGATAATCGACACAAAATCTTAATGTTCCGTCCTTCTTGGCAACCAAAACTACTGGCGATGACCAGGGACTTGTTGACTCCTCAATGACTCCATCTTGTAGCATCTTGTCTATCATTGCCGAGGCATCCTCTTGTTTCGCTAATGGAAGCCTCCTAGGTGGTTGTCGAATAGCGGGTGAGTTGCCAGTATTTATCCGATGCTGGACTATGTCTGTTTTTGTAAGGGCCTCTGTATTCTTGGCAAATACTGAACTTTCCTTTTCCAGGAACTTGATTGCCTCCCTTCGTTCATCCTCAGATAAATGCTCCAACTGGGTACTCAGCAAGGTCAAAACTTCCTGGTCTATTTTCGTAGATGAACTTCCCTCTGTTTGTTCCTCGCACCTTGCTACCCATGAGACCGGTTCATAGGAGCCAATCGGTTTGCCTTCCTTAATTGTCACTGAGTGGGAATTTAAATTAACGACTCTAATTGGGATTTTGTCTTTAGTCCGGGTTAAAGTTCTCGCCACAATAATATTGGGTAGGGACTTAATCGATTCGTCATCTTCAACTAGGCCAACACGGTACCCTCCAGGATTTCCTTCTAAGGCAGCATCGATCATTTGTTCTGAATGAGCAGGAATCTTGATCGTCTGTGTTGTTAACAATCTCGCTTTATGGAATTGGTCGTCTGCGGTTGCCAGAATAAATTCCTCATTTCCAATTTTTAAGACTCGCTCCCCTACGTCAACAATAAATCCCTGCTCTCCCATGATGTCCAGACCCAAAATGAAATCATCCATAATGTCAGCCACAATGACCTTGTAATTGAACCTCAACCGTCCAACCTGCAGTTCCAAGTTGATTTCTCCATGGACCGCAGCCCTGTCCCCCGTGGCTGTCCGAATGATTACTCCATTTTGCTCCTTGTCAATCTGCAAGCCTGATATAAACCCTGGCCGCACTATTGATGACGTAGCACCGGTGTCAATAGTAAACACGCATTTCCTTCCATTCACATATCCTTGCAACAACAGACTGCTTGGAATTCTTTGGAGCTGGGAAATCTTTATTTCTCTGGGGGCACCGCATTCCCTAGCCAGCACAGCCCCCTTGGTGCTGGCTATCTTTAGTTTTCCTGCTTCTCTTCAACATTCACAGCATTTACTCGACTCTCCGAGTTCTGCTGTCGACAGTCTCGTTTCATATGTCCCATCTTGCCGCAGTTGAAACATTTAATACCTCCGCTCGGCTTTCCTTTATTTTGTTGTTTTTCCTGATTTCCGAGGCCATCCAATTTATCGCATAATTTGGTGAATATTTTCTGCATCTCAGTCAGCAAGGGGTTCTGGCTCATTTCTGGTTGCGATTCTTCAAGAGTCACAGCTCGCACTCTCCTTGGAGTATCCCTGTAAGCGGCTTCTACTTCGAGTGCACGCACCAAAGCTTCGCTACTACTTTGGTGTCTCGTCAGCCTCAGAACTCGCCTGACCTCTTCGTCCCTTATACCATCTAAAAAGGCCCCCACGGCTAATTGTTCCTGGAATTCTTTAGGTGCACTCGGATACGCCAGGTGTGCCAGTCTGTCTATCGCAGCTTCAAATTCTTGTAAACTTTCCCCAGCTTTTTGCATCCGGGATTTCAGCTGAGTTTGGTATAATTGGGCAAGGTGTTGATCGCCATACCTCAAGTCTAATGCAGCTTCCAAGACTTTAAAGTCCCTTTGTTTCTCCACCGGGATAGTCTGAAGTAATTCTGAGGCCTGGCCCCTTAACGCCAGAACTAATGCCATGGCCTTTTCCTCGTTATCCCAGTTGTTCGCACATGCTGCTGCCTCAAACTGCCTCTTGTACGTTGTCCATGAGCTTTGGCCGTCAAAGGAGGGAGGTTTTAACCGGTGACCTGATGATACCACCTGCTGGCTTCCTCTATCTCTCAACTGTCGTTTAAGTCGCTCCACTTCTCCTTCGAACTCACTCATCTTTCCTTTGATCTGACTGACTTCGGTCTCAACTACATCTACTTTGTCTTCTACCTTATCTACTTTTTCTTCTACCTTGTTTATCTCTTCTTTAACTTCACATTTTAGTACTTCATTGGCAGAAATGATAGTGTCTTGTTGTATTTTCATTTGTTCATTCAGAATTTTCCTTAATTCTTCTTGGCGTCTTTCTTGTTCCTCTTTCTCCTCTTGACGTCGTCTTTCTTGTTCCTCTTTCTCCTCTTGACGTCGTCTTTCTTGCTCTTCTTTCTCCTCTTGCTGTCGTATCTTCAGGTCTTCCATAATTTTTCTCAATTCGTTTTTTTCTTCTTGACGTCTTCTCTCTTCATCCTCTTTTTCGTTCTGACGTCGCTTTTCTTCATCCTCTTTTTCTTTCTGACGTCTTATTTCCTGATCTTCCATCATTTTCTTTAATTCGTTCCTTTCTTCTTGACGTAGTTTTACTTGTTCTTCTTTTTCTTCCTGGCGTTGCTGCGCCATCATCCTCGTAAGCTCTGCAAGTAGATCCTGCATTTGTTTCTCTCCTGCCATACTTCTTGTTGTTACGGGCATACAATGAAATCAAAATAAAACAAATTTAACTGTCACGTTAATATCGGCAATGGAACTTTCCAGAAAAATCTAGAAACAGCACGAAAAAGTCTTATCCAGAGTCTTTTGTCACTATCCAGTCCAGAGAATTTAATAATCTCCACTAATGTCCAAATAGAAAAGTTCTAGAAATTTTCACGCACTAAATGAGTCTTTTTTTCAGTGTCTCTATCACTTCTCAGTTCAAAGGAATTAATTATCACACTAATGTCCTAATAAAATGTTCTACAATGTCTCAAAAATGCACTTAACACTATTTTCCTGTTCGAAAATAACCCTCGAACAATGTCCAGTAAATGAGTCCTCCGTGTTAGTACTAAACCTCGAGAATACTTCTCGAACACTCCAGCACAACTTCAGGGCTCCTCTTGTCATAAAATTCCGCTTTCTGACACCAATTTGTAACGTGTTTCCACCCTTAGGAAACCACCCTCGCAAAATCCGTGGGTTCCAAAAATTATAACAAGAGATGTCCACTAACACACTTTATTAAATATTTACTGGATACTTCACAATACTATTATTAATTTAAATACACTTTACTGACTAAAAATCACAATGTTTATTACTTTGTTTATCTTTGAACTCTTAACCTCACTTTCTATACTTTCTGAACTTTCTGAACTACTCGCTGAGAATGCGGTCGGTCTTTTATACCTAAAAATGACAGATCTCGATTTTTCTGTGATGACGCCACCATTCTCTAGATCATTCCAGATGTCACCAGAACTAACTTCTGGTAGGTTTCTCGAGTAGGTGCAAATACACTACTTTTTAGTAACCAACATAACCTTAAATTTTAAGGGGTTGCAACATATTACAATAAATATGTCACTCACCCGCACCGGACCTGTAGCTGAACTTTTATATTCTGTGTTGATAACTCAAATTTAAATAAAAAACAAAGCACAGTAGACACCACAACTTAATACACTAGACTGAAACACAATAGTTCAATAGGCTCCATTCCACTCACCAGCAGTACAATACCATTATATTAGCGTTAGAGATGTTCAAACCTGAGAAAGTTCGGAATATGCGCATTGCGCAATTATAGATGCCAAAATGTCAAATACAATTGTATAATACCATTGTATTATACATATTTTATGTATGGTATAAAATGATTTAATACCACCAGTATAAAATTACCTATCAAACTGGGGACCCCCATGCGAATGATCATTTAAATATAACTGCAAAACTGTGGAAGAGGATATATAAACAAGTTTTTTTTATTTAAAAATTGTCAAATTTCTGTTTTTGTATGTCGCAGTGTAGAATAAAAGTTAAACGTTATATTTGTTTTTTAAATATTCCCTCCAATATTTAGATAAAATATTTTCTAAATGGTATTATACAAAGGTGTATTATACACCAATAAATAAAATATCGTATTTTTACATCTATATACACATTGCATAAAATAACTCATATTATTTATGCGATACCTAGAGTGAAAATTAATTCGACATCGAATTATTAATCCGAATGTTCTTGTAATCCGAGAAATAGATAGATAGATAGATAGATTTTTATTCCGTTTCAATTCATAAATTTAATGTATAAAACAGGTCACACGTTAAAAGAAAACAAAATACAAAGTAAAATTTGACAGAGATTAAAAATATATTAGGATTAACTGGCAGAGTTAAAAACAAAATATTCTTGTACCGAGTAAGGTTCAATACTGCATATATGTTGGAAGGCTTGTTTAGTGAAACATTTAAGGTTAACATTATCTTTTATATCCTTGAGAAGTGCATTGAAAAATTTCAGTGCTGCATAAAATGGTCCTTTTTCGGTAAGTGTCAGTCAGTGCACTGGATAGGCATAATTGCCCTTGTGCCTGGTACCATATGTGTGATTTGTGTTTACATTTAGGAACTCAAAATTGTTCCTGTGCAGATATGTTAAACAAGAGTAAATGTATAAACCGGCTATTGTTAATAGTCTATTTTTATTGAAACAACCTCTGCAAGACTCATTGTATTTCATTTTGAAAGTCACTGCCCTTTTTTGTATTTTGAAAATTTTGGGAAGCTCTGTTGAGCCTCCCCAAATCTCGATGCTGTATTTGGCTATGGAAAGAAAATTTGCATGGTACACAGTTAAGAGAGTAGATACATTAAAAGAACGTGATAAAACTCTGAGAGCGAAACATGATTTATTTAATTCATTAATTAAATCATCAGTATGTGTGAGCCATTTGATGTTATTGTCTAAGGTTACACCCAGCAATTTTGTTGAAGTTAAAGTTGCTACTGGCACTGTATCGATTAGATGTTCTGCTACTTGGACATTTGATCTGTCGGTTTTAAAAACTATGCAACTAGTTTTGGCTTCATTTAAAACAAGATTGTTGCGGTTGAACCAGTGTTTTATACTGCTCCAGGTCCGCTCTAGCATGACCGTAATTTCTTCGAGATTTTTGTCCAATATCGTCAACATAACTGACAATTTTTACTTTTGAATATTCCTCAAGTGCATGGGGTGGACCATTTATAAAAATTATGAAAAGTAGCGACCCAAGTACACTACCCTGGGGCACACCATAGTTGAATTCTAGAAGTTTGGATTCATATTTCTCCCCATTACTCGTGATGCGGGTTTTTTGTTTCCTATTCAGCAAGTAGGATTCAAACCATTGCAAGCTAACACCTCCAATTTTTTCTGATTTGGTTAAAAGCTTATTGTGATTTAGGCTATCGAATGCCTTGGAAAGGTCAAGGAAAAGTCCACATACAATTTCCCGCCTTTCCAGCACACTCGACATCGCTTCAACAAAATTGAATAGGGCTGATGTAGTTGATCGATTTTTCCTGAAGCCATGTTGAAAGTTGTAGATTACATCTATTGAGAAATAGCAGTAGTCTGCTATGCATGAGTGTTTCCAGGATTTTTGAAAAAACTGACAACAAGCTCACAGGGCGGTAGTTGCTTAAATTGTTTACATCTCCTTTCTTATGCAGAGGTACTACAATTGCCGTTTTCAATATATCAGGAAAAATTCCTTGCGACAAGGAGGCATTAAAAATATTTACTAGCGGTGCCGCTAAGGTTTGTATGCATTTTTTTAGTAAATTTGTTGATATACCATCGAAACCGCTAGAGTTCTTCGATTTGAAATTTTTAACAATTTACATATTTCTTTTTCTGAGGTAGGGTCCACAAACATGGATTCTGTGCTGGTCATAATTAACTTGGCATAGTCAGTTGCAGCATCATCTTTCCCTAAATTTTTTAACAGGTTAGGAATAGCTTCAGTGAAGTGCAAATTGAAATTGTCTGCCAAAGTAATAGTCCAGTCAATGAAAGAGTAGTAGAGAACATTTAGGAGGGGAAAATTTTTCTTTTCAGGAATGTGTAGGAGGTAAACATACTAAAAGTCCCCGCCGCTTCAGGGTGAGGGGGGGGGGGGGGGGGGGTGGAAAGGTACTTCTTTTCGATTCATCGTTTATAACTCGGAAACGATGCGTTGTATGGGAAAAGGTAATCTATGCAAAATTAAGCGTAATTAAATTTCCCACAAGAATGTTTGTATTCATCTTCTTCCTATGTGTTATAGTTTATGAGATATTTGCCAGCGAAGATCAATAATTAATAAAAAAAAATCAATTATGTACCTTGAATATTTCTATCGAAGCGGTTTACCGTGGTCTGCTAATAAATCACAGTCACAAAACAATCTTTATTTTACAACACTTGACGTATTTACTAACATAATATTTTGTCGAAATCTATACATTTCCTTAAATATATAGTGTAACTCACTTAAAATGAAGATGCCCTTATAACTTTTTCATTTTGTTTCCGATTTGAATCAAATTTTTCTCAAGTATAGAACAAATTAGAATCTACTTAGGACCAGAAAATTATTCACCTGCTATAAAGGCAAAACCACCTGCGGTACCAAAATATGAGGAAAAAGATTAAAAATCGTATTGATGGGTCTTGACGAATTTCACATAGCCACCACAAATTGCGGAAACTGAGGATCCCCTTCACCAGATGAGCTTATGTATGAGAAATCCCCCATCAATAACCAAATCAAATTTTGGTGTATGTACGTTTGTGGCGCCGATCGGATGCATTTTTTAGAATTTCTAACATTCAAAATGTTTTATTTTTTTCAGCATATTTTGGTACCGCAGGTAGCTTTGTCTTTGTAACAGCCGAATATTTTTCTGGTCATAAGTAGATTCTAATTTGTTCTATACTTGAGTAAAAGACAGGTGTTTTTTAGCCCGTTTGGGGGTCCGCAAATTTTTGATTGATTTGTAGTCTTAATGATACCTTATGATGAGACATCAATCGTAAAAAAATTTGGAGTTGAGCATAAGAAAGATTTCAAAGATATAGAGGGTCAAAGTGATCAAAATCAACTCGCATAGCACAGTGAGTGAAGATGATAATTCAATGAAAAATAATACATCATTGATCATACAGAAACAATAACTCATGAAATATGAATTAAAAACTAGTCTAAAGCAAAAAAGCAGAAAATCGAAAAACAATACAAAAAAAAAACAGAAAAACAAAAAATACAAAAAAAAATGAATAACCTTTGTAGATTAGTACCGTGACGTGGTAAAGGGGCTGAAGTATTATTACTATTATTATATATTATTATCATTGTTATTATCATCCTTATTATGTTTTGGAATAATAATGATACAACCAGATCTAATCTATTGACCCTCTACAGGGTGTCTCACTAAAAACTCCCGGCGCCATTTTCTCGATAACCAAAAGCGATATTTGAATTTTGTAAAAGGTATCCAGTAGAATATATAAATGACTTCAGTTTTGAGTAAAAATGGTTATTTTACATTTTGAGGTATAGATGGCGTTGCGATGTAAAGAAATTGTTCGATCCTAAGAACGAAGAAATGAGGTGCATGAGATGCGAGGACTATATTCTAAGCAACTTTTTTAATATGAACAATTTTCGAAAAATCACTATCTGAAGATATCTGAACTACAATGTAATTTTTCAACTAGCAAAAATCGCATTTTTTTTTCATGTGTCTACAATTTACACTATAAAATTTAGTTGAACATACAACATGAACATGAAGCAAAAATTAGACAATATACAATAAACAGAAATGTCAAAATCTTTAATTTCCAAATTGCAGTTGCAGCCCCACCCCTTTGGTTTACTTGAAAAAAAAAAAGTTATTATGTGTTTTGAAATAAATATTTCATTACCATCTAAATCAGCCTGATTCACTATGAAAAATGTTCCAAAAGACTTATCGTCTAAAATGTATTTTAAAAAAGTTATGACGATTTTTATATTTAAAGAAATTATATTAAACTTCAAATATATCGAGAACCAGTGATTTTTCGAAAATTGTTTGTATCATAAAAGTTGCTCAGAATGTAATGTTCCATCAATTGCACCTCATTTCAACGTTCCTAGGATCAAATAATTTCTTTGCGTCGTAACGCCATCTATACCTCAATTTGTAAAATGACCTTTTTACTTAAAACTGATATCATTTATATATTCTAGTGAACACCTTTTACAGAATTCAAATATCTCTTATATTTATTGAGAAAATGACACCGGGAGTTTTAAGTGGGACACTCTATGTATCTCTGAAACCTTTCTTATGCTCAACCTCATATTTTTGTGTGATTAATGTCTTATCATAAGGTATCATTTGGACCACAAATCAACCGAAAATTTTCGGACCCCCAAACGGGCTATTTTTAGGGTCACTCTTTGATTCAAATTGGAAACGAAATAAAAAAGTTATATTTTAAGTGAGTCACACTGTATACTTAAGGAAATGCATAGATTTCGACAAAATATTATGTTAGTAAATACGTCGAGTGTTGTAAAATAAAGATTGTTTTGTGACTGTGATTTATTAGCAGACCACGGTAAACCGCTTTGATAGAAATATTCAAGGTACCTAATTGATTTTTGTTAATTAATCATCGATTTTTGCTGGCGAATATCTCGTAAACTATAACACAGGAAGAAAATGAATATAAGCATTCTTGTGGAAAATTTAATTACGTTTAATTTTGCATAGATTACCTTTTCCCGAACGACGCATCGTTTCCGAGTTATAAGCGAAGAATCGAAAAAAGGAACCTTTCCACCCCCCCCTCCCCCGCCTGAAGCGGCGGGACTAGGGGAGGGGACTTTTAGTATTTTTACCTCCTAACTACTCCCAACACATCCCTGAAGAGGAAAATTCTCTACAATCCCCTTTTAGGCATTCATTGATTGGACTGTAAGTACTGAAATCATCCGAATATCTCCACCACTAATATCCTATCCCGTGCTTTTTTCTTTCAGAAGTAAAAGTCAGCGTTTAACTGGTTTTTATTTCGAATGGGATACGAGTGAATTTGATCACGTGGTGTATACATGCCCTCTTTGTCTTTCACATAGAGGAGGCATTGCAATATATAACAATGTTGGTATTTTTAAACTGACCTATTGGATCTACTAAAAACTGCCTGTATTCTTTCAAAATTACATTTGAAAAACCACAGATACCAAAAGATTTTTTGTTTTTTAAATTTACAAATAATTGTAAAAGCTCTGCTCTATCAAGTGGGCTTAAAAACATACTTTTATTGCTTATGAGTTGATGTGGAAAAGAGTAGTCCGTTTTAGATATATTTTTACAAACATTATATGGCTCGTTCTCAAAAAAAGTATTAAATTGTTCCGATATTTCATTTGGATTGGTTATGGTTTTACCGTTAATTGTGATTTCATTTATACAGTTATCTTTTTTCGTATTTTTAAGTTCATTTACCATACTCCACATAGTTTTGGATTTATTATTAGAGTTTTCTATATTACTTGAAAAATAGTTTCTTTTTGTTGATTTAATTAAAGTGTTATATGCTTTTTTATATTGCTTGTAGAGCGGCTTTAATATCGGGTACTTTTTTTGCAGGCAATACCAATTTTTTATCTTAACACCCTCAGCTTTTATCTGATCCGTTATCCACTTTTTATTTTGGTTATATGTAAATTTTTTAAGAGGAAAGCAAATATTATAGTAGTGATTTAAAATACTTATCAGTTTATTGGCTTTATTATTTTTATCTGTTTCTTTATATACTTCATCCCAAGTTTCCACGGATAAGTAATAGGTAAATAGCATTTTATTATCCTGATTAAAGGATCTTTTATAGTAATTATCATTTTTTGATATTTCTTCGTCGTGTTCTAGTAGTATAGTGGGTATCCTGAGTCATTACAAAGTTACTATTAATATGTGTATTGGTGAATATATTATCAATTGTATTTGACGTGCTACTTGTGACCCGTGTAGGTTCTTTAACTAGGTGTTCTAAACCATATGATGACATTAAATCGGTTAACGCTTCTCGTTCCTTGCATTTTTTATTAAAATATACATTCCAGTCACTACATATAAATACCTTTTTTTTGCAGTCACAATATTTTTCTAATATCTCATCAAGAGCCGCTATAAAATTATTAAAATTCCCCAGTGGAGATCTATAAACATTGAAAACTAAAAAACACCTACCTTTGTTTTCACATGAGCATCCCGCTATTTCAAAATCTTTTTCTATATTGTGCTTGGCAAGGTTAAGTGGTTTTGCTGTGATGGATTTTTCAACCCACACTCCCTTTCCTATATTCGGTTCTACAGAATGAGTCTATAAGTTTATAATTTTCGATATATGCAGCATTTATTTGATCAGTTTTCATTCCCACTTCGCTAAGACATCTGGACGGTGTGGTTCTAAGAGCACCTGCAGTCCAGGTATCTTATTATTTAAGCTTTCTATATTAAGGTACATTATATTTAATTTGTGCATCTTATCGACCGACTTCTGTGATCTCTTTGCTTCCTTCCCTCCAGTTATTTTCTGGAAATATCTTCTTTTTTTACCTTTGCTCCTCTGTTATCTGTTCCTTCACTAAAAAAGAACTTGGTCGTGCATCCTCATTATTTTCCTTGATTTTGTTTGTGAACGTCAAAATCGAAGCGTTTAAACCTAACACCACTTGGCCAGAAACTTGGGTTGTAGAAATCATCTTTCAGGGCAAAATCAGCAGCCACCATATATTCTTTATACTGTCCAATTCCTTTCAGCTCTTTAACAATGAGATCGTTGTCATTTTTTCCAGTCCTTTCTTTTAGATACTTATTATGTCCTGCTCTGATACATCAGGCTCAACTTTGTACAAGTACATCCAGACTTTCGGTTTGGCGCCTCTAAATTTCCCATTATTATATTCTGCTTGACCTGTTCTAGACTTCTGATAATGCCTACGATTTCTTCGTTGTATTTGCCATGCATCATTTTCCACGTTATTATTAAAGTTGTTTTGTTCTTTGTTCAATGGTCATCTGTTTATCAATTCTAGCCACAGTGTTTTGTCCCCGTTTTGACTTTCATTACAGCTTTCGACTCCGGCTATGCTATTTGTAGGTTTATTTAAATTTACTGCACTGTGGATATTCACCTCTTGTTTATTTCCCATATCACTTAGGTTATTTATATTTATATTTTTTGTCACATCAGTACATTGTGTCTGTTGTTGCTCTGCCTGTTTTTTGTGATGTTCTTTTTTTGAGTCAGCAATTATTTTATCATTGGTTTTTTGTTTTCTTTCTTTGTGTATATCAATTTGACTTGTCAAATTTTGTTTATTTTCACGACTAGGATTTATATGAATGTTTTCTTGCAGATTTTCCCCATTGGTACAAATCTGGTATTTGTTAAAATACTTTTCTAGTTCTAGTCCTATTATCTCTTTTATTTTCGCCATATTAATTTCTTGCCAGTTATTACTTTCAGATGATCTGCTTGTGTTTTTAATTCTGTGAGTGCTTAATTCCTCTTCAAGCATATAGATTTTTTCTTGTAATAATTTGTTATTTGATGCTAATTCCGAGTTTAATTGAGTTAAAAGTTTATTTTCACATTTTATGGCTTCAAACAAAGCATCACTTGTCAGGTCATCTTCAGCTTCTTCTGAGGTTATGTTTTCAGGTTCATAAATAATTTCTTGCTTGTTACAGCAGGCTTTCCTACTTGAACAACTTTTATGATAAATACTTCCACAATTTCCGCATATCACTTTTTTAACTACTTTTTTATCACAGTAACAACAGAAGCTCACTGGTTGTGCAGTTGCTCCGTCAGCCATCTCGGATGGCTTGTAAAAGGATGTTTGTTCGGATTTTCAGTTTTATTAACTCTTATCATTTCAGCTAAGGTAGCGTGAAATCTCTCTATGGATCCATTGGATTGGGGATGTCCTACGCTTGAATCCTACGTTAGTTTTATGTCGTAGAGAGTACAAAGATCTTTAAGCAAGTGGTTGTCAGATTCGCCACCGTAATCTCAATGGATTCTTAATGGGGTACCATAATGTTGAAAGTATAACAACAAAGTGTTTACAACGGATTTTGCGGATTTGTCTGGTACTGCTTAGGCTTGCGTGAATATAGTTAATTCGTCGCAAATGGTTAAAGCATAATTTCGAGTGGGGAATTCAAATAAATCGATATTAATTCTTTCGAATGGTTATTGGGGTTTTCATGATTACCAGAGGGTTATTTAAATTTTTCCGGCATACTTTAGTTTTTTGGCAAGTTTCGCAGTTTTTTTATCGAATTTTCGACATCTTTAGTTAGACCTTGCCAAGTGTATTTTTCTCTAATTCTTCGAATCGTTTCATTTACTCCGCGGTGTAGATTATTTTTACCGTTATGATGCTGTTCTAGGATTATCGGGATTTGGTCGTCATCAGGAGTTTGGACAATATTTTGACAAATTATTACTTTTAAGTCTTTTTCTGCAAAAATTAATGATAAAATTTCAAGTATAGGGAGGTCTAAATTATTTTCGACAAAGTATGTCTTAGAAAGATCCAAAACATCTTGATTTTTAAATAATACCAAAAATAGATGTTCAATTACAGATTTAATATCAAAAGGTAATGGAATGATAATAATGATAAAATATCTCCTATGTCTGACTGTTTTGCTATGATATATTGACTCTTTCATAATAAATTTTGAATATGTTCTCAATAATTTTGTGATGGAGGTCTTGTAAGTTATTTTGTTGGAAGAAAGTTATAATATCTTTATGTTCTCGATATAAATGTTGTTTCAAAAAATGAATAAATTATTATGACCAAAGAGAAAATGAGCTCTCGCACAGCATTCCCCTTACCGCAGTCCCAACGATGACTTCGGTCAGTGGACACATGTGCTAGTTCGCATGGTGGTTGTACTTTCAATTTACGCAATTGTTGACAGTAAATGTTGTTGACTTTAATTTGTGTCTCTGATTAGGAGAGTTAGAGCAAATTAATGTAGGGTAATTAAAGATTTGCAGTAATTACATGAGAGATTACCTCAATACATCCCATGCTATTGAATTAAGTGATACTGCGAAAACCCTTTTTATATGTGCAAAACGTATTTTCACATTTGATTTTTTAATAGAAATATCACAGTGAACTAGAAGAAAATTTACTGTTTTTTCGTTAGTGTTAGGATAAAAAATTAAATTAGAAAATGATTATGTTTTATTGTGTGGAAAATAATGATGTTGAAAATATAGTGACGCATAATTATTGTCATATAGTTCTTAAGAAAAGCAAGAAATTTGACTATTTATCTAAAAACTAATGAATTATACGTCTGTTTATTTTGTGGAATACTCTCCAGTGAGTCTGAGAAGAGTCACTTTAAAACCCTAGTAATGGCAGTGATTACTGTATAGTTGCTCGGGTGCTAATTCCTAATCAAGTGGAAGAACACCACTATCCTTAAAAGCCAGTGAAGCAGGGCTTGAGTAGCTACAGTGAAGAAACGGAAATATCTAATGAGTCAAAGGGAAAATTAAGCTTTACGCACAGAGCACATAGCAGCACTAAAGAAAAGCACAATTTGAAACACAATAATGTTTATTAATACAAAAACATACTATGTACAATTCTACAGGTCCCTACTATCAGCCAACTTATCTAAGAGACACATAACGGAGGAGGTCCAAAAATGGGAAAAGGAACAAAAAAGGTCTTACTGGATGAATACTCCAGGCCAAAGAAGAGCGAAAAGGTTTATAACCTATTTGACAGAGAATACCACAAAGCTTCTCGAACTCGAAAAGTCCGACCTAAGGCTGATCACGGGCCTTCTAACTGGCCATTGCCCCTTGAGATATCATCTCAAGAACATGGGCATGGCAGAAGATGACAAATGCAGATATTGCGAAGCAGTAACTGAGAATGCGGAACATACTTTGTGAATGCAAGGTACAAATCCGCCTTAGGCAAAGTACCTAGAACAGGCGGAATTAACGAAGACATAGGGGAATTAACTCCCAAGAAAATCACAAGCTTTGCAAAAAGTCTTGGTATCCTTGACATCAACTAGTTGTAGGGTAATTCACAAAAGATCTTTTAGGTCGAGGTGAAGAAAGGCCAACTCTGGGCCAAGCGACCCCTTAAACAATCTACAATCTATCAGCGAAGTTGTTATCTATTACCTTTATTACTTACTTCATCTGATCATGTCTGTCTTCTGCGGTCTGTCGATGGGAACTTCCACGGGCCGGTGACTCGGACTGCTGTGGGCACATCTGCTTCCCTCGGGTGGTCAGTCAGGACTGTCTACGGACTGGTGGCTCCGATTGCTGTTAGAACCAGTCAGATGGTTGCATGGTGGGAGGACTCAGGAACTTCTGTGCACCAGTCCGGTGATGGAAAAATTTCCTGTTACAATTTCTTGACGTACTTAGAAAATTTTCTACTTCACTTACTTCCTTCCTCGGCTTTACTTAAAGGTACGGTCAGACACAGCTACTTTTGCTGCACAGTTTTAGGGTTACAGCTGCAAAAGTTTCGTATCATGTTCACACCGATCCTAAAATTTCAAGTCTGGAAAAAGATTGCAGTGATGTTTACACACAACACGCCTGTTTTTGCATCATGCAACCAGGTGTTGTATGCTAGCTATTCTTCCTTGACATATCGCTGTACGCTATACGTAATAAAATCCGATTTGTGCACTGTAAAACATGGATGACGAGACACTAGCTTGTTTATTTGCTGTACTATTAAAACGAAGAAGACGTCTATGCCAGACGAAAACAAGAATTTGGATGAAAGAATGGATAAGAAATAGATAAAAGTTAGAATTTTCAGATGATGATAGCCTGCCAAATTAAGTTCAATAGACAGGGTGAGTTATGAGGAACTGTACATACTTCTACCGTAAGTAGAGGCACCTAAGACGAATACCAAGTGACCATTAAAAAGTGTTTGTTCCCTTTCTTTACTATCATACAGAGCGATTTATAAATTTTGTCCAAAAATTGTTTTGGTCATAACATTTTAACGGTTAATCCGATTTGCCCCATTTTTTACAGTAATGTACACTGTTGCCTAACAACCATCATACATATCCAAAATTTAAAAAATCCAGGGATGGTTTCAAAACAATTTGTTGGATTGCTTCGTATACGATAGTTCACCCTGTATATGATTTATCTAAAACTTGATATGAAGTTTGTATAGGACACAAATAGGTGGTAAAACCTGAGTATTTGAAATTTTTGTCACACTCTCAAAAATTTTTTTATTAACGATCAATTTTCAAGTCAAATGAAAAGTTTGGCAAAATGGAATATTTTAATGTATACTAATATTTATTAATACAAAAATTTAGCTAAAAAAAAAATAATATCTACATAACTCGTGCCTAGGTTTAATAAGTACCATTATTTTATTAAATTTCCAGGTCAGGTCTTAAAAATGTGGCTGATGTGGTTCATCTAAAAAGTTGCCTCTGTATGTGATTTCTCCAATTAGTCAAATTGCTTCCAAAAAGGACAGAAATAAGTAGTCTAATTTGTGTTATCTAACTTTCCCCCATTTAAAGTGTCCAACTTAAATATTCAGTTTAAGATCAATTTTAACAATAGCTGTAAATTTTTCGAAATATTTTTAAAAGCCATCATTCAAATGCAAGCATTGAATTTAAAATAAATACAACATACGGATCTACGTCCTTTAGTGCTTGTTATTACGTAGATACTTGCATTTTATTTAATTTTCAAGCAATGAAAATACTAAATTGTCACAGACGTCTATGATCTCCATAAATTCAACAAAAATGGATGCATAATCTCTGCCGGCTGCGGCGTAGTATCTACTACTCATATGCTTCCACTCGAGCGGCTGGTCCCAGACTCATTTTTATGTTTGCCTTAGTGGCAAAGGACGAGTCAATGCTTGCACTTAAGGTGAAATCGGTACTTAGTAAAACTTACGAATATCTAAGCGACAACTGCTGGTTTACATTTGGTATGTTGGGTGGCATATAAAAGAGTGATATTTTGATGCCTAAATATCTAGAGTGTGCCTATTTCCTGCTATAATGTATATTTATACGTCGATGGCCTGCTTTTCACAGAATTATTATTTGGAAAATACATAAATAACTAGTCTAAAGTTACATAGCTTATGATTTTACAGGATAAATGATAAATAATCAAAACATAGTAAAATAATCACAGGCACACAAAATAAAAAAAAAGTCAAAACCCAAAGGGTGGGCCCCCCTACCCCCATGTATTTTGGGACGCTGAAACCGAAAAGTACAATAAAAAAAGATTTTAACTATCCAATTTCCCCCCAGCATCCCCTTACAACCCTCCCGGGGAATTGAAATTCCACTTGTTCCAAACATTTGAAAAGTAGATTTTTTATTGCGCTGAAACCGAATATGACAATAAAAACTGATTTGAACCACCCAGTCACCCCCTAGCATCCCCTTACATTTTTTATTGTCATATTCGGTTTCAGCGCACCAAAAAACATGAGAATAAACATACTTTTAAAATGTTTAGAACAAGTGGAATTTCAACCCCTCCTGGGGTTTGCAAATGCAAATTTGGGTGGTGCAAATTAGTTTTTATCGTCATATTCGATTTCAGCGCACCAAAAAACCTCCTTTTTAAATTTTTAGAACAGGTGGAAGTGGAATTTCAATCCCACCAGGAGGGTTGTAAGGGGGTGCTAGTGGAAAATTGGATAGTTAATACCTTTTTTATTGTCATATTTGGTTTCAGTGTCCCAAAATACGTGGGGGTAGGGGGGTCTACCCTCTGGGTTTCGACTTTTTTTAAATTTTGTGTGCCTGTGTATTAATTCAGTGCCGGCGCCAGGGTATTTGGCACCTGAAGCAAACATTTTCAAGTTACTACTCTTAGGACAAATTTATTAATAAAAACTTACAAAAAATAGAAGAAACATTCCAATAGACAAAAATAAAAAATATTTTAGCAAAAAAAAACAAACAGAAATTATAAGAAATATTCTATAAAAAATAAAACAGATAGATATTCCAATAAAACTAAAAATCCTTGTCCTTGAGACAAAAGCGGCCGACGGCCAGCGCGGCGTTGACATGATTAGTACGAGTAAACGAATAAGTACGGAGTACGGATTAGAATATATGTAACGCTCCACAATAAAACACCCATTCGGGGTCTCAAGAAGTTCTTTTGAAATTTTTGTGCAATTTTGAATTTGTGAAATTTATAAATAGGTAATAATCAAGTTTTAAAATGCCGCCTGAAACATCTGCTGTTTCACATGAATTAATTGCAAATATTCCCATAAAAATTTGGTTCACAATTTGTTCACCACAACTGATTTATTTTAAAATGATTTTACAAGAAATGATGTGCAGATAGGACAGTTTTTTCATTTTATTCTCATGGTTGCTTTTTGCACAGAAGTTCGTGCTTATGTAAGAAAATTTATTTAAATTACCAAATGATCAAATAAATATTTTTCATTATTGAATGCGTGTCTATTTCTTCGATCCCTAATTTAAAGTAAACATACGTCCAGTGTTGTAAATCAGATTTTTAAATTTTTTTTTAAAGAAAATTCGATTATATCCGAATTTTTACATTTTTACATAGCTATTGAGTTTATTTTTCTACTTAGTAATGTACTTGTTTTAAAGTCATCAATTTCTATTTTTGAAAAAGTGGTTTTAGAAATGTCTGCTTATGCTTGTGTGTATGATAGCGCCGAAACTAGTGAAACAAATTTGGTTACATTTGTCACAAGGGTAATATTGGTACTCCAACATGAACTGAAAAGGTTTTGGTTCCAATCGTATGACGTTTATTACCCTTTTATTGCATAATCTTTCTTATTTTTCAACATATTATTTTTTGTTATTCCAACTGTGGGTTGTTAAGTATATGCTTTAGCACTCGCGGAACAACATTCGTTTTATTTTCACTATTTGAAATGTTATAAAAAATATTTGAGTTTGATACAAATTATGATTTTTAATTAAAAAAATCAGCTGATTTAAATTAGGCCAACTACTATATTTATTGTAATTAATTAAACAAATTGAAGTTTATTAATTTTGTGTTTAATATATTGTTATAAAACAGATTTTTTTCTTTTTTTTTTAGAGAACAAGATGTAAGAAGTTCGGGTTTAATAAATGCAAAAACTCTTACAAAGTCAAAGGATGAATCTTTCAAAAAAAATTTGGATATTCATCATCCAAGGAATGATATATGGCGAAGTGAAACTGTTTTAACAGTTTTTACAGATATGTGGCTATATAATGATCAAGTAAACGAATCACCAAATAATTTAAATAATTCCTTTATTGTTCCACAAACAACGGTAAATTTTTTGTTATGTTTTTAAACCAAAACTGAGATTTTATTTACTATATAGTGCGTAGTGTAGTGACTTGCTGCTCGAAAATGTCTCGATACTTCCACTTTTGAGTAAAACCAAATCCTTTTAACCGTGCATTGAACAAGTTAAAATAAGTTGATTTTCAAACAGACCCACCTCGAGAAATCACCTGAGGAGATACTTGTATCTGCCTATATATATTTTTTTTTTCTCAAAAACAGAGATAGAAAAATAATCTTAACTTCGCATAATTCCCTTATTTTGTCTTTTTCTATTTTCTCTTAGGTAAGGCCCCATAGCAATAAATCAAAATTTTACAGGCCATAAAAAATAAAGACCATTTTTTTTTATCAACGTATACAGGGTGATCTACCATGATGTGCGGGAAATTTTTCAGTAGTTTGTCCCCACCGAAAGGAGTTAAAAAAATAAAAAATTAGAAAAATATGACCAAAAAATTGCCTTATTTTTTTGTAGAAATGCGCCGCCAATGACATTAACCAATCTGACGTAACTACAACCATGACTTGGGATTGACACTATTGACAGCAAAGCTGGAGAGGGCAGAAGTGACTTTTTGGTTTTAATCAAATCACAATACAAAAACAGCGAAATAAGTCGAAAAGACATTGACCCTATGCTAGTGAACTCTACAACAAGTAGATATAAGAGATATTTACTTAAACCCGTCAATAACACAAAAACACCAATCTTCGGCGGTGCTTTGTACCTGCCGGTGTCTTGATTGTTGGACCGAAAGCAAAAAACGCGGCACTTTGATCGCACCCGCCAGCTTCACTTTTTATGCCAATTAAGGAAATGTAAACATCTCCGATATGTTCTTTCAAAAGTAAATTCATCACCCTATTACTGACCTAGACAATAACAGTAGTGTATCTTCGCAAGTTTTAACGAGTTTTAATATGCTAAATTACCTCGGATCACTCTAAAATTTTGCAGGGGATTTCCCACATTGAAGACTAGTACACCATTTTGTTTTTCGCATATCATGGTAAATCACGCTGTATAATTTATATATGCTATTTATTTAAATAAAACCACCAGTGGCGTATACAGAAGTTGCACCGTAATTACGCTAGGATTTTATTGAATAATTTATTATTCTTACACACTTAAGTCACTAAGCTACTATTTAGCCTATTGAAAACAAATAATAAAACTCTTTGTTTTCTAGATGCTTTTGCACCATAATGAATTACCAACGGGTGAATATATGAGGATAGTTCGAGTATTAATAAAACAATTGCATTCCTTCTCAGCCAGTGCCAAAGCAGATGATACACATTTGTCAGAATTGAAGAAAATTGCAATACCGATGATACAAGGCAAATTTTATATGTTTTTGAGAAATCTAATACACAGATGGCCTCTCGATGGATCATTTAGGCTTGTTTTGGAGTTATGGTTGACGTATATACAGCCTTGGAGATATCCACCTAACAATTTAATCAAACAATTGTAAGTAATCTCTTTGGCATTTTCTTTATTCTTATTTGTTTCAAATTTTTTATTGGGGAATGACTTATTGGTAAAAATGTATAAAATTCATATTTTTTCGTACGATCAAAGTTGGAGTACGCATCAATTATATGGAATCCAATTTATAACTGCCACATTTCACCACTCGAAAACATTCAACGGCGCTTCCTAAAAAATTTATATTTCAAAACACTTGGGCACTATTCTTCTCAAGGATTTCTCCAAGACATTCTTTTATCTACTTTTAACTTTGACAGTCTCCTAAAGAGAAGGACTACTCAGTCAATAATTTTTTTGTACGAAATTATTCACAATGACATTAAGTGTGAAAATCTCCGCAATAGCATTTTTTATGTTGTACCGCGTATTGTCTCAAGGCACAGTGATACATTTTTGCTTCCTACCCCCAGAACAAATGTACTAGTGCAATCACCACTCTTCCAGATGTTCTCAAACTATAATAGTGTAAATACTTAAATAATAATAATAATAATAATAATAATAATAAATCTTTAATACTAACATCCAAGGAATTAAGCAACTATGATTTTTAAATTTATATAATTGCATATTTTATACGTATATCTGTATGTTTTTATCATCTTCATGTTATTACAATAAGTTGTTTGTATTTTATTCATGTTTCACATCATTATTTTTGTATTTTGATCTATATTCGAATTTTACTAAGTTGTTTGTCTTCTATTTACTTGTTTTTTATATCATTGTTCTTGTAGTTATACATTTATGCATGTATCTACCCTTATCCTGTAATTGGACCTTGGTCTGTTGGATATTGTAACAAAATAAATAAATAAATAAATAAATAAATAAATTTGGATATATATATATATATATATATATATATATATATATATCTGGACAGTTTACATAGTATCGGTCAAACCCACTCTTCTGCTTACGGAATTATTAGAGGGAATGGCTGTCAGTATCGTACCTCTAAGTTTCTATTTTTTGCATATTTATTTCTAATAATTCTTATAAAAAAATATTCAGATTTAGATTAGAAATAAAAAAAATATTCTTATTGCATTTCGATTAGAGTTTCTGTCCCAGTAATTCCGGGAACGGATTTTCCGAGAATTATGTCAGTTTTTATAGGTTCCGTTCCAAAATAACAGTCGGGATTTCCCGGACACTCAAGAATAAAAAGAAGTTCTAAAGGCACATCTACATATTTGCACGAATGGCAAGTTGAATCGCAAGGCCAGCGGCGTGGCAAATGTATAGTCGCTTCACTCGCCATGCCGCTCGTAGCGCCTATGCTGGAAGCATTTTTTTGGGGAGAAGTGAAAGGTTTGTAGCGCAGTAAACTGAAAACTGATTGCCACTTGTGAATGTTGGCAAGTGACAAGGCGAAACACGAGTGCGAATGTGTAAATGAAATCAGAAATCTTTATTCATCACAAAATTGATACAATGTACGGCATTAATTATCGGACTAGTCAAACAAAAGCTTAATAACTAAAAGTCAAATCACTAGTATGTGCTATAAGAATATTAAATTTCGTGCTCTTATCACGCAAGCTGCCTCTGCAACAAGTGCATCACCGGAGACGCGGATAGTGTGGAGAGAGGGACCGACCGAATTTTACCGAGCGCGGACAGGGGACTTCTCTCACTCATACCGGGAAATTTTGCTACAAAAAATACGAAGTCGACTATCTGATAAATCTTTAAACGGACTAACACTTTTAAAAAGTAAAGTAAAGTATATCTTTATTTTTAGCTCTGCTAAACAATATAAAATAGTACAAAAAAGTAAAAATAAGTAAGAATAGTTCAAGAAATGTATATGATAAAATGTATAACACACATTGTAACAAAAAATTATTTAACACAAATAGTTCACAAATCAGATATAAAAATACAATTCTGTTATATTGGCCTCTTTTCCTTTGCATACTCCATGTATTTACTTTTGAAAATAACAATATTGCAGGAATTTTTTATTTCTTGAAGCAAGTCTTTATACTATTGTAAACCTTTATTAAACAAGTGATTTTGTCCATAGTTTGTATTAACTTTTTCTACATAGAAGTTTTGATTGTTACGTGAGTTATGATCATGTATATCATGAACAAAAATTGAGTAGATATGTGATATGACATAATAATTTGATTAAAGGATAATAATTCGACTTGTATAAGAATTACAATTTAATTTGGATCTTAGAGCTTTATTTTGTATTTTCTGCAGATTATAAAATTCGCTGTTGTTAAGCATAAATAATATAGTGGGGCAATAAACAAAATGAGGGGCTATAATTTTTTTATATACCAATAATTTTGACTATTCACTTAAGAAATTATTCTACACAGGAAATAAACTTTCTTGGAATTTTTTTTTGCTACATAAATGCTGATCTATATTATTCCAAGATATTTTAACTCTGTAACTATCTCAATTTTTTGTTGATTTATCTCTATATTTCTATTACAGTTATTTATCGGCATTATTTGCCAAAACGTAAATACATAATAATAATTATTTTTTTATTTTTGTTAAAAGAAGAAAGTATTTTTAGTTTTGTTTAGTTATCGTATATTTTATTTATTGTAAAATTGTTTTTGATATGATTAAGGCTGAATTCTATAAACTATAGAAGAAAATATCTTTATTGGTTCGTAAGACTTTTTATATTCTTTCCTGTTGTTTATTTTTAATTATAGAATGAACATAAAACAGTTTGAATTTTTTTTTGCTAAAAGAAGAAAACACAAACACATTTAAAAAAAAATGTATATTTGAATGGCAAGTTTAACAAACATTTTGAAGCAAAAAAAAAGTGTTTTTTTGGCAAATATACAGAGTGTTTCATGAAAAAACGGACACGGTTTAACAGCAGGACACCAAGGTAATCAGATTCACCCATAGAAAAAGCTAGTTGGTCCCTCATTAGTGAAATACAGGTATTTTTTTGTCATAATTCTTTTGGTTATTACTTTGTAAAGGAATGGAATAGTAAGTTCATATTTGGCACATATAATACACTATTTGTCCGGAATAAGTAAATGTATGACACACAAGAAAATCCAGGCCCGGACTTGAAAAAAAAATGTTTTCTTCAAAAAAACAATACCTTATCGCACTAGAAAATCTACTAAAGCTGAGGAGGACATATTGAAAATTTTATTATTGTTTTAATTAGTAAATATATTTTATGGCAATATGTGCATTTTTTTTGTACAAGTATTCTGTTGATAATTTGTTACTACGTGTATTATTGATATACAACTTTGTTGCTAATATGTTATGTTGCTGTTTCGTGGGCCGTACCAAAAGCTACCTGGCCGCCTTTGTGCAAAATTAAATATTGCGCCCCCTAGGGATATTTGACTATAAACACCTATTCTATTATATATATAATGTCACTTCACCACTGAAATTAAAACTAAAATATAAAATATTAAAATATTTAACACTACTTAAACATTAAACAGTTAAACACTGACCAATCTTCTTATTCTCTTTTTGGAAGAACAATACTTTGAGTACATATTAGTAATGGACTCGTTTAGTGTGACGTCAGATTCTAGGCAACCAACAATACAAGTGTGTTGCTAAAGATTTTGAGCCTTATACATTTAAGGGCTAAAAATATGGCTGTTGATGAGGGCCTCTAATTTTATTTGGTTAAAACACATATTAATTTAATTGAGTAAATTATATGTAGAACGAATCTAACGTATCTTAAGTATATGGCCTATGAATTGAATTGTCTTAGATATGCCATATAATTGAGTAATAACACAAAATTGTTAACGGTAATTTTTGTCATCCTTAATAGCAATGTGCATAAGAGCGAAAATAATAACTGTAAATTTCGTTATCCCACTTGTATTGTTGGTTGCATAATATTTGACGTCGCTACTAAACGGGTCCATAGTAGTATAAAATTATAACAATTTTTTTCTTTTGTTTGGTTTCCAAAAAAAGCTTATCTACAAGTAAAAAACAAATTTCAAGTCAGAGATTTCCCGTAATACAGGAACTAGCTTTGTTTTTATAGAGATGTTACACCACCTATTACTCGGACATGTGCCGCCTTCAGCCTTTCAGCTTGGGCTGCCAGGTCCTTTATTATTAAAGGTGCTTAAGACTGCATGCTGTTGAAAGTAATGTAAATGTCTAATTTAATTTTGGAAGCATTTTTTGTGGGTCTCATTCATCTATATTTTTTTAAGTCTCATATTGCATTATTCCGCTAGAATTTATTTAGAAGGCGGCAAAAGTGTGGCAAAAAAATTAATGAAGCCACTTTGTTCAGTTTTTTATGTACTTTTCGAATTTAATATTGAAATTATAAAAAAACATACACTGTATTTTTTTCCTTGAAGAACAAACATTTTTTTTTTCAAGTCCGGACCTGGATTTTTTTCATACAAGTACTTATTCACGACCACTAATGTATTATATGTGGCAGCTATAAACTTATTATTCCATTCCTTTACAAAGTAATAACCAAAAGAAATTTTGGCAAAAACACATAAAACACTGTATTTCAGCAACGAAGGCCCAACAAGCTTTTTCTATGGGGGATTCTGATTACCCTCGGTGACCTTTATCTGCCATTAAAGCATGTTCGTTTTCTCGTAAAACACCCTGTATAAGCATAAAATTTATTATTTCTCGGGATTCCTGGGAACGTCAATTTTTATTTCTCGATTCCCGGGAGTGAAAAAAAGTCGGGAAATCGGAAACTCTAATTTTGATAAACCAAGCCTTTCTTAAGTAATTTATGTTTATAAGTCAACATGCATTTATATTTTATTAAGAAATTTTTTTACACAAAGAAAAAAATTCAAGATGGCTGAAGGTTCAGTCACACAGTTAGATTCTTTGTTTTTATTGTGATAAAAGAGTTATAAAAAAGTTAAATGTGCAAATTTTAAAAACATTTTTCACAAAAGTTTTTCTGCTAGAAAAGTATGTTGTAACAATCAAAAATTTGTAAATAATATTACAGAAAATATAACCTCTGATCTCAATGAGGAGCAGGAATTCGAAATGGTAGATACACAATGCTCTGATTGAAACACTAAAATTTCAAGATAAATTACTAGTTGAACTCAATCAGGAACTGAAAGACAACAATAATTTATTGAAAGAAAATATCTACCCTGGAAGTTGAACTAAAATCATATACAGAAAACTCAAGAACTGTTGTAGAACTCAGGGAGCAATAAGGAGCTCACATAAACAAAATAAAGGTAGTAATAAGTAAGGAATTACAAAATTATTTTACTCAATTCTATGATAACAAGAATTACAACAAATATGAAAATATCCAAACAAATAATAAGAAGCAGGACAAAACTAACTTATGAGTGAAACCAACCAACAACAAAAAAACATACTGAATCAGAACAAAAAATTCGGTTTTTTTCCTCTCTTAGATGGAACTGTAATGAAGTTTTCATTTTCCTCAGTAGATAGTGAATTTGGGTTAGAAATTTCAGCAGACACTGATGACTCATTTATTGGGGTACTTTCCGGAATGTTTGGGTTTAAGTTAATTAAATCATTCATTATCATTCTCTGTTTAACTTACAGCTCATTTTGAATTAACTGATCTGATTTTTGTTTGGGGGTCACTGATTTATTTGTCTTGAGATAAGTTTTTGTTTGACGGAATGTATTGACTTTTTTTGTTAACTCTTTTTCTGTTGCTTGTCCTGCTCTGTTTATGGTTTCTAAATTATTTATTTTAACTTTTATCTGTAACAAATCATCTAAAACAGTGGATAATCTACTTTCAACTTCGACTGCTATGAATGTCTTTAGTTCTTTGTTACTATTCAAATTTTCCATGGAGCAGTGGTCATATTGTATTTTTTTTTTATTTAAGATGTATTCTTTGGGTAACTCTTTTATTTTTCTTCCAATTGAACTATTTTTTGTTTCAATTTTTCGTTTTAAATTTTCAGATGATTATTTTCAATTTTTAATTCTTCATTTGATATTGTCAATGATATCAATTCATCCACTTTATCATGTGAACATGCTGTTTCATCACAACATCTTTTGATTGAGATAATAGATCACTAAGTTTGATATCACAACACACAATTCTGGAAGAACAGCTAGTATGATACACTTTTTCGCACTTTATACATTTGATTATCTTTTTAGAGGCTGGGTTTTTACAATAAGTGCACAGCTCTTTAACTAAAACATCTTTACTTTCCACCATCTTGGAATGAGTTTTACGTTTTTGTTATTAGTATTTCGGTTTTGATGAATTATTTGCCTGTAGTGAAATATGGTTTATAGTATTTTGGTATATCGAAAATATTAAGTACGGAAATGGAGTCCCTTTAGATTTTTTTGTGTGATTAGTATGTCTGTCGCTTTCGAGCATTTTTATTTTGGGACTAATGGTTATAGTGGCTTGCTTTCTATTTTTCGGTTATATTGTAGTTTTGACCTGATAAGATACCTTCTATTTGTCTAGTATGTTTTTAGCATTTCTCTAGTACCTTTTATTTTCTGAATCTTTTATACGTTTTTGGCATTTTTTAGTGCTCTTGAATTATTTTAGATCTCTTTTTGTGTTTTCTACGTTTTTGTTAAAGTATTTTCTTTCAGTGTTTGAGTACAGTAGGTTACATCCTATGTTAGGAAGAATATTTTGGTAAAACATTTATTATTCATAATAAATTAAAAATTAAAATAGAACCAAATATTTTTAAATTAATTTCTTACTTTATGTTCGGCTTAACGATTTAATTTTTTTGTGCTTATGTACTATAGTAATTTTGTGGAAAAGTTTACTTTTTACAATTTAAATTTTGTTAGAAATTAAATTATATCTTTTGGCTATTTGAGTAAAATTAGTAGTAGAGTTCTGGTTAGGTTTAGTTTTTTTTTCTTTAGTCTCAGTTTATGTGAACTTTATGGAATTTGATAGTTTTTATATTAGTGTGAGATCCCAGAGCTGCCAGACCTACGTCATTTTAGCAAAGCTAATATTTTGACAATGAATAGTGTAATATCTAGTTAAGAACGTATGCGTATTTGCTAGCTTGAAAGTGGGGCGCTTTTGCAGAAAACAGGTACAAAAGGTACATAAAAATTTTCTCACCTACGTTAAAATATGATAGGTGATTTATTTTTCAAGTGACACGCTAATGACATGGTGTAAGCGTCAATCTCTGAATCTTAAGGTCCGAGATTCGATCCCTGAGCGTTCTCGGTTTTTTTTTTCAAATATACGTACTAAGAAAAAAAGTTATGGCCAAAAATAATAAATATTTCCCTATCGGTTGTCTCTTTCTTGGTAATCGCAACTTTAAGTTAATATTTGTTGAAAAAAAAAGCTGAGAACGCTCAGGGATCGAACCTCGGACCTTAAGATTCGGGGGTTGAAGCTTACACCATGTCTTTAGCCCGTCACTTGTAAAATAAATCAGCCATCATACTTTAATGTAGGAGAGAAAACTTTTTATGTACCTTTTGTACCTGTTTTCTGCAAAAGCGTCCCGCTTTCAAGCTAGCAAATACGCATACGTTCTTAACTAGATATTACACTATTTGTTGTCAAAATATTAGCTTTGCTAAAATAACGTAGGTCTGGCAGCTCTGGGATCTTGGACTATATAGACAGGGGCGACTTTGGGGTTTTAAAATTAATATTTTTACCTTTTGACTTTGTAGATTTTGTTTAATTTTTTTTATTGTTCCATGTTACTGTACCGATTTTGTTTCCCAATGATTTTAGCGTAGCCTTATATTTTGAGACTACTTGTTACATTTTTCTTTTCGTTCAGTTTATTACCTTACCTTTTTGGTAATTTGAGATTTGTTATAGTCCAGTTCTAAATTTTTAGTATCTTGTTAGTTGACTATATGTTTGTTTTTTCGTCCAGTTTAGTACGTAAAGGTTTATTAACTTCGATTTTTGATTTATGTTTATGTTGAATTAAATAATTTTTATGATTATAACAGGAACTTACGGTATAGAAGGAAATGCACACCAATGGTTTCGATCATATTTATCAGATAGAAAACATCCATCATGAAAGATGGAAGGGAGATGAAATCAGATATAAAATCCATCATGTTGGGCATTCCACAGGGGAGTGTAGTAGGTCCTGTATTGTTTATAATTTATATAAATGACCTGCCAGATGCAACCGTAGCTGCCACAGAAAGTTCACTTACAATGTATGCGGATGACGCAAATTTTGAAATATATGCCACAGATTTTCCACAGCTGTTAAGTAGGGCAAATCTCATGCTTGAATCAGCAAACGAGTATTTTATTAAAAATAAATTAATTTTGAACAAAGAAAAAACCAATATTGTATTATTCAAAACAAATACCAGATTTGAAACACTAAAGGATGTTACAATTAATAATAGAGATGGGCGATTCGACTCTTTTTAATGTTTCGTATCAAACGAATTCGTATCAAAAAAAGATTCGTATCGATCATGATTCCATGATACTAAACAATATCATGTACTGATTCGTACCATTCGTACTATTTGTACGTTTCATACTACTGATTCCATGATACTAAACAGTAACATGTACTGATTCGTTCCATTCGTACTATTTGTACCCACACTCCCACTCCACAGTGTTCAGTGTAGATTATAAAATATTATATGTTGTGTTAGTTGGGGCCAATATTATAATGTTATATTAATCGTACAGTTTAAACTTCGAGCACCTTCTATATTACATTAATAATTTCTTCGTCGTCATTAGACAGTAAATAGATAGATAGATAGCGTTTATTTAACCACATTATGTACACGTTTGTACATTTGCAGCAAGTCAACTAAACAAAAACAATAATAACAAAAAAAAGAAAAAATTGTAATATGTCACAAATTTTGTAAACGAATGCTGTCTCAGTACATTGATAATAATCATATAGTAATAATCATATATTTCGAATATATCCATCATATTACCTACATATAAAAACAGGGAATTATGAGGTTACGAATATTTTAAAATCTGAAATCTCCAGTTTAAATGGTCCCCATCCACCGTTTGAAGTTTAACCTTATACAACTGGCCCTAAGAGTATCGCATCGCAATACTCGGTGCCGAAATTCCATATTCGTATCAATCGTATCAGTGATACGAAATGTACGAATCTTTTTTTTTTGTAGGATTCGTACCATTCGTATTACTGCAAGGATTCGTACCAATGATACGAATCATACGAGTACTACCCACCTCTAATTAGTAAAGGTAATTACAAGACATCTGATACAGTAAAATTTTTAGGGATTAAAATTGACGATAAACTTAACTGGCGTAGCCACATTGACCATCTTTGCATAAAGTTAAACACAGTATGTTACAGCATTAGAGTATTGACTAAATATGTAAACAAACAAACATTGAAAATAGTGTATCATGCTAATTTTGAGTCCAACATACGATATGGTATATTTTTCTATGGTAGCTGCAGTGAATTGGACAGATTATTTATAATCCAAAAAAGGGTGCTATGAATAATGCTGAATTTAGGATACAGAGAGACATGTAGAGGTAAATTCAAAGACCACAAAATTTTAACAACCACTGCCATTTTTATACAAGAATGCCTTCTATTTCTTTTTAAAAATAAAAATTTTTTCTTACAAAATGAACCGCAACATGAATATAATACCAAGGCTTCCAACAAAGTCATTATTGTCGTTAGTCATTATTTTATTCAGCAGTCATTTTTAGTCATTTTTTATTTTAAACAGTCATTATTGTCATTATTTTACGTTTTTCTATGCCTCTGACCACGTGAGAACAGAAAGCCACTGTGATGTGCATATTTGAACTCATATAAAATTATGCATGCCATATAGACATAACTTGTGTTTTTTTAAATGGAACACCCTGTAAATTATTTCATTATTTGATCACAACTTAAATTAGCTATTGAACGATATGTTGTCATTTTTTTTTTGTTATTTATTTATTTTTTTTATTTATCATGCATAATTTTCTTCTTATCAGCAACGGATTCTACTCAGAAAAGTTCCTTAACAATGTGTTAGTCGATTTTCGATTCGACACTTGGTAATTGAGATATGCCAATTTTCGGTAGTCGAAAAAGATAGAGAATCGCGGTTTGCGCGAAAATCGGACACCTATATTGGTTTTTGTCTATCTGCCATAGTTTTAGAGAAAACTTCAAATTTCATCTAATTTGGTCGACCCTGTACTTACGTTCAATGTTTTAGAATTTCGTTAGTTATTTTTTATACATACCTACTCACTAATTAATTGGTACTTAAAAAATATATCAATGTTTTACTGAAAATTTATAAATATACATTTCCATCCCAATTCTTAAAAACCGCTGTCCAAGGAATCACTACTTCCACATTCAGATTTGCTACCCAAGATTCTCACAACGAAAAAATTTTGTATATGGAAATAATTGTTTAAGAAATTTTAATAATAGTATAATTAAAATCGTCTACCTTAAAAACACATAAAACGATATCCCACATCGGTAGTGGGGTGGAGGTAGTGGGGATGGATGAAGTAGAAAAAATATGTTGAGGCCTTTGGTTCTTGTACACACACTAAATCACATTTTATTTTCACCCCTTTTTATAATGGGGTGGCTACTGCCAAAATTTTTTTGAGACATTAGCTTCTCTTGTAGATACAAAATACCAATTTTATGGACTCTTACCTGCTTGATTTACCTATTTACCCCAATTTACCCCCTAACCTTTCAACTTAATAAGATGAAAAAATAATCTTGTTCCAGATCTAATTAAAATACATACGTGTACCAAATTTCAAGTTAATATCTCAAATGGTTCCAGAGTAATCGTGCGCACAAAAAGAAGTTACAGATAGACAGACCACCAGACAGAATTTTTTTGTTCAAACTTAAAATCTCAACATTTCATGACATTCAAAGTTTATTTGAACAATAAAAAGTTTTTTAAATTTTTTTTTGACGTTACTATACTTCCACTGGATGTGGAAGTATGAATCACCACGTCAATTATCTAGAATATCATACTCTAATCATTTTTTAGTCATTTTTTGGTCATTGTTTAGTCATTATTTGGTCATTATTTTCAAAATTTTTAGTCATTAAGTCATTTTTTCTACGTGATAATTTGTTGGAAGCCTTGTAATACAAGAACAAAAAATTACACATATCCAATCCATCTACTAACACTAACTGAAAAGAGCGCTAATTACAACTGAAATTTTTTCATAAACTGCCACATTATATATAAGACATGCATCTCCTGGGTAAAAAAATTTCAAATATATCAACTGTGACTAAGAGTGTAACCATACAATTTAAACGAATTCATGGCTTACCAGGTATAAATCATATCGTATTTGTTGAATTACTTTAAGTTTGATAGCGTTATTAAGTGTTTCTAATATTTTATTATTTTTAATATGTTAATGTTTTAATATCTCAATGTTTTTAAATGTTTTTTAATATTTTAAAGTTAGCGTACTTAGTGTCTTATAGTAAGCAATTGTCTTTAATTAGGAAGTTTCCTATTTTAGAAATATCATGTACATTCAACCTCATTTAGTAGTCTTTCAGATAACTAGTCAAACAAAAAAAAAATTAGCTCGATATCTGAAAAACTCGCGAACTTATTCAATTGAATACTTCGCCTCGGCTGAAGTCCACCATGACGTCACAAAACACAACGCGCTGACTTGCCATGCCGGCGGCGTGCTGTATGTTCCCTTTATTTAGTGAATGTGCTCGATTTTCTGAAATGTCACAAAATGTCACTTTTGATTCGTTCGTGCCGAGCCGAATTTTCGAATTTCGCCATGCAATTTACGATCAGGTTTATCTGGAAGACTTCCTCTTTACGTGGCGACATCATACGGCCGCCCCAATGGTGTTTTTCGAAAAATATGAACGTGCCAATATTGCATGTTTTAGCAATTTTTTCGGCTCTCAAATGCAAACTGGCTATAAAATGCCGGTGTGCCGGTGCCTGCCAGCGAGTATAAAGGTGCCCGCGCCCGCTCGCTGTTGGCGGAATCATGTATTGTGACGTAATCGAGCTCAGCCCAGATGATCGCGGCATTTTAAACTTGGAAGGACCATAACTTTTTTATTTATAGAGATAATTTAAAAAAAAAAAAAACCTTCTGTTCAAAGCCAACAGTGATAGAGGTCACACCTATATTTGCTGCTCTTTGAAAGTTTTATATTGTGATTAAAAATGTCATCAGAAAGTGATGGAAGTGAAATGGAGGTTGTAGAGGACACTCAAGGATGGACACAAGCAAAGATAGACCGGAAAAACGCCAAGAGGAAAAGACTAGGGTTTTCACAAGAACAGATTAACAATATTATAATAGGAAATGCTCCACAAACCAGTCAAACAAAAAATGTTGAGATAAATTCTGCCACAAAAAACACAGGAGATAAGAATCCACTGACCCACAAAAACACCAACCCAAACAAAAACCAATCCCCTCATATGAATAAAATATACCACAAAAAATATGAACATTTATTTTTGATAACAGCTGAGAGCAGTTACACAAGATTAGACTTTACAAACATCTGGAGTAAGATCTTTCCTAATATTAAGGACATAATCATACAAACAAAAAAAGGATTTCTACTAAAAACAGATACCCCTGAACAATCTATTACTAACATCTTAAACAAAATGGTAGAAGTGGGAAGAGTTCTTAACTTCCACAAAACATCTCCAAACACCAAAACTCCCACACCTGCTGTAAGTCCAAGCTACTCAGTAATCATAGCAAATGTCGAACCTGAAATAGAAGACAAAACGGTCAGTGAAATCTTGAACGAGCAAAAATTGGAACACCGATACTGCAGAAGAATTTTATCACGCACAACTAACAAACCTACTACTTTTATTCGAATAATCACTGGTTCACAAAATACTTTTGAAACTCTTCTCACCGAGGGACTCTTCTTTAACTACCGACATTATCCAGTTTACCCCAGCAAGCCACCACCACCAACACCAAAGCCTTGTAGCAAATGTCTAGCATTTGACCACACAACAGAATCTTGTAACACCCCTGTCAAATGTTCCAAATGTCTGGGAACTCATCCAACTAACAAATGCTCTTCCACATTACCACTTAAATGTACCAGCTGTGGCTCCGAGGAGCACCAAGCATGGTCATACAAATGCCCCAACAGACCGAAAGCACCAATAGATGGCATTCCAAATGTACAGATAAAATCCCTAAATAAGAAGTCTCATGAAATATCACAAAAAAACAAAAACTTTAGAATCCACGCTCCCGTCACCATACATGACACGATAATAAATACCTATATTAACGAGATAAATGAGCCAAACAACAAAAGCAGAGAGGAACTGTTGATTAAACTGCGAAAGCGCTTCATAGACAATTTCAATGTAGACACAACAGCAGTGTTCACTGGAAACAGAGTATATATTCTAATATTCGAAATGGACGGACAAGACCCCTACTCTCCCACGGAACCCATAAACCAGCCTAACAATGTACAGCACGATTATGTCAGTAACTAATATCTTGTATGCAAACATCAATAGCTACACATCCAAGAAACATCTAATTAATAATTTCATAGAAAACAATAATATTCAGTGTGCAATGTTCGTGGAGACAAAAACAAAAGAAGACAGCAATACCTCATACAGAGATTGGAGCACCCTTCGACATGACGGTAACCCAATACACAATCATGCAAGAGGCGGAAGCTTAGTACAAACACATCCTGACCTTAAAATGGGAAAAGCAAACCCACCCAGAATCAACAACCCCCTCAATGAATGCTTACATTTTACCATTCCATTCCTAGATGACAACCTTCACATGTTTTTGGTTTATATCCACCCACACTCCAGAATCGAAGAAAATGTATTTACCATGAGCACACTATACAAATACTCGTTAATTGTAGGAGATTTCAACGTAAACAATAGAGCAAAAAAGAGACAACTAAATAACTTCATCCAAAATACTGGTTTCTGCAAATATGACACTCCACCTACATTCTTAATGCAACACAACAACGACTCAACTCCCGATATACTGCTACACACTCCCAACATAACCAATAATCTGAAAGTTAAACTTACTCCTGATCTATGCTCGGACCATCTCAGTCTACATATAGCACTAGATAAACAGAGGCCAGTAAATAACAATCGATTAATGAGATACAACTTCGCTAAAACTGACATCAACAAAATTAATTCAACCATGATTGAGTATATAAATGGGAGACAAGAACAGGAAATAAACACAGAGTCAATAACTGAATTTAACACAAAACTTTCACAGTCATTCATTGAAAACACGCCTTTAAAAGAAATAAAATACCACACACACGAGCTGCCACCCTTTATAATGCAATTGATAAGGAGAAAAAGAAAAATGTACCGAGAGTACAGAAATACTAATAATCCTGAAACCAAAAGGGGAATAAACACTCTGAACAAAAACATACAGGCATTAATCCAACAATTCAGAGCACATAAATGGATCAGCACATGCAGCGAAATAAACAGAAAAAAAGGCAAAAATTACTGGCAAGAAATAAATAAATAATCTAAATACAAAAATAAAGGGGTAGCAAACTCAACCATTGAAGATAACAACCGAAAATATGAAAAACCAGAGGAAAAAACTGTAGTATTTGCAAGACACTTCGAAAAAGCCTATTCAGAAACACAGGATATAAATTTTAATAATAACCACTACCAAAGAGTCCAAGAATGGTACGACACATTTATTGATGAACCTATGCCAACAGAAGAACATTCAATTGAAGAAGCAGACTATTTTGCAATAGTAAATCATGGCAAAAATACAGCACCAGGGCACGATTATGTCACAAAGAATTTTGTAAAAAAACTCGACTTAATAATACACTTATACATAATTAAAATCTACGAATATTGCCTCAAACACCAATACATCCCAAAGGAATGGAAAACTGGAACGATTATAACGATACCGAAACGTGGCACCGATCACTCCAAAGTGGTTAACTACAGGCCAATTACCTTACTGCCAGTACTAGGAAAAAATTTCGAAAAACTAATAAAAAACAAAATACAACAAAATATTGGCCATCAAATACCAAACTATCAATTTGGATTTAAAACTAACTGCTCTACATCCCATCCTTTATCGATACTAATAAACAATGTTGAAACCTCAAAGTTAAATGGAAACAAATCGGTGGCATTGTTCATGGACATTAATAAAGCCTTCGACAGTGTATGGCACAAGGGTCTGCTCTACAAACTACACAAACTAGGATGTTCTAGAGATCTCCTTCTTCTAGTTAACAGCTTCCTTTCCAACCGGAAATTAAGAGTGAAAATCCGGAACGCTACATCTTATGAATTTACTCCAGAACAAGGTCTTCCACAGGGGTCTCCACTTTCACCACTCCTGTACAATATTTATTGTGCAGATATTTACCACAATGATCCACAATATTTTTCACATCAAGCATATGTACTACAATTCGCAGATGATACCACCTTGATCTCACATGATAAAATCATTAATGCCGCTATGGAAAACCTTCAAAATCTCGTCGATGGCACATCTCTTTGGTTCAACAAATGGAGGCTCAAACCCAACCCATCCAAATCACACCTAATGATATTTCACCACACTCCCTCCAGAAATTCTCCTACAGTATATATGTACAATCAGACAATTCAAACAGAAGCATCCACAAAATATCTTGGCATTACCATCGACAATAAAATCAATTTTAACAGCCACACTCAGCCAACGCCAAAAAACAAATAATTTCTAGAGCCAAGCATTTTAGAGGACTGACATACAAAAGAGAAGGAATTAATCTTACCACCATGGGTAAAATTTACAAACTTATTTGCAGACCCATTATAGAATATGGACATGTAATTCTCTCTAATATAAAAAATCCAGCCATCAAAAACCTCAGAGTAGCCGAAACGAGTGCCATCCGGACTATCACGAAACTTCGCCATCCCAACAATCCCCTACATAACCCGCCTAACCAGCTCTTGTATGAACAAACCCACATCCAGCCAATCCAGGAACGACTTTCCTCTCTTACACGCAGATTTTGTCAAAAACATCAAAACAAAAATATAATAGATGAGTATTGTATAAGAAGAAATGGCAGAAGCAGACATATCTATCCTGCAAATACTCTTTGGGAGAAAATCACAATGCTGGGATAATCACCACAAAATATACAGCACACATATATGCATGTTTTTTTTTTTTTTATATATTTAAACATTAAATTTTCTTTTTTGTTTTATATAAATACAAATGAACTTATTAATTATATTAACTCATGTATACTTGTTAAATGACATTAAGATGGAAATCGAAACGGGCTGAAGGACCTCGGTCAATTGCCCTTTGAAATGTATTAGCTCATTTCAATAAAGTTCTTTTATTATTATTATTTAAAAAAAAAATTACAGATATTTTTTAGATTTTTACGACTATTTATTACGAGAAAATGAGAAAAATGGAAACTTCCTAATTGTCTCATGTACTGGATTTTTTGTATGTTGTTGACCCAAGTTCATTTTATGTTAACATCTGAATGTAACATTCTATGAATAAAGATTATTGCTACTACTACTATTTCTACCAATGACAAGCAAAATAAATACTTCATAGTTAGTACACCCTTTAACAAAAAGGATATAATGTATAACTCCGATTTCTGGCCAAATAATGTAGGTTTTAAATGCTTTGATTTTAAAAAATTTAGAGACTATACCCAAGCAGCAATTTTAGTAGTTTCTACGTGGTAGTTACCATTAGAGGAACTTTAAAGGTTTCCGCAACTAAGAACTGTTATGTAATGGGAACCATCCTTCTACCAAACATTCACCAAAATGGGGAATGGCAATTACGTAGCAAATTACTATTCCGGTACTTCTACCGTTACCGCGTTGATGACTAGGTTATTACGTAAACGGGATGTAACTAAGTAGTAGAAATGACTAACTTTTGAAACACATCAGCTGAAAGGAATGAAAGTGCCAACTATATATTTGGCTCTCTCTTATTCGAATAGCAAATTAATGACTTATTGAGCTTGAGCACATATGTTCAAGGTCCAGGTTAAGGTGATTATGTACAACATAAGTATATATTATAAATCATGATGTTTTACGTTTGCAAAATTTGTTATGGAAAACGTTTTTTTAATTTTATATATTATAAAGTATGCTATCATTGGATTCAGAAAATTATGCAGAATTCTAAAATGCAATAATATTTAGGATTTTCCATTTGAAAATCAAAAAATAGTATATTGTTTTATTAGGAGTAAAAGTGATGCTTTTGTGACGAGTCTGTAGGTCACTTCGTTCATTCAGCAATTACAGACGAGTCACAACAAATGGCTTTTACTCAGAATAAAACATGCTACTTTTTCTTCAAACGGCGATTAGCTATAAAAAAAATAAAAATAAAAAATCTCGAATTTCACCACCAAAAACGCATTGTGTTAATATCCCATGGCCGACGTATTAAATAAAATACATGTCGCTATGGATATTACTGTTTCTGCCGCTATTTTTACCTCCATTGTTAATGGCAACGCACAGCCGTCTAAAAAGTCAAACTTTAATGTCATGAAATGAGTTAAGAAATGTCATGTTTTTCTGACGCTTAAAGAAACACAAAATTATTACACCAATCTCAATCAAGGTGGTCAAAATTCATACACAAGGATCCATGAAGTATCTAAGAGTTCATTTAGCCACTAGACTGACATACAACAAATGAAACTATATGTAAGGAACGTAAGGTTTATTCCCTGTTTAGAAGTCTGTACCCTCTAATAATGGCAGGGAATAGTAGACTAAACAGAAGTAACAAGAAATTGATATATACGACCGTCATGAGGCCAGCCCTTACATACGTAGCGCCAGTGTGGTGTAGCGCATTGGCCATGACAATTAAAAAACTCTCCGGTTTAGTATGGAAATTCCTTCACCTCAAAAATTCAAATTCAAATTCATTTATTTTGTTATTGGACAATTACAAATTGTATAGCAATAGTCAGTGGTAAAAACAGTTACAATTGGTATAAATAAAAGAAAGATAAAATTAAGTGTGACTTAAATTAACCTATATGAAAAAAACTCGGAAAACGAATAAAAACATTTAGCCACTAAGAACAATTTCATTTTTTTTTTGAAATGAACTAAGTTAATATTATTTTGTTTCAATTCATCTGGCAAATGATTGAACATTTTTAGCCCCAAGTAGTTTGGAGATTTATTGGTGATTGTCAATTTAGAAAAGGGCACATGAATATCATTTTTATGTCTAGTATGTGCGTCATGTATATCTTTGTTAAGGTTATACTTATCTTTATTTTTAAATATATAAACACACATTTCGAATATAAATAAACATGTTAGAGTAAGAATTTTATATTCCACAAAAGCGTCTCGACAGGTATGCTTGTAGGGTAAGCCTGCTATGGTACGTAAAATCCGTTTTTGTGATATAAAAACGGTTTGTGATAGGGTGGAATCGCCCCAGAAACAGATACCATATCGAAGTCGTGACTCTACTTGAGCATAGTATAGATTAATTAATTGTTGATTTGTAAGAATGTCTTTCATATTTTTTAATAAAAAATTAATTGAACTCATAATCGGCACGAGATGATTACAGTGGGTTTTCCAATTGAGACATTCGTCGATTTGAATGCCCAAAAAACTAATAGTATCTGCACCGATGCTCTTAATAAATTGATAATTAATGTTTACAGTTACATTATCACACTGTTTCTGTCTGTTATGAAATCTAATTAGTTGAGTTTTTATCAACGCGTTAAAGTATAAATAATTTTGATTGAGTCAACTACAAACATTTTCTAAGATGTTACTAATATTGACATTCAGATTGATGGATGAATTGTTCGAAATGATTAATGATAAATCGTCTGCGTACATGGTATGAAAGGTTTCCCCAAGCACTGATTCTAGTGAATTTATGTACAAAATAAAAAGAACAGGACCCAAAACGGAGCCCTGCGGTACGCCCATGTCAACTGAACAAGAATCAGAGTTGATATTATTTATGAAAGAGTTGCTGGAATATTGAATAGAAACATACTGTTTACGGAATTTCAAATTCAAGCAAGATACACCATATCAAATTCAAGCAGATACACCTTCCTCAGAGTCCTGTATGCCCACTGTAACGACATTGTACCACTAGCGGACTACATCAAATTCATATCGCAAAAATTTTATCAATTTAAACTAGATGATAATCTGCTAACAAACAATATTTCGTGGGTAAGAGAACATGATACACCATTTTGGATTAAACACAAATTACCATATCAAGCTCTGCCCATTTTTCGGCAGCTCTTGTAGCCACCCATTCTTTTACTGAAACTAAACTTATTACCCAACCTTTCCCATTTTTCTCAACTCTTTTTCTTCTTTCCTTTACGTAATTTTTGTTTTTGTTGCATATTTATTTTTGTTTCTAAATTATTATTCTAAATTTGAAAACAATTGTAATTATTTAAAACTTGAAAGACATTTGGTACCAAAATTTAATAATTACAAAAAGTTCAATGGCTTGGCATATAGCCTTTCTCTTTTTGCGTTTTATTGGTTTCAGGTATTTCCAATGAGTCGACTTCCAGTCTCAACAATCCAAATTTTAAATAGTGCATGTGCTTTTTCTACGAGTTATATTTGTTAAATTTTCCAGTTGCGTTAAGTCGTAAGACATGTGACTACCTTACTTCCCTAATGAACCTACTAGGTAGGCAGGAGTGGGGTAATTGTGATAATTTATTTTATTCTACCTCAACCTCGTTCCTGCCCAGCCCTTCAACTGCCGGTGCCTTGACTAGCGGATGTCCGTCTGGACACGGAAATGAGTGTCGAGAAGAAATTGTATTTTTACTTCCACATCCAGTGGAAGTATAGTAACGACAAAAAAATTTTTATTGTTCAGATAGGCTTAGAATGTCATGAAACGTCGAGATTTTTAGTTTGAGCGAAAAAAAAAATTTCTGTCTGTCGGTCTGCTGTTGGTCTGTCTGTCGGTCTGTAACTTTTTTGTGCGCACGTTTACTTTGGAACCGTTTGAGATATTGACTTGAAATTTGGTACACATATGTACTTTAACGAGATCTGGAACTAGATTATATTTTCATCTTGTTCCGTCAAAGGGTTGGGGGGTGAATTGGTGTCAATTTGGGTAAATAGCTAAATCAAGCAGAAAATTGGTATTTAGTTTTTGGGGTAAAGGATTTCAAATTTTATATTATTAAAGTTCCGTAAGCAATTATTTCCACAAAATTTTTTCGTTGTGAGTGAGTTGGATCGAAAATCTCGATGTAGTGATTCCTTGGGCAGCGGTTTTTAAATATGAAATAAATCTGATTTGATTTGATTTGATTGATTTCGCATCAATTTGTAGAGTTGACGGAAGATGTGGCGTCAATGTTGACAGAATAGTTCAGGACAACTGATTATGCCCTGAAGGTCCGAGATGATAAGTAGTCAGACGTGCTTGTGCCCTTTTGTTTAACTTAAGTTTAAAGATAAAGCACAAGTATTTGACAATAAAAGTTTAGGATGAAAGCAAGCTTAACACTCAATCGCAAATGTCATTAGGGCGATTCAGTTTTGTTTAAAAAGAAAATTTAATTTGAGAAAATGTTTGTTTCACTTTAAAAATGTTGTCAAAAAATTTGTGTCCAGCCTTAAAACTTCGAAAATTTATTTTATTTGTAATCGCTTTGGACCTCTATTCTGTAATTATGGGGAGAGAGTGAACATTCATCGTGCGAAGCGAGAGCTCCCATCACACGCATCTCACCCGACCGTCCAAGACTGCATTCCGTAAGTGCAGTGAATAGATGGTAAACGTGAAGTGATTCAGCGAGAATAGCCGAATTTACAACCAATTAGGTTGGCGCAAAAGCATCAGCTGTTTAGTGATCGGTTAATGATGCAAAAGTGTTAATCTTATGAAGAACTTGCCGCTCCCCTTCCAAATACTCCTCGGCATCACCTAGAATTTATTTATTGACCAAAAATTCCGTAAGATATTCTCTCGTTATTAATAATATTTAAAAAAATATGACTATAATAATAATATACTAAAAGAGTAATTGTAATATTTGCTAAGAATTATATTATTATTATCTCATTGGCGATGAGCAAATCCGCAATAGGGCATGTGACGACACAGCTAACCTCAAAAATATATTTTTTGAATAGAGGTCCATGTAATTTAGTGAGAATTTGTGTTTCGTCCCCAGTGGAACTTGGTCGCAGGCAAAGGGTGTTTTAGAATGTCTTGGGATTGCACCAGCAGTGCCTAGTTGTATAGACAAGCCTAAGTCTTGACTAGAAGGAGTTGTAGCTAACTGTCGAGGACTTGTTGAACTGACTAATTATCTGGTACTGCCAGTAGTGAATAATTTTTTTCTTTTATACTCTTTGGGGTTGTAAACAATTTCAGATTTGTTGGGGATGCTCAAAAAGGCCCCTTCAGATTAATTTTCTGCTCTAATTTTTACGGTAAAATCGTCGTAACTTTGTTAGTTTAGAAAATTTCATACGCAACTAGTTCATCTCTATATCACTGCGATAGCTTTATGCGCATCGCATAGCAAATCGTACGTCGTATTACCGACTCATACATACACCTTAGAGTTTACCAGACTATATGGGTTTCTTTTGGGTTAATTAGTTTTTTAGATTTCTCAGCGATGCGCTCAAAATTAATTATTTACTGAATTTTTTTATGCTCGGTTTTATAGTAAAATGTTTGTAACTTTTTTAGTTTGTAAAAATATTGAAATTTATTAATGCCGTTTGTTCTCAATAATGTGCTCCTTTTTGATTAATTTTTTTTTTGAAATTTCTCAGCGACGCACTTGGAATTAATTCTTTACTAAATTCTTTCGCGTTCAGTGACAAGCGATTAGCTTATCAAGATGACATCATCGGGAGAGATTAAAATAGCAAAAATAGCAATTACACCTAAAAAATTAACTTATTTTCAAAAAACTGTAAAGAGTTTATATATAGAGTATGTTTATTCTTTGTTTTAAATTATTTTTAAATTCTGACTTTAAATTTTAAAAGATATATATTTCAAAAAGTAGGCTGTCACTGTACTGTGCGTTCAGTCAACTAAGGCGTATTGTGTGACAATGATGCTGGTCTCACTGTCTATCTTGTACTGGGTTCGAGCTCCAGCTTCAGCACTGACAATGTTGTTGAGTATAGATGTATGTCTGCGTTTTTCCAAATGTGTAATCTCCTTCCTGATAGCCTTGGCTTTGGATTTGTTGATTGTATATTGTATAAAGTGCGGTGAAAAATGAATAATTCTTCAATATGAGATCCACCTCAAAATATTATTCTGTATAACATTAAGCAATAAAATTGTCCATAATAGGTAATAAGAAAAGTATTATGAATACAATTTTTGTAAGTTTTATTACTGAGTAATAAATTATATTGAGTTTACCATAGAGCACTTGTACAACTTACACGTACCAAAAAAGTCGTATTTTCTTTGCAGTTCATTTTTACATCATTAATGTCTATCTCTTTGGAACATTTAGGTTTATTTCTATGTTTAATTAAAATAACAATTTACTTTGTCAGGATTGGTGTTAATGAATTGTGATAAAACTATTCCAATATTTTTTGCATCACAGTTGCTCTAGTCTTTAGGCTATCATAACCTTTTTCAAAAATTAGATTGTTATCGCCGCCAGCATAAGTGGTCAGAAAAAGGTAGGCATCATTTAGATTTTGCTGCAAATTGTTCATCTATAACCCAACATTATTTCTTCCACTTCCAGTATATGTAAAAAGACAACATTGGGCACAATTGGATGTGCTTATGGGATAAATGGAATGGAAATAGAATAGGCAATAGAAAAAAAGTTCCCAAGAAAATACTTGATCGTATTACCAATATGAGGGTCATTTTCATAAAAAAATACACAGAAGTTTCATGATAGATATTCGTGAAATTGTTTCCAACTCTATGAATGTTTACGTTTTTTTATAGTTCTGTTCTTATTTAAAACTTACTACACATTTTGATTCTGAAATTCTCATCTTTTTTATTTTAGGAATAAAAAAGATACAAATCCTGATGTCGATGATATCGCTATTGCACCTCAAAATTCTGTGGATGTGGAATATTTACCGTTCATAGCAGAAAATTTGTTGTCTTACGTTGTAATTTTTCAACAGCTACTTCCACGATTTGGGCGAGTTGATTTAGTTAGTCCAAAAATGTCACTTATGCTATATAGGATAACTAAGGTGGGTAATATTTTTGCCTGAAAAATGAAAAAAATAGAATTCATGTAACGAGTGCATAAAGTGGTGCCTTTTTTTCACGAATGGGAAGTTGACAATAATGAGTGAAAAAGGCACTTTATGCACCAGTTTCTACAACTGTTCTCAATTTCCATATTTAAATGAGTAAATTTCAGACTTAACTTAAACGTTAAAACATAAATCTATAAGTTGACGCCTCTAAAACAAAGATCGCGAGACAACTTTAATTGTTTTTAATGCACTCTTATGATTTGGCTATACCCAACATCATTTCAATGTTATTTTTTTTTCATTGTTGTCATAAATATATACCATGTGTAACAGAGATCAGTAACATTTCAAACGCCGATATTTATTCTAATTTAATTATTGCTTTTTCATTTAAGTGTGCCATGACTATTTAGATTTATTCTAATTGACCTGTGTAATGCTAGAAAAATCGAAATCCCGTCGAAAATACTAAATTATGTGATATATGAACAAATAAAGTTCGTTAAAATGGTTTTTGGGACAATACACAATCAAGTACAAAAAGTTGTTGAATTTAAGGGCAGCACTTAGACATGGAAATCTAAGAAAAGTATTAAATTTTCTACTGTTGGACCACAAAAAAAAATACACAGTTGTAAAAAAATATACGGTATATTAGAGCTATTTTTCATTGACTACGGGAAAAATAGCTTGTAACCAGTTACTAGAAATTAAAGAATTAAAAATTACTTCATTAAAACTGGGGCTACAAACATTATAAATTATAAAATTAATACTTTACTATATTCAATGCATTTAAATATTCTCCTCGAATAACGTTACTGTTAGTTCTTAAGTTATTCTTATTCTTAAAAATTTAAATATCTCATTAACCTGTTACTACTTCAATAAATATAATACTCACAGAATAATACGAAATGTATAAACCAAATGAGGTTCCGTACCTCGAAATATACTATGTAATAATTTATAGTTTCTATAAAACAAATTTAAAATTAATTAAACCATGAGATTTGGCAGTTTCTTGCTTAAATGTTTAACTTTTAACCAAAATGGTAGGATATGACCTTTGTTTCTCCTATCAGACAGCGATATGGCGGTTGAAAACTTCTGGATGGACTTTTTTGTATGTTACAGGACTGACGAACTGACGGCAGGGTTTTTCTTCCCTTTCCAAGCGGTCGAACGACTGTATCCCCAAAGATTTTAATACATTTTAATTCTTTGAATAACTTCGTAATTTAAAATTTTAGGTGTTGATGAGTGAATATTTAAAATCGTGATAAAATTAATTTGGCCGACAGATCTACTCAGAGAATGGCAGTTTTTAAATACCAACTAACTAATTTCGGGAACTCGAGCAGGAACATCCAACAACTAATTTACTCAAACATCACAATCAATATCAATATGGCTCCGCTTTCTTCCCGAAAATATTGTCACCCCTTCCTGAACATAAAGATATGTTTTTTGTGATTAGATTCAACTAATAGTGTTCCAAATAGTTCCGTGTGACGGAGCTGCCTCTATCACGGTAAGTTCTCGCACCTCCTAACGGTCTTCAGAAGTATTCGCTATAATACATGAGAGTGCATGAGAGATGTCCTCATTTGTCTCTTTCAGAAATAAATTAATAAGCTTTCACCCTAATTATTTTTATACAATTTATTCTCTAAACATTTCCCCACCAGTAAAGATTTCATTCACTTACTTTTCTCAGTTAAATTTTACTTCATAGACCAATTCTGGTGAAGTTACTATTAAACTCACTCTGTATATAAATCTGCTGCAAAATTTGCGTTTTGTCCCAAAAACTATTTTGATGAACTTTATTTGCTCATAAATCACATAATTTAGTATTTTCTATGGCGTTTTGATAGGATTTCGATTTTTCTAGCATTACACGGGCCAATTAGAATAAATCTGAACAGTCATGGCATGGCAAATGGAAAAGTAAAAGTATTGTATTGTATTGCATAAAGTTAAATTAAAATAAAGATTGATGTTTGAAATGTCACTTATGTGGTATCACTGAATTCAGAAAATTATGCAGAATGGGCTCATTTAGTGATATTTAATTTACAATTTATTTTTACATTTTCCGTAAGTATTTAACCCTTTAAGTATATTCGCGAAAATATAACAAATGAACTCAATAGAGATTTACTTTCGATACAAAGGAATTCACGTATAAGGAAAAGTTTATATAGTAAAGTAACAGCAGAAATTTTTCATGATATATAAATCGCTGGTGAATTTGTGTGTATCAAAGGTAAATCCCTATTGGGTTCATTTGTTTTATTTTTATGAATAGTGAAAAAATTAGACCGCCAGCATTAATGTTAACTGTAATATTTGATTTCCAATTTGTAGCATATTTAAAATGTCCGACGGCGCGAATGATATCACGCCACCCACTCGACTGGTTTTATGAGTTATGCGCATGTGAAGATGTCTGTTGTGCTTGCCTTATGAAACTATATGGGAGCAGGCGAGTGCTTGACCTCTGGAGTGTTTTGACGTTACACTGCGTTTTCACCCACTCTATTTTCATTACTTATTGTGAGGGAGGAGTTGAAAAAAAAAATCTGATATTTTGCACATTTACTAACTACAAGGTGTACTTTCGAAATATGAATTTAAAAAAAAAATGCTAGATGAGCCCATTCGAAAATGCAATAATCATGTTCCATTTGAAAATCAAAAGTAATTATTTTTTATTTATTTGCTTTTATCATGATTAGAGAATATTATTTAGGTATTATGCTTTTTTATTTATTATGAAAATACCTACTTTCTGTATATTGTTGCCCTAATCTGGGCACGCTAATATACTAGTTAGGTAAATACTTTAAAACACTCATTATTGGAGAACCAATCAAAACAACTACTCTTCTAGCTAATACTGACGAAGTATTGAATTACATGATAGGATTAGGGCAACAATATACAGAAAGTAGGTATTTTCATAATAAATAAAAAAGTGTGTAAGTTGTGATTTGCATAATACCTAAATAATATTCTATAATCAAAAGTAAGTTATCGACAAAATAGTATATTGTTTTATTAGGAGTAAAAGTGATACTTTTGTGACGAGTCTGTAGGTCACTTCGTTCGTCCGGCAATTACAGACGAATTAGAAGTGGCTTTTACTCCAAATAAAACATGCTATTTTTTCTTCAAACGTCGATTAACTATAAAAAAAATAAAGATAAAAAATCTCGAATTTCACCACCAAAAACGCATTTTGTTTATATTGCATGGCCGGTGTATTAAATAAAATATGCGTTGCTATGGATATTACTATTTCTGCCACTCACAGCATCAGAGAAAGTACTTTTATATCCGTTGTTAATGGCAACGCACAGCCGTCTAAAAAGTAAAACTTTAATGTCATGAAATGAGTTAAGAAACGTCATGTTTTTCTGATGTTTGAAAAAAAAAATTGTGTCTCAAAAAAGTGACGTTTATTAAGTACATAGGATGTTTCAAATTTCAATTGTTTATCTTTAAAACTAAAGGACAAAAGGAGGGGTACCACGATCCTGTTATGAACAAGAATTAATGAAATGAATTAATGAAAAAAAGTACAGTTGTAGAAAAATTATATTTAAAAAACAATTAATATGCACAATGATTATGTTTATCATATGCATTAATTAATTGAAATAGTTACCACTCTATGAGTTTTTTGCACATTATGAATTCGAATTATAGGTATTTGACCAACCACTTTTGCCACAGTACCTCAGAGAAATCGAGCAGTGTGTTGAAAACAATCACTCGCCCACCCATAAATACAATGATCATTGGACTAATAATTTACCACCACTCTCACCCACAAGCAATTGGTCAACAAATACAACTTTGAGAAGTAATTCATTGCTGAAATCTCATAATAAAGAAGGATTTTCTCCCATTCTAAGCAGTACATCATTCTTGAGCACCAGTGTTGTACATTCCGAGAAAAAATGGTCAGCTATAGTTAGGCAGAAAATTTTTGAATTAGAAGGACCTAATTTCTGCTATAAGCCATTATTTTCTGATTCTCCTGCTCCTGAAGTAAGTTAAAAAAATGTCATTTAAGTAAATAAAAGTAATATCTTATTTTCAAAAAGCAGTAAAATTATGCATAACCTTTTCAGGTGTATGATTTAATTATTCAAATAAAAAGGTCTATAAGGCAAGCCTTAGAATTAGTAGAAATAAAGAAACAAGAAGAGGAACAGTTGTACTCCGGCTTTTGGGGTCATATCAAATATTTTTTCCAAACTCCCATGTCAAATGATGAATTTACATTGAAAGACCGCCAAAAGGTTCCTATGTATTTACAAGTTTCTTTAGAGAACTTAATGGACATGTTTAACATCACAACAGAGGTAAGATTTTATGGTTGATTGCTTAATTTTCCTAATATGTAGGCTGCAGTGATGCAAAATTTCATAAAATTTAAGATTTGTGAAAATTTCAATGACAGTTTTGGGAAAATTTCAATGTTCATCGGAAATTTCAACGAATTATTCCACGAAATCATGAAATTTTCATTTCAAAAAATTTCATCGAATAATTCCCTGAAATTATAAAATTTCACTGAATTCATGAAATGACTCGTGAAATGATGAAACTTTCAATGAAACTTGAGAGGAGACAACGCCAATCACAAAGTTTCATCGGTAAAGCTAAAGCTGAAGTGGGGCGAAGGGTAGGCAGTGTGGCTATTATAGGGCATCTGCACATGATGTCACGGCTAACCTCAAAAATATGTGCTTCTTAAGATTTAAGAGTATTGCGCAGCTATTATTAACATTTCTGCCTGGTTCCCGTATTTTCAACTAAAACCTAGTTCAGTGTAATGTTTATGAAGTTCTAAATACTTTGTCCTAATGGTACTTTTTTTTTAGGTTGGAAATCTAACCTGTAATTAGCAGTCTATTTTTATTAATCAACAATATTGAAAAATTATTTACGTGAATTTTTAAATATTTGCGTATACAAACATTAAAAATGAGAATAAACTTGAAAAACTATAAATTTAAGGTTATATTGGTTACATGATGCAGATGCCCTATTGTAGTGCTGTAGGTGGCACCATCTATTAAAAAGTACTGTACCTACTTAAAATCTTGACTGGGAAAAAGCAGTTTTTAGCCAAAAGGCTGGCTTTATTAAACTGAAAAAAAGATATTCTTGTAAGTAAATGAATACTACACGTCTATTGAAGAAAGTTTTTAGCTAAAATTTGTTTATTACGAAGATCTCTCTTCACATTGGCTCATTGCTGCCTGCTCCCCTCTGATTTGATCGCCTTGCTCCCTCTTAAGTTGTGTATAATCTTAGTAATTTTTTAAATTTTTGGTAGCTAAAATAACAAATAAAACATGATAAACCTATTTCTTAAATTGGTCTTATAAATTTTTATTTATCAATAAGGTTTAATTTTTTTATAAATAAAAATAACATATTTTTAATAGTTGTGAGCCTGTTAATAACGAATTTATATTTCTACTTATAATATAGCATAATATAATAGGTGTTTTTTTTCTACCAACAATCTTAGCTTACCTAAATTTGAAATTCATAACTAAATTAACTTGCAAAAAGAATGATGAACACAATCCATAAAATTTACTCATGCACGTTGCTCAAAACCAACTTATACTATAAGCAAAAAGTATAGTCAGTGGAGTAATGCGAGTTGAAAATCGTAAAAGTGTAGCGGGCCTTAATAAAGCAAAAAATAAGGCCTAGCAATGAAAGAAAGCCGTCTAAACTCCAAATATAAGACTTATAGGGTTTAGACGCATTCCTGATCCAGCATTTTAAGCAGACCTCTAAAACACGCACAAAAGATTCAAATTGCGTTTGATATACCTGAAATTTTTAAAAAAGTTTCAAGAACTGTTGAATTTTTAGATTAATCTGAAAATTTCATGAAATTCACATATTTCAGAAATTTATAATGATCCGTTGAAACCTTCAAAATGAAATTTAAATTTTACCACACTGTTTACAGACGTTATATTTTTAGGTGTACGAGAGGGAACCTGATCCACCAGCCACCCCCACCACTAGTGGTTTTGATATGTCAAATGATTTTAAATTTCTCACACCTGAAAAAGTTAGAAACAGAATTAAGAGTATTAAATACGAAGGGGATCCAGATCTACATCCAATTAAAAGTACAGAAAATTCATTTTTGGTTAGAGCATTGTATCAAATAGCTCTTAGAATTAATGAAAAAGTAAGTATCTTCACCATGGTAGAAGTATTATGCTTATTTTGCACTCATAGTAAAACGAAATTATAAATGATTACTCTTAAAAGATTTCTTACAATGCATATAAAGTAACCGTGCGTTAGTTGGGAGTTGCATGCATCAGTGCATTTGAATTGAAATTTTTGATTGATTGACCAGCGCATGGTGGACATTACTGCCACTCCCGGAAAACATACCGCCGGGCCGGTTACATTTATGCTGGGTTGGATATGGGTCATGTTTGTTGTCAGCAGCGAGAGCCACAGGACGCATGGTACAAGAGTGTAGGATGGGAAATGCATGTGAGAAGCATTACTCCATTGTATCGTGATAGTGACTGCTCTCTTTGTGTTTTTGCTTCTAGAATTCTTCTTCTAAGTCATCTGTTTTCCGTTTCTGATTCCTGCAGAACATATATCCCAGCATTGCGTTGCGTATGTTTCTGTAATTTTTTGTAATTGTTTTCCCTCTTACTTATGTTGACGTTTAATATAGTTGCTTTAGTCTTGTTTTTGCTAGTAGTGGATGGTATCCTTTTAACCCGCTCTTCTGTTGGCTTTTCTTGCCTCGTTTTACTTCCACATCCAGTGGAAGTATAGTAACGACAAAAAAATGTTTGAAAATTTTTATTGTTCAAATAGGCTTAGAATGTCATGAAACATCGAAATTTTAAATTTGAATGAAAAAAAAATTCTGTCTGTCTGTCGGTCTATACCTTTTTTTGTGCGCACATTTACTCTGGAACCGTTTAAGAGATTGTACGTGTATTTTTGCCACACCTTTAGTAACAATTTTTAATTTAATTTTAAAAAACGGTGATTTTCCGGATATATGGAGACGTTCTAAAGTTTGTCCAATTTTTAAAAAGGGTGACAAATCTGACATATCAAACTTTCGCGCCATTTCAATAATATGTAATTTTGCAAAAGTACTTGAATTTCTGCTACACGATGTCATTTATGATAAAATCAGTACAAAAATCACCATCCATCAACACGGTTTTATGAAAGGGCGCTCTACAACCACCAATCTGCTTTGTGTTACACAATTTATTTCGGACTCCATCGACGATCAATCCCAAACCGACATAATTTATACTGATTTCTCCAAGGCATTCGACAGACTTGACCATAATATGCTGCTTAGAAAACTAAATTATGCCGGACTTTCTGATAGCTTGATAACATTATTCAGGTCTTACCTGTCAAACAGAGTCCAATATGTTACATTCAATGGATTCAAGTCTGTCAAATACGTTGCTACCTCGGAAGTACCGCAAGGGTCGGTTCTTGGACCACTATTTTTCACAATATTTATTAATGACATAGCGGATGACTTAACAGACAAAGTTAATTATTTAATGTATGCTGACGATTTGAAGCTCTTTTCCAGAATTTATACCATCGACGATTGTCTTCTTATGCATGAAAATTTAAACAAAATTTGTAACTGGTGTACTAAATACAATCTTTCATTAAATTCGCAGAAATGCAATGTTATGTCTTTTACACGTAAGCTCATACCAGTTTTCTACGATTATAATATAGGTAATAATGTACTTCATCGGCCCGAAACACTACGTGACTTAGGTGTTATCTTTGATAAAACCCTCTCTTTTAATACACATATTAGCATCATAGTATCAGAAGCCAGCAAGACATAGTTAGAAATTCCCGTGATTTTTCAAACCCAGATACACTTAAGATGCTCTATTGCTGCTATGGCAGATCCAAGCTTGAATATGCGTCACTTGTTTAGACCCCATACTATAATGTACATGTCAACCAGTTAAAATCGGTTCAACGCAAATTCCTTAAATTTATGTATTTCAGATCTGAAGGTACTTACCCAGCGATCGGTTTTCCACAAGAGGACCTGCTTGATAAGTACTCTTTAGTTAGTTTAAGCCGTAGGCGAGAATACTTGTCCCAAATTTTTCTTTTTAAAATCATTAAAAATATTATTGTCGCACCAACATTACTGTCAAAACTATCATTTAACATCCCCAGAACAATGTCCCGTAATAGTTCTGTATTTTACCTAGCTATGCCTCGTACAAATATCCTAAAGTTTTCACCCATTTATGTAATATGCGACAATCACAACGCAATCTGTGGTGATATAGATATTTTTAATTGCTGCCTGAATGCTCTAAAAACATATTACCAAAGAAACTAGTTGAACTTGTTTGTCTCTCCTTTTGTATTTCATCTTTTATATAGATAATGTTAAAAACATTGTAGTTTGTTTTTTATCTGTCTTGTTATTTACCATAAGTTATATCTAATCTCTGAGATACATTTTTTATTTATACACGTTTAATGTTTGTTAGCATAATTTTGAGTAGAATTTCTCTGTACCTCCCTGTCCTATAGTTGGGTCAAGTACCTGTTGGACAGTGTAATTAAATAAATAAATAAATAAAAGATATTGACTTGAAATTTGGTACACGTATGTACTTTAACGGGAGTTGCGCCAATTGGATAGGGATACCCGCAAGATGAGGCATGTTCACAGGAGCATCCATCCTAGGTCTTCCGTTCCTCGAGTGTACCTCCCATGCCAACGGGGGGCCCGAGGACTCTTGAGCCTGGATTATGCGCATGGTAGAGTAGCGCTGAATGTGGCACGCAACGTTCTCAGGAGCTCGGACCCACTCCTGCGGTTTGTGAGAGATCATGAAACTGCAGCATTTTTATTCAAGGCAGCACGTAAGACCGCAGATGATCTCGGTCTCGTATTCGACATCAGGCGAGGAGGTCGGCGAGGTGCTGAGCTGGAATCAGTAACTGAGCTTGCGCCAAATCATCTGATAGCCCAAATTAAAGCTGCCGAGCAGAGAAATCTGTTCAGGCAGCACGCTGGGTTTATCGACAGAGTAGACCTTCGCTAAAGTCGGGGACCGAAGGATTCATTGTGGCCTGCCAAGATGGTGTTATTAACACCTTGGTCTACCGCAGTCGCGTTATGGGTGTGGAGGTCCCTGACATTAATTGTAGGACCTGCCATCAGGCGCCGGAGTTGCTCATGCACTTACTATCTGCATATCCGATTTACGCGACTTCGGCCTACATCCATAGGTATAACGCGGCTTTACGAGTGCTGTACTACTACCTATGGCACTCATACGAAGTAGACCAAACACCAGTGCTGCCTTACGTCCCCGGAGAGATCGAGTCCGTTGTCGAGAACGAGAAGTGCCGAATCTACTGGAACTACTCCTTCCCGACAGTCAGGCAGATTCAAGCAAACAAGCCTGACATAGTGCTCCTCGACCACCAAACCAAGATGAAATAGAATGAAATGAAGATTTATTTAAGTAAGAAGAAACCCTAATATACAAACATTACATAATAAATAGTTATATATATATACTTACAAAAAAAAAGATTTAACAATTACACACTAATTATAATTATATCACTCTCATTATCAACGCAGGCAAATCAATCAATCGGACCAAGATATCATAAAGAGATAATTAAAACAGGGACGGCGTTATAACTTTAAATATAAATGTAAATAACATTATTATTACAGTTAAATGAACATTGAAAATTAAAATTTGTTTTATAATATTTGAACATTAATTTACATTTCTGTATTTATGTACGAAATCATTTTTTGCTTAAAACTGTTCAAGCTGTTACAATTTTTAATATTCTCAGGTAATTTATTAAATTCATTCAAGCCCCTAAAAATAATGATTTCATCGACTTCTTATACCTAGTTCTATTTATGTGGAAATTATTTCTTGTTCTTGTATGATATTGATGTTTAAAATTATTCCTTATTGTGAAATCACCAAAGTAATTTGGTAACATATTTTTAGAAAGTTTAAAATATATAAAATATCCTTTGCTCAACAGAGAACCAGTGTAAAGTTTGGAGCATCCAAGTAATAAATGTATATCTGTTGCATCCCAAAATTATCCTCATGCCTCTATTTTGTAACTTTTGCAAACATTGAAGTTGATTTTTATCCAATAGGTACAGAATTGTGGAACAATAATGTTCTATAAACTGTAATTCTTGTGTACATTGAAAGAGATGAGGAAACTCTCGAAAAAAGAACAGTTTTTTTGAGATTTTCTTTTTGATATATTCAAAGTGATTTTTGAATTTTAAAGTATTGTCAATTATGACTCCTAAGTATTTAATCCCTTTTACCCACTGGATTTCCTCATTATTAATTTTTAGTTGGAGTGCGTCTGTGTTACTTCTACTTAGTTTATATGGTGCATTTAAGACCATAGCCTTGGTTTTTTTTACATTTAGTTTTATTTTATTTATATTTAAATATGTATTTACTTTATCTAATACCTTATTCATTCTAGTTACTGTTTCAGTAAGATTTGTTCCACTACATGATATTAATGTATCGTCTGCAAATAAATTCATTCTATATTATTTATAATAATAATAATAATAATAATAATAATATTTATTGGTCCATTTGATCATTACATAATAATATAGGACAAGTCAAGAATTAAGTATAAAATGAAAATATATACATACATATATACACACATATATATATATATATATACACACATATATACACATATATACGTACACACATGCACACATATATATACATACACATACACACATACATACACATATACATACACGCATAACTAAATAGGTACAACTAACACTTTAAACATTAAACTAATGTACATTAAAATGTAAAAATAATAAGAACATATATAATATAAATATATATTTACACATCTGATTAAATATTTACGTTCATACATAGTATAATGTATACATCATAATATTCAATATTAAGTAAATACAAAAAACGTATTGTATGTGTAATTGATATCTAAAATACGTGAGGTTAAAATTATATAAAAAAATAAAATAAAATTACAGCCTGTCATTAAGGAACTCGCTAACTGAGTAATACGCTTTACCAATGAGCAGTTCCTTGATACGTTTTTTAAAAAGATTTGAACTTAACAATTTGATTTCAACAGGTAGTTTATTGTAGGCCTTAATTGCTAAATACTTTGGACAGTGTTCATAAAGCGTTGTTTTATGTTGAGGTATTTCTAAAATATCGTTATTTCTTGTATATATACCGATGAAATTCGTTGAGAGTTTGAAAGTTTTCATTTTTAGCATATAAGAGAATACTCATAATAAAAGTGCAGGGCAGCGTAAGAATATTTAAATTTCTAAAATACTCTTTGCAACTATCTCTTGATTTTATACCACACATATACCTAACTGCTTTTTTCTGTAGTTTGAAAACTCTCAAGCTCTCATTTGAAAAACCCCAAGCAGTAATTCCATATGAAAGAATTGAATGAAAATTCGCGAAATAGTATATTTTCAAGACATCAAGGTTTACAGTATCTCTTAATTGCTTGATACAATAACAAACAGGTGCCAGTTTTTTACAGATCTGGTCAATATGTGTCCCCCACCTACAATCTTCAGAAATGTATAAAGCTAAAAACTTAGTTGAATCGGCTTGCATAAGTGTCTTATGTGAGATCTTTACATAGAGGCTTTTATCGGAGGTCATCAAGGTGTTTTTGAAACTAATAAATACAGACTTGCCCGTATTTAATAAGAGTCTATTATTAGTTAACCAAATGTAAATACTTTCTAATTCTTCATTACTCATCTGTACAACGCTATTTAAGTTTTTATCCGCTACTACCATTGAAGTGTCATCAGCAAATAAAAATATGTTCGGGGCATTTAAGTCATTTATATAAATTATAAATAGCAAGGGTCCTAGAATAGACCCTTGTGGGACACCAATTGTAGAGTGTAGCGTTTCCGACTGATGGGAATCGATGCTAACTAGATGTGGTCTATTTTCTAAATAGCTATAAAACCAGTTTAGAGCTAGTCCTCTAACCCCGTATTTAGTCATCTTATCTAAAAGAATTTTATGAGAGACTAGATCAAACGCCTTACTAAGATCTAGAAAAATACCAATAGTTTTCTCGCCGTTATCCAGTTTATCATGAAGTAAGTTTAAGAATTTGTTAATACAATTAAGTGTTGACCGTCCTTTTCGAAAACCAAATTGGTTTTTATTAAAAAGGCTATATTTTTCGAAGAATGCTAAGATTTTATTTGATGCATATTTTTCAAAGACTTTTGCAAAAGTATTTAAAATTGCTATTGGCCTATAATTATTGATGTCATCAGCATTTCCAGATTTAAATATGGGTACTATTTTCGCAATTTTTAACTTATCTGGGAAAACTCCAACACTGAGAGAAAAGTTAATCAAATAAGTTAGTGGTTTAGTAATAAAATCTTTACATCTCTTTAATACATTTGAACTTATTTCATCTATTCCAGCGGAATTGGAATTTTTCAAATTAAGTAAAATATCAAAAATTTCATGTTCAGTTGCAGGTTCAAAGAAGAACGTATGCAGATTATTATTAATATTATTCAATGGGTCAGAGTTGCTAAGTGGGATGTTTTCCAGTAATTTAGTAGGAACTTTATTAAAGTGCGAATTAAACGTATTACCTAGTTCGACTGGATCATCTATTAGTTTATCGTCAATATTTAATTTTAAATTGTTTACTTTATTTTTATTATTAGGTTTAATAATGTTCCACGCCGCTTTGGATTTGTTTTTAGCGTTTGTTAAAATGCAGCTATTATAGTTTTTCTTAGCTTTTCGAAGAAGTTGTCTATAGATGCATTTATACTTTTTATAATATGAGATTAAGTTAACGTCCGTTGAAGCCAATGTCAGTAAATAAAGATCCTTCAGTTTTTTCGACGATACACGCAAACCTTTCGTTAGCCATGGGGTATTTTTTTGATGCTTTTTAGTATTTTTTGTTTTTACAGGAAAAGCTAGATTGAAGTAAAATAAAAACGTATCACAGAAAATTTTAAACTTAGCATCAATATTATAATTATTATTATACATATCTTCCCAATTTTCATCACGAATCAGTGAACAAAAATAGTCAATGTTATTTTTATTATTCAATGCTCTGCATATTACTTTTTTATTCTTTTCGGTTGTGTTTTGCACCTCCAAAGATAGCATCTGACCATGATGATCAGATAGAGCATTCATTATAACTTTGCTTTCGTAATGTTCACAATTTACATTTACACAGATATTATCAATACAATTTTGAAGTCTTGTTGGTTCATTTATGGTCGGTATAATACAATACGAGCTTAAGAAATCCAAGAGATCTGAACGTTGCTTACTATTATTTGTTAAAAAATTTATGTTAAAATCCCCACATAACATGATTTTAGAGTTTTTGTATTTACTTACTATCGAGTCAAGTGCAATGGTAAAATTATCATAAAAAATATTTAAGTCGCTATCAGGGCTTCTGTATATTACAATTACAATCACAAAGTCATTTGCGGTAACATAACATTTTAGTGCGGCACATTCAAAATGTTTTTCAACGGCAAGAGAGTTGATATATTCAAGTTTTTCACACTTGATGTTATTTTTTAGAAAAATTGCAACACCACCATTCTTTAGAATATTTCTACAATAATACGTACTAACACAATAATCATTTAAAATTAATGAAGGGAATTGAGTATTGGTTGCCCAATGTTCGGTTACACAGAAAATATCACAGTCAATATCAGATAAGAATATGTCTAAGTCTAACAATTTATTTCTCATGCATTGTACATTCTGGTGGAGTATGTGTAGTTTTTTATAATTTGGTCCTTTACTAAAAAATGTTTTTCTTTATTATTTCCAGAAGACTCGGTGTTGTCAGTAATAATAATTTCAGGTGACATTGAAGGAACACCTTCCGCTGAACATACAGAGTTGACCAACTTATCAAGTGTCAATTTAATATCGGTGTTTAAATTTGTTTGCAATTTTTGATCATTTTTTATTTCTACATCCGTTTTACTGGTAACTTCCACAAAGTTTAGTCTAGATATTTTATACTTAAAAATATATTTTAAAATTTTGTATTTAGCTAACCTACTTAAAATGGATTTATTAAAAATACTATGATCAGTTAGTAATGAGTTACTGTCTAAATAGCACAATGAATTTTTTCCAATACTTTCAATAATATTTTTAATACTTTTGTTATGTTCATAAATAAAATTATTTAGAATATATCTGTTGTGGTGATAAGAGGCTCCTATAACCACAACATTTGTTTCTTTTAGTCTCATATACTCTAAAAAGTTTGTTAACAATTCTGTATTTATTTTGGGACCTTTTTGTGCATTTATAGAGGTGGTAAATATTATAGCTATATCGCTTTTATTAAAATTTTTGAACAGATTTATAATCACCAATGATATTCTCCAACAAAGAGTTTGGTTTAAAGATACAACTAACCTCAAAACTATCGCCGTTTTCATTTTCCATAATTGATCTTAATATTCTAGCGCTATTTCTGCCGTTGTTGTCTGCAAGTATTAAGATATTCCTTTGTTTTGTCCTTTCTTCTTCTTCTTGTGGGAAATTTATAATTTCATTTTTTTTATTTTTATTTTTAGTATCATTTATAGCTTTAGTTGAAACCTTTTTGGTACCAATCTGCGGTGAAATGCTAATGATCTCCTTTTTGTTCGGAGAGTGAGTTTGAGTCTCGACATTCTTTGAAGTATTGGTATTCCTGTTTGTTTGCGTTTTAGTATTTTTTCTGATAATTGTTGTCTGAGTCCCAGCGCTTGTCGTAGTGTGTCTGATTTCACATGTTTGAGTTTCGGCATTTGTAAATTTAAGTAAATTATGAACAGCAGTGGTCCAAGGATACTTCCCTGCGGTATCCCCATGTTATTTGTTATAGGGTCCGATGTTGATTTTCCAATCTTCGTAATTTGAAATCTGTTACTGAGATACTGTTGAAACCACTTGTAGATGTTACCTTTGATACCATAATAATTAAGTTTATCTAACAATATTTGTCAATAGCCTCAAATGCCCTCTTAAAGTCGAGAAAAACAGCAATAACGAATTTATTTTCATCAATACTGAGCTGCCATTTATTGATTGTCAGCTGAACTGCTGTCTCACATGAGTGGTTCTGCCTAAAACCAGACTGGTATCCCATAAATAACTCATTATAATTAAAATAATCAAACAACTGTTCGTACACTGATAGTTCCAACAGTTTCTCAACATGATGTATGTCATGGAGTTCTCGGCACCTGCCGAGACGAACATCATCTTGAAGGAGGGGGAAAAACGGACTAAATACCGAGATCTCCGGTATGAGCTCCGAGTGCTATACCCAGACTACTTGATCAAGATGATCGTCCTGATAATCGGTGTACTTGGTAGAATGAGGCCTACACTGCTCTCGGAATTAAGGGCCATACCAGCCTGCCAAAAGTCAGCCGAGTGATTGGCAGGCCAAATGCAGAAGGCAGTTATCCTGGGGTCCCTTCGTCTTCATAGGGCACACGAATCTGGAATGTACAGTCACTAACCCTGCAGGATGCGAGAAGGGGCTGTGGATACTTCGCTGGCGCTTCTCCCGTGAGAATGTCGGAGACATGGGAGAACTGTCCAGCATCGCACACGCGAAAAATAATAATAATAATAATAATAATCCTACATCCACCGCCATAACGCGGCTTTACGAGTGCTATACTACCATCTACGGCACTCATACGGGGTAGATCAAACACCAGTGTTGCCTTACATCCCCGGAGATATTGAGTCCGTTGTCAAGAACAAGAGGTGCCGAATTTATTGGAACTACTCGTTCCCGACTGTCAGGCTAATTCAAGCCAACAAGCTTGACATAGTCCTCCTCGACCATCTGAACAAAGTGATGTTTGTAATAGAATTATCAGCACCTGCTGAGACAAACATCGCTTTGAAGGAGGGGGAAAAACGGACCAAATATCATGATCTCCGGTATGAGCTCCAAGTGCTGTACCCAGACTACTCGGTCAAGATGGTCGTCCTAATAATCGGCATACTCGAAGGGATGAAGCCTTTGCTGCTCTCAGAATTAAAGATGATACCGGCCTGTCAGAATTCGGCAGAATGGTTGGCAGGCCAGATGCAGAAGGCGGTTATCTTGGGGTCCCTTCGTCTGCTTAGGGCACATGATTCAGGTGTTTACAGTCACTAACTCCACAGGTCGTGGAGAGTGGCTGTAATGAATTAACCGGCGCGGCTACCGTGTGGTGTCGGAGGCCACGGAAGCCCTGTCTGGCAATGGGAAACCGAAAGAAAAAAAAAATAATAATCCCTCTCTGGTATCGGAGGCAGAGAGAAGGGCGACTGATTTCGAGTAAAAAATAATAATAATAATATGCTTTATTTCAATTGCCAAAATACAGTGGATATGAAATGTCACAAATGAATAATTGTAAACTGTGGAGACATTTAATAGTTCTGTAAAGTACAATATAAAGTAAAATAACAATTTTAAATATAATTACTTCCACGTCCAGTGGAAGTATAGTAACGACAAAAAAATTTTTAAAAATTTTTATTGTCCAAATAGGCTTAAAATGTAATGAAACGTCGAGATTTTAAGTTTGAACGAAAAAAAATTTTCTGTCTGTCTGTCGGTCTGTCTGTCTCTGTCTGTCTGTCTGTAACTTTTTTTTGTGCGCACGTTTACTCTGGAACCGTTTAAGATATTGACTTGAAATTTGGTACACATATGTACTTTAACGAGATCTAGAACTAGATTATATTTTCAACTTGTTCCGTCGAAGGGTTGGGGGGTAAATTGGGGTAAATTTGGGGTAAATAGGTCAATCAAGCAGGTAAGAGTCCATAAAATTGGTATTTAGTATATGCAAGAGAAGCTAAGGTCTCAAAAAAATTTTTGGCATTAGCCACCCCCATTACCACCCCCACCCCCTTATTAAAGGAGACGAAAAAAAATTGTGATTTAATGTATGTACAGGAACCAGAAACCTCAAAATATTTTTTTACTTCATCCACCCCCCACTATCACCCCCTATCACCACCCCATTACCGATGTAGGGTATCGTTTTATGGGTTTTTGGGGTAGAGGATTTCAAATATTATATTATTAAAGTTCCATAAACAATTATTTTCACATACAAAATTTTTTCGTTGTGAGTGACTTGGATAGAGAATATGGATGTGGAAGTAGTGATTCCTTGGGCAGCGGTTTTTTGTAATATAATGACAATAACATACATATAAGGTAAATATACAAAATAGTATTTTGAAAAAAGTTTATAATTCTTCCTGTACTTCCGATTAAAGTATGAATAATAAGCTTGGATTTGAAGTAACTCTAGTATTTTTAAGTTTAGCTCTACCTAACTCTTTTAACTGTCGAGGGAGATTATTATATATATTGCTGCAGGTGTATTTTGGGCTTTTTTTAAAAAGTGCTTAGGTCGAACTGGTCTATTTGAATATTCATGTTATTTCGTGTAGTGTAGTTGTGAACGCCATTCCTGTGACTATATAATTCTGGCTTTAGCTTGGTGAACACAATGCTTCTAATATGAGGATACTTGGTAAAGTTAATGTTTTGTTATCTTTAAATGTAGATTTACAAGACTCTCTTGGTGATAGTCCAAAAATTATTCTTATGATTCATTTTTGTAAAATAAAGACTCTATTCCAATCCAGTAAGTCCAGATGATTTTAATAATTCCTTTGCAGACGTTGCTAAGAATATTATTAATGAGCGTGCTAATAGTGATTTTACCGCAGATAAATTTCTATAAAATAAAGATAAAATAACATCTCAGGCAGGTCAACAAGACTTTAATTTCGGTGAGTTAACTTTCATTGATGTTAGAAACATAATATTCATCTTAAAATATAAAAATAGCAATGGTTTTTATAATCTTAACACTAAGATACTTAAAAGTATAGCCCAGTCATTGTTATTCCTCTTATGAATTTACTTAACCTATGTATAAGACATTCTGTCTTCAATAGTTTGTTTAATATAAATCAGTATAGTTTTCGAAACGCATGTTCAACCATAATGGCTATCAACAAATTATCCGAAGCTATAAACAGTGGATTTGAGACAGGCGGCTACACAGGGACTTAGCTTTGCGATTTAACCAAGGCTTTTTGTGTTTCTTCTAGTATAGTTATAAAAAAACTTAGTTATTACAAATTTTGTTGCAAGCTTGAAATTAGTACAGTCATATTTAACAGACCGCGGGCAACTGTTTGAAACTGGTAATAGTCAGAATAACATTGGAATTTGGAGTACCACAGGAGTCAGTACTGGAACCAGTATTATTCCTTATCTACGTCAATGATTTGGTGTATGCTGATCCCAGCCAACTTTATCCTCTTCGCTGATGACAACTGCTGTACACAGAAACGAAAACTGTAATACGTTTCAGTTAGTCATGGAGGAAACACAGCCTGGTTTGTCGCAAATCGACTAAGCTTAAATGCTACTAAAACAGAAACTAATAATAATAATAATAATAATAACATTGACACAAAACGCTCAACAGAATAGACGCACACTTCTGGCCTGTTTGGAGAAATGGAGGTATTTGTTTGTGCTATTCAGGACCAAGTAATCCACACACGCAACTATCAACGGCACATTATGAAGAAAAACATCACCGACAGGTGTCGTTTTTGCAAACAGGCAGCGGAATCCATTCAACATATTAGCAGTGAATGTCCAGCTTTGGCACAAACAGACTACCTGGCACGACATAATGCTGTAGCCAAAGTAGTGTACCAAGCACTTGCAAAGCTTTATGGACTCATAGAAAATGAGCAGGTAGCGTATTATAATTGCAAACCACAGCAAGTAATGCAAAATAACAAGGCAAAGGTACTTTGGGACAGTAGACCAGACTTGGTCCTGTTTGACAAGGTAAAACAAACATTATGGACATTGCAGTACCACTAGATGATAACCTACTGGGAACCGAAATGAAACCCAAATACCAACAACTAGCAGTGGAGTTAAACCTATATATATATACAGGTTAAAGTCAGTAGAAATCGTTTCTCTAGTTATCTCCACAAATGAGCTAGTCACAAAAGACTGGTAATAGTCAGAATAACATTGGAAGGAAAAGATAAATTGAATCTTCAAGAGAGACACTTATGGCTGATGCAAAAAGCTGCACTCCTAGGCACTGTCAACATTGTATGCAAGGTTCTTAGCTTAGACTAAATGAGCTGGGGAAAAAAAAACTTGGATAAACTCACTAGACTCGGACTCTTATAACTTGGAACACCGTAATATCTTGAAACACACTGGATCCCAATCTTATGGGAAAATACAAAGAAAAATAGGGATGATAATGATAATAATAATAATAATAATAATATTTATTAACTTCAGGAAACAGTAGGTACAGAAAGTACTGAAGTTTAAGAAAGATCTTATGAGAAGTGGCCCCCGGTGAAATTGGCTGGATTTTTAATGTAGATTTCGACTTTCTGATCAAAAGCTCTCATGGGCCCAACTCGATCCTGTGACTAGTTTCCGAGATACAGCTCAAGAATGATCTCTCTAATTTCCGGTCTAAGATTTAGAGATGATTGTAAAGAACAATTTATTAAATTAAAAATTATGACAGTACCATGTACTTACATATTTCAGTGCCTCTTATATATAAAAAATAATGAGGACTCATTTTGCCTTAGAAGCCAAATACATTCATATAACACCAGAATAAAAGATAACTTAAACAACAATTTCTTACGCCTAAGCAAAACTAGAAGTGGAACGGGCTATTTAGGAATTCAGTTCTTCAATATATTACCACCTGAAGTAAAGTCTCTTAATATCAAACAGTTCAAGACGAAAATAAAACAATACTTACTTGATAAAGCTTTTTATAGTATACGTGAATTTATGGATCTACAACATCATTTTTAGATAATGTACTTTGTATGTACTGATGCATTATTCTTAAATAACTCCGACTCATAATTTCCATAGTACATAAAATATGTGGATTCATTATTTAAGTATGTTCATATTGTATTTGATTCTCTGTCCCAGAGTTTTACATCATATTGTCATGTTATTTTTATGTATTTTACTAATCTATTGATATATTTTACCTTATTACTACTTATTTTATCCACGTTGTACACTTTGTTTTTAATAATCGATTTTAACTATAATGTTTAGTCTTATATATTTTAACCATACTTACTATTGTTACATTACTTAGCTTATTTAGCAAATGTTTTGACGTGTGTAAACACTTTTGTGAATTTTAACACTAATAAAGTATCTATCTATCTATCTTGTACAATTAAAATTTTTTCGAATATATGATTTTTTTCATACATTTTATATTGTGATATGTTCTAATAGCCCTTTGTAATTTTTTGCACTAAAAACATTTGTTGTTTTAATAAAAATAGCATAGAAAAAAATTAAATCTATATAAAAATAACAAGTGAAAAAAATATTCGGGCAAATTGGCTAAAACATTTTTTACATAAAGTATGCCTGATCAAAAAATTTCAATTGAAAAACTTTTGGAAATTGCTCCTTTGACCTCTCATACCCCCTCAATAAATTAACAGTTCAACAAGATACACAAGTTTAAAAGAATTTATAGTTGTATCCCGGAAACTATTCATAGAATCAATTTGGGCCCGTGAGAGCTTTTGATCAGAAAGTCAAAATCTACAACATATTAAAAATTCAGCCAATTTCACCAAGGACCACTTCCCATAAGATCTGAGCGGGGTTCTTTCGTCAATATCTTAAATATAAAGGTCTTAAAGTAAAAGCAAAAAACATTACTTAAGTCAATATTATCATATAAATAAAAGAAAAAGAGAGCAGTGCAATACAATTAAGTATTAACAAATACAAATATAGTATTGTGACGTCTTTTCACACCTAGGAAACCACACTTGCAAATTTCGTGGGTTCCAAAAATTATAACGAGATAACCACTAACACACTTTATTAAATAATTTACTGGATACTTCACAATACTGTTATTGACTTAAATGTACTTTACTGACTAAAAATAACAATGTTTATCACTTTGTTTTCACTTTGTAGTCTTAACCTCACTTGTCAATTCAAAACTTGCCTTCCCGCCGAGAATGCGGCCTTATGTACCTAAAAATGACAGATCCCGAATTTTCTGTGATGACGTCACTATTCTCTAGATAGTTCCAGAACAGATGTCATCACTCTAGAGCTTCTAGTAGGTTCTTTCTCTAGTAGGTGCAAATCTCTACATTCAGACATCCGAACTAATTGAATTCTGTGTTGCCTACTTCTGGGGGTTGCAACACATAACACTGCCCCCTCCTTAAGCCGGAACGTCCCGATCAGGCAATTCAGCCTTTTTCACATACTTCGCCAGTCTATCCAAGTGTACGATCTTCATCTTGGACTTTTTGCTTCATTGAATCCGATAGGTGACATCATTAATTCTGATAATAACAGTATACGGTCCATCCCAAGGAGGTTGAAGTTTCGGGGATCTCCATTCCTTCCGCTGTGGGTTGTACAGCCAAACCAGATCCCCCACCTTGAATCCCCCTGTATTGGCATTCTGATCATAACGAGCCTTCAATCGTTTACTAGCTTTGGTCATCTGCTCTCGGTCATTCTTCGGCTGTTCTCGACTTTCATTTCTGTAATTGCTCATGGAAAATGGTTCCCCACTGGCAGCACAATTCTTACACTTGCGACACCAGGCCTCCACATCCTGGCGACTATTAACCCAATGCTCTACTCAATGTCTTGTTTATGCCGAAGTGTCTGCTGGACATTTCATTATGCGCTTCCTGGAGTACTTCTGGTACACAATACCTGGAAATCACTAGACGCATGGCAACCTGCTTCCCATCTCGGCTTTCCCATGCTCTCCTCAAAAGCCCGTCTACGACCGTAAGTGAATCCCATTGTGACCATAAAGCCTTCAGCCCCACTTCTTTGTTGGAAACATCCTTCCATACTGGACGCGTTCCCCCTTCTTTTACTCTCAACATAGGTCCGATTTCTACATCACGTAATTGTTCTTACCTCAGAGTTTTCTTTGTCCAACTGTCTGGAAGATCAACCTTGACAGTGTTGATTTCAACCATGTTCGGCAATTTTCCCACCTGAGGGTAGCGCTTGCAATCTTCCTTGTCTGGTTTTCTGGATAATGCAGGAGTTTTGACTGCCTGCGTTGTCAATAGCTAACAATAAATCCATACTGTTCCATGATGTCCAGACCCAAAATGAAGTCATCCGTGATGTCAGCCACGATGACCCTGTGGTCAAACCTTAAATGTCCAATCTGCAAACCCAGGTCTACATCTCCATGAACCGTAGACCTGTCTCCCGTAGCTGTCCGGACGATCACTTCATTTTGCCTCTTGTTAATCATTATACCCCATATAAATCCTGGCCGTACTATTGATGACGTAGTACCTGTGTCGATGGTAAACAAACATTTTCTTCCATTCACAACAACAGACTGCTTGCAATTCTTCGAAGCTGGGAAATCTTTATTTCCCTGGGGGCACCGCATTTCCTAGCAGCACAGCCCCCCTGGCGTATTTTTCCTGCTTCTCTTTAACATTCACAGCATTTACTCAACTCTCCGAGTTCTGCTGTCGACAGTCTCGTTTCATATGTCCTACCTTGCCGCAGTTGCTTTCCGAGACCATCCAATTTATCGAATAATTTGGTGAACATTTTCTGCATTTCAGTCAACATAGGGTTCTGGTTGCGATTCTTTGAGTCACAGCTCGCACTCTTGACCTTGGAGTATCCCTATAAGCGCCTTCTACTTCAAGTGCACGCACCAAAGCTTCGCTACTACTTTGGTGTCTCGTCAGCCTCAGAACTCGCCTGACCTCTTCGTCCCTTATGCCATCTAAAAAGGCCCCCACGGCTAATTGTTCCTGAAATTCTCTAGGTGCACTCGGATACGCCAGGTGTGCCAGTCTCTCTATTGCAGCTTCGAATTCTTGGAAACTTTCCCCAGCTTTTTGTATCCGTGATTTTAGCTGAGCCTGGTATACTTGGGCAAGGTGTTGGTCGCCATATCTCAAGTCCAAAGTAGCTTCCAAAATCTTGAAGTCTCTCTGTTTCTCCACTGGGATAGTGTGAAGTAAGGCTTGGCCCCTTAGCGCTAGAACTAATGCCATAGCCTTTTCCTCACTATCCCAGTTATTTGCAGATGCAGCTGTTTCAAATTGTCTCTTATAAATTGTCCATGAGCTTTGACCATCAAAGGAGGGAGGTTTTAATCTAGGGCCTGACGATGCTACTAGCTGGCCTCCTTTCATTTTTCCTTTGATTTGACTAACTTCTGTCTCGACCACATCTACTTTATCTTCGACCTTGTTTATCTCTTCTTTGACTTCACTCTTCAATTCTTCATTGGCGGAAATTATAATGTCCTGTTGTATTTTGGTTTGTTCATTTAGAATTTTCCTTAATTCTTCCTGGCGTCTTTCTTGTTCTTCTTTCTCCTCTTGCTGTCGTATTTTCAGGTCCTCCATCATTTTTCTCAGTTCGGCTTTTTCTTCTTCATGTCGTCTTTCTTGTTCCTCTTTCTCCTCTTCACGTCGTCTTTCTTGCTGTTCTTTCTCTTCTCGATGTCTTCTTTCTTGTTCTTTTTCTTCTTGGCGTCTTATTTCCAGGTCTTCCATAATTTTCTTCAATTCGTCTCTTTCTTTACGTCTTCTTTCTTGGTCTTCTTTTTCTTGTCGACGTCGCTTTTCCTGCTCTTCTTTTTCTTCGCGTTGCTGCGCCATCATCCTTGTAAACTCCGCAAGCAGGGGGTTGCAACACATAACAGTATATAAGAAATGGGGCTAACATCTGCATTTTAAAATTTTCTACTTGTTAGAAAACATTTAATGCTTTCAAGTAAAAGGTTATACAACTTACAACCATTAAAAAAGAGACTTTTTTTTATACAAGGCAGTATCGTGCTTTAGTGGTAACAAACTATCTTTTTTTCTGGTTTTGTGGTTATGCTGTGATCTAGTGTTAGAAAATTTAAGTTTGTTTTTATAAACAAAGCAACTTATTTCATATACATATACAGAGGTTAACGTGAGGATTTTTAGATACCAAAAAGCTTCTCTGCATGATTCATTATAATTCAATTTAGCCAATATTCGTATAGCGAAGATCTCGGTCTGGAATACCGTGGCGAATTTGCCCAGGGCATAAGAAAGTTCAGCTCTGGGCCTTTCACCGTATATCCCTGCTCCAGCACTTTCCTCAAACCTCGATCGGTCTGTAAACCAGACGATATCGGCAGGCCTGAGTATGTCCTCGAGTGGGTTCCAGTCTTCCCTTTTGGGGATGACAACCTCAAATGGTTCCGAGAAGGAGAAGGAAGGTACCATGTCATCACTCCTGGCCTCCAGAAGTGAGTGAGTCCCTATCACGTCGGAAAGGACCCTCGTGTGCCCTAATTGTTCTCCTCCGGTTTTCCACTGACCACCACACCTCAGCCTGTAGGCCGCTTTCCGAGCCTCGGCCTCAATCACCAAGTGAAGGGGCACGAGATCCAGAAGGACCTCCAGAGCTGCTGTGGGGGTCGTGCGTATTGCTCCTGTGACTCCCAAACAGGCGAGTCTTTGGAGTTGTGTTAGTTTCTGTTGAATGTATAGCCTGGTTACGGCAGGCCACCACACAACAGAAGCATACGTGATCATTGGTCTAACTATCACAGTATAGTACCACATTGTTACCCTGGGGTTTAACCCCCATGTTTTACCAAAGGTCCTTCTACAGACCCAAAGGGTTGCAGTGGCCCTTTGTATTTGTCTGTCTATGTGATCTTTCCAGGTCAGCTTAGAGTCCAGGATGACTCCCAGATACTTCACTGACCTGGAGATCCTTAGAGTCGTGTCATAGAGTACAGGTTCGACGAAACCGTCTAGCCTGCGCCTCCTAGTGAAGATTACCAGGTCTGCCTTAGATGGGTTGACTCTAAGGCCCTGGTCTTTACACCATCTCTGTACGATCTGCAGGGCCCTTTGCAGGAGTCCGCTAACCGTATTTGGGAATTTTCCCGAGATGATAATTGCCAGGTCATCTGCATAACCTTGAGCAAAGAGGTCCTCGTTCTCGAGTTCCTGGAGTAGACCATCGAGAACAAGATTCCATAGCAGAGGGGAGAGGACGCCTCCTTGTGGGCATCCTCTCCTTACTGAGACTTTTACTGTCGTTTCCTCATTGGCAGCTATAATTTGCCTTCCCGCCAACATGGCCCTCAACCATCTAATGATGGTGTCATTGATACCATGATAGGCAGCCGCGGCGCAGATCGAGTCGAAGGAGGTGTTATCAAATGCTCCTTCAATGTCAAGAAAAGCACCGGCCGCAAGTTCTTTGTGGTGCAGCACCTTCTCGATCCTGGAAACGATCGGGTGAAGGGCCGTCTCCACTGACTTCCCGGCCTGGTAAGCGTGTTGCGACGGATGCAGAGGCGCTGAGGTCAGTGCCCCGTCTTTAACAAACCTTTCAACCAACCTCTCTAATGTTTTGAGCAGGAAGGATGTAAGGCTGATCGCTCTGTACGATTTGGCAGTGTCGTACGATATACGTCCTGCTTTTGGTATGAAAACCACTTTGACGGCTCTCCAGGGTACGGGAATATACCCCGTGGCCAGACAGGTTCTCAGCAGGTGATAAACAGGACGTATGAGGGTCTCCGATCCTTCTTGAAGAAGTGCCGGAAACATCCGGTCCCATCCGGTCCTGGACTTTTGTATGGATCAAAAGTGGAAATAGCCCACTTGACTCTTTCCACTGTCACCACCCTTGAAGCCGTCCTCCAATCCGCTGCCGTAACAGCAGCACGGGGAGACCGATGGGCTGACATTTCCTCCGTCTCCACTACGGATTCGGGGAAATGAGTTGCTAGTAGATGCTTGAGGCACTCCTCAGTTAGGTTACTAGATCTGTAGGTCCAAGTATGGATCCCTGTGAAACACCACAGCTGACAGTAGATAGGTTGGATACTACATTTTTGATTTTAACTTGTTCAAAACTGAGGACGCTTTTTGGAGCACCCGGTGGAGATTCCCTCTCCTTCGACGGGCAGGACAAAATCCATCGGGAGTCCAAAGGCTTCATCACTTTCTCATTCTCTAATTAAAGTTAAAGCAGTTTGAATGCTACATAATAGATTTTCCATTGTTGCATCCTCTGGTGCGATATCAGTTCGTCCAAGTATAGCTTCAGCCAATTGTTCAATCAGGCTTATTCTTCGTTGAAATAGGGCTAAAAACTCAGTTCGGAGCACTTCCCAGTTTTTTTTTTGTTGGTTTCCTGGATATAAGCCAATTTGATGCTTCACCTTCTAAGGCCCCTACAATGGGGTTATTTCATAATTTGTATTTACATTAAATTTACATTCTAGGACTAATAATAACTAAGTATATGTAACGGCAATTTTTTTTTATGGATGATAAATAATTTTAAATTCAATTTTTATAATTTGAAAATAGTTGTTCCCGCTAAAAGCCGTGACGTCAATGGTTACGCATGCGCAGTATAGTTCAAATAGTAAATTTGTTTGGTAGCCATGAAATACAAACTTCACCATTACCATGTTGACATGTGTGACTGACATTTTGTTTTCGCTAAATGTCAAAAAATGCCACTTTTCATTCGTTCATGCCGAACCGAATTTTCGTTTTGCCTTGTGCAATTTACGATGCGGATCAACTAGAACTCTTCCTCTTTGCGTTGCGGCATCATACGGCCCTCCCGCAGGTGTTTTTCGAAAAATATGAACATTTTAAGATTGCATGTTTTTGCGCTATTTTCGATTCCGAAATGCATGCATTTCTTTAAATATTTTTCGCCGATATCTCTGAAACGGTAAGAACTAGCCCAAAATAAAAATACCGTAAAACGAGTTGGTTTCATTAAAATTTTGATTTTTTTTTTTCGTTTCGGAGATATTTACTGAAATATGTTGCGATGTCCGGCAAATATCACACATTTGATTGATTTACCAGCGTGCGGTAGGCATTGCTGCCACTCCCAGGTATACATGACTTACAGTATGATGCACACCACCTTGAGCTCTATAAAAACAACCCATATTATCAAGGTGCTTTATTCTATAACAAATTGTCAAATGGGATTAAACAATGCCACTCCATAAAACACTTTAAAAAAAATCTCAAAGCATATCTAATTGAAAACTGCTTCTATTCTGTAGAAGAATTTCTAAATGCCTGACCATATCGGTAGTAAAACATTTTTACAGTTGCCTTATTGTTTTATTTCTTATGTCTTGTCTTTTGATGTGATAGACATTTTATAATAAAACTGTACTCTAAATTTTATCTTATCACTCAACTATTTTACTCCAAGTTCTAAGTTTTATCTTGTACTCTAGTTTTAAGTTTCATTTTGTACTGTAGTAACTAGCATTAAGTTCTGTTCGACACATCCAATATCATGTAATTGATCAAATGGGAAAATAAATATCTATTCTATTCTACATCTGGGCCTGCTACGTTCACGTTGGGTTGGATAAGTCCTGCTTGTTGCCAGCAGCGAGAGCCACATGGCACATGGTAAAGGAATGTGGGATGGGAGGTATAGGTATTTGTGAGATGCATTACCACATTGTGTCGTAAGGGAGCGTTTAAGCTCCCTTTTTTTTTTGTATTTTTGGTTCTGGACTTCTGCCTCTTCTTGGTCTTCATGTGAAATATGTTGCTGTGTTGTGTCGTGATATGGAGTGTTTATGCTCCTCTTTTTGTGTTTCTGCTTCTTCGAGTCTTCTTTTTCTGGGTCTTCTGATTCCTCGGTTTCCGATACTAGGTTAGATTGGGTCATGCTTGTTGCCAGCAGCGAGAGCCACATGACGCATGGTACAGGAGTGGAGGGTGGGCAGTGTAGGTGTTTTTGAAATGCGTTGCCGCATTGTGTTCGTGATATTTAATGTTTATGCTCCTCTTCTTTGTGTTTCTGCTTCTACAGATTTTCTCCCCCTTCTGAGTCTTCTGATTCCTCCTTTTCTGGTTCTGGTAGAGTATATATCTGCATGTATTTGTGAAATGCGTGGCTTCATTGTGTCATGATGTGGAGTGTTTATGCTCCTCTTTTTGTATTTCTGCTTCTACAAATCTTCTTCTTCTATGTATTCTGATTCCTCGGTTTCTGGTTCTGGTAGGATATATATCGCTGTGATTTCTTGGTGGAATTCCTTTTTTCTCCTCGCTTTTCTTTCCCAGTATATTTGGTCCTTTCCTAGTTTGTTCATGATCCTATCGGTTGTTGTTTTCCACGTGTAACCTGCTCTCCCTGTTTTTAGTGTAGAATTTTTCACTTATCAACGAGCGTAATTTTGACCTGAAAACCTCATTTGATAATTTACTTAAGAAAAATATTATGAAATCAGATTTACAACACTATATTGTAACACCCACAACGCCAAAAAATATGCAATACCACAAAACACACTCCCATTAAACTAGACACCAACAGAAAGCCAAGATCAACAACACTTCTCTGTGATACCTCTCCTCCCCGCCATTCCCCTTCCCTTCCGCTCTACCGCACCACACCAAAAATATTGCACCTAGCTCTGGATCATGTACAAAACCAATCACCACTCACAAAATCGTCAATCACACGTCCCAAGGTATGCATCACCTCTCAAACACCTATCACTCACCTTTTACAAATGGTGACATTACATTGAATACTGTGTCCCAAATATGCTTTCTTGGTATTACTATAGATTCTCGGCTCGATTGGAAGTCCCACACTGACAAGCTTGCAACTAATATAGCCAAGTCCTGTTATGCCTTAAAAGTAATATCGCTAAATATAAATGCTGAAGTAGCATATATAGCATACTATGCCTATGTTGAATCTAGATTTAGATATGGCCTAGTTTTTTGGGGAGGCACAAATCACATTCACAAAATATTTTTATTGCAGAAAAGATGTGTCAGAAATATACTGAATATAAAACAAACTGTTAGCTGCAAACCTATATTTAAAGAACTACAAATTCTTACCTTAATAAGTCTATATATATATGAAGCTGTGATATTTGTAACAAAGAATATGTCTCTGTTTGCAGACCATGATAGAGTTCATTTTTACAATACAAGACATAAAAATGACTTACTTAATATTAAAGCAAACTATGCATATGTACAGAAAAACGTGCCTTTCACAATAATCAAAGTCTATAATAAACTTCCAGACACATATAAAACCTTATCGCTAAAACATTTAAAAGCAAAGTTGCGAGCCACACTTGTGGAAAAAGCATATTATACGCTAGATGAGTACCTCGATGATACACTATAAAATAGTTTCTATTCCGTTTTTACTTGTAATATATTTTAAATTGTATTGTTATTATAACTATTGTTCTGTCTCGTGTTATACATTATATATTATTACATTAGTCTTTTACTGTATTACATTAGTTTTTTACTATATACATGTGTATACTATATTTCAACTGTAGCATTGTTTCTTTTTTTTTTGACAAGTTCTACACCCTTTGGGTTTTTGTAATTTTTTTTATTACGTGAACAAATAAAGACATCTATCTATCTATCTATCTATCTAACTCGAAACTGTATCCTTCGCACCCTCTATCCAGACCAAGGGATGGCACACAAAAAGAGTTGTTATGTTTTCTCCTTCCAACGATGGCCCAGCGCTCCACACAGACAGTTCCCGTTGCCGTCGATCCCTCGCACCAGTAGCCGATGTGTCCTCGCTCCCACGCTCCGCAGTGGATACATCATTCTTGTGCTTTCCGGAGAGGTACTACCTCCCGTCTACCCCCTGCTTGTCACTATTACGGTCCTAACCTTTTTAAACTTTTTAATAAACTTCCTCAGTCCCACCAGAGACGCACCAGAAGTATAAACAACAATTTGTATGTTTCCATAGCATGGATGAGGCTTTCTAAATTCCAATGGCACCGAAACCAAGCCAATGGGCACCAATTCCATCCAAATTCCCATTATATTTTTAAATTGATTCAATTCCACACGGTGCACTGTCACCCTGTGGATAGTTGTGGATAGTTATCACTTCAAGAGGCAGAAATCAGATAACCTAAATCAACCTGAAAATTTTCACATATCACTACAAACAGCTGTAAACACGGGGACACTTACATTGGAAATTCCAAAACAAAGTATAGCATTATACACCACAATTTACAGTCCATGGGAAATTGCATCGATGAGTTACAAATACTATTAAATGAACATGAAGAATGCCAATTTTTGTGCGTCTCAGAACACTGGAAATCACAAACACAATTAAAATCCTACAATATTTCTGGATTCAACCTGGCCTCTTTCCATTGTAGACAAGAAGGGTTACATGGAGGGACGGCAATATATTGCAGAGATGGAATAAATTGGAAGACAAGAAATGACCTGGTAGCACTCGCAGAAGACGGTGTATTTGAATGTGCCGCATTAGAAGCACAGCTACAAAAAACAAAAATTATTCTGATATCAGTGTACCGCACACCAACGGCTTCTATAGAGGGATTTCTTGCAAAAATTGATGAACTATTAACAAAAATATTTGACAAAAGCACTGCGATATTTATTGCGGATGACTTTAATATTGACATAAAAAAAGAACAGGATAAGTCTACAATTGATTTCCTGTCTTTTCTGAGCTCTTTTAATGTACATCCATCCATAAAGAACTATACTTGGGTAAGCAGGACAAGCAAAAGCTGTATAGATAACATTTATACAAATTGTAAATCATTCACGGCAGAAATAATAGACAGTCATATATCAGATCATACAGCGCAAAAAATTGTGTTCTGTACTGATGATTATTCAAATCATGGAACCAATTTCACTAATAGAATTTTCAATAAGGAAAATAAAAATATTTTTAAGCAAATTTTGGCAGAACAGGACTGGCAAAATGTCTTTAACCAAAATGACAGTGATGTTGACAAACAATGGGAAAATTTCATGCAAACCTTACTACCCATTTTCAACCAATCCTTTCCACCAGTGGCGGCTCGTCAGGGGAGGCAGGGGAGGCTGAGCCTCCCTTTGGAATCTTCCAAATTAATATCTTTTACTTGTAGAAATTTCTCTAATTGTCTTTCAAAATATCAAGCCTCCTCTGCAGACAATATCACGAGCCGCCACTGCTTTCCACTAAAACACACAAGAGCAAATAGAAACAAAAGACACAAATATTACAAGACACCAGAAGTTATCGAGTGTAAAAAACAGCTCGACCTACTGTTAGTGCTAAGCAGGACAGAGGATGGGTACAAGGAGGCATACAATATGACAAAACGTAGGTATAACCAATTGCTAATTGATTCGAGAAAACAATACTATAAACATCAGATACAAGAGAGTGACAATAAATCAAAAAGTGTATGGAAAATTGTAAATACCATCAAGGGCAATGAAAGCAAGACAAATAACAAAAATCAATTACCCGGGGACCCTGAAACAGTAAGTAACAACTTCAATAATTATGTCATAAATGCCGCTCCAAAAATACTGCAAAATTTACCAAAAATAAAATTTTCAACAAACCTTAAATCAAATAAAAATTCTATCTTTATCAACCCGGTAACTATAGAAGAGGTAATAAATAGATATTATCGCCAGCTTAAAAAACAAAATGAGTGCAGGGCATGACGAAATACCTAGTATTATAAAATTCTGTGCACTTGAATTGAGCGCACCTTTATGTTTCATTATAAATAACTCCTTCGGGTATGGTGTATTTCCAGAAGAACTAAAATTGGCATAGGTTAAACCTATACATAAAAAGGGGGATTCGGAAGTAGAAGACAATTATAGACCCATAAGTTTGTTACCATCTCTTTCAAAAATTTTTGAGATAGCAATGGCGAACAGACTACTAATTTCTTTCATACAAATAAGCTGTTCAATGACTGTCAACATGGCTATCTGAGGGGTGGGTCAGTGGAGACAGCACTGTATGACTTCGTGGATAAAATAATTCATAGTCTGGAACAAAAGAATATAGTTTTGGGAATGTTTCTTGACTTGTCGAAAGCATTCGATAGTCTAGACCACTCCATCATGCTAGAAAAATTAGAACTATATGGTATCAGAGGAATTACACTGAAATGGATCCGCTCCTACCTCACAGATCGTCATCAAATGGTAGTGATTGAAAGAGATTATAAAAAATATTTCTCGGAAAGAAAACAAATTAACATTGGCATTCCACAGGGCAGTATCAAGGGTCCATTGCTTTTTATTATCTATATAAATGACCTCGCTTGTGCACTTTCAGGTAAGACTTCAAATCTAATAAACTATGCCAATGACACAAATCTTCTAATAGAAGCTGAGACATTTCCGGATTTAATAACCCTAGGAGATAGCTCGCTAACTAGAACAAACGACTGGTTTCAAATAAACAGGCTTTTATTAAATAAAAATAAAACAAATTTTATATGCTTCAGGACTAAACAAAGTAGAGTAGAAATACCAGACTCGGCAAGGCTGCAGACCCAGAAGGTAACCTTAATGCAAGATACCAAATTCCTTGGTATTTATATTGACCAACACCTGAGCTGGTCAAAAGAAATACAGTATGTATGTAACAAACTAAACTCTGTCAGTTACACTTTCAGAGTGATGGAAAAGTACCTGGAACCAGAAGTGCTTAAAACAATATACTACGCAAATTTTCACTTCTAAGATTCGGAATAATTTTCTGGGGAGGAAGTAAAGATGTAAACAAAGTCTTCATCATACAAAAACGTATTATAAGATTACTCACAGGGTTAAATACAAGGGAGTCATGTAGGGGTAAATTCCGGGAACTAAATATCCTAACAGTACCTGGCCTGTATGTGTATGAATGTCTATTATTTCTGTTTAAAAACAAACCAAAATTTACAAAATATGAAATTACACATAACCATAAGACCAGATCTTTATGGTATAACTTTCCACAGCATCGACTCTCTCTCCGAGAGAAACCCTGTTTACTCGTGTATAAAGTTTTATAACAAACTGCCAGCGAATATAATGGAGTTAACATCATTTAAGGATTTTAAAAAACAAGTTTTTAATATTATTGTAGCTCTCGAGCCATATAGTGAGAAGGAATTTTTAAATGCAACCTAAAGCCGTTGGCTTCTATTTACTTGCTCTTTTATATTTTATAACATGTCGTTGTTGAAACAAAATTTTAACTTGTTTTTATTTTAATTTAAGTGTTAAGACTTGAAATAACTGTTAGCCACAGTACCCATATTGACGCCTTTCATTCAATTAGTTTTTATAAAAAATATTTTGTAAGACTGATTTTTCTGAAATAAAGTATTATTATTATTATTATTATTACCCTGATGGGGCCCGCCTCTGGCCACTCTCATATGTAAATTTGCTAGAAAGAATTGTTTATTGACTTATTTTTAAGTTATTACACTTGACAACGAGCGTAATTTTGACCTGAAAACCCTCACTTGATATTTTACCTAAGAGAAAATTATGACTATATACTCTTGATTATTACGGGTTCAGTTTACATTAAATTCGCCTGAGTATTTTTAAGAGGATAAATTTATTTGTCACCATAATAAATATTTGTCATCAAACGAAATCCTCTGATTATGAAATTCAATCCCAGAAATTATTTTTTATCTCAGATTAAAGTGTCTCCAAATATATGTATCCAAACTTATAACATTTTTTATCCAAAATAAACGAATAATCATTGTAACTTATGTCCAATTAATCTGTTTTATGTTCGAAAAATTTACTATGTTCTCAAAATAATAGATTTGTCACCAAATAAAATGTTTCAGAACCTTATCACGATGTATGTTTTATTCTTTTTTTGCTGCCAACATAGTAGCAACAATTAATTCGTTTAGTTATCAAACTAATAGGATTCGTTAAAAATTTTATAGTTTTCTTTTCAAAATTAATGGAACAGTATCTAATAGGAGGCGGGGCCAAAGTAGCGTGGTGCGAAGAATGATCAATCAGTGGTCGAAACTAGCAAGTCCACCGCTTGAGGCAAAAAATGTGCCTATTGGCTAAAATCAAAGCCAGCTCTTATTATTCAGTGACTTCTTTCGCATAACTAATTTTTTTGTTCAATTATTATGTTTAAGTTTACCGTTAGTTTACCATTAGTTATGTACATACGTAATGTACGTAGTTTTCATAATATTTAAATTTTTAATAAATACAAGTGTCTTTAAGAAATTTGTATATTTATTTAACTTCCTATTAGGACAGACATACCTGCTTATCACAGCAATTACAGATCATCCATAAATGCCATAAATTTGAAATAGTTTGGTGTTAACAAGTTGACGACAGATCTATCATTCTTTGAACGAATCTAATTATTTGATGACTAATTACGTTTTCGGGTGATTGTACATAAATTTACAGATAATCGTTTTGAAATAATTTGGTGTTAACAAGTTGGTGACAGATCTATCATTCTGAGAACAAATCTAATAATTTGACAATCAAAACCACATTAGATTGGTGACCGATAAAATCGCACCCTATTTTTAATAATTATGAAAAAAGATTATAGAAGGTTAACAAAAGAAATTTATATAACCATACTTTACAGACCGATCAAATTCATTTGAATATTTTTATAACGGTTAAAAAATAATTTACAGGTTTACAGAGGGATATCATGCCATGCTTTAATTTATTGCCATAAACTTGTCGACAAATGTCGACTCTTCAAGGGTCATGGGCCTAAACACTTCAAAGGTCATAAATATACTTGTCTGGGAAGGTACTTAAAAATGAAAAAGTAGGTACTTATCTTTCTTTTGCCTATCTTGGGTTGTTTGTTTATTTACGCTCTTTTCGTTTCTTAATACACAGCACTGGTCACTAAACTGTATTAGTTGTTTTCAAATATTAATTCAATTAATTTCAACTTTGTTCTTTTGATATGAGGTATCAATTTACGCGGAAATTCTTGGGCTACAATTCACCTAAGTTTTATCAAATTTGACGGAGTTTTTCACAGAAATTTTGCGTTTATAGTGGGAGTGTTTCAGGCACCCAACCATTCGCTTCGAAGGCACAACCAACTCTCCATTTCTTGTTTAAAATGTTGGTAACTCCTTAACATTGGCTCCTAGGCCAAAAAATTTTTTAAAACTTTTTGTCTTGCGACATAAATGAGGGAAATAGTTTGATTGAGCTTTCCGACGCTTTTTTATTTTTTCTCTAACATAAAAAACAACAAAGTTGTGGCCCAAAATATGCGCCTCTTCACACTACCTAAAATTCATACAATATTTATTTGCAAACTGGAAAACAATATTAGTTAAAGCATTAGTATTACATTTTTGGTAGTGACAGGGTAGAATCTAACAACAATAAAATTAATAATAATAATAATAATAATAATAATCCTTTATTATTAGCAAAGCTAAAAAATAGTATAAAAATTACCTCTAACCATTGACGTCACGCTTTAATAAAATATAAAATGAGTAGTATAATTTGTGTGGATTTATGAATAATTAACAAATATCAGAGTGATTTTAACTGCGATATTTTACTGTTCAAATCAGTAGGTATTTTTAAGTTTTTTACAAACATAAAATGACCCCATTGTTAATGCAATTTCCATATTAGTAGAGTTATAAGTTTCCACCCAACATCGACAAATTCACACCAAGATTCTGCATTAATGTTTTTCTGTGAAGGATTGCCCCATATTAAGAGATGTGGAGACTGGTCTCATTGAAGGTCCCTGTTCCTTCATTTCTTGGCGCATTAAGTGAATTTCTCTCATGATTTCGTTATTGTCACAGCCATTTTCTGATCCCTCCTCAGTACTTTTCGATTGCCCTGGTAGATCTGATCCCACTTCTGATGTCGAAGGAGATAGGGGCAAGGGGTTTTTTAGGGCGGATCTACTAGATTTAGGCCTCATGTTGATAAACACAATGTATTCACTTTAGTTTACAAAACAAAACTTTACAAATTAATAAACAAATGTAATTAACAGATAAATGTCAAATAATGTTATTTTTATAGTTTATACTGTTTATAACAAAAGCACTCGAAACACACGTTATTAAAGAGCTAGCAGTCCACCACCACTAGTGCCGTAATCTAACACTATGTAGTCCACTAATCAAAGTTTATTCTTAGAATGCTCATTTATGGGACTCGCAATTCTTTTGTTCTGCCTGCCAGAGGAGAGGGAATTTCCACCGGGTGCTCCACACTTTTTCCATGACCATATATGGAGATATATGGAGATGTTATTCTTTCATGTATCAACGCGACAGCATTTGCAGACGATGCTTTGCTGTAGTGTTTATAAACAATGTGGTCATCGCTAACCCTGTAGTGTATAAACAACTCAGTCAGTTTTTGGAAACGATTGACTAAATAAAGTTTGAACCATCCATGACAGATACCCTAACACCATATTTTACTAATTTGGTTAATAATATGGAGTGATCGACACAGTCAAAAGCCTTAGTAAAATCTATAAATACTCCTAGTGCATCCTGAAATTTATCAAGAGCACTTACAATATCATCTACGAAATCACTGAGAGCACTGTCAACAATTTTGTGTTTGTGTACTTTTCAGTTTACATATTATGGATTTAAATAATAATCCAGAGTAAAATTTCTTGGGGTAAGATAGACCCTAGGCTGTCGTGGAAGATTCACATTGACAAATTATGTAATAAGCTAACTTTTTTATCTATGCAATTAGAAATATGTCCCTAATAGTGTCTAGGCAAGTACTCCTAATAACCTTGCACTTATTCCATCAAAAATAGCATATGCTAATTATGCTATTCATGCTTGGGGGAATGCTCCAAACATGGAATACGTTTTTGGATTACAAAGGAAGGCAATACGAATTATAAATAAACTAGAGTATAGGAAAGATTATACACAACCTTATATTGAACCTTAAATTCTCACAGTACCCTCACTATATCGGGTGTCAACGGAATCATTAGACAAGCCATATTTTCCAGAGTTTTCGTCGCCAATCTTAAATTTGGCAAGGGTAATATATATATATATATATATATATATATATATATATATATATATATATATATATATATATATGTATATATGTATATATATATATATATATATATATATATATATATATATATATATATATACATGCATTTAGTACTTATACACCTCCGAATGTTATACGGTTAGGTGGTGTTTGCCTCCGATTTTACGCGTTCGCCTCCGATTTCGGAGGCGGAGACGTTTTGTGTTGTTTTCATCGCGAATGTCTTGATAATTAGTAAATTCATGACTCATTATTATCAATAATGATTAGCTTTATTGGTGTGCATATAAGATTATGACAAAAAAGGAAGAGATAGAGAGATAGAAGCATTTAACGACACTTTTTTTGGAGGCGGAAAATACCTATAAACATATGTAAACATACACCATAGTCCACTACATTTTTTACCAGGTGGCGCTGCTGTTTTATACATTTGATGTATATAGGTATTAAATGCTTCCTTACAGTAAAGTAGCGACATCGCCTCATAAACTTGGCAACAGAGTAAAGAGGCATACTATTCCTATATACATCTCTTCTAAAAAGCAGAAAATAAATGAATAATAATAACACATTTAGTTTAAAAAAATACACAGGACTCTACCTAGGTACCCGGGGGTTTTTGAGGTCGCTGATTCCGATGCCGAAGTCGGTTAAGCTCTATTACGTCAGGTTCAAGGACATCTGAAGGTCAAACTAAGAAAAGGTGGTTGAAAAAATCTGAGAAAACTCACACATAGGTTTTTGGGGTCGCTGAGTCCGAATTCGGTGTTCGCTTACTCTTAAAAGGCATCCGGAGGTCATTTCAAGGTTAATTTGAGAAAATCGGAGAGGAAGCTGTTAAAAAATCTGAAAAAATTTACATATAGGTTTCTTGGGTCGCTAAGTCTGTATCCGATGCTGGTTAACCTCTATCACGTCAATTTCAAGGTCACTTGAAGGTCAAACTAAGAAAAGGTGGTTGAAAAAATCTGAAAAAATTCGCGCATAGGTTTTTGGGGTCGCTTAGTCCGAATCCTGTGTTCGCTTACCCTTAAAAGGCATCCGGAGGTCATTTCAAGGTTAATTTGAGAAAAACAGAGGAGAAGCTGTCAAAAAATCTGAAAAAAATTTATATAGGTTTTTTGGGTCGCTGAGTCTTCATTCGATGTCGGTTGACCTCTACCACGTCAGTTTCAAGGTCATTTGAAGGTCAAAGTAAGAAAAGGTGGTTGAAAGAATCTGAAAAAATTCACACAGGTTTTTGCGGTCGCTGAGTCCGAATCCGGTGTTCGCTTACCCTTAAAAAAAAGGCATCCAGAGGTCATTTCAAGGTTATTCTGAGGTCATTTCAAGCCGGCATTCGTCCGCCAGCTTTAGTTGCACATGAAGATTCATCGGTTATCTCAGTGCAAATATATATAACTCAATGAATCACCTACTTATTTTCTTCTGTGAAGGGATGGCCTTTAGATATAGTTGCAGAAGCAGAGCGAACATGCATGTAGAGAGTACCTTGAGTATTCGATAGATGGCGCATGCCCACCGCAAGTGAGTTGGGGCAGAAGAGATATAAGTTCGGCGCGAATCACGGGCGTTGGCTTCACTCACTTGGAGCTCAATCAGTGCTGGTTTTACCTATAAGCTGAGTAAGCGCCAGCTTAGGGCCTCGCTTTTAGGGGGCCTCAGAATTCAGATTTCATACGCAGATATGCACGTTTATTTTATTAGAAGAGAAAGCTTCAACGAAAAATATACCTAGAGCTTAGGGTCTCCGGTTACCTAAAACCGGCCCTGAGCTCAATCCTGTCAGGATTAAAGTAATTTAATGGTTTTTTAAGTCAGACAAACTGACAAGGAGGCAGACAGACTGTCAGATAGAAACATTTAGTCATTCAGTCAGACAGGAAGATAGACAGACTTACCGACAGAAAGGCAGGATGTCAAATTGATGAACAGAGAGAAAATGCAGGCGGATGATAAATACAGACTAACAAGCAAACAAACAGGTGTGTAGGTATAAAGGCAGACAGATAAACAGACAATAAGTAGGTAGGTAAGCATTCGTATAAATTTTTTCTAATTTTTTTCACCTCCTATTCTTACTTTAACCTTCAAACGACCTTGAACATGAGGTGATAAAGGTCAACCGACATCGGATTCGGACTCAGCGACCCCAAAAACCTATGTGTGAATTTTTTTAGATTTTTTCAAAAACCTTTTCTTAGTTTGACCTTCAAATGACCTTGAACCTGACGTGATAGAGCTTAACCAACCTCGGCATCGGAATCAGCGAGTCCAAAAACCCCTGGGTACCTAGGTAGAGTCCGGTGTATTTTTTCAAACTAAATGTTGAATCTTCCACCTTCCAAAGATATTTTAAAAACTTAGATTATTCTGGAGCAAAAATGTAAATATTTCCCTCTAGCAAGAAATAAAAATATTTTAAAAAGCATTCGAGACCAAAACTCTAGAATATATTTGTTGGTTAATCATAAATTTTGCTACTAATTAATGATAGTTTATTGGAGTCATCTCGAATACTTTTCAAAATTTTTTAAACATTTAAAATTTTTCTCTTGCTGGAGGGAAATATTTATATTTTTGCTCCAAAATGATTAAGTTTTGAACATTTTACTTCTTTAAGTATATCATCTCTTTGAAATATTTTATATTATTTTCTGCTTTTCTGCATTCCGTTGGTTCCAAGTTTTCTCCTCGCCAAACATGAATGTAAGAATGTTGACGTAATGCCTCGGATGTTGGTGGCAGTCTTGGTAGAATCCCGGTAGTACTAGATTGGCCGACTAACTTATTGAAGATAATGAATCTTTGATGATTCAAAGATGTCTTTTTTTGGGGGCTTTGTATACTGCTAGCGCGAATTTCTCTCCAGCACTTGTAATTTCTTTTTTCGTTGAGCTACGGTTGTTGAATATACGGACAACCTCTTCGAGATCTTTTCTTTTATTGACGCATTCCACCGTTTGCACTTTTCCTTTACCAAAGAAAGCTGAAGTGTTATCGTATCCACTGAACGTGTGGCCATACAGCTTTTTAAAACTTCCGAGGACTGCAAGTCACGAGAACTGTAATCTTTATTTTTTATTCTTCTCTGAGCCTCTCTTAAGAAACGGATATCTTTATTCAGGTGCGAGAGCGATAATCAATGCGAGAAGATCAATATCTTGTCCGAGATGACCACTGTATTGTTTTCATGAGATTCGTTTAAGGCGGTTTGAACTGAGTACGTCAGCGTCGTCTACAGCAGTAATTGTTTTGATTCCCTCGTCTTTAAATCTCTTCACCAATTGCGAAATAAACCGTTCCTTTTTGTGAGATTGTTTATCATTTTATTTTGCGTTTCAGTCAGTGGCGTGTTCTCATGAAAAATAATTTCCGGTGAAATGCGTTTCAAAAGTCGCTGCAGTCTTTCGATGCTCTTAATACTCCAGGCATTGTCAGCATATCCGTCAAACACTACAGTCACTTTTTGGCCGTAGTGTTTACGAATAAAGCTGCTTCGGCCATACTACACGATGAATCTAATTTCCGCCATCAACAATGAACTGGCAATCGTAAAAATCTATTGACCTCTCTCGTACAGCATTGAAAATATCATACAGACGATTTCTTAATTTTCCTCATTAACCCTGTTTCATCGAAGAGAAGAAGTGGAATTGAAGCAAGCTCAAAGTTGAAATATGACTCCAAATCTTCTTTTGAGTGAAGAGTACAGATTATCCTCTAATATAATTGCAAAGAAGGGGAAAATACATAAACTACTTGCGACAAAACCCTCTATATATGCATCTAATAGAGAAAATTCTGCTCAATAAATTCATTCCTGAGCATTTTTCTCGTTAAAGTAACCGGTTTTAAAATATTCGGAGTCAAACTTGGAATAGGATGGATTTTTACCTCTGCGCCCCAAACTACCTCTCTGTTCGGACGCTGTTAGCGCGAAATAGCTGAGGACAAGCTACAAGGTTAATAGTACATTTTTTATGCGGAATTTAATGCGACAAATTTTTTATTTTCTGTACTTTTTCTCTTTCGACGAACGGTTTACAAGATGAAAGTGAAAAACCAGCGTTAAGTCCCCGTAATATGGCCGAAGCAGCTCTATTCATAATCATTAAGGACGTTCCATCTCTAAATTGGGGGGAACTTTTCGGGTATCTCTTTCTAACTCTATCTAGATTACGCATCCCAAATATTATTACTTTATAAATTATTTCTTCTAAAATATCTAATTTAAGTGGACTAATATGTAACAACTGTATTACAAAAAACCACTGCCTAAGGAATCACTCCTTCCACATCAAGACTTCATATCTAAGTCTCTTACAACGAAAATACTATATTTGTACTCCACTAAGTGGAAATAATTGTTTATGGAACTTTAATAGTATAATATTTGAAATCGTGTACCCCAAAAACCCATAAAATGATATGCCCCATCAGTAGTAGGGGTGGTGATTCTTGTGACTGGTTCCTGTATACACACTATCACAATATTTTTTTCATCCCCTTCAATAATAGAAGTGCCAAAAATGTTTTTGAGACCTTAGCTCCTCTTATATTTACTAAATACCAATTTCATGCACTCCTAATTGCTTGATTTACCTATTTGCCTATTTACCCCCATTTACCTTCAACTCTGCAACGGAATAAGATCGATATATGATCTAGTTCCAGATCTCGTTAAAATACATACGTGTGCCATATTTTTAAGTCAATATCTTAATCGTGAGCACCAAAAAGATACAAGACTAACAGACAGACCGACGCGATAGACAAATTTATTTTATTCAAACTTAAAATATCGAGGTTTCATGACATTCTAAGCCTATTCGTACAATGAAAGTTTTAAAAAATTTTTCTTGCATTAGTATACTTCAACTGGATGTAGAAGTAATACGCAGAAATAGCATGACAAAGATATAAAAAATCATTTTGTGCCGTGGACTTCACGATAGAAGTAGAGCCTCTACTTCAAGCATTTTCCTCAATAAAACATACTACCCGAGGTAACCCACTGTTTATCCAATTTACTAGAGGAAAGCCACTACGCATTCATACTTCTTGAAGAAACCCACTGCGCATCCATTTTACTCGAGAAAACCCACTGCGCATCCATACCACTTGAGGTAACCTACTGCGCATCAATGGTATTCAAGGAAAGCCACTGCGCATCCATAACACTCGGGGAAACCTACTGCGCATCCATACTACTTGAGGTAACCTACTGCGCATCTATAGTACTCTAGAAAAGCCTCTGCGCATCCTAAGTACTCGAAGAAACCTACTGCGCATCCATACTACTAGAGGTAACCTACTGCGCATCGATGGTACTCGAGGAAAGCTACTGCGCATCCATAATACTCGGGGAAACCTACTGAGCATCCATATTACTCGAAGTAACTTTATAACATGATATTTGAAATCGTCTACCCCAAAAACCTATAAAACGATATATCACATCGATAGTGGGGGTTGGGGTGGTGGTAGAGGGTTGGGGGTGGGGGTGGATTAAGTAAAAAAAAAATTGAGGCCATAGGTTCTTGTATACACGCTAAATTACAATTTTATTTTTTTTCACCCCCTTTAATAATGGGGTGGGGGTAGTAATGGAGGTGGCTAATATCAAAATTTTTTTGAGACCTTAGCCTTTTCTTATATATACTAAATATCAATTTCATGGACTCTTACCTGCTTGATTTACCTATTTACCCCAAATTTACCCCAATTTACCCCCGACCCTTTGACGGAACCAGATGAAAATATAATCTAGTTCTAGATCTCGTTAAAGTACATATGTGTACCAAATTTCAAGTCAATATCTCAAACGGTTCCTGAGTAAACGTGCGCACAAGAAAAAGTTACAGACATACAGACCGACAGACAGACAGAATTTTTTTTTTCGCTCAAACTTTAAATCTCGACGTTCCATGACATTCTAAACCTATTTGAACAATAAAAATTTTTAAAAATTTTTTGGTCGTTACTATACTTCCACTGGATGTGGAAGCAATTGAACTGATTCAGTGATCTTTTGAAAAGCATATTAAATAGTAATAATAATTCCCTTAAGAACATATTTTGAATTACATACATTATTCTACAATAGATACTTAGCGGGAACGGCTCATTTTAAAACAGATAATCACAGATTATCGGGTAAAACACCAACGTAATCTGATAGAGTACTGCTTACACAATATTAATCATCATAATAACAAACGCATACGGTTGCATAGCGCAACTAATTGCGCAAGCGCTAGAGCATTTTACACTATAGAAGTCTGGCAACCTCGAAGGAGGCAAACGCTACCGTTATGTATAACAGTTTTAAATACATTGAGTCAGAGAGGTACTATTTATATAACGAGGTGTAAACATACCAATCGTATGAACAAAAAAGTGTATGTAAAAAAAGATAAAAATCCTTTCCCCTATCCGCGTGCCCTTGGTAAGTGAAATTTGGCGGTTATGTATATGTAAACAGAACTAATCTATCTATATTATTTCTAGTGGAGGTGCGGGCGCCACAAATTTGTAAGGAGGCGGACACGATACAAATGCACATATATATATATATATATATATATATATATATATATATATACATACATATATATATATATATATATATATATATACCAAAAACGGCAAATTTTTCATAATTTGACACTTTTCCATCACTTCCGGTTTCCCTGGAAATGACCCCAACTTTGAAATTTTAAATGGAACACCTTGTATATTTTTACATTTTTTGGATTCCGGGGACGATTTTAAGTACGCTGCATAGTTTTAAACATTTTTTGAGACTACTTGATTTTTTTGGGCTATTTTTATTTTTGCATCTAGAGTACAGTGAATGCACTCAAATCAATCAAATTGACCAAAACATTAAGAGAAAAATGACGACAACGTCATTATCTTGTAAAACATTTTTACCTTTAATTGCATGATCTACATCACCATCATGAAAAAGAAAGAAAGTTAACTCGACAGATACATTCTCACATTCTTCTGTCACATGTTTTGCAGAGATGGGTGAAGGAAACTTTTCAATAAACGTTTCCAGGAAATTTTCTGGAATTTCCAGAACAAAGTTTTGATAAAAATCAGAGATGGGTAATGGAAACTTTCCAGAACGAAATTTTGAGTAAAATATTTGAATATTCCGAAAGTTCCCAAAGGAAACTCTCCCGGAATATTGGAAACTTTCAAATATTCTAATATGATAAAAATGAAAGTTTTCAATAAAAACTTTAATCTTTATAAAAATTTCGTTCCGGGAACTTTCAAATGGAAAGTTTCCTTTACTCATCTCTGATGTTTTCCCATAAGTGGTAATGTAAATAGAACCTTTCTTATTTAAGAATGAGAAACGTAAGGTTTAATGCGGCAACCAATCAATGATGCTGTCCATTCAGGCATAAGTGAGCAAGAAGACCGAGTATCTATTAATAATAACAAGCTAAAAACGTACTCTTCGCCTGTTCACTGAACTTTTTATATAATGGGCTTTTCCCACGTAATGAAACTTGATGATTATTTTGTCATAAATCAATTATTAACACCTAATAAATATTGTATATACACGTCATATCGTATAATATTATAATTTTAAATGGATATTTTAAAAATAAAAATATTGTCTAATTTACTCCATATTTCAAACAAGTAAACACGCTCAAATTACGTCATGGGCGGAACTCCAATCAAAATTAAACAATCTCTGGATTCATAGGGCATTTGCACGTGGCGTCACAGCTAACCTCAAAAATATGTGTTTCTTAAGATTTAAAAGTATTACCCAGCTATTATTAAAATTTTTGCTTGGTTCCCATATTTTCAACTAAAGTCTAGTTCAGTGTAATGTTTATGAAGTTCTAAATACCTTGTCCTAATAAAATAGGACTCTTTTTGTAGGTTGGAAGTCTAACCTGTAATTAGCAATCTATTTTTATTAATCAACAATATTGAAAAATTATTTACGTGAATTTTTAAATATTTGCTTGGAGCCAGTACGGCTTCAAGCTAAAAATGTGCATACAAGCATTAAAAATGAGAATAAACTTGAAAAACTTAAAATTTAAGATTATGATGCAAATGCCGTATACGAACATTAACCGAACCTCTTGATGTTTCTGAATTTTACATCTCGTTTGAAAACCTGCCGATGAGACTATTTCCATGTTGCCTAATGTATATGAATGTTTAACGTTAGAGGAAATGCTTTAATTATTTCACTAAAGAATGTCTACATTTTATCTCCGCTTTTGAAAATAATGAATTTCCATTGAATAATACCACTTCTTTTAATAAAAATGACAATAATTAACAGAAGAAACACACTTTCCACATGTCGGCTCCCAACAAATAACTCACACTTGGCAACAATGATGGAAATAAAATAGATAGGTTATGTTCTCTTATTTACGATTTACGTTGCGATCGTACGGATCTAGTATTTTGATTTCATGACTGTGTTTCTTATTAATTATTTAAAGGTGTGTGTGTGTGTGTGTGTGTGTGTGTACTGTGTAGACATTAAAAAATGGAGACAGATTTTGAGAAGGCAGCAAGTGATAATCTCCCTATTATTGACAGTGAAATGGTGAATGACAATTCCTGTTTACTTAAATAAAATAACTGTTACTGATAAATCTTTAGATTTAATAATGATTTTAAAAATTATTCAATAAAAGTAAAACGAAATAAAACATTTAAACCTAGTTGTTTATATTTATTAACTGTAATTGGTATACTACAAAAGTAAAATGAATCATATTTCAACGTTTTTATTCAGTTTTTGTACATACCTTATAAATTCAGCAGGTATGAAATACCTGTAACTATAAATGTATTATTATATATTAGTACAGTAACTAGAGGTTTTAACTTTGGAATAATGTCATATGATTTAGATTTCATTCATTTGTGGCAACTTAATAGTAAATGCACCAAAGAAGTTTCTGTAGTTTCACACGTCACTAGACTAGAACTAACAAAGCTTGATGACATGTCTGTCAATTCGGTAAAGATAGAAAGAGACAAACACTTATATGTACAATCTGCTCATATGTAGCCTCTACCAAGGGTGCTAGAGTATACTGATTGGTCATTCCGCCCATTTCGTCATCAGTGCAGAAATATTGCCGCCAATTTTAAATTCATATAACATAATAATTTTTTCTGTAGAAAAGAAGCAAATATCATAAAAAAGAAAAAATACGGGTGAGTTTTTTTAAAGAGAACTTTTCAAATATTCAATAAAAAAAACACATTCTATAGGATACTCTACGCAGTTTTCTGTAAATAATGTTAGTTTTAGACATTCTTAATTTTATAGTACGAACTTAGTTGGTAAAAGACTCAGTTGGTAAAATAAAGCAAAAATAAAAAAAACCTTACCAAACCCCATTTGGGTTTCGAACCCAGGACCCTTTGATTCCGAGTCAGTCAATCAATCAATCAAAACAAATTTGTTAGTATTAGGGATTACAATAATGCGCCTGGGTCAGATCTCGGTTCAGAGCCGACTGCACAACCACGTCGCGTAGTGTCGTGGTGAATATGCGATCGGATGAAGCGGGTCTGGTCTCAGCTATGACAACGGAGCAAATGGAAGTTAGGGCTCCTGTTTAAGATATAAAAACTTAAACCTAACAGTTTGTACATATAACCATGATAAAGTTTTAAAATACTTAAAGACTACTTAAAGTTAAAACTGAGTTCTTATTAGGGCGTACACACGCGCACTGTTTTTTTTTTTTTTAAAGATGATAACCAATGGCGACATTCATCCGATGGTCTGTCTGCCTTCGGAAAGGTAGGGTGGAAGGTAAGTTATGATTTAAACGGTTTTGATTTGCGAGAAGTTATTGGTCGAGAGGGGATTTAGAAAAGGGATAAAAAGGACAAAAGAACAAAAATTAACAAAACTAACAAAAATGAGACGAATAGAGAGAATAGAAAGGGGTTTGAGGGTAAAAGGTGGTGAAAGGGAAATTGTTGTATAGGAAAATGGGGCTAAGGAAGTTGCCGAAAGACAGGCAACGCCTGGTATGGTAATGGGTGTTTCAAGTTGAAAAGTATGGCATTATGCTGACTGATTCGTGTAATGTCGCGGGTTAGCAGACTATCGCCCAGTTTGAATTGATAGAATTTGTGCTATATATTCTAGACGAAGTCTGCTAGTGGGGTTATGTCGTGGCAACGTGCGTAGAGATCTCTGAGGGAGGTGTACCTACCGGAGTCTGAAATGACCTTAAACGAGAAACGTAAGGTTCACTGCGACAACCAATCAATGTTGCTGTCCACTCAGGCATAAGTGAGCAAGAAGACCGAGTATCTATTAATAATAACAAGCTAAAAACGTACTCTTCGCCTGTTCACTGAACTTTTTATATAATTGTTACACATTCTATAGCATACTCTTCGCAGTTTTTTGTAAATAATGTTAGTTTTAGACATTTTTAATTTTATAGTACGAACTTAGTTGGTAAAAATAAAAAAAAAACAATACCAAACCCCATTTGGGTTTCGAACCCGGGACCCTTGGATTCCGAGTCAAAAGTGTAAGAACTACACCACCACCTTAAAAAAGAACGTAAAAGAATGTAAATTTTTACATTATAAGACACGAGCTAAAATCATATCTTCACGGTTGTATATTACATTATGAAATGTATATTTGTAAAATATATAAATATTTTGATATTAAAATAAAATATCATTCCACCAGATTTCTATTCAATGACAAAAACATAAAAGTCAAAAAATTTTTTTTCAAATTTAAATCTTTAATAACATTTTTATGTACCGATCGATTTGGGTAAAAAACAATAGGGTTCTTCCCCTAGATAACACTAACTTACTGACCAAATTTCAGTACAATCGGATTTTTCTTTCTTGAATTATCGTGCTTACAAGAAACGTAACGGACGGACGGACGGCCATTTTGAAAGTTGTTCAGAATTCGTTCACTAACACACTGATATGAAAATTTTTTGTCTGTGCGCGATATTTACGGTTTTAGAAATGTGCCAATCAAATGCAATATACTCTTCGTTTTCGATTTGCGAAGAGTATAATAATAAGACAATGCACCGGAACACCCTTAATTATGACTAAAGTTAATTCACCTGAGAGCAGTTAATTTTTTTGCTAATATTCTGGTCGGAACGTTGTTTAACCCAACATGAATCAATTTCATGGCCGATTTTGTTGCACAAACTATAGAGTTTATAAATTTTATTTTGATTTAGAGTCTCACTGCGATGAGAATTTTCTATTTCTTTTTACAATTAGATTTTGTGGCCGAACTCGCCACACGTAAAGCATCGTTTACCACGTTTAAAAGTGGTGCCACTAGTACCAGGAGAAACATGTTATAAATGCAAAGGACGTTTACTTTCAGTAGCCAGGTAGTAAAGTTATCAATTCTTTCTTAATTTCACCAATGGCGAGCTCTACTAACTCGTCTTCAGAAAATTTAATATTAGTAAGATCGGATAATAAAATTTTGTCCCTTGCAAACACACAATAAGAACCAAAGGTGTCGCTTGTCAGCATGACCTCATTCCTCAATTTCTCTAACTTAGGTAATAGAGCGGGAGCTAGGTGGCTTTTTCGGCAGCTCATCGTTTTATGAACTTTGAGATATTTTTATGATTTAATGGATGATAACGATTCATTAAATCGACTTCTGGCGGGACACCTCCTGTCAGGAGCGTCACGTCACGAACACTGTTTAAAAATCAGTGAAATCATGTCATCGTTACAAGGCTGATTTTTTTTGGGTGTACACATTTTATATTTAGAATGAATAAAATAAGATTGCCAGAAAGTGTGGGCCGTCAGGAGGCGCAGCCAGAAAGGTAATAATGATACAATACATCTGAGGCACGGTACGGAGTCAAGTTAGCCGAAAGTGTTAAATTCCTGTATATTTAAGAGCCTATGGTACTTTTGTTGACACTAAGAACTTTACGGGGAGGCTATTCTATTGTTGAAGGAGCTTATATTTACGTTTTAAAAAGGAGCCAGAACTTGTAACGATGAGTTTAGAGTTCTGAGATGAAATATGCGGAAAAAAATCCAATTTTCTTCAAAAATCCTAAACATTTTCTTTCTGGCTAGCCTTATTGACGGAAGTTTCTTTCTGGGAATTTTTTTCTGTGTTCAGAACATTTAAATAAACATTCTCAACCTTAAAAAAGTTTGTAACGATCATGTTATATAACTCCGTTTTTTGACATCTTTGACCTTTCCGGTTGCGCCACTGATGGCCCACACTTTCTGGCGATCTTATTTTATTCATTCTAAACATAAAATGTGTACACACAAAAAAAACTGGCTTTGTAACGATGATATAACTTCACTGATTTTTATATCTTGAACCATGGCCAACTCGACGGGCTGACATATGCCAGAAGTCTATTTTGTCATTATTTAAGTTTGATAGAATTAATCAGCGCATAGAAAATGCTTGTAACGATGAGTGTCCGAAAAAGCCACTTAGCTCCCGCACCATAATGAGAAATAGGGACTTTTTATCAATTTTTCAAATATGCCACTGTTTGAGGCCCTAATTATGTACATAATATTTTTTTAAGGCATTTCTTCAGAACACTGTTAAAGATCTGTTTTTTTTTAAATTTAATAAAATCAAGTGAACAATCACAAAATGAATTTTTGTGGTTGCCATTGGAAACAAACTAACATTAATCAATATGTGATATTTGTCACATTTGTATACAGGGTAATTCAGAATGATTCAGCTGAGTTCACATTAGCCTATATCGAAACCTGTTAACTTAATAATGACTTACTATTATATATAAAAAGGAAGACTAACTTTTCAAGTTTTACAGTTGCCATCGATAGATGTCTCTATATTTGTGTATGCACCAAACATGGTAATTCTAAAATGGTGACTCAACAACAGAAAGCATTTTGTGTGCTCGAGTTTGTTAAGTGTGAATTTCTGAATACAGTTCAGCTATCTTTATTAGCTCTGCTAAATAATACAAGAAATACATAGTAAAAAAAACACAAATATCCCACAAATCAGATATAAAAATACAACTCTGTTACATCACTTTTCCTTTACATAATCCATACATTTACATTTGAAAATAACAATATTGCAGGCATTTTCAATTTCTTCTAGCAGTCGTTATAAGATCGTAAACCTTTATTAAACAAGTGACTTTGTCCATAGTTTGTATTCCCTCTGTAACTCCGAAACGATTGTTTTTTTGTTGATTTATCTCTACATTTCTATTACAGTTATGTATTGAAGAATACTGATTACTCAAAAGCATAACCTTCGATTTTTCCATATTAAGTGTTAGATTATTTTCTGTAAGTATGCTCTAAAGCTTCATCGAGAGTTTCAACTATAACATCAATATTCTCACCAGTTACATAAATCAAGATATCATCAACATTTGTATTTCTACATTTTTTTATTTATGTTACAATATCATTCAAATATAATATGAAGAATATTGGCTCAAGCTCAGATCCTTGGGGTACTTCTCACTTACACTATCTTTATATTTACACACTTGCATTTGATTGATTAAATATGAGTTGATCCACTTCAAAACTGTAACCTGAACTGAAACCCATTCTCTCCAACTTTCCCAATAACAGCTGTCTATTTATTGTTTCACAAGCTCTTTTAAAGTCTAAGAGTATTGCACCGACATATAGCTTTTTGTCTAGAGCACTGAACTAACATGGACTGTATTGCAGTTTCATAGGAATTATTTTTTCTAAAATCAGCTTGATAATTTGTTAATAGATTATTATTTTCAATAAAATTGCACAGATCGTCTTTTACCAATAATTCAACACTTTTATATGATGGCAACATGTTAACTGGTCGACAGAAGTTCCAGTATCACTTTGACATGGTGTGTGTAATAATAATAATAAATCAATTGAAACTTGTCCTAGATGGCTAAAGACGCTGAAGCGCCATTTTGTAAGATGGCCGATCTCATTGAGGCCCCATTTTGTAAAATGTCCTCATAGCTACTTACTTTACTAAAAATACTGAAAGGCTAAAAAGGATAAACTCCAAAATGAAATGCTAAATGGCTACAAAATAGGACAACTATAGCACACACGTGACATTGATAATAAAATTTAATAAATGCTACTTGGATAAAAAAAAAACTAAACTAATTGGGGTGGCCCAAAAAGGTACATGAGCTAAAAACAAGGCCCACCGCAAAATAGATTAGGCCGCAGCTAGCCAGTATCGTTGGAGGCGAGGGCGTGAATATGGCTAAAAAAAAACAAATATTGGTACACAAAATCTCAAATGCTTTGCGGGCGCCCGGTCCTTTAGGAAGACCGTGAAATAGGAAAATATACAGTACGACAAATATTAAAACACGAACATACTAATAGTATCGATTTAATATCGAATAAAAATAATGTACAAGTTTAGATTTACAATTGAAGTAGATAAACAATGGTAGGTTTAAGTTAGTGTTATGATATATACAATGCAGGTTACTTCAGGCCATTCAAGCAATAAACGCGATCAACAAGAAACTAAGTACACTATAAAATTAAAATGTGACTTAATCAAGCTCTAGCGATGGGGGTTCAACCACAAATATCATATTACAACGAAAATCAAATTATTCTACCCAATATCAGAAACTCAGTGTTTCTATTCATAAAAAAACAATACTCAATCACTACTACTTTATTCCACGACAAAATTATTAAAGGTTATCGCAACAAAGGACTGAAATCTTGAATTTATGAGTGAAATAAACACATTTACTCAGTTTCACAGAATAGCAAAATAATTTGCACCACAAAGTGATAACAAACACGGCTGAGATATAATCAAAACTTCAAGTACTGAAAATAGTTTCGAATTAGGCAGAAGGTTTGACAGATGTCATAAAAATATATCACTACAAAGGGAAGGGTTGATTACCGTATAGTCACTGACAAAAGAATTACAACGTTATAGATAGATAATGCAGCTTTATTACAGAGCAAACAAACACTACTATAAAAATAACAGTTAAGTAGGTGATTTAATTTAAACGGTTTGTTACTTGATACCTCAAAATGTACGCAATAACTATAACTACAATAAATTACGTAATAACCATAAATCTACAATAAGTTACGCAATAACTATAAATCGACAATAAATTTATCAATGACGAACACATAACAACTAATTAAAATGTATAACTAACGATATTAACTTATCTACTAGAATAAACCACACGGTAAAATTACGAAATGTGACCCCACGGCCATAAAACATAACAGGGTTAAAATTGGTTTCAACCAAGAGGATATAAAAACAGGGACTGGGCGCAAAAGGCGTAAAATTCCACCCCTTTGGCTTTGTGTCAGTACTTGGCACAAACCCTTAACCACACGGTAAATTTGATGAAAGCTTTCACCAATGGTACTCAATACCAAACGTGACTCTAAACGCACTGTAGTCTTAAAATATAAAAAAAAATTAAAACAGTAAGATTAAGAGATGCATAGGGCTCTCTAAAATCTGCTTTTTGATTAGCTGCTTTTGAGTTTAAAAAAATTAATCCTGCCTGAGCAGTAAATTCTCTACACTTAATATTTGCAAATACTTGGAGAGGTAGTACTTGAACACAAGAAATAACAAAAGAACACTTAACTTGAGCAAATGTGTTTGCCAGACATCAGTAGAAGATCCTTACAAGCTGGATACTGCTAGGCGACAGATCCAAAAATCAATAGGGAGACACCATTAAAACTCGGGGTTTAGGTTCCATGTTTCGTTCACCACTTCAATCAGCTGTTGAAATATAACGTAGCGCGTTGCTCCTACAGGTTCACGTGACAATGAAATGGCCGCTTTAACTTTTGCCTCCTACTATCGGAAAACTCTGGGTGATCCACGCATTAGTTACAAGCATTAATTAACCATTGTCGTAGTCGCAATGAAAATTGCATCAGCATTAATCACATGTACATGATCAGAAAACTTCCATATAATATACGGGGTATCTTACAAATCAGTAAGGATGTTGTAACTGCACACTTCACACGTGATTAAATTAGAAGAAAGTAATCATTGTAATTTAGTTGGCCGTCTTGACTACGTAGATGTAAAAGCAACGTTTTATTCGAAAATTTCAAAAATTATTAATGTATAATGCCAGAAACTAACGTGCTAGGATATGCAACATGTGCTTGATTATTTAATGTTTTACTACTTCATGTCGTGATTACTTGAAATATCTCTTACTTTGTGCACTTAATTTGTGTACTTAATTTGTGAGTTCAATTATAAATCCTAAAATACAATAATACGCAATTAGCTCTGAAAGTTAAATGGAAAATGATTTACTCGCCTCCATCCAATTAAGTAATTGAACAAAATTTGTATAATTTTAACGAGACGTCATCAAAAAACGAGCTACATGTTCAACGCTGCTAACCAAAAAGACCAAATTCTGATATCCTTTTCGCGCATCCCCGCGGAGCATTTAGCGAGCTATGCACGAGACATCTCAATTACCTTTACTACCCGTACGAGCTTACAGGGAACCTCTACCATATGCAACCGATATTATTAAAATTTAAGCTAACTTGTAACAAACCAACTAGGTGGTGTTACACAATTTATTTTGTAAGTTCAGTTTACAAAATGAGGGCAGGTGACAATGTATTTATTGGTTTAAAACCTGACCTTGGTACAAACATGCATCTTTACATATAGTGACAAATATTAAAAACCTCTATATATAAAAAGATGGAGAAAACAAAAATAAAAAAGAACTATATCACGAACTTATTGCACAGCTGTTCATTGGAAACTATGTTATATCAGTGTAATCTAATATACCAAAAAATTGATGTTGATTTTTCAACACATACAGGAAATAAAACTCCCTTTTTAAGCATGTTTTTTCTACTGTAGTTTTAGCATTATAGTTGTCTTGTTTTGAACCAATTGTATGTTACATGATTTGTATTAATGTTAGCATAGTCACTTTATTTGTTTTATAAGCACTATTGTTTTCTTACTTGTAATTAGTTTTTGGTATTTGTAAGATGAATCCTTAAATAAATAAATAATCAATGGTGAGTTGTTTCAATTTTATGAGTTGTATTAATTTTATTTTAAGGCTGTTTGAACTCAGTTTTTTTAGATCAGCTGTTATTGATTGTAAATTTTGGTCGCTTGATAAGAGAAACCCTTATTGAAATATTCAGTGCGATGAGCTAGAACTGTTAGTATAATGTCGCGATTTCTGTAACCCATAGAAGTCACATCGAGCACTTACAATGAGTGAGAAAACCATAGACAACTTTTCTTGTGTTTATTGTGTTTGTACTTGCTACTGCAAACCTAATTAAATATAATGTGAAATCGGATGCATCATGTTGAATTACCCTGTATAATGTTATAAATCAGGTGCGGCTAAATGCAAACCTCGATACCTTAAAATGAGCATATGCTACAACTTTTCTAAAATTAGATTGTTAGGTTTATGTTTACACCTACAGTTGCATAAAATTTAATTTTACATTTTAACTTTTTTTTTATCTATTTAACGTCGGCCTATTTCCGCTACCAGACCCTATCGCCGATGCCAGGAGACGAGCTGCTCCCAACCTGGAAATTTAGCCAAACCTCTTCTCGTAAGAAGAGTAGTTCTTTTACTTGCCTAACATTTAATAGACAAGGGACCCCCTGCTTTACATCCCCTCCGAAGGATGGTATATCCACTACGTAATCGTCTTGAAATTACATATTTTCCGCGTATACACTGATACAAGCCATTAGAAGGTGGGACGAGATCGATGTGTTTCCCAAGATAGATTTCACCCATCCAAGTACTAACCACTCTGCACGTTGCATTACTGGAGTATCGAGAGTGTGTTTGTAACACAGTGAAGACGTATCTACGCTCGCCCCTAACATTTCAGTTTAGTTCAGACATATCAGATCGCATCTCTAGTAAAATTATTGGATATGCTGATGATAGTACTCTTCTTTCAGCCCATAATAATATGAATAACCTCACTAATATGTCAGCAGATGCATAACAACAAGCCGAGCAATATTTCTCTAATGTAAAACTAAGTCTAAACACTCAAAAAACCCAAAATTTAATATTTCATCTAAACACACAAATTCATATGTGAGGCGGAAAGCAAAAAGGGACCTCTTGTCGGCGATGTCAATTTTTCAGTACAGTCGAATTAGTGGTTTGGGTCAAAATAATCGATTTTCGGATTTTTGCGATTTATTACCTTTACAAGTTGTAATCGATTACAAAACCGATATAATTGGATGAGACACTTAAAATAATCGATAACGCAGTCGATGTTCGGCCCTGGAAAAGGTACCTCTTGTCGCTTATGGAGAAATAACATGGGGCCGACAAGAGGTCTCTTTTCATAAACGCACTAGTAACTTAAACAAAAAAAAACATAGAGATATGATTTTTGCACCAAATTGTTCGGAATTAAAGCTTAATTCATTTAATATCAATAACTAAAAACTGGAATTTGCCGACAAGAGGTCCCTTTTTGCTTTCCGCCTCACATATTGACAATAATAATCCAGTTAAGTGCTTAGGTATTACTTTATATAGCAAATTGACATGGGAAAGCCACGTAAATTGCATGTCCAGAAAATTGTCCAGTAGAATATATTTGCTGAAAAAACTTAAAAATCAAATCGATCAAAATGTTGTCTTGACTGCATATCATGGACTCTTTCATAGCATAATGTGTTATGGAATTTTACTGTGGGGTGGCTCTGCACACACTGTCAAGATTTTAAAATTGCAAAAGAGAGCTATCAGAGTTATTACGAATTAAAAAAAAATTTAACGAAAGCTGTAGACCTTTGTTTAAAGGGTTATGTATCCTCACTTGCACTAATCAGTATATTTGAGAGTGCATTCTTTTTGCTAAAAACCATCTGTCTCATTACCAAACTCAAAATTGCTACAAAACAAGGAATGAATCTGTTGTAGTTCCTTTTTTCTCTTTGACTATAAACATAAATTCATTTAAATATCTATCGGTAAAATTCTACAACCTACTGCCAAATATCTGGAAAACACTTAAGGATATTGCGTTTGCCAAGAAAGTAAGAAATTTCCTGAAAGAAAACGTCTTTTATGATATTGATGAATTTTTCACGTATTTTAATTGTTCTTAAATGTAATGTAAATGTAAATGTGCATTGTTTTTTTTTAATGTTATATTCCAGTTTATAATTGTAATACTTTTATATTGATGTTCTTATGCCATTGTTTTTATTTTATCTTACGTAAGTGTCTATATTCATCTTTGTATCTGATCAGTGTAAACGATACTGCATGGTCACAAACAATAAATAAACTACTACTACTACTACTTTTGCAGAATTTGTAATTGGTTATCAAAGGACACCGCACATTTTATAGGTAAATTGGGGGCCTGTCAAATTTGATGCATTTTTGATATGTTGTAGTTGTTTCTTTCAGGGCTAGAAACTGAACCTTACCAATTGTGATTAATAAACACTTAACTTACTTAACTATCTTAACTCTATTGCTTAACTATATTTCTATATTCTCTCGGGGTGGCTTGGACGCTTAGGGCGCTGAGATCCTCCCCGCTCACATATGCAAAGCGCCAGATGGCTTATATCGAAGTGTGCTTCATTTGCACCCAAAACTAAATAAACATCAGTTATATCAATCTTAAACAGTAGTTCAACTGATTCTAAACAATAAGTTCCTTTGGCGAAACTTCAAATTATGGACAGTTTCACCGATAGATGGCTCCAAAGATTGGACCTACCCCTCGATACTCTATCAACGATTTCTCAAAACGTACTGCAAGTATTGAAATGATAACTGCTGGAAATAAATAATCAGACTATTTACCATTATTTGGTCTCAGATAGATGTCTGAACTTCCGGTTTTGCCGGAAGTGAAGTCAAATCACGTTTTTCGAATGCACAACACCCGTTTACTTCAATTTAATACATCATAACCATAAGTAGCTTCATTAAAATTCACTATCTTAGTGAATAGGTAAGTACGTGCAATGATTGATAGAACATTGATGCTAGCTTGGTACCGGGTACATTATAATCTTGGCATAAAGCAAAGTTGATTTTATTTTTCAAGATATAAAACTGCAGTTGTGTCTAGTCAATGAAAACTAATTATCTGTGATGCCTTTAAGTAGAATAGGCAGATTTCGTTTTTCTTTTCTTTAATATTTACTTATTTTAATCATTCATTAATAGAAATTCATTAATAAAAATCAAACCAAAAAAAACTTTATTTCAAATTAATTAACAAAGAACAGCATTCCTCCCCTACCACGTGTCGGAGCCAGCCAGATATACATGGTGCGAGGCAAAAGGCGCTAGTGTAAATAAAATATAAAAAGTGTCATTGACTGTGGGGGGGAAAATCGCTAGTGATGCGAAATTGCATCTAATTGTTTTGTTTAAATTCCTCTGCTGTTCAAAAATTAATAATAATTATTCTAAAATTGTGGCAGTCAATAGGGATTTAAAAAGACAAAAACAGCGATTAAGAATATAAGTTTCATATAACTTTAAGTAACTAATTTAATCTAGTCTAATCGCTAAACTTCGACGTCCATTGCGTCACAGTCACATTAGACATTATTGTGAAAAGAAACAGTGTTCAAAACATTCTCCTCACTAAATTACGATTTTCTGAGGAAATTCTTGGATTTAAAAAGCAAATTTTTGCTGAAATAAGTGATAGATGCTTTTAAATATGGTTGTGTAGTCAATTTCTAAAATAAACAATTATGTGCATAAATATTTAAACAAACTTCTTTTAAATAATTCGTTTGAATAATAAAAAAGTTGATAAAAAGCTACCTTTTTATCAAGTTGAATACTTTATCTATTCTAGAAGATAAAACAAATTTCTAAGTGTACAGAGTGGACTAGCTAAATGATAAGGAAATAAAATTCAAGTGATGGAGTGTGGCATATGTAAAGAGACAAAAAATAAAGAAGTGTTCAGCTGTGATGGCTGTGAAAACTCAGTGTGTAAATCGTGTGGGAATCTTACATCTTCTGAAGTTAAAGTCCTACAACTGAAAGAGGGAAGAGCATTGAAATTTTTCTGTCCTAGATGCCAAAATTATGATGCTAGATCACATCTCCAGAAAATAAAAAAATTGGAAATAGAAAATACTAACTTGAAGGAAACATCTAAAAACACAAACCCAACACAAGATGTACTTATTAAATCAATTGTAGAGACACTCACAATAACATTTGAAAATAGCTTTAAAACATTGAGAGGAGATATAAACTGTTTGAAATCTGAAATAAATAAAATAAATGAAAACAAGTCTTCAATAAAAACAAGTAATGAAACAAAAAGCCATCCTGCGAAGAAACCACAAACGCCAACAAATGAAAATTCAGTATTACCTTTACAATTCTCAAAAGTTTTAAAGAAGAACACACCAAATAAAGAAAATCTTGTTGCTTTAGAAAACAAACAAAAAGCAATAATGAAGTCAGTGATCGATTTAGAAACAGATAATAAGTATCAAGAACAAAAGGTTGTTGAGGGAGGTCAATTTCTTGATGACAATCCGACGCATTCTAGTGTTACAAATGAAAATAAATCGAGCTTTCATGAAGTTGTAAACAGAAGACAAAGAAGATATGTCCAGAGGAAGAGAATAGCTGAAGGGGAAAATGCAAATTCCTCAACCTCTTCTAACCAATCGCCATCATGGGCAATAGAAAAGAAAGTCTGGCTCTTACTTTCGCGAATAAAAAGGGACATTACCGAAGGTGATATAAGTTCATTTGTAAAATCAAAACCAGGGTGTAAGGACATTGACTTTATTGTTAAAGAACAGCCATCAGAAAAATCTCAAAATAAAAGTTTTATGTTTGGAGCACCATTCTCCATGATAGAAGAAGTATATAACACCAGTTTTTGGCCAAAAGGAACCGGTTATCAAAGGTTTGACTTCCAAAAGCACAGAATTAATCAATATAATAAGGTAAACAGCAATAGGCCGGACGATTTTTTATAATAAAAGAGCAATCAAAAGCAAGTACTAATATAGAAAAACTTCACTCTGCGGAGAAATGTATTTTTCCCCCGATTGACAGCAAGTATAATAATTTTACATCAAATATTCCAGCAAAATCTGTAAATGAAAACATTCTCATTTCAGACAAAAAAAATGAAAACAAAAAATAATTTCAATTTTAATATTCTACACTTAAACATACAAAGTATTCGTAATAAAATTAATGAGATTGAAGTATTTATTGCCGAAAATGAATACTACGACTTTCTACTTTTTAACGAACATTGGTGTACTCAGGATGAACTAAAATATTTGGGTATCAAAAATTATACTCTTGTCTCTGAATTTTCAAGAACACATTATTCCCATGGAGGTGTAGCCATATATGCCTTACAAAATTATAAATGCTCAATAATAACTCAAATTAATGAAATTTCTGATGAGTTAGACTGTGAAGTAGTGGCAGTCGATACAGAAAAGACAAGAATAATGACTGTATACAGATCCCCCAATGGCGATTTCAACATATTTATCGAAAAAATATCAATGGCATTAGATATACTAACAAAAAGTAACAAATTAATTTTCGTCTCGGGTGACTTTAATGTCCAATTTCAAAATAAAAATGATCGCAAAACGCAAATCCTAACAAACATATTTGAATCTTTTGGCCTTGCACCCACAACTCAAGCTAATACCAGAATCAATAACTGTTTGGATAACATTTTTACTAATGTGTATCCCAACATCTATAAAGTTAATGTCGTTGACACCAAGCTTTCTGATCATCTTGCCATACACTTACAAACTAATATCAAAACAAAGTCAAACAATATAAGAATAAACTACCGTCCTTTAAATGATGAAGGACTTGCTAACTTAAATAATTTTCTCTTGACACAAGATTGGAGTTTTGTATATTGCTGTGACCTGAGCGTGCACAAAAGATTTGAAATGTTCATCGGTGTCATAACTGATGCAATTGATATTATGTTTCCGATAAAATCAAAAGTAATAAATACCGAAAAAAAGCAATCAATTAATTGGTTCAACAACGATCTACGTGAAATGAGAAACCATCTGCAATTATTACATGAATATTCTAAATTACATCCTACTGTTGATAATATAACTACTTTTAAAACTTTCAGATCTTTCTATACAAAAGAACTGCGAAAAAGTAAAATAAAAGCCCACGATAATTTTATAACTTCACACAACAATCCACAACAAGCCATGTGGAAAATCATTAATAATAGTAAGCCTAATGCTCCTCATATTACTAATAAAATTACGTCAAATGATTTCAATACATATTTCGCTAATGCAGCCTCAAACATAGTCAAGGAACTACCAACTTGTAACAGGATATATACAGATTTTTTGGATAATTTTACACCACCTAACACTTTCAATTTCACTTTGATATCTAATGAAACAGTTCTTACAATAATAAATAATCTTAAAAACAAAAAAAGCAAGGATGTGTATGATATTAGCACACAAATAATTAAATCCATTAAATTTTCTATATTACTACCTCTAACAACATTAATAAATATTAGTCTAGCCAATAGAATATTCCCAGACTGCTTAAAAATATCAAAAGTCGTACCCATCTACAAAAAAAATGATATAAATGACCCGTCAAATCACAGGCCTATTTCTGTCATACCATCAATAGCTAAAATCTATGAATCGTCCTTAAAACAGCAAATAACAGATCATTTTGAAAGTGAAAATTTATTTAGCCCAAGTCAATTTGGATTTCGAAATAAATTATCAACCACCTTGGCTTAACCAGTCAGGTAAATCTAGGATTTGAACAAAAGCAATTTATTTGCTCTAAGTTTCTAGATCTAACCAAGGCGTTTGATTGTGTATCACATCAAATTCTCATAAATAAACTGCACTTTTATGGCTTTACAATAGATAGTATCAGGCTTATTGAATCATATCTCAGCAATAGGCAACAGTATGTCGCGTATAACAACAGTATATCAACCCGACTTGACATGAAGACTGGTGTACCACAGGGCTCAGTCCTTGGTCCAGTTTTGTTTCTAATTTATATTAACGATTTACCTTCTTCGACAGACAACACAACCTCAACCATCCTGTTTGCTGATGACACAAATCTTACCACACGAAATACTAACTTAGACGATTTAAAGGTATCAATGCTAGAAACAGAATCAAAAGTAGAAGATTGGTTTCTTGCGAACCAATTAAATCTCAACATCACTAAGACTGAGACCATGATTTTTAGTCTTAGAAAAATTGATCAATTTGATAATCCAGATTCAGTTAAGTTTCTTGGTGTTTATTTGGATAGCAAATTATTATGGGATAGTCATACTGATCATGTATGTAGAAAAATTTCAAGAAAAATATACCTACTTCGCAGTTTGACTCATCAGGTATCTAGAAAAACCCTTATCACTGCATATCACAGTCTCGTTCATTCCGTAATATCATATGCTATACTTGTGTGGGGACATGCTAGCTCTACTGCTGATGTGTTCTCCTTACAAAGACGAGCAATAAGAATTATTGCGGGTCTCAAATTCAGAGATGACTGTAAATCCAAATTTATTGAACTAAAAATATTAACAGTTCCTTGCACGTACATTTACCAATGTCTACTGCATATCAAAATGAATCTGGAATCATACACGAAACGTAACGAAATCCATACTTACCACACACGTAACAGGAATGATCTGGATAATACCTATTTAAGATTATCAAAAACCAGGGTTGGTACGACATTTTGGGGCATTCATCTCTACAATGCCTTACCACTTGAAATAAAACTCCTGTCGCTAACATCTTTTAAAAGTAGAATCAAGCAGTATCTATTAAAAAATGCTTTCTATAGCACAGAAGAATTTTTAAACAGCAAATTATTTACAATATAATTACGAAAGCTCTTGTGCGCTCGTATGTATATCTTTAAATAATAACTAAACATAGTCTGTAATTGAGAATGTTTCATGTCCACCTTTTACTCATACTTATTTTAAAATTGCTTTACATACTTAATCTGCACATGCTTTTATTCAAAATTATAGTTTTTAAATTTTTATCCATTTTAATATGTTTTACTATATTGTATCTACCAATTATTTCTTACATATTACATTGCTTTTATCTATTTTAGTATGTTTTACTGTATTGTATCTACCATTTGTTTCTTACATGTATTGTTTTATCATTTTATATTTTTTCCCTTTTGACCTGTGTAAATACTATTTTGTATAATGAGCACCAATAAAGTATCTTATCTTATCTTATCTTATCTTACAGTCTCCAGCATCTTCAAGCATCAAAATTAATAACAAAGAGAAACTCGCGTGCACTATTCTGTCCTTTCCTGACGATCTGATTGGTTGAAGGAAACCAGTGGGAGGAAACGTTAACCGTCTGTACATAAGCGGAAAAAGATGGAATAGTGCACGCAAGTTTCTTTTTCTGCTTCACTTTCTCTAGTCAGTGTTTCTCTAGTTGAGTGTTGTAAGATACGTATGGATGGGTATTTTACGTGTGCTTCGTAATGTACATATCCTAAACAAATCCCACGTACACGTAGCAAATTGAATGCGCAACGATACAAAGGAGTTTAAATGGCGGGGGCTCAATCGAGATGAGTATCGCATGCTAAAACCCAGTTCCTTTTCTAAGTTTCAAAGTAAGTCATTCTTATCATAAAACCTAACATGCAGCATGTGGGATTTATTTTCTCCATGAATAAGGTTTAGTTAACTTGAAATCAAGTTTTTTCTGTTTGATTTCTATTAATGAATTATTAAAATAAGCAAATATTTAAAAAAATAGAAATAATCAGCTATGCCATTTTTGCTAAAAATAAAAAAGTTTAATGTAAACTGCCTGTTCTGCTTGAAGGTCTCACAGATAATTAGTTTTCATTGATTAGACACAACTACAATTTTATATCTTGAAAAATAAAATCAACTTTGTCTTGTACCAAGATTATGATGTGCCCGGTATCAAGCTAGCATCAATGTTCTATCAATCAATGCATGTACTTACTTACTTACTTATTAAGATAGTGAATTTTAATGAAGCTACTTTGTTTATGATGTATTAAATTGAAGTAAACGGGTGTTGTTCATTCGAAAAACGTGATTTGACGTCACTTCCGGCAAAACCGGAATTTCAGGCCCATCAATTTGAGACCAAATAATGGTAAATAGTCTAGTTGTTCATTTCCAGCAGTTATCATTTCAATACCTGCAGTATGTTTTGAGAAATCGTTGATACAATATTGAGAAATCGTTGATACAGTACGGTAGGTCCAGTCTTTGGAGCCATCTATAGGAGAAACTGTCCATAATTTGAAGTTTTGCCAAAGGAACTTATTGTTTAGAATCAGTTGAACTACAACATATCAAGAATTCATCAAAGCACACAAGCACACAATACATGGGTTTTGCGGCTTCGGTCAAATTTCGTGAAACTCTGGGAAATGGTAGTTCTTGGTGAGTAGAAAAAAAGTCTAAATGGGCGCGAAGCTCCAAACCCCATTGGTCTCCCTCTCTCTCTCCCCCTCTCTCTCTCCCTCTCCCTCTCCCTCTCCCTCTCCCTCTCCCTCTCCCTCTCCCTCTCCCTCTCCCTCTCCCTCTCCCTCTCCCTCTCCCTCTCCCTCTCCCTCTCCCCCCTCTCCTTTACGGACGTTCGCATAATAACAGAAATGTCTACACAACCTACACTTCATGTGTTCAAGTGTCTGCATATGCTACGTTTCATATAATAGTATATTTACGCCCGAGGGTAATAAAGAGAAAGGCTGTCTCTCTTTATTCCCGAGGGTTGTATACTATTTTTTTTCACATTTTTTAAAATAGCAACTTTCTATACCCGCCCCGGGCATGAAGTTGCTACTTTAAAGGCTTCTGTGAAAAAATATATACATATCGATTGGTCCGACTTCAGCTGGTCTTATCTCGGAACCAATAGGGTTTGGAGCTTCGCGCCCATTTAGACTTTTTTTCTACTCACTGAGAACTAGAGTGAAATTGAATAGAAAAGATAACATCGTCATAGAATGCGCAGAAACCGAAATCGTTACCACGTGCTCGTTACCTAGGTAACGATCCTATTTTTACGGCCGCATGGGCGTCGCACTGCCTATTATCTTTAATATTTAAATAAAAAATGGATGGCACGGCACTGATATTATGCCAACTGTTGTACGCTGTGCGCGAACCCGTGACGTATGTTATCTTTTCTATTTAATTTCATTCTACTATTTCCCAGAGTTTCACAAAATTTGACCGGAGCCGCAAAACCCATGTATTGTGTGCGGGGTCCTTTGACAGGCCACCAATTTACCTATAAAACATGCGGTGTCCTTTGTCAAAAGATAACATTCATTATGTGAGATACAGCGAAAGCAAGATATGTGCAAGTAATAATACAGTTACTTATTATAGAAATTTATTAAATAAAATTTATTTACTACTGGTTATCGTGCCATTACTTTTTACACTGTAGGTAAATAAATGGTTTTGCTAATTTTTCATTTTAAGGAAATTAGAGTAAAAAAAAAATGAAACAAAACAATAAGGCAAGAATTCATCAATATTAAAATTTCAAATTTATTTTGTCCTTTACACCTATTATGCTTCTGTTCAGAGCTTACTGAATACCTATTAGACGCCTACATTACAATAATAAATATTCAATTCTTATATTGAAATAAATAAATAAGTGCAACAAGAACATGTTTCGTTACCCTTTTACTTTGCAAAAATTAAACTTGGAAGTACCGGTGAAGGTAAAATTCAAATCAAATTTAGGCAAAACGCAAGGGCAAGAGGAACCGGTTAGCTGATTATTGCGTGGCTGGATCGTGGATTCGTTTCTTTTTGTATGTCTTTTAGGTGAGTTAGAGTGCAAATTAATATCTTCACGATATTTATACCAAACCAGTCTGTCTTATCACTCAGGGGTAGTTTTTATTTAAGATGTTAAAAGGGGCGCCATCCACAGAAAAGTATGAGCTTTTTAAGCTACCCTGTGAGTGATAAAACCAACCGCTGTGGAATGATTAGGTCGCTCAAGAGACAGACACAAACAAATAAAATGAGAAGATGCGTTTTAGATAAAAAAAATCACAATTTATTTTTAAGCGAATTTTCAAAGATGACAAAAATTTTATGTTTCAGACAAATCAAATGGTTATAGTCAAAAAAAAAAAAATTATCAAAAATCTTATAGTATAAAAAATTCAATTTCGTGAATTATTACTAAGACTAGTTCAATATAAATAATACTGACGTTATTGAATTCTTAAAATAATAATCAAATGCAATGAAATACTGAATTTTTAGGTTACAAAAAATTGATAAGCAATTAATGACTTCATATAAAAAAAAATTTATCGATGAAAATGAAATGTCTTTATGCAATAAAGATACACAACTTAACTAGAGAAAATCACAACTTAATACTTTCTCACCGGTCCCAGGAAGAATGGACGTTACAAAATGGATTCCGATGAACTCCGGCAATCTTTGTCAGCGACCTCATTAACTCGGGCGGCTCTGTGCTATGATCTCTTGGACACCTGTTCGAATACGTTGGTGTTTTGCTGTATTGACTAAACTAAAGTTGACTTGACCTCAAAATTGACTATACTTAATGGACTATTGTTATGAGTTGTATAAGACTTTTATTTATCCTGGCAAACTGAACTGAACTAAAGTGATTTCCATATTTTATTGAATATTCATCTACTTACACGGAAACGTGTTCATGTGGATTCCAGATGATTTGACTAGGTTAATCTAATAACCCACGTGGTGTCCACAAATAATTTATAAAATTGAATAAAATCAATTAAATAAATAACGTAATTAAATAAAATAGTTAAATAAATATATTTAAATTTAAATATAAATAAGGCAGCAAAACTCCTACGTTTTCAAAAGAAAAGAGAATTTGTTTAATATGTGTTTGCGAAACTGAGACTATCATTACACAATTATGATATAAAAATGGCAGAAATGAAAATATGAAGAAATAAAATTAACAAATAATTTTAGTTACCTTTTCCTGTTATTTTCACTAAAGTAAAACCCGACAATATCAAAAGGGAGCAAAGTGTTTGCTCAATTAATTATCGTGACTTAGGAGAAACTGATTGAACTGCCACAGAACTGGAAATTAAAACTAAATCTCTCTCCGTGACAATAAATAAGGTATGATCCCCTCCAATTAGACTAATGCTGCCATATCATAATAAATCAGAAACTTCTAGATATCAAATAACTAGATTTGCAAATTTAGGGTAAACATACTCCATACTACCCACTGTAATGTGTGTAAGATAGACTCAATTGGCAAAGTCATATTTAAATGTGATTGATGGTTTCGCGTTATTTGTAGAAATATATATATCAAGCCCCATCATTAATGCGTCGTTGACAAAAACTGCTAACATAGATAACAAATTATGCTTAAATTAAAGTATACAAAAAGGTATTGATCTTAAACCTAAACATATTGTACATGATAATAGTATGTCTGGGCCTAAACAACTCTGAGATGGTAAATACTTGTACAGTGTTTCTTGTTCTTTAGATGTGTTATACAGGAATTTCATAAAAATATGTAAAGTTCCCATGTGAACGTAACACACACAGACATAACCCTAATAATCTAATTCATTTTAGAACTCAGAGTTATGCGGTCAGGTTTGTTCACGCATGCTCACTTTAAGTATGGAGGTCTATATTTAGCCGCACCTTATAAATGAACCCTATTCATTTATATGTCATGTATTCCCATGTGTAATTGTTTTTTTTCTTGTTTTAGTATGGTTCAAACTTCTATCAGCTTTATCACAGTTCGACATTTGAAGGTAGACTTGCTCGGCAACTCCTTTGTCCTCCAATGACAATATACAGATATGATAAATCTCTTCCCGGATCACCAAGAGTAAGCAGCAATTTACCGCCGAGGGTTAGTCTCAGGTTCATGGCAAGCTACAGATTTTTAACTTATTTTTTTTTGGGTGCATTAATTTCATGGTTATGTGGTTATCAACTAGAAGCATACATTTTATTTATTTTATCTGTATTTTTACTGTACAAGTCGATAAAAGCTGTAGTAAGTAGTAGGTCCCCTGTTCGTCATAATTATCCCATAGAAGGATTTGGAAACATTAGTTTCAATGATTCTTTCTGAATAAATGATACAATTTTTTTTCTGCATTTTTATTATAAAAATACCATTTAATGTGTTGATTAAGCATTAATAAAAAAAAATATGGTTAATCTTGAGTCTCCTCTTTTATATTCCCCAAAAGTTTCTTTGCAGGACTGTGGAGGCTAGAAGCTTTGCTGTCGTCACTATCACCCTGAAAATAATAATAAAAGTAAAATGGTCTCTATTGAATAAGAAATACTCAAAATTCTATTGGCCAAAGTCCTTCCGATCCCCTAGATATATTTATTGAGTTTGTTTTACTTCTACGGAAAAAGTATTTAAAAATATTTTACATTTGACAAGGTACGTTTAATATAAACTTTTGTGAGTTTATGTGTGTTCAACAGGTAATGATTCAAAATGAACTTATCGACTGGTAAAGAATTGCCATAATAAAAGTTCATATTTACTGAGAACTAGCTCAAACGTTCAATACTTTAACGTTTTCTCACCTTTTATTGTTTCTCTTAAACGACAATGTCAATTTAAAACATTTCTATATAACTCTCTACTACAAGTGTGTGTAAACCGATAAAGGCAACAGGCCACCTTGTTTAAGGGCAGGAGGTGTATGATTGCCTTACTGCGGCTCGGCAGGGGAGGCTGAGCCTCCCTTTGGAAGAAGCAGCATATCTTCCAATCTCCCAAATTAATATCATTTACTTGTAGAAATTTCTCTAATTGTCTTTCAAAATATCAAGCCTCCTCAGCAGACAATATCACGAGCTGCCACTGTGCTGAACTGTTAAAATATTTTGATTGAGCTGTGTGAACAAAACTAAGTCAAATTTATGTGAGAGCCTGGACATAGTTGGCTCTCCAAGGAAGAACATTTGTTTCAAAATTGACATTTTCACTCATGTCAGAGGTGTAACTAACGATAAGCAAGGGTATGTAATGCGTAGGGGCCCCAGCTCCTCCTGAAGCCGGGGCTCGAATCCTAAAAATCATACACATTTCTAATAGCCAAAATATTTCTTATTATAAATCAATGAATGTTTCAAGGAAAAAAATTCTGACTCACTTATTTTATTTGCTGTGTGTTTAAATGCACAAATATCAAATTACTCTCCCGAGAATATTTCTCGATTATAGCGATTCGACTTTCTTTTTAAAAGTACACACTGAGGACGACTTGATTTCTGCCTCAGAAAATCTAAAAACCTTCTATCCTGATGTCTTAAGCTCACAATTTCCGTTGCAAATGATATTTTCCGCCAACACCAAGCGAGATAAACTGGTTTACAAAAATTAACATAAACATCAATATAAAATTAATTTTAAAGAAAAACACCTATACTACTCTGAAGTGTTGATGGCTTTTGAGTCTCTTTTTAGCGATTCCGATAAGTCTTGCTACTGCGGAGCGGTCATTCTCAAAACAGAAAATCATTAAAACCTATCTCTGCAACAATAGGAATCTTCATAATCTTTTCATCCTGACCATCAAATTGGCAGAAACTAAGAAAATCGACCAAAATAAAATTGTCCACGATATTGCTGAATGTAAAGTGCGCAGGACAGATTTCTTCTCTTTGTGTTAAATCATTTATTGTTATATTAATCGTAAAATAAAAATGTTTTTAATATAAACCGGTAATTTTTTCTGGGAAGGGGAAATTGACAATTTTTGCATACCGGCCCAAAATATGAAGTTATGTCTCTGACTCATGTGCAGATACTGTGCTGTGCTGCATCTTTTTGCTCAAAAGCGGTTGTTATATCTGCAAAGGATATAAAGATACAAAATGCAGTAACACAGTATCTACACTAAAATTGTGAATTTTACAATGCAAAACAATAAAACTAATAATAGGAAAGAACACAGTATATTATGATTGTATGCCGTGGTTTTGAATAGGATTGTAAAGGAAATGGACAACATACTCAACATATACAACATAAAACACAATTTCTGCACATGTACTGCGTTTTTCAATAAATTAATTATTGTCTCGTTAATATCTTGTTTCTCAAAACTTTTAATTTGAAAAGCAATTAAGGAGAATAATGAAAATAAAATTTAATTGTTATATCTGTAAGTGGGCTTATAGTGATAATTCATAAAATTATTCTTTTAACTGAGACACTGTTAAAAAAAATATATACTGGGTGTCCCACTTAAAACTCTCGGAACCATTTTCTTAATAACTGTGACAGACATTTGCATTTCGTAAAAGGTTTTCTCTAGTATATATAAGGCTAAGTTTTGAGTAAAAACGGTTATTTTACAAATTGATTTATAGATGGCATTGCGATGCAAAGTACACAATATATTATTCATGTAACTGCTTCATATAAATCAATCAGTTTCGATAAAAAATACGTAAAATCGCGTTTTAAAAATTTTGAATTTTGGAGCTTCGACCTGCTGTATTTTTAAAATAAAGACATTTTGGAAGTTTATCCATAACAGTTTTCATTGAGAATGACTTAAGGACTCTATGCCTTGAATTTGCAACGATTCCATCGACAACAAATTACCCATGCATTTGGTGCACGGTCCTTTATTTTAAAACAAAAAACATAAATGTTTACTTCATTTTGTGAAATAAAACAAAGGTGGCTGCAACTGCTATTTCGAAATTAAATATTTTGACATTTCTGTTTATTGTGCACTGTCTAATTTCTACGTTATGTTTATGTTGTTTGTATGCTCGATTGAATTTTAAACTGTAAATTGTAGACATTCGGGACCTCAATTTGTAAAATTATCATTTTTACTCAAAATTGAAGTCATTTATATACATTCTAGTGGATACCTTTTACAGAATTCAAATATTTCTTTTAGCTATCGAGAAAATGGTTCTGGGAGTTTTAAGTGGGACACCCTATATATTTTATGGAAACTCGTTTTCAAACAGTAAAACTGCCTAAAATAATAAAATTGAATCATGAGTAATTTTTACTTCCCTTGCTTATCGAAGGGAAGCATTGTAACCGTGAAAAAATCACCCTTCTAGATCTCTCCGGTTTTTACGTTTCAGAGTACGTAGATTACGAAAATTCAAGTCATTTAATTCCGACAGTCTGTCTGTCTGTTGGCGGTGTATCTAGAAAACCATTTGACAGAGGAGGACAATATTTGGTAGGTAGTTGACACTACTGCCAACGAAGAAGTGGGAACAGTTCTGTTGAAAAATATACAGGGTGGACCCCCATAAAACACATAATCAAGGAACAGTAATATTTGTCATATAGTTAACACAACTGTCAAGGGAGAAAAATATGAACAAAAAAAAAATTAAAAATGTGATGGAGGATGATAATATTTCGCAGTTGACTCAACTGTCGAAGAAGAAAAATATGAAAAAAAAAGTACAGAGTGGTCACCCAAAATTTTTTTCTTTAAATATGACGGAGGAAGATAATATTTCGCATACAGTTAACACAACTAACTGTCAGTCAAGTTTTTCGCGTTTAAATAGAAGCGCAAAAGTTCAAATGAGAAGAAGTTATAAGTATTAAAAAAAACTTATAAAATGAGCCCTCGAACGTTAAGATAGCTTTATTAGGTCAGAAGTAAATTCAGAAAAATGGAAATTTTGAATTTTTTTTTAAATTTTGGCAAAATTTTTGAAATTTTATTAAAGTACGTGTTATGTAGGACTTGTAGAAGGGAATGTCTGGTAAAAATTTCAGATCGATATCTGCATTATTTTTCGATAGATTCAACTTTTTCTAAAAAAAAAAAAAGACTATAAGTACTTCACTTTCTGCCAGATTTTGCTATGAGAAAATAAATTCTATTCTTCGAGAGTTATTCAACAATTACAAATATTTTTCTATATCGTTGTTATTTAGAAAAAAGTGATGGAAACTGAATTTGAAAAAAAAAATTTTTTTTGCATAAAAAATTCCAATTAAAGTTAAATTTCTTTTGAATGGAATGCATTGTAGAAAAATCAAGTGTACCATTTTGAAGTGCTATTTTTTTAGTTCACTTAAAAAAAACATTATGATATAATTGGTTTTCGAAGAATATGAAAAAGTAGTGTGCGCGAGCGTAACGGTGCGTAGATTGGGCAGTCATAAAATGCGTTCAGGCAAAATAATTGAGACAAAATATTAGCTACTTAGTTTTTATGTTTCATATTATTAAAATGTGAAGGCAGTTGTAATTATATACATAATTATTTAAAAATAATTATTTTTATTTCATACAGATTTTTTTAAATTGCATTAATTTCATACACTCGTCACATAAATCGCATACACACATACGCTGTTACGAATCGTTTTCATCCAACCACATACTTTTATTGCTTTCTAAAACTAAATCTTCGTATTCATCTGGTTCGTCTGGATTTACCCCACCGCCTATATCTATATTTACATTGTCATCATCGTCAGGTAACTGAAATGTTTTTAAGTTCAACGTTAGAACAAGTTTTTCTGCGACAAGCTACACAAATACTTGTGTATTTCAAACCATGTTTCTTACAGCTGAAAGTCATTGCTTTACCTCCACTTTCATATGCGCAACTAACTATTTTTAATAACTTTTCTGGAATTAACTTTTCTTCAGTATAAACTGGATTTAGACCATTTGGAGAAACTGTCCAACCATATTGAGCAGGGCTTTTTTCCTTTCCTAACCAAAATTGTGATTGTAAATATGTTCTTAAAGCATGTTCTTTTATGGCACCTTCAGTTGTTGGTAATAAGTTTAATTTAAAGATATTAATAAATTACTTATCGTGTCTTCGTTTTGTACGTAGCTGATGCACGACTGTCTATCGGACGATTATGCAAGCTTGTGCTGCTGAATAAAACCGGCATCAGATGCGTCTTTTCCCCAAAGAAAATAAATGTAGGAGAGCTGCTGGCTGCCGCTTTGGCTTCTTCATTAACAGCTGATCATGGGCGGAGAATGTGCTCTTCACGATTATATGCACTTTGGCAGCTCCTATGAACATTGAGGGTTTTATGCTCTTAAAATACTAAGTATTTTTTTATCTTTCCCCCTTTTACTGTTCACTATCAAAGTTTTGATTGCTTGATCATACAATGTTTGACTGGCCTTTTGTGAGATTGATAAATCACAAATCAAACACATGTTAGGATCCAAATTGTATATCTAACACATTGTAACCCTAACAAAATTTAAAAAAATATATGACGGAGGACGATATTTCGCATGCAGTTAACACAGCTGCCAAAAATGAAAAATATGAAAAAGTGACCTTAAAAAGATAATGAAAAAAATGTGACGGAGAACGATAAATATAAGAGAATATTATTTAGCTATATATTAAATGGATAGCCTATACCATAGTGATGCGCGTGAAATTTTAACCAAAATTGAAGAATTCAATAAAGGCGAAAGTCGACTGCTACGGGGCTTTACGTCTTGAGCAGTATACCTGTTTTTCGTTCTGAAGTTAGCAACACGTTGATGGCAACGCGTTGCTAACAAAGCAGTCCGGCAACGATCAGGTCGGAAACAAGTTTTGAGACATTATTGGAAAAATAAATCTATCATAAATACATGATTGCCTCAAAACTTATTTCCGTTGCGAAAAATTAATTGACAACGTGAAGTTGGCAACGTGTTTCCAACAACGAGTGGCTAAGTTCACTCTTCCTACTGCGCAAACTCGGAAGCCCCGTGCGCAAATTGTATTTGTACCATTTTTCAGCTCACACATCGGCTATCCATTTAATATATAGAGGACAGTGGAAATTACCTACTTTCTCCAAATTGTTGCCCTAATCTGGGCACGCTAATATACTAGTTAGGTAAATACTTCAAAACACTCATTATTAGAGAACCAAATATTAAAGTGTGTAAGTTGTAATTTGCTTAATATGCCTAAATAATATTCTCTGATCATGATGAAAGCAAATAAATAAAAAATAATTAACTGTAAAAACGGTAAATATATTTGGCATTTAGTTAACACAATTGTCAAAGAAAGATATAGGTACACAATTACATTGTGGTCACCCTAAAAAAAAAAATTGAAAAAATATGTGAAATAATATTTCACATGTAGTATACAGGGTTGGTCTAAAATTTTTAAAAAAAAATGTGACGTATGGCAATAATATTTCGCATGCAGTTAATACAACTATCTAGAAAGAAAAATATGAAAAATATACAATATTAAAATTTATTATTTTTTAATAATAATAATAATGAAAGCTTTTTATTGATATATATACATAACACATACATACATATCAAAAGGCCATCGACCGAGGTCCTTCAGCCTGTCTTTTTTTATAACAAATAAGTCATTTACAAAGCTGTTGTACTAATTGTAAATACATACTGTAGAGTAAAAAAAAAATGTTTATATTGGATACTTAAATTTAAACAGTATTAAGGATTTTCAGATAATGAAATTAATATTTCTTGAATTGTTTTTTCAGGAAACTTGAACTTGGAGGGTTGATGTCTTGGTCTGGTAATAAACATATGTTGCATTATTTCCATATTATGATGACGATTGGCAAACTTTAAGGATAGCTCTTTTAATCTTTCGAGAATAGGCTGAATATTTGTTTTGCTGTAAAGCAATTCATTTGAAGGATTATGAAGTGAATTTGTGGGGTGACGAATTTTCGTTATAATTCTCAGGGCTGTAGTTTCTGCCGTTTTTATATTATTAAGAGTTGGAAGTCGACAATTGAGGTATAAAACATGTCCATATTCAAGTATCGGACGACATATGGATGCATAAATTTTTGTGGCAGTTCGGGTACTTATACCTTTGTTTTTGTAGGTTAAAGCTCTGAAGTGTTTGGCTCTTGTTATTGTACGTCTTTTTATTAATTTGGTGTGGTGTTTTAAATTCAATTTGTGATCCAGCAGAATTCCAAGGTATTTAGCAGTTAGGGAAGGCCTTATTTGATGATTCCTGATTGATATCGAAGGGGAAGTGTGTGACAGGACATGATTAAATATTAGGAGCTGTGTTTTCAAGGGGTTGGGATGTATTCTCCAGTTGTTAAACCATGTTTCTGTTTCGGTCATTAATGTTTGAAGGTGTTCGATAGTTTTATTTAAAGATTTTCCATGTGCAATCAATACAGTATCATCTGCGTATTGTAGAATATAGGAATTAGTGTCATTTAGATTTTGTTGGTGAAGGATATCAGAGCAGTATATATTATAAAGAAGTGGTGAAACTGGTGAGCCTTGTGGAATTCCTTGTTCAGGGGTGAAATTTTCAGACACGTTGTTTACTTTTATGTGAAGCTCTCTGTTTCCAAGAAAATTCTTTACTATATGAATTAAGTAATCTGGTATATGTAAATGTTTTAATTTATATAAGAGACCGATGTGCCATACACTGTCAAACGCCTTTTTTATGTCAAGAAAAATTGCTGCTGATTTTAAGTTTTTGTGTTTTGCAGTTTGCACACTTGATGTTAATATCGACAAAGGATGAATTGTTCCACATTTTTCCTTAAATCCAAATTGAAATTTTGGTATATTGTCCTGCACTAATTCCTGAATTTTACCTTATTATTTTTTCAAAAAGTTTTCCAAGCACTGGCAAAAGGTCGATAATTATTTGCAATTGTGTTGTCGGAATTTGGTTTAGGAATTGTTATTATTTGTCCCTTTTTCCAGTTGCCCGGAAAATAACAGTGGTTTATGCAATATTCAAAAATAGTTATAATATATCTATGTATTTCATAATCGAGTTTTTTCACTATTGTCCAAGGAACGTTGTCGTATCCTGGCGAAGTATTCTTTTGCACGGCTAATATCTGAAAATATTCTTCTTCATTTAATTGATGGTTGCTAGGTGCCAAATTTTGATTGAAATATTGATCATACCATTCGTTTACTTCTTCATACAGTTGTTGGTTAAAATTAGGGGAGTCTTCCTGTTTATATGTTTTTTCAAAATGTGTAGCAAATAGGTTGGCTTTATCTGCATCAGAATTATGTTGTTTACCATTTTCTATCAAAGGTAGAATAGAATGTTTGATTTTATATTTGGATAGTTTATTGATTTGCTGATAATAATTTCTTCCCTGAAGTTCATTAATTTTTTGACATGATTCCAACCATTTGTGTGTTCTGTAATGCTCTATCATTTTGTGAATATTTTTATTAAACTCATTTATTTTTCTTTTAAATTCTGTGTTGTTGTTTTTATACTCTCGACACATCTTGCGTTTTATTTTAATAAGTTTTATAATAAATGGTGGTAATTCATGTGTATGATACTGGGTGTTCATTTTAGGTGTGTTTGATAAAATGGATTCTTGAAGTTTAATATTGAAATTTGAAATACCTTCCCAGATAGCACGATTTGATTCCTGGAATATTCATTGATTATACGTTTGGAAGATTTGATTATTCCTAAAATAATTTATAAATAATCCAGACGTTACAGAAATATTCTTTTTTTATCCAAATGGCACAATTTTTAGATATTCTACGATTATCCAAAACGCATATTACAGGAATAATCAAGTTACTCTAGGAATATTTGAAAAATATTATAATAATACAATTTCTCCTTAATAGAATATTCCTAGATTATTATTTCACTCTTTCACGAATATTATGGGTATAAGCTTATATTATTCTCACATACAGATTGATTCCTATTTTATTGGATTTTTATGTTGCATTACGTAATATGTAATAATAAGTCGACGAATAATACCCAATTTTAAACTGAAATGGCATTTACCAGTTACTTATATATGATTATTTTCTTGACTTATCATTGTTTAGTATACGAGAATGATACCAGAATGGAACGAAACTACAACAAGAGACTCGATAATTGCTTACAACTATCGATTTTTAACTCTTGGTTTTCGTCAGAATCATCAGTGTAGCGCATATTGCATGTAAGATTCTGTCTCAAGGTATCACACCGGAGAATTATGTTAGATTGCCGATACGAAATATTAGGTGAATACTCGTAGACCAGTAGTAGGACTAAGTCGGCGAGTTATATCCAAATTTATCTACAAAAATCTATTGCAAACTTGGAAAGGCTTCGAAATGAGTCAAATACCAATAAATAAGCGGTTAATTCTAAATACACGTGACATAACAGTTAATTGCCTTCGCTGACATTATTACATAATTGGCATTTGATGCCATCTCTTACCTATAGTTCCAACCGACGTTTGCGTGTTTAATGGGAATATTCCTGTATTATTTTTCGTGGAATATTATTGTCTTCTTCTCAAAAATCATATATCTTCTAAGAATATTAGACTATTGTTCAAAAAGAATATTCTTGTATTATTTTCTTGGAATATTATTGTTTCCTTCTCAAAAATTATATATATACTAAGAATATTATACTATTGTTCAGAAAGAATATTATTTTATTATTCGTATGAAATATTCTAGTATCAACATGTTAAATTATATATATTCCTGGAACAATACAATATTATTTCGAATATATATACTCCCTAGAGGACATTTACAGATCATTCTTAGAATATCTTGTGCTATGTGGGTTCAGGAGATATGGGTTTGTTTTCATTATGGTTTATATATGTTTTAATTTCTTTGTTCACTTTTTCGATATTGCACTGTGAGAATTTGTATTTAATTGTAGTTTCTTCTGGATTAATGGCTCTGTTCAAATCAAATTTAATTTTTATTGAGAGATGGTCTGATCCTATGTCTGGTATTAATTCTATATCATCAATGTTGTTAGAGATGTTCCTGGTGTGCAACACTAAGTCTGGTGTGCAGCACTAAGTCTAGTGTTGAGTCTGGATTGTTAGGCATGATGAAGGTGGGTGATGTCTGTATTTTTACAAAGTTGCTATTTTTTAAAAAGTTATTTAATTGCCTCCTTTTTGCTGCGTTAACATTAAAATCTCCAATAATAATCCGTTACTTGTACTGAATGGCCTTAGTGAATATCGTTTCTTCGATACCAGATTTTGGGTGGATGTATACGAGAAATATATGTAAATTATCGTCTAGAAATGAGAAAAGGGATGGAAAAATGTACTGTTTCATTGAGAGGATTATTTATTTGTGGAGAATTTTCTCTTCTCATTTTAAGGTTAGGGTGTACTTGAGCAAGACTGCCTCCTCTAACATTATTTTGAAGTATGTTTCCATTTTGTTGCAGGATGTGCCAGTTTCGGTATTTAGTATTTGAATCAGATTTGGTTTTAGACTCAACAAATAGTGCACAGTTTATATCATAGGATTCTACTACATGGTTAATTATGTGTTTTTTAGGAATATAACTGTTTACATTTGTGTAAAGTATATTAAGTTTCGACGAGAACTTGCACATTATTTTCTCCCTGTGTAGGTTCTGTAGGTGAAGGTAGATCAGGAAAGTTCATATCGAACATTAAAATATAAATTCTATTTCCAGAAATAAATGAAACTGTAGTGTCAGTGTTATAGTCGGCAATAAATCGTTTCCTTAATTTGAGTAATAATTCATCTCTGTTTGTATTCTTTGGCTTATTTAATTTATGTATGTAAGTATTTATGATTAAATCGTGTACAGTGAGAGGTGCATGTATTTTAGAGGTCTTCTTCGTCGAATCTGTAATTTCACTGGATTTTTTATTTAATAATTTTACTGGTATATTTGGTATGTCTTCTATGGGTTTGGTAGGTCGTTTAGTACATTTAAATGACCATTCTTGATGATCCTCTGCTCCACAAGCCGTACATTTGGGAGGTAGATTGGTTTTACATTTATTGGTGTTATGATTTTGACCACATTTACTGCATTTTGGGGGTGCATTACAGTTCTCAGATGTGTGTGTGAATTCAAGGCACTTATTACAGGGTAATGGTGCTGGTGGTGGAGGAGTGCTTGGATATACAAGATAGTGACGATATTTGTAGAAGAGCCCTTCGTTTAACAGTTTTTCATAAGATGAAACACATGAAGTTATAATTCTTATATAATGGCATGGTTTGTTGGTGGATTTTGAAATAATTCTTTTGCAGTATCTGTGTTCTATGTGTAGTTTTTTAAGATTTTCACTAATCTGATCATCGTTTATGTCGAGCTCTACTGCGGCAATAACACAAGAGAAAGATTGCTGGCTTGTTGTTGGTTTTGACGAGGATTTTGACAGTGTTAGTTTCAGAAAAATTTGAAATTTTCTCTCGAGATTTAAGTTTTTGTAGGGTATTAATTAAAATGATTTTAGTGGTGTTAGACTTCAATAAAAATCCCTTAGTTGTTTTTAATATAATGTCATGGTTGTTGGGTCTTTCATGTTCCCATATCTCTGCCATTTCTAGCCTGTTTGTTGTGGTGGTTGTATTAATGAATTTAATAAATGATTATACTGTTTTTGTTTTATCTCATTCATTTTAGTTGAGTAATTTTTTGTTGTGGAATTTTTGTTTGTGTTTTGTCTTGTGCTTATCTGGCTTGTTTTTGTGTTAGAATCTTTTTGTGGAGTTCCTATGATGATAGTATTTATCTCTTCACTTGAAATAGTTTTTGTCCTCTTTCTTAAAATTGGAGGGGAGTCTAGAGGCCGTTTGTTTTTATCTTTTTTCTTCACAGTTTTCCAAGTGTCCTTTTCACTTTCACTAATTTCCATTTCGCTTCCACTACTTTCATCACTCATTTTAACGAATAAAAGTTGAAAATATGTTACTGAATTTATCTGATCAGGAGAGAATCAACCTTACTGTTTGACTGTCACTGATAGACTGTATTACTTTTTATATATATAATTATAATTTATGAATCATAAAACGTCCGGCAAGACATTGCGAATAAGAAGAATGAATAAAGTGTGAAAAACAGAGAGGGAAGTTTTGGGTAAATATCTTTACCGATTTTTTTGTATTATGAAAAAAAAAAGTACTTATTTATGTTAGTTAACTGTAGAGGTTTAAGTAAGATATCTTTGTCTGTCTCCTAGAAGCAGTAAACTAAAGTAAATTGCTCTTCTTGAACATTTTCTAATTTTACACATACTGTGTTTTTCCATGGAGCAGCCGCAGTGGTGCAGAGGACAATGAAGGAATAGACCATTTGAGGGGGGTGAAGGAGCAAAATCTCTTTTCCCTGGCCCTGAACCTGCTTTCGGTTTGGCAAGAAGTCTGATTCATTTAGAGTTACGAGACTAGGCCATGTCACAGTTTAAGAACTATTGAGCTCAGCTCAAGCCCCCAAAAGGAGACAGTTGAAACTCGTAAAGTGGTTGCTTGGCCTCGATAGAGAAAGAATAAGACGGATGGTAGGGCTGATAACAGAACACCGTCGTCTGAATAAGTACCTAGATACAATGATGTTGCAGGACGATCACATTTGTCGGATGTGTGAAGTGGAGGATGAAACCATCTCATGTTCTTACACTAGTTCACAAGTTCAAAGCCGTGTTAATTCTTGATAAAGCTCGTAAAAATCATTGGATTCGGAATGACGTCTACAAACATGTTCAAAATTTTCAAACCCTCACATAAACAATTGCAAAAGTAATAAACAAATGAAGATTGAAAAAATAACGAGTTTTGTTTTTTGTAAATAACTCGAAGACTATTAGTGTTTAAGAAATTTTAAAGACAGATTCTTAAAGACGATGAAATTTCCAATAAAAAAGTCCGGACTCCCGAAACTCTATCTCTATTATTAATAATTTTAATTTAATGTTGAAAATAGAGCTCCGTGCGATGAACACTAAGCCGTTACGATTCTCTGAAACCGGCCGTAATAAGTAAAAATATTTTTTTATGTTATTAAATATTAATTTACAAATTTTAAAAAAATATGGTTTTATTTAGACTCTTACAGGCGAAAAACTAAGGACAGCTCAACCTCAGGAACCACACCACACGTGGTATGGCTACGGGAACTGGCGCACCCAAGGGTAATCCGAGCCACGAGTGAGCCGTGCCACTTATTCGTTTAACACCGTAATCACGGTCCACACCTCAACGACCTCTGCGCAAAAGAAAAAAGGGCACCACAGGGGAATGTCGTATGGGAACTATGACCGGGAGGCTTGCCTTAACTGACCGGCCTACGAGGAGAAAACCTCTATAAAAGACCCGACAGGGAAGTCACTAAAACCTGTGGACACCGGGCGACCTCCGCAGTATATAGCCTTGCCTCTGGATGAGCGTCACCCGGGGGTTGACCGAACATCGACCCGACTCGTGGGACGAATAATGGAGAAACTAAACAAAGCAGATGAAAACAGACCTTCCATGGTAACTCTGAAAATGGTGAATACTAAACCAAAAGACGATACAGCATTCCTGGGAGAGAACCAGATCAAAGAGCAAAAAAAAGCTGCTGGCTCAGAAAATAAAGAGACCGATCCTTCAGGAGACGTGACAGCATTGTCAGGTCCCCACCAAGGGAATCGGCAGACCGAAGCATGACCATTGCAACGGACAAGGTAAAAGCAACGGGAGGGAAAACCTCAGCGGAAGGAACTCAATCTAAACTTATGATAGGCAGGATACAGGTAATTAGTAAATTGCAGAGGAGCAACTCAGTATATGAGGAGAGTAGGAAGCACAAGGTGCATGATACCTCCCTCGGGAGTACGGACCTAGAGCCGTACAAAAGAAAGGAAAGCCCACTGGCCTTCGCTTTAACTGAGGCCCTAAACGCCATTACGCAGCATTCAAAGAGGTTAGAAAAAATGTTGGAAGAAAACCCGAATACTAAAAGGGAAATAAAAGAACTGGCAAACAGGCTGAAAAGGTCAGTGGACGTCATTAATAGAGACTCCATAAGACAATGGCTGGAGGACAACAAGTGGGAGGGAGTCGAAAAACAAATGTTTGTCGCAGACATGCAAACAGATACCTGCCCTAGAAGCAAGGCAAACTCAGTGGATGCCACGACGCAAACCGTCCCTACAGGGAAGTGGCACAAGAAGGAGGAAACGAGAAAAAAGACAGAGGCAATAATTAAGGCAACCAAGGAAACCACAGATTATGAGGAGTGGCTGGAGACTGCTAATCAGGACTGGCCGGAGGAAGCTTTCCTACAAACCAAGCTAGAGGAGGGAACTCCCAATTGGGGTGGAGACGAGGAAGATATTCTACTAATAGTAGATGCCGATGACAAGGGAAAAAAGGAAATACTGAAAAGAGCGAGGCAATCCTGTCCAATCGCCAGGGAGATACTCAGTACTTAGCTAACGGCAGGGCAAATAGTATACGGAGCTTCTAGTACATGACTAGAGATTAGCAGGAATGGGACCCAGAAGGAAGGTAAACGGTATACCTTTTTGCTACCTCGCAGCCCTACGGGAGGGATGCAGGATACTCGAGAAACGTATCAAATGCTACAGGAGTGTGCACAAATCGTAATAGAGTTGGAAAGGAAGAAGCTGTGCATCATAGCACAAGAAGGAGGAGATAGAGTATTGTTAAGGAAGATAACTGAATTTGTCTTCAAAGGCCAGGAGGGAGATAAGAGTGCTATTCCCCCTAGGAAGGATGCCAAAAAAGAAGAATGATGTGGAGAAAGGGAAGACCTGGGCAAATATGGCAGCCACTTCAAATGAGGGAAGCTCTAGAACGGACAAGATCCAACAACAGGCTCGTATTGGTGGAAGAAGGAGAGGAGGAGGAAGGGAAGTTCTCTTCCTCAAAGAAGAGGGAGTCTCGTATAAGGACCTTCTCACGAAGATTAAGAAGGTTGATATAAAGACTATAGGAGTAGAGGTAGCAAGTCTCAGAAAGACTAAAAAGGGGGAGATGCTTATAGAAGTCGTGGGGGGCAGAGGAGCATCGGACCCATTGAAGAAGGCTATTGGTAAACTCGGCAAAATTGATGTGAGGGCTAAAAAGGATGATATGGTCATTACAATTAGGGACCTGGACGCTGCGACCACCGAGGAGGAGGTCAGACATGTAATAGTGACGGAGGCAGGCGTCAAAGACGGGGAGATCGCAATAGAAAAGATGAGAGCGGCCTTCGGAGAGAGTCTGGTCAGAGGTCGAAATATGCCACAGATGCTGGAAGGTGGGGCATATGAGATTTAACTGCAGAGGAGTGGACAGGTCAAAAGCCTGCCTGAAGTGTGCCAAAGAAGGCCACACGGTGAAAGACTGTGTGGCAGCTGCTTTTTGCCCTAATTGCGAAAGAGGAGGGCATCGCGCCGACTCGCTAGACTGCCCCATACTGGCAGAAGCGATAAGGAAGTCGAGGCGAACGCGGGAGGAAAACCCGGCGCATTCGCCAGAATAAGGCAAGCAAACCTGAATAGATGGCGGGCCTCTCAGGATCTGGTCTGGGCCACAGGGAAACGGAAGGGGGAGGACATCTTAATAATAAGTGAACCTAATAAGAAAATGGTGAAAAACAGGCCTGAGTGGTTCGTCGACGAAAACATAGATGCCGCGGTGGGGATCCTAAACCCTAGGCTTAGCATATATGGAACTGGACGAGGAAAAGGGTACATCTGGGTGGAGTTGAAGGAGGTGGTTCTCTTCAGCTGTTACTTTTCACCCAATGCTGGTATAGCGGAACTGGAAAATTCCCTGGAGGAGCTCGGAAGGGCCATTAGAGCAAGTAGGAACAGAGGAAGAGAGGTGGTAGTAGCCGGCGACCTCAATGGCAGCGCCCCAGAATGGGGAATGGACTGGATGAATGGAAGGGGAAGGGTAATCAGCGAGTGGATAGCCACTGAAGACCTGCAAATACTGAACGAGGGAGCAGCTTATACGTTCGTAAATGGGACCACTGGCTCCAACCCGGACCTTACTCTAGGCTCGGAAGGGGCAACCAGGAACACCAGCGGATGGAGAGTCCTAACAGAGGAGGAGACATTAAGCGACCACTGCTATATTACATATAAGATTGGACAGAACCGCGCCACCCACGTGGTAAAAGGCAGAGGGTGGAAGCTTGGTAGGCTGAACAAGGATACCTTCAAGAGAAGTCTGGCTGGCTCCTTCCGAGGAGGCATGATTGAAACGGAGGAGGCCCTCACCGATGGGGTTACTAGAGCTTGCAACGAGTCAATGCCCAGGAAGGGAAGCAGAAAGACCAGGAGGGAGGTCTATTGGTGGACGGAGGAGATCGCAGCCCTTAGAACGGAATGTATCGGGATTCGTCGGCAGGGTATAAGGCAGAATAGGAGAGCAGGACTTCGGGGAGAGAACCCATCTCTCCAGGAGTACCGGAACGCCAGAAAAAACCTTAGAGAGGCAATTATCAATCAAATAATCAAAGAGAGAGAAGGTGGAGGGAATTATGCGACACTGTGGATAGAGATGGCTACAAGATAGCGACTCGACAGATCAGAAATCCCCCCCCCCCTGCCTTGCCAGCAGAGAAAGTGGCGGAAGTCGTGGCTGCCCTATTTCCAGAGAGGGATAGTCAGATGGAGAGCGGTAGAAGTGGATGTGGTCCCCCCACTCACGGAGGAGGAGCTGGAGGCAGCATGTGCCAGACTTAAAAGTGGAAAAGCTTCAGGTTTAGACGAGATTCCGCCTGAAATAGTCAAGCTAGTTGCAGAAGAATACCCGGGAGACATCTTAAGAGTAATGAATCGTGCCCTAGAGAGTGGGGATTTCCCGAGCAGATGGAGGAAGGCCAGAGTCGTCCTGATCCGGAAAGGGAACAAGCCGCCGGAGGACCCGTCATCCCACCGACCGTTATGTTTACTTGACGCGATGGGCAAGCTCCTCGAGTATCTGATACTGGGGAGATTAGAGGAGGTAGCCGAGAAGGGTGGCTTATCTGAAAGCCAGTTCGGTTTTCGGAAAGGACGATCAATGGTAGGAGCCATTAGGCTGCTAAAGGAAACGGCAGAGGAAGCCCTAGCCACGAAACAGATATGTGCTGTTGTGACCCTTGATGTCAAAAACGCGTTTAACACAGCGGGATGGGAGATGATTATCGGGAAGATGCAGAGCTTGGGGGTAGCTCCGTACCTCGTCAGGGTGATGATGAGCTACTTCCAAGACGATCGGATTCGAATCAGAGGGAGAGATAACCTGGAAAAGCATCACATGTGGGGTTCCACAAGGGTCGGTGCTCGGTCCGACCTTGTGGAATGTGATGTTTGACGATATATTTCGATTACCTTGGGAGGAGGGTGTAAAGGTCATCGGGTATGCCGACGACTTGGCCATAACGGTGACTGGAAGGTGGACTGTCCAAATAATGGAAGCAGCCAACGAGGCCATCAGAAATATTGAGAGGTGGCTAGGAAGAATGCAGCTCGAGCTAGCTGCCGGGAAAACGGAGCTCCTGGTTATCACAAGGAAAAGAAATCTTCCACCCATAAAAGTTAGGGTGGGCCAGGTGGAGATATCCTCAGGGAACCACCTGATATACCTAGGGGTTTGGCTGGACTCCAAGCTGAACTTCGGCGTCCATGCCACAAAGACGGCCGAGAAGGCGGGAAAAGCAGCCACAGCCATGGGGAGGCTTATGGCCAATACGCACGGACCAAGAGCGAGCAAGAGGAGACTGCAGTGCAGTGTCGTGCACTCTATCCTCTTGTACGTAGCTCCGGTCTGGGAAAGTGCGATGAAGGTGGATAGGACGAGAGGGAGGATGGATAGGATCCAGCGATGTACCGCACTAAAGGTATGCAGTGCATACAAAACGATTTCGTACGAGGCGGCGTTGGTAGTGGCGGGGATCCCCCTTTGGATCTGATGGCCAAAGAACGGCTGGAAATCTTTGAAGGAGTCGGGAAGGCAGAGGCCAGGGATAGGCTGTTTGAAAGATGGCAGAGGCGGTGGGACACTGTAGACAAGGGAAGGTGGACGAGACGCCTCATCCCGAACATCAGAGCGTGGATGGAACGGAGACATGGTGAGGTAGGCTATTACCTCACCCAAGCCCTGAGCGGACATGGGTGCTTCATGGAGTTCTTATACGATATTGGCAAGACTGACAGCAGAGAGTGAGCATACTGTGGAGAGGTCGATGACGTGGAGCACACCGTGTTCGCATGCAACAGATGGAGAGAAGAGAATCGAGATGGCGGGGCATCGTTATTGTCTTCAGAAGCTATGGTAGGGAGGATGTTAGAAACGGAAGAGAACTGGAGAAGGGGGGAGGAGGCAATAATCCGCATTATCAAAAAGAAGGAAGAGGAGAAAGGAGGGTTTGAACCCATGGAGAAACGCCAATTAACACCGACAATCTTAAATGACCTGTGAGTCCGATGAAAAGCGAAAGCAGTCCCAGGCCAACAGGAAACACTGGAGAGATGGAGGGGTTTTAGCTGGTTGGAGTCCAGCACTACCCGTTCGCGATAGACTCTAAGTGACGGGTGTCCATGAGGATTTCCCCTCTCACGAAAAAAAAAAAAAGACTTACAGGAACAATATCCCGTTGTAAAAAAATGTTTTCACCGATTTTTCATAAAATGAGCCTATTGTTAATTAAGACATTTTTTTAGAGTTTATTTCAAGTCGGATAAGTGTTAAACAAAAGCCACTAAAATTATTTCGCTTCGTGGAGACCCTATGTCAACTATACTTTATGGGATTATGACATTGCGATGACATTATGACATTGCGATGTTTTTAATTGTTATAGCCTATTAGTTATTAATTGTTTAACCTAATAAAAAACTAAAAAATGAAAAAGTGAGGTTGAAAATTTTTTTATATTAATTTTAATTATTATTACTGTTTTTATATTCAAAAATACTATTAGATCACATGAATTTTAAATTTTCAGTAGGAAATTACACGTTTTCCTATAGAGTGTATGTAAATTTTAAAAAAATAATTTTTCTCAGAAACTTTTGTTTCGAAGGGCCAAGATTAACTTAGCTTCAAAGTAGTACATGATATTAATTGAACATCGTATATGAGATCGATTTCAGTTAATTACCGATTAATTATGGTGACAAAATAGAGAAATTTTAATGGAAAAAAAAGTCCCAAATCCCGTCCCCTCTAATTCCTTCATTTTTGTCGGAATTCAAAAAATTAAAAAAACTGTTTTTGCAAATTTAATTCTATTTAAATTAGCTAGAGTAGTCTTTTGGCGTAGGAGCCAAGATTAAAAAGTTGCCAACTGTAGAAGCTCAAAACTTGCGATTTTTCCGAAAAGATAAAAAAATCAAAATTCTGATGGTAGCAACAAGATTCATAGTGGAAAATACTCTAATTTTTTATTTCGAGCTAACTCCCACCATTTCGGAGATATCTGCGAAAAATAGCAAAAACAGCTTGCATTTTGGAGCCGAAAAAATTGCAAAAACATGCAATTTTGACACGTTCATATTTTTCGAAAAACACCTTTGGGACGGACGTACGATGTCGCGGCGTAAAGAGAAAGTCTTCCAGATAAACCTGATCGTAAATTGCACAGCGAAATTCGAAAATTCGGCTCACCACGAACGAATCAAAAGTGACATTTTGTGACATTTCAGAAAATCGATATCTCTTTTTGGGGTGTTCTTACACCCCCTTATGCCCATCTCTAAGTCGAAACGTTCGAGATGGCAACTCATTACCCCCATGGCAACTTTTTGGCAAATTTTTAACCTACTTCGAGTAATGATGCGAAATGTTCACTAGCTCTTAGTCTAATAGACTATAACAATAATTAAAAACATCGCATAAAGTATAGTATTTATTTTTATTTATTTATATATATAATCACTTGGGCTGTTACAATACGGATGTGAACGTCAATAAGATAAAAAAAATACAAAATTTAGTTTACAAGGTGAGACAATAAGTAGTAAATATAAAACACAATAAACAAAACATATGACAAATACAGATTAAAATTCTTTGTATGAATATAAACATTTCTCAAGTAAAAATTGTTTGAGACTAGATTTGTATTTATTAAAATTGTTAACATCTTTAATCTCACTAGGTAATTTGTTGTAAAAACTAATACCAGAGTAATATGGTGATTTTTCAAAATGAGATTATGATGAGGAAGAGCTAACAAGTCGTCATGACGAGTATTATAATTATGGTAGCTAGCAGTAGTTTTAAATTGGTTAATGTTACTTTTAATGTACTTTAGCAAAGAAAAAAGATATATGGACGGTACCGTTAATATTCTGTGACTTTTAAAAGAGTTTTTACACGATGTGGTGAAATCAAGATTAAAAATTAATCTAACTATGCGCTTTTGGCAGACAAAAACTCGCTGCAAATTATTCGCACGTCCCCACATTATAATATTGTAGGATATATGGCAATAAGCCATTGAATAGTACAGTTGCAATAAAGCCTCGGTATCTAGGGAGTTCTTGAGCTGGCGTATGCAGTAATACGCTTTGTTAAGTTTTTTACATACTTCTTCGATTTGAATATCCCAGCTTAGTTTTGTGTCTATTGAAATACCTAAAAATCTTGTATTCGAGCTAAATGGCAGGGTCATGTTGTTAAAATTTAACTGTGTGTTGGAAGGTAATGATTTTCTTTGTGAGAAATACATGCACACAGTTTTCTGAAGGTTTAATATGAGATTATTTCTACAGCAATAGTCACCAAATTCTGTCATAACAGCCATAGCATTATCAAGGAGCTCCACAAGGCTCGGTGCAGATATGCCAAAGGAGTTATCATCGGCAAACATGGTGATGTTACCTTTTGATATGAATGACGGTAAGTCGTTTACAAAAATCAAAAAAATCAAAGGGCCCAGCACCGAGCCCTGTGGCACTCCAAGACTAACGTCATGTTCATTTGAAATCGTTTGGTTGATTTTTACCTGAAGAGATCTGTCCGTTAAATATGACATGATCCACTGTAGAAAAACTCCTCGAATGCCTACCTTAAATAATTTTTCTTTAACAAAAGACAGATTGAGAGAGTCAAACGCTCGTGATAGGTCAAAGAACAATCCCATGACGAGGTTACCTTTGTCCATTTCATTATAAACAAATTGTAAAAGCTGAATTGTAGCAGTGTCAGTAGAATGATTTTTGCGAAAACCATGTTGGCGATCTGTTAGTATTTTGAAAGAATTAAAAAATGCCATTATTCGATTAAACGCAATTCTTTCCATTATTTTAGAAATAACACTTAAGATGGATATTGGTCTGTAATTTTCTGGTTCCAAAGAATCATTTTTTTTAAATATAGGGATAACAGTAGCTATTTTTAATGGGGATGGAAAGGAAGTAGGCATAGGGTCTCCACGAAGCGAAATAATTTTAATGGTTTTTGTTTAACAATTATTCGACTTGAAATATAAACACAAACCCTAAAAAAATTTGTTAATTAACAATAGGCTCATTTTATGAAAAATCGGTGAAAAAATTTTTGTACAACGGGATATAGTCCCTTTAAGTGTCTAAATAATACCATAATTTTTAAAATTTTTTAAATTAATATTTGAATAATAATTAAATTTTGTAATTTACAATTTAACAAATTAAAAAATTTCAATTCGTTGTGTCTCAGTTAGTAATGAAAATATTTTCATAAACTCCAAAACCTATTGTTGCATTTTTATGAAAAGTGAAATGTATATAACAAAAAAGAATAATTTGTAACGGGAGTCTCTAGACCAGGGGGAGCACCCGAATTTTGAAAAATTTTTTCGCAAACTGCTTTTTCAAAATTTTTTAGGGGTCGTTAGAGAAGTGCTTCACTAGATGTTATTTCCCATATTTCGTATGAGTAGTTAAGTAGTGCCGATTCTAATTCACTTCAAGCCAATTTCCCATAAGAGATAACATGGGGCGTGTCGCGGAAAAATCGAAATTTTCAAATGGTTCCAGCCCCCCGGGAGGCCCCGCCTCTCATCGGTTCTAGAACCTATGACCTAGGACCTAATGGGAGGGGGAGTGGGGAGATGGGATCTTCTTATATGATAGCTCCTAAGACCTAATGGGAGGGGAGAGATGGGAGATTGAATATCTGAGCTTATATATTAGATTATAGCTAAAGATAAGAGATTATATCTACAAGGGTGTGGCTAAGAGTATATACAGGGTGTATCTAGTAATAAAAATAAGATGGCTACCTTTTATTGTTTATAGTTATTGACGAATAGTATTGCATGTTTACGTTAGAGGGCGTGGCTAAGAGTATACAGGGTGTATCTAGTAATAAAAATAAGATGGCTACCTTTTATTGTTTATAGTTATCTGCGGATAGCTTTGTATGTTTACGTTAGAGTGTTAGAGGTTAAGAAATGGTTGCAGACGTTCATCATTGAGATTAAAATGTATATGTATGTTTTAGACAAGTCTCGACAAGTGTTTATGTTTTACATAGGATAATAATAATAATATATTCATCTACTTCAATACGGAAATATTAGATTTGAATGTAAATACTGCAGTCAAACGTAGAGAGGTTATCAGTTTTCAGGAATTTTTTAATATAAACAACGATTGATTAATTAATAAATTGATTCTCAGCAATATATGCTGCTTAATTACCTTAGATAATTGTTAATCGAAAGGAAGAACTGTACATGATTAAATATAATAAATAGTGTAAAAATACGATTGGTATTTTTTAATTCAATATATCAAAAATAGTAAGTGACAGACACTTATATAATTTAAGTAAAGAAATCAACAAACATACGCGGCTAAGAGTATACAAGGTGTATCTAGTAATAAAAAATAAGATGATCACCGTTTATTGTTTATAGTTATTGAGGAATAGTATTGCATGTTTACGTTAAAGTTATTATCCATTTCCTAATTAAATAAAGAATTCAGATTTTTTTCAAGTTTATTGTAATGAAAATGTTCATGCTACATTTTATGTGTTTCTTAATGCTGAATTCAAATATGCAATCAAAAAAATTAAATCTTAAAAAATAAAGGCACCCCAGGCAAAAAATGAAAAAAAAATCATCAGATTTTTTAAGTTTATTGTAATAAAAATGTTCATGCTACATTTTATGTGTTTTTTAATGCAGAATTCAAATATTCAATCAAAAAAATTAAATCTTAAAAAATAAAACCACCCCAGCCAAAAAATGAAAAAAGGAATCTGATTTTTTAAGATTATTGTAATGAAAATGTACATGCTACATTATATGTATTTTTTAATGCTGATTCTGAATATATATACAGTGTGTTTCACTTCTCGTGAAGACACCCCTGTATCTTTTTTATTTGTTGCCGAATTAATTTCAAATTTTTATCAGCCATACAAGTCCATAAGGTGACTTTATTCAACACATAAATGCCGTCTAAATCTAAAACGCCGGCCTACTGCGATAAAAAGAAAATGTCAATTTTCGAGAAATCATAGTAGGCTTAGAGATAGACAAAAATTTTGTTAACAAAAGTTGTTCAGAATCACTTGATATGCCCCCCTGTAAAATTTTGTGAAAATCGGAATATTTTCAAAAAATAATTTTTTGTTTCACTTCTCGTGAAGACACCCCTGTATCTTTTTTATTTGTGGCCGAATTAATTTCAAATTTTTATCAGCCATACAAGTCCATAACGTGACTTTATTCAATACATAAATGCCGTTTAAATCTAAAACGCCGGCCTACTGCGATAAACAGAAAATGTCAATTTTCGAGAAATCATAGTAGGCTTAGAGATAGACAAAAATTTTGTTAACAAAAGTTGTTCAGAATCACTTGATATGCCCCCCTGTAAAATTTTGTGAAAATCGGAATATTTTCAAAAAAAAAAATTTTGTTTCACTTCTCGTGAAGACACCCCTGTATCTTTTTTATTTGTGGCCGAATTAATTTCAAATTTTTATCAGCCATACAAGTCCATAAAGTGACTTTATTCAATACATAAATGCCGTTTAAATCTAAAACGCCGGCCTACTGCGATAAAAAGAAAATGTCAATTTTCGAGAAATCATAGTAGGCTTAGAGATAGACAAAAATTTTGTTAACAAAAGTTGTTCGGAATCACTTGATATGCCCCCCTGTAAAATTTTGTGAAAATGGGAATATTTTCAAAAAAAAAATTTTTGTTTCACTTCTCGTGAAGACACCCCTGTATCTTTTTTATTTGTGGCCGAATTAATTTCAAATTTTTATCAGCCATACAAGTCCATAAAGTGACTTTATTCAATACATAAATGCCGTTTAAATCTAAAACGCCGGCCTACTGCGATAAAAAGAAAATGTCAATTTTCGAAAAATCATAGTAGGCTTAGAGATAGACAAAAATTTTGTTAACAAAAGTTGTTCGGAATCACTTGATATGCCCCCCTGTAAAATTTTGTGAAAATCGGAATATTTTCAAAAAAAAAATTTTTGTTTCACTTCTCGTGAAGACACTGTATCTTTTTTATTTGTGGCCGGATTAATTTCAAATTTTTGTCAGCCATACAACTCCATAAGGTGACTTTATTCAACACATAAATGCCATCTAAATCTAAAACACCTGCCTACTGCGATAAAAAGAAAATGTTAATTTTCGAGAAATCATAGTAGGCTTAGAGATAGACAAAAATTTTGTTAATGAAAGTTGTTCAGGATCACTTCATACGCCCCATGTCGTCTAAATCTAAAATGCCGGCCTTAGAATAATTAAAATTAAAATCTAATTACTTTAATGAGTTTTAACATCTGTCAACAATATGTAGGTTGGTAGGATGCTGTCATATAACGAATTCTTTTTGAATTAAATTGGTGGCCCTGAAAAGGGCCGTTGTTTTTACAGAGAAGACTACTAATAATGAATGATAATATTGTCGGAAAAAAAATACAGATAAAGCAAAAGCCGCAGTGTTAGAATAGTTCAAAAATAAAAGAAGTTAATGGTTTTTTTTACTTATTTATTATATTGCGCCCCTTTCCACTAACCCACCCTCAAGTGTAATACACTTCTCAATCCGTTTTCTGTTATTTTTTACAACTCTTCGCAGTTCTTGAGCTGTAACTTCTAAACATGCTTGCCTTATCCTCTCACAAAGCTGCTCTATATTTTGAGGTCTGGTCATATAAACTTTGTTTTTAATGTGACCCCAAAAATAAAAATCCATTGGAGTGAGATCAGGTGATCTGGGTGGCCAATGTATTAAAGGGCTATTTCGTCCTATCCATCTTTGGGGAAAATGTTCATTCATCCATGCTCTCACTACTACGGAATTGTGGATAGATGCTCCGTTGAGTTGAAAATACAATTGTTCCAAAGGAAAATCAACAATTGCATTCCAAAGATCATTATTTAAAAATTCTAGCAAATTTAACGCATTTATATTTTGAAAAAAGAAAAACGGCCCTATTATTGTTTCGTTAAAAATTCCGCACCACACATTTACTTTCTGGGAATATTGCCTTTTACAATTTATTATCCAATCAGGATTTTCTACTGCCCAGAACCTAGAGTTTTGTTGGTGGAGAAAGTTGCCTCGTCCGTGAAAATTACTTTCTTCAAGAAGTCTCTATTGTTTAAATAATTACCTTGGATCCATAAACAATATTCTAATCTTCTCTCTTCATCACCTTCCTCCAAGGTATGTAAAAATTTTGGTTTAAACGGTTGTAGCTTATGGCGTTTTAAACATCTCCAAATTTTTGATGCCGACAAATTAAGGTCACGAGCCATATTTCGAAGACTGGTAGTGGGATTGGCGTTAAACGCCGCTAATATAACATTATCATCTCCGTGATTTCGATTAAGATGTACTCTCGGTTTAAGCACATTGCCAGTTGTATTGAACAAGTGACATATTCTTGCTACGGTACCATGGTGTATTGGTTGTCTTAGAGGATGTCTTAAATTAAATTCTTCTGCTGCTTCTCTTGAAGACCGTACATTTTCACCGACTATCTTTATTATTTCAATTTTTTCATCAGTAGTTAAAAGTATTCTAACCATTATGAGAAAAGATATGAAATAAGGAAACTTTAGTATGAATAAAATTATTAAAACAAGAAAAACTAACAAACTCCACAGAAAATAACAACAATCACTTCTGTCATGAAAGCAATGACGAAATAAATAAAACAATACATATTGACAGTTAATTTCACGGCACTCTTTACATTCAACGCAATAAAACCGTCCATGTTCCTAAATTTCTGAGCCGATAAGGAGGAAGGATATGATGGAGAGTTACTCCTCCAGAAGAGAGATAACAAAAAGAAAAAAAGAAAAGATATTACATTCAACTCGATATGTAAAAATAAAAAGCCCTTTTAGTGTTTTATTGAATGCTGATTTTTGTTCACAACTTTCATTTGTTGGAAAAAGTTCTCTTTATGTGTTCTCTTTTTTTGAAAATATTCCGATTTTCATAAAATTTTACAGAGGGGCATATGAAGTGATCCTGAACAACTTTTATTAACAACATTTTTGTCTATCTCTAAGCCTACTATGATTTCTCGAAAATTAACATTTTATTTTTATCGTAGTAGGCAGGGGTTTTAGATTTAGACGGCATTTATGTATTGAATAAAGTCACCTTATGGATTTGTTTGGCTGATAAAAATTTGAAATTAATTCGGCCGCAAATAAAAAAAGATACAGGTGTCTTCACGAGAAGTGAAACAAATTTTTTTTTTTTGAAAATATTCCGATTTTCACAAAATTTTACAGGGGGACATATCAAGTGATTCCGAACTACTTTTGTTAACAAAATTTTTGTCTATCTCTAAGCTTACTATGATTTCTCGAAAATTAACATTTTCTTTTTATCACAGTAGGCCGGCGTTTTAGATTTAGACGGCATTTATGTGTTGAATAAAGTCACCTTATGGACTTGTATGGCTGATAAAAATTTGAAATTAATTCGGCCACAAATAAAAAAGATACAGGGGTGTCTTCACGAGAAGTGAAACAAAAAATTTTTTTTTGAAAATATTCCGATTTTCACAAAATTTTACAGGGGGACATATCAAGTGATTCTGAACAACTTTTGTTAACAAAATTTTTGTCTATCTCTAAGCCTACTATGATTTCTCGAAAATTAACATTTTATTTTTATCGCAGTAGGCAGGGGTTTTAGATTTAGACGGCATTTATGTATTGAATAAAGTCACCTTATGGATTTGTTTGGCTGATAAAAATTTGAAATTAATTCGGCCACAAATAAAAAAGATACAGGGGTGTCTTCATGAGAAGTGAAACAAAATTTTTTTTTTGAAAATATTCCGATTTTTACAAAATTTTACACGGGGACATATCAAGTGATTCCGAACTACTTTTGTTAACAAAATTTTTGTCTATCTCTAAGCCTACTATGATTTCTCGAAAATTAACATTTTCTTTTTATCACAGTAGGCCGGCGTTTTAGATTTAGACGGCATTTATGTGTTGAATAAAGTCACCTTATGGACTTGTATGGCTGATAAAAATTTGAAATTAATCCGGCAACAAATAAAAAAGATACAGGGGTGTCTTCACGAGAAGTGAAACAAAAAATTTTTTTTTGAAAATATTCCGATTTTCACAAAATTTTACAGGGGGATTTATCAAGTGATTCCGAACAACTTTTGTTAACAAAATTTTTGTCTATCTCTAAGCCTACTATGATTTCTCGAAAATTGACATTTTCTTTTTATCGCAGTAGGCCGGCGTTTTAGATTTAGACGGCATTTATATGTTGAATAAAGTCACCTTATGGACTTGCATGGCTGATAAAAAATTGAAATTAATTCGGCAACAAATAAAAAAGATACAGGGGTGTCTTCACGAGAAGTGAAACACACTGTATAAGCAAAAAAAAAAAAATTCAATCAAACAAAGCCACCTCAGACAAAAATGAAAAAAATCAGATTTTTCAAGTTTAATGTAATAAAAATTAGAGGTTAAGAAAATGGCTACTAACATCCATCATTGACTTTAAATAGACAAGTCTTATATATGGGATAAATATTCAATTACTTATGATTTGAATGTTAAAACTGCAGTCAAATACGAAGACGTTATCAGATTCCAGGAAATTGTTAATGTAAATAAATGTCGACTGTCTACGGCTATGTGTATATTTAAAACGTGCTTAATTGCCTTTAGATAACTACAGCGGCTAGATCAAAGGAAATATCGAGACCCAATATAAACGCTTTTCAGACAAGTCTAGACTCGTTATCTTGAGTTTTATATAAGATAAATATTCGTTCGGTTCTCTACGTTTAGATTTCAATGTAATAAGAATATAATGCAGAGCTGTTATCGGATTCCGGGAAATTGTTAATGTAAACAAATGAAATCATTTCTGATAGCCTACTAACATAAGATAGGTATACGGTAAAGATGCATGCGAAGAATTTTGTGTCTTACAATACATGGTTTCTTATGGGAATATGTAGCCACCCCGCAGCGATATAGCAATTTAACATTGTTTTATATGTAAAAGACGAACAGATTATGAAAATTCGGGGGCCTTTTAGAAATCGTTCACTGCAAAGTCACGTGACCCTCGACCGCCGAGTATAAAAGCAGCGTCATCTCCCCACCTCGATCATTAGCTGTTTATCTCTCGCGGTGAACGGTTGTCTAATTGAAACAGTATGTTGACTACCGAGACCGTATCTAAACTCAGTACTGATATAATTAATTTAACTAAAAAATCATTGCTGCTCTTAAAGACTGATGATGAAATCAACCAACATATTTCGATAATTAATAGCAATATTAAACTAGTAGCCAAGGCAATTAAAATCAAAATTCATATCGTTAATAAAGGTGAAAATATATTTAAATTGGAAAATAATTTAGCGCTTTTAAAATACTACCGAGAACAATTGAAAAAATTAAAATTAAAAAATAAAGTATTAGGCGGTTCCTTAAAGCCAGCAGCACGAAAATATTTAGTATGGCAAGAAGTAGACTCTTGTTTTAAAAATCGTGTTAAGTCCGGTATAATAACTAACGTGCAAATTAAAGAACCGGTATTATTTTTTAGAAAAGCGTTTAGAAGCTCCTCTATTCAAATTAAAAAATGTTTGAAAGATGGACCAATTAAAGTAAATGTTATTTTTGAATGTAACTTCATACAGCCTACTAATAGCAAAGCGGAATTAAAAGCTTTTGCTACAAGGAACGCCGTGATAGACTTAAATACAGATTTAAAGGAATGGTATAGAGAAAATGTATCCGAACGATTATTGAAAAATCTTGAAGATTTACAAGAAAAAGATTCAGGCTGGACCTTATCGGAAATTATCGGGCTAAAAGTAAATGTTAATAAATATTGTCCTATAACAGTGGGATTATCAACATACGCTGAAATGCCAAGCTTTATAAAGGAAAAGAAATGTGTTATTAACGTTAAAAATAATGATGAATATTGCTTCTTATGGTCAGTAGTTTCGGCATTATACCCAGCTAAAACTAATGGACACAGAGTGACTTCATATCCTCATTTTAAGGAAGTTTTAAAATATGATGATATCGAGTATCCGATGGAATTAAGAAATATTAATAAATTCGAACGCTTAAATGATATTTCGATAAACGTATACACCTTAGTTAAAAGGGAAGTTTTACCGGTATGTTTAAGTAAATACAGTTATGAACGAGTCGTAAATTTATTAATGATTCCTACAAATTCTGCCGATAATTTTACTAATGCTACGCAATATCATTTTGCTTGGATAAAGAATATGTCTCGATTGTTATCTAATCAGTTATCTTCACACGGACATCAAAATTTTATTTGCAACCGATGTCTTAATCATTTTACAACTCAAGAACTTCTAGACCGGCATTCAAATGATTGTAATTCGAAAACTAATAAGTGCAAAATTGAATTACCGGACGAGAATGAAAAGTTTTTAAAATTCAAAAATTACCGATATAAAGAAAGAGTACCGTTCGCTATTTATGCAGATTTCGAATGTATCTTAGAGGACTGTGATGCTAACACGAATCAAAATACGCAGAATTACCAGAAACATACGGCTTTTAGCGTCGCGTATTACTTAAAATGTTCGTACGATGACAGTCTATCGCAATTTAAAATATACCGAGGCGCCGACTGTCAGTACTGGTTTGTTAAAGAACTTGAAAGAATTTCAGACCAAGTTAATGTAATCATGTCTGACATAAAGCCTATGGAGCCGTTAAGCGAGACACAAAAATTTGAATTCAAGCTCGCGCAGGTCTGTCATATCTGTGAGGAGCCCTTCAAAGAGACGGACGTCAAAGTAGCCGATCACAATCATTTAACTGGGTACTATAGGGGACCGACGCATATGGGATGTAACATTAATTATCAAGATAGTCACGTGATTCCGGTTATATTTCATTGTTTATCAGGTTACGACGGCCACCTGATAATCAGACAGCTAGCAACGGCATTTGACGGGGAAATTTCATTATTACCGATTAATAAGGAAAAATACATTTCTTTCACTAAACGGGTTAGAGATACGAAAATTAAACTAAGATTTATTGATTCATTTAGGTTTATGGCAGACAAAATCGAAAAACTAGCTTCCTATCTCGACAATGACCAGAAACGAATCACTAAATCACATTGTAATAATGACGAACAATTTCAGTTATTAACGCGGAAAGGTGTTTTTCCTTATGATTATTTAAATTCTTGGGAAAAATTAGATGAGACATCTCTACCGCCTAAAGAAGAATTTTACAGTAAACTGACTGACGAAAACATAACAGAGGACGATTATAACCATGCTATAAATATCTGGAATAAATTCGATATTAAGACATTAGGAGAATATTCCGATATATATTTAAAAACAGATGTATTACTGCTAGCTGATATATTTGAAAATTTCCGCGAGACATGCATACAGACGTACGGACTTGACGCTTTAAATTATTATACTGCTCCGGGACTGGCATTTGACCCTATGTTAAAAATAACTAAAGAAAATTTAGAGCTTCTCACAGACATTGATATGATACTGATGATTGAAAAAGGCGTGAGAGGTGGTGTAGCACAGGTATCGAACAGATATTCGAAAGCTAACAACAAGTACATGGGGGACGCGTTTAATCCCGACGAAAGAGAGACTCACATCATGTACTTTGACATCAATAACATGTATGGAGCTGGGATGTCTGTTCCGTTACCTACAGGTGCTTTCGAGTGGGTACCTGTCGAACAATTTTATGCTTTAGATATTCCAAATTTATCGAATGAGTCAGACATCGGTTATATTTTGGAAGTAGATATCGAGTATCCGTTTGAATTACACGAGCTACATAAGGATCTCCCGATGTGTCCGGAACATATGGTGCCGCCCGCTTCCAAACATTCAAAATTAATGACCACTCTGCTAGATAAAACGCGATATGTAATTCATTACAGGACTTTAAAAAAATGTTTAGAACGAGGATTAAAACTCAAGACGGTACATAGAATTTTAAAATTTAATCAATCACGATGGCTAAAGAAATACATTGATTTAAATACGGATTTACGAAAACAGGCAAATAACGAGTTTCAGAAAAATTTCTATAAGCTAATGAACAATGCGGTGTTCGGAAAGACAATGGAGAATGTCCGCAAGCACAAAGATGTTAAATTGGTAACTAAATGGGAGGGAAGATGGGGCGCCAAGTCTCTGATCGCGAAACCGAACTTTCACAGTTCGACTATCTTCGGTGAGGATATGATTATTATTGAAATGAATCGACTAAAAATTAAATTCAATAAGCCAATATATGTGGGGTTCGCCATTTTAGATCTTTCAAAAATTATTCTTTACGATTTTCATTACGATTATATTAAAAAAGAATTCGGTGAGCAAGCCAAACTACTTTACACGGACACAGACAGTTTAATTTACGAATTTAGCGACGTTGATATATACAAGTACATTAAAAAAGACATCCAGCTGTTCGACACATCGGATTATCCTGTAGACAATGTCTATGGAATACCTCATGCTAATAAGAAGGTACTAGGCGTAATGAAAGACGAATGTCAAGGGCGTGTAATGACAGAATTCGTAGGACTCCGTGCAAAAATGTATAGTTATAAAGTGGAGGGTGTGTCGGTAAATAAAAAAATCAAGGGTCCTCGCGTTCGGTAATCAGAAAAATTACATTTGAAGACTTTACGAATTGTCTATTTAATAAAGAAATTTTGACCAAAGAGCAGCGATTAATTCGATCAAAGAAACATGAAATATATACTATCAAACAGAATAAGGTGGCACTCAGTCCGTATGATGATAAAAGAATTATAAATTATATAAATACCGATACGAAACCTTGGGGATATAATTTCCAACAAGTCTCAGCTCGTCAGATGACGTCATCGACGCAGTGAAGCGCTTGGCAGTAGCCGTTCGGATTTATTTACTTTAGAGACTTTGATCGCGATGGACGGGTTAGAAAAAGAATTGCAGTACAAGCTTGTACTAATCACTCGCGACATATATGAGAGGTACATTCAAAATGCATTGAATCGGGGTAATTATCAATTAGTTCATAAAATTTTAGAAAAGATTGTTATACCGGACAAAGCTTTATACTGGATGGCTTTAAGAGATAGTTCTAATTTCGATTTAATGAAAAAAATATTTACGAAAAAACTTCAAAACGATATTTTTATTCAACAGTTGGAATATATTTTCCAAAGAGAATGTATTACTCACCTTACCGTGTATCGATTACGAGAAGTAATTAACAGACATTATCCCGCCGCGAATAATAGTTATTTTAGAATTTTTTTAGAAGAATTATTAACGTGTAATGATGATTATATGTCAATTGATTTTTATTCGAAATCGTACCCGGTTAAAAATATTTCTGATAATTATAAAAGTATTGATTGGTCGATTAATAAAGCATTTTGCGAGGCAGCTTACTTTACACAATACGAATTTCTTGAAATTTTGTTTCGAGTAATTGGTAGGAATAATATACATTTCAAATTAGATATTAATTTCAATGAAGAGCATAAGCAGCTAATAAAATGGCTGGAGGATAATATATCCAAAGGTCGCTCTGGGCAGCCGATTGGTTGGAGCTCTGGTCCAGACAGCGGGCACTGGCCATCAACTACCTTAGAAGATTATGTTAAGACGCTTGACATAGTTCGTCTACATTTTTTGTAATTAGTATAAAAGTATTGTAATACAAATATTTTACATTTAATAAATTAAATTATTTATAAAATGTGTGTTTTTATTTCCTAATACCTATCCTGACATGATGATCATGAGAGAGGCAGGTGAGACAGCTTGAACAGCTCGAACAGCTCCAACAGGTGTAACAGGTACCGTACCTGTTACACCTGTTGGAGCTGTTCAAGCCGGCCATATACATATACATATACGTGTATTATATATGAGCTGTTTGAACAGCTCGAACAGCTCCAACAGGTGTAACAGGTACGGTACCTGTTACACCTGTTGGAGCTGTTGGAGCTGTTCGAGCTGTTCAAACAGCCCATATACATATACATATACGTGTATTATATATGACCAGCTCCAACAGCTCGAACAGCTCCAACATGTGTAACAGGTACGGTACCTGTTACACCTGTTGGAGCTGTTCGAGCTGTTGGAGCTGGTCATATATAATACACGTATATGTATATGTATATGGGCTGTTCGAGCTGTTGGAGCTGTTCGAGCTGTTCAAACAGCTCATATATAATACACGTATATGTATATGTATATGGTCGGCTTGAACAGCTCCAACAGCTCCAACAGCTCGAACAGCTCCAACAGGTGTAACAGGTACGGTACCTGTTACACCTGTTGGAGCTGTTCGAGCTGTTCAAGCTGTCTCACCTGCCTCTCTCATGATCATCATGTCAGGATAGGTATTAGGAAATAAAAACACACATTTTATAAATAATTTAATTTATTAAATGTAAAATATTTATATTACAATACTTTTATACTAATTACAAAAAATGTAGACGAACTATGTCAAGCGTCTTAACATAATCTTCTAAGGTAGTTGATGGCCAGTGCCCGCTGTCTGGACCAGAGCTCCAACCAATCGGCTGCCCAGAGCGACCTTTGGATATATTATCCTCCAGCCATTTTATTAGCTGCTTATGCTCTTCATTGAAATTAATATCTAATTTGAAATGTATATTATTCCTACCAATTACTCGAAACAAAATTTCAAGAAATTCGTATTGTGTAAAGTAGGCTGCCTCGCAAAATGCTTTATTAATCGACCAATCAATACTTTTATAATTATCAGAAATATTTTTAACCGGGTACGATTTCGAATAAAAATCAATTGACATATAATCATCATTACACGTTAATAATTCTCCTAAAAAAATTCTAAAATAACTATTATTCGCGGCGGGATAATGTCTGTTAATTACTTCTCGTAATCGATACACGGTAAGGTGAGTAATACATTCTCTTTGGAAAATATATTCCAACTGTTGAATAAAAATATCGTTTTGAAGTTTTTTCGTAAATATTTTTTTCATTAAATCGAAATTAGAACTATCTCTTAAAGCCATCCAGTATAAAGCTTTGTCCGGTATAACAATCTTTTCTAAAATTTTATGAACTAATTGATAATTACCCCGATTCAATGCATTTTGAATGTACCTCTCATATATGTCGCGAGTGATTAGTACAAGCTTGTACTGCAATTCTTTTTCTAACCCGTCAATCGCGATCAAAGTCTCTAAAGTAAATGAATCCGAACGGCTACTGCCAAGCGCTTCACTGCGTCGATGACGTCATCTGACGAGCTGAGACTTGTTGGAAATTATATCCCCAAGGTTTCGTATCGGTATTTATATAATTTATAATTCTTTTATCATCATACGGACTGAGTGCCACCTTATTCTGTTTGATAGTATATATTTCATGTTTCTTTGATCGAATTAATCGCTGCTCTTTGGTCAAAATTTCTTTATTAAATAGACAATTCGTAAAGTCTTCAAATGTAATTTTTCTGATTACCGAACGCGAGAGACCCTTGATTTTTTTATTTACCGACACACCCTCCACTTTATAACTATACATTTTTGCACGGAGTCCTACGAATTCTGTCATTACACGCCCTTGACATTCGTCTTTCATTACGCCTAGTACCTTCTTATTAGCATGAGGTATTCCATAGACATTGTCTACAGGATAATCCGATGTGTCGAACAGCTGGATGTCTTTTTTAATGTACTTGTATATATCAACGTCGCTAAATTCGTAAATTAAACTGTCTGTGTCCGTGTAAAGTAGTTGGGCTTGCTCACCGAATTCTTTTTTTATATAATCGTAATGAAAATCGTAAAGAATAATTTTTGAAAGATCTAAAATGGCGAACCCCACATATATTGGCTTATTGAATTTAATTTTTAGTCGATTCATTTCAATAATAATCATATCCTCACCGAAGATAGTCGAACTGTGAAAGTTCGGTTTCGCGATCAGAGACTTGGCGCCCCATCTTCCCTCCCATTTAGTTACCAATTTAACATCTTTGTGCTTGCGGACATTTTCCATTGTCTTTCCGAACACCGCATTGTTCATTAGCTTATAGAAATTTTTCTGAAACTCGTTATTTGCCTGTTTTCGTAAATCCGTATTTAAATCAATGTATTTCTTTAGCCATCGTGATTGATTAAATTTTAAAATTCTATGTACCGTCTTGAGTTTTAATCCTCGTTCTAAACATTTTTTTAAAGTCCTGTAATGAATTACATATCGCGTTTTATCTAGCAGAGTGGTCATTAATTTTGAATGTTTGGAACCGGGCGGCACCATATGTTCCGGACACATCGGGAGATCCTTATGTAGCTCGTGTAATTCAAACGGATACTCGATATCTACTTCCAAAATATAACCGATGTCTGACTCATTCGATAAATTTGGAATATCTAAAGCATAAAATTGTTCGACAGGTACCCACTCGAAAGCACCTGTAGGTAACGGAACAGACATCCCAGCTCCATACATGTTATTGATGTCAAAGTACATGATGTGAGTCTCTCTTTCGTCGGGATTAAACGCGTCCCCCATGTATTTGTTGTTAGCTTTCGAATATCTGTTCGATACCTGTGCTACACCACCTCTCACGCCTTTTTCAATCATCAGTATCATATCAATGTCTGTGAGAAGCTCTAAATTTTCTTTAGTTATTTTTAACATAGCGTCAAATGCCAGTCCCGGAGCAGTATAATAATTTAAAGCGTCAAGTCCGTACGTCTGTATGCATGTCTCGCGGAAATTTTCAAATATATCAGCTAGCAGTAATACATCTGTTTTTAAATATATATCGGAATATTCTCCTAATGTCTTAATATCGAATTTATTCCAGATATTTATAGCATGGTTATAATCGTCCTCTGTTATGTTTTCGTCAGTCAGTTTACTGTAAAATTCTTCTTTAGGCGGTAGAGATGTCTCATCTAATTTTTCCCAAGAATTTAAATAATCATAAGGAAAAACACCTTTCCGCGTTAATAACTGAAATTGTTCGTCATTATTACAATGTGATTTAGTGATTCGTTTCTGGTCATTGTCGAGATAGGAAGCTAGTTTTTTGATTTTGTCTGCCATAAACCTAAATGAATCAATAAATCTTAGTTTAATTTTCGTATCTCTAACCCGTTTAGTGAAAGAAATGTATTTTTCCTTATTAATCGGTAATAATGAAATTTCCCCGTCAAATGCCGTTGCTAGCTGTCTGATTATCAGGTGGCCGTCGTAACCTGATAAACAATGAAATATAACCGGAATCACGTGACTATCTTGATAATTAATGTTACATCCCATATGCGTCGGTCCCCTATAGTACCCAGTTAAATGATTGTGATCGGCTACTTTGACGTCCGTCTCTTTGAAGGGCTCCTCACAGATACGACAGACCTGCGCGAGCTTGAATTCAAATTTTTGTGTCTCGCTTAACGGCTCCATAGGCTTTATGTCAGACATGATTACATTAACTTGGTCTGAAATTCTTTCAAGTTCTTTAACAAACCAGTACTGACAGTCGGCGCCTCGGTATATTTTAAATTGCGATAGACTGTCATCGTACGAACATTTTAAGTAATACGCGACGCTAAAAGCCGTATGTTTCTGGTAATTCTGCGTATTTTGATTCGTGTTAGCATCACAGTCCTCTAAGATACATTCGAAATCTGCATAAATAGCGAACGGTACTCTTTCTTTATATCGGTAATTTTTGAATTTTAAAAACTTTTCATTCTCGTCCGGTAATTCAATTTTGCACTTATTAGTTTTCGAATTACAATCATTTGAATGCCGGTCTAGAAGTTCTTGAGTTGTAAAATGATTAAGACATCGGTTGCAAATAAAATTTTGATGTCCGTGTGAAGATAACTGATTAGATAATAATCGAGACATATTCTTTATCCAAGCAAAATGATATTGCGTAGCATTAGTAAAATTATCGGCAGAATTTGTAGGAATCATTAATAAATTTACGACTCGTTCATAACTGTATTTACTTAAACATACCGGTAAAACTTCCCTTTTAACTAAGGTGTATACGTTTATCGAAATATCATTTAAGCGTTCGAATTTATTAATATTTCTTAATTCCATCGGATACTCGATATCATCATATTTTAAAACTTCCTTAAAATGAGGATATGAAGTCACTCTGTGTCCATTAGTTTTAGCTGGGTATAATGCCGAAACTACTGACCATAAGAAGCAATATTCATCATTATTTTTAACGTTAATAACACATTTCTTTTCCTTTATAAAGCTTGGCATTTCAGCGTATGTTGATAATCCCACTGTTATAGGACAATATTTATTAACATTTACTTTTAGCCCGATAATTTCCGATAAGGTCCAGCCTGAATCTTTTTCTTGTAAATCTTCAAGATTTTTCAATAATCGTTCGGATACATTTTCTCTATACCATTCCTTTAAATCTGTATTTAAGTCTATCACGGCGTTCCTTGTAGCAAAAGCTTTTAATTCCGCTTTGCTATTAGTAGGCTGTATGAAGTTACATTCAAAAATAACATTTACTTTAATTGGTCCATCTTTCAAACATTTTTTAATTTGAATAGAGAAGCTTCTAAACGCTTTTCTAAAAAATAATACCGGTTCTTTAATTTGCACGTTAGTTATTATACCGGACTTAACACGATTTTTAAAACAAGAGTCCACTTCTTGCCATACTAAATATTTTCGTGCTGCTGGCTTTAAGGAACCGCCTAATACTTTATTTTTTAATTTTAATTTTTTCAATTGTTCTCGGTAGTATTTTAAAAGCGCTAAATTATTTTCCAATTTAAATATATTTTCACCTTTATTAACGATATGAATTTTGATTTTAATTGCCTTGGCTACTAGTTTAATATTGCTATTAATTATCGAAATATGTTGGTTGATTTCATCATCAGTCTTTAAGAGCAGCAATGATTTTTTAGTTAAATTAATTATATCAGTACTGAGTTTAGATACGGTCTCGGTAGACGACATACTGTTTCAATTAGACAACCGTTCACCGCGAGAGATAAACAGCTAATGATCGAGGTGGGGAGATGACGCTGCTTTTATACTCGGCGGTCGAGGGTCACGTGACTTTGCAGTGAACGATTTCTAAAAGGCCCCCGAATTTTCATAATCTGTTCGTCTTTTACATATAAAACAATGTTAAATTGCTATATCGCTGCGGGGTGGCTACATATTCCCATAAGAAACCATGTATTGTAAGACACAAAATTCTTCGCATGCATCTTTACCGTATACCTATCTTATGTTAGTAGGCTATCAGAAATGATTTCATTTGTTTACATTAACAATTTCCCGGAATCCGATAACAGCTCTGCATTATATTCTTATTACATTGAAATCTAAACGTAGAGAACCGAACGAATATTTATCTTATATAAAACTCAAGATAACGAGTCTAGACTTGTCTGAAAAGCGTTTATATTGGGTCTCGATATTTCCTTTGATCTAGCCGCTGTAGTTATCTAAAGGCAATTAAGCACGTTTTAAATATACACATAGCCGTAGACAGTCGACATTTATTTACATTAACAATTTCCTGGAATCTGATAACGTCTTCGTATTTGACTGCAGTTTTAACATTCAAATCATAAGTAATTGAATATTTATCCCATATATAAGACTTGTCTATTTAAAGTCAATGATGGATGTTAGTAGCCATTTTCTTAACCTCTAATTTTTATTACATTAAACTTGAAAAATCTGATTTTTTTCATTTTTGTCTGAGGTGGCTTTGTTTGATTGAATTTTTTTTTTTTTGCTTATATATATATTCAGAATCAGCATTAAAAATTACATATAATGTAGCATGTACATTTTCATTACAATAAACTTAAAAAATCAGATTCCTTTTTTCATTTTTTGGCTGGGGTGGTTTTATTTTTTAAGATTTAATTTTTTTGATTGAATATTTGAATTCTGCATTAAAAAACACATAAAATGTAGCATGAACATTTTTATTACAATAAACTTAAAAAATCTGATGATTTTTTTTTTCATTTTTTGCCCGGGGTGTCTTTATTTTTTAAGATTTAATTTTTTTGATTGCATATTTGAATTCAGTATTAAGAAACACATAAAATGTAGCATGAACATTTTCATTACAATAAACTTGAAAAAAATCTGAATTCTTTATTTAATTAGGAAATGGATAATAACACTCTTTAACGTAAACATGCAATACTATTCTTCAATAACTATAAACAATAAACGGTGATCATCTTATTTTTTATTACTAGATACACCTTGTATACTCTTAGCCGCGTATGTTTGTTGATTTCTTTACTTAAATTATATAAGTGTCTGTCACTTACTATTTTTGATATATTGAATTAAAAAATACCAATCGTATTTTTACACTATTTATTATATTTAATCATGTACAGTTCTTCCTTTCGATTAACAATTATCTAAGGTAATTAAGCAGAGAGAATCAATTTATTAATTAATCAATCGTTGTTTATATTAAAAAATTCCTGAAAACTGATAACCTCTCTACGTTTGACTGCAGTATTTACATTCAAATCTAATACTTCCGTATTGAAGTAGATGAATATATTATTATTATTATCCTATGTAAAACATAAACACTTGTCGAGACTTGTCTAAAACATACATATACATTTTAATCTCAATGATGAACGTCTGCAACCATTTCTTAACCTCTAACACTCTAACGTAAACATACAAAGCTATCCGCAGATAACTATAAACAATAAAAGGTAGCCATCTTATTTTTATTACTAGATACACCCTGTATACTCTTAGCCACGCCCTCTAACGTAAACATGCAATACTATTCGTCAATAACTATAAACAATAAAAGGTAGCCATCTAATTTTTATTACTAGATACACCCTGTATATACTCTTAGGCACACCCTTGTAGATATAATCTCTTATCTTTAGCTATAATCTAATATATAAGCTCAGATATTCAATCTCCCATCTCTCCCCTCCCATTACGTCTTAGGACTTATCATATAAGAAGATCCCATCTCTCCCCTCCCATTAGGTCTTAGGAGCTATCATATAAGAAGATCCCATCTCCCCACTCCCCCTCCCATTAGGTCCTAGGTCATAAGGTTCTAGAACCGATGAGAGGCGGGGCCTCCCGGGGGGCTGGAACCATTTGAAAATTTCGATTTTTCCGCGACACGCCCCATGTTATCTCTTATGGGAAATTGGCTTGAAGTGAATTAGAATCGGCACTACTTAACTACTCGTATGGGTCCCATGCGCCACAGACGAGAAAAAAATTATTGAAATTTCTAGAGCAGCCACTGGTTACGAGTTCTTTGCTTAATTATTAACATTGCACAAATTCTTACAATATTTTGAATCGGGCTCTGCATTTGGTGTGATTTCACACCAGTTGCTCATTGGCTAATGACATTTTTGGTAGGGATCGTGAGTTACGAGACCACCTTATACTCTACCGATCTTGAATTTTTACAGCCAGAAGTAATATGGGATCTACTCTGATGGAATGGATTGTCGCCAGTGGCGGCTCGTGATATTTTGTGCAGCGGAGGCTTGAATTTAAAAGACAATTAACTTGCAATATGATTACAGTTTGTGCATTTCCTCACCACCCTGGATATGCTGCTAGAGGAGGCTCAGCCTCCCCTGCCTCCTCTGACAAGCCGCCACTGATTGTCGCCCTTTGTGGGGAGCACCGGTCTTTTCTAGGAAATTCTATATATCTCGAATGTACAATGGACCGACAGACCCATAGATTAAAGACTTATATATTATATACAGATAGGGAACTCTCAGTATTTTTTCAAACTGCAAACATTACGTCGCAGACAGCGCTGTATTCCCGACTTTTCGATACAGGCGGGAATTTTAAACGATTTTCAAACAAACTGCTTAGACCATCATTTGACTATAAAAATTCTTTGACAAGGATCTTTTATAAAAAATATTTTATGAGATAAAATATCTATCAGATTACTCATAGAATATCTTTTATAAAAGATCTTTGTCAAAGAACTTTTATAGTCTAATGGTGGGCTTAAAATTAAATACCTAAGTCATTTTGAAACTAGAAATTGGTCATTTATTAACTTAACGGAAAATCATTACAATAAATGCAATAACATTTAAAAAGTAACTAACGTAAGTAAAATTATTACAAAAGTATTAAGCTGCGTTGAAATAAGTAAAGTGTTAAAGTAACTAATGTATCAAAATATCTGTAATACAATTAAATGATATACATTTTCACGTCCTTTAGAAGTAGAAACACAACACGTAGAACCCATCAGTCTTTAAAATTCAATAATACCACAGTCGTTTTTAGTAAATTTCTTGGCAGCCACGTTCTTTACAAAATCAATATACATTTTCACGTCCTTGTGTTAGAACAACACAACACTTAAAACCCATTACAGTTTTTAATATTCAACAGAACAGCGTCATTTCTAGTCAATTTCATTGGAAACTCATGTTATTTACAAATACACAAACGGATTAGCACACATATATGTAAACAATAATGGCGGGACAACTGAAAGCTGAAAGTAGTGACCTTCGGGGATATAGAGGAAAATAGAGATCGCTAAACGGCTGTTTGTTTGTTCGCACCACAACTGTAAACAAGAAATTATTAATCTCCGATTCTCTTGGTTGGTACTAAATAATGTGTTCGGTAGGGGATGCTCTCTAATATGGCGTTTAGTGTAATTTGCGAAAGGGGAGTATGGTGGGTCAGACTTGGTAAAAGTTGGAAATTTGAGACGCAAGATGGCAATTTTTGTTGAAAACATTTTTTTAAGATTTTCTCCCCCCCGCCCCCTCCGCTCATCAATTTTTATTTCGGCGGAATTTGGCAAAAGTTGGATAAAAGTTGTAAATTCGAGATGTAAGTTGCCAATTTTTATTGAAAATTTTTTTTTTAGAATTTCTCCTCCCCCCCCCCCCGCTCTAAGGGATTATTATTTAATTATTTACAGAATTGGCTTTTTAAGTATTATGAAGTTGGCAAATTTGAAAAATAACTCCCCAAATAAGTTGGCTCGCTAGGCCCCTGTTTGTAAAGAACGTGGCTCCCAAGAAATTGACTAAAAACGACTGTGGCATTATTGAATTTTAAAGACTGATGGATTCTACGTGTTGTGTTTCTACTTATAAAGAACGTAAAAATGTATAGGTATCATTTAATGGAAAACTTGCCCATTTTTTTTTTATTTCATTAAAGTGTGTGTTTATGTATAAAAACACACCACACCGAATATCAGCTCTTAAATCGCAGTACTTACTTTGCAATAAATAATTACAGTTGAAATCCTCGCCACTCCTCACGAAAAGCACTGTGACGTCAGATCGACAGGGCTAGTCTCACTTGTGTCCCACAGATGGCGAACTTTACACTGGGCGGCGGTTGACTTTGAGACGTCCGCATATTCGGTCATAAGTCTTTTGTTTTTTATGTTAGAGAAAAAAATAAAAAAAGTGTCGGAAAGCGCAATTAATTCTCTTTACATAAGCTATCTACAAATTTTTCGAAAAAAACGAGTCGAGGAAATGTAGGAAATTACACGTTTTCCTATAGAGTGTATGTAAATCTTAAAAAAAATAATTTTTCTCAGAAACCTTTGTTTCGATTTCAATTAATTACCGATTAATTACGGTGACAAAATGGAAAAATTTTACTGAAAAAAAAAAGCCCCAAATCCCGCCCCTCTAATTCCTTCATTTTTGTCGGAATTCAAAAAATAAAAAAATACCTTATTTTTTAATTCGAGCTAACTCCCACCGTTTCGGAAATATTTGCGAAAAATAGCAAAAATCAGCTTACATTTCGGAGCCGAAAAAATTGCAGAAAATGTAATGGTGTTTCTCCATTAAGGGTAGCAGGTTTGGAGATTTTTCCAGGGTTCATCATTTATACCGGAAATTAGAAACCAAATCCAAATAAAATCATTTATTAACAAATAACGTAGTTTCCAAAATATGTACAAACATCAGGTCGTCGTATCTTTTACGACTTTATTATACAATCAAATACAAATAAGAAAGAGAGAGACGGAGTGAGTGTAATGTGTATCTCTGTTATAACGTCGTATATGCAGGTTCGAATCGACGTGGTCAACGAGACAGACACAAACGGGAGTAATCCTCTATTTATAAAATAGCGGGTATCTGGTAAGCGTCCGCGACGTCGTATGAGAAGTTAAATTTATTTCGTTCCCCTAGCTCAGCTCGCTAAAGTGTGAAAGTCAATTAAACTCTGATTTTTGAATGATTCCGGCTGGCTTTTATACAACAGTTCTGGCTCCCACTTAGTGAAATTATCCCCATACTCGGTATTTCAATCATGCGCAGTTACATTATTAAATGACAGGAGATTAAACAAGAAAGGATGTATAGTCCGTTACGCGAAATGTTCACCGTAATGAATGTATAGTCTATTACGAGATGTATGGCGTATACTTCATTACACTCCCCCCCTTTCTTTACAAAAAAAAAAAAATAAAATTCTGGAATCCATCGTCTGACTTTGGACCAAGTGTAGGGTCAACAGGAATGATCCTTGCAGAATTTTGTGGTGTTCCATAGTCAGTTTGGTATAATACAGGTGTCGGCGTAGCTGGTAGGAAAAGATCTTAACAAAAAGAAAATAGTTTAGGTACGTTCCAAGTTAAAATTTCAGATAGATAGTGAATAGAGTTTATACAAAACAAAATAATAAAACCTATCCTTATCTTTAATGGATTTACAACTGAAAAAAAACTTCAACAAAACTTATCACTTTGAGAAAGAAAAAAGAATTAAAAAACTGAAATTCCTATCGATTAAAATTATTTACAGGTGAAAAGAAAAACTATGCTGTTCAGACAAACGAAATACTTAATATAAAACTAAACAATTAATTTGTTTTTCCCGGGAGGCGGGTTATTCCTGACACTGGAGGTCCGCACACTCTGGACGTGGTGCCGTCAGGGTTTCTTACTCGGAACTTCTTTTTCAGATTCCTGTTGGTTGGTGCTTTTAATGTCGTCGTTGGAAACGTTGGGGCGACTGGGCACGGGAAGCATTTGCCAGGAAGCTGTGGCGTTGCTGGCGTTGGATCGTCATCTTCCAAAAAGAATGCCGCAAGGCACGGGATGTTTCTGCCTGGGGTCGGTGGCTTTTCTGGACTTGGTGTATCTCCAAACAAACGCTTCATCTTTTCTCGCAGGGCTTGCGAAGGGGAAATTGTTGTCGGAGGTGGTGTTGTCGGTACAGGTTCTGGGGTTGCCGGCAGAGGCGAAATAATCTCAGGAAGGTGAACCTTTCTTCTTATACAATTTAATTTTGCTTTCGGTGGTGTTCTCTCTTCATCTTCCGTCTCTAATCTGTAGGATCTAGCGAGTTCTGTCGGGCTATAGTAAATGTACAGGTTTGAATAATTTTTGTCCTCAATTCTAACCATTGGTGTCGATAATTCGGGGGTAGCTGATGGTGAATACATCTTGCTATTGTGACGTGCTGCACACAACTGGCTAAAGATTATTTGTAGCTGGTATTTTATAGGGCAGGTTATCATATCCCTTCCTGGGTAAGTCAGGCATGCGCCTTTTTTAAATCTTTAACGTGGACACGTTGTGTTTTCCTGCCGGTAGGGGACCTAATTTCGACTACTACTGGGGATATAGTCCGTTCCACGATATATGGTCCTGAGAATTTTGGGGCAAGTTTCGCATTGAAACTTCGAATTGCTGAGGATAATGGGTGTTCTTTTTTCATAACCCGATCTCCAATACGTGGACTCCAATCTCGGCGTCGTAAATTGTAATGATGGCTCTGTGATTGGTATGCTTTAGCTAAATTTAAATGTACCAGTTCGAAAATTTCTGTTAACTTTTGTAAATACTTTACTTGGGTTTGTGGAACATCAGTGGTAATTGGATTTGTCGAGATCTGTTCTCCATTAAGGATACCTGGTAAAGTTAACTCCCTACCGAAATTCAGCATGGCTGGAGAGAAACCAGTAGATTCATGTCTGGAAGAATTCATGGCCAAGGTAAATTCGGGTAAGTATTGGTCCCATTTCCGGTGATCGTTTTCGGTGTACTGACCTATCATAGTCTGCAATACTTTATTTGTCCTTTCTACGGGGTTACATTGGGGTGTATATGGCGTAGTTGTACGGTGTGTAATACCGTATTCAGACAGCATACTAGTAAATTCTTTACTTACGAATTGTCTTCCGTTATCGGAAATAATACTTTTCGGGCACCCAAAACGTGATATAATTTTTTCTTTTAGGGCTTTGCAGATGGTGCTGGATGTCGCTTTCCGTACTGGGTGACATTCTACCCATTTGGTGAATCTATCCTGCATCACTATCAGGTTTGTGTTTCCTTTGCTAGACCTCTGGAGTGGTCCTACAATGTCTATACTAACAGTATCCCAACGTCCATTTATTGTTGGAAATTGCATTTTTCCAGCGGGTTGTTGTTGTGATTGTTTGTATTTTTGACAGCTGGAACAACGTCTGACATAATTGGCAATGTCTCTGTACATTTTAGGCCAGTAATATTTATTTGAAATTCTGGTGATTGTTTTTGCTATTCCTAAGTGTCCTGCGTAAGGTGCATCGTGATTTTCTAATAAAATTTATTTTCGTTTTGGCTGTGGTATACAGAGTTTCCATGGGCTTTAGAATTCAAGATCGATAAAATCGTTGGTTGTCCAAACATGGCGGTAAAGATTCCCATTTAATATACAGTAATCTGGTTTCTTTTCAGGTTTTTCTGTAACCAATTTGATGGTGTCCTGGTACCATGTGCAATTTTCAGCACCTGTGATAGCAAGAATACAGCCATCGGAATCGGTATCTTGTTCGGCGAGTGGCTGGCGGGAAAGTGCATCTGCAACTTTATTTAGGATTCCTTTCCGATATCTAATCTCAAAGTCGTATTGTTGTAGTTCCATTGCCCATCTCGCTAGACGTCCACTAGGGGATTTTATGGAGTTTAACCACTTTAAACTCTGATGATCTGTTATGACTATAAAATGATATCCCATTAGATAATGTAAGTTTTTCCGGATTCCAAACACTATCGCCTTGCATTCGAGTTCCACGGCAGACATCGTCTTTTCGGTGGGGGATAGGGAACGACTGGCATATGCTATAACTCGGTCTACATTGTCGACTTTTTGTGTGAGTGCTACTCCTAAACCTTCTTTCGACGCGTCCGTTTGCAGGTAAAAGGTTTTCGAGAAATCTGGGCAACTTAATATTGGTGCTTCTGTTAGTGACTTTTTTAATTTGTTAAAAGCTTCATCTTCAAGTGGTGACCATTTCCAACGTGTGTGTTTTCTTAGTAGTCTATTTAGTGGGGCAGCAATTTCTGAATACCCTTGTATAAATCTTCTGTACCAGGATGACATCCCAAGAAAACGACGTAATTGTTTGACGTTTTTTGGCGGTTGGATTGTTGTAATGGCTCTTACTTTTTCGGGATCTGTTTTAATGCCGTCTTTGCATACCAAGTGTCCTAGATATCTAAGTTCTTTTCTACAGAATTTGCATTTATCCGGATTTAATTGTAAGTTTGTTTCTATCAGGCGTCGAAAAATTTCTTTTAGATGTTTTAAATGTTCGTCAAATGTCTTGCTTATAATGACAATGTCATCTAGGTATGCAAAAGCGAATGTTATTTCAGGGCCGATAATTTGGTCTAAGAGTCTTTGAAAAGTACTTGGAGCAGAGTGGAGACCAAAAGACAGTACCTTAAATTGGTATAGACCTCTTCCGGGAACTGTAAAAGCTGTTATCGGTTTACTATCGTCGGTTAATGGTATCAACCAATAGCTGGAACGTAGATCTAACGTTGATATAAAACTAGCTTCCTTTAGTTTATCTAGAATGGAATTTATGAATGGTAGTGGGTAAGCATCTTTCATTGAAACCTCATTTACCTTCCTGAAGTCTATGTAAAATCTAAACTTGTTATCTTTTTTCTTAACCATCACAATGGGATTGTTCCATGGGCTGGTAGAAGGTTCGACTACTCCATCTTTTAACATTTGGTCCAGCTCTTCATTAACTATTTCTTGCATGGCAGGATTTAAGGGCCGGTGTCTTTGCTTAATTGGAGTGCTTTTTACTAGACGTATCTGGTGTTTAGCAAAAGGGGTAACGCCTTTAAGTTCGTTAAATTTGGGTAATTCTCTTTGTAAGAACTCTGACAGGCGTTGTTGTTCATTTTCGGTTGGTTGCGCAATACATGCTAAATGTGTATCTTCGTTTTTATAATTTTCTATGTTAGCCAAATTTCCCATTATTCGTACTTCTTGTCTCCCTAAATCTAAAGTAAAACTCCTTTTAATTAGGATATCCATTCCTATTATTATATCAGGGGATAATTTTGGTAAATACAGGAAATTATCAGTCCATTGTTTTTGGGCCGCTGTGTAGTTTATTTCAAATTCTTTATTTATTTCAACTTCTGTTCCATTAGCAAGTTGAATTATACGTCTACACGGAAATTGTTTAGTATTATTTGTACTACATATTTTCCGTACAGTGTCACCTATGAACGAACGTACGGATCCTGTATCGAGGAGAGCTTCAAATTTATGATTATCTATCGTTAGCTGTAGCTTGGGACGGTTTTCGGCTCCACTAGTTATTTGTAATTTCGCTTGCTCCGGTTGGGTGGGGTACGAGGTAACTTGTTCTAATTGAAACTGAGAGGACCTCGCGTTTGCGCAGTTTCTCTGTCGTTTCCCGTGATTCTATTCGTACTTTGCTTTTGACAATTACAATCCCTTGACAATATGTCATGGCGGCCACATCTTGAACAGAATTTACGAGGAGTATTATTGCAAATAAAACGTGTATGACCAGCGCCTCCACAACGCCAACAAAATGTTTTCCTGTCATAGTTCGGAGTAGTGGGTTGTGTGTAATTTTTGGCCTCACTCGAGCGTGGTTCTCTTATTTGTGTTGTGTTTATATAGCCGGGCTGTCTCGTAGTGTTGTTTTGCAGTTCATATTGTGTTTTTCTATAGGAATTTGTAGTACCTCCATGTTCATTGTTAGCGGAGAAATTTCTGTTAAGTGTATTATAGGCCGGACGTTGTGTGGACGACTGTGTAGGGTATTCAGGTTTCTTGATAACAGTCTCCTGTTTACAAACCATTTCGTAATCGTTTGCCAGGTTTAACAGTTCTGTGAGAGTATTAAAGTCTCGTCTGCGGATATATTTCCTGTACTCGGGCCGTAGATTTTTATATATCCTATTTAGTTGTTGTTCTGGCGGGACGTTATTTAATCTTCTTAGCAATGTTTGTATTGCTATGACATAGTCTTTTGCGTTTTCGGTTTCTCCTTGAGTGCGAGATTTTACTTTTTCTTCTAAATCGAAAAGGTATTCTGGGGGCAAGTAGAATGTTTTAAAATTTTCAAGGAAATCTTCCCATGTTGTCCAGAAGGCTTTATTATTTCGATACCACAACAAACAATCGCCTTGTAGTAATTCAGGCAGTGCTCTTAGCATTTGTTCGTTTGAAAGATTATAGCCGCTTTGTAGTTCTTGAATCCTCTCCAAAAATGAGATGACGTCTTTTTTCCCATTGAAATGAACATTCCATTTTCGTACTTTATCGAGAACAGCGCTATCAGGTGACGGTTGTATTATGTTTGCCGGTATGTTTTCCGGTGGAGCAGAAAAATTTTGGCTGGGATTGCTAGGAGGTCTATTTCCTCGTATAATATTTTTAAGTCTTGAACGTAGTTCTTCGACAGTTCCGGTGATATTTTTTTCACCCATTTTTGTGAGTTCTTGTAGCAGATCATCTTTTCTAAGTTTGTAGATCCATCCTACTGTGGTGTCTGCGACTTCGAGTCCACATGCTCCTTCTGATTCAGATGAACTCATCTTTGTACTTTGTCTAATAGGAAACTGGTTTATCAGTGGTATTGGTTGTGTGTCTGGACCTGAAGAAAAAATGCTAGGCCCTTATTTGACCAAATTTGCACTCTCTCTCTTTCTGATTTATTTGTGTTGTATTTGTACTTTGTTGCGTAGAAAAAAAAAGTGTCTGGACGTCTAAATATAACAGGGCTATCGGGTGACGTAACAATAAATCTGTTCTGGCGTCAAAATGTAAGTGGAACTGCTCGGACGTCAAAATTTAACGGAATCTACTCGGGTGTCAAAATGTAATGGCGATATCAGGTGATGTAATAATAAATATTGTTCAGGTACCAAAAAAAATGTAACAAGATCTGGTCGGACGTCAAAATGCAGCGGGATCTACTCGGGCGTCAGGAAAAGTTGCTCGGGCGCCAAAATGTAATGGTGTTTCTCCATTAAGGGTAGCAGGTTTGGAGATTTTTCCAGGGTTCATCATTTATACCGGAAATTAGAAACCAAATCCAAATAAAATCATTTATTAACAAATAACGTAGTTTCCAAAATATGTACAAACATCAGGTCGTCGTATCTTTTACGACTTTATTATACAATCAAATACAAATAAGAAAGAGAGAGACGGAGTGAGTGTAATGTGTATCTCTGTTATAACGTCGTATATGCAGGTTCGAATCGACGTGGTCAACGAGACAGACACAAACGGGAGTAATCCTCTATTTATAAAATAGCGGGTATCTGGTAAGCGTCCGCGACGTCGTATGAGAAGTTAAATTTATTTCGTTCCCCTAGCTCAGCTCGCTAAAGTGTGAAAGTCAATTAAACTCTGATTTTTGAATGATTCCGGCTGGCTTTTATACAACAGTTCTGGCTCCCACTTAGTGAAATTATCCCCATACTCGGTATTTCAATCACGCGCAGTTACATTATTAAATGACAGGAGATTAAACAAGAAAGGATGTATAGTCCGTTACGCGAAATGTTGACCGTAATGAATGTATAGTCTATTACGAGATGTATGGCGTATACTTCATTACAAAACATGCAATCTTGACACGTTCATATTTTTCGAAAAACACCATTGAGACGTCCATACGATGTCGCGACGTAAAGAGGAAGTCTTGCAGATAAACCTGATTGTAAATTGCACAGCGAAATTCGAAAATTCGGCTCGCCATGAACGAATGAAAAGTAGCATTTTGTGACATTTCAGAATGTTGAAGATGTTTTTCCAACGAATACGTTTAAATTTTAGGTTAGGTTGTGTTCACTGCCAGTTGTTTCTGACAAATGCGCATGCGCGTGTGGAATGATCAAAGCCAAAGCAGAATCGGTGTCGCTTGACGCCGTCATCCGACCTTCTCGTTCTGACGTCACGTTTCAGGAGTGGGTAAAATCGGGCAGATTTTAATCGATTATATTTCTGGAAGAGATTTTTTTTTTTAATTTTTTTGTTGTCTATGGGGTTTTTAATGATGTTAGTTTACGAGTATTTTAAATTAATTTTATTTTTTGGGCAAGTTCCCTATTGTATTACAGATATTTTGATGCATTAGTTACTTTAACACTTTACTTATTTCAACTCAGCATCAACATCTTAATACTTTTGTAATAATTTTACTTACGTTAGTTACTTTTTAAATGTATTTTTAAATGCTTAATGCATTTATTGTAATGATTTTCCGTTAAGTTAATAAATGATCAATTTCTAGTTTCGAAATGACTTATTTAATTTTAAGCCCACCAGACTATAAAAGTTCTTTGACAAAGATCTTTTATAAAAGATATTTTATGAGTAATTTGATAGATATTTTATCTCATAAAATATTTTTTATAAAAGATCTTTGTCAAAGAATTTTTATATTCTAATGATGACCTAAGCAATTTGTTTGAAAATCGTTTAAAATTTCCACCTGTATAACCCCGCCTGTCTCAAAAAGTCGGGAATACAGCGCTGTCCGCGACGTAATGTTTGCAGTTTGAAAAATAGTGAGAGTTCCCTATCTATATATAATATATGTCTTTAATCTATGATAATACCTACTAATAGAAAACTTGCCTAAAAACTTAAATAGGGAAATAATACTAAAAAACATAAGGTGACATTGTAATAAAACGTATATTTCACAAAAAAACATATTTTTAATTCAGCGTTGCATGTAAACAATTGAAACTGCTGTAAAATTTGCATGCCAGCGACATAATGAGAGACTGGAAAAGTAGGCGTGGCACATGGCCAGAACATATTCAAGCAACTAGTCCGCATGGGCGTCACCTGAACTTAACGTTATGGAATTTGCGAATATTTTAAAAATGTATAGAGCAGCATTTACTCCGTTTTTAAATATAACATAATTTATTACTACTTCTACAGCAGTTTGACTAATAGATTTGAGCTCAACTAATAATAGAACAGCAATAAAAAACAATATTCATTCATTAATTGTATCCCTCAAAGCAGTACTCCACTGCAAACCTTGGCAACTAGGGCCAACAAATGCACCCCCACTGCGTCCCCCGGACGTTTATTGTATGTCCATACAAACCGTACGTATACTGAATTGGGATTGCCCCTCTATACTTTAGACCTCGTTGGTGCATGCAGATATTAGGCTCGTGCAGTGTTGCCAGGTCTAGTGAAATTTCACTAGATCTAGAATTTTTTTTTCAATCTAATGATTTAGTGAAAACTTTTATGAAAATGCCTGTTTCTAGTGATTTTTGGTTTGTCAGATTTGATGCCCTCTAGCGGTTCGCAGACAAACATTACTTTATAGTTGCAAACCATTTAATACATGTAAACTATTTCTGGAAACGAAATAATTAGGCAGAGAGAGCGCTGATGTCGTATGTGAGTCATTATAGCCCAGACAACAGAGAAAATTTTATAGTAAAATATCCAAAAACTTGCAAAATGAATAATTCTTTTTTTAATGAACTCGTGAAAATGTATAGAATTATTATTCTATACATTTTTCAAGATATTCTTGAAAAGTTTACATTCCGCTCGGATGCAGAACAGAAAAAAAAAGTAAAAAAACTATTTTTTTTCATCTAAGTATTTTTTCATAATTTTGAAATTAAGTCAGAACAGGAAAAAATAAAAATACAGATGGATAGACCACGTGTTTCTGAACAAAAAATGTCCTAATAAAATTTTTGAAAAAATTGATGAAAAATTTTTTTTTCACTTTTTTTTTATGTTCTGCATCGGAGCGAAATGTAAACTTTTCAGGATATTATTCTATATACTTTCACGAACTCATTACAAAAAATATTCATTTTGCAAGTTTTTAGACGGGGACGACTGGGCTATTACATAGAACAGTGAACTAGCATAGAAGGGAAAAGACAATAAGTAAACAACTGCATTTATTTGCAGATGCTATGCTCTTAATTGTTAATATAACAGACTCAAAAAATTATGTCCTACAGAATACAAGTCTTGAGTTTTTTAAAAAATATATTTTTTTCACAATAAAAATATTTGTCCAACAAAAAAAAATTTAAAACTCCCAGAAAGTTTTTCGCTTGGGGAAGTTCGCGACGTGGCGTTAAGACAAATAAGTATTGCAGGGCCGGATTATCCATAAGGCTAAATAGGCTATAGCCTAGGGGCGCCGAAGCGCGAGGGGGCGCTTCAGCAATTCAAAACTCACTAATTTTATCTCCCGATGGCCGACGGATGACATTTACTATTTACCATTATTAACCTTTGAAAATAAAATGTATTGTAGAGTCGTATAATGCATATAATAAGGGCTGGCGAAAAAAGCAGCCACAAATATTCTTGGGATAATGAGGATAAAAAATTGTTTGTTTAAGCAAAGACAAGTATAAAAATCTTTTGTACTCGCCGCCGTCTTATCTGGGCAAAAATTAATAAATTTGTATAAGCCTATGTATATTTTATGTTATTATTTTGGTTGCATTTTATAATTATATCCTTATTAAGAATTATAAATACCAAAATACCTAACTATTCATTTACTTATATTTAATTTTCAGAGATATCAGAATCTGAGAGAGAAGTAAATAACATGAAATAGAAAATGTTCATACGTTTAAAGTAATTATCGATGTCTGAAGTTTTTATTGCCGTAATCCTTCCGGGTATACTCTAAGGCTTCCTTGAGGGGTCTACAGACGATCCAACCAACCAACCAAACGATCTTCGCGGTACACTTTGAAGATTACCATGCGAATTCGTAAAATTGCTGGAGCCAACATTGCCGACGCTTTGAAGACGTTGGAATTCCAGCAGATCAGCTAACTTTTACGAGTTGTCATGGCAATTTTCAAAGTGTACCGAGAAAGTTGGCTGGTTGGTTCGTTGGGTCGTCTGTAGACCTCTTTATATCTACGTCGCGTCGGTACTTTTTTTATACAAGAAAATTATTTATTTGTTATTTGATTATTTTATTTTGATAAAATTATCGAATTTATTACATCTGCATTGTATAGTTCATCGAAGAGATGTTTACCTAAACCCGTGGATACTACAAAAAAATACCCGACCTGCGCTGCACTTTATATAGGGGTCTGCAGCCGATCCAACCAACCAACCGACCTTCTCGGTACACTGAATATTGCTATTCGAACTCGTAAAAGTGAGCTGAGACGCTTTGAAGACGCTGGAATTCCAGCAGACCAGCTCACTTTTACGAGTTGTCATTGCAATTTTCAAAGTGTACCGAGAAGGTTGGTTTGTTGGGTGGTTGGATCGTCTGTACACCTCTTTATACCTTCCGCGCCGGTCTCATTGTTCGTCCGGAAGTGCGAAAACGAAAAACGCTTTGACCGGCATGTGCCAGCTCAATTTTTTGTGCCAATTAAGGAAATGTCTACTTCTTTTATATGTTCCTTTCCATCTATATCAACATTTTACAGGATTATTTATAGGAAAATAGAAACGGAAAGAGATAGATATTATATGTTTCCGCTCCTATAGTAATGCCCCTGCTCTTTATTGTAGCCGCTGGCCACTCAGGGCCGGATTATCCATATGGCTAACTAGGCTACAGCCTAAGGGAGACAATGCAATATTTCTCCCCTTCCCCGCTCGTAAATTTCGAATTTGGACAAAAAAATATTTTTTCAGATTTCTCCCCTCCGCCCATCATTTTTTTCATATTTCTACCCCCCTTCACCACGTCAATTGTGAATCTGGATTAAAAAAAAAATTGCCCCCGCTACTCAGTTTTGAATCTGGATAAAAAATGTTTTTTAGATTCATCCCCTCCACCTCATCAATTTTGAAACCGGGACAACCCTCTCGCTTATCATTTTTTTTTTCATTATGAATAAGAGGGCGCAAGTACATGATTAGCCTAGGGGCGCGTCGATCCTTAATCCGGCCCTGAAGTATTGTATTATTTTAGTTAGTCATAATGATATAGGAATATTATTTTCTCGTCATTATGCAATCATGAAGTCGTAATGCCTAGTAATTACTTTAAAAAAACAGTTTTTTTTTCATTTCTGACAATGGTAAGAGGGTGAAAATATTTTATAAAAATCATAATAATTATTAGTCCAGTCATTGAAGGTAAAATACGGCGATACTGTATAATTTTGCCAAACAGCACCGATTTGCACAAAAATTTGTATTTAGGTTCTACTTACCCTCTACTCCAAAGTTGACCCTGTACCGGGGGTGAAAAATGTTTCATTGAAAATAAGGGAATGGATAGATTGACTAATTCTAAGCAACTTTTGTTCTATAAAGTTTTTTCTGAAAGTCAATACTTCGACTTATTCGCGAGTGAAAGTGTCAATTTTTTAACCAATAAACCCACGTTTTCAGACGGTTTTTCGCGAATAACTCAAAAAGTTAGTATTTTATCGAAAAAATTATTCTTAGTAAAAATGTAGCTTATAAAAAAACAAAAAGAATGGTGGGATTATGGTGTCTGTAGTCCCAATACAAACGGAGTAATAGCTTGTTGAAATTTGGTTCTTATTCGTCAATCGCCAAAATTGAAAGTTTCAACGTGAAGTGGCCAAAAAACAATGCATTTTTCGGGGAAACTCATGGAACCTTTTTTGAAGTGCTTGAAAAAACCTTTATTTTTATTTTTTATGAATATGTGTAAGTATGCTGTGCCTAAATATAGCCATAATGTGTATTCGTCCATGCTCCAATATACGTGTTCTGATATCTGCAAAAATATGTGATTGGTTTCTTACCCATCATTCGCTTAGTTTTTAAGCTATCAAGTCCTTCAAAAAATCATTTTGTAGGTTTTTTCAAAAGCTCATATAATTTAATATTAAAAATCATATTACGTATCCACCACAAATTGCGGAAACTGAGGACCCCCTTTGCCAGATGAGCTTATGTATGAAAAATCCCCCATCTATAACCAAATCAAATTTTGGTATATTTATGGTTGTGTCGCCGATACGATGAATTTTTTAGAATTTTAACATTCAAAATGTTTTTTTTTTTAGCATATTTTGGTACCACAGGTGGCTTTGCCTTTGTAGCAGGCGAATGTTTTTCTGGTCATAAGTAGATCCTAATTTGTTCTATACTTGAGTAAAATTTGATTTAAATCGGAAACAAAATAAAAAAGTTATAAGGGCGCCTTCATTTTAAGTGAGTCACACTGTATATTTAAGGAAATGCATAGATTTTGACAAAATATTACGTTAGTAAATACGTCGAGTGTTGTAAAATAAAGATTGTTTTGTGACTGTGATTTATTAGCAGACCACGGTAAACCGCTTTGATAGAAATATTCAAGGTACCTAATATATTTTTTTTAATTATCTATTTTGGCTGGCGAATATCTCGTAAACTATAACACATAGGAAGAAAATGAGTATAAACATTCTTGTAGGTAGTTTAATTATGTTTAATTTTGCATAGATTACCTTTTTCCATACGACGCATAGTTTCCGAGATATAAGCGAAAAACCAAAAAAATGGGGCCTTTACCCAGCAAACACTCATAATTGGCACATAAATGGTCATACGCACCGTCGCCAGCATTATCATAATTGGCACTTTTATGGGGAGCCACAAGCGGACCATTGGCGAAATGTCCCACCGGCCAGCAGCTGGCCATCCTTCAATTTGCCATATTTATACATCCATAAAGGACCATGTGTGGAGATTCTACTTTTTTTATATAGATACATTATTCATGGCGCTTTTTACGAAAAAGTACAGCTTTGACATGTAAGTATTTTACTTGATAAAAATGAAGTAATTATTAATGCATAAATATTGTAGTATGAATTTGTTTGTTATCATCCGTATATTTTATTTACATATTTAATATTGTTTACCATAGCTCCAATTTATTCTCACAAGGGTTGCCTGTAAATTATAATGTTTATTAAAGCTATTAAATTCATTTTTACTTACCTGTACCAATTGCGGTCAGTGGGGTTCGAACCTGCATGTCTCCGATGTGCGTATTACAGTACTGACTCTTCTACCAACTGAGCTATCTTATAACCGTTATTACGGAAGCTAAAAGCAGTATTTATGGTGATGTGTATGAAGTCTTTATTATATTATGTGAATATGTAGCTATTTATTTCAAAATGTAGAAAGTATTTGAATGTTCAATAAATGTTTACGAGTAGTCTCAAATAATATCATTAATAATAATTTACAAAAAACGTTACAATTAAGTTGTTAATGACAACTTACAAATTACTTACTATAAAAAATAAACTACAAATTTTACAGAAATAACGGTCAGATTAATTCAGATTACACAAATTTTAATAACCCATACAGGCCAAGCATAGAACGAAAATGCAAATGGCGGATGCTATGCTCGATGAAGCCTTGAGAGATTTTTCACAATGCGCATGCGCGTAATCATAAAAATATTAGCCTGCATATTACCATAAAAGTACCATCAACGTATAAACCGAAGCAGCATTTTTTATGGTTGCACAATAATTGACCATTTCTGGTTATTATGTGGCAATTCATAACAACATGAAGCTATGGTACGCCTGCATATAATTTATTATGGACCACAAAAGGTTAGCCTATGCCATAAGAAAGCCATTGATCGCTACAATGGCCCATTTAAGGGCCGCAATTTTTGTGTTTGTTGGGTAAAGTGCCCCCCTCCCCCCGCTCACCACCTAGGAGTGGGGACTTTTGATATGTTCGTCTCCAAACTAGTCCAAACAAAGTTCCGCAGTCAAATTTTCTGTCCCTAACATTTCCCTCTGTACACCTTTTTTTGAGCATTCGTTGCCTGGATTATAAGGCTTCATACATAAAATTTACACTAACTAGCGAAGTAACACAATGAAAATAATAAAAAAAGTAGAAAGTTCACTGCACTAGAAAAAATATATTCCCAAAATGCTTTTTTAGTTATATTAACCGTAAACTGAATTGACATTTATGCTGAAATTACCTCTATAAATACATTTTAGAGAATTTTTTAAAAAATGTTGAAGTATAGGTATAACATAACAGTATTTATTTTACAATGACATATTGTAATGTTAGGGACAGAAATGAATACTAATTTTTATGGGCTTTAGGGTCATTGAGTAAATTAATTAATAAAAAATTAAGATCATTTAACCAAAATCTTATTAACCGATGGGTTTGAACGCTGATATATTATTTATAGGAAAATATGCAATAAACTAGTTAAGAAAAGCAAAACAATTGTTATTAAACATGCGTATAAGACTATTGACAATAGAGGTATATGATATATTATTTACCAAAAAAATAAAAAACAAAGTAAGAAACAAAATTGTAGCATTAGAAATATAAAGAGAAATGAAGTTATACAGGGTGTCCTAATAAAAATTCCCAGGCCGGATATCTTCTAAACGATAAAGAATAATAAAGATATTTTAGTTCTGTAGAAGCCAGTTTGTAGAGCATAAGGAGGGTTTCAGTTTTGAATATAATTGGTTTTTGAATATATCAGTACTTATGTAGATTGCGTTGGACTCTAAAGAAACATTTCTACGGGAAAAATTTTGATAGGCGGTTTATGTGAAAGAAAATGCATTTCTAAGTAGATTATGTTCTATAAAAAAAATCTAATCTAACCGTTTTCGAGATATTTGAGTCCAAATGTTGCTATTTGTCCATTTTGAATAATTGTTATCTCTTGAATATTTCAATTCTTTAAATGGGACAATTTTAAGATTGGTTTTAAAATAGGCTGAATACTATGCAGCTTCTATGAAGTTATAAGTGAATAAGGATGGGCCAATTTAATATACAAGCTGATGCTTTATGATGGTGTTAAAAGGATGTTGTTACAGCAAAATAGAGTTTTCAATGCATTTTATAAATAGTATTATAGCACTCCTGTAAATATTTAAGAAACCAAAAATTGTTTATTGGGGTACTTCATATAAACTTACAGCTCTTGAAGCATTTTTATGACATTCTCCCTGAATCAAAATCATGTTTAATTTATCTTGATTGTTATGAGAAATCATATTTAATTACAGACACAAAGAAAATAATAATTAGGTACCACAATTCAGTTGTATTGACATGCCAATAAACAAAAATGTAATTGAAATTGAGAAATGTCAAAACTATTTGTTATTCCGAAAGTAAGATTAATTGTATTTAATTTTTAAGTTATGAGGCTTATTAAACTTCCTAGATAACAACTATTTTTAATATATAACCAAGCAATTATCTGAAAAATTCTTTATGATTTTCTATTAATATTCGTAAATTAAATACAGATTGTTCTACTTAAAGAACTGAAATGATCAAGAGTTTATAATTATTTAATATAGACAAATGGCAACATTTGGACTCACATAACTTAAAAACGATTTTTTTTATAGAACATAATTTACTTAGAAATGCATTTTCTTTCACATAAACCACATTTCAAAGTTTCTCCCATCGAAATATTTCTTTAGCGCCATCTACATACCGATATATTAAAAAAATAATTATATTCAAAACTGACCCCCCCATGCTCTAACAACTGGCTTTTACAGAATTAAAATATCTCTATTTGTTTAGAAGATATCGGCCTGGGAGTTTTTATGCTGTATGCTCTAATCTTGTAGGTATAGCGCAGAACTTTAAGAACCATTCTGTAATCAATCACACAAAACAAAGTTTTTCTTGAAATGACTGAAAAAATCCACCGAATAAAAAATAAATAATACACTTTTATCTCCCCTTCAACAACAAACAACTTCTGTTCATAATAAAAAGTAATGAATAATTCATGCAGAAAAATAATGCGAATACGAGGTGAATTTTTTGACTTTTCGATGCTTCTGACAGTTAATCGATGCATATTTAAGCCTTGTGCCCATCACTTGAACTATCTTTCCCAAAATTACAGATAGTCCAGTGCAATTAGTCATTATAAATGAAAAATGGCGGAACCCAGCTATAATGAAATAATGAATGGATTTGAATGATTTTTCTTTGTTGGATTTCTAATGCCATAAACTAAAAAGTTTACCCATTGAAAATTACCGCAATTTCGAAAAACCGCAAATTAAAAAAAATATATAATTTTTAAAAATCTGAACGAAAAATACAATTATCGGAATTTTTTAATATTTCTTTTAAGAAAATAATAATTGTTATAGTTTTCGAGGTTGTTTATAAAGAATTTGTAAAAAAATGAATCTTTTTAAAATTAATTTGAAGATGGTAGAAGGTCCAAAAAGCGAAATAAATGAACAGTATAGTAAGTGAAGCTTTTAAATCTCAGCCCGAAAACGATGTAATGAATTTCCAAATTTTTTTCTTCAACATGCTTCATAAAAAATGTACATAAGAATTTATATTGTCATTTTTCCTGCTTTTTGGTTAGGGGTGGTTTCCACCTCTTCTTGGGGATTGTCGCAAAAAAAAACAAAAAATACACATAATCTTATAGAGAATCGAATTATAAGAAAGAAAGGTCTCATACACTTTTTTGCTAAAATGCATATTTTTCGAGATATTGCGAACTGAAAATTGCCTAAAATCAGTATTCCTAGATGTTTTTGTTTAATTACTCGAAAAATGTGGGCTTAAAAAAAATGCAAGGGTATGAAATTCAAATTTTCACGAAAACAAATCGAATGGTTTTTTCTTTCTTTTTCTCCGACGTTTAGTTTTGGAAATATGGCATTTTCAAAATGGCATTGAAACGTTCAGAAAAAATATACGACGTTAAAATCCAAAATTACTTCAAAATTACAACTATGAGACAAAATTTTATTCTTGTAAAAATTAAAGGTATTAAAATTTTCTTTCGATTGAGATGTATATTATAATGAAAACTAAAAAAGTTACAAACAAAAAAAGTAGCGTATTTAAAAATTTAGGCGCCATTTTTTTTAGTTTTATTGTTCTAATTTCTTATAAATTCATTTTTTTTTAAATACTTTTGGATACTGTTAATGCATATTATTACTAACATGCTCAAAGTTTTTAGAATTTTTAAAATAATTATTTTTCATTCTGCACCCATTTTCAATAATTAAAATTTTCATAATTTAAAAAAAAAATCGGGTTTTTGGAAATTGCTCAGAAAATATTTTGGTAAGAGTACAAACATGAAGCTTATAAAAAAACGAATAGTTTGGTTTTTTAAAATTTTCCTACGACGAACTCTTCCAGAAATATAAAGGTTTAAAGATGACGCTTGAGCGCATACGCAAGAAAATTATTTAAAATTGAAATATCTCAAAAACTATAAGATTGATAAAAACATGATATAAGAATGAAATGAAGCTTATAAAAAACGAAGAGTTTGGGTTTTTATTTTCCTTCCTACGAGACACGAGCAATAGCCGTCTATTTTTCGAAAAATACCCAGAAAAACCGGGTTGCATTGAACTTTAGCATGTTTAGAGTGCAGATTAATAATGTTATTTAATTAGTGTACTTAATTGTATTTATTTAATTTACTTATAACAATCTGTATTTTTGTATTTGTAATAAAACATATTACTATACTCTTTTGTGACCATTTTTAATCACCATTTTTTAAATAAATTTACACCTCATAATCATATTCAGGGCCGAATTTACGTTTGAGAGGCCCCCGGGTACTTCTTATGTGGGGGGGCGCTTTTCTTGCCGTAAGTGGGCCGTAATTCGAAAACCAAAAATCAAAATGTTGTTAAATTTTGAATGTAGGGGTTCTACAGCATGCTGATCAATAATTTTGTATTAGTTTTTCAATAAAAAAAATGCCTAATAGGATTTCTCGAAAAATCGACCCATTTTTCTTATTAAAAATGCACGCCAATGACTGAAATAAGTTTTGTATTACTTAAAAAAGGTATAATAAAGGTCTTTGATACCCATCCAAACTTGATTAAAATTGGGTGACAAATAACTGAGCTAGAAAAGTGAAAAGTGGGACACTGTATATCTCTCAAATATATACAACTTTTTTTGTAGTAAATCACATTCTGAACAAGTTTACTAATGTTCATTTAGACTTAAAAATGCGTACTTTCCGAAATATATACGTCCAAATGAAAAAAAAAAAAACACGAAAAAGCAAATAAATATATTCTTCAAAGAGCTTTTAGTCCAATCAATGAATGCCCAAAAGGGGATTGTAGAGAACATTTTGGAGGGGAGAATTTTTCTCTTCCGGGATGTGTTGGGGGTAGTCAGGAGGTAAACATACTAAAAGTCCCCGCCCCTAGCCCCGCCGCTTCAGGGGGGAGGGGGGTGGAAAGGTTCCTTTTTTCGATTCTAAGCTTATAACTCGGAAACGATGCGTCGTATGGGAAAAGGTAATCTATGCAAAATTAAACGTAATTAAATTTTCCACAAGAATGTTTATATTCATTTTCTTCCTATGTGTTATAGTTTACGAGATGTTCGCCAGCGAAAATCGATAATTAATAAAAAAAAATCAGTTATGTACCTTGAATATTCTATCAAAGCGGTTTACCGTGGTCTGCTAATAAATCACAGTCACAAAACAATCTTTATTTTACAACACTCGACGTATCTACTAACGTAATATTTTGTCGAAATCTAGACATTTCCTTAAATATACAGTGTGACTCACTTAAAATGAAGATACCCTTATAACTTTTTCATTTTGTTTCCGATTTGAATCAAATTTTACTCAAGTATAGAACAAATTAGGATCTACTTATGACCAGAAAATCATTCACCTGCTATAAAGGAAAAGCTACCTGCGGTACCAAAATATGAGGAAAAAGATTGAAAATCATATTGATTTGTAATCTTACGAACGATGAATTTTACGTAGCCACCACAAATTGCGGAAACTGATGACCCCCTTTGCCAGATCAGCTTATGTATGAGATATCCCCCATCAATAATCAAATCAAATTTTGGTGTATGTACGTTTGTGGCGCCGATTGGATGCATTTTTTAGAATTTCTAACATTCAAAATGTTTTATTTTTTTCAGCATATTTTGGTACGGCAGGTGGCTTGGCCTTTGTAGCAGGTGAATGATTTTCTGGTCATAAGTAGATCCTAATTTGTTCTATACTTGAGTAAAATTTGATTCAAATCGGAAACAAAATGAAAAAGTTATAAGGGTATCTTCATTTTAAGTGAGTCACACTGTATATTTAAGGAAATGTATAATAGATTTCGACAAAATATTACGTTAGTAAATACGTCCAGTGTTGTAAAATAAAGATTGTTTTGTGACTGTGATTTATTAGCAGACCACGGTAAACAGCTTTGATAGAAATATACAAGGTACATAATTGATTTTTTTTTATTAATTATCGATTTTCGCTGGCGAACATCTCATAAACTATAAGACATAGGAAGAAAATGAATATAAACATTCTTGTGGAAAATTTAATAACGTTTTATTTTGCATAGATTACCTTTTCCCATACGACGTACCGTTTCCGAGTTATTTTTTCTACCACCTCATATCATCGATACTTTCAAATTCGGTAATCCTTAATGCCCGAATAATTTACAGGTCTGATGACCCAAAATTTTTCAATGAAAATTCTTGGCCTTCGAAATTTGAAAGTTTCGATGATATGGGATAGTAGAAAACGTGAATTTAAAGAGAAAATGAAGAATGTCTTTTTTTCGAAAAAAATTTCGTTACCAATTTATTGATTATTTAATGTTTAAACTAGGTAATTTTAAGGGGACCGTAATTCGAAAACCAAAAATCAAAATGTTGTTAAATTCTGGATATAGTGGTTTTACAGCATGCTGATCAATAATATTGCATTAGTTTTTCAACAACAAAATGCCTAAGATGATTTCTCGAAAAATCGACCCTTTTTTTCTTAATAAGAATGCACGCCAATGACTGAAATAAATTTTGTTTTACTCAAAAAAGATATAATAAAGGTCTTTGATACCGGTCTAAATTTGATTGACATTGGATAACTAATGACTGAGCTACGAAGGTGTTACCGTGAAATGTAGGACACACTGTATACGTCAAAATGAAAAAAAAAAAACACGAAAAAGCGAATATATATATATATATATATATATATATATATATATATATATATATATATATATATATATATATATATATATATATATATATATATATATATTCTTCAAGAAGCTTTCCTGGAAAAAGCAATGGGATAATTGGAAAAATGTGTAGGAGCTTTCTTGTAGGAAATCTCATTCTGAACAAGTTTACTTATGATCATTTAGCCCGAAAATCGCGCACTGTTCGAGATATTTGCATTCAAAATAAAAATTACACGAAAAAAACACATATGTATATTTTTCAAGTCGCTTTTCCAGAAAAGCTAATGGGATAATCGGAAAAATGTATAGAACCTTTTTTGTAGGAAGTCGTATTCTGAACACGTTTACTTATGTTCGTTTAGCCTTAAAAACGCGTACTTTTCAAGATATGTACGTCTAAATGAAAAAAAACTTGAAAAAACGTATAAATATGTATATATCTCAAAAATCATTTCTTTTTTTCCGCGCATAAGCAAAATCTTGTTCTAAAAGTTGAATACCTACTTCCTATGCAGAGAAACTGCTGTTCAGAGTTTTTCTCCGTTTTTTTCCTAATTTGAGTGGACTACTAAGACATTTTATTGGTTTTGCGTGGGATCTTTTCTTGTTGAATATTTAGAGCTAGCTATCAGGTGCGGGGCCCTGGGCTATTAATGCTTTGGGGACCTTCCCATCTCATAAGATAACAGATTTTTTGAGATCAGTTAGATCACGCACCACCAAGACACGTTTCATGTTGTTTTGGCTAAATACTGACTAAACTATAATAATAATAGCGAGTAGCCGCATTACACTGAGCCTTGGTTGCGACTGGTCAAATCCAGATGCATACAGTGGCACAGAAACTGTGGGTTGCGATGCGGAAGCAGACAATAACAAAATATTTTATACAGTTTGCGATAGGTGTAATACACCAAAGAAAAATTAGTACGGTTTTCATTTTCTGCAGTCTGCTTGGCGCAAAATGGATTTTTACCAAATTTCAGTTAAAATGGGATCTAACTCGCGGAGTTAATCTAAGAAGAAAATAAAATAAAATAAATAATTGTAGGTAAACTGTCCGTTAATTTTGCGGAAAAATTCTATTTGAATAAAATTTTTGGCATTGAAATTTAGAGCCATATGCCAACTTTCATTGCATTTCAACAAAAAAAAAAAATACTACTTAAAGTAAATAGCTTTTTCTTTTACTTCCACATCCAGTGGAAGTATAGTAACGACAAACATTTTTTTAAAAATTTTTATTGTTCAAAAAGGATTAAAATGTCATGAAACGTCGAGATTTTAAGTTTGAGCGAAAAAAAAATTTCTGTCTGTCGATCTGTCTGTAACTTTTTTTTGTGCGCACGTTTACTCTGGAACCATTTAACATATTGACTTGAAATTTGGTACACATATGTACTTTAACGAGATCTGGAACTAGATTATATTTTCGTCTTGTTCCGTCGAAGGGTTGGGGGGTAAATTGGGGTAAATTTGGGGTAAATGGGTAAATCGAGCACGTAAGAGTCCATAAAATTGGTATTTAATATATACAAGAGAAGCTAAGGGTCAAAAAATTTTTGGCATTAGCCATCCCCATTACCACCCCCACCCCCTTATTAAAGGGGATAAAAAAACATTGTGATTTAGTGTATGTACAAGAACCAGAAACCTCAAAATATTTTTTTACTTCATACACCCCCCTATTATCACCCCCACCCCACTACCGATGTGGGGTATTGTTTTATGGGTTTTAGGGGTAGAGGATTTCAAAATTTATATTATTATTTATTATTATTTCAAATATTATATTATTAAAGTTCCATGAACAATTATTTCCACATACAAAGTTTTTCTCGTTGTGAGTGACTTGAATAGAGAATCTGGATGTGGAAGTAGTGATTCCTTGGGCAGCGGTTTTTTAACATAATTAACAATTTGAACAAATTCAACTAAAAACCTTTTCAAATAGTACCCCACCTAAATTACTACATAATTTCACCCTTCTTCTAATTCTTTGTAACTTCTAATTTCTTCAAGAGGTATTATTATTATTTTGTTCAAATGCAACGAAAGTTGGCATATGAACTTTCAATGCCAGATATTTTACCCAAATAGAATTTTTCCGTAAAATTAACGGAAAGACCAGTTTACCCACAATGATTTATTTTCTTTTATTTTCTTCTTAGATTAACTCCGCGAGTTAGATCCCATTTTAACTGAAATTTGGTAGAAATCCATTTTACGTCAAGCAGACCGAGACTGCAGAAAATGAAAGCCGTACTAATTTTTTTTGGTACATTGCATCTATCGCAAACTCAATCCGGGGACACTGTATATACTTTTATATTTATTATTTATACCGTCAATGAGATCACCAGTACAGAGCACGGTCATAATCATGTCGTATTTGGTTTTTAAGTCCGTTTTCAGCGTTCGGGGGCCCCTTCAGTATGCGGGGCCCTGGGCTTAAGCCCCTAAAGCCCCCCCCTTTAGTCCGCCCCTGCTACCTATGCAATTTAATGGGAAATCATTAATTTATATTGTAATTTGTTTTTGAGCTAATCAATCAATCTATTTGTGAAATAATGCGCACAGGCTGTTAATACAGTCATTTGGTGCTCAAAACAGAGGTTACTAGTCCACGCAAATTAGACGAAAAAATAGCGAATAGAAGAAAAAAATCATATACAAATTATATTTGGGCCATGCATAGTTCATAGAGGTAGAAGTAAGGATCCGAAAAGTTCCCACCTTACCCGTTGATGGAAACACCCTTTTGGGACGAAAAACCACCCCTAGACAGGAGTTAGTTACGATTATTCTCATTTTTCTTCGAATCCGTCATTCCCACGAAAAACAGATATAGGAACAAAAATATTCGTCATTAAATTCTACATAAAAAAAGTTCTATGATCGATTTGCGTACTCCCCGCCGTTTTCTCGCTATCGACGTTCATAGTTTGAAGCGCTCGGCGAAAAATCGGTGGTACGCGATTTTTCACAGCGAATATCTCCGAACGGCTACTTTGACGTCAAAAATGGTTATAATGAAACTTGTAGAGCGGATTCTCTTCTACAAGATTCATCTTGTACTTTTCTTTTTTTATTATTATTTTTGTTGAATTTTCTCGCTTTTATCCACAACGTGTACTTGCAATCACCACAATAAGGAACGTTTCATTTCGCTTCATTTCGCAGCTCGCCCAAAGGTTCACAGAGGAAGGAATTAATACGCTCATTGCGGAAGATGATGCCCGACTTGCTCATCGTGCAAACTGCGATCGAGAAATGTCAGCAGTATGAGACAGTTTTCATCGTTGTCGATCTTCTCGTGCTCATTATAGCCCTTTCTCCTCAACATAAAGACATTCGACTTTTTAGAGAATCCCAGGGAAACATAAAGGAGAGGATATACATACAGTTCTCGCGATTTACAGTCCTCGGATGTCTTGAGAAACTGTAAGGAAACTGTGCTGTTTGCAAATGCATTTAGTGGTTGCGACACTACTTCTGCTTTGTTCGGTAAAGGCAAAGCACAAACTGTAACTATACTTAATAACAGAACCCACACAGCACAGGATGGCCACGGGATATCCTAAAATTATCCCATATATCCGATAAATGGATTGTTCATTTGGGATGTCAATAGGAATTCCACTGGTTATCCTTTGGTCCTAATAACAGCCAAAATAGGGATATCCATTGGATAACCTACATGACTATCTATAGGATAGCCTTTAGGGTCATTGATGTCCTATTTAAAACCTATATAGGGATAACCAAAGGCTATCCCTGAGGCCATCCATAGGTCAACTTGTTGGGCTAATGTAGGTCCCAAATTAATGATAATTGATAAATTCACCTAAGGTACAAATGAGAATTTTTTTATTTAGTTTATATTTGCATTATATTTTCATTGGGACGAATGCATTTTATTGACGGAAGACATTACTTATAAAATATAGTCCTAATAACAGCCAGAGTAGGGATATCCATTGAATAACCTATATGGCTATCTATAGGATAGCCTTTTTAGGGTTATTTAAAATCTATATAGGCTATCCCTAGGGCCATCCATAGGTCAACTTGTTGGGCTAATGTAGGTCCCAAATTCATGATAATTGATAAAAGTACAAATGAGAATTTTTTTAATTTAGTTTATATTTGCATTATACTTTCATTGTAACGAATGAATTTTATTGACGGAAGACATTACTTATAAAATTTGCTCCTAATAACAGCCAAAATGGGGATATTGCTAGCTCGTTTTTAGCGCTAGTTTCAATAATTCATGTTAGATGGCTCTCCTTGCAAGGTGCAAATTACTTCTGTTGTGATACTCACCTAGTAAGCATGAAACTTGTTGTGTAAATGTGTAATCTATCCACTACGCAGGAAATGCACATATCTTGCAAATGCCTCTTTCACGAGAGTTAATTTTTTTGCAATATGAGATTTATTTATTACGCAAGGAGGAGGGTGAGTATACCCCAAATTTTAAATTGTCTACAGTAATCACGATTTTACACAAGATCAATTTTGATCCTGTGTAGATACTATGGGTAACCAGATGCAACTATGTGTAGATGTCTGTGGTTATCCAGATTTTAACCTAAATTGGTCCCTTTTTCTTCCTATGGACAACCACGGGCTATCCCCATTGTAGACATCTGTAGGTTATCTCGATTTTAACTCAAGTTGGAACTTTTTTCTTCCTATGAATGACCATGGGCTATCCAATTGAAGACATCCATGGGCAAACCTGATTTGCACCAAAAGGATATCCACAGGTGGTCCGAAATCGGGATTAACCCAGTTTAGGACGTCCCCAGGACGTCCCGCTTATCCTCCAAGTATGGCCAGTGGTTGTCCTAAGGCTATCGAATGCTGTCTGGGAAGAGATTTGGATGATATTGTGCCTATATTTAACAACCCTCAATCAACAAAAGAAGAAGTCGCAACTGCTGGAGAGCGTTTCACGATGGCGTTATATAAAGCTCCAAAGAAAGATAAATCTTTAAATAGACATAGATTTCTCACATTCAATAAATTGGTTGGGAAATCAAGTAACGCTGTACTATTATCGAGACTACCGCCAACATCTGCCACTTTTCATCAGCATGCTTATAGGGTTTTTCATCAAATTCAGTTATGGAGAGGAATAAACCTTGATCCGACACAATGGGGTTCGGAGAAAACTGACACCGTTCTTTCACCCATTTTTACACCTGAGGCACCAGCTCCGTCTTCCGTTCTATAACTTATATCTTGCAACTGCAAGATGGGTTGCGGGAAACGATGCGGTTGTGTAAAAATAGGATTGCGCTGCTCAACCATGTGCTCCAACTGTCATGGACAAGGCTGCTTAAATTCACCTACAGAAGATGAGTTGATTGAAGAAAATCCTATCGACGACTGAAACCGACAATGACGACAGTGGAATAAGTCTACAGGGGAAACCACTTACAAAAAAAAACGCGACATCTACCTCATGGGTGGTCATATTACAAAGTGCGTATCCTCGAAAAAAGCGAGAAAATTCAACAAAAATAATAATAAAAAAAGAAAAGTACAAGATGAATCTTGTAGAGGAGAATCCGCTCTACAAGTTTCATTATAACCATTTTTGACGCCAAAGTAGCCGTTTCGGAGATATTCGCTGTGAAAAATCGCGTACCACCGATTTTTCGCCGAGCGCTCCAAACTACCCCCTACTATGAACGTTGATAGCGAGAAAACGGTGGGGAGTACGCAAATCGACCATAGAACTTTTTTTGTGTCGAAATTAATGAAGAATATTTTTGTTCCTATACCTGTTTTTCGTGGGAATGACAGATCCGAAGAAAAATGAGAATAACCGTAACTAAGTCCCGTCTGGGGGTGATTTTTCGCCCCAAAAAGGTGTTTCCATCAACGGATAAGGTGGGAACTCTTCGAATCTTTAATTCTACTCCCATGAACTATACATGTTAGATCACGGTTTACATGAGTGACTTTTTAAAAAGATTTATTTACTTAAATGGAGCCAACGTTGGCTCTTGGAAAAGGAATAATACAATAATTAGAAGTGTTTCATTCTAAGTGAGTTTAATAACTGATTCAACAAAGCGTGTTTAGTCATATTTATAACATACAGAACCTGAGTAAGCAAAATATATAACAAAGGAATTGCAGTTCTGCAGTCTGCACAAGTTATGAGAAACAAAGGTGTAATATGATATCTTGAAGATAAGCAATTAATAAGAGAAGCTGTTATCGTGAAATACGATATACCTGTGAAGGTTTATTATGGCTAAGTCGCAATAAGATAGCGTTAATAAAAAAGTTGATGTTATGCAGCAACTTTTGAAAATTGTTAAAACGTTAAATGAATATAATGCAAAAATAAATTGAAACAATGTTGAATGAATACAAAGCAAAATAATAAAATAATGTAAAAGTTAAAATTGGTAAGCGATAATAAACCATTACATAACGTAATAAGGATAAAATACAATAGTCTAAATTAATAGACAAGGGTAAAACTCCACATGAAAGTCTATGTTAACTCGATGTCCTCTTCTTCTTGAGGTCTAATACCGGGTCGCTTTCTTGGAGGGATCAGTCTAGGAAATTTGGTAAATACTCTGCTTCGCTCTGAAGGAGGTGAAGGAGGGTTATCCGTTGAGGGTTGGATTCGCAATGCTCCACATCTTCTTCTTCTGCATTTACAAGTTATGTACAGTAGAACTAATAGGATGATGAGAGTGATTATGAAATATGTGAACCAAGATATGTGTTTGGTCACAAAAGGTTCATTTATGAGGTCATCCAAGTCTTTGGAATATTGGTCCAATTTGTTTTTAGCAATATCTAGGTCTTCTACGTCGAGATTGTTTAATTTGAGAGGTTTTAATTTTGGAATTTCGATTTTGTCGGGCATGTGATTACAGCATTCAAAAGAAATTTGGATAGGATGTGAATTGTTCTTAATTTCGGAAAAGTCTTTGGCACTGGCTTGTATTCTAGTAATGCCTGCATAGGCGTAACATCCTGGTTGTAGTTTGATGATGGAATTTTTGTTGATTAACTCTGTTGTGGATTCTCTCTTTGGACAGTTGATGGTAATGTGAAGTGGTTCGGAATTAATTACTAGCCATGTGTTGTCTTCAAGTTCTTGGACGTTGTATCCCTGACTAATAATGAAGGAAGTTTGACAGTTCTCTGGAAGTTTTGGCAATGGTTTTAGTATTCTGGCTTCACATATGGCATTTTGGTCGATAGGATAGGCAAACAGGTTCGAACATAGTTTGGTTCCAAAATAAAGTGGTTTGCATTCTTTCAAATTTTGTATAGGTATGTACATCAAAGAATCATCATCTCTCGCGATATATTTTTGTGAAATAGATAAAATGTGATGTAGACCAGTTCTGTTATCAAGTATCGGGATAGGATATAGGCGATAGGTGTTATAATTTTGGGGTTCAACAAGTGGTATTGTTAAAACAAATACTAAGTTAGAATCCATTTGAAACGCTTGTAATTCAATAATATCCAAATACTTAGCAACTGCTGATAATTTAATGGGGAGAGGCAAATTGTTCCTTCGTAAGCTCTGTGAGATTTCTTGTAATGCTGTTACCAAATGATTAGGGGTTATGATTGAAGTGTGAATGATTCCTAATCTGGCAAATGTTATTGAATTCAAAATGTCGTTCAAATTATCTTCGATATACAAATAGCTTGCCATTAGTTGTTCGGAAATGTATATGAATTTTAGTTTTATGTGAGCAGCCTCGATAGCTTGAGTCATAGTTTGAATTGTGTGTTCGATTTCTTCGAGATCTTTGTTAAACGTTTCCTCGTCAATTTGTAATTTTTGTATAGTCGAGTTGAAGTTTTTAATAACAGAAGTTGTAACTGAAATTTGATTTTTGATTAAGTTTTCCAATTGATGTTCGTCGTTATTTAGTTTATTTATACAATTAGTATAGTACTGGCCATCTTCAGCATCTAAGTTTCCAGTTATGGATTTGAATATTGTACCGATACCGTTAAGTATTCCTCGTTTATATCTTTTTGTGTCTGAAAAGATTTCGTCAAATTTTGTTTTTATAGAGTTGGATATTTGTGTCAAAAGGTTAAAGTCTGTTTTAATTTCACTCGTAAAAATAATTGACTTATGATCGCCATTATTGAGAGTGTACAAGATTCTGTCTAAAATATTTTGATTTTTGTCAAAAGCTATTTTGAGGGATGAAATGTTTTTATGCACTAGCAGAGTCCATTTGTCATTTGTCACCACGATGTCCGTGTCTTGGTGGTAGTATACACCAACAGTGTTATTGATCAGGGTAATTTTATATTGACAAAGTGCTGATCCGAACAGCAGGAGAAACCTGAAAATAAATTTAATTTTCAGTATATGGTTTGATTCTATCAAAATTGACTTTAGTTTCTTGTTTTGTTTCGAGATTTAATAGGGTAGCAGAATTTTGGAAAATTTCTTTTATTTTAAAAGGACCGTTAAATTTGTTTTGCAATTTGTTTTTGATCTGTGATTCTTTTACGTAAACCAAGTCACCTATTTGGTATTCGGGTCGTTTTTGGGGAACATTTCTATCGAAGCGAACTTTCGCTTTCTCCTTTTGAGCTTGCGTTCGACTACGGGCTATTTTATAGTAGTGGGATATTCTGTTGTTTAAATCCCTAACGTATTTGGTTATTAACTCTTTTTGGTTATATAAAGTTTCAGGTGGTCTGTTGGACGTATGCCCAAATACAAGTTCGTATGGGGTGAAACCGTGTGTTTTATTTACTGAATTGTTGTAGCATATTACTGCATATGGTAAAATTGTGAAAGGATGTTCGTTCGGATTTTCAGTTTTATGAATTCTTATCATTTCAGCTAGAGTAGCATGAAATCTTTCTATGGATCCGTTCGATTGGGGGTGTCCTACGCTTGAATAAGTTAATTTTATGTCGTAGAGGGTGCAGAGATCTTTGAGCAAGCGGTTGTCAAATTCGCCACCGTAATCGCAATGGATTCTTAATGGGGTACCATAATGTTGGAAATATAACAACAAAGTGTTTACGACAGATTTTGCGGATTTATCCGGGACTGCATATGCTTGCGTGAATTTAGTTAATTCGTCGCGAATGGTTAAGGCGTAATTTCGAGTAGGGAATTCAAATAAATCGATATTGATTCTTTCGAATGGTGTTCTTGGGGTTTCTGTGACTACTAGAGGGTTATTAAGGTTTTTCCGGCATACTTTAGTCTTTTGGCAAGTTTCGCAATTTTTTATAAAATTTTCAACGTCTTTAGTTAGACCTTGCCAAGTGTATTTTTCTCTAATTCTTCGAATCGTTTCATTTATTCCGTGGTGTAGATTATTTTTACCAAAATGATTTTGTTCCAATATAATTGGAATTTCATCTTCGTCGGCAGTTCTGACGATATCTTGACAAATTACTACTGTTAAGTCTTTTTCCTCAAAAATGAATGATAGGATTTCAAGTATGGGGAGGTCTAAATTATTTTCGACAAAGTATGTCTTAGAGAGATCTAGGACATCTTGATTTTTAAATAATACCAAAAATAGATGTTCAATTACGGATTCGATATCAAAAGGTAGAGGGATGATAAAATATCTCCTATGTCTGACTGTTTTGCTCGATACAATATTGATTTTATCGTTATGAAATTCGGGGTTTTCTTCGAATATGTCCTCGATAATTTTGTGATGTAGGTCTTGTAAGTTATTTTGTTGGAAGAAAGTTATAATATCTTTATGTTCTCGGTATAAAAGTTGTTTGTTCGAAGCTTTGATTTTCGAATAGTCAATTAAAGATGTTGTTTTATATAGGTTGGTGAAAGTTTCAAATTCTCGGGAAATTTGTTCGTTAGTGATTTCGTTGTTATCGTCTGGGTTTTCGTCGTCGTCTGACTCTTCGTCATTCGCGGCTAGAACCTTTGAATAGAATTTGGAACATTCGGAAAAATGATTAATTTTGATTCTGGAAAGTGCGTCCGCGTTCTTATTGATTTTGCCTGGTTTATAAATTATTTCGTAGTCGTACTCTTCTAATTTGAGTCGCCAACGGGCAAGTCTGCTTCCTGGGTCTTTTATAGAGAATAGCCAGGTGAGTGGTCTGTGGTCGGTTACAAGCTTAAACTTTCTACCGTACAGATATGGTCTAAAGTGCTTTACACTCCATACTATCGATAAAAGCTCGCGTTCAATCGTTGAATACTTAGTTTCTGCGCTGCACAAGGTTCTAGAAGCATAGGCAATGGGTAAATCTTTGCCAATGGGCCCCTGGCTCAGCACTGAGCCGACGGCAAATGCGCTCGCATCAGTGGTTAGAACGAAAGGTTCATCAAAATTAGGGTAAATTAATATCGGAGTCGTTGTTAATGTTTGTTTCAAATTTTGAAAAGAATTTACACAATCATTGTCGAAGAGAAATGGTATGTCTTTTTGTAGTAGTTTTGTTAGGGGCTTGGTTATCTTGGAGAAATTAGGGATAAAGCGCCTATAATATCCGGCTAAGCCTAGAAATGATTTAATTTCTTTTGGATTTTTCGGTTGAGGAAAATTTAAGATAGCGTCAACTTTCGAAGGGTTTGGTTTTACGCCGTCTTTTGTAATGAGATGTCCTAAATAAGCGACTTCCTTGCGGAGAAACTCGCATTTGTCTGGTTGAATTTTGAGGTTGGCTTTTTGAAGGCGTTTAAAGACTTCAGTTAGACGGGAAATGTGTTCGTGAATTGTAGGGGAGTAAATAATAATATCGTCCATGTAGACGAGACATCGTTCATTTTGAATACCTAACAGGATGTTATCCATAACTCTTTGAAAAGTTGATGGAGCGTTTTTGAGTCCAAATGGCATTCGCACGAATTCATAATGACCGTTCTCAACTGTGAAAGCAGTCTTTTGAATATCTGCGGGATTAATTTCGATTTGGTGGAAACCAGAAGCCAAGTCTAAGGTTGTGAAATATTGGCATTTGCCAAGTTGGTCTAAAAGATCGGAAATGTTGGGCAGAGGATATTTGTCACCGATTGTAACCTCGTTCAGTTTGCGGTAGTCGACTACAACGCGCCATTTCTGTTTACCAGAAGCGTCCAGTTTTTTGGGAACTACCCAGACAGGAGAGGACCAAGGTGAGATTGAGGGTTGAATAATACCTTGACTTAACATTTTCGATACTTGGGACTTAACTTCTTCTTTATGGACCTGAGGATAACGATACGATTTCGTAAATATCGGTCGGGAATTGTCGGTGTCAATAGGGTGTTTGATTTCGTTGGTAAAAGTCAAATTGTCTCCTTCTAAATAGAATATATCTTGAAAGTCTAAACAAAGCTGCGTTACTATTTCGGCCTCTTCTTCGTTTAGATGATCCAAGCGCAATTCGTTCCTGATTTCGAAGGATCTGTCCGTCGTTAGGTGTTGGTCAGAATTTTGCGTGTTTAAATTAAAAATTGACTTAAATTTTTGTAAAGGTTCTAAATTTAAATTGGAAAAATCGACAGTCTTCGGGATGACATTAGCATTGATTATTGTTGTTAAAAATTCTCCGTTTTCGTTTACTTTAACAAGAGCATTAGGTAAACGGACTTTTTCATTCTCTTGCGCTTGCAAAATAGCGTCAGTGTTTCTAAGGTTACATTTTAGTTTATAAATTTTTTCGGTACGGCCTTCAATTTGGATCTTATTTTGATTAGGGTTGTGGTTTGATTGGATTTTGTCGTATTCGGGTTTCGACGAATCGTCGGTTACTTTGAAAAGTGGTACCGTTTTGAAATTGGTTATTAATTGTTTATTTCTTATGTCGACGATACAATGATAGTGCTCTAGGAAATCAGCTCCTATCAGTCCATCAAAATTGATATCTAGGTCGTAGATGTAAACTTTATGTGGGTTGTTATCAGTGAAGGGTATAAGAACAGATTCACTAATAGTAATTTTCTGATCGGTTATACCTTGTATAATTACGTTTTCTGAAAATCTCCGTTTGTAATTTTCCGCTGTTTTTGGTTTAAAGATAGAGATACCTGCGCCAGTATCGATTAGAATTTTGAATTTGTTTGTGATGTCTTTAATGTAGTATAGATTTTTTGAATTTACGGTCAACAATGAGTGTGATAGCGTTTCTTGTTCCGGGAAGTTCAGCGACGGGTCGAAACTGTCGTTGAGATTCATCGTTCGTATTTGATTTGTTATTTGGTCGAATTGGTCTGTTTGCTGTGTTGGAGTATCCGTGGGGTACTCCGGATCTAATCGAAAATCCTGAGGATTAACAGTATAATCCTCCTGTGGCGTTTGAGAATTAGCAGTATAATTCTCGTACTGTTCATATGGGGAATTAGCTGTATAATTCTCTGAAAAGCTTTGAGCGTTTTCTAAATCGTAATTTTCATAACTGTCACTTACATTTTGATAATCGGGTGAATAGTCATTGTATTGATTAAATTGATCGGCATAATTATCGTAAGGTTCGTAATTTAAATGATGAGCTTTTTGCTGGTTAAAGCGGTTAAAATTCGGGTTAGGTTGAATAGCTGACGGTCTTTGTTGGTTAAAGTTTGGATTCGGCCTTATAGCTGAGGGCCTATTTTGAGGTTGATTAGGTTGGTTTTGAGGGAATGTCCTCTGACCAAATTGATTGTTTTGAGAGAAATTTTGGAAATTTGGGTTTCCTTGATAATTTGGTCTCTGGAAATTTGATGTCGATGGCATAGACAGTTGCTGTTGCCTTGTACGACATTCGTTTATTACATGTCCATTGCGCTTGCAAAATGAACAGAATTTTTGTTGGAAATTTGAAGTTGGTCGTTTTTGTTGTAAAGCGGGATTTTTGACCGGACTATTTTTCGGAAATTTCTGTTGCTCGAAATAAGAAAGTTGTAGCTCTCTACGAATTCTACTTACAGCTTTCAATATATTTGGCTGGCACGTATGATACGGCCTAAGTTTGGTTCTAAACCCGTTAGTAAGTTATTTAAAGTCATCGTTTCAATGAGGTCGGATTGTGCGGTTCTTTGTGTCGAGGTTAAATTTTGCTTTTGCACTGCAGCGTGCATTTTCGCATTGTGCGTTTGTAAACGCGAAACAAATGTTAAAGCGGATTCACCGGGTAATTGATGAATTCGTTGTAGGTCCTGAATTAGGGCCGTTAGATCTCTGGAATCCCCAAAGTGGGTTTCCAATAGTGCTTTGATTTCTGGCCAGGTGCCAGGGTTACGTGAATTAATTAATTCGGCAGCTTTGCCTTTCAATTTATTTTTTATGTGGACGGTCAAAAGAATTTTTTGATCTCCAATTGCCATGCTTTGGGCGCAATGACAGGAGTTGAGGAATGTTTGTAAATTAATGGCATTGCCATCGAATTCAGGTATTAGAGAAAATATTTCAGAGAGCTTGTAAGGCTCAATTTGCTCTGGTTGTGGTTGTTGTTGTTGTTGTAGTTGTTGTTGTAGTTGTTGTTGTAGTTGTTGTTGTTGTTGTTCGGCTAATGCCGGTGCTATTGGTTGAGCTGTCTCTGGTTGAGCTCTATCTGGCATTTTGCTTTTGTGTATTTAGAAATTGTTTGAATTGCAAGGAAATTGATTGCGTATCAGCAGTATGATACGAAAATTAAATTGAATTGGATTGTTACGTTGCGTGCGTAGAGAAATTGTGCATTAACTGTATAATACACAATTGTACCGTATTAGCAGTATAATACGAAAATAAATAAACTTAAAATTAAATGAACTTGTTTCGTTGCGTTTGTAAAGGAATGGATTCACTTTGACAAGAGAACTGGCTTTGTGCGCCGAGTGTATTAGCAGTATAATACACTTTTAATAAAATAAGTTGCGAAAAATAATAAAATAATAAAATGGTACGAGATGATTCTTATAATGACTTACGTTAATTTCATCTCCATGGGTAGGTTCTTCGTCCGTCAAGGGATTGGGATCCGCCACCACCAGTGAGGAAGGTCTCCTTGTTCAAGTAGATGTACACGCACTAGTTAGGCACCTTCTGCAGATGTTCTCCTTGTTCTCTTACGCTTCACTACCAGTTAGGCTTCTTGTTCTGATGATGTTTACGGATCCTACCGACTGCGCCAATGTTAGATCACGGTTTACATGAGTGACTTTTTAAAAAGATTTATTTACTTAAATGGAGCCAACGTTGGCTCTTGGAAAAGGAATAATACAATAATTAGAAGTGTTTCATTCTAAGTGAGTTTAATAACTGATTCAACAAAGCGTGTTTAGTCATATTTATAACATACAGAACCTGAGTAAGCAAAATATATAACAAAGGAATTGCAGTTCTGCAGTCTGCACAAGTTATGAGAAACAAAGGTGTAATATGATATCTTGAAGATAAGCAATTAATAAGAGAAGCTGTTATCGTGAAATACGATATACCTGTGAAGGTTTATTATGGCTAAGTCGCAATAAGATAGCGTGTAATATTATATAACATACATAGCCCAAATATAATTTGTATATGAATTTTTTCTCCTAAAAAGTCTAATTTGCGTGGACTATACTGCCCTACTATGACAAGAAGTCGTATCTGAGAAAATGTAATTTTAGAGCAATCAACTATTTTCTGAATTATGCTATGCCAGCTACATTTCATAATTCATGATTTTCATTTTTGGCAAATAAATATGGGTCCCTTTTATCAGTGTAACCATATAACAAAACATTGTATATAGGTATGTTAAGTTACGACAAATAAATCTGGTAATGATCGGATATGATTTTTGAGCTTAGTGAATAGATCTATTTTGTAGATACAACACATATTCGTTATGTATATTCACTAGTTTTGCTTTAGATACGACTTCTACATTTTGTATAGTGGTGAGGATCACTAATACGGTGCAAATGCAATTAAAATCTCAAAAATAAATTTTTTGCAGTTACGACATCTTGTCTTAGCAGGACAGTGTATACCTGGAAAGTTTTCCGGTAATTTTGAAAATTGGTGATTTTATAGATTTCGATGTGCTTTTTCCGAATTTCTACTTTGCCACCTCGTATCTTTGCCGCTCCCGCCGCCATATTGGAAAAATGGCGCCTAAAAACTGTTTTTGACTGTCCAGAAAATGCTGCCTTATTTTCATGCCAGTGGCCACTTCTTATGCAAAATCTTTCCACTTATATTTGCAAGATATGTTTGATTTGAAGGAAAGAATGACAGCTGAAGAATACGAATATTTCACAACTAAAGGATACTTTACAATTCGACGTTCCGACAAATTTTGGTGTGGTACGTGGTCAGATATGACGATTGAGCAATCGTTGATGAGGACGATGAAATGTCTTGTCGGTCTTACTCATGGACGAGGAGTCAAGGACAGCATGCTCACCAAATGGACTTTAGGAATGGTATTCCTGCACAATGTTTGCGACAAAGTTGAAAAGTTTTGCAACGTAGCTTTTTCCAGTTCCGAGCAGCACGTCGAAATGAGAAGCTCGTGGATTAATCGTGACAATGACGACGTAAAAAAAAAATGATGGATTGGTTGTGCCTAGGGCATTTTTTAAGGATTTTTTACACTGTATCCAAGACGTGACTTTTAATCCAAGCAACGAATGCTCAAAAAAGGGTGTAGAGGGAAATGTTAGGGACAGAAAATTTGACTTCGGAACTTTGTTTGGACTAGTCTGGAGATAAACATATCAAAAGTCCCCACTCCTAGGTGGTGAGCAGGGGGAGGAGGGAACTTTAAAGGTCCCATTTTTTGGTATTTCGCTTATATCTCGGAAACTATGCGTCGTAGCGGCTTGACCATTCTATATAAAATTTGCTACAAGAATCATTACTTTTATTTGTCGATATGTTGTTCTTTTCTCGAGATATCTGCCCTCGAAATTCGGAAATTGCGGAAAACAATTTTTTCGCCTCACGTTAAAAAATTTAAAAATTTAATGCTCTACAACTTCTTTTCTCGCGACTTTTTCGCGGGAACAACATTTGAAGTGTTATATTAACAAATAGAGCAAAAAACGTGAGGCGAAAAAATTGTTTACCGCAATTTCCGAATTTCGAGGGCGAATATCTCGAGAACAGAACAACATATCGACAAATTTTGTCAGCTACAATTTTGTATAGAGTTGTCAAGCCGCTATGATGCATAGTTTCCGAGATATAAGCGAAAAACCAAAAAATGGGACCTTTAAAGTGTCCCCCTCCCCCCTGCTCACCACCTAGGAGTGGGGACTTTTGATGTGTTCATCTCCAAACTAGTTCAAACAAAGTTCCGAAGTCAAATTTTCTGTCCCTAAAATTCCCCTCTATAATCATTCGTTGCCTGGCCTCTTTGTGAAGAAATTTTTCAGAGATGAAAATGAGTTCTAACTCTACACTTCAGTAGCTACCAAGAATTTTGATTTGTATTCTTAGATGTGATGTAAGATTTGTATTTGGAGTGAAATATTGTTTTTTTTCTTTCACATTTTTTTTGTTCTCGTTCTTGTTTGTGGCATTTTAAAAGTTAGAAGTCTAAATAATGTAACGTGTTTCCACCCTTAGGAAACCACCCTCGCAAAATCCGTGGGTTCCAAAAATTATAACAAGAGATGTCCACTAACACACTTTATTAAATATTTACTGGATACTTCACAATACTATTATTAATTTAAATACACTTTACTGACTAAAATCACAATGTTTATCACTTTGTTTATCCTTGAAGTCTTAACCTCACTTTCTATACTTTTTGAACTTTCTGAACTTTCTGAATTACTCGCCGAGAATGCGGTCGGTCTTTTATACCTAAAAATGACAGATCTCGATTGTTCTGTGATGACGCCACCATTCTCTAGAGAATTCCAGATGTCACTTTGGAATCTTCTGGTAGGTTCTTTTTCGAGTAGGTGCAAATACACTACATTCATTCTAAGGGTTGTAACACATTACACTGCCCCCTCCTTAAGCCTGAACGTCCCGGTCAGGCAATTCAGCCTCTTTCACATACTTCGCCAGTCTATCCAAGTGTACGATCTTCATCTTGGACTTTTTGTTTCGTTGAATACGATAGACGACATCATTAATTCTGGTAATAACAGTATACGGTCCATCCCAAGGAGGTTGAAGTTTCGGGGATCTCCATTCCTTCCGCTGTGGGTTGTACAGCCAAACCAGATCCCCCACCTTGAATCCCCCTGTATTGGCATTCTGATCATAACGAGCCTTCAAGCGGTTACTAGTTCTGTTCATCTGCTCTCGATTATTCTTCGGCTGTTCTCGGCTTCCATTTCTGTAGTTGCTCATCGAAAATGGTTCTCCACGGGCAGCACAATTTTTACACTTGCGACACCAGGCCTCCACATCCTGGCGACTATTAACCCAATAGAACTGTTCCCGTGCTCTACTCAATGTCTTGTTTATGCCGAAGTGTCTGCTGGATGTTTCATTATGTGTTTCCTGGAGTACTTCTGGTACACGACACCTGGGAATCACTAGACGCATGGCAACCTGCTTCCCATCTGGGCTTTCCCATGCTCTCCTCAAAAGCCCATCTACGACCATAAGTGAATCCCATTGTGACCATAAAGCCTTCAGCCCCACTGCTTTGTTGGAAACATCCTTCCATGCTGGACGCGTACCCTCTTCTTTTGCTCTCAACATGGGTCCGATTTCTACATCGCGCAATTGCTCTTGCCTCAGAGTGTTCTTTGTCCAATTGTCTGGAAGATCGACCTTGACAATGTTGACTTCAACCATGTTCGGCAATTTTCCCACCTGAGGGTAGCGCTTGCAATCTTCCTTGCCTGGTTTTCTGGATAATGCAGGAGTTTTGCCTGCCTGCGTTGTCAACAGCCTGGTTTTCTCGCATTGGTCGTTCTCTTTTGACAGAATAAATTGTTCGTTTCCAATCCTTAGGACTCGCTTTCCTACGTCAACAATAAATCCATACTGTTCCATGATGTCTAGCCCCAAAATGAAGTCATCCGTGATGTCAGCCACGATGACCCTGTGGTCGAACCTCAAATGCCCAATCTGCAAACCCAGGTCTACTTCTCCATGAACCGTAGCCCTGTTCCCCATAGCTGTCCGGACGATCACTTCTTCATTTTGCCTCTTGGTAATCTTTATGCCCGATATAAATCCTGGCCGTACTATTGATGACGTAGTACCTGTGTCGATGGTAAACAAACATTTTCTTCCGTTCACATATCCATGCAACAACAGACTGCTTGCGATTCTTCGAAGCTGGGAAATCTTAATTTCTCTGGGGGCACTGCATTCCCTAGCCAGAACAACCCCCCTGGTACTGTTTTCCTGCTTCTCTTCAACATTCACAGCATTTACTCGACTCTCCGAGTTCTGCTGTCGACAGTCTCGTTTCATATGGCCCACCTTGCCGCAGTTGTAACATTTAATACCTCCGCTTGGCTTTCCTCTATTTTGTTGTTTTTCTTGCTTTCCGAGGCCATCCAATTTATCGCATAATTTGGTGAATATTTTCTGCATCTCAGTCAGCAAGGGGTTCTGGTTCATTTCTGGTTGCGATTCTTCGAGAGTCACAGCTCGCACTCTCGACCTTGGAGTATCCCTGTAAGCGGCTTCTACTTCGAGTGCACGCACCAAAGCTTCGCTACTACTTTGGTGTCTCGTCAGCCTCAGAACTCGCCTGACCTCTTCGTCCCTTATACCATCTAAAAAGGCCCCCACGGCTAATTGTTCCTGGAATTCTTTAGGTGCACTCGGATACGCCAGGTGTGCCAGTCTCTCTATCGCAGCTTCGAATTCCTGTAAACTTTCCCCAGCTTTTTGCATTCGGGATTTCAGCTGAGCCTGGTATAATTAGGCAAGGTGTTGATCGCCATACCTCAAGTCTAATGCCGCTTCCAAGACTTTAAAGTCCCTTTGTTTCTCCACCGGGATAGTCTGAAGTAATTCTAGGGCCTGGCCCCTTAACGCCAGTACTAATGCCATAGCCTTTTCCTCGTTATCCCAGTTATTTGCCGATGCTGCTGCCTCAAATTGTCTCTTGTAGGTTGTCCATGAGCTTTGGCCGTCAAAGGAGGGAGGCTTTAATCGAGGACCCGATGATGTTACTAACTGGCCTCCTTTTTCTCTCAGCTGACGTTTAAGGCGCTCTACCTCTCCTTCGACCTCACTCATTTTTCCTTTAATTTGACTAACTTCTGTCTCGACTTCACCTACTTTATCTTCGACCTTATCTACTTTTTCTTCTACCTTGTTTATCTCTTCTTTGACTTCACTTTTGACAAAAATGATTGCGTCTTGTTGTATTTTTATTTGATCGCTCAGGATTTTCCTTAATTCCTCCTGGCGTCTTTCTTCCAAGTCTTCCATTATTTTTCTGAGTTCGTCTTTTTCCTCTTGACGTCTTCTTTCTTGCTGTTCTTTTTCTTCCTGACGTTTTTTCTCCTGTTCTTCTTTGTCTTCCTGCCGTTGCTGCGCCATCATTTTTTGGAATTGTTCGAATAAGTCTTGTATTTGTTTATCGGATGCCATACTTCTTGTTGTTACGGGCATACGATGAAATTAAAATAAAAAATTTAACTGTCACGTCAATATCGGTAATGGAACTTTTCAGACAAATCTCGAAATAGCACGAAAAAGTCTTATCCAGAGTCTTTTGTCACTATCCAGTTCAGAGAATTTAATAATCTCCACTAATGTCCAAATAGAAAAGTTCTAGAAATTTTCACGCACTAAATGAGTCTTTTTCAGTGTCTCTATCACTTCTCAGTTCAAAGGATTTAATTATCACACTAATGTCCTAATAAAATGTTCTACAATGTCTCAAAAATGCACTTAACACTATTTTCCTGTTCGAAAATAACCCTCGAACAAATGTCCAGTAAACGAGTCCTCCGTGTTAGCACTAAACCTCGAGAATACTTCTCGAACACTCCAGCACAACTTCAGAGCTCCTCTTGTCATAAAATTCCGCTTTCTGACACCAATTTGTGACGTGTTTCCACCCTTAGGAAACTACCCCTTGCAAATTCCGTGGGTTCCAAAAATTATAACAAGAGATGTCCACTAACACACTTTATTAAATATTTACTGGATACTTCACAATACTATTATTAATTTAAATACACTTTACTGACTAAAATCACAATGTTTATCACTTTGTTTATCCTTGAAGTCTTAACCTCACTTTCTATACTTTTTGAACTTTCTGAACTTTCTGAACTACTCGCCGAGAATGCGGTCGGTCTTTTATACCTAAAAATGACAGATCTCGATTGTTCTGTGATGACGCCACCATTCTCTAGAGAATTCCAGATGTCACTTTGGAATCTTCTGGTAGGTTCTTTTTCGAGTAGGTGCAAATACACTACATTCATTCTAAGGGTTGTAACACATTACAATAAATTTTAAGTCTAGCTTACATTGATTAGATTGATTTTTTCCTATTATTTTACGCTTACGTATCCATTTTGGTTTTACACTGTATCCACTTTAAAATACTGCGTATCCACTTGGATACATAACATATATGTTAAAAAATGCCCTGGTTGTGCCAACATTCACCTTTTCCAGAAGTAAAGGAACTCATGTCAATAAGCACTGGAGTTATCGGAGATGAAAAGATATACTGTCACATGTCTCAAGAAGTTGGTAGTGCTGGCATTTCTAAAATCATCGGCATCGATTTCTATAACGTAAAATTCAAACGAAATGACAGAATAAAAGCACTTGGTGTTATGAATGCAGGCATCCGGATAGAAGACGACATTGTCCCGATTAGTCCTTTATTAATTTTCCAAAGAATGTGCATTGCAAAAGAATCTGAAAAGGAACTTGAAAACTTCGTTACGTACAAACTTGCTCCGTTTCCGTTATCCGTTTTCAATGACGAAGGCATTCGCAAATGCAATAAATCTTTTATGTATAAGGCACTTCAGCAACATTCTGGAGATAAATTTTGGAGACACGATATATGTCATCGACGGAGGATACTTATTACACCAAGTCATTTGACATCGCGGTGAGTTGTTTTCATCCATTTGCAGTAACCACGTTACAATCGTTCGATCGAACTATACATCCAACGCCATTGTCGTATTTGACGGATATCCGGAAGATGTAGCAAACCGTGGTACCAAATATGCGAAGCGCTCCCGACGATCACGAAAAACTGCTTCAGTACATATACTTTTTGACGAGACAATGATCCCAACTGTGTCACAAGATAAATTCCTGGGCAACGATGCAAACAAGAAACGCCTCATTGGAATGTTGAAGACAAAATTTGAAGCTGCGAACTTCATGGTCAAACAAGCCACGGAAGATGCGGATACTCTAATAATCAATACCGCAATCAGCGTTTCATCGACATTCGATTTCGTCATAGTTGTCGGCGAAGATGTAGATCTTCTTATTCTTTTGACGGCTCTATCTACTCGTTCAAACATATACATTCTCAAACCAGGAAAAGGAAAAATTTCGCAACAAATATATGCAACAAAAAGTATCATAGATAAAACAGCCGCAGATCATATATTATTCTTGCACGCCTTCAGTGGCTGTGTTACAACATCAGCACTCTTTAATCAGGGAAAAATAAAATGTATTAATGTACCCTGAAAAAGTCCAGATTTAAACGAGGTTATCCGGGTATTTAAAACCCCAAATGCTGATCCAGAGATCATTGCTAAAGCTGGAGAATGCTTCCTTGTTGCACTGTACGGTTACAGCGGTGTGAAAAGTATGAAAAGTATGTCGTTAAACAACTATAGATATGCATGCTTCAAAAAATCAGTATATAAAAATAAATTTAATATTGCATCGCTACCACCAACAGAAGCAGCAGCACGACAATATTCGTTCCGAACCTATCACCAGGTTCAGCAGTGGTATGGGAATGAACAAAATGCAGTGCAATGGAGATGGAAAAAAACAATAATGGGATAATTCCTGTCACCACACTCGAGCCCCCTGCTCCGGAAACCTCGTTAAAACTTATTTCTTGCAAATGGAAAAAGTGAGAAAGCCTGTGGTTGCAGAAAGGCTGGATTAAAGTGCTCCGATACATGCACGAATTGTAGTGGTACCTGTTATAATTCGCAAATAGCGATGAAGAGGAGGAAACGGAGACTGTTCTCGAGCAAACGTATGATGAAATCGAGGACGAAGAGGATTGCAATGAAACTGATAATCCCATCGCGGATGATGTGGATGAAATTTCTATCTGTGACGTTTTGATCGGTACTGAAGACGATGAACTCGCAACACCTGGTCCATCAAGAACAGCAAAGCGAAGGAGAATGCGCTACATTTTGGAATAGTGCATTGCATGTGGATTAGGCCTACTGGGGATACCACGATAAAAAAACGCCCCACTTACTCTACCTCATGGTGGTGTGGAAATGAGGTTTTTGGCCAAAACGCATGTTGGAGTAGATTTTGCGCCGCTCGTACTCTAAAACTATTCATTTTACAAAAAAGGTTATTAAAAAAACTATAGGATATAATTTTCTCTAGTTTAATTTATTATATAACTGTTTTTAAAATGAATCGGAAAGGAGATATTGTCAAAAAACATATTTTAGGCGCTATTTTTCCAATATGGCGGCGGGAGCGGCAAAGATACGAGGTGGCAAAGTAGAAATTCGGAAAGAGCACATCGAAATCTATAAAATCACCAATTTTCAAAACTCCCGGAAAACTTTCCAGGTAAAATTACCAAATGACTGTACTGTGTAAAATTCAACTTTACACACTGTCACACTGATGTAGAAAAATAATGCATTAATTAAAATCATAGAATTAATTAACTAAAAAGTGTTTTAATAATTGCTGCAGACAATTTAGTGCTCAAAATAATAACTTTTTTTAATGAAATATGATGAATCGATTAGTTCATATCTATAATATGTTACTATATTCTCTATAAAAATCTGTCACTCGGCCACATTTCGTGAGTATTATTCCCCTGCATCAATATGTGTGACACAGTGTAATATACATATTTATGTAAATATAAGTTATTCATAATAGTAAATCTGTAGTAAAACAAAATATTACTAAACTTACATAAATTAATTTTGGAAATTCACGATCTTCATTATCAGAACTGTCTTCATCATCTGAACTTTCGGCTTTTTGCAGATACAACTTTATCTTTCTCATACTTTTAAGTGAAGATAAACTGGATGACCTAGTAGGTTTATTAGAAAAACTGGTGAAAATATCTTCTGGTACTGTAGGTAAATTTACAGCATTTAAATCTATTAAAGATTCTCTTGACAAATTTTCTGGATATTTTTCATCAATATCCGCCTTAACACTTTTATTGCTAGAAGTATTTGGTGGCAAAAGATTATTTTCCGAATTTCTCTGTCTTGATTCTAGATATTTGATTTTTTCACTTATTATTGAAATATCTAAGTTCTCAATAGTTTCATCTAAATTTCTCATTTCCAGGTCATTTAATTGTTTGTCAATGATTGTCAGCAGTTTTTTATATTCGTTGCTTATATTTACTGGCATATCTGTCTCCTCTATACATTTTATTAACCGTTTGCCTTCTTCAAGGGATGATTTTGAAATATAATGTAATGCAGAAATTGCCTTATCGGCCCCACTTAGTATCGTTTTCAGGTAACAGATATACTTTTCTCCAGATATATAACGTTCTTTCAAGTCCATTCCTACCTCTGTCATAAGTAAAGCATGTTGAAGGATATTTTCCAGTTGGAAAGGACTTTTAAGCGATTTTTTTGGATGATTTTCTGGAGACATTTTCAAAATATATGTCACACTGACACCATTTATAAATGCATATAACAATTGTTCTTAAGTGCATTTGATCAAGGAGTTAGAAACTTTTAGAAAAAGTTATTCTGATTCCTATTCATCATGAGAGAAATATTACAGGATTTAAAGAAATGAAAACCTTTCGCAATTTTTATGCATATTAATGAAATCAGGAAATTATCAATAATTCATATATGTAGTTGTTGCCCACACTAACGAGAAAACTAAATCAACATTTTGAAATACAGATTATTAGAGAATTAATTATTATTGAAACAATGACTGTTCTGGTTAATACTAATTCAATTCGATTAAGGTTACTAGAAATTAAACATTACAACAGGGTTTTTCTGGCATCCATGCCCGGAGCCCGCCCGACATCCACGCCGTACAACTCCGTGGCAATTGAAGTGCTGGATAGAATAGAACTAAGAAGTCCTTTTGCTTAAAATGAATTAAAATGATAATAAAGAGTTGAACTTCCTTCCACTTCCTATTAACTAAATATAAGTTAGCGTAGCACTGATGGACAATTTTCTGGTTGTTGCCAGAGCTGAAACTAGGGCAGATTGCTCCTTTAACATACTTGATTTTGGTGCACCTCACTGGATGTTGATTTATAAAATTGAAGAATAGAGCACATTAGTGAACCAAATTTTACTCCCTTTGGTCGCCGGTCAAACTTGAATTATTTCCACATTCATATAGTGGAGTGGAAGTACAGTAACGGTAGAAAAAAAATTATTATTTTTTTGTTCAAATAGGCTTAGAATGTTATGAAACGTCGAGAAAAAATTCTGCCTGTCGGTCTGGCAATCGATCGGTCTGGTCTGTCTGTAACTTTTTTTGTACTCTCGATTACTTTGGTGCTAAAAATTATTGCCTCATATGACAATTTAGTATTAGAGGATTCAGAAAAATAATTTTTGAACATGGTCACTTATACACGAAATTTGAGAGTTTATTACAGCCTGTAAAGGCCATCATACACACCTCAGCATAATGCCGCAGCATAGGAGCATAAAAATTTAAGCCAATGGTTGCCGCCTTATGGTTAGTTGAAATCCATATGCTTCTATGATGGCATGATCTTGCGGTGTGTCTGATGGCTTTAAAACAATTATGGAGCAATACAAGCACACCGGTTCGTCCTAGAACAAGTAATATCAGACAAAAATTCGGTTACATGATGAGAAATACTTAAGCGAGTTGTACCAGCTAAGCTGAAGCCAAGTTCAGCTTGATCCAAGATGGATTTTGAACTTGGATCAACCTGAATTTGGTTTAAAATTAGTTGGTACAACTCGCCCTTCTAGTGCAGTCGAATTGATTTTTTTCGGCGACAACATTCCACCTGAAATTTTATTGTTGTTTCTTATGTCCTGATTACGAAAAAAATATTTGCGCCCAAAAATTCCGTGTGCGTCAAAACCCAGTAAACATTAATGTAACTTTACCTCTCTGAGAAGTAAAATTAAGAGAACATTTTTATATAAAATATTTATGTAAAATATACATAAATGATATGTAAGGAATAAGTTCTATTTTAACATAATTCGTAAATGTATATTTTACATAATTTTACGTATCTTGTACATAAGTTAAACCTAAAATTTTATGTAAAAATTTTACATAACATATACTTAAAATAATATCATATTTGTCAAAATATTAACTTAATTACTTATACACAAGTTTACATATTTTTTACATAATTTTACGTATAAATGTTTACCTACTTCATTTAGTTCATTTTACGATATAAACGCGTCACCCACCATGTCGTCAATTTGCTTGTAAAATCTAACGTTTGTGTTTTTTTGTGAAAAATTGTGGATGTCTTTTAATAACTTGGATGCAGAACTGTGAACTGTAAAGCGATGTGACTTTTTTAAATATTATTTTATTTGGACGTTTTATTAGTGTAGAGGCTAGGTGCAAAAATAAACATGCCCGAAAAACGGTGTCTTGTTTTCGGTGTACCTACATGAGTTGGACGTGCACCATTTTCCAGTGAATGACCCAAGAAGTAAGTTTGTATGGTACGGGTTTTATAAAGATATTTAAATGAAATGTAATCTTTTTGTTAGGTTAGATGTTAATTATTTCACGTGCAATCATTATTCTCGACAGACAAATACATCAGTACATGGATCTTGTAACACAAAAGCTGTATGTTGGTGCTGTTCCCACATTATTAAGTTCAACTGAATCCAGCGTAAGAAGTTGTAATTCAAGAAAACCTAGATCTTAATAGTGACCAAAAGCTTTGGCGAAGTACTATGCATAGGTATGGTTATTGTTTACCGACTTCTTATAGGATCTACTTTATTTTCGTTCTTTTATTTGTACTTTACATACATTGCAAGGTTTTGTATGTGTAAAGTAGGCTAATATTTTCCTGCAATTTTTCTTTTGTCCAAAATTGGCTTTTCATCGCGTCAAAATACTTCAGAAAGTTAGATCAGAACCTTATGACAAAACCTTTTTTATTGCCCTTTTTAGAGGACAAAAACTGATAGATTTTTTTTTAATATTAGAATTGGTTTCAGCATGTTAAAAAACAGGATTAGATGGTTTTGATAAAAAGCGCAGCCCTTTTTTTTGTTGACCTGTGATTAATGATGATGATATTGCTTGTATCGCCATTAAAAAAATTAAGTTGATCACTATCACGAAGAAAACTAGAATTGTCTGAACCTTTTTGGTTAATTTTGTTGCAATAAATTAAGAAAATTAAGATTTGCCATTATTAAAAAATATGCTTCTGGTAGAGGTAAATCATCTTGGCAAATGACTCCGCATATTTTCTTTCATGTAAAATGGCTCTCGGTGAATGTAATACTATAATATAATTTAATATTTATAAAAAAAGCTTAAGAAACAGTAACAAGTTCGAAAATTGAATCGTTGATTGTTTACTTTTCAGTGGCGTTAATTAACAATTTGTTTATATGACTGTTAAACAAACTGTACTTTTGTCATGGGATTCTCACAAGATTGATGCACTCGTCTACAGCTTATGCATGAAAAAAGGTACTTGTTGCATAAATAAGTATTTTAATAGTATTTTATATAACAAGTGGCTAAAATGGTGTTTTTTTTTACAAGTGGGGCGTTTATAGTACGAGCCGAAGGCGAGTGCTATAAACCACACGAGTAAAAAAAAACACATTTTAGTCTCGAGTTATATACAAAATTTTTTGTATCGCCATTCGAAATTAGAAAACAATATAATTTTGTAAAAATAGACTAAATTCTATTACTGTTTCCATAGAAACCAATAAGTTTTATTTCACACTGTGAAATAAAATTTCTTTTTCTACGATTGTGCTGAAAGTCAAATTTTCTAACTTCAAAATGAGTGCAGAAAATATCACTTTGCCGCACGCCGTGCGGCAAAGAATTTGCCACACGCCTTGATTACATCTTCACGCACCGGAATAAAATTTTATATTACTTACTGGTAATAACAATTAAATTCTATAAATGTACATTAATTACACATGAATTGCAATTACAAAGTCAAATTTTCTTACTTCAGAATGACAGCGGAAAATGTCACTTTAAATAAAATCTGACAAGCAGCAAATTTAAAATTTTGGAAAGACTTTGAAAAGGGAAATAACTTCACAACCGTAGAAAAAATAGTATGTAACACACGTGTGGCAAGCTTCATTGCAAAACTCGTATGATAGGAACACGAGCGCAGCGCATCGTTTTGCAATGAAGCCCTTGCCACACTTGTATTACAATCTACTATTATTTCACTCTTTTTCTTTATTTTACACTTGTCAATAATGACATTGTTTTGATTCATTGAAACTGTCAAATAAATGTCATTTTAGGATATGGCGTTGCAAAAAATTATTTAAAACCATTTTTTGGCAATTATTTAACAAATGCATTTTTTTCACGCTTCACGGCTCCCAATTGGCGTAGAAAAACCCGTTTTTTAATTGTTTTTTTTTTGTGCACTTTTGAAGCATTCTAATAATTTTTAATTGTGTTTATTTTTGGGTAAAAATTTTTTTTATGAAAAATGTAATATGATTTTAAATAGTTTGAAAAAATTGTGTTAACACCACTGAAGAGTAGGAAAAAATCTACATTCTAAAAAAAAAATGTTCTATGACTTGGACTTAAACAGTCAACTGTTCAATTTTCGAGTTTGTTATTGTTTTTTTGGCGTTGTTTAAACATTTCCACTTGAAATTTGGTGTGATGATTTAATGGGCTTATTTAGCATATTTTTTTATTACATTTTGCAAAAAATCTCTTAATTATAAGGTGAAATTCAAAAAACCAGGATATTCTAAGATCTTTAGAGGCTTTAAAATTAATCAAGAATATCTAGACGCTGTGTGAAGTCATTCACTCCTAGTTGTATTTTCATTCCCCTTTTTTCGGCACTTATATGCTGCTACTCTTTTGTTAAAATACTCCAATATTCCCCAAATGACCATCTCTGGCAGATTAGACAAACCTGATTTTAAATAACTGGGTTTTAACAGTGTAAACTCAACTTCGAGACAGACTTTCGAATTGAATGACAGCACTTTGAGCACATCGGTTCATGTTTAAAGCAGTATACTTCTGAAGCTACTTATCGGATTGACAAATTTTCAGTATTATAATTATTCAACGATTACTTTGCATAAACATAATAAAAAGTGAATTATGACTAAGTGACCCCATTCCATTGGAAGCATGTTTTCTTAAGTTTTTGTTAAAATATATACATTACTAGCTGACCCAGCAAACGTTGTTTTGCCATATAATATAAATTTTTGTCCAAAAAATAAAAAGAAAATTTCTGGATAGGGCTACCCTTATCACCTAGGGGTATAAAAAATAGCCTACGACCTATTCTCAGATCTACCAAATATACACAAAAAATTTCATACAAATCGGTCAAGCCGTTTCGGAGGAGTTCAATAACAAACACTGTGACACGAGATTTTTATATATTAGATTAATTAAGCTATCATAAATTGTTTAATAACTTAACAAATTGATCAAAAAAGTTTGCATATAGTCCAATTAAATAAGTCGGCAAATCAAAATTTTGAGGTAAATACTTGAATTTTTGATATAAGTTACTTTGATGTATTAGAACACGATTAATGAAAGAAATTTTTTTCTGAACCCCCGGGAAGGGGTGAAAAAAAATAAAATAAAGTGTTTTTTCAAAATTACTCAAAATGTGTAAAAGCTAGTAAAAAAAAGTTTCTCATAAAAATTATAAAGCATGAAATTTTATATAAAAATGATCTCTAGACTTTTTTTGGTATTACTAAAATTAACGGAGTTAAGCTGGTTAGAAATTAAGGGATGATATGTACAACTTTAAAAAATCATAGCGTGCTGAAAAGTTAATAAATTTAAAAAAAAAAATTTCTATTTACTCAGAAAAATATAAACATTCGTTTCAGAGAAATGAATTTTTTTTTAAATTGTTAATAAAAAAGTTATAGAAATTTTAATTTTTTTATTTTCAATTACGTTTACTTTGAACGGTGAAACGAATTTTTTTTTATACCATTCTGTTCATTATTTAATATATTGAACATTTGCCTTTGAAATTTTTTTTTACCCTTCATTTTCAAGAAGGTATGAATTTATTTACTTGCTTAGTTTTTTTCCAAACGTAAGACACTGCTCTTGTGACGTCATGACAACTGAAAACAAATAAAGAATGCATACGACAAAGATAAAATTGTTTCGTAGCTGCTGCGTTGCCTACAAGACGCGCATGCGTCTCATCTATAGGGCATCTGCACGTGACGTCACAGCTAACCTCAAAAATATGTGTTTCTTAAGATTTAAGAGTATTACGCAGCTATTATTAAAATTTCTGCCTGGTTCCCGTATTTTCAACTAAAATCTAGTTCAGTGTAATGTTTATGAAGTTCTAAACACTTTGTCCTAATAAAATAAGCCTCTTTTTGTAGGTTGGAAATCTAACCTCTAATTAGCAGTCTATTTCTATTAATCAAGAATATTGAAAAATTATTTACGCGAATTTTTAAATATTTGCTTGGAGCAGTACCGGCTCCAAGCTAAAAATGCGTATACAAACATTAAAAATGAGAATAAACTTGAAAAACTTAAAATTTAAGGTTATGTTAGGTACATGATGCAGACGCAGACTAGTTTACAAGTTCAAGGCCGTGTTAATGCTTGATAAAGCTCGTAAAAATAAAAGTTTCACTCCCGCACATAAACAGTTGCAAAAGTTATAAACAAATGAAGATTGAAAATATAACGAGTTTCGTCTTTTGCAAATAACTCGAAAACTATTAATATTTAAGAAAATTGAAAGAACGATTCTTAAAGAGGAATGAATTTCCAATAAAAAAGCCGAAGTCCCGAAACTCTGTCTCTCAGCGCTCTGCGCAGCGAACACTAAGCTGTTACGATGCTCTGAAATCGGCTGTAATAAGTAAAAATATTTTTTTATGTTATTAAATATTAATTTAAAAATTTTTAAAAATTATGGTATTATTTAGACACTTAACGGAACAATATCCAGCGATTTTTCATAAAATGACCGTATTGTTAATTAACAAATTTTTTTAGAATTTACGTTTATATTTCAAGTCGGATAATTGTTAAACAAAACCCACTAAAATTATTTCGCTTCATGGAGACCTTATAAAAATTTTTTTGCCATTTTATTATAAAATATTGTGATTAAAAATTAAAGAAATTTCTTAAATTTTTTTTTAATTGTTTATAATAATGTTTTTCTTTTTTTCATTATTTAAACAAATTTTTTAAGAAAAAAATGTATTCTTAAAATTTATTATTTGCAATTCTATACAAGACGAAAAACAGAAAAATTTTTGTTGTTAATTTATTTGTTTATTTAATAAACAATTTGTTAACAATCGCCGAATGTTTTTAGATAGAAAACAAAAACAAAAACAACCATATACATAAACATGTAAAAAGAAAAATAAATTTAACATGTTTATGTATACGGTAGTTTTTATTATTTTTTTCTATCTAAAAAGAATATAAACACATTCGGCGATTTTTAATAACAAATTGTTTATTAAATAAACAAATAAATTAACAACAATTTTTTTTTCTTTTTTCCATCTTGTAGAGAATTGCAAATAATACAGTTTAAGAATAATTTTTTTCTTAATAATTTATTTAAATAATGAAACAATGGAACGAAATATTATAAACAATTAAAAAAAATTTTTAAAGAAAATTTTTTAATTTTTAATCACAATATTTTTAGGCTATTGTCTATGTCAAAAAAAGAGGGTTGAGAGGAACTAAAACGTTAAAGGGTTTTTATTGTTTCTTACGTTCAATTGATCCCAAAATATGAGAAAACCGCTGAGTGCTACCATTTAAAGAGGTGCGTTTTTGAGATCGAAGTAAAACGGTCCACTTTTCACATTTTTGAGTTTTACTGGAAAACTACGCATTTTTCCTATAAACACGTCAATAGAAAAGTTGTAGAGAATTAAATTTCCAATCGAAATGGTACCTTCAGAAAACAAAACAAAAAAAAAACGGAAAAATGCATTTTTTTTTTTAATTTAAGCCTGTAACTTTTTTTCGGGTACATTTAGGCATAGATATTCTGCATAAAAAAAGCTGATGTTTTACCCGTTAATTATCATTTTAACGGTAAAACGCCAGCTTTTTTTTATGCAGCAATGTCTATGCCTAAATATAACCGAAAAAAGTTACAGGCTAAAATTAAAAAAAAAAAATTGCATTTTTTCGTTTTTTTTGTTTTGTTTTCTGGGTGTATTTTTGTAAAAAAAAAATTTGACTTCTGAAGGTGCCATTTCGATTGGAAATTTAATTCTCAACAACTTTTTTATTGACGTGTTTAAAGGGAAAATGCATAGTTTTCGAGCAAAACTCAAAACAACAATAGGCTCATTTTATGAAAAATCGGTGAAACATTTTTTTTCCAACGGGATATTGTTCCTTTAAGTGTCTAAATAATACCATAATTTTTAAAAAATTTTAAATTAATATTTAATAACAAAAAAAATATTTTTACTTATTACGGCCGGTTTCAGAGCATCGTAACGGCTTAGTGTTCGCCGCGAAGAGCTCCATTTTCAACATTAAATTGAAATTATTAATAATAGACATAGAGTTTCGGGAGTTCGGATTTTTTTATTTGAAATTCTTTCCTCTTTAAAAATCCTCCTTTAAATTTTCTTAAATGTTATTAGTTTTCGAGTTATTTGCAAAAAAACGAAACTCGTTATTTTTTCAATCTTCATTTGTTTATAACTTTTGCAATTGTTTATATGCGGGTTTGAAACTTTTGCACATTTTTCTAGGTGTCATTCCGAATCCAATGAGCCCTCACTCATATTTTCTTTATTAAGCATTAACACGGCTTTGAACTTGTGAACTAGTCTATAATATATCTCAATGCAGCGGTGGTGTATGTTTTTGAAATTAAGAAGAAAAATTATTTCAATTGTTAATGTGGAAAAAAAATAATTTTCACTATTGCAAATATTCATTTTTGCAAATAATTTCTTACTTCTACATTATGGATTAGTTTATTAATTTAATCGAAAATGCATAAAAAAACCATTTTTTGCAACCTTGGTTAAAATACGCGAATTTCGACTAATTTAAAACGATGTTTCAAACAATTATTTCCAATACTCCAATAATTCGTCTGCAAAATTTTCTCGCAAAAAAAATTATATTGTGTTCCTACTTCATTTTTAATTTATATCAATAATGTCAAACAAATAATTCTAAATTTAGTAGAAATCAGCAAGTATTGACAGTAATAATAATTTCTTTCATTACAATTCAAAGATTAATTTTAAAAATATTTAGATCACGTAAACAAAATTCCACGTGTCTAATACCTATAACCAAAATGTACATAAAACGAAGCGTGTAAAGTATGTAGATTTCGCAAAACAATCTTATTATACTTGACCACAATTAAAAATTTTGTTAACAATTTGTAGGAGCATTTATTCACCAAAACATTCACAACCGCTGCATTAAGATATCGGGCCTCTGCATCATGTAACCAACATAACCTTAAATTTTAAGTTTTTCAAGTTTATTCTCATTTTTAATGTTTGTATATGCATTTTTAGCTTGGAGCCGGTATTGGCTCTAAGCAAATATTTAAAAATTCACGTAAATAATTTTTCAATATTGTTGATTAATAGAAATAGACTGCTAATTACAGGTTAGATTTCCAACCTACAAAAAGAGTCCTATTTTATTGGGACAAAGTATTTAGAACTTCATGAACATTACACTGAACTAGATTTTAGTTGAAAATACGGGAACCCGGCAGAAATTTTAATAATAGTTGCGTAATACTCTTAAATCTTAAGAAACACATATTTTTGAAGTTAGTTGTGACATCACGCGCGGATGCCCTTACTGCCGTCATAAGGTGAAAAGCCGCATCTAGATATTTGTCATAAAAGAGATTCTAATAATATATGAGAGTTCTGCAGTTAAAAATATTATTAAAAAATTATAAAGTACAAAAACATAAGTGGATAAAAAGCAGCTACATGATTTTCTTAATTAATATTTACTAGTTGGGAAAAAAACAAACGCCTTTGTTACTTTCCTCGCCAACCGACAATTTACAGATGGGCTATTCTCCTTATGACTTATAACGGCAGTAGATGTGACGTATACGCGTCTTGTAGGCAACGCAGCAGCTACGAAACCATTTTATCTTTGTCGTACGCATTCTTTATTTCTTTTCAGTTATTGTGACGTCACACGAGCAGTGTCTTACGTTTGGAAAAAAATTAAACAAGTAAATAAATTCATACCTGCTCGAAAATGATGGGTAAAAAAAAATTTCAAAAGCAAATGTTCAATATATTGAATGATGAACAGAATGGTGTAAAAAAAAAATCGTTTCATCGTTCAACGTGGTTTTAATTGAAAATTAAAAAATTAAAATTTTTATAACTTTTTTATTAAAAATTAAAAAAAAAATCCATTTCTCAGAAACGAATGTTTATATTTTTCTAAGTAAATAGAAAAAATTTTTTTTTAAATTCATTAACTTTTTAGCACGCTATGATTTTTTAAAGTTGTACATGTCATCCCTTAATTTCTCACCAGCCTAACTCCGTTAATTTTAGTAATACCAAAAAAAGTCTAGAGATCATTTTTATATAAAATTTCATGCTTTACAATTTTTGTTTGAAACTTTTTTTACTAGCTTTTACACATTCTGAGTAATTTTGAAAAAACACTTTATTTTATTTTTTTTCACCCCTTCCCGGGGGTTCAGAAAAAAATTTCTTTCATTAGTCGTGTTCTAATACATCGAAGTAACTTATATCAAAAATTCAAGTATTTACCTCAAAATTTTGATTTGTCGACTTATTTAATTGGACTAATAGGTCTAGTTTTCTTCACAATTTGGTAAAGAATAATCTGTTTTTCTTTATTGAGACACAGGCTATATAACCAGATTTACTACACTATATACAGCGTGTCCCTGGATTGTGTTTGCGATAGGTGTAATATACCAAAAAAAATTTAGTACGTCTTTCATTTTCTGCAGTCTCAGTCTGCTTAACGTAAAATGTATTTTTACCAAATTTCAGTTAAAATGGGATCTAACTTGCGGAGTTAATCTAAGTAGAAAATAAAAGAAAAACTGGTCTTTCTGTTAATTTCACGGAAAAATTCTATTTGGATAAAAATATTTGGCATTAAAAGTTAGAGCCAAATGCCAACTTCCATTGCATTTGAACAAAAAAAAAAAAAAAGAAACTACTTAAACTAAATAGCTTTTTATTTTTTAACACAATTTCAACGAATTCAACTAAAAACCTATTCAAGTAAATTACTACGTTCTTCTAATTCTTTGTAACTTCTTCTAATTTATTCAAGGTATTCTTATTATTATTATTAATATTATTTTTTGTTCAAATGCAATGAAAGTTGGCATATGGCTCTAACTTTCAGTGCAAAATATATTATTCAAATAGAATTTTTCCATAAAATTAACAGAAAGACCAATTTACCTACAATAGTTTATTTTCTTTTATTTTCTTCTTAGATTTAACTCCATGAGTTAGATCCCATTTTAACTGAAATTTGGTAGAAATCCATTTTATGTCAAACAGACTGAGACTGCAGAAAATGAAAGCTGTACAAATGTTTTTTTTTGTATATTACACCTATCGCAAGCACAATCCGGGGACACCCTGTATGAAATGGACTAATATTTGAATTTTTTTCACAGGTTGTGTAACTGATGTTCAAGTAGCAAATGTCAGAGTGACGAAGGCTGACCAAAGAACGGGTAAAAACAGAAACAACCCGAGAAATGCTTAACACTTATTGTAGATACTTAGTTAACTTGAATATAGATTAGTTACACAAAAGACACTAGTATTAATGGGACCTCTCTTCTAAATCAACAGTTAATAAAATATATTAAATAAAATTTGAGCTCTACTAGGAATGCAAGGTGAGGTAGGTAGGTGGGTATAAATTATTGGAGAAGAAAAAAATATCGTATAGCTGCTTTCTAAAGTACATATAGATGACAACGTCGAGGACAACGCCTAATGTCTGGTTTACCTACTGGGATATGCAGAGATTAAGATGGAATTGAAGCTCTTTACTTTATTGATACTAATTAACTTAGTTTAAACTGTCATTCAATTCAGTTATATTGACTCAGTAAAGATTAGATAATCTTTACTAAGCTAATATATGTTGACAAATCAGACAACCATATCTTGCATTATATACGTTTTATCTCTTTTTGATGTAGCATGTATTTATTTTATATACCTACCATAATGTTCGAAATAGCACCCTATAGTACTTTTTAAATATTGATACTAGAAAACTGGATTGCTGGAATTACATATGTGAATATAAATTCCTCATAAATTTCCCAGAAAAATTGATCTTTAGGAAATAACCGGAGGAGACTTCAACTTTTATTTTTAGTAAAATACCTCTGAACATTTTTAGAAAGTTAGATAGCTTTATATTTTAAATATAACCATTTTTTATAAAAAAAATTGTCATTCAAAATATAGAACTACTCTGCTCTCTAAATAAGAGATCTTTACATTTAAAAATAAAACTTGGTGTCAACTTCGGTGATTTTCTAAAGAAACAATTTTTTTTCTGCATAATTTATAAGGAACTTATATTCATATATATATCTAACTTCAAAAATCCAATTGTGTAGTATTAATATTTAAAGTGCTGGAATATTCTATTTTGAACATACAGTAGGTAGATAAAATAAATACATGCTACATCATAAAGAGATAAAATTAGTTATGTATGCTTTACATAGCATAGGGTCATTATTAAGTGGTTGAATATACATATACGCTATGTAATAAGGAGATAAAAAAATATACATATTAATTACATAATGTTACGTACCGTGAGGTCACAATGCTACCTCTTTACTATGTAAAAATCATATGCACATGTCATTTCGCAGAGTATGCATATATAATAATGCGTCACATTTTACATAGCACGTTACTTCTGCGAAACTTAGTTTACGTAGCATTTACGTAATATGTTACGTACCGTGTGGTGAAGTCGTGGCTGCCCTGTTTCCAGAAAGGGATATAGTCAGATGGAGAGCGGTAGAAGTGGATGTGGTCCCCCCACTCACGGAGGAGGAGCTGGAGGCAGCATGTGCCAGACTTAAAAGTGGAAAAGCTTCAGGTTTAGACGAGATTCCGCCTGAAATGGTCAAGCTAGTTGCAGAAGAACACCCGGGAGACATCTTAAGAGTAATGAATCGTGCCCTAGAGAGTGGGGATTTCCCGAGCAGATGGAGGAAGGCCAGAGTCGTCCTGATCCGGAAAGGGAACAAGCCGCCGGAGGACCCGTCATCCCCCCGACCGCTATGTTTACTTGACGCGATGGGCAAGCTCCTCGAGTATCTGATACTGGGGAGATTAGAGAAGGAGATAGCCGAGAAGGGTGGCTTATCTGAAAGCCAGTTCGGTTTTCGGAAAGGACGATGGTAGGGGCCATTAGGCTGCTAAAGGAAACGGCAGAGGAAGCCCTAGCCACGAAACAGATATGTGCTGTTGTGACCCTTGATGTGAAAAACGCGTTTAACACAGCGGGATGGGAGATGATTGTCGGGAAGATGCAGAGCTTGGGGGTAGCTCCGTACCTCGTCAGGGTGATGATAAGCTACTTCCAAGACAGGATGATCGGATTCGAATCAGAGGGAGAGATAACCTGGAAAAGCATCACGTGTGTCCACAAGGGTCGGTGCTCGGTCCGACCTTGTGGAATGTGATGTTTGACGATATATTTCGATTACCTTGGGAGGAGGGTGTAAAGGTCATCGGGTATGCTGACGACTTGGCCATAACGGTGACTGGAAGGTGGACTGTCCGAATAATGGAAGCAGTCAACGAGGCCATCAGAAATATTGAGAGGTGGCTAGGAAGAATGCAGCTCGAGCTAGCTGCCGGGAAAACGGAGCTCTTGGTAATCACGAGGAAAAGAAATCTTCCACCCATGAAAGTTAGGATGGGCCAGGTGGAGATATCCTCAGGGAACCACCTGAAATACCTAGGGGTTTGGCTGGACTCCAAGCTGAACCTCGATGTCCATGCCACAAAGACGGCCGAGAAGGCGAGTAAAGCAGCCACAGCCATTGGGAGGCTTATGGCCAATTCGCACGGACCAAGAGCGAGCAAGAGGAGACTGCTGTGCAGTGTCGTGCACTCTATCCTCTTGTATGCAGCTCCGGTCTGGGAAAGTGCGATGAAGGTGGATAGGACGAGAGGAAGGATGGCTAGGATCCAGCGATGTGCCACACTAAAGGTATGCAGTGCATACAAAACGATTTCGTACGAGACGGCGTTGGTAGTGGCGGGGATCCCCCCTTTGGATCTGATGGCCAAAGAACGGCTGGAAATCTTTGAAGGAGCCGGGAAGGCAGGGGCCAGGGACAGGCTGTTTGAAAGATGGCAGAGGCGGTGGGACACTGTAGACAAGGGAAGGTGGACGAGACGCCTCATCCCGAACATCAGAGCGTGGATGGAACGGAGGCATGGTGAGGTAGGCTATTACCTCACCCAAGCCCTGAGCGGACATGAGTGCTTCATGGATAACTTATACGATATTGGCAAGACTGACAGCAGAGAGTGCGCATACTGTGGAGAGGTCGATGACGTGGAGCACACCGTGTTCGCATGCAACAGATGGAGAGAAGAGAGACGAGACGGTGGGGCATCGTTATTGTCTCCAGAAGATATGGTAGGGAGGATGTTAGAAACGGAAGAGAACTGGAGAAGGGGGGAGAAGGCAATAACCCGCATTATCAAAAAGAAGGAAGAGGAGGAAAGAGAGATGGGTTTGAACCCATGGAGAAATGCCAATTAACACCGACAATATTAAATGACCTGTGGGTCCGATGAAAAGCGAAAGCATTCCCAGGCCAACAGGAAACACTGAAGAGATGAAGGGGTTTTAGCTGGTTGGAGTCCAGCACTACCCGTTCGCGATAGACTCTAAGCGACGCTGTGCATGAGGATTTCCCCTCTCACGAAAAAAAATGCTATATATTTATGTTTGCTGGGAAGATATATGCACTTTTTGACGCGCTTTCACGGATTTTCAACTTAATCTGCTTAGTATATCTTGTACTAGTAATCGGATAGGAATTTTTAAAATACTGGCTTATTTGGAATAAAATTCTTAAAAAATATAGACCTGCCCGATATGTATATGTCAATCCGCCATCTTGGAAAAAAATAGAAAACACCAAAAATGGCCGAAAGAATCAAAATTGAATATCTTTTCTATAAGGAGTAATTTCACCAAAGTTGGCAAAAATGAAACTCATTTATGGTCAAATATAATGTACCAGTCCGGGACACCGTATGCCAAATGGAAGGTCAAAGATGGCGGACGAAATAAAATTTTTAATTCTTCCTAAATTATCAAGGAGGCATTGTACGTCACTTTTTTTTCTTTTTGATGGTACGTTATTTTATGTACTTTTAGGGGATAGAGTTCATTTTTTTTTTAATTTTCAAAAAGAGTGCGTTTTTTTTATTTTCAAAAAAATGCGTTTTTACAATTTTCAAAAATGTATTTTCTTTGACCCTTCTTTTTTTCACCCAATTTTCATCGAAACAAAATGAATATACTATATTAATTTCACCGTACCTATTCCTCATCGATAGCCAATTCATCAAAGGTAGAAGAAGCATTGGCACAGTTATTTCCTTTACAATAGACACATAGAATAGAATATTACATATTACACTAATTATAGCCCACAGAAATTAGCATTTCACCAAGACAAAATTAGTAAAAATCTGAATTTTTGCATAGACGCTCTTTGAAGTATCCTAAAAATCACAAAAATCCCAACATGGCTACCCAAGATATTGAAGGTCAAATTTTTTGCAAATATCTCGCCTCCTATGCATCGGATGCTCATGCTCTACAATTTTCACACTGACCTCATGGGCATCCGATGCATAGGACGCGAGATATTTGCAAAAGACTTTGACCTTCAATATCTTGGGTAGCCATGTTGTGATTTTTGTGGATTTGGGTTTGGGACACCTCAAAGAACGTCTGTGCAAAAATTCAGATTTTTACTAATTTTGTTTAGGTTTCCTCATTTTTTTGACTAATTTCTGTGGGCTATTATGTTTATAGCCTTTCTTACATTTACAAGAAATATCACTTCGTAAATTTTTAGGAAAAGCATTTCTTTCACTCATACCATCAGGCATTAAGCCATTCTCAGTTTTAAGCCACACGAATTGTAACGGATCTTCCTCAGAATTTAACCATTTTTGGACTTGGAAATATACTTGTAAACAGTGTTTTTCTTCAGTAGGTGGAATTGCAGACAATTATATTTTCATCATAATGTTTGTCAATTATTTTTATTAATTTTGAGTTTGTAGAAATAGATTTTTTTATGATAATTCCATACTAGTTGAGTCATTATAACCGAAACATAAACAATAAACATAAACACACCACAAATAGTAGACAACCCCCAAATCCATAGCCAAGGCTGTGCGGAAGGGGTTTACACATTTGGAAAAACGCAGACATACATCCACACCCACCGGTGTTGTCAATACCGGGACTGGGGGTCGAACCCAGAGCGCGGTAGACAGTCAATCAGCATATCCGCCACTCAATACGCCTTAACCGACTGAGCTACCGTGCCGGTCAATGTCTTCACCAACTATTACAACTTGATTGTCTTCAGTTTTCATATCAATAGCAGTTTTAACGATTGTACTATCGGCGTCTTCTCTGTATATTTTAACGTTAAAGCCATTATCTATTAACTCTTTACGCAATAATTTTATAAAGCTATCCTTATTTTTACCATTAGCTAGAATTTTTTTTAACTAACTGATGATTTCATAATGCCACTTTGTGATTGAAATAACTACCTATGCAAAAATTTTTTTCTAAACGACGAATGCGCTTGTGCTATTCAATTCAATTCAATTCAAAAATATTTATTAGATGTTTAGCATACAAACATGCACCTGAATCGTATCCCGGTACAGAGCCGACCGCACAACCACGTCGCGTAGCGCCGTGGTGAATGTACGGTCGGATGGAGCGGGTTCAATTCAAGTTAGAACAATTCAAGTTAGGACAATACATCGAATGTGGAGTTAGGACTCTAAAAACAAATAAGACTTAAACCTAACAATTTTTTAATTCACAACTAGAGAATAGTTTTAAAACACTTATAAACTACCTAAAGCTAGAGAAATGAGTGCTATTCTGTTCATCGGCATACCTATCAAAAATAATACTACACTAATCTTGACTGCTTGGTTCTGATTATTGATCATATATTCATATATCATTATTATTACCATGCGTATGCTTAATAAATTTCCTTTTCAAATTAATGAAGTTTCATTTTGTTTTAAATTTTTGAAGTTATGCGAAACTTTCTATAGCATATTTCATTTTGTTTCGATCAAAATTGGGTAAAAAAAATGAGGATTAAAGAAAATACATTTCTGAAAATCGAAAAAATGCACTTTTTTTAAAATAAAAAAAAACGCACTCTTTTTGAAAATTTAAAAAAAAATGAACTCTATCCCCTAAAGTACATAAAATAACGTACAATGGAAAAGAAAAAAAGTGACGTACAATGCCTCCTTGATAATTGACGAAGAATTAAAAATTTTATTTCGACCGCCATCTTTGACCGTTCTGTTTGACATACGGTGTCCGGGATTGGTGCATTATATTTGACCATGAATAAGTTTTATTTTTGCCAACTATGGTGAAATGACTCCTTCTTATAGAAGAGATATTCAATTTTGATTCTTTCCGCCACTTTTGGTGTTTGCTATTTTTTTCCAAGATGGCGGATTGACCAATACATATCGGACAGATCTATATATTTTTTAAGAATTTTATTTCAAATAAGCCAGTATTTTTAAAATTCTCATCCGATTACTAGTACAAGATATATTAAGCAGATATGTTGAGAATCCGTGAAAGCGCGTCAAAAAGTGCACACGGAATTTTTGGGCACAAATATTTTTCTCGTAATCAGGAGATCGTAATACATAAGAATCAACAATAAAATTTCTTGTGGAATGTTGTCGCCGAACAAAATTAAATTAAATCAATTCGACTGTACTGTTATATGTTACACTACCAAGATCAGTCATTACCATAGCTAAACAACGGTTGGTCGAGGTATTGATATATTACTCCAGTATCTAGAGGCACAAAATATGTAAAATTTAGAAATGATATCATTAATAACGTAATTTGGTGGCCTCCCCGCAAGATTTTTGAAACCCCCCCTTTTCACCTCAAAAGAAACACGAGATGAAATAAACAATATTTTATTAGTAATTATGTATACTTACATTGTATAATATAATACATGTATTCAAAGGACATTTTTCTACGACCTTTAATATTAGCCAAGGCTTTTATCAGCTTTAAAACATTCATTTTTTTTTAGCTTCCTTGGCTTCAATGGCCAATAATGCTAATGCGTTATGAGCTAAGTCAAGTTTATTGAGACGTGGTAGTCTGTATATAATTTTTGGTTAGATTCAGTTTTGAAAATTAACGCTCAGCGAGTCAAAAAAATGATTAAAAATGATATTACTTCTATAAAACTAGAGCTTACATCTGAGTAAGTTATTAAAACCAATTTAGCTAATTTAATGAAGCAAGGTTATATTTCAAAAAACTGTTAACTAAGTCCGATTTTGATTGATCCTTCTTTGACGGCTTCTAAATGACATTTATAAAAATGTGTACTCATTAAAAAAGGTGTGCGTTTGCCTCATTAATTGTTTAGACAAATTATTATTAATCAAATTGGGGAAATGTTAAAAATGAGAAAAAAAATTATTTGAAAACGGTTTTAAAGTTTACTGTTTTTTCACTACTCTCCAAAGTAAGCCTCTACTCTCTGTAACCGGACTATACATTCAACAGAAGCTAACACAACTCCAAAGACTCGTCTGTTTGGGAGTCACAGGAGCAATACGCACGACCTCCTACAGCGCCTCTGGAGGTCCTTCTGGACCTTGTGGCCCTCCACTTGATAATTAAGGCCAAGGCTCGGAAAGCCGCCTACAGGCTGAGGTGCGGTGGTTAGTAGAAGATCGGAGGAAAACAATTAGGTCACACAAGGACCCTATCTGACGTGATAGGAGCTCACTCACTTCTAGAGGCTAGGAGTGATGATTTGATGCCGTCCTTCTTCTTCTCAGAACTCTTTGAGGTTGTCATTCCCAAAAGGGAAGACTGGAACCCACTTGAAGACATACTCAGAGCTGCCGATATCGTCTCTTTCATAGACGGATCGAGGTTTGAGGAAAGTGCTGAAGCGGGAATATACGGTGAAAGGTCCAGGGCTAAACTTTCTTATGTCCTGAGCAAATACGCCATGGTATTCCAGGCCGAGATCTTTGCTATTTTGGTCTGCACACAGGAGAATATTCTAAGGAAATATTCTACCAAACACATATATATCTGTAGCGATAGTCAGCGGTCCTTAAAGCCCGAACCAAGTCAATACTGGTTCAAAACTGTAAACATGCTCTCTGTGAACTTGGCTCATTCAACTGGGTGAAGCTTCTCTGGGTACCTGGACACAGCAACATCGATGGTAACGAGCGGGCAGATGCTCTGGCCAGAAGGGGCTCTCAGAGGCCCCTACTGGGTCCGGAGCCGGCCCTCGACTACCCTACAAATGCCAACTGGACTCGTTCCCAGTTCGTTGACTTTTGGGTCTCCTACCCAGGACTCCGGCAAGCAAAGCTCCTTATCTCAGGGTCTTTGCCGAAGCGAGCAGAACAAATCCTGCGAGTAAGCAGGAAACAGGTCAGGATCGTGGCAGGTCTTTTGACTGGACACGGCTCTTTCAGAAAACACTTGCACACTATAGAGGTGGTGGACAACCCTGAATGCAGGTTGTGCGGGGACGAGGAGGAAACTTCCATTCACGTCCTAACTTCCTGCCCTAGTCTTATGAAGTTGAGGCACAAACCCCCCCGGCATTGGTTTTTCGGTGCTGGAGGAAATAAGGAATGCCCCCATACCCACACAGCACAGAAATATTCTAAGAAGGTGCACAGAATGTTTGCTCGGAACGTTTCAATTTTATGAGGATATTCTCACAATATGAAAATCATTATCATAGAATGTGCCATGCACATTACAAAGTGGAGTCTTTTAAATGTTCCTAGAACATTTCAGGTATGTTTTCCCAGGTAGCAAAGGCACGTGAAAATGACGTGACTAGTTAGTAGTCTACTTGATAAAAATAATAATAATAATATATCTTTATTAGCTAAAAAGCTACAATGGAATCATTACAATATATAGAACATAAGTACATTAATTTTTCACTAGTTTATCTTAATTTTATATAACAGTAACTGTAAAATTATTACAAATCTTTTTGTATTCTAATATAACTTATCGTAAAATTACATAACCTAATCTCAAAACAATCAAAATTCTTTTTTAATATAACTAACACATAATTTACTGAAAATATTATATTTTTCACAATATTTTATTTCCTTTGGTAAACCGTTAAATAATTGAATACCCTTACAAAACAGAGATTTTGATTCCTTTAAATTGTCATACCTCTCTACCACCATATCATCTACACTACGAGTGTTATAACCATGAGTCTCTCGGACGAAACTCAATTTATCACATATATACCTTGGAGCCATACCATGTTTTATTTTGAATATAAATTGCAGTGACTTTAAAACTATACGTTGTCTAACATTTAAAAAATTTAAAACATTTAACATTGTATCTATGGGAGTATATCTGTTACATTTTAATAATATCCTCATAGCTTTGTTTTGCATCTTTTGTAACTGTTGTAATTCATTGTTATTTAAATATAGCTGCAGCGTTGCACAATATTCAAAATGCGGAGCTATGATAGATTTATAAACTAATATTCTTGAAAACATTGAGAGATAATTTGAAATTCTACGTAAAAAATAAATCTTTTTTGCAACTTTTTTAATAATGTAATCACTATTATTTTTGAAAGTCAAGGACTGATCTATGATAAAACCAACGTATTTAATTTCCGAAACTTTTTCTAACTTTTTATTATTTAATACAATACTTTCCTCAATTTGTAGTCGGCTTATTACCTGTTTTTTGCCGAGAATCATATATTTACATTTGTCTATGTTTACTTTTAAGCTATTATCACACAACCAAACAAATATATCTTTTAAATCTTGATTAATAGCCCTAATAACATCATCTACATTCTCTCCATCCAAATAAATTAACGTGTCATCTGCAAATAAATGTACCTTACAATTTTTTATAGATTTCACTATGTCGTTTATAAATAGCACAAATAATAAAGGTCCTAGCAAAATGAAATAATTAATTCATAAATAAGTATTATTATCCTATGAATTTGTTTGTTAGCCATCCGTATATTTTATTTACATTAACATATCTAATTATCTAATATTGTTTACCATCACTCCAATTTTTTTTCTCACTTTTCTCTCTTTATATTGTACTAAATTATTAAATTCATTTTATTTTACTTACCTTTACCAATTGCGCGTCCAACCTTCTGATTTGGAAGTCAAACGGTTTAACTCACTCAGCCACTGAAGTTACACATGCTAGACTATAATTATAGTTGAAATCCGAAACAAAAGTTTTTCTCATCTCAAATTTGATGAGCGGTGGGGGGAAGTCAGGAGTCAACTGTTTTAAGATTTTATAGTTGAGGTACTTATACAAACCTGGGAAACGTGTTGGAGAAAAAACGGTAAAGGTATAATATCATCATCTACAACATAAATAGAATATTTAATAGTCTAAAACAGACCTAAAATTGTACGTTCGTATATCGGTTTTATAAGCAATTATTAAAATTTTTTTCGCAATTATTTTAACAAAAAAAAAACGGAATGAGCAGGAGTCGAACCGCTGACCTCATGACTTGCAAGACGACGCAAGCAAGCAAGCAATAACATGTTTATTAAAATTAGAGGTACATGTATGTGCCTCCCCGGAATCTGGTCCGGAGCCAGCCAGACAACCACGACGCTGTGGGTGTCGGGCTGGACGGGGCAGGTCCGGTTTGGCTAAAGCTGAATGTAAAAGGTTAAAACTCCTGCCGAAGAATAAAGCTTAAAATTAACAATTTGGATCAATAATAGTACACAAAAATACTTAAAAAATAATTAAAATTAGCACTTTAAAAAACTAGCGGTTTCGCGCACAGACGAACACTTTGGAATTTTGATTGCTGACACGGGAAAACAGAACTCAACGAAAAAACCCGTTCGAAACAATTCCACCCTGGTCTTCCTGCCAGGAAAGTGTGGTGGATAAAAGGTGTGGTTTAAAATATTTGGATTTTTAGGGAATTTTTCTGCCTAGACGGAATTTAGAGACAAAATGGACAAAAGAACAAAAAGGACAAAAAGGACAAGAACAAAATTGAACAGAGATAAAGAAGAGGGGGTTGTAAAGTTATAAAGTTGAGGAAAGGTAAAGAGTAGGGTAGAGATAAGTTATGGTAGAGGAAAGTTTGGCTAAGGGAGTTGCCGGAAAATAGGCAATGCCTGGTATGGTAGAGGGTGTCTGATATCGAAAAGTATTGTCTGATTCGAGTTATCTTGCGGGTTAGTGGACTATCGCCCAGTTTGAATTGATAGAATTTTTGTGAAATTTGTTGGACGTAGTCCGCTAGTGGGATTATGTCGTGGCAATTTGCGTATAGATCTCTGAGGGAGGTGTACCTGTGCAAACCAGAGATGAGGCGCATAAATTTATGTTCAAGAATTCGAAGTTTTCTCATTGTCGTGGCCGGGATGCTGCACCATACCGGCGCCGCGTATGTGATTGACGGCCTAATCACCATTGTGTACAACATTTTTTTATTTTGTCTGTTTAGTCCGCTCCCCTGGCCAGGACCGGGTACAGACTTCTGGACATGGAGTAGACCTTACGTACTGTCATTAATATGGTTGTTAAACGTCAGTCGTTTGTCTAAGTTAACCCCCAAATATTTCACGCATCGTTTGATGGGAATTTGTCTACCCCCGATTGAAAGTGGCGTTAAAATCCGATTTTCGGTAAATCGGCGCGTGAAGAGAATCGGCTCGGACTTCTCGGAGTTGATCCGAATTTTCCACTTGTCGTAATACGCCGTGGCACGGGCCATGTGTGCCTTCAGCAACATATTGGCCGCTTGAGCATTATGTGAGTGCACATACATGGCCGTGTCGTCGGCGTACTTGGCAAGATTAGAATTCGGGAACTCCGGGAAGTCGGAGACGTACAAGTTGTACAGTTTCGGTGAAAAGCACGACCCCTGGGGGACGCCTGCGCGAATGTCCCGCCGAGTTGATAGTTTATTATTCACCCTAACCTGCAGCGATCTATCTCTCAGAAAAGAGTGAATAAGTTTGGTTATGTACATGGGAAAGTCTAGTGCGTTTAGTTTGTGAAGCAGCCCCGAAATCCATACGGTATCGAAGCCTTTCTCAACATCTAAGAGCACCATGACGGTGCTCTTCCCGAGGTTGCATTGTACCTTGACGTCATTTACGATCCTGACGACCTGCTGCACAGTGCCCCTGCCCGCCTGAAGCCGAACTGGCAGTCATCGTCGAGTTGGAGTTCATCCTGAGCAGAGTCTAGTCTGATCAGGATGACCTTCTCAATCAACTTGGAGATCGCCGATAGTAACGAGATCGATCGATAACTGCCGGCTATCTTCGCGTTCTTGTTCGGCTTCAGGATTGGCACGACCAGGCTAGGCCAGTGTTGCAGTTGCAGGATCGCGTTGACAATGTACGACAACTGTACAATACCTTTCCTCGGGAGATATTTGAGTAGCTTATATTCGATGCCGTCTGAACCCGGGGCTTTGTTGTTAGGTAGAGTTCGTATGATCTTGGCTACCTCCGAAGGCTTGGCCATGACTTTTAGAAATTCTCGTCGTGTCAATTGGACGTCATGGCCAATTAGTTCGTTAATGTCATTTTCAATGCGGTCGTGTTCAACATTGTTCGGTATCAGTACGTTGTGTATGTCCTAAAAATGGTCAGCTAAGTAATTCGCCTTCTGCAAGTCCGTCATGGCCGTCTGTCCGTTTGGTTTTGTTAAGGCGGGTATGGCTTCTCGCGTATTTTTTATTGCCTTCGACAGTTTCCACAGCGAGTTGTCTCGAGGATTCAGTGCTTCCAGCCTATCCCGCCATTTCCGGTTTATTGCGGTGTTAATGGCGATCCTGATCTGCCGTTGCAGTCTACCCATCTCGGCCTTGGCATCGACATCGCGATTTCGCTGCCAAAGCCGTCTCAGTCTGTTTTTCTCTCGGATGTCTTGTATGACCGCTGCGTCGGGTCGGTCTTTGTATGGATTTATCGTTATCGTTGTAGCAACACTCTGTTTGGCGTCCTGCATTACCCTTGTGAACTCACCCACAGCATTTTCCAGCTCGGCGGCTGCAGTGATGTTGTTTGTAAGTGTTAAGTGTGTATTAACGTGTGTCTTGTAGAGATGCCAGTTGGCGTCTCTATAAGATGTGATTTTGCATGTAATGTCTTCCCTCGACATATCTTCCAACTCTAGGAAGATGGGATTGTGGTCGGATGTGAGCTCTTCCAGCGCTACCGGCGGCGTGGAGTTTTTCACATCCTTGTTGACCACTATGTCGAGGGTGGAAGGTGTTGTACCGTTATCTGGAAAATGCGTAGGATCATCCGGATACTGCAGCACGACGTTACGATTACTAATGTAATCATACAGAGTGTTGCCGTTCGCGTCATTGCGATGGCAGTTCCATGCGCCATGCCGTGCGTTAAGGTCGCCTATGAGCAAGCAGCGCTCAGCAATTTCTCAAGACAACCCGCTGTGAAGCCGTTCAAGGGCGGGTTATACGCGGCAACGATGCTCATGCCGCCATCCAGCGTCACACACACGTTCTCCACGGACGTGTTCCGCAGAGTACGGTGTGTGTGTGTGCAATGTCTGACTTTATGAGCACGGCTATGCCGCCTCCTCTGTTAATGTCAGCCCTATCTTTTCGTATAGTCGTATACCCCCGGACGCGTAGCTTGTTCTGTCGGTCAAGTTTTGTTTCATTCAGAAGCATAATGTCGATTTTGTGCCTCGATAGATAATTTATTAAAAAAGGAATTTTATTACCAATACCATTAGCGTTCCAGGAAGATAGTCGAAACCTAAAAGGCATATCGACAGGAAGATCCTGGAAGAAACTCACCACCACCTGAAATTTAGCCAGGGAGGAGGTGCATTTCTCGAGCTCACCGGTGAGCTCAGTCATCCGTGCCAATATGATGTCTAAATTGATGAGATTATTCATCCTCTCGATTTGTTCGTGAACCAGTCGGAGCTTGTTCGTATTTGATTCCATTGTATTGGATTGGCTCCGCTGACTCACTTGTTGCCATGCTGGTGGCGGTCTTGTTATCGGTCTCTGCTGGACTTGGAATTGCTGCTGTTGTTGGGAGGGCTGAGACTGCTGCATCCTCGCGCGTTCAGTCCACACGTTTGTTTGTGGTGGTGGTGCCGCCACGTACTTCATCTTCGAGGGCGGTGGAACCCTCGCCGTCCGCTGATCGATTTGCTGTATCCTTCTCTTATATATGATACAGGTCACGCTATTTGCGGTGTGGGGCTCGCCGCAATTACAACATTTGGCCTGTTCGTCCCTTGACTTGACACACTCCCTCGTCAAATGGGCGCTGGCGCATTTAACACAGCGGGGGGCCGCATGGCAGTTGGAAGTCGCGTGCCCCCACTGTTGACACCGGTGGCACTGAATAATTCCTTTCGAATTGATCTGTCTTTCCCACTGGACGCTGGTGTGGTCAAGGCAGCGGACCCTAGGACAACGCCTTAATTCATTCAACCACTAACTTCTTGAAAATATTTATTTAAAGACTTTATAGTTGGAACACGCAACGGCTAGATTTTGCTTTTTAATACATTTTAATCTAATTTTATTATTAAAAAAGCTCGATATCTGCACAAATAAATTGTCGAATCTTTGCAAACTCTTTCGAATATAAATTATTTTGGATATAATTAGTAGTGTATTAGTCATTATTCTTTTCGTAGTTGTTCATGATCCTCTTAGTCGTAAAAGTTTTTTATTACAAAAAAAGAACTATAAATTAAGGATCATTATTCTGAGAAACAAATAGGTACTTAAATAAATATTTGTATTTAGTATACCAAAATAATTATAATAATAGTTAAAAATAATAACCACTGTTATAAAGGTATCGCATCAAAATTTTTTGTGGAACGTACCACGAACGTTCTTTTTAAAAATATTATAGATATATTTGATCAAAAATGTTTCATGAATATTCCAAACTAGATAAAAATATTTATGGAGGTTCTAGGAATATTTCAGGTAAATATTCTGTTTACAGAATATTGTCACTTAATGAGAATATTCTGAAAATATTCTGTGCTGTGTGGGTAGGAAGGATTTTGGACTTTGAGTTAAAATTCGGCCTGAATGGGGGAATTCACTAATTTCGTAGCGGTAGTACAATGGACCACAAGGCCTGACTGCGGAGGCCTTTCGTCGCCCCGCTAAAAGAAGAAGAAGAAAGAAGAAGAACGCTGCATCCGATTGGCAAAATATTTTACAGGAGTCTCGAAGGCTTAACTGACCACAAAAAATATAATATTTAAGAAAATTAGACTGTATTGTGTAACTCGTTTTTGTGACACCTTGTATAATTGAAATTAATTTTACGTTGTAGTAGAGATGAATTATTAAAAAAGAACTATTTTCCGAAACGTTAACTGCCTTCGTTTTAATTTTTTGTATTTATCATTTAACATTTTGTTTAAGTTTATATATTTTTAGGTGTGAGACTTTTTGTAATAGAAGTATAAAAACCAGCCTCAGTCTGATCCTTTTGACGCAGAGATTTATTTCATCAAAATTTTTAAATATTTTTACAGAGGCAAAATACCCAACAAACATAAGGAATTATTGTTAAGAAAGTTTTTTTTATAAAGTTAGCCGTTTTTGCACAATCTTCCGAGGGAACACTAACTGGACGTATTTCACGCATTTTACACGTTATGATGTTTCTTGGACTATCGTAGTTAATGAACGATGTATTTTATACCAAAGATTAAAACTTGTAGTAAAATTTAGGTTAATGATATTACCAAAATAAAAGTAAAAGAAATGCGTTTATTAGTTGTTTAAGAACCAACATATTTTATACCTACAAATAATTAATATATAACCGCAAATATGAAGCCTTTGCTAAATATTGATTTAACGTATTGTGACGTGTTTACACCCTTTTTGCAAACACCCTGTATCGTGGATCCGGAAATTATAACACCAGGGTAACACTAAACACTAATTTGTTAACTTACAAATTACTACAATTCCAACAATTAATCACTTTACTAATATTGCACTAGTACTATAAGTCTCAATAATTCAGTCACTTTGTTTACTTCTTAACGTTTCTCCAATCACTGTCTGTATTCAACTGAACTGCACAACCACTTACTCTTCTTTTATAGTCCTAGGTTATGTGTTCTGGATCTTTCCACTACATTCCAACACATTCTACAATGTTCCAGAGGATGTCTGTAATGTTCTAGATTTTTCTATGTCTCTAGAACTCTAGAGGGTTGAAACACATAATAGTATAATACGTACCTATATGAACAGTTTATTTAAAACGTCTTTTACATCAAGATTTTCTACCTCTAGTGGAAATTTATCAGATTATAAATGTAATAAAAACGCAAAATCAGAATGTGGTGTATCATAAACATATAATTATTATACCAAAATCATTTTGAAATCTATATTTTACGTATTTTATACGTGCTAGTGTTTATTGGGAATATACTTCTTCACATTTTTTTAATAACACGTTCACCATTTTATTACCAAGTAGGCTGTAAGTAAAAAAATATAATTCTCGAATACTTTTTTTCGTGACGTAAACTTTAGAAAAAAATACATTTACATTTAAACTATAAAAGGATTTTCGACAAAACGTCAAATTTTTGTTTCTTTACAAATATCAATAAACATTGGATTTAGCGAAAACATGGTGGAGATCAAAAGTAAAGCTTATAAACACAATGATTTTTGATATTTATATAGGATTAATAGTTTCGGAGATATTTAAGTTTAAAGATGAAATGTAGGATGATTTAATTTAAATGTTGAGTATCATAGAATCTACATGACACTTGCGTCAAAAATTCTAAGGATCAGAATAAAGATAATTAATTAAAATTTAAAATAAATATTTGTTTGTTTCTGTATTATAAGAAACAAAGAAATTATGGCCGAAAAAATGTGATTTTTCACATTTTTTTAACAAAATGTCGCCATTTTGCCACTATAATTGTCCAGTAATTAAAAAGAATTCTTAAAATTAATGTTTCTTGTTAATACATAGTATCACCTAGATGCTCAATTTTTTTTGGTCGTTTAAAACACTTGCTAAAAAAAAATTCTATCTGCCATATTCAAGCCGCCAGTTTGAATTATAAAATTTTGACATCAGATTCGTAATCAACGAACCCAAGAACATGAATATCCCACGTTCCAAAAATAAATCAGCAATTCTTTTTCAAATATTAAATATACAGGGTGCAATTAGTTCCATGTCATTAAAAAGGACTGGTGGTGGAGGGGGGGCGACTAGACAAACAAAAAACCTTATAAGAACATGGGGTCTAAAGCCCATAGTTTTAAAGAAAAAAATGAACAAAAATTTCGAAAATATTTAAAAATATTGTTTGAGCACTGCTGGAAATCGCGTTTGGTCGCATATGATACTCTGATATTTGTGCAGATAGATATAAAATGCCGGCGTCCTTGACGGTGCAACTAAGCAAACAATTAAAACTCACGAAATGCAAGTTTTATTGTAAAGTTTTCTTGTAGAGCACTGATACCACTTGTACGCAGAGAATAAAATTGTTAGTTGCGCCATCTTGAATTTTGTAAGTAAATAATAATAAATAAATAATTTAAACAAACAGATCACTTTTAACACGCCGTGTCTGAGCGGTAGTACAATTTCAGCTAACATAATATTTCAGCCTATAATTAAGGGGAGTGGGGGGGTTTTGATACAAATAGCGTATTTTAAGGGCCTAATCAGGTAGATGAATAGATAATTTAGAAAAGAAATCTTACCTTAACTACCAGATTATGAAAAAATATACCCAGGTCCGTGTAGAGCGGGTGTGCCAGGTATGCACTGCACACCTTCGTCGGGCGGCTAGATTAAGGGAAATTTTTCTGTGAGATTTTCTCCCCCTCGCGAAAATTTTGGTTTTTAGATTTTCTGTCAATTTTTATTTCGGTGGAAACATTTTTTTCTCCCTCCCGCTCATCAATTTTTTGGAGGAATTAATATTTATTTATTTACAAAGTTGACTTATTAAGTTTAAGAACTTGGCGAATTTGAAAAATAACTTCCCAAAAAATTGGCTCGTTACGGCTCTGTTTGTTATTAATGAAGTACAGTTCATCTCAAACTTATAGCAACATGATGCCCAGTGTTTCAATGCAAAGTTAAGCACTTTGTCCTACAAATAAATTAGCTAGAAGTTTAGAATATGCTTTTATTAAACACGTTGATATTGCAACTTCATATTCTAAACTTCTAGCTAATTTATTTGTAGGATAAAGTGCTTAACTTTGCATTGTAACACTGGGCCTCATGTTGCTATAAGTTTGAGATGAACTGTAGGGGGCAGCATTTTAGATTTTCCGCACCAGCGGCCAAATTTCTAGAAACGACCCTGAATATACCTAACTTTCAGAAATACTTAATACCTAACTGAAACTAACATTTTCAAAAAATATTAACTCATTTTATTATCTTTAATAATTTATTACTCTATGCGCCGCGCTATTTATTACTTTCCTCTAGCTCTTCCAAGTATTCAATTTCTTCGGGATTATATAATTTTCTCTTTTTTTGCGTATTTTTGTTCTTTTTTGTTCCAACATCACTACACTGTTTTAGTGGAGGAAGGATGTGTTTTCCCTTGGGTAAATTTGTGCCTTTGAAAATCAGTGGAGTGATACTATGGCTACTATGTCTAATCGGTGCCTCAACGTGTTCTATATCTTCTATTTGTTCACTAATTTTGTGGCCTCTTGTCAGTGGCAATGGCTGATATTTCAATACAGGTTTTTCAAGTTTTTGATAGGATGGTGTATACTGCAATAAAAAAAATCGTTCAAATATTTTTACGATAAAATTAGTTTGTCTTATTTTCTTTTTATTTTTTGCAATAAAATATCGAACCGTTGGATTTCAACAGGCAAGCGCCCAATTACAGTATAAGTACCCTAATATATTATAACATTAGAGGCACTATATATAATAAAATTATAAGCATAATAAGATTTAATAACATACCATACATAGAGCATTAAACAAATAATATCTGGCATGATAAAAGAGAAAATAACAGGTTATAGTTGTCTACGGATTTATTATGCGAGTAAAAAATGTCGACGTGTTTGATGGTGCCGTAAAGATCAAAGGCGCCGACGTTTTTTGAGTGCAGTGTAAATCTGAAGATAACTATCTCGATAACTATACATAAAACATTTTTTGACGTCACTGAAAACACAAAATAAAATGTCCAAATTATATTCAATATTCAAGTAGTTATTTAACATTTGACATAAAGGCGAATTTATGAGAAGATTGGTGCATGAAAGAGGTACCAAAGACAATGGTGGAGTCGATTTAGTCAGGAAAATAGCGAGGTTGGGAAATTTTTTAAGATGGATGCAGACCCGGCGGAAATTGTTTGTCATGGCGAGTATAATAAATCCCTAAAAATCTTGATTTCCAAGATGGGGTGGAACGAAAAGGGGTTTTTTGGACATTTTAATGGTTAAATTTGCAGTTTTAATTTTTTAATTTATTTTTGATCACTTAAACAATTAGTTAAGGAACGAAAATGGTATCCTTTTATTCTCAATATTAAAAGACCTAAAAAACATAAAGTCATAACAAAAAAATAAGATTTGCACTTTGTTATTGCACTTTGACAGCTAGCTGACAGCCTGTTGACAGCTGTCAATTGTCGAACTATTGTATTCACATCATGTATGAACTGAGTTACCTAAAAAGCATAAAGTCATAACAAAAAAATAAGATTTGAACTTTGTTATTGCACTTTGACAGCTAGCTGACAGCCTGTTGACAGCTGCCAATTGTCGAATTATTGTATTCACATCATACATGAACTGAGTTACCTAAACAGCATAAACTCATAACATAAAAATAAGATTTGCACTTTGTAAGGCACTTTGACAGCTAATTGACAGCTGTCAAGTGTCAATTTGGACAATTTGACATCGGATTTGAATTCAGCAACCTCAAAAACAAGTTATTTAAAAATCTATAAAGACTGCACGAATAAATAAATCTGTGGTGGAGCTTTGGAGCTTTCAAGCTCCGTAGCAGCCAAAGTGTTGATTTTCGAGCTTTGTGCCCATTGAGCTCACACGCGAACACTTAAAAATTTTGAGCTGACACGAGAAAATAAAACTCAACGAAAAAACCCGTTTGAGACAATTCCACCCTGGTAGTCTTCCTGACGCCAGGAAAGTGTCGTGGATAATTAAAAGTGTGTAAAGTTATGTGAAATTTTGGTTTGTGAAGAATTTATTGATCGAGACTGAATTTAGAGACAAAAAAATGGACAAGGAACAAAAAAGGTAAAAACAAATAGACGGAATAGAGAAGGGTTGGTTGTAGGTTTTGGTGAAGGTTAAAGGTGGGAAAAGAAGAAGTTGTCGTAGAGGAAAGTGTGGTTAGAAAGATAGGCATGATAGAGGGTGTCAGATATCGAAAAGAATCGCATTATGCTGTCTGATTCGTGTTATGTTTTGGGTTAGCAGACTATCGCCCAGTTTGAATTGATAGAATATGTAGTGTATGTGTGTTTCTTATTTTTACTTATTTATATATATTTATATTATTGTTTTTATTATTTACGAATGAATAAAAGTTGCATTCGGGCGCTGCCGAATACCTATTGTGAAAATAAAAAAGACATGTATGCTGTATGTTTAATCCCAGTGGCACCACGAAAGTGAATTGCGTCGTGTCTGACTAAAATGTTAATTAAACAGGCATCGGAGTCAGCTACGCCCGATGGCAACTTTTACTCACTGTAAATTAGTTATAGACACATAAATTCAGAATATCTTTCTCTGTCACTCTGTCACTTTGTAAAAAAAAATGATAATCCTTTTTCGATCTGCTAAGCATTTTGCTATTCATATTTCAACTTACTTGCTGACTAGTTAATTGGTTTCTTAAGTTACTGATATCCAACTGAAGACTTCGTATTTGATTTTGTGACTGACGTAATCTGCTGCTGGCGTCGACAAGCTGTCTTTTTAAGTTAGATTCTATCTCATCACATTGTAAAGCAGTAGACGCTTGGGCCAATTGCAGCTCGTTGTACAGCTCCTTCTCTTTAAATTAAATAAATAATTACATTATAGTCAGTATAGTCGAATATTTCAAAACTAAAGCTTATTTTTTCAGTAAGAAAAGTATGGCACTATTTTTGAAATGTATAATTCTTAAGTTGTTTTAAATATAACGTGTCAAGTATTTTTTCTGTTACTAAACTGCCCTTAGTGATACAAGTATGGCACGGTGGCAAAGCACACCAAGAGTCATTATCAAGTAAAGTTTTCCTTAAATATTCGAAGATTTAGCGGAGTCGCCGGTAATTTCAATTAACCCACAAACAACAGGGTATTGTTTTTCTGGTAACATTCACATGCTGCCCAATATAAAGAGAATTTCACAATAGTTTCTTTCACTATGTAGGAGTTAAATAATTAAAAGAAGCTACTAAATCTAATTTCAAAAACACGTTTTCAATCGATTTCAAATTGATATTAGGTAATAAGGAATAGTTTCTTGCTCCTTTCCACTAATGGGTAGACAGATATTTGTGAAACTGAGTGAAATTTTATTTTTTACTTTTTAGAGATATTTTTTGAAGATTTTTGAAGACAATTTTTTTTATATAGGTACCTTTTGTCTCGTAACAAATCTTGTCACTTTCCATTTGGTTTTTTAAATTTATTATTTCACGTCTGTGATTTTCTTCCAATTCTGAAATTTTATTTAAATATTCATTTTGTTGAGTTTTCTTGTCCGTTTCCACTTGAATTTGTAAATTATTTAATTGATGTTTCAGTTCTACGTTCTCCTTTTCATTATTGTCAAACTTTTCTACAAAGATAAATATTGTTAATATTCGTACAAAAGTATTGTATAATAGTTATTTATGCAACAAGCGTGTAAAGTGATACTTTATATACAAATTGCATACAATATTTTTTTCTACTAATGAAAAAATGTATGTATACAGTAAAATCTAAACAATCTACTTTACGCCCTTGTGCGTAAAGCGAAACAGTAAAACAGCAAGGTAGTTGTTTAAAAATCGTAATATCGCCATACAGGTCAGAAGAAAATATGTAAAATTAAGGAATAATCTGATTATATGTAATGATAATTTTTCTTTATGAGTTATTATTGTAGTAAAAAATCATCAACAACAGTTTCCATATGGTCCGGATTCTTGCTCTTACCCTCAAGGGGTGAAAACTACTCCTAAGATATTTATTGTTTGAAAAAGTATTACTGATTTATTTTTGAAACTTAGGATACATATGTTTTTGAAACCGCTGATTACGAATGTGAAGTCACAATAAAAGCTCCAATATGGCGGAAGGAAATTTTTTCCAAAGTAAGTGTTTCAAATGAACAAAAAAAAAATGATCATCTAGATGATATTAACAAAAGACAATATTTTTGAAAAAAAAAAATACTGGACAATTACGGCAACAAAATGACTTTTTAAAAAAAATGTGAAATCACGCATTGTTTCGGCCATAAACCTTTTATTATTTATGATACAGAAACAAACAAAAAGACATTTTAAAGATAAAGAATAAAAGATAATTAGTCGTAATTATCTTTTATTCTGTTCCTTAGCATTTTTGATGGAGGTGTCATGTCATAATAGTACGGCAGTTCGCTACCAAGATTTTCGAGTTACTTTAGCGAAGATAATTCTAGCGTTTCTCATCAGTTCTGGGAGAGCTGAAAAGAAAAGTTCAGGGTGACGGAATATTTTACCTGTCTTAAAAGGTTCAAATCGGCTTTGAACATGTAAAGAAAAACCGGTCATCTCGGTCTACGCAACGAGGCAGTTTCTTTTGTCTTCTTGTCGAGGGAAGTAGATATGATGTGGAAAAATTGAGAACTGATACGCCGAGATACAAAAACCGACATAATGACAAATAGCCACCGGTCAAACTTCTGGTCACCACGGCTCATTATCGAGCAGTTTCGATGTCTCTTGACCACAAGAAAGTTCGAACGGAACTTTTTGCTAGTTCAATTACGAGTGATTACATTCGCATATTGCTTAATTTTGAGGGCTGATCAAGTCATCGCGGCGAGGCAGTTCTCTACTTCATGCTATTCCAAATATCATGAAGAAGGTGAAAAAAATATGACCCGAACTTTTTCCCAGTTCTTATTTGAGAAAAATGATTTCCGCTGCGACACAAAAAAAGCAAATTAAGAATGTTTGTAAGAACAAGCTCTCAGAGAATTTGTTTAAATGGAATTGGAATTGAATTTTAAGGTTCCGGACATACAGTAATGATAGAAGAAGGACTAAAATTGTCAAGTTTATTATTATAGTTTCAAACATTTAATTCATCTGATGAGCTTTCACTCATATATATCTCATTGTCTGATTCGTCTCCGTAGTTCACATCCTCGTATACATGCGTTCTATACCTTCTGCTGGAGATGCTACATGGCTTCGGATACAATCCGTCATTTCCATAGGCAACGAAGTCATCCACCATCTCCATGTCCTTCGCGCGCCGCGCCAGCACGCCGAACATATATGCGATTCCATTCGATTTCGCGCAGCTACGGCCAACGGAAAACGGCAGTTCGCTTTTTTATCGTTTTATACACCCCACTCTATAAATAGAAAGAAGTTTTAGCCTCGCTGCTTTAATAATTTTGGCCTCCAATTTGATACAACTTTGATTGATATTATTGTAACTTAGGCCAATGAAAAATGGCAGTTCTGGATTAATTCATGTCTTGTTCATCATTTTTAACGAGAATTAATAGAGAACTGCCTCGCCGCGGTATAAATATTACATTTTTTTCGACAGACGGAAAGTCGTTTACTAGCTGCCCGTCTCGTTTTTAGAACTTTTGTCGTATGAAAAAGTGTCTTAGAATTTCATAATCTATAGAGTTTTTCGAACTTTTATCGTATGAAAAAGTGTCTTAGAATTTCATAATCTATAGAGTTTCGCTGCGATAAAGCTCGCTGTTTTGATAGGGGTTTTGATAACGGGCTCCCGTACTATAAGATATTCAACATTTAAACTAAATATTTCGTCCTATAAACGTTCGAATGCGATCTATACACTGAAATATCTCTGAAACTATTAATCCTACTTAAAAAATAAAGACAAATTCATTCTCAGCTTATTTAAGCTTTATTTTTAATATCTGTCCTTCTTTTCTTTAAAATTAATATTTACTGAGTTATTTGCAAAGAAACAAAAATTTTACTTTTTTTCGGAAATCTCTTTATAGCTTAAAATGCAATTTTTCTCTAAAGCAAGTGCTGTACACAGAAGAAAAAATTTGAGCGTCTAGATCATACTACATGTTAACAAAAAACAATATATGAGAATATATTTTTTTAATTACTGACTGCTTGCATTAACAAAATGGCAACGTTTTTATTAGAAAAATGTAAAGAAGCACATTGTTTCTGTCATAACAACTTTATTATACTCTTCGCAAATACGAAAACGAAGAGTATATTGTATTTGATCGGCACATTTCTAAAACCGTAAATATCGCTCGCAGACAAAAAATTTTCATATCATTGTGTTAGTGAACGAATTCTGAACAACTTTCAAAATGTCCGTCTGTCCGTCCGTCACGTTTCTTGTAAGCACGATAACTCGAGAAAGAAAAATCCGATTGTACTGAAATTTGGACAGTAAGTTAATGTTAGCTATTGAACAAAAATCGATCGGTAAATAAAAATGTTATTAATGATTTATATTTAAGATTTTTTTTTGATTTTTATGTTTTGTAAAAATTTATATTTTTTACATTTTTTTACGTGTTAGGTAGTTCTTACGCTTTTGGCTCGGAATCCAAGGGTCCCAGGTTCGAAACCACACTTGGGGTATGGTATAGTTTTTTTAATTTTTTCTCTATTTTACAATGAGTCTTTCACCAACTAAGTTCGTACTATAAAATTAAAAATGTCTAAAACTAACATTATTTACAAAAAATTGCGAAGAGTATCCTATAGAATGTGTAACAATTATATAAAAAGTTTAGTAAACCGGCGAAGAGTACGTTTTTAGCTTGTTTTTGTGCTATAGAGAAAGTGCCATAGTTTCTGAGATATTTAACATTTAAACTAAATACTTCGTCTTATAAACGTTCGGACGCCATCTTTATACTTTCAGATCCATTCTATAGAAATTAGAAAAAACTAAATTAATCCTCAATTTAGTAGCTTTCTTATTTGTCTCTAGCATGTATTTACTCAATGTAAGTAATACTTTTCTAGTTATTTGAAAAAAATCATTCCAAAGTTCCAATTTTCAAGGCTAGCATTTTATATGAAAAGTTTCTTCTCCAATTTTAATTCTCTTTCAGCTCCAATGTTTTTTTTTAGCAAGCACCCACATACCTAATATAGAAACTTTTCTTTGATGCATTTACTAGTTGGTTGCCAAAAATGAACGAAATCTAATTCATATGACATTACTCCGAAGTTAAAACTTCTAGTTACTGTACTAATAGACAAACTAATTTTTTAAATAAGTGGAACTAATCAAAATCTTAAGAATACAAATGAAACGTCAATATTATAAATAATTCAAGCATCATTAGGTCTATTTCTGCAGTAATCATGGACTCAGACATAACATGATTGGTTGAAAACAATTTGTGATTGGTCAGCTGACCACGTTAGACAGAGCTTATTGGCTCTGACTAGTTTGTGATTTCTTGCAGGAACAAACCTATTGTTAAAGTATACTGAAACTAGGTATATCTTATAATAATATACCTAGTGATAATAAATAAATGGACCACATAGAATTAAAGAACTAATTTTTAACCGTTAAAACAAGATATAATTATTATAGGCAATTTTTTACTTTTTACTTTACGCGCCAGTGCGTAAATTTTAACTTACGTAAGTAGAAACAATTATTTAATATTAAAGCTATAACAAAAATAGCTGGTGAAAATTATGAAATAAAAATTTGATAAAAATATAAATAGGTACCTTGTAATGTAACGTATTTGGTAGTTATATTGACATCATCGTTTTCTAAACACAATTTAAAATTTTTCTGTAAAGTAGTTTCGTATTTTCTGCTCAGTTCTAATTCCTTTGTAAGATTATCGATTAAACACAACATGTCATCCTCATTTATTTTTTTTCTATTTTGCTTCTAAAATAATAAAACTTCTTTATATATACATATATTGTATAAAAATAGACTCATACCAAAAACAGACTACGGAATTTTTCTTCATAATCTTCAAGATCTTCATTTGTAATATTCATTTTGTAAATAATAATGCAACCCGCTGGCACTTGTAATACAGAACTATACGATATGACAGATATTTTCATTGTTAGAAAGCTTTTGTTTATTAATGTGTGGAATTCACTCACTTGATTTTAATGGGTTTATTCAATAACATAAAATATGATGCATTCAATTTTTATTCGAATTAGGAAAATCTGAATTTTTCGTTGGTATGTCGACAATAAAGTTTTACTGTCCGCCCTTATGTGAAAAGTAAAAATGTAACCACCTATTAGTACTGTTAGACCGTGAGCCAAGGACATGGAGAAGATTGTGATTTTTTTTGTCTTGGAGGATTCATAGGGGTAAGTTTGGTAATAAAGAAAATTGACGGTGACCCGAGTGTCGCCGCAATGGAAATTGGATTTTATTTTGCAGAAAATTTTATGTTTTGTGACTTTTTTTTGTCTGTTATATATATGAAAAGAAAGTCATTGAAAAGAAAATACGTACAAAAAAATGGCAGGAGGTTTACAAGTGTCGAAAGGGTTGAAAAATGGGGTGAACTTGAAAAAAAAGTTTTTCTTCGATTTTTTCATGTCTGTCAATGGAAAGTATACAAGTTTTTATTATAAATAGTCGATAAACAAATTGGCAGGTGGTTTGCACCTTACCATGTTGGGTTTTATGTGGGAAAGCTGCGTGGAAATTTCAATGATTTTTCCATGATTGTCTTTTACCTACTTACTGTTATATAATATTTCATAACAATTGTTTAGCATGTGAAATTGGCAGACCGATTAAAAATTAATAAACCTGTGGCACACAAAGGAAAAGCCGTTGAAAAACTTGAAAATTTCCGTGATTTTTTTTGTCTGTCATTTCGTATTTAAGTTGAGAATATGGTTTTATTCTCAAAGTGCAGATGGCAGACGGTTTTATAATAACCAACCTCCGATTAAAGAACTTATATAAGTTCTTTAATCGGAGTAACCAACGTATAAAAAACTATATGAAAGAGCGCAAAAATAAAGTAGGCCGGTACAAGATATATGGCTAATTGACGATTTGCATGAAAGAAAGTTTGGTAAAAAGTGTCATGGCGCACAGTATAATGGTATCACTGTAATTCACTGCACATGTTGACCAACTCGTCTAATTTCCAAACTTTGCAACAATTAAATACCTATAATATAATAATCATAACAGTGTCTTCATTATCTTTAATGTTAAACCTATTTCCACTGAATATAAATCATCTTCATTAGGTTGTTTCGTAGTCTACAATATTTAAAAAATGTCAAATTATGCAATTTGTCAATCACTGCTCTTTTAGTAAACTGGGAGTTGGAAACAGTGTTTGACAAATTGCATAATTCGACATTTTTTAAATATTGTAGACTACGAAACAATCTAATAAAGACTATTTATATTCAATGGAAGCAGGTTTAACATTAAAGATAATGAAAACGATGTTATGATTATTATATTATAGGTATTTAATTGTTGCAAAGTTTGGAAATTAGACGAGTTGGTCAACATGTGCAGTGAATTACAGTGATACCATTATACTGTGCGCCATGACACTTTTTACTGAACTTTCTTTCGTGCAAATCGTCAATTCTCCCCGTTTTTTTTCCTCAAGCTAAAAATGGCGGGTCGATTAATAATGTCCAACATTTGATTTACACATCAGACCATTAAAACATCTGATGTGAAGCATATAGACATTAACACTAACATAATTATCGTGTGTAAAAATTACTGCAAGGTCGGATTGGTGGAAGGTGCTTAAAAAAAGGTAATAAACAATAATTATTGTTCTTATTAAAACATGTGAAAGTAATATTATCATAAAATTATGGTTATAATTTTAATATTATAAAAAAATATCTTTTTTTTACTTTTGGTAATTAAAGTAATTAATTAATCGTCGATACTTTATCAATACGAACATCGCACGATTGATTGATTTTAGTACAAAATTAATTAACCATTTCTTTAACAAGTTTTATCATTAACCTATAATAAAGGACCAATATATAACTTCAAAAACTGAAATGTAAGCTTGTGTTTGTTGGTTATGTGAGCATATATACAGTGTGTCCCAAAAGAAACGCATGAAATTTATAATTTTTCTGTTTTGCGTTCGCAAAAATACAAAAAACACGTCAATTAGTAATATCGGATGGTAATACCTGGTATTTTTCAGTACTATGCAGGTATTATTAGGTATTTTTCTTATAAATCTAGCTAAATAAGATTATTTAGGTATCGGAAGTTTTGTAAAATTGTATTTACATCGGAATATTTTTTATGAAAACGCAATTAGTGCAGTGCAGTACTTCGTAAAATGCGCCGCAACGAAAAACAGTCAATATTAATTTTAAGTTTTTAAAAGCGTTTCCTTTCGCTATAATTGTCCAAATTTAGTTTTAAGTCCTGCTGCGTCAAGACAGGAGTTCTAATATTAGACCTCAATTATCGTTTCAGCTAAGCCGGACCCGCTCCGCCCAGCCGCACATTCACCACGACGCTGCGCACCATAGACAAAATAGGAATAGATAGGACCTCAGATAAACAAAGAAATATATGGATAAATAATACTTTCCGTCTCCGCGTAAGATATATCACGTGTTCATTGTTTACATGTCTATCGAGGCGTTCATTGGTTCTCTTCCGAAGGACGTTGACCGTTGTTTACATTTTCTTGTGCCGCCATATTGTTTTATTGCTTTTAACGCTGTTTTTATCCAGTTATAAACAATTTTGTGTTGATTTTGCAGTTTAATCACGTTTTATATGGTTCAAAAATGACTAAGGATTGTTTAATTTACTAAAAGACCTACAAAAGGGAGTAATCTTGTTCGTTTTATATGCAAGTATAGTTGTGTACATAGTCGTAGGTTAGGGTTATAGTTAGGTTTATTGTCTTATTGTTTTGCTGATCTGGCAATAAATAATTTTTCCTTCTGCCTCTCTCGTCTTTACACTCAAATAAAAAACGTAAAAAGACAGTTGCTGGATTATCAGATAGATAGATAGATTAATAGATTTAGATTTATTTCTCTAAATTTAAATGTTACATAAGTATACCTATTTAAATTTGGTACGAGTATTTCAAACTTTACAGAATGTTTACATTATTACATAATAATAGACTGTATTAACTTTTCAAAATAATAATGCACTGGGTTCAATCCCCAGCTTTAAAATTGGCAACGTTGATATGTAATGGATGTATATCTGCGTTTTTCTAAATGTGTAACCCCCTTCTGGACAGTCTTGACTTTGAAATTGTTGGGGTTGCCTGATATATGTGCTACGTTATGTTGTTATTCCGTAGGCTCCCAGAAAATATTAAGCTTAGAAAAAAGTGACTCGCTGTCCTACAGGTAACTGACCAAAATTTGAAGCATTTACAATTACGTATGCTTTAATCGTTTCAAGTTTGATGACTTTTATGTAACACGGACAGGAAAAAGATGTTTAAGAAAAATGTTTGTTTCCTAGTAGTTTTACCAAGAGACTCATTTCACTTCCGTTATCGTATCATCGTATCAAGGGTGTCCCATATAATTTGCTTTTTAATACTAGTCGAGTCGAGGCTACTCTCTGCTTTCTTTATCTTTGCTTTTACTGGAATTAATTCAGAATCGATACCTATAGACCCGACGAGAGAGGAGGGGTGCAGGGGTGATGCCCCGGGCTTGTCTAGGGGGCCCGGAAATTTTAAAATTTTTTTCGAATTTCTCCCCCCCGTTCATCAAAAAATTAAAATTTTTTGAAGGTCCATATTTTCTCTCCACGGCCCTGCCAAGATATCGATATAAATTAAATTTACCAAGTTAGAAAATTAACTGCAATTTATTATATTTTTTTATAGCCATATCAGATTGAAATAATTTGATGCGTTGTATCGAAAGCAGATTTGATAACGAATCTGTATTATCTTTATCGTAACTATATTCAATAATATTAAAATTAAAAACTGGAAATAATGGTGCGGGAGCTAAGTGGCTTTTTCGGGCACTCATCGTTACAAGCATTTTCTATGCGCTGATTAATTCTATCGAATTTGACAAAATAGACTTCTGGCATATGTCAGCCCGTCGAATTGGCCATGGTTCAAGATATAAAAATGAGTGAAATTATATCATCGTTACAAAGCCAAGTTTTTTTGTGTGTACACATTTTATATTTAGAATTAATAAAATAAGATGGCCAGAAAGTGTGGGCCATCAGGGGCGCAACCAGAAAGGTCAAAGAGGTAAAAAAACGGAGTTATATAACATCATCGTTACAAACTTTTTTAAGGTTGAGCATGTTTTATGTTTTGAACACAGAAAAAAATTCCCAGAAAGAAACTCCCGTCAGTAAGGCTAGCCAGAAAGAAAATGTTTAGGATTTTTGAAAAAAATTGTATTTTTTTTCACATCTTTCATCTCAGAACTCTAAACTTATCGTTACAAGTTCTGGCTCCTTTTTAAAACGTAAATATAAGCTCCTTCAACAATAGAATAGCCTCCCCGTAAACAAAGTCAACAAAAGTACCATAGGCTCTTAAATATACAGGAATTTAACACTTTCGGCTAACTTGACTCCGTACCGTATCTAAGATGTATTGTATCATTATTACTTTTCTGGCTGCGCCTCCTGACGGCCCACACTTTCTGGCGATCATATTTTATTCATTCTAAACATAAAATGTGCACACACAAAAAAAATGAGCCTTGTAACGATGACATGATTTCACTGATTTTTAAACGGTGTTCGTGACGCTCCTGACAGGAGGGCCCCGCCAGAAGTCGATTTTATGAATCGTTATCATCCATTAAACCATAAAAATATCTCAAAGTTCATAAAGCGATGAGCTGCCGAAAAAGCCACTTAGCTCCCGCTCTATAAGGTAGTGCATTAGGTAGAGTATATAACGTGATCAACCAGGACATGCGGAAAATTTAACAGTAGGTTGTTCCCACCGAAAGGAGTAAAAAAAATGAAAATTTTTTAAAAAATGACCAAAAAAATTACCTTATTTTTTTGTAGGAATGCGCCGCCAATGACTTCAACTAATCTAACGTAACGCGGTACGACCACTTCACTTATCAGACTTGGGATTGACACTACTGAAAGCAAAGCTGGATAATAAGATAGAAGTGACTTTTTGGTTTTAATCAAATCACACTACAAAAATACCGAAATAAATCGAAGACATTGATCTCATGCTGAAATGACAAGCAGATATACGAGATATTTAGTTAAACCGGTCAATGACACGGCCGTGTAACTATTGTTCGACCGGAAGCAAAAAACGCGGCTCTCTAGGGGTCTACACACAATCCAGCGGCACGGAGCCAGCCTTGTCGGCATGCTTTGAACTCATTCGTAAAAGTGAATTGGTCCGCTGGAATTCCAATTATCTTCAAAGCGTACCAACAATGTTGACTACCTGCCGCTGGATCGTGTGTAGACATCTTTTTTGATCTCGCCGGCCGGCTTCACTTTTAATGCCAATTAAGGAAATGTAAACAACTCGAATACGTTCTTTCACCAGTAAGTTCGTCGACCTCTTCAGAATTAGGTCAGGACTTACACAACATCAGTAGTGTATCTTCGCAAATTGACTAATAATTTAATATACTAAATTACCTCAGAAACCTCTAAAATTTTGCAGGGGCTTTCCCACATTGAAGACTAGCACACCATTTTATTTTCCACATTTCTTGGTAGATCACGTTGTATTTGTTTACAATATAGAGATTTAAAAGTAATATAATGTTATTTTTGTTTTATGTATATGGTACAGGTAGCGTATGACCAGATTCATTATACAGTATCGGAAAGTCTTGGATTAGGCATGCAAACAGAGCTGCCCACGCACATGTGGTGAGGAAAGCAGGTGACACGAGTAGGATGTGTTATACGATAAAAAAAATAGCCTAGTTGTTTCGCTCTCGCTTGCTCTTATTGTCATACCTAATCAAACGCTTGCCGGTACTGTAGAGTGATAAGTATATAAACTTTTAGATGAATATGTTATACTGTAATATGAAAAAATACTAGTTGGTTTCATTTATATGCTAACATATATAGATGTTTTTATTTTCTTGACCGTTGATATCAAATTAACTTGATGCAATAATATCCTGGGTTATCGGTCTTTATAATAAAATTACTCTTTTCTTACGTTTCGGTTTATTCAACCATCGTCAGAGAACTACAATTAAGTGAAGACCAATATTTTTTTAAATGCTATTTTTTATACACATACAATTTAAATCCATGTGTATAAAAAATAGCATTTAAAAAAATATTTGTCTTCATTTAATTGTAGTTCTCTAACGATGGTTGAATAAACCGAAACGTAACAAAAATAATAATTTTATTATAAAGACCGCATAACCCCAGGATATACCTATATCAAGTTACTTTTATATCCTAACCAAAAGTTATTTTCTTTTTTACTCAGAAAATGTAGAGTAACTTATCGTTTAAGAACCATTTAACTTTGAGAATTGACAGTTCAATACTTTCATTTCTCTTCAATAACACATTTTGTAAAAATTCTAACCAAACAGTATTCTTTTTGTCTCAATAGAGTCGTAGTACTATTATTGTCAGATATAGTATTAAGTAATAGTCGAGAACATTAATCGATTATTTAAAAAATTTTAACCCCCTTATCTGTCTACGCCTCTGATTAGGCGACTCCATAAACATAAACATTCCTCTCCACTCTGCCCCTTAGAAGGTTATCCTCCCTACACACAACTTTTGTGTACTTCAAATGATTATTTAAACAAAGAAATATGGATATATTTCTTTGTTTATCTAAGGATAGGACACTGTAATACAAATGAACAAAACCGTTTTTTAGCGCCTCCTAGCGGACTGGAAGAAACTTTATCAAAATCTAGCTCGAATTTTAAATTAGGTAAATCAATATTCTCAAATAATTTTGCAGCGTGTATACACTACCCACCAAAAAGTTGGTACCACATAAGAATTTTTTTTGGTGATACGAAACTATATCTTTCATAGATACTGGTGTTTCATTTCAAACTAGATATTAATAAGTTGTTACAATCTAAAATTACATTTTCATAAATTTAAAATTTTACTATTACACAGAGTGTTTCAAGTATGCGGTCATTAATTTCTAGTGGTGATTCTACATAAAAAAAATATGAAAAAAGTTCATATAAAAATGGGTCCGGAAATCCCTCCTAAGGGTGCTGCGGGCCTCTGAAGGGGGCACATAAAATTAACATTTTATTTAATATCTCAGGAACCCTTTGAGCTACAGTGACTAGTGTTTGCATGTGATTCGATAACAATAAAAGTCATTATACTTCGTGGTTCCTCCGAGTAGGTCACTTGGAGTAGTACGCTGCATTGCAATCGAACACATACAGTTACAGAAGATCGAACGCTCCCCAACTAGCCCAGTACCAACTGTACCGGTTCACCTCATTGCGAAATTGTATGTCAAACGATACAGTCGAGTTTGTGCGTAGTAATTAGCAATTTTTAAAGAAAAATGTCTAAAAGAAAGCGAATGATTGAGCTGAAAAGCTTAAAGAAGAAAATGAGACGATTAGAAGACAAGCTACGAGATCAGCCTTCATCAAGTAAGTTGAGCTAATTAATAAGTGAAATTCTGACGACTTCGTTGCCGCCAAAACAAATGTCAGCAAGCATAAGCTCGTATATCTAATAGATATGCATACGCTTTTCCCTTAAATTCAATCAGGGGTGAGCAAAATTGGAAAGGGATACACTTACTTCCCTCCCCAAATTTTTTAATGTGAATTTTCTGGGATTGTCTCATCGGAATATGATTCCTTGGCTATAAATACACAAAAAAAGTTATCTTGTTGTAACTCCGTATGACCAACCGGTTTCGAGAAATTTGAACCTAAAAGAATTCTTCCAGTCTTCTTGCGTAAACTGAATTTTTTCAATGAATTCATCATTTCTTTAGGTTTAAATTTCTAGAAACCGGTTGGTCGTACGGCGTTACAAGATAACCTTTTTTTTGTGTATTTATAGCCGAGGAATCATATTCCGATGAGACAATAAGAATAAATAAATAAAACAAAATGTTAATTTTGGGTGCCCCCTCCCGTCAAAGGCCCGCAGCAGCGCCCTTAGGAAGGATTTCCGGACCCATTTTTATATGAACTTTTTTTCAAATTTTACTTACACATCCAGTAGAAGTATAGTAACAACAAAAAAATTTTTAAAACTTTTTAATGTTCAAATAGGCTTAGAATGTCATGAAACGTCGAGATTTTAAGTTTGAGCGGAAAAAAAATTTCTGTCTATCTGTAACTTTTTTATGCGCACGTTTACTCTGGAACCGTTTGAAACATTGACCAAATTTCAATTTGGTACACATATGTACTTTAACGAGATCTAGAACCAGATTATATTTTCATCTTGTTCCGTCGAAGGGTTGGGGGGTAAATTGGAGTAAATTTAGGGTAAATAGGTAAATCAAGCAGATAAGAGTCCATAAAATTGGTATTTAGTATATACAAGAGAAGCTAAGGTCTCAAAAAAAATTTTGGCATTAGCCACCTCCATCCCAATATTAAAGGGGATGAAAAAAAAATGTGATTTAGTGTGTGTACAAGAACCAGAAACCTCAAAATATTTTTTTACTTCATCCACCCCCACTACCACCCCCATCCTACTACCGATGTGGGGCATCGTTTTATGGGTTTTTGGGGTAGAGGATTTCAAATATTATATTATTAAAGTTCCTTAAACAATTATTTCCACATACAACATTTTTTCGTTGTGAGTGACTTTGATAGAAAATCTGGATGTGGAAGTAGTGATTCCTTGGGCAGAGGTTTTTTCTGTAGAATCACCACTAGAAATTAATGACCGCGTACTCGATTTACCTTGTATATGTTAGAATTATTTATTATGAATTATTATTAAACCTAAAAATTCATGTCACATTACCATATTCTTTTCTAGAAAAAGTTAAAGCATTCAAATAGTGATGTATGACTGTTTAAAGTCATTTTGTGGTTTTGACTGAGCTATTTCCTAATAAAAAATATTATTTCATAATTATTTGATACTTGAAATTGATGATAACAAATAATTGAATAAAAATATTAGCCATATAGGATGTATTGTATCGGGTTGGAATTAAAAATAGTGAATCAAGGATTGTTGCATCAAGATAAAATTCTAAATTCTGCATATCAATTCTCACACCGAAAACTATAATAACTCATAAAATTCGTGTTTGAGTTACAATAGTCGAAAAATCGATTATGAAGGTAAGTTTTCCCTAGAAAACTATCGTAATTTTCTGTGAACTGTAAAGAATCGATAATACATCGTGAACTGTATAGTAAGTTGTTACAATTCTTCTATTCTTAAGGACACCATTTAAACAATTAATCACATTTTTCTCAGAATTGAAATTGAGTTGTTATAGTTTTCTTTGGGAGAGTTGATATTAGAAGTTTAAATGTTGGGGTGCTGGAGCACCTCGCAGCGCCCCAAAGTGCCCGACGCCCAAGAGCACTGTCCGTTCTACCCCATAGGATGGCACGGCCCTGGTGATTTTTATGAAATCTTTCTCAAACTGGCTTGGCTTAGCAGTGGTCCCATAATAATTTCATTTCATCAAAAATATGTCTAGTGTAGGTAGCTGAGCAAAAATTAGAAACAAGATTTTTTTTAGTAGCAAAATTATTGAATACACGCTACTGAAATTTTGTCGAAATTGCATTAAAATTGGTTGATAGGTATTTTAGAAGTAGCTAATACCAAATCTAGTGTCAAAAGTTTAGGATTCAAAATAGTCAATCCAATATGGCTGCGATAATGATTTCAGGATTATCTGATAACAAGCCTGATGTTAAAGCTTAAAGATTCAAAATGCTGGGTAATTTCTTTTACTGTGTAGAAGCTATATAGAGGCTAGTAAAAAGGTTGTAAAAAAATGTTGGAAATAAAATTGAACTGGCTTCAAAAAAGGTCACTAGAATGAAATAAAATTTCCTCGTCGTCCAGTTAACTGAACGTTATTACCTAATATCGATATCGAGGTTGGTGTAAAAATAAAGAAATAACTAATCCAAACGTATTTTATGGATTTGGATATCAATATCAGGTAATAAGGTTCAATTAACTGCAGGTCGGTGAAATTTTATTTCATAATTTTTAACGACCTTTTTTGTGAACGTAGTCAATATTTTACTTTTTCAGTATAAATATATAGAAATATTGTCATAGTACCAGTTTTGTTATAATACATTTTATAAGTCAATGGCAATCAAAAGAACTGATTACTATAATATAAGTTTTGACAAATTGATAAAAAATATCCTCAGCAATCAAAGGTTTATGACAGATTATGAAATAAATAAATTGAGTAGTTCTTGTGGACTTTTATTACCCTCTGCAGGTTTCTTTCTTATTAAAATATTTTAATTAAACTAAACTGCTCGAACATTATTATATTATAATATATATAACCGACAGAAAAAAAAAAACGAATAATTATATATTTATTGACATACAAGTAATGTTAGTAATAAATGCATATTATGTACATAAATTATTTCTTCTTATAAGTTTTTTTAAATATGTCCCTGCACTGAATAAAAACATTGGGAGCATTTCCAGGAATAAGTCGTCGATCCTGATCATGCAATATTCTATTAAGTTGTTTTAGATAATTTTGTCCCATTGTTTTTATAAAATACTTAAATACTTTTTTTAATACTACCATTATGTGCACAGTTTGTGAAATTGATTTTCTCATATAATAACTTTGAATTTGTATACTGTTTCATATTTATGAAATAATCAGAACAGCAGTTCCTTGTCCATCAGCCTCCAAAGTTATTCTTGCACATTCACAGTCCTTATAAGAAGTTAGTGCTTTTTTTAACAAATATCCACAGACATATTTTAAAACTTGCAATTCTGTCTGGCTCAGTTTATTCTGGAAATTGGAAGGTATGTTAGCAATATCAACGACAATTTTTCATCCTCTTCACATAAACCCTGTAAATAGAATAAGTATTAAACAGATTAAGGCAAGATATAACTCCTTTCAATTTACCTGTGAAACAAATCTTTGCAAAGTAATAAAAATCTCTGATTCATCATCCTCGCAATTTGCTCCTATAGAATGGCTTGACGTCAGATCTTTCACCAAAAGACTTTTATAAAACATGTTGAGTTATTGTACCTTGCCCCCCTTTGCCTTATTTTTCCAAAGAAATTTTCAATTGGATCCTGGTTGAACATTCTGGGAAATAGTTTAGTGAAACCAACATCCTTTAAGATATTGTACAAGGTTTTAAAATTATTTAATGTCTATAAAATTCTTCACACTTGGTGGAACAACTGTGCTACCATCTTCTGCTAAATATTTTACCGATAACAGCACTTCAACAGCTTTGGTCCAAAATGTGAAATGTTGAGAATTCTGATCAACTGCACTTAGTAGGGGTTTAAGGGGATTCACTACCATAGACTGTCCATTCACACTATCAAACAAGTTATCGGCGAACTCTAAAAATTTTGCTGTTTCCGTTGCCTTCTTTTCCATTGACAATATTTCAGTCTCAGTTTCATCTTTTGTACCTGAAATTAATAATAATATCTAGATAAAAAAGAGAACATATGTGGCTCAATTTTTAGGTAAATATTAAACAGCAAAATACTAGGGCCGTGTCAGAAATTTGCAGGACCCGAATAGTGCCAAGAGCAATCGAAGATGTTTCAGCAAACGGCACGTTCGGTGGCATAAACACAGCCAAGGAGACCTGACGGAAGGAACGACACACTTGGCTACAAACTCTAAGGGAGGACGCATGTTATAATAAAAATAAATTTTTATTGGAAGTGTAGTATTTTCTAAGTTTATCACGAATACAGTTTTCATTAAGTGTTGGGGACTTTTTAATTAAAATCGTACAGTTTCATGGAAAAGTCCAACACTATTCGTAATATAGTATAGTATAGTAAAGTTGGAAAAGACTAAATTTTCAATAAAAGTTATTATAACATGCGTCCCGTCCTGAGAGTTTGTAACCGAGTGTTCTGCTCCCAACGTCAGGTCTCCATGGCTGTGTTTATGCCACCGAACGTGCCTTTTACTCAAACCTCTCTGATCGCTCTTGGCACTATTCGGCTCAAAAGTTTATGATAACATTAAAAAAACTATCTATATACGAGAGGACTGACGACTTAAACTCAGTCTCTTTCCTATACAGGGCGTGTAAAAAAGGAGAATTTAATTTTACATAATTTAATGCAAAAAATAAAGTGTGTTCCATTTGACTTAAACAGGTTTTCGCGATTTGAAATTGACAAAATGTAACGTAAAAAACTGAACATTTGATATATAATTATTTATTGAATTTCTTTAAACTGTTCACTTTATGGTTTTTCTGCATGCCAAAAAACAAACGAGAATCTTTTACATGAAAAGAGTTATAAAGGCTATTACAAACCGTTGCACGTCAAATTTTTTATAAAATGTCAAATATCTCTGAAACGGTTAGGTTTAGGGATACATGTTCTCAACTCAGAATTTTTCGCTCTTTTCGAAAACTTTGAAATATATAGGGTGTTCCATTTAAAATAAGCAAGTTGGCATCAACTTCTGGTATAAGCAGAAGTGCCAAACGCTAAGAAAGCTAGGGTTACAAGTAATTTCAGTTACATTCAATATTCCTAGATATTATGTATTAACCATAAAAATTTATTAAATCAAAATATATACCTGATATAGCCATAAGGTTAATTGCAATTGCAACTGTTCTGCTTAGCACTTGTGTGCAATACGACACCTTCATTATTTTATTTCTGTGACTCGGATTAATGTCACGATCCGTCAACTTTGGCATTGTTCTCAAGCTGCCCAAGTATGCTTTTAAAATGTGTTCCCAGTTTCCAACATATGTTTTTCGATCCATTGTGAATTGAATATTATATTTAATAAAATTATTTCTTAATCCTTTGATTAAGTGCGGAGGGTCAAAGAGTGGAATAACTTTTCTATTATCGATTTCAAAGAAATCTCCATTAAACTGCTCTTCTTTCAATTCAGAAGTTCTCTTTGTCTCAGCGATTAAAGAATTTATAGCTGCTTCATTGGTTCTAACCTGATCGCAGACTGTGGCAACAACTTCTAATCCAATGCTCGAACATTTTTTAATAATAAGTTTTATTATTTTAGCAAGGGCATTTAGTGGCTCCACTCACAAAGTTGAAAAACACCGGTTGCTTCCATTTTTTTAATTCCTCTTAACATGTATACCTAAAAATTAAAAAAAAAAATCAATAAACCTAACTAAAATGCTCACCGAAACTGTACATAAACAGAAGTTAATCTTAGTATAATTACCTGCACATGGTTTGCTATGATTTGTCCTTTTATAACCAAAATCTTCAAATCCTTCAACATTACCATTAAAGGAATTCCAGTATAGTCCAGGTTTTATACTCATTTCATCAAACATCAATACGCAATATTTCTGAAGGGGATCTTTAAATGTTTTTATTTACGCTTTCAGTACATCAAATATTGGTTCACATAACCCTGGCTGCACTGGAATCCTATTAAGTAATCGCATCACAGTTTTTCTTGATGGTAATGCAAATATTTTTTATAGAAATTTGTTGCCACTGCCACACTGTTTAGAAATAGCTAATACTAATACTTTATTCTCTAAAGTGTATCTGCGGCCTTGAGATTTTTTTTCGGTATTTTCAATTTGGCTTTGAAAAAAACGTGCCCTTATTATGCCCATATTTGATAAACCTTTTTCAAATATTTGAGATTCTGACAATTTTGAAGCTTCATCTAATATTGCTTTAAGTGACTCTTTTGACTTTGTAGATGCTGCAGCTCTTCTTTTAAAATAAGAGGCCCTGTCATATAAATATCTGGCTTTCGGTGTTAAATCATCTGTCCTCGTGACGTTTACTTCGGAAAGCAGTCCAGATAGTCTTCCTAAAGAATTTTATTATTTTATAAAGATGACATACATAAAAAATATACTTATAGTTTTCAAGTATAAGTAAAAGGTATTTGATATGTGCATGCATACGTATACCTAATTAAGAAAACAACTGAACTCACTAGGTGGCGTGCTGGGTGAAGTATTTAAATTTCTTGATGTTGAAAGGCTGATCGAGTGCTGCTGAATGCATGTGAAAAATTTTATCAGCTTTTTCAATTTGAGATGATCCAGCAAAAGTTGGTTCCAAGTCACATTGAGTTTCTCTGACGTTTAAAGAGATGTTTTCTTTGTTTTCATCAGAATTGTTTAAATTTAAGTGATGGAAGGCAGTGCTCTTAAGGACATCATTTGTTAGCATATCATTGTTGTCAAAATGTTTGTGGCATACTCTACAACTGTTAAATTTGTTCTGGTGTCGTGTGCTCGGTTCGTAACCGTTCATTATTACATAGTGTGACCCATTTATTGAACAGATCCAAATTTTTGTCCGGATTTGGCAAACGATGTTTTTTAGCTGAACCTCCATGGGGTTCCCAGCAACCATTCACGGAACAATATATTCCTACCATCTTATAACCTAAAAAATTATTACAATTACCGGTAAATATTCGCAAAAATATTAATCTGAAAAGAAAGCACTGTAATGATAAAAAACCGCTGCCCAAGGAATCACTACTTCCACAGCCAGATTTTCTACCCAAGTCACTCACAACGAAAAAATTTTGTGGAAATAATTGTTTATGGAACTTAATAATATAATATTTGAAATCCTCTACCTCAAAAACCCATAAAACGATACACCACAACGATAGTGGGCTGGGGGTGGTATAGGGGGTGGATGAAGTAAAAAAATATTTTGAGGTTTCTGGTTCTTGTACATACACTAAATCACTTTTTTTTTTCATCCCCTTTAATAATGGGGTGAGGGTGGTAATGGGGGTGGCTAATGCCAATTTTTTTTTTTTGAGACCTTAGCTTCTCTTGTGTATACTAAATACCAATGTTATGGACTCTTACCTGCTTGATTTACCTATTTACCAGAAAATTTATCCCAATTTACCCCCCAACCCTTCGACGGATCAAGATGAAAATATAATCTAGTTCTAGATCTCGTTAAAGTACATATGTGTACCAAATTTCAAGTCAATATCTCAAACGGTTCCAGAGTAAACGTGCGCACAAAAAAAGTTACAGACAGACAGACAGAAATTTTTTTTTTTCGCTCAAACTTAAAATCTCGAGGTTTCATGACATTCTAAGCCTATTTGAACAATAAAAATTTTTGAATTTTTTTTTGTCGTTATTATACTTCCACTGGATGTGGAAGTAAAATAACTTAGTTACCTTATTTCGTTAGAAATTTTCAAGGATGAATAAACGCTTTTATAGATATTTTGAAACACAGACGAAAAGTGACAAACATCAACTACAATGATCACCAGCCGCTGTTGCCAACATGATAAACACACATCTTATTAGAATGTGCAGCATAAATTGACGAAAATCGTTAGTAACAGCGACAATCAACTTTCCATGTTTTCTAATGAATATTAATAAATTATGTTAACTGCCACTAACTGAATTACTTATTTTATATCTGGAGTATTTCGAAAATAATTATCATTTGGCAACATTGTTTTTCAACAGTAGCGACCTCAAACGGATAGGAAGAAACTAAACGCGATTTGACCTTTGTAACTAAAGTGCACATACCCTGCTGTGCACCGTGGTTGTACAGCTGGCTTCGGACCGGAATCCGGCGAGCGCATAATTTGCAACATCAATTAAAAATAAATCTTTTTTGAATTTGAATTGATTTGGAACATTTTTATAATGATAGGTATATATTTAAGTTATAACAACAAATTTTAAATATTTTTTAAGAGGTTATTTTTTTATTTAAAATAATTTTTTTTTATTTAAAGAAATATAAAAAAAATTTAATAGTCTATTGTTTTAAATATATCTTCGTCGTAGTCCTCTAAAACACACAGGGCCGTACCGAATACTACTACTTTGGAGGGGGAGAAGATGAAAAAAAAAAAAAAACCAACTCATACCTTTACATTGCATCATTTCAATAAAATAAAAACTTTTTATGGCAAAAGCTACTAAAACTAAAGAAATTAAATCGAATTCAAATTCAAGTCACTATGTACAATGTACAGGGTGCTCTAACCAAGACGGAACAAGGCCATTTTTCTGGCGATAGAAACGTTTATAACAAAAACTAAATTAACCATTTGATGTATTTTTTCCGCCGATTCCAAAAGTTATAATAAAAAAACGAATATAAAATGAAATATGCTGCTTTTGCGTCACAACTCTTTTCCTTTCAATTTATTTGTTTTCATTTATGATAATTTTTGGTTTCTACGGAAAAAAATACATCGAATGGCTTTTTTGGTTTTTGACAAACATTTGTATCGTTTGAAAAATGGCCTTGTTCAATTAAAAAAAAAAAAAATTGAAAAATCCTTGGTTTAATAAAATAAAAAAATATAAACTGTTAAACAAAAATAAAATTAAAAATAAAAAATCTTTAGACTAAATAAAGTAAAGAAAAAGTTCCTTAAATACCAAGTTGAACTTTGTTGTCTAATATCACAATATCGAAACACTACCAAACAAAACCACGGAACAATGGAACAAACGAAAAATAGGTATGTAGACCTGGCAATATTATATTAGATCAGTAGAATCATATAGATTCTATTTAAAAATCATTGCTAGTTCTAGTATTTCTAGTAAATTAATTTATATAAAATTAATATTAATAAATTAGTAGTAAAAAACTTTTTTAATAAAAAGCTTTTATTTGAATGCGCCAAAAAGAAGAAAATAAACTTTGAAGTAAATCAAACCCATCATTTTGTTACATTATAAAATTTTATATGATATAAAAGCTTGTCGCGAGAATTAATCTTCCGTCATCTTGGGGCGTCCGCCATATTGGGTATAGAATGACGTCACATAGTTTATCGTATTTTACTCGTCAAACCCTTTCATTTGATATCCGTGTTAAGGGGGTTGTGAAGAAAAAGGTGATCCGCCATCTTGGGACCTCCGCCATATTGAATTTCGAACGAGAATAGAAACACTATATTGCATTGTCACCGGACTTAAATACGTGTGCCAAATTTCAAAGCTTAGTTAGAAATAGTCGAAATTTTGATTGCAAGATTTGACCTAAACAAACAAACTAACATACAAACATTGCAAGTTAAATAAAAGCTTTTAAAAATAGGGATTCCGTGTCGTGTAAGGAAGGGTGTGCTTCCCTAGCTTCCATGAAAAACATGCCACTGATAAAATAAAATATTTACAGGGTTGCCAATCGCTTAATAATAATTATTGTGTTAATTTTGCGATTGTGGGAGTTACAGTGTCAAATTCAAATTATTTAATTATATGTGATGGTTAGGTAGATTTTGCCAACCGCGTTTGGAACCAACTGCCCGAATTTTTTTTGGGGGGGGGGACGCTCCCCCCCTGCGCCCCTCTGGGCCCGGCCCAGAAAACACACTGTTTATGTAAATGCAAAAATGACTTAATTTTTGTCAGAAGTATTTGGTTTATAAGACGACTTGACATATCTGAAAATAAAAATATAAGGTTCCAACAAACTGCAAATAACGAGGCAAATAATTTTATGCTTGAAAAATAGATTATAAACACTCCTACAAAGAACCGAAATTATTTTGTTGAATTCGCTTAAATGAAATTTTGTGCAGACCGATTGACTAGTTTTTTTACTAAATAACAGCAACTAAATTATAGTTATTAAGGTACTAAGGGTGTTATAAGGATAATAACGCACCGAGGTCGGCAGTATACTTCCCGAGGGCCTGTGGCCCGAGAGAATGTACGTCGACCGAGGGCGTCATTATCCTATAACATTCGTGCTGCCTTCAACGTTTAATGTCCTCCAAGTCTGTTATTTAATTAGAATTTTTTTTTTGACATTTACGATTTATTAATTTGACATCTATTATGTTCAGAACGATTTGATTTAAAAGAGAGTAAAAATCAAAATTGTTTGTAAACGCCGCCGTTGCATAGCAACGCATTTTGTTTGTCAATAACGCTATCATCATTTGCTTGTTTTGGGATGTGTTATAATTTTATAATGCCCTAGGGCGTTATTTTTCATTTAATGTATCTCAAAATAGGGTGGATATTGTAAAATAACAGACTTGTAGGACATTAATGTAATTAATTGCACTATGCTAAATTTTTAACAGTAAGTATTTGAATTAAAATTTTTCATTATAACAGTTTTCACTTACCTGTAAGATACTCGTGGCAGCAAAAATTTAAATAGAAGTTTAATAATAAACAAATTAGGAATACTACAAAGAACAGTCAGCACTTTTATACCGGCAGTTAGTGACAGATTTTTGGTTGTGATTTTAGAATGCCTTTCAGAGGGCATTATGATGCATATATTCTTATGACAAGAAAATGAACCAGAGATTCATCCTGGTTTCTTCATATGGAAAAGTAAGTTTTTATTTGTTCGCAAACTATGCGTTCTGGTACGATTTTAGTCAGACTACATGAAGTTCAAAGTAAAAAATTTCTCGGAAAACCATCGGCATACCGTTAGCTTGGGTATAATGTTACAACCACGTGAACCTGTTTTTGAACAAAGAATTTTTCCGCGTTTCCGAACAGGCAATTTCGAACATATTCCACCCTGGCGGTCTTCCTGCCAGGAAAATGTGGTGAAGTGACAGTTAGAGTTTAAAGAAGTTGGGATTTTTATAATCTATTGGTCTGAATGGAATTTAGAAACAAAAAGGGACAAAAGAACAAAAGGCAAAAAAGAACAATAGAACATATACAGAAAGAATAGAGAGAATTGGGGATTATAAAGTTAAGATACAGATCAAAAGTATGGAAATAAGTGGTTATCGTATAGGAAAGTATATGGCCAGGGGAAAGGTTGCCGGAAAATAGGCAACGCCTGCTATGGTAGGGCGTGTCTTATATCAAAAAGTATTGCGTTATGCTGTCTGATTCAAGTTATGTTGCGGGTTCACTGACTGAGTGTCGGAATTCCATATTTATTTATTCCATATCAAAATTAGGTTAAACCTCAAAACACAAATTTATAATTTGTCGTTTGTAAAGCGAAGATCGTGAGATAACTCAAGCGAGGCACAGACCTAAGCGGTGACGGTGGCGGTAGCGGTACTGTAGCGGTGGCGATCATATGGAGTATGGAGTATGGAATTAGCAGGAGGGTGGTCAAAAACCACAGCACTTAGGCCCCATTGGACTCCTTGTACATCCTCCTCTAGGCAGACACTCGCCTAGGCCTAGGCCTTCAACCAACCTAATCTTTCGTGGCGATCACATATAACACATATAGTTAAATAGTAATATTCACACTAACTCACTTCTTGGCGGCGATCAGACCAATATGATCACGTTCTACCGCGCGGCAACTTTGTGGTGGTGGCAAACATAGCAGGTTATATTTGGCCGCAGACCGCTCGCAGTAACGTTCAAAAATGATAGAGAAAACAACAGAAAAGTTGATTGCTCATGTAAGAACTATATACTTTATAATTTGAAGGTTCTAAATGTTCTTTGCGATCCATGTTGATTTCATGAACCCATATTTTTCTGTTTTTTTTCTCCTAAAATTTTTAGTAATAATTGAAAATAAATATAGTAAAATACTAACGTTTTGTCTTACTTTCACTCCTGCTCTATATCTATTAAAGTTGTGAGAATTATTTCTTCCCCCAAACACACCACTGTTAAGACAAAATGTTTTATAATCAATGCCACCGCCACTGCCACTGCTTCAGTTTGTTCGGATTTGTACCGCCTCATGATCGTAACTGCTCTTGCCACTGCTCTTGCCACCGCAACCGCCACTTAAAGAGGGGGATCGACCGAAACGGTGGCGATCGTGAGGCGGTTCGAACCTGAATACACTGAAGCGGTGGCGATAGCATTGATTATAAAACATTTCCTCATAACAGTTTGGGAGAAAAAACAATACTTCTCGCAAGTTTAAAAGATAAAGAGCAGGAGCGAAAATAAGATGTTAGTATTTTGCTATATATTTATTTTCAGTTATTACTAAAAATTTTTGGAGAAAAAAACCGAAAAATGTGGGTTCACGAGATCAACATGGATTGCAAAAAACATTTGGTTTCTTCAAATTATAAAGTATTTCGTAGCGACTCGCTTACTCTAGTAAGAAGATATGTGCGACTCGCCCACTCTGAAGTCTAGCAGCGGTAACCAAGTGACAACGGATCAGGGGGTCCAATTTGAATCGAAATTATTCCGAGAATTTTCAAAATTTTTGGGATTTCATAGAATTCGTACGACACCATAACATCCTTCCTCGAACGGAATGATTGAAAGGTTTAATAAATCTCTTAAAACTACTCTGAGAGCTAAAGCTTCTACACCACATTGGGTAGATAAACTTCCTATCATAGTATTAGCTCTCAGGACCATCCCTAAAGAAGATTTGCAATGTTCCTCCGCAGAACTCGTTCTTGGTCAAACTTTAAGACTACCAGGTGAATTTTTTATTAAATAATATACTTGTACGGATATTCCTTGTTTAATTACTAAATTACGTACTTCTTTTGATAATTTAACGTTCATTCCAACTTTTAACCATGTTAATTACAAATCATTCGTCAATTCAGGCATCTTGACTTGTAATTTTGTTTTCGTTCGGAAAGAACGTTTTAAGAAATCTTTTACTCCACTGCATGATGGGCCTTTTAAAGTGTTGTCCCGTACAGATAAATTGGTTACTTTTGTTAAAAGAACTAAAACCGTCACAGTAAATGTTGATAGAATTAAACCAGCATATTTATTGACAGACAAATGCGACGTCACTGTGCCACCTGTTAAGAAAGTACGTTTTGCCACCGATACTTTGATTGATTGATTGTTCTTTTAACGGAGGGGGTATGTGTAGCGACTCGCTTACTCTAGTAAGATGATTTGTGCGACTCGCCCACTCTGAAGTCTAGCAGCGGTAACCAAGAAAAGGAGAAAACAAAAATATATAATAACAGAATATAATTTTTAAAATAACAATATTTATTTTACAATATTAATTTTATAACAAAGAAAACTGAATATATATTCATAAACAAAATTGATTTTTAAAATTTATTATTGATATTACAGAGGCAAATATATCTATATATTTCATAGTTTTTTTATGAGCAATCAACTTTTCTCTTATTTCGTTGTTTTCTCTGTCATTTTTGAACGTTACTGCTAGCGGTCTGCTGCCAAATATAATCTGCTATGTTTGCCCCCCACCACAAAGTGGCCGCGCGGTTGAACGTGACCATATCGGTCTGACCGCCGGCAAGCCGTGGGTTAGTGTTAATGTGTGTTATATATGATCGCCACCGTTGCCGTAGCGCCATACCGCCAAGGCCGGCCCGATGGGCAGACGAGCCAGGTTGTCGCCTGGGGCGCTGGATCCTGGGGGGGCGCCAAAACGCAAAAGGCAAGTGATTTGCCGCAAGTCGGTTGTGGTTTCCGAATAATTAAACTTAAACAAAAGCACGTACTCCAAATAAGTCCGCCCCTGCCGGTAAGTGTGCTGGGTGATTGTGATTACAAAAAATCAAAGTAGTACCGCATGGCCGGCGCACAGTGATTGAAAATGGAAACAATTCGACCCTCGGGGCAATTTTAATCGTACAGCCATAATTTATTTTTTTTTCTCTTTGAAATTTGATGTATTTTATTGTAGAAGTGCGAAAAGTTAGATATTTAATTAGGTGTTTTCATAAATGGGCAACTTAGCCGACTATTGCAAAATCCCTGAGTTTCAGGGGTTCCGTCCCCCATATTAAAGGAGTTCAAGACCTCAAGTTTTGAAATCAACGACCCAATAAACCTACAAAATAACAAATCTGGAGATAAACTTATTGTTATTCAAGATTCTTATTCAGATAGTTGCAAAAACCCCTCAAAATAATTTCGGGATTCCATTCGTATTTTAAGGGCTCGGGACACCAATTTTTTAAATCACAACCCATAAATTCTAATTTAAGAATTTCCAAGGTGTATAATTTTCTAGGCTCTATGCTGCAATAGTCGGCTAACTTGCCCATTTATGAAAACACCTAATTAAATATCTAACTTCTCGCACTTGTATAATAAAGTACATCAAATTCCAAAGAGAATAAACAAAGAATTATGGCTGTACGATTAAAATTGCCCCGAGGGTCGAATTGTTTCCATTTTCCAACACTGTGCGGCGGTCGGCGGAGTACAAAGTTTGCGATGTGTCTAAGCAAATTGTTCAAATCAGTCTATTGTAGACATAAGGTTTGTTTTGGTTTTGAGAAATAACAGTCCTCGAATGTTAGGAACATGCGCAGTTAGTAAAACAGCTTGCGCAGTTACTAAAACAGAACACGTTTTACTAACTGCGCATGTTCCTGACATCCGAGGACTGTTATTTCTCAAAACCAAAACAAACCTATTGTGTTATAGTAAGACCGGTAGCCGCGGTAGCTTGTAACTTTACTAGTGTTCTTCGGGCTTTGCATATTAATAATTATAACGTACGTTAGTAATTAAAAATTAAATTTATTGTATTGTGTTGTATTTGTGACGTTCAATATTGATAATATTCAATAGTAATAGTGTATAGTAGAGTAGCAAATAATAAAAATGTAGTTCTGAAAGAAGCTGAAAAAAGTTTGGATTTAAGTAATTTTAATAAATGTTCCCTGACTTTTTTTTTATCAGTTTATAGTTTCTTTAAAGATTTTCCCTGTTTTCCAGAAAGTATACACCCTGATGATAATATTAATTTTAAAGACGTGTTACTAAAATTTGAATAATTTACCTAAGAAAGTATTGAAAATTGGGAAGGGGGGGCGCAAAACTTAGAACTGGCCTGGGGCGTGAAATTTCAATGGGCCAGACCTGGCCTCCGCCACCGTCACCGCTTAGGTCTGTGCCCCGCTGTCTTCAATGCACTCATGGATCCGGTTATACATAATAAGGCTCGGGAGATTTATCTCCGTGACGGTTAAATCAGGGTTGACTCTAGGTCAGCGCGAAACGATTTGTATGTAAGTATGACACAATACAGGGTGGCCCACGAAGTTTTGGCCAGTCGATATCTTGAAGACTATTTGAACTATAATTTTGAAATTTGGTGATTTTAAACAGTGGAATGCGGTGTCCATTCTTCGTATGAAAGGACTTTATTGCAACATCGCATTTCCGACCACTTGACATCAACTTCAAGTTTTTAAATTGGACACCCTGCATATTACTCCATTTTCTGTGAAGGCCTTTCTAATACAAATTCAACGATACCATAATTGTCAGGTTTTTTCGGCACTACAGTAAAGATAAAGAGGTTTTTATGAACATTTCTTTATTTTTATTTAAAAAACGTAGATAGCTTAGAAACAAAAAAGTATCCTACCAACAGAAGACATCGCACTTGTCAAGGGGTGTCAATCAGTATTAGTAGATTTGCTTTGTGCACAAGTAGTAGTATCAAGACTATTATACTTTTACATTTTACTTACGACGAATATGCTGCTCATATACGGCGAGTGTCGAAAAAATAGTAGGCGTGCTCTAGACTTGTACAGAGAACGTTTTCCCAACCGAAGAACTCCAAGTAAAGCCTATTCAAACAGAAGATAACGTAATTAATATTCTGGCTTATCGATAAATAAATTCCCATATCCCAACTCGATGTCTTGAGCAAAAATGTGGAATAAGTAGAACTACAATTCAGAGAGTATGAAAGAATCATAAATATCATCCTTTCAAAATACACTTAACGCAAGGTTTGACCCCTGCAGACCCTGAAAGAAGACTAAATTTTATTGCTGAAATGACAAGTAAAACTCGCATACCCAGATAGCATTTATTATTCCACGAATGTACATTTTGCATTCCCAATGTTCTAATTGCATTCTGTACTTGCCATGTATGTTCCCTCAACATTCCCATATAAATAATATTTTCACATGTACAATATGATTATACATACGATATAAATGGAATATACAGAAAAGTTTATGTTCACAGTCGCATATACTGTGTACACGTATCAGGGAACGTTCTTCGTATATGTGTTCATGTACATCGTATGGACATTCGTCAATGATTTTATCTGTATAATACAGGTATATTTTTTGTAGAAATATTTGCATCGCCCGAGCGCCGCGCCGATAGTAATATCATCAAAAGTTCAGCACTTTTAACTCGAACGCTGATATTGGTTCGATTTTTGAACTAATAAAAATAAACCTGCATCACAACTGATGAGACAGCAATGCTAGTTTTATAGTACCTATCTACCTACCTACAAAAATAATTATGATGTTTCTCTATCTATATAGATCTGGTTTAAGTACATTTATAATCATCCCCTGTGTGGTGTATGACGTTTTATAAATTTTAAATCGTTCGTCAATATTGTATATATGAAATATGTTTTAAATTTTGAATCCAGACTTTAGATTTATGATCGAATATTAAATTATAATGAATATGAAATATTAAATAATAGTGAATGAAATATTAAATAATAATGGATAATAATCCTTTTTTAATTTATGTACTGTATTCAATTAATTAGTAACTATCTCGGTAACTATCGGCATTTCTTAAGCAGGTAGTTCAGACTTAGAATGGTTATTTAATTACATTTTATCTTTTATATTTAGATTTCCGTTTTCCATGTCATTACAATCCGCTTGTAGAATTTTTGTAAATGCGCGCCACGGTCCTTAGATTAGTGCGCATGCTCATCGTGCTCTAGCAGACACGTCACGCTTCTGCTGTCAAATGTCGATTTCATTTTGTGTTTTGTTTTCCCGTGATTTATTAATTAGTAAATTAGTCCAAGTATACATTGATTGCATTGCAGTAAGTATTTTACAATTATTGTATACAATATAACTACCACATAGTTTTGTTGTCATTTGCAGATATTTTATATTTAGACACTAAAGTTTAATGTACATATTATACTAAGCATACCACCTATATTAGTTATAATAATTACGGCGTTTGTTGGTATCGATTTTTTGGAAAAAAAAACTGAGGTGGTCTTTCTAATGGTCTCGGTCCACGAAAAGGAAGCATTGTGGTCACCATTCAAACGGAAACAATTTGACTGATCACTGAAAAACAGGAGAAAACCCCCCAGAAACGTGGACACTTTACGGGGTGTTTAAATCTTATTTTCAAGAAGGTAGGTTCGATCTATTTCAATATTAAGGAGCTTTTGTTTATTTAAATCACAATCATTGGATTTGATTACAACGTACTAGTTGCGATAGGTATTTATTTGTAGTAATTTGCTTTATACCTATTTCAGAGGATTATAGAAGAGCTGCAATTAATTGAAAAGGGCAGAGATCACATCTGATGTAAGAGTGAACAAAAACAAATCAAAGGACTATGTACCAAAAAATACGTTATTGTTATATAATGATATCGAAGAACATATTGGAAGCCGTCGACTTCCCAAGAAATTTTGTCCGTACTAGAAGTTGAAAGAAGATATGTTCTTTTAATAACTCTGGTAGGCATTTAAAATCAAGTACTTACCTAAAATTTCGAATGTTCACTTGAACGAATTTCATAGGTATGAAAAAGAAAAATTAATAAAAGCCACACTTCGATTTAGGTGTAAAAACTTAAGTATTGTGGATATTTATTGTCAGCAAATGTGGCAATGAAGTGTTTAGGTATGCCTAAATCGATGTGTGGTTTTTATTAACTTTTCTTTTTCAGCTAAAATTCATTCAAGTGAACGTTCGAAACTTCAGGTACATTTAAAATCACAAGCATAAATATTTCCGAATTCCAAAAAAATATCTATTTTTGTAGGTAAAGGACACCGCATAAAACAAATGAAAAAGAGGGCACAGTCAAATGGGCTGAAAATACAGAATGTCTGAAAATGGCCAGTTTGAAAGGTCAAAGATCAGGAAGATCGGTACCCACTAATGTCATAGTTGAGAGTATTATGTGACGAGTTGTTTAATGTTGTTATTCATATTCATAAGACCGGAAATGCCGCAGGTTTCATGAATGAGGTGGTGATTTTTTTTAAGTTCCTATGCTTATTTTAAAGTGAGGGTGTGCATGTGTGTGTATGTGTGTAGTGGGGGGGGGTTGGTTACCGTGCGTGAGAGAGTGAAAGTGTGTTCCTATCAAAGAGTTGTAATGTATGAGCAGTGGACAGCGCGCAAACGGTGTGAGCATTCTCATCCTTCTCACACAGTTCGTTCTCTCTTTGTCGCACAGTACATGAGGGGCTGTGTTGCTTTGTAAAACAGAGTGGAGAACAAAGGAGAGGGTACGAGGTGTGCGACAAGGACAAGGATGCTCGCGCCGTCCAGCAAATCAACGGCTTATTTCCTCTAGTCAGAACTCTTTGGTTTATATGTGCAAATACATTAGAATAACAACATTAAACAAATCCTCGTCATAATATGATACTCTCAACTATGACAGCAGGTACTGATACTCCTGATCTTTGACCTTTCATATCTCAAAAACTGGCGATTTTCAGATATTGTGCCCATGAAAACTTTTGATCAGGATATTATGAAGTACAACATACTACATTTTCAGCCCATTTGACTTTACCTTCTTTTCCATTTATTTTGTGCCTGCCGTGTCCTTTATGATAATATCAATTTGTTTAATTTATGTTTGATCAGTTTTATTTTTTCTGTAAGATCTTTGTAAGATGTTTTTATATTTTTCAACTTTATCATGGCCAGTTTTTAAAGAGAAATAAGTACCTATTCAAATATAATACAATGTATTTTCTTTTGTAGTTGGACTAGCACGTGTATCTCCTCCGCTGGACAGGAAGGAAATACCTTCTCCTAAAAATTGGAAAAGCCAAAAGAAAGTATTCAGCCAGTAGGATTAGTCACAGATGATGTGTTGAGAATGAAAAGTGGACTTTCGCAATTACAAGTATCACCATCGGCAACACCTGGACACTGGTTTTGAAAATGTAAGCCCTCCAATTTTTACTATTTTTTATTTATTGACAAAAAAATTCGTTATAGTAAAATATGACAGTTCATAAGTTGCAAAGAAAATTTTTTTGTTAAAAAAAATCTCAATTGAAATTTTTATTGTTGCAATTCATTTTTGTAACAAAAAACCGCTGCCCAAGGAATCACTACTTCCACATCCAGATTCTCTATCCAAGTCACTCACAACGAAAAAACTTTGTATGTGAAAATAATTGTTTATGGAACTTTAATAATATTATATTTGAAATCCTCTACCCCAAAAACCCATAAAACGATACCTTACATCGGTAGTGGGGTGGGGGTGGTGATAGGCGGGTGGTAGTGGGGGGTGGATGAAGTAAAAAAATATTTTGAGATTTCTGGTTCCTGTACATGCACTAAATCACATTTTTTTTTCATCCCCTTTAATAAGGAAGTGGGGGTGGCAATGGGGGTGGCTAATGCCAAAAATTTTTTTGAGACCTCAGCTTCTCTTGTATATACTAAATACCAATTTTATTGACTCTTACCTGCTTGATTTACCCATTTACCCCAAATTTACCCCAATTTACCCCCCAACCCTTCGACGGAACAAGATGAAAATATAATCTAGTTCTAGATCTCGTTAAAGTACATATGTGTACCAAATTTCAAGTCAATATCTCAAACGGTTCCAGAGTAAACGTGCGCACGAAAAAAAGTTACAGACAGGCAGACAGACAGACCGACAGACAGACAGACCGACAGACAGAATTTTTTTTTTTCGCTCAAACTTAAAATCTCGACGTTTCATGACATGTTAAGCCTATGTTTTAAAAATTTTTTTGTCGTTACTATACTTCCACTGGACGTGGAAGTAAAATAAAAATATATTTAAAGTAACAACTGTTTTATTTATACCACTTCCTAAATAAAATCATGTTTTGTTCTTGGCAATTTAAAACACGATTTGAAATAGATAAAACTTTAAGGTAAAACTAATATGATCATTAGATTTTTTCATAAATAACACGTTAAATATGATTTTTAAGCTGAAGTTTTAGAGTGATAAATGTTTGATCCATTTTAAAATGGTTTTTAACAGATCTTATTAACGTAAAACTATTTTTTTTTACATATATTCTTGGACCTTTGTAAAGTATTGTTATAGCAAATACAGTTTTATTTAAGTTTATTTAGCATTTGTATGCTCCATTCAATAAAATTTGATGAATAAAACATTTGACTTTAGTTGAAAACTAATGGTAAAAACAAATTTTCTGTGCATATATTCCACATTTACTTACATAATATTCTTCACAAGGAATGTGAAATGTGGAAAATTAGAATAAGTACCTAATAATTGACTGTAACAATTAAACTTTAAAATTAGATATTGGATTTATTATATGCAAGTACTTCACTCATATCGTGTATTCTCTTGAGTTTAATTATTATAATAATTTATTATTTGCTGTATCATAGATGAGTCGCTGCGTCATACTGAACATATTCAGAATGAAGCAGCGACTCATCAATGATTACAATAAGTAATAAATTATTATAATAATTAAACTCTGAAGAAAATACTTGGCATGAGTGAAGTACTTATAGCTGCCACTGATACATAATGTTCATTCCTACAATATACATGCATCATAGATTTATGATCCATGTGTAACATACCAGGCACCTACGGTTTAATTCCTACGAAGGTAGTACTCATATACCGTGAACATGCAGTGTACATTGTGAATGTAGGATGGACCTTCCTCCTTTATACCTCATGTATCTATCAGTATATCAATATACGTTTCTGGTTCATATCAAGTTCCGTTTTGGTCTATGGGTACGTTTTAGGAATCTTACTCGTATATCGAGAGGCGGTCATCTGTACGTCTCTCTGACATTCAGATTTTCTACATGGAATACAAAATGAATATTCATTCTTAGTTCCATGGGTACATAAAGTACATTCCGAGCACATGCTCTGAATGTAAAAATGCTATCTGGGTATGACCCATTATTTTTAAATAAAATATGATGAAAGTTGGTTTCACAACAACGGTACCGCTAATCGACACAATTGTCACTACTGGTCGGCTGAAAATCCAAAATGGATGCGAGAAACTAATTTCCAGATAATATGGGGTGGTGCGGTTTATTCAACGGCCGCTTGATTGGGCCGTATATGTATGAAGGAACTTTGACCGGCGTAAGGTATTTAGATATTCTCCAGAACATACTCCCCGCTTTACTTGAAGATATTCCCTTAAACGAGAGAGAGACGATGTGGTGGCAGCAAGATGGTGCACCTCTTCATTATGCCCGGCAAGTTACGATACACTTTCCGTGAAAAATGGATTGGGCGAAATGGTACAATACATTGGCAGCTCGTTCCCCAGATATGACATCTTTAGATTTCTTCCTCTGGGGATATTTAAAAGGTTTGGTTTATTTTACACAGCCTACAGATTTAGACGATTTGCAAAACAAAATCAGAGCAGCATGCCAAACTGTTACACCAGAAATGATTAGAGCAGCATGCACTAGAAATCTTTTAACAAGATTTGAGCATTGCCTTACTGAAGATGGACATCAATTTGAGCATGAACTGTAAGGATTTTTCTACTTATTTTGTTTTGTTTTTTAATTATACTGATGTTCTTTAATAAAATTTTTAAAAAATCCGTCCATTCATTTTACAGCTCATTTTGTCGCCGTTTCACACAAAAACGCTGACAAATATGGTATCGTTGAATTTGTATTAGAAAGGCCTTCACAAAAAAGAGGTAATATACAGGGTGTCCCATTTAAAAATTTGAAGCTGATGTCACGTGATAGAAAATGCGATGTTGTAACAAAGTCTTTTTATACCAAAAATGGACACCGCATTCCACTGTTTAAAATCACTAAATTTCAAAATTGTAGTTCAAATAGTTGTCGAGATATCGACTGGCCAAAACTTCGTGGTATATCTTACCTTGTACTTTTTTTTAGAGAATTCTGTATTATCCAAAGTTAATATGGTCATAAACTTTACGACATTATGAAATTCGCTAAAAAAAGTACAAGGTAAGATATATTGTGTCGTACTTGCATAGAAATATTTCCGCGCTAACCTAGAGCCAACCCTGGTTTTTTTGTGCCCACGTTTACTCTGGAACCGTTTAAGACATCGACTTGAAATTTGGTACACGTATGTACTTTAACGGGATCTATAACTTTAACGGGATCTAGAACTAGAACTAGAACTAGAATCTAGAACTATCTTATTCCGTCGAAGGGTTGGGTGGTAAAATGGTGTAAATGGGCAGTAAATAGGTAAATCAAGCAGGTAAGAGTTCATAAAATTGGTATTTAGTGTATACAAGAGAAGCTAAGGGTTCAAAAAATTTTTTGGCGTTAGCCACCCACATTACCACCCCTACCTTTATTAAATGGGATGAAAAAAATTGTGATTTAGTGTGTATACAAGAACCAAAAGCCTCAAAATATTTTTTACTTCATCCACCCCCACTACCACCTCCCTATCACCACCCCCACTCCACTACCGTGTGGGATATCGTTTTATGGGTTTTTGAGGTAGACGATTTCAAATATGATATTATTAAAGTTCTATAAATAATTATTTCCACATACAAAATTTTTTCGTTATGAGAGACTTGGATAGAAAATCTGGATGTGGAAGTAGTGATTACTTGGGCAGCGGTTTTTTTCACTATTACCATAAACATATGTTTTACGCTATAAATATAATGAAAAGAAGTCGTAGAAAAATAGTATGTATGACACGGTTGAGAGAGGCTAAGACTATTACAAGAATACAATCTTGGCGTTCGGGCTATAATAGTAGTTTTCTCAGCATTGATCTATATTACACTCTTTTTTTACAACTGTTAAAATACTCTACCATTTTTAAGGGGGTGGGGGTGGATAAAGTTGGTTCTTGTACACACACTAAATGACAATTTTATTTTTTTACCCTCTTTAATAATGGAGTGGGGGTTGTTAATGGGGGTGAATAAAAAAAAAAAAAATTTGAGACCTTAACTTCTCTTATATACCTATACTAAATACTAATTTTATGGACTCTTACTTGCTCGATTTACCTATTTACCCCCAAACCCTTCAACGGAATAAGATCAAGATAAAATCTAGTTCCAGATTTCGTTAAAATAGATACGTGTACCAAATTTCAAATCAATATCTTAAACGGTTCCAGAGTAATCGTGCGCACAAAAAAAAGTTACAGGCAGACCGACAGACAGATTTTTTTTTGCTCAAACTTGAAATCTCGACGTTTCATGACATTCTAAACCTACTTCAATAATAAAAAGTTTCAAGAATTTTTTTGTCAATACTATAATACTTCCACTGGATGTGGAAGTAATACGTTTCAATTCGTTATTTACTTATTTTTACACAACTATGAAATTATAATTCTATAAACAATAAATCATGGTATTGTTGTAAACAATGAAATATTTCATTATATAATTATGCACCTTTATCTCTGAACGGGAAACTGCGGTTTTCTTATAAATGCACAACTTATTACTGTTATCAGTATTCAATAGTTAACATTTAGAAAACGTAGTAATATTGAAGTTTTCTGAAACGTTGAACAGAGTTGCCGAAATGCTTTTTTAAGTTTTGGGTTAGTTTCATTATTATTGAAGATATGAATTTTTGTGTAAAATACTAAATAAAATAATATAGATTTAAAATTTCAGAAAGTTGTTAATTCTAATTTCCCTTCTGCAACCATAAGTACTTGTTTTAGTAGGACTGTACATTCTTTAGAATCGATGTCCTACTGTCCTTAAAAGAGAGGTAAAGAACGTTAAAATGTACTGCTTGTAAAACTAATTCAGTAATCAGAGAGCACATGCACCATTGTTTTTTATACCAGCTAATCAGCTGTTGCTGTCTTAAGAGCGATCCGGAGTGCGATGAGATCACCAGGTTTCTATTTCTATTACTTTAAATTATACCTCACATCAGAACATTAGCTAGATATCTATGGTTTCCGTGACGTCAATATTTTATCTCTCTTGCTCATATACGCTACCGTATAAGACGACCTTGTTTATATTTACCTGCACAGAATTTGCTGCAGCGAGAATAGGCGTATCATCAACGGATATTTATTATAGTAATAAAATAAAATATTTTACACTGAAGACATTATTTTAACAAATAAATAAATCAAAAATGGATAAATAAATATATTACTTAGTTTCTTTTTTTTTAACACACTTATATTAGTTTGACTTGTAAATATGATATAAAAATCTTACATTTCGATGTTCACTCACTTCCAAATAACATCTCAGATCAAATTGAAATTTGGTATGTGTACATGGTTCCCATGGCAATATAATAACAATAATAATATTTATTTTCCTCTTAGACAAATACATATTTTTATAGGAATAGTCCAGGTAGTGCTTACAAACTATAACTTACGCCAATTCTGATAATTTTCAAAAAATTCTCCTAATGTATAACAACACTTATTTAACAAGTATTTGTTCAAGTTAATTTTGAAAGATCTCAAATGTCTAATATACCTTTAACACTTTTATATCACGGAAATTCAAGATGGCGGCTCTAACATGGTGGACGATTTTGCCGCGTATGATCCGATATCTGGAGGTTTTCAGGACCGCGAATTAAGAATTTTGTCAAAAATTTAAAATCCAAGAAGGCGAACCAATTTGGCGTGTATGTTCCGATTCGACTCAAAATCCGTCTGTGGGGGTTTCAGGACCGCGACTTACGAATTTTTAGTAAGAAATTAAAAATTTCAGATGGCGTACCAACTTGGCGTGTATGATGTTATTCGACTCCAAATCCGTCTGCGGGGGTTTTCAGGATCGCGAATTACGGGTTTTTAATCAGAAATGAAAAATTCAAGATAGCGGTATCAATATAGTGGACGAGTTTTTCGTCATTTATGGTTCTATTCGACTCAAAATTAATATGTGGGGATTTTCGGACACGCGGATTACGAATTTTTGGTTAAAATTCAGACATCAAAATGGCGGACGAATTATTAAATATGGTCCTATTCGACTCAAAATTAATATCCGGGGGTTTTAGGGGACGCAGATTACGAATTTTGGGCAAAATTCGGAAATCAAAATGGAGGCGTCAAGATGAGAAACGAATTTTGTTATTTATGGTCTTATTGGACTCAAAATCGACACCCGGAGGTTTTCATTAAAAAGAATAAAATGTAAGTTAATAATATATTATTCAAGGAGCGGTAATATAGGCAATAACTCACCCAGATGAAAGTTTACAACACGAGCCGTAGGCGAGTGCTGTAATTCATCAAGTGAGTTATTACCATTACCACAAGTTGAATACTATACTTTATCTACGATTGTAACAATAAATATTAAATATTAAATTGAGAAAATTTGGTTTAAATCACTTCAGTTTGTTTATTAATAAAATTAACTTTAAAATTTAATTTAAATGTTGTCTTCAAAGATTTAGCCAACTTTAAGCGGAGGTAGAATGTGATTTTTAATCGAAATAGTGCATAAACTGCTTGTAGACAAAAAATCAGCTTTGTAGATTAATATTACAGGGCGGAAAATGCAAAACTTCTCCGCAAACTGAAATAGCCCGGAGCGCATATTCGGTTAAAAGTCTTGTTTTTATGTTAGAGAAAAAAAATTAAAAAGCGTCGGAAACCTCAATCAATTCTCTTAACATAAGCTGTCTACAAATTTTTCGAAAAAAAACGATAATTATCGAGATAGTCGAGGAAATGTAAGATATTACACGTTTTCCTATAGAGTGTAGTAAGTCTTAAAAAAATAATTTTTCTCAGAAACCTTTGTCTTGAACGGAGCGTCAAAGTAGTACATGATATTAAGTGAACGTTGTATATGAGATCGATTTCAGTTAATTACCGATTAATTACGGTGACAAAATGGAGAAATTTTACCGAAAAAAAAAAGTCCCAAATTCCGCCGCCTCTAATTCCTTCATTTTTGTCGGAATTCAAAAAATAAAGAAAGGAGTTTTAGCAAAGTTAATTCTATTTAAGTTAACTAGAGTAGTATATTGGCGTAGGAGCCAAGATTAAAAAGTTGCCGACTGTAGAAGCTCAAAATTTGCGATTTTTTGCCGTACATGGCCAACATTTCAGTAGTTATCTCCGAAACGAAAAAAAAAAAATCAAAATTCTGTTAGTAGCAAAAGATTCGTAATGGAAAATACTCGTGTGGCCTTGTTTTTTATTTCGAGATATCTGAGAAAAATAGTAAAAAACAGCTTACATTTCGGAGTCGAAAAATTGCAAAAACATGTAATCTTGACACGTTCATATTTTTCGAAAAACACTATTGGGACGGCAGTACGATGTCGCGACGTAAAGAGGGAGTCTTCCAAATAAACCTGATCGTAAATTGCACGACGAAATTCGAAAATTCGGCTCGGCACGAACGAATCAAAAGTAGCATTTTGTGACATTTCAGAAAATCTTTATAGATATTAACGCGAATAATAATCTGGCTCCTCCTTCGTTTGTTGCGCGTTACGTCGATTGGACAGGCTAGGCATGAAAATAAAGGTGATTGGCTCTGTACCTAGTGAGTTATAATAACTCACGCTGTTTGTTTATGGATACTATTTATTGATCAAAAGCAGTTCATTAATTAGTATGTAACCTAACAAGAGTAGATAAAAAATATTTTATAACCCTCGACCCAAAAAGGAGGTATTATACTCTTGACTCGTATATGTTTGCATATATACATGCCTGTCTGCCTGTCTGTCTGTAGCTTCATATGTCTTCAACGGGTGATCCGATTTTGATTGTGTTTTCTTTATCTGAAAGATATTTTGTAGAGAAGATTATAGGCTAATTAGATTTTATGTTTTTCTCCATTTTGAATCAGCCATATTTAATTTCTCTACAAATTATCCGATTTAAGTTAAATTGAAAATGTGCAGACAATTATGAATGCCGAATATGATTTCGGTTCCATTTTGATTCTACCATCTCGGATCGGCCCTTTAGAACTAGTATTATCAGATTTATTGGTCGGGGGTTTTTAAAAATTTCCAATTGTACTTGTTAAAAAATACACTTATTTAAAAAAAATCAATAAAAACTTAAAAATAATTAAAAATGCAATAAAAAGTATAAAATAACTGTTTGGATTTATCACAGTATTGTTGGAATATATGTCATTAAACATAAAAGTGTGGCGCGTCGAAAAACTCTTCAAACAGATTAACTGTTTTCAGCATCCCACACTTTTATTTTTAGTTACATAAATTCTAGCAATACCGTGATAGCTCAGACCCAAACATTTATTTTACTTCCACGTCCAGTGGAAGTATAGTAACGACAAAAAAATTTTTAAAAATTTTTATTGTAAAAATAGGCTTAAAATGTCATGAAACGTCGAGATTTTAAGTTTGAGCGAAAAAGAAATTTCTGTCTGTCGGTCTGTCTCTGTAACTTTTTTTTGTGCGCACGTTTACTCTGGAACCGTTTAAGATATTGACTTGAAATTTGGTACACATATGTACTTTAACGAGATCTAGAACTAGATTATATTTTCATCTTGTTCCGTCGAAGGGTTGGGGGGTAAATTTGGGTAAATTTGGGGTAAATAGGTCAATCAAGCAGGTAAGAGTCCATAAAATTGGTATTTAGTATATACAAGAGAAGCTAAGGTCTCAAAAAAATGTTTGGCATTAGCCACCCCCATTAAAACCCCCACCCCCTTATTAAAGGGGATGAAAAAAAATTGTGATTTAGTGTATGTACAGGAACCAGAAACCTCAAAATATTTTTTTACTTCATCCACCCCCCACTATCACCCCCCATCACCACCCCTCACCCCACTACCGATGTGGGGTATCGTTTTATGGGTTTTTGGGGTAGAGGATTTCAAATATTATATTATTAAAGTTCCATAAACATTTATTTTCACATACAAAATTTTTTCGTTGTGAGTGACTTGGATACAGAATCTGGATGTGGAAGTAGTGATTCCTTGGGCAGCGGTTTTTACTTTTAAGTGCATTCTTATTGATTTTTTGTTGATCTTTTTTGCTTTCTATTGAAATGGATACATACATACCAGCTGTGGTTTTCGGCGTTAAGTTAGTTAGTGTGAGAATCTTTTGTACTCGTGTGATATTTTTCAGTATTTATTGTTATAGTTCAGTATTTATTGTTATAATCATTTTGTGTAAATATAAAACTGTGATATTCTGACACTTATAATTTTTAATTTTTTGTGCGCACGCTCGGAGTTCTTTTAGTTTTATGTGACTTTTTCGTAATTAAGTTTTCAGTTGGTGTACTTAGTCTGTATAGTAATTGTTACCGTGCTACCCTTTTCATATAAATTGCAAAATTTTACTTGAAACTGTGTATTTTCTACAAAAATTCAGATATTGGGATTAATAAAAAAATACATTTTTGAGAATAGATTGAGCTTTGGAACAGAGCACAAGAAAACCTGACCAAGTTTCCTAATTACTCCACAGTGTGTTTAGAAATTAGATCATCAAAACATAATTTTGATTCTCCGGGTGTAATAAGTTGCAAAAAATAATTTTTTCAAAATTGAAAGGGCACGAGATATCTATGATGAATTTCTTTAGAACATGACCAAAAAATAATTAAAATCGGTGAAATATTAAAAAAAAATTATTGAATAACAAAAGTTTTGCACTATTCAGGTGGCCGTTTTTTTGCCGGTGAGTGTATTAAAAAATGGGACGTCTTACTAAAAGGCAGGCTGATATCAAACGTCGAAATCTAACTTTGTCAGCTGAAAGGAAAAATCGCAGGAGAGCTAAATTACGGTAAGTTTTACAAAATTAAAAGGGATTTATTTAAAAATTCCTTTTTATTATTATTAACAGTAATCCAACAAAACTATTTTTGCTTTGAATCTAATTAAAAAAATTAAACTCATCGTATTAATTATACTTGCTGATCTTTAAAAGATACGTAACACACATTTTTGAACTGTCCTCCTCGTGTTACCTGTTGGTTATGTCTGCGAGTGGTTTTCTTTTTTAGTATTCACTATCACTAATTAGAGAACTGGTTCTGTTTATATCAGAATAGGATGAAACCACAGTGCATGCCTTTGTTTCCTCTCCTCTTTTATTAAATACAGACCTATAATCAATAAATCTGGAGAAGTAAAAAATAATTTAGCTTTCAGCGAAGAAATAAATATATTACAAACAATAATGGCCTGCTACCTAGAACTGACTTACTAAAATTTGCAAATTGCAAGTTATTCTAAAACACCCTGTATATTATACAGCAATATTTTTTAGGATCGGAGCAGACATTCTTCATAAGAAAAGAATGCAACTCGAAGTATTTCTTAATTTCATGAGGAGGACAGTTCAAAAAGTGTGTTACGTATCTTACTTTTAAAGATCAGCAAGTATTAATAATAATAATTAATACAATGGGTTTAATTTCTTTTAATTAGCTTCAAAGCAAAAATAGTTTTGTTGGATTACTGTTAATAATAATAATAATAAAAAGTAATTTTTAATTAAATCCCTTTTAATTTTGTAAAACTTACCGTAAGTTAGTTCTGCTGCGATTTTTCCTTTTAGATGACAAGTTAGAGTTCGACGTTTGGTGTCAGTCTGCCTTTTAGTAAGACGTCCCATTTTTTTAATATAATCAACTAGCACGGTAACAATTACCTATACAGATTAAGTACACCAACTGGAAACTTAATTACGAAAAAGTCACATAAAACTAAAAGAACACCGAGCGTATGCACAAAAAATTAAAAACTATAATTGTCAGAATATTACAGTCTTTATATTTACACATAATGATTATAACAATAAATACTGAACTATAACAAAAATACTGAAAAATATCACACTAACTAAATTAACGTCGCCAGCCGTCGGAAAACCACAGCTGGTTAGTACGTAAGAATTGCAATATAAAACAAAAAAGATCGGTTTTATTGCTTTATTGAAGAGGCGCCCTTGATATACGGGCGCCTCTGTAGCAGGCAAACCTGCAGCGTCCTTGGAGAGAGAGCGGTAGATGAAATAGAATATGAAATTGTACAAATTAATTATAGCGGCATTTTTAAATCTTAAATCACTACCTGAGTGCATAGGGTTGATTTTATTTTACTTCTACAATGTATCTATAATCAGGGGCGGACTAACCGGGTGCGGGGCCCTGGGCTATTAATGCTTTGGGGCCTCTCCCACCTCATACGATAGCATTTTTTTTGAGATCAGGTCAGATCACGCACCACCAAGACACGTTTCACTTTATTTTGGCTAAATACTGAACAAAACTATAATAATAATAGCGAGTAGCTGCATTACACTGGGCCTTTGTTGTGACTGGTCAAATCCAGATGCATACAGTGGCGCAAAGACTGTGGATTGCGATGCGGAAGCAGACAAGAGCAAAAAATGTTATATTTTTATATTTATTACAGAGGAAACTTTCCATATTTGTAAAAGTCATGTATGCACTTATGCACTTATTGTATGCACAACTTTTACAGACTTTTATCAAATATGGAAAGTTTCCTGGACCCATCTCTGATTTAATATTTATAGCGTCAATGAGATCACAGAGCATAGTCATAATCATATCATATTTGATTTTTAAGTCCGTTTTCAGCGTTCGGGGGCCCCTTTACTATCCGGGGCCCTGGGCTTAAGCTCCTAAAGCCCCCCCTTTAGTCCGGCCCTGTCTATAATGTATAAAAACCATAATGTTTTTGTTTGTGAATGAATAGAAAGACATTAGATTTGACGTGAAAGTTAAGTTATTTTCGATTATAAAATTAGTGTAAAATTCGTGCAAAGTTTAGTGATATTGAAATTAATTTAGTTAAAGTATAGTATGAGAAATTCCCTTTTCTGTCTCTCGAAGTACCTTTCCTACTTCTGATATTACAACTAAAATTAAACAGTGGTTGAAGCCATACATGGATTTGGTAAGATATTTATATTATTTTAAATTAGATTACAGTCCTATAAAATACGGTATTTAGTTTGAAATCAGCGTAGATTCGCAACATCAACGTTGTGCTCATAGTTAGATTCACCCTCTTAGGATCCCATTTTCATCAAATTATGTAATTTTGAAAATGTTCTTTTCTACCATACCATCAAAAGTGGATCTGTTAAAAGTATACAACCGAAGTTAAATTATTTTTAATAATTTTTTTGGGTTGACTCAGGGTGAGTTGTATCAACTAGGTTCACACCAAGTTCAGCTTAATCCGATATCTTGGATCAAGCTGAACTTGCCTTGAACTTAGTTGGTACAACTCGTCCTCACTCTTTTAAAATTTCATTCTTATCAAATCCGAATTATACTATCTTGAGAATGCTATTTTCTATAATACTGAAAAATACGGAAATTTTAAAAACTTTTGGCAATCGTTACGTGGGATGTCTCACCCTCTTAAAATCATTTGCTGTCTTGGGAATGCTCTTTTCTATCACCCTTTAAGGTTTGAAAGTGTTAAAAGTTTTTTTTAACTCTGTTTTTTTACTAAATCCTAATTATCCTATCTTGGAAATGCTCTTTTCCAACACCCCATAAAATATGAAAGTGTTAAAAACTTTCTTACAATAGTTATTTTATTTTTAGATAGTTTTAAAGGTATTTCACCCTCTTAACCTCTGTTTTTCACTAAATCCCAATTATGCTATCTTGGAAATGCTCTCTTTTATCATCCAATTAAATATGAAAGTGTTAAAAACTTTTCTACAATAGTTATATTATTTCAGATAATTTGTGGGGTGCTTCGCCCTCTTAAACCCTGTTCTTCATTGAATCCCAATTAGGCTATCTTGAAGATGCTCTCTTCTATCACCCCCTAAAATATGAGCGTTAAAAACTTCTATCTTGAAGATGCTGTCTTCTACCACTCCCTAAAATCTGAGTGTTAAATTTTTTTTACAATAGTTATATTATTTTTAGATAGTTTTTTGGGTGTTTCGCCCTCTTAAACTCTGTTTCTCATCAAATCCCAATTATGATATCTTGGAAATGCCCTTTTCTATCACCCCATAGAATATGAAGGTGTTAAAAACTTTTTTCTACGATTGTGCTGAAAGTCAAATTTTCTAACTTCAAAATGAGTGCAGAAAATATCACTTTGCCGCACGCCGTGCGGCAAAGAATTTGTCACACACATTGATTACATCTCCACGCACCGGAATAAAATAGTGTGTTTACCTTAAATAATTTTATATTACTTACTGGTAATAACAATTAAATTCTATAAATGTACATTAATTACACATGAATTGCAATTATAAAGTCAAATTTTCTTACTTCAGAATGACAGCGGAAAATGTCACTTTAAATAAAATCTGACAAGCAGCAAATTTAAAATTTTGGAAAGACTTTAAAAAGGGAAATAACTTCACAACCGTAGAAAAAATAGTATGTAACACATGTGTGGCAAGCTTCATTGCAAAACTCGTATGATAGGAACACTCGCTGCGCTCGTGTTCCTACTTTCATACATCGTTTTGCAATGAAGCCCTTGCCACACTTCTATTACAATCTACTATTCCACAATAGTTATATTATTTTGAAATAATTTTGGGGGTACTTCGCCCTTTTAAACCCTGTTCTTCATTAAATTCCAATTATGCTATCTTGAAGATGCTCTCTTCTATCACTCCCTAAAATGTGAGTGTTAAATTTTTTTACAATAGTTGTATTATTTTTAGATAGTTTCTTTGGGTGTTTCTCCCTCTTAAACTCCGTTTTTCATTAAATCCCAATTACGCTATCTTGAAAATGCTCTTTTCTATCACCCTATAATAAAAGTGTTAAAAACTTTTTTAAACAGTTATTTTATTTTAAGATAGTTTTTAGGGTATTTCACCCTCTTAAACTCTGTTTTTCATTAAATCCCAATAAAGATATCTTGGAAAGGCTTTTTTTTATCACCCCATAAAATATGAAAGTGCTAAAAACTTTTTTACAATATTTATATTATTTATAGATAGTTTTTGGGTTGTTTTGCCCTCTTAAATACTGTTCCTCATTAAATCCCAACTGCTATCTTGGAAATGCTCTTTTCTATCACGCCATAAATTGTGAAAATGTTAAGAACTTTTAATAATGGTTTTATTACACAGCCCCACAAAAAAAAAGTGGTCTGTCCGACGGACTAGACTAGTGTATCCGTATGTATTTGGACCCGCTGAAACCGAATCCGAAGTCAGAATTGGCAGATTGGCTCGCTTTTCACCCCCAACCCCAAAAAACACCCCTCCAAGAAAATGGTTTGTCCGGCGGACCAGACCAGTATATTCTTATGTATTTGGACCTGCTGAAACTGAATCCGAAGTCAGAATTGTCAGATTGGCTCGTGTTTCACCCCCAACCCCAAAAACACCCCCAAAACAAAAACAAAGTGGTCTGTCCGGCGGACTATACCAGTATATGCATATGTATTTTGACCCGCTGAATACGGAATCAAAGTTAGAATTGACAGATTTGTCCGACGGACCAGACCAGTGTATTATTATGTATTTGGACCTGCTGAAATTGAATCTGATGTCAGAATTGTCAGACTGGCTCGTTTCACCCCCAACCCCAAAAAACACCCCCAAAACAAAAACAAAGTGGTCTGTCCGGCAGACTATACCAGTGCATCCTTACCAAATACATAAGGATACAGTGGTATGGTCCGCCGGAAGGGTGTTTTTTAGGGTTAGGTGTGAAATACGAGCAAATATGACAATTTTGACTTCGAATTCGGATTCAGCAGGTCAAATTGCATAAGGATCCACTGGTATAGTCCGCCGAACAGACCACTTTGTTTTTGTTTTGGGGATGTTTTTTGGGGTTGGGGGTGAAAAACGAGCCAGTCTCACAATTCTGTCATCAGATTCGGTTTCAGCAGGTCCAAATACATAAGAATACACTGGTCTAGTTCGTCGGACAAACCATTTTTTGGAGGGTGTGTTTTTTGGGGTTAGGGGTGAAAAACGAGCCAATCCTTCAATTCTAACTTCGAATTCGGATTCAGCAGGTCAAAATACATAAGGATACCTTGGTATAGTCCGCCGGACAGACTACTTTGTTTTTGTTTTGGGGGTGTTTTTTGGGGTTGGGGGTGAAAAACGAGCGAAACTGACAATTCTGACTGCGGATTCGGTTTCAGCAGGTCCAAATACATAAGAATACACTGATCTGGTCCGCCGGACAGACCATTTTTTTGGGGGAGTGTTTTTTGGGGTTGGGGGTGAAAAACGAGCCAATCTGATAATTCTGACTTCGGATTCGGATTCAGCGGGTCCAAATACATACGGATACATTAGTCTGGTCCGCCGAACAGACCACTTTTTTTTTGTGGGGCTGTGTTATTTTTAGTTAGTTTTGAAGTGTCTCACCCTCTTAAATCCTGTTGAATTATTAAATTCCAAATATGCTTTCTTGGAAACGCTCTTTTCTATCACCCCATAAAATATGAAAGTGTTAAAAAAAAATTTACAATAGTTATATTATTTTTAGTTAGTTTTTGGGATGTTTCACCCTCTGAAACTCTGCTTTTCATTAAATCCCAATTATGCTATCTTGGAAATGCTCTTTTCTATCACCCCATAAATTATGCTGCTATAGAACATCCCAGAATCGACCTTTTACAATTGGTGTATTATTTTTAAATAGTTTTTGGAGTGTCTCACCCTCTTAAATCTTGTTTTTCGTTAAACTCCAATTATGTTATCTCAGAAATGATCTCTTCTATCACCCCATAAAATATGAAAGTATTAAAAACTTTTTTATAATATTTATATTATTACTTCCACGTCCAGTGGAAGTATAAGTAACGACAAAAAAATTTTAAAAAATTTTTATTGTTCAAATAGGCTTAGAAAGTCACGAAACGTCGAGATTTTAAGTTTGAGCGAAAAAAAAAATATTTGTCTGTCGGTCTGTCTGTAACTTTTTTTGTGCGCACGTTTACTCTGGAACCGTTTGAGATATTGACTTGAAATTTGGTACACATATGTACTTTAACGAGATCTAGAACTAGATTATATTTTCATCTTGTCCCGTCGAAGGGTTGGGGGGTAAATTGGGGTAAATTTGGGGAAAATAGATAAATCAAGCAGGTAAGAGCTCATAAAATTGGTATTTAGTATATACAAGAGAAGCTGAGGTCTCAAAAAAAATTTTGGAATCAGCCACCTCCATTACCACCCCCACCCCATTATTAAAGGGGATGAAAAAAAATTGTGATTTAGGGTGTGTACAAGAACCAGAAACCTCAAAAAGTTTTTTTACTTCATCCACCTTTACTACCACCCCCTATTACCACCCCCACCCCGCTACCGATGTGGGGTATCGTTTTATGGGTTTTGGGGATAGAGGATTTCAAATATTATATTATTAAAGTTCCATAGACAATTATTTCCACATACAAAATTTTTTCGTTGTGAGTGACTTAGATAAAAAAACTGGATGTGGAAGTAGTGATTCCTTGGGCAGCGGTTTTTTTAGTCAGTTTTTGGGGTGTTTCACCCTCTTAAATCCCAATTATGCTATCTTGGAAATGCTCCTTTCTACCACCCCATAAAATATTAAAGTATTAAAAACTTTTTTAAATAGTTATTTTATGTTTAGATAATTTTAAAAAACTCTTAAACTTTGTTTCTCATTAAAACCCAATAACGCTATCTGTGACCCCATAAAATAGAAAAAACATTCAACTCCCTATAACTTTTTTCCCTGTCGTGCGATTTTGAAAAACTAAAATGGAACTTGTTCGCTGTTATTATTATTACTGCTATAGAACATCCCAGAATCGACCTAAGTCGAAGAATAAATAAAAATTTCGACTTAGGAAAAAATTATTAAAAGACATTTTAGAACATAATATATAGACTGGCGGTACATGACCAGTCAGGTGCAACGTTTTTAAAATGCATGCCAATCATATATATGAATGTAATTACCATAAATATGCCAGAAACGCAAATTTTAGGCAGTCGTCACGTGCAGAAGGGTGTGCAAATCGATTTTTTTTTTTAATTTTAAAATGGATGCCAATAGTGCCAAACGAAAAGCCGTGAAAAAAAATCTAGCGGAAATTCATTGGCATGCAGTTTCAGCGCGTAAAACAAATTTTGGTGCGCACATTAAATCGTAAAATTTTTCGGTATTTTTGATTTTGGATGATTTTGATTTTGAATTTTTTTTTCACTTTTCGTTTAGCACTATTGGCATCCATTTTAAAATAAAAAAAACGCAAAAGAAATCGATTTGCACACCCTTCTGCACGCGACGACTTCCTAAAATTTGCGTTTCTGGCATATTCATGGTAATTACATTCATATATTAGTACAGTAACTAGAGGTTCTAACTTCGGAATAATGTCATATTGAACGGATTTCGTTCATTTTTGGCAGTATAATAGTAAATGCTTCACAGAAAAGTTTCTATATTGTGCTGGGGCTTGCTAATTTTTAGGGGGTGGATGCCACCCCCTCTTAGGGGGTGGCACTTAAAAAATATATATATTTATTGGAGCTGAAGTAGAATCAAATTTTAAGAAGAAAAGGTTATATGCAATTTTTCACATAAATTGATAGTTTTTAAGTTGTAACGACTTGAAAATTGCGATTTTAGCTTAATAAAAAAAAGGTATTTCCAAACGGCTTTCGTCAAGTATCTCGAAAAGTATTACTTTATCGAAAAAATGTTACGGATCAATTACAGAAAGTACAAACTGGGAATTAATTATATTTTTTGTTTATTGATGTAGGATTATTAATTTCGGAGATATTTGAGTTTATATTTGGTATCAAAGTGTTTCGAAATTACCTTTAAAGTTTAAAATGCATTTTTTTCTAAAGCAAGTGCTTTAAATGAGCATCTAGGTAATACTACATCTTGACGAAAAACTGTATTTGAGAAATTTTTTTTTTAAACTGCTGGCTAATTAGAGTAACAAAATGGCGACCTTTTTATATAAAAAAGTATAAATACGCACATTTTTGCGTCATAACTTCTTTATTTCTTATGCTACGGGAACGAGTAAAAAATAATTTGAAAGCGCAATTAATTGTCTTTAATTCCATTTCTTAGCATGCTTAATGTAGGAGTCATAATTTCTGAGATATTTAACATTTAAACCGCATTTTTCGTCTTGTAAACGTTCGAACGCCATTTGTAAACTTTCATATCTCCGAAACTATTAAATCTATGTAAATAAATAAACAAGCGAAATTCATTATCAGTTTATGAGCTTTATTTTTGGTCTCTACCCATTTTTAAATAAAACTAATATTTATTGAGATATTTGGAAAAAGAAAAAAAATTACACTTTATCGAAAATATCTTTATAGTTTAAACTGTATTTTTTTTCTAAAGCAAGTGCTGTATACAAACCAAAAAATTTGAGCATTTACGTCATTAATGAGAAACAGTGTTTGAAATTCCTTTTTTTTAATTATTGGCTAATTACAGTAACAAAATGGCGACGTTGTTATTAAAAAAATGTGTAGACGCACATTGCTTCGGTCATAACTTCTTTATCTTTTATGCTACAGAAACAAATAAAAAAACAGTTGAAAGCTTAATTAATAATATATTATTCTTATTATTAGCATCCTAGACGTAGCTGTCACAATTTCTGAGATATTTAACTCTCACTCTAAATAATTATCTTATAAACGCTTGGATGCCAAATGTAAACTTAAATATCTTCGAAATTATTAATCCTACATCAATAAACAAAAAATATAATTAATTCCCAGTTTATACTTTCTGTAATTGGTCTAATTTTTTCGATAAAGTAATACTTTTCGAGATACTTGACGAAAGCCGTTTGGAAATACCTTTTTTTTTAAGCTAAAATCGCAATTTTGAAGCCGTTATAATTTAAAAACTATCAATTTATGTAAAAAATTGCATAAAACCTTTTCTTCTCAAAATTTGATTCTACTTCAGTAAATATATATTTTTTAAGTGCCACCCCCTATAAATTAGCAAGCCTCCGCACAATATAGAAACTATTCTGTGAAGCATTTACTATTATACTGCCAAAAACCGCTGCCCAAGGAATCACTACTTCCACATCCAGATTCTCTATCCAAGTCACTCACAACGAAAAAACTTTGTATGTGAAAATAATTGTTTATGGAACTTTAATAATATAATACTTGAAATCCTCTACCCCAAAAACCCATAAAACGATACCCCACATCGGTAGTGGGGTGGGGGGTGGTGATAGGGGGGTGATAGTGGTGGGTGGATGAAGTAAAAAAATATTTTGAGGTTTCTGGTCCTGTACATACATTAAATCACAAGTTTTTTTCATCCCCTTTGATAAGGGGGTGGGGGTGGTAATGGGGGTGGCTAATGCCAAAAATTTTTTTGAGACCTTAGCTTCTCTTGTATATACTAAATATCAATTTTATGGACTCTTACCTGCTTGATTGACCTATTTACCCCAAATTTACCCCAATTTACCCCCAACCCTTCGACGGAACAAGATGAAAATATAATCTAGTTCTAGATCTCGTTAAAGTACATATGTGTACCAAATTTCAAGTCAATATCTTAAACGGTTCCAGAGTAAACGTGCGCACAAAAAAAAGTTACAGACAGACAGACAGACAGACCGACAGACCGACAGACAGACCGACAGACAGACAGAAATTTTTTTTTCGCTCAAACTTAAAATCTCCACGTTTCATGACATTTTAAGCCTATTTGGACAATAAAAATTTTTAAAAATTTTTTTGTCGTTACTATACTTCCACTGGACGTGGAAGTAAAATGAACAAAATCCGTTCAATATGACATTATTCCGAAGTTTTGCTTATTTTTTGCCTCTAGGTACTGTACTTTTAAAAACGTTACACCTGACTGATCATGTACCGCCGGTCTATACCAGATTGAAAGGCATCAGCGCCGAAGACTGGCACAGAAGATACACGTTAGTAAAACCGTTGATTGAAGAGTCTATTTCACTCAACGGTAAAACGTAAGGCACAACCAGGTGAAAATTTGAAGAAGCAACGAATTTTCACTTAGGAAAATATAATCCGTAAGAGGAAACGTATATTATGGTCATGGAAAAGTGTACTGACAATAAAAGTATATTTTTGGTTCAGGAAACAAATATATTATACTTTTTCAAAAGTGCACCAGAATTATTTTTGTGGACACGGAAAAGAAGATATACTCTTTAAGAAGTACGCTAAAAGTGTACTTTGTAAACATTTTTGAATATTTTTAACTTTTTTATCGTTTCACGAAACATGGTGAAAGCACAGACTAAAACAAATCAGATGTTTCATTTAATAGTATTCCCTATGTAACCAGTTTCATTTTTTGTCGTGTGACGTATACCTGCCAGGATTCTGCGCAGAAGACATAAACAGAGTAACCTTGCAGTTGACATGGAAGTTAAGACCAGCGAGTATAATATCACAGGAGGTAGTGTTTAGTACTGAAATCTCAGAGACGGAAGTCGTCATCAGCTACACCGGTGATATTAATTATTTTGGAATGTGGTGTATTGTATTGAAGGTTAAAGTTGTTACTGTTATATATTTTAGTGTTTTTTTGAGTATTTATTAGGTGACTTTTAATTATTGTTACGTATTATAAGTTCCCTCCTGTGATTCTATTCTCGTTGGTTAAGACTGATTGGACAATGCGCAGATCACCGCACAAATTGGTACCTGCCTGGAGTTGATTTATTATCTAAACCATGATACGTCATAAGTGAAACATCTGATTTGTTTTAATCTGTGGTGAAAGTGGAGACAGTCATTATGGAAATAGTTATAAAGAATGAATATAAAATTTTACGCGGCGATGTACTGAAAAGGCGAAACCGAAAAATGTGGCAAAGGCGTGTAGCATCTATAGGCAATTATTAGACAAAAATTTGCAAAAATGGACAAGGCCGGTATCTCGAATAAAACAAATTTGGATTCATCCAGCCACTCGTCAATTAGACGAGTGCCTTGGAGAATCGGCAGAAAGCTGTGGTAGCAAAACAAAATGCAGGTCTTTAAAGATAGCAAAGTTATAGACGGAGAGCCGGCCGTTAAATATCCTATGAATAAGATATATGAAAAACTTTTTGTGAGTGATTAACACTACCACAGACCTAAAGGAAGCCTCCTTTTTATATAAGCTAATTTTGCCCGCGTCATGGAATTTTGACCTCACTTCCGGTTATGATTTTTAATGTTTTCTTAAGTCATCAATGGTCCCTTGAGGAAAAGCTTTTACCCCACCGGACCGCAAGACATATACCCCCCCCCCCGTTTTTGAGGGCGGGGAATACGATAGTGACAACATTTTCCGACCTAGCGTCCAACCGATACCCCCGATGCTACGCTTGCGAGGGCTTGCCGGATCGGTTTTTTTTTCGGTTAGTTTGAATGAATAAGTAAATATTGACCACAGGTGACCTAACTCACTCCCGGGGGTTGAAACTACCGCTAACTAAATGCCACGAAAGCAGCGAAAATCAGCTGGAAAACAGTATATCCACATTTTCGAAGGCCAGGAATACGATGGTGATAATATTTCTCGACCTACCCTTCACCCACTACCCACAAACCTGAATACCACCCCCTTTTCCGATTTTCCGGTGCTAGACTTGCGAGGGCTTGTCGTATCGGTTTTTTTTTTGGTCAGTTAGAATAAAATAGTTATATATTTACCACAAGTGACCTAATCCACCCCCAGGGATTGAATCTATCCTCACTCCCAATAACTAAATGCCACAGTAACAACGAAAATCAGTTGGAAGGGAGTATACTCCCGTTTTCGAAGGCGAGGAATATAAAGGTGACAATATTTTTCGACTTAGAGTCCAACTGCTTCCCCCGTTTCCGATTTTTCGGTGCTATGCTTGCGAGAGCTTGTCGGATCGGGATTATTTTGGACAATTTGTATAATATTAGTAAATATTGACCACAGGGGTGAACAAAAATTGAATTGTGATTTAGTGTGTGTACAAGAACCAAAGGCTTCAACAATTTTTTTAAATTCCCATCCCCGCACCACCCCAACCTCCACTACCGATGTGACATATCTTTTTATGTGTTGCTGGGGTCGATGATGTCAAATATTAGGTTATTAAAGTTCCACAAACAATTATTTTGAAGGCAGTTTCAACCCCCGGGGGTGGGTTAGATCGCCTGCAGTCAATATTTATTTATTTAATTCAAATTGACCAAAGAAAAACCCGATCCGAAAAGCCCTCGCAAGCGTAGCACCGAGCAGTCGGAAAAAGGAGTGGTTTTTTTAGTTGGACTCTAGGTCGAAAAATATTGTCACCATCGTATTCCAGCTGACTTTCGTTGTTTTCGTGGCATTTAGTTATTGGGGGTGAGAGATTCAACCCCGGGGTTGGTTAGGTCACCTGTGGTAAATATTTAACTATTTTGTTCTAACAGACCAAAAAAAAAAAAACGGTACGACAGGCCCTCACAAGCCTAGCACCGGAAAATCAGAAAAGGGGATGGTATTCAGGTTTAGGGGTAGTGGGTGAAGGGTAGGTCGGGAAATATTATCACCATCGTTTTCCTCGCCCTCGAAAATGGGGATATATCGTTTTCAGCTGATTTTCGCTGTTTTCGTGGCATTTAGTTATTGAGGGTGGGGGTAGTTTCAACCCCCGGGGGTGGGATAGGTCACCTGTGGTCAATATTTACTTATTTTGGTCAAATTGACAAAAAAAAACTGATCCGGCAAGCCCTCGCAAGCGTAGCACCGGAAAATCGGAAACGGGGGTGTTTTTTTCGATTTGGAGGTAACGGTTGTACGCTAGGTCGGAAAATATTGTCACCATCGTATTCCCCGTCCTCGAAAACGCGGGGATACATGTCTTGCGGTCCGGTGGGGTAAAAGCTTTACCTCAAGGGACTATTGATGACTTAAGAAAACATTAAAAATCTTAGCCGGAAGTGAGGTTAAAATTCCATGACGCGGGCAAACTTAGCTTGTATAAAAGGTGGCTCCCTTTAGGTCTGTGGTAGTATTAATCACTCATGAAAAGTTTTTCATGTATCTTATTCATAGGATATTTGACGGCCGGCTCTTCGACTATTATAGATAGAGAAAATCGCCTTGTGCATAAGTAAGAAAGTCGCTCGAAAGCGAAGTCGTATCACATCACCTATATTGAACCTATATGAGGGCCGGTACGTCGCAAGGCAGGAAAGCTACAATAACTCATATATGGTTGAACTCCAATTGAACTCCGTTCTTGTGAAAGATATAATCACTAAAAGGAACCTTAAAGATAATCACAAGTATTGCAAAATTTTTTAAGTAAAATATTTTTATATTATTTTCAGTCAGTCCCAAAACCAAAGTGCCTTCATAAACTTCCGAGGAGGTTATGTGAATTTTTTTACCAAATCGATTGCTATTGTACGCTCTCCATTGTATGGTGGCACTAAACGCTCTCTAGAAGGGGCGGTCGACATTGCCCTGCTTGGAGAGGCGATTCTATTAAAATTGTTACAATTTATTAGATAGGATATTGTATAATATTATTTGTACTTATTTCGAATCTAATCAATAAATTGTATTATTCAAACTGTTGCATTTTACTGACTGAATGATGACGTCTCTCAAGGGCTTTTGTGTGTTAGGCCGGAATTAAGTATCGGGCGTCTCCAGACCCCGCAGTTTGTAACTCAATACCCAGTCGCATTACGAAAGCTCGAGAGGGATTTTTTTTTATAAAAGTAATTCAGAGATCTCTAAGCACAAGATCCATTAAAGTGTTAGGTAAATGAGATAAAGTGCATCCAGTGAGAAACCAATTTTGGAGAGAACGCCGTTAGTAATCTACGGTAAGTACAGATTTTACCTTTCTCGTCTGTCAAACATTTCATAAATATATATAGAACACACCTGGGAGTGGAAAACCACACACGAACAAGGGAGAACGCGACTGGCGCCCCTTAATAATAATTGGTGTCGTGTCCTTCGGGCTCTGTGTGTAAGGGTTCTTCTACCTCTAGTATTTGATAATTTTTTAATTTTTTTTTCAAATAAACAAACTTATAGGAGGGGAAAAACCTTTTGCATTTTCTTTCAAATGCGTTTTTGAGTCCGAAGGAAATGGTTGAAAGGAGAAATTTTTTTACAAAAAATTATCGTAATCCAAGTAATAGGAACGGAGGGAGGGGGCATAATGCGTTTGCGGGAATAAAGGGTTAAGGAAAAGGGATAGGGATTTCGGACCTTGATATTCGGCATTCTCTTTTCCATCTTAATGTTTTATCAATCTACCCTTCATCAAATAGTAAACTGTCGAAACGGTAGTTTATAAATAAGTTGCGTTATTACATAGCTGGAGAGCGAATCCCCTGAAATATGCAAAATAAAAGTGGCCTATGACACTCGCGAATATTCAAAAACTGAAATCATATTCTTATGTAAAATGACCTGCTGAATTCGATTATGGAGGTCACGATTCAATTCGGAATGTCAATCATTTAGCATTTTTGTTTTATTACATTTTCTAAAAGATCTATTAATCAAGATCATCAACGCGTGGCGCTTTCGTGTTATGGTTGCGTGAAGTCAATCACTCCTCTGTCGCTTTAGGAGACGTAGCCGCTTGCCTAGATGTCTAACCGTCTATATTTAAATGCCGCAGATGCGTCATGCGGATTAAAAGTACCGTTTATATCATGAAAAATTTGGACACACATATTGCTAAACATAATAAATCGATTGCCACAGAAAAAATTGCACAAAAAAATATTTTCATTCGGGATCACATGGATTTTACAGTTGTTGGTTGAAAAATTCTGTACCGAGGAAACTTTTTTATTATTGAAGATATAGTACTGGTAAGAAAAAGGGGAATGCAGCATAAGGTTTGAATTAAGTTATATAGAAAAATATCCTACTTTTCATAGAGATTTTAATCAGTGGAATAAGCATGAAGTAACGTGTTTCACAATAGCTCCGAAAATTTTAAATACAAAATTATGAAAAAATTTAATCCTACGAAAAAAGCTGTGTTATATCGATGACTAAAGAATTATTCATAGAATATGCATATGCAAAGCTGGTATGGTATGGTTAAAAGATCCTTAATCGGCATATTTTTCAATATAACCTAAGCAAATCTTCAAAACTGTTCAACGTAAGTTATTCAAATTTCAACGGTTGGTTTGCAATGGTAAACGGAAAAAAAGCCGCCGAAAAAAAATCCGCGGAAATAAAATTCTGGAAAAAAAGCCGAAGGAAATAAAAGCCACGGAAAAAAAAGCCGAGGAAAATAAAGCCGCGGAAGAAAATACTGCTTTACAGAAAACAAGGTTCCTTTCACTTCGACGAATTTAGGAAAAAAAGGCCGCGGAAAAAAAAGCCGAGGAAAAAAAAAGGATAAACTCTAGTTTTCTAACTATATCTCGCCTGCAAGTTTGTGATAAAGCATTGTGATTGGTGTCACTTTGTTCGGTATACTGCACAGAATGTGAAAAGTGATGAGATCCGCGACTGGTGGGGAATGAGTTAACATTTCGAATTGTTAATTATTTAAAAAAAATACAAATGAATTAGATAAAAAAGTCTATAACCGGAAATTATTTTCGAATATACAGGACGAGCCAAGACGAAATTGCAAGATCAAGTGCCTTCTAGACTCTATTCATTTCTATATTATTATTGACTAACTCCCAACCATTTGGATGTAATGAATTTTTTTTGTTGAAATAATGCCATCTGCAGATGCATATTGAAAAAATCACCAGTCACAATTATGGGTTTTAAGAGAAACTTATGTGAATTCTAGTTACGAGACATCTAATTAATGTTTTTGAATCATTTTTATTTCCTAAAAATGTACAGGGTGGCCAAAAATTATTTTTCAATTAAGAACTTTTTAAATCGAATTTTCTCAATTTTTTCAAATGGAACATTCTGTTTATTTTTCGACGATATGAAGTAGAACTGAAAAACAAACACTTTTTGTAAGTACTTCCTTATGGCTAATTGCAACCATTTTCGTCTTATTGAGCAATAAGTGCAAAATTCAAGAATAAACAAAAAATGGAGGTATCTTCAAATAATTCATTAGAAAAAATTATAATAAGTGCTGCACATGTCGCTCATTTTGATGGACACACATCTTTATGCAATTTTGAAATAAGGCCGTTTAGTGGAACCATTTCTTCCAATCCAGTGAAGTGGGTAAATAGTCTTTCACTGGTCCTTTACTGTAATAGTTTTTTTGTAATTTTTTTTGCTCAGTTTGGTATAAATTGTCTTGTACAAATGAACATTTATCCCACTTATTAGTCGTCAGTTATCATTTGTATTAAATTTAAAATATTTCTAGTTTTACAAAATGAATTTTAATAAAGCGAAACTGGTAGACACGACTTTTGTTTTGGGGGAGTCGGGCAGAAATTGTTTGCTTGTCAGTAGAATTTATAAGCAAAGGTATCCTGAAAGAAGGATTCTTGATGTTAGCAGGTTCCAGAATCTTCTCGATAGATTTGTGGAAACTGGATATTTCGATTATAAAAAAGTGAAAGAATAAAACGTGCTGTGAATGAAGAAAATGCGCTTTCTGCGGTGCTGGCAACGATTGAAAATTCTCATATTAGTCAGAGAGAAGTGTGCTCGTTAGTAGGAATATCTTTCAGCAAGATGATGCTCTACCACATTATTTAAATGCAGTTAGAGACCACTTAAATAATACCTACCCACTTCAATGGATTGGAAGAAATAGACCCACTAAATGGCCAGATCTTACAAAAATGGGGATATGTGAAGGAAATTGTTTATAAAGACACACCAAAACCAGTACAAAATATGAAGGAAATGATAATAAATCCTTTTAGATCTATCACACCGGCAATTTTAGGAACAGTAGAAACCTCATTTCAAAAGCGCATAGAGATGTGTGTCGATCAAAATGGGCAAAATGAGCACTTATTTTATTTTTTTCTAATGAATTATTTGAAGTCTTAAAGTTTATTCTCGGATGTTGTACTTATTGCTCAATAAAACGAAAATAGTTGCAATTAGCCATAGGAAGTATTTACAAAAAATGTTCATTTTTAGTTTCTTCATCACATCGTCGAAAAATATATAAATTTGAAAAAATTTAGAAAATTCAGTTTAAAAAGTTCATAGTTAAAAAATAATTTTTGGCCACCCTGTACATTTTGAGGAAGTAAAAATGATTCAAAAACATTAATTAGATGTCTCGTAACTAGAATTCACATAATTTTCTCTTAAAACCCATAATTGAGACTTTGGTGATTTTTTTCAATATGCATCTGCAGATGGCATTATTTCAACATAAAAATTCATTACATCCAAGTGGTTGGGAGATAGTAAATAATAATATAGGAATGGATAGAGTCTAGTAAGATGCTTCAAAAAATGTACTGATATACATAGCATTCCATTAAAAAAAAGGCACTTCGTCTTGGCGCGTCCTGTATATTCGAAAATAATTTCCGGTGTTGTACTTTTACTTCCACATCCAGTGGAAGTATAGTAACGACAAAAAATTTTTAAAAATCGTTATTGTTCAAATAGGCTTAGAATGTCATGAAACGTCGAGATTTTAAGTTTGAGCGAAAAAAAAATTTCTGTCTGTCGGTGTGTCTGTAACTTTTTTTGTGCGCACGTTTACTCTGAAACCGTTTGAGATATTGACTTGAAATTTGGTACACACATGTACCTTAACGAGATCTAGAACTAGATTATATTTTCATCTTATTCCGTCGAAGGGTTAGGGGGTAAATTTGGGGTTAATAGGTAAATCAAGCAGGTAAGAGTCCATAAAATTGGTATTTAGTATATACAAGAGAAGCTGAGGCCTCAAAAAAAAAATTGGCATTAGCCACCACCCCCACCCCATTATTAAAGGGGATGAAAAAAAATTGAGATTTTGGGTGTGTACAAAAACCAGAAACCTCAAAATGTTTTTTTACTTCATCCACCTCCACTACCACCCCCTATCACCACCCCCACCCCGCTACCGATGTGGGGTATTGTTTTATGGGTTTTTGGGGTAGAGGATTTCAAATATTATATTATTAAAGTTCCATAAACAATTATTTCCACAGACAAAATTTTTTCGTTGTGAGTGACTTAGATGAAAAATCTGGATGTGGAAGTAGTGATTCCTTGGGCAGCGGTTTTTTATATACTATACTTGTATTTTACTTCCACATCCAGTGGAAGTATAGTAACGACAAAAAAAATTTAAAAAATTTTAATTTTTCAAATAGGCTTAAAATGTCATGAAACGTCGAGATTTTAAGTTTGAGTGAAAACAAATTTCTGTCTGTCAGTCTGTCGGTCTGTCTGTAACTTTTTTTGTGCGCACGTTTACTCTGGAACCGTTTAAGATATTGACTTGAAATTTGGTACACATATGTACTTTAACGAGATCTGGAACTAGATTATATTTTCATCTTGTTTCGTCGAAGGGTTGGGAGGTAAATTGGGGTAAATTTGGGGTAAATGGGTAAATCAAGCAGGTAAGAGTCCATAAAATTGATATTTAATATATACAATAGAAGCTAGGGTCTCAAAAAAAATTTTGGCATTAGCCACCCCCATTACCACCCCCACCCCATTATTAAAGGGGATGAAAAAAAATTTGTGATTTAGTGTAAGTACAAGAACCAGAAACCTCAAAATATTTTTTACTTCATCCTCCCCCTCTACCACCCACTACCCATGTGGGGTATCGTTTTATGGGTTTTTGGGGTAGAGGATTTCAAATATTATATTATTAATGTTCCACAAACAATTATTTCCACATACAAAGTTTTTGCGTTGTGAGTGACTTTGATAGAGATTCTGGATGTGGAAGTAGTGATTCCTTGGACAGCGGTTTTTTTTAATTTTTAGCTGTCGTAGAACCCGAGATATCGAAGTCCGGCTTACTATTGCCCCACCTTGTATATTACAAATTGGACAGTCAAGCTGGGCATCAAATTAAAAGTAATTGTATATAGAAAAGAACATAGTTTGTTTAATAGCACAAAGTCATTTGAAACAAATATTTAAACTAACTGTTCCATATATATTTTAATCTCCAGTCACGCTAAATTACTCTTCAGCATTACATCTTGTTGCATATTTGCTGTGTTTTTCTTCAATGAGGAAAGGCCGACTTGACCATGGTTCAAACACATATAGTCTGCTCATTTATCTGAATCCCCTCAAATGGCGTGACAATATTAAATACGTTGCGATGGTGGTTTTTTACGAGAAAGACTGGTATGCCTCTGACTCGAGCTGCGCTCCGGCAAGGTTTTAGGAGAGCGCACTATTAAGAAAAGATACGAAAACAAGCACATATCTTCCATTAGTGACCGATTTTGGTTGGAAAGTTATTGAAATTGGATATTATCGGCCTGTAATGTGCGATATTCCTTGTGATCCTCGGGAGGTGCTCACCATAGTGAGGTGTTCATAACAGTACATAGAAATTTTTACCACCATGCAAATGTTTTTGGCAAACAATGAGAAGTCTGAAAATACTAGAGATTCTTATAGTGATGATATTGATGATGAAGATGAATATTAGCTAATAATTTGAACTGAATCATTAAGTTTGAAAGTGGTTCCATCAAAAATATTTATTCTAAAATTAAAGAAATATGTTATGTTACCGATAAAGAAATAAAACAAATATGTTAGTTGTTTCTCATACATAATTAGCTTTTATTTGTTGTCCATGTCTAATTTGTAACGTATAATACAGTTTTTAGCGATTTTGAACCCAATATGGCACTCATTTCACCTGATTTTATTGAATGAATTCTGTGAAATGTTATTTGTTATAGCAAGTGTGGAAACTAACTAAACTTTCTAAAAACGACGATTTTTTTTCACATAATTAACAATTATAAATATTAACTTCTCCCCCCTCCCTGCCCTGCCTCAGATATCCACCATGACTTTACACATTCTGTACAGGATATGGAATAAAATGACATGAATCACAATACTCTCTCACGAACTTGCGCATGGACCACCAAAAAAATGAAGTTAGAGAATCCACTAAAATATATTTTTTTATTTAAAAATTTTATTACATTAATTTTATATATCTGTTCTTCTACGATGAAAACAATATTTATGTCCTTGTTGCTTGCCAAAAAATAATTTCTACGTCCTTCACTATATCGACTATTGATATGGTATTAAGTAGTCAAGCAAATTGGCATATGGAATACAGAAACCAAACCTAGACGATATAAATCGATAATTACAAAGTACTCATTTTTGCAGTTTTCTCAATATTTTCTTTCGATTTTTTTCACAAAATTTGAAAAATACGCGTTAATATGTATTTCAAATGTTAGGAATAGTATAGATAGTGGCATTTGGGTGTTATTAACCGAAAACTAGGGTGGAGTTGAATCTGAGCTCCCACAACCCCGCACGAGCGAATTAAGCATTTGGAAAGGGAGTTAAAAATCAGGCTCTTAAAGAAGCTCCTTGTACGAGTCTTTACCGTTGCCATAATTCTATTTTTGCATATCTTGTCCCATCGCAGCAGTTTTCTACGCGGATTTTTTTTCCGTTCCCAGGGTCGCATCTGTTTACATATTTGATGGTTTCTTGTGTCAATGTGTTTTGTGTAAAGTGGATTTTTTTTCCGAGGATTTTTTTCCACGGCTTTTTTTCCTAGATTCGTTTGCAATAGACACATAATGAACACAAATTTTTCCAGGTCTTCCGTTTTTGATATATTGACGGTTAAAATGAGAGCTATTTTATAAACGGTTCGTGGCATATTATAAATATGCTCCCAGAATATGCCGCGCCGTTTCAGCAGTTTAATATTTCACAAAGGGTAGATTGATAAATTATTAAGATGGAAAAAAGATTTTTCTAATTATGTCATATTAAATGACACTTTTCAAAACTGACGTAAATGTCAACACGCCCAACTTTTCATAGACAGTTATGAAAAGTTAAATTTTACCTGACTGGTGAGGAAAAGTTCGTTATATCATCAATTAAAAAAAATAAACAACTCTCAAAATGAAAAAGAAAGAATATTTATTTAACACAAAATTGAATACTGAGTCCATAAAATGGAAGCTTTTAAATTCTTCTTTCCTTCGAAATACGCTAACAAAACTTTTTCATTAACACGATTTACCTTATGCTATCAAATTAGGATTTCAAATAATATTATAACTTGGCTAAATAACGTTTGTCAATTTTGACATTAAAATTATAATGTGCAATACAATAATAGCAGCAAAAGAACTATGAAAAAGACTACTTAATTTTTAAGATCTTTAAATACACTTACTTTATTTATGTTTAAAGGGTTTTTAGACATTTAATATTCGAAAAAATTTTGTATGTAACACGTTCCGAGAGACAATTTTGTATCGCTCTGCTCGTCCCGCAAAATAACACGAAAGACACAAAATACACAAACATCCACTCGTTACACAAAATAAAGTCTTTCGTAACTGGTTACATAAGTAGCTATTATATTGCCTAATTTCAAAGTCTGAATTCCCTATCCCCTTTCCTTTCCCTTTATTCTCGCAAATACATTCTCTCCTCCCCCCTTCCTATTGCTTAGATTTTGATAATTTTTTTTAAATAAAGATAAAAAATCCTCACTTAGTTGTAAAAGAATTTGTCCTCTGAACCATTTCATTTTCGTACTCAAAAACGCATTTGAAAAAAAATGCAAGAGGTTTTTCCCCTCCCACAAATTTGTTTATTTGAAAAAAAAAAAATAAAAAAACAATCAGTCAAATACTAGAGATAACTGCGAACAAATACCATTTTGGTTTTTCAAAATCGCACGACAGAGAAAAAATTATCAGAGAGATTTTCTTTTCCCTACCTCACCCCATCCCCTAATTGACCCACCAACCTCATCCCCCCGGCTCCATCAATTCTTATCTATTTCACCTACCTCAAAAAAATCTCATCCCCTTACTTCTTTTTTTTTTTTTTTCGTGAAAAAATCAAGGAATTACTTTTTTTTTGTATTACAGTTACGACAAAAAACGCTTATTTTCAAAACAATTTTTCACGAAAATTTACCGTCCTGATTATGAGCTTCCGCGAGATCTTTAATTTTTAATTAAATTTCTTTTTTCGTCAAGTCAATAACAACAAAGTTATCGAGGAAAATCGTGTTTTTGCGAATTTTAAATGCGAATGGTAGAAGAAGAATTTAAATAGAGAATAAAGAATAATTTTTTTTATTAATTAATTATTTAATATTTGAAAAATGTAATTTTAAGGAGCAGTAATTGGAAAATCACAAATTAAAATGTCGTTAAATTTTAGATACAGGGGTTCTAAATAGGGTCGCCAGGCGTCCGGCTTTAGCCGGACATGTTTGGCTTTTTACGGTTTCCTCCGGCTAAAAATTAACATGTCCGGCCCCGTCTTTTGTTTGGCGCTTACCTAAGGCTCTAAAACGTGATTTTTTTTTCGTTTTTAGTCGCTTTTCTATAGATACATATCATTGTTTTGCGATGACTTTTTCTGTTTCTATGTAACAAATGTTTATTTTTAAATTAATCAACTTTAATAAAGACATTAAAAAACTGATTTTGTGTTTTAGTTATTTTTTTTATGGTGAATGAATGCTGTTCGGCTTTTTGTACCAAATGTCCGGCCAAATTTATAAGTAGAGTCCGGCTTGGCAACCCTAGTTCTAAAGCATGTTGGTTAATTGTATGGCATTGGTTTTTTAATTAAAAAAAAATGCCTATTATGACTTCTCGAAAGATCGACTCTTTTTTCTTAATAAAAATGCACGCCAATGACTGAAATCAGTTTCGTTTTACGCAAAAAAGACATAGTGATCTGACTGATCCAAGTTTGATTGAAATTGAATGACTAGTAATTGAGCTACGAAGGTGTTACCGTGAAAAGTGAGACATACTGTATATCATAAAATATTGTAATTAATATCTTGACTGGTTGATGAAACAATACAATTTGTATTCATCTAAGACAATTGCAATACTTTATAAATACAATTATTGATGGAAATCTAGTTGGGTCAGGATTTTTTTGAATTATTTTCCAACACTAAAGTGAAAACTACAACAAATAGGGATTTCTTCATCAGATTTAAGTTTTTCTATGCGCACAATTGTTCCAGCTGATAAAGATAAGCTCTCAACGATTTTTGTAGAAATTTATTTCTCTATAATTTTGGTAATGTCCAGTGTCATAATCGGGTTATTAAAAAAAAATTGTTTTTCTGAAATCGATCGGCAATGTCTACATTTTCGGCGCGATTTCAGATCGAAAAATGCACAATTCTAGTATTTTAGTCCGTACCTAAGAAATTATCAGAAAACAGACCGGAAAGGATCCGTTGCCAAGCAACGATCAACAAAACCGTACGGGAATGTTACTTTCCCGGCCTAGGCCGGGGGGAATTTACGTCGTCGTCCAGGAATGTATTGCTTTCACAGCTAAATACACAATATACTATTTTGATGTCATTTCAAAAACAGTCTACGGAGGAAAAAGTATAAAAATCGCTATACCTCTTGAAGCATTCTTTAAAAAAATCTATTGGCATTGTTCATTACTTTTGACCAACCCTGCGTGTTTATAATTTCCATCCCATTAATGATTATGAATAAAGCGCTGCATGGAATATTTGAAATAAATAAATAAATAAATACTCCCTATTTCCCGTTATACAATAAAGCCTACCAATTATAAACCTTCCCTTTTCTATTATCTTTGAATAGGTAGGTATTAACGCTCTTCATGAATATATCAAATGTATCTTGATAAAATATATGCATATATTAATCAGGATGAAAGTAACAACTGAATGATGGCAAATGAATATAAATTTGTTCTGTGAATTGGGATCAATTTGGTAATTATACCCGTTAGTTACCCTCGCAGGTGGCTTTTATCATTAAAATCATATTGTTGTATTTCCACTGAATGACTTGTGAGATAACGATATTAATGAAATATTGATCGTTTTTTTTTTAAATTAACTACTAGTTTTAAAAATATTTATCTAATATACATTACAAAGAAAAATGTTTTAAAACAATAGACTAGTACTTAGTACTTACTTGGCAGGACCAAAACAGATAAAGCTAATTAAAAAAAATATATAGAAAAACCTGACTACGGAGGAAATAAGTATTATCTTGAATATAATAAAGTTTCAAAAATTTCATGAAAAAAGTAAGAGATGTACGTCGTACGTCTGCCACTTTCTCTTAATTTTTATGTCACCTATCTTCACTGTCTGGGTGGATATCATTTTCTCGGTCTACGATCATAATTTTCGTTTTGTTGCAATTTTCGCTTAAACCATAATCAGAGTTTATCGTCTGAAGCCTGTCCTACAGCTGTATGAGCTGTATGATCCTCGCTTGCTGCAACAAGGTGGTATCATCTGCAAATTTCAAGTTAGAAAGCTTGGTTCCGCCTATAGCTACTCTGCCCTGGCAGTGTTCCAACACAAGTAGCAATATTAACTAGGCAGAGAGATAAAAAATACCTAAGTAAAACAATTTTAAGCTTCATAGGAGAGCATTTAATAGCCCTAACTGGCTATTAAGGTCGTTAAATGTTTTGCGTTTAGCATAGCCGAAATTTCAAAAATTTCGAAAATCGAAGTTCGCTCAAAAAATCGTGCATTCCATGAGTTTTTTCAAATATTTCGGAGACTTCACTTTTTGCGATTCTTAATTAAGTAGGTGGGCCCAGGCCGCCTGGCGGGAAATATATACAATTGACTTGGGACCTGGACTTTTTTGTAGAAATTTCGATGCTCTACAAAAAAGATCCAACGTATATTTGTCGTATCTATTACCGTTCTCATTATGTAAGTGGTGAAAGGACAAAGAACACCAATTTCGAGATTCCAACAAGTTTTTTTCTAATCATTTAAACAAATTGAAAGGCCTTAAAGGTACTCATAAGTATCATTTCCATCGAGCTGGATCGAGTGTCGCCAAAAAATAATTTTTTCGAGACCTTCTTATTGCACTGGTTTATTAGTAATTCCTACTTTAGGTTGGTTGATGGGAGTAGATATTTATCTTACTTCTGTGATAGATTGACATTAAACTAAAAAGGTTCCCATGATATTTTTGCTCTAATATTTTCAAGCCTTTACAAAATTTTTTTTATCTTTCAGTCGCAACATTTTTGAGATATTACAATAGTGTGCATATTCTCTTCAAAACTTCTTCATAAAAGTATTAATCAAAATATAGATTTTCAAGAACATTTTTTAAGGATAATACGTTATTATTTTTGATTGGCACCTAGTTTATTTTGGAGAATCAGGGTAGAATTAATATCAGCGCTGGATGTGCTAATAGCTATTATTGCTCTAGCCATACATTCGATGGAAAAAAAATATTAAGGCTGGCATGATGTCGTTAAGATTTTCAGTACGTATAACAGATCACTAATGGACTGTAGAAAGACATTATTTGTGCAGTTTCACCTAAGATTAATCTTTTCGTGTATCTAAGGTTGACACTTTAGTCAATAGTTTCCTTGCTTTGTTATTACTAGAGATATACTTACGGAAACGATAATACTTATATTTACCAAAAACTACCTTGAAAGATTGTCTTACTCGGCGGCAATTCGACTAGATATTTCGACCTGCGTTTTAACACCGTCCAACATTCTGGTAGCGATTACGGCAGTGCTCTTATTTTCGGTCGACAAACTTGAAATTTACCCTGTAATACCCATAGGTTCGAAATATATCCCAGAGAGTGTTAAAATGCCACCCGTTGCTTCGTAATTATTGACGTGATTTTCTTAGCCCCCCCCCTCTAAAGTAATCCATTGAATAGGGAACGCAAGGAAAAACGAACAAAATTAATACAATAAACGAGCCACTTGGACAAGCTACCATCAGATGCTAGAAATAATGGTTAGATCTGGAACTGCTTTATTTGGAGTAGACAAATTAAAAGGAACTATGGAATGGAAAAACTAAATGTGCCTTAGAAATTATCATCAGAGTATGCATGGAAACCACACCTCCACTTACGGAATAAAACGCAAAATCATTTCGCTATAGGGTATAGATGATTACAGAAGAATAACACTCTGCAGCATAGGATGCTAATACTACGCACAATTCCTGCTCTAACAACTGGAGAAACACATCGAAAGACCATCGGACTCCAAGCGGAATTCATCACAGGCATGTCAACTGACGACCATGTGTACACCACCAGATACTAGCATACGAGGATGATCTCCTATTCGTAACGGAAGAAGAGCAGGTTATTTTCAACTTTCTAGAAAACAAGAAACCGCATTTGCCCCGAAAATAAACTTTAAGAAGAATGTAATAATGATGCGAGACCGGTCAACAAAAGAGATTCCGATCAGTGGGGAAAAATACAAAATAGGAGAGAAAGGAAAGAAACTGTGAAGGGTGGAATTAAAACGGCTTACAGAGTTATAAGAACAATTCTACCTTTTATCAAGAAAAATAAAACACCATGAAGCCTGATCAAGAGGACATACATATTGCCAACCATGACATATGAAGTTAAAAACGATTCAACAAAAGCCAACAGAAAAAGTCTAAGAAGAGTAGGCTCAAAAGGATACCATCCAACTATGAGGGGGAGAAATGTGAAAAAAAAATTGTCAACATCTCTGGCGGACCCTCGCTACAGGCCCTTAAACTCGGTACCCAATAGCCACCCCCCCCCCCCCCCCCCCCTTCCATACAGACGGGAGGCCTGCTAACAAAAATAACAAAACCAAAGCAACTACATACACGTCAGCATAAATAAAAGGGAACAGAATTACAAAGACAAAGGGAACATATGCAATAAAGTACTGGGACATATGATCTGCCGGCATCAGAAACAGGGGAAACAGTCGCCTCAGAAGAAGAAGAACTGTAGAAGAAAAAACACAAAAAGAGAAATATAAAAACTTTATATCACGACACAATGTGGTAACGCATCTCACAAACACCTATACACTTCTGACCGTGCCTTATGTGGCCCTTGCTGTTGACAACAAATATGACCCACATCCAACCCAGCGTAGACGTAGTCGGCCCAGCGATGTGTTTCCCGGGAGCGGCAGCAATGCCTACCGAACCCTGGTAAATCAAATAATAATCAATTAATGGGTAATCCAACTATTGAGCTTGGCTATGTACGTGCCTGCATATTAAACTTTGTTTTTTAGAGGAGTAATATATTTCTAAATGGTAGTCATCTTCGGACAACTCATATTTTGAGATGAAGAGTAAGTGCTTATACTACAATACAACAAAGAATATTAATATGGTAATTTCGCAAGGGGCCACAGGAACCTGGCTACAATAGTTTGTAAAATTGTTTTCATTAAAATGAAATTTTAAGCGTTATACCACATACTGCGAGTAATTACTTCAGATTCCTTCTTATTTTGCATTCCATCTAAATAAAATATTCCAATGTTGATGATTAGTTAGTCAAGTAATTCTTCGCACTTGATTAGCTTTATCAAAATTTATTTTGAGCTGACAATGAATTTTCTATCGTAATATTATCTTCCAGCCTAGTCCCATAAAAAAGAAACAAGAACACGTTGCTAGGGTAACGAATAAATACACACACAAGAATTTTTGAGAATTTCAAATTGTGTTATTGTTAGTAATTTTTTTTTATATTGTGGTCGCAGAAAAAATATTGTACGCACCGGAGAGTTACTTGACTGGATACGTGAGCTTCCAGTAAAATGTAAAATATATCAAAACGCCTTACATATCCAGTAAAATGATATTTTCCGGACTTGATGTTGCATTGACTGAAATAGATAAATTAATTAGCTCAAAAACAATAAGTTATGAAAATAACGAACTTTTATGAAATAACACAGCTTTAAATATTTACAATTATAATACAGTTGTTGCAGTTATATTCATTCCTAAAAACCCTACAATATATTTAGGAGTCTCTTTGCTGTTGATTCAGAAGACGTCCTAGACTATGTTGTTAATTTTTTTTATATTAACGCTCTGGCGGAGTTTAGCTGTAGATATTCCACCATTCGCTAGGACATGTACAGATAGACAATAACACAACATTCATTCCCTGCGGCATTGCCATCTGCCACAGCTGAGACTCGAACTTAGGAGAGGAGAGCGACTTGCCACGTTGTCTATCACACATCCGCAGTCTAGACCACTGCTACCGCCGCGACAATCCGTGAAAAACGGCACTAAACATCTATATTTTAGCCAGGATTCAAACCCGAGTCTCCGTGGTTGCAAGCTTAACATCAATTACCAATTACCGATTAAATGATTTTATTTGCAATATTAATTTAAACATGCACAGTTTATTTCATAATTTATTTTAAAATCTTATATATTATCATAACGCTGCGGGGTTACAGATTGCGATGAACTACGAAAGCGTAGAAAGGACATGTATAAAATATTTTATAATTGTCAGTTTAAACTTACAATTATATATAATTGCAACTTTAAACTTACAATTATCCATAATTGTCACTTTAAACTTACAATTATGTATAATTGCAACTTCAAACTGACAATTATATATAATTGTAAGATTAAACTTGCAATTATACCTAATTGTAAGTTTAAAGTGGCAATTATAAACATATTTTCGTACAAAATATTTTTATAAATGTCAGTTTAAAGTGACAATTATGTATAATTGCAAGTTCAAACTTACAATTCTATATAATTGCATCTTTAAACTTGCAATTATATATAATTGCAATTTTAAAGTGACAATTATCTATAATTGTAAGTTTAAAGTTTCAATTATACATAATTGTAAGTTCAAAGTGACAATTATGAAATATTTTCGACTATGTCCGTTCTACGCTTTCGTAATGAACCGCGCGAAACCTTGCAACGGCCAGATGTTATGGCAGGCGAAATCAGACATTGTAATTAAAATTATTATTTGCACGGCCTTTTTAATGTCAATTCGTTTTCTATTTGATAATATTTTTTCATTTGAACTCAATTACAATATTTACGAGAATTTATGTTTTTGTGTTTTATGCGCTTGTAGGGTAGATGCCCAAAAACCCCACTTCCATTTGTCAAACTATAAAATTGTTGTTGCATAAAGTGCAATAATTTTGTCGGTTTATTCTTTCAGCAGAAGGTTCGGGGGTAGTGATGAAGAATAGGTATTGAGAGGTTTGCATGGTGGGAGTTTTGGGAAGGGTCGTGTTTTGTATGGTTGCTAGTGTTGCTAGTGCTGCGATAAAAGGTTTAACTATAATAATGCACTAACTAATTTCTTATCATAAACCTCCATAAGATAGATAACTACTTCACCAGTCAATCCTAATTGAATCCACCTATTAATTTTTTTTATAACTTTGTTGATATTGCACATTCATTAAATATTACTCTATTACTGTCACAGATCAATGTCTAGATATATAAAGAAACAATTAAGAAAATTAACTCTCTATAATATTACCATTTAACTTTTATTTTATTATTTTATACATGATGGAAAAATGACACGCTTTTTAGGAAAGAATTTGATAAGCCCTTTTTAAAGCTATGGAAACTGAAATGTCCAACATAGTGGATGCGACGACAGTGATGTTTACAGATTTATAAAAATGTTAGAGGTCAAAGATTATCTATCTGGGGAAATCATCTGTTTGTCTATATATATTCAGCCAGATACACGAACAACTCAGCTATACGAAGATCTGGGAAATGAGGAACATTGAGCTCATATTTAATATTATATGTAATTATAGCTAAAAATAAAAAATCCTACTCGACAGATTAACAGAGAATTTCAAAACGAACATATAAAAAAAAGTTCCTGATAACTTTAACTTGTCGACCTGTAGAGTGATTTGGGTGATACAGTAGGGTTTCGTCCTACTGTGCGTCGCCCAATTATTTATATTGCCTAATATTGGTATTGAGGTCAGTATAAAAATGAACAAATACCGAATTGAAATGTATTTTTAACCAAATTCAATCAATATTCTAGGTAATAGGGTTCAATTAACTGGGCAACCGCGACGGGGAAATTTTATATCATAATTTTTAGCGGCCTTATTTTTTTTAAGTATCTCCTAACTTCTAATTTCCTTTATCATATTTCTGTTTATTTTCCTCAGTCGTTATCAGTTCACATATTTAATCCGATTTTACCACTTTCTATTTATTTGTTACGCCTATTTAATTTACATAATCAAATAAGTATAATATCCGGACAAAAATTTTCAGTAATCATCGTAGCAGAAAGATTTTGTACAGAAATCCATTTTATAACATGCTGAACTGAAATATAAACTAAAAAAAATTTTTGGAAAAAAATTGAACTGCCTTAAAAAAAGATTGTGAAATAACTCTTCATCCCTAGTCAGTTAATTCAACCTTATTACCTAATATTGATATCGAAGCGCATAACAATACGTTTGAACTCGTGATTTGATCATTTTTACACCAATCTCAATATTGGTATTAGTTAATCAGTTCACTGGGCGACGACAGTGAAATTTTGTATCACAATTTTTAGCGATTTTTTTGAAGGCGGTTCATTTATTTTCAACAATTTTTTATCATGTATATATTTGTGCTTATTTATTTAGCTTCTAGCATAGTAAACTAACATATCTATAATTTTGAACTTTTAAACTTTAACCTCAGGCTCATTATCAAAGAATCCTGAAATCTACATATATCAAATTTCATGTAAATCTGCAATAATGTTGCATTATAGCAACAGTATTAGATTTACCGTTTTGAATTATTAATTGCTGAGAGTAGGTTCGGTATCAGGTACTCCCAAAATACCTACTGGCTACCAATTTTAATGCAGTTGCGACGAAATTTGCGTGGCGCATTCGCCAAATATTATAAAACTCAACTAAGCAGTTATTCATGTACGAAAATGCACTTTTTTTGGTCGAGAATGCAGTTTGCAATCCGAGGCCCGTGGGGTCGAGAGTTGCAAGTATTCGAGACCAAAAAATTGCACTGTACGACCTACGGTGCATATTATATTTTTCGTCATACCCATGAATTATTAAACTAGAAAAAAACTTGAGAAAGACTAGTGGAAAACTATAATTATTTGCTTGGAATATCCATGGCAACAGCCAATAAAATAAATTTAGGAGGCGGCTTCTATTCAAATGACAACAACTTAAATCATATTATTACAATAGCTCTGAACATTTTTGAAAATAATGTCGGATATAAAAGATATAGTACCTAAGTGAGGCTCGTCTGGATTTACCTCCAAAAAAGTTCAAACATTTAATTTAACGCTTGTTATATAAAAATTTTCCCAAATTTACTTTATTTTCCTAGGGACGTTATGAAAAATAATGACCCGTTGCCAATGGCAACAAGTATTTGGTACATCACTTACGATCGACAAAACAATGGAATTAGAGTATATTTACCTTGGAGGTATGATGAAAAACATTTTGGACAAACAATATGGAACCGCTGCCAAGCCATACCTTACAGTATGACAAAGATTTCATAGAAATAGCTTAAGCCAGTTCAGAGTAATGATTGTATGTACATATACAAAAAACCTACGTACGAGTGGAATTGAGAACCTCCTCCTTTTGTAAATTAAAAAGTGTGTGAGCGTGGGTAGAAAGTTACACGTGCGTATGCGTGTGTATGATAGCATATTCCTCAATTAAATTGGGCTGTATCTGTCATACAGGGCGATCGCTTGAAGCATTTAAGTCATCATATTTTGCATAAACTATGTTTTATTATTAATTTAGTAAAAAAGGTATTTCATGAATACTCCAGTCTGTAGAAGTTTTTTTTTTTAATTAAAACGAATTTGACATCATGTGGCTTTGAGGGTCTGTAGAGGGGTCTGTCCTGGGTATGTATCCCGGTGAAAAGGCCGCCATCTTGAAAAAATTGATGAGTTTTGTTTTTTTGGAATATCTCGCTTCCTGTCAAAGTTATGAAAGAAACTTCTGCCACACCCAGATTTCCTACCCAAGTCACTTATAAAACGAAATAATTTTGATACTAGATTGCACTCCACTATGTGGAAATAATTGTTCATAGAACTTTAATAATATAATATTTGAAGTCGTCTACTCCGAAAATCCATAAATCGATATGCCACATTTGTAGTGGGGGCGGGGGTGGTAGTATGGTTTTTGGTTTTTGTACACTCTATAAATCACAATTTTATGTTTTTATCCCCTTTAATAATAAGGTGGGGGTGCGTATGGGGGTAAGTATGGGGGTGGTTGATATCAAGGCCTTGGCTTCTAGCACATACCCTAAATCCCAATTTTCTAAGATTTATTTACCCACATTTACCTCCTAACCCTTCAACGGAATAAGATCAAAATATAATCTAGTTCCAGATCTCGTTATAATACCTAGCTGTACCAAATTTCAAGGCAATATCTTAAGCGGCCCAGAGTAATCGTGTGCATAAAAAAAGTTAGACAGAACAGACAGAAATATATTTTTGCTCAAAAATTTTGACATTCTAAGTCTATTTGAACAAAAAGAAATTTCAACATTTTTTTTCCATTACTATATTTCCACACCAATACGTGGAAGACAAAATTTTGTAGAGCTTGAAACTTTTTTCAATATTTTACGATTTATAATGCGAGAAAGATAAAAACCGTTGCCCAATAAATCACTACTTCCACATCTAGATTTCCTAGAAGTATTTTGCAACGAAATAAATTTTGATACTATATTTGCACTCCATATCATGGGCGGATCCAGGAGCTCCCTAAGGGGGAGGCACTTGCACAAATTGACAAATATTGAAAAGTACCTGATAAAAAAACCCAAGTAGCAAAATAAATAATTTATTTTATAGTAGTTTATTCAACCTTTATAAAATTACTTTGCTACTTGGGAATGGTGTAAAAAAACATATGCCGTGTGACTTCGACAAAGCGGCGCCGCCGTATCGGACATTTCAGATTTTCGCACAGCACAAGGAAGGCCCAAGGGGGGGGGGGGAATTGCACCCATTGCCCCCCCCCCCTGGATCCGCGCCTGCTCCATATGTGGAAAAAATTGTTCATAGAACTTTAATAAAATAATATTTGAAATCGTCTACCTCAAAAACTCATAAAGCGATATGTCACACGGTATGGAGGTGGTAGATGCCAAAAAAAAGTAATATCAAAACTGAAATTAGAAATTCAAAAAGACGAAATATTGAGAAATATCGGCGCTTACAAATTATAATTAATAATATAATTAATAAGCTGATGTGATACTTGTTTTAAATAAATGTGTCAATAATTATTTTCATTTTCTCGCTAAACAAAAATGTGTTAATGAAATTTTTTATTATGAAGGCTGACGTTTTTATTATCATAAGGTGTCATCTAATAGTATTGTAACAAATATTAATCACTTCCTATTTTATTTTCGTTACATTATTTGTATAAATATTTTCAAACTTAAGTGGAAAAATCTAATATGAATTCTTGGTATAATGCTCCAGATTCAGTTTATTTTTAACTAATTTTATTACGTGCTGAAAATGTTGATATGGAATCACTGAAAGTGAATGAAATTTGATTGACTGGTCAGAAGCAAACAAAAGCGTATCAAATGTTTTCAGGCAATTTGAACAGATGTTTTACTACTACTTTTCCATTTCCTCGATTTCACAATGTATTTGTGCTTTGCAAGAGAAACCTTATTTATTTAGAACAAATTTTATTTGTCACAAAAATTACTCGTCTTAACTGATTTACTCTTCTTGAATAATCATTAAAAGTAGGTACAATATTATTTAGATATTAAGCAAATGAAAACTTTTCATGCTTTTTATATTTAATATAAAATTATTTGGTTTTCTGCGTTTTATTGAGGCAACAAATCGGAGCACCCTAACATGCTACCTAGTTATAGTTAGGTAAAGGACAATCTAGAACCAGAACAACACTTTAAAATATACAATATTGAAAAATCAATACAACTCTTTTAGCACATAATAATGCCAGGATTGAGACAAGAATATACAACTAACTAATTTCATATTAATTGTAAAATCTGTTTTATTTGCTAAATACCTGAATGATATTATTCTAGGCATGGTTTTACCGTGTTAGGAGAAACACTGCGGACAGACCAGTAGGAAACGTGAGATGGGTTTAGACCGTCGCCTCGTGAGACAGTTTAGTTTTACCCCACTGACACAGATTAAAACAAACCAAATGTTGCACTTATGACATATCATGGTTTAGATAATAAATCAAATCCAGGAAGGTACAAATTTGTGCGGTGATCTGCGCATTATACCAATCAGTCTTAATTTGAGCGTTTGTGAGTGTGATAGTTTATGATTTCAACATTTTTAATATTTTTCTGAGTTGAACTGTATTTACACGTTTGTAAGTGACTTTGTAGTGTTTTTTAGTTCGGTTTTAGTGTCTTTATGTTAAGTACACCCCCGTCTGAAGTAACTCTTGAGCTGAAGCCAACTCTGTTTATGATTTCTGCGCAGAATCCTGTAAGGGAACGTCGCATAACATAAAATGAAACTGTTACATAGGGAATACTATTAAGTGAAACATCTGGTTTGTTTTAATCTGTGCCACTGATGATTCGTCGTTGCGATAGTAATCTTGTCCTGCTCAGTATGAGAGGAACTGCAGGTTCGGATATTTGGTTCACGCACTCGCTCGAGCGAGCGGTGGTGTGAAGCTTACATCCGTGGGATTATGTCTGAACGCCTTTAAGGCCGTATCCTTTCTAGTCGAAGGTTGGAACGATATCTCTTGGAGTTCCGAGAGTCGAAAGGCTCAAAACAATGTGACTTTACTAGGCGGTCGCAGTTCGCCGCGATCATCGCACTAGCCCTATTCGTCGTCGAGATCGACGGTCGGCGATGGAATCGATCCTTGCCGTGTAAGACCTGATCTCCTGACTGTTGATCATGGATCGCACAAACGTTTTGATGTTGGAACTAGGAATTTTCTGTAGACGACTTACATACCTGGCAGGGTGTTGTGCTCGGTAGAATAGTTTTCATAATTTCCATAATTACAGCAAATGCTACTGAATTCGCCCGTCTTTGATTTTATCTGTCCTATTTTCTACAAATGATAGAATTTATGTTATAAAATGGCTTATTTACCTTGCAATATGCGAATCTTTAATAATATCCGGATCTACATTAAAAATATTTCGAATTGTTTAGTTGTTGACACACGTTATGAATCACTCAATAATGTTCTTCATATTACCTAGCCTCGGCAACCCGGAGCGACGCCGCTAGATGGCGTAGTGTTGGTGCCTACTATCTACTTTCATTTTATTGTTAATTAACACTTACATGCATATGTATAAGCCGGTTCTTTGTTCAGTGTAGTTCTTTTTAATGTGGTTTAATTTAATAAATTTTACAATAATTCGTATTTTAAAGTATTTAGTGTGTTCGTGTTACACCCGGTTTATGGGTCCTCTATAATCTTGATGATCTAGTACCTTAGTAAAAGCTCGTCATCGATGTACATGATCTCAAAGGGAACTGAAATTTTTCCCTCTGCAAAAAGTCACTGGTGTTGCAGCCCAGGAGGATAATGTGATTCGGCCACTATAAGCCACCGGGATCTATGTCGGCGTGTAGCTCATAGAGGCCATCGGCCCTCTCCACCTCAACAAACATAAAAAAACACAGATAAATACAACCTTAATATGTACATAAAAGATCAATACAGTAATTTATGGTTAATATGGTTAGTGGCCTAACCCAGTCTAATGAAATCCCGCTTTTATGCCTGCAGTACACTCTCGCCGAGGCGTTGCGAGGGCAGGCGAGCGAGAGAGTGTACTTGCTGCGCTCGCATCGCCCCGTGCACCCTCGCTTCGCCTCTCCTTGCCTCGTTAACGCTCCGATTTGTGTCGGTTTTTTAGCCACGAGTCAAAGGGAATACAAGCCGCGAGGCCGAGGGCACCTAGTATATTCTCGCTTGCTCTCGTCTGGGGTAGCTGAATTTTTGCAAAAAGGGCAATTGTTAATTAAAAATTTGTTGCAACTTACCTAATGAACGAAAAAATTTGAAAACTATCGACCATAAAGATCTTCCAGATGAATTCAGAAAAAAATATTACGTCGTATGAAGTTTTAAAAAAATAAAGAAAAATCCAAAGTGCCCAAAAGTGCATTTTTTGAAAAGGTGCTATCTTGATATTTTTCAGACAGACGCGCATTTGTGTTATTAATATCCTCAATTTTTTTCAGATTTTTTTTATTTGGTGGCACATGTTGAAAAAAAAATTTCAGAACAAATATTTATTACATTTCGTAATAACATAATTTTTAACTAAACATCAAAAAGACAATTAATCCTCGTTACTTTGCTCATCTATCACCAGCTGCATGTTTGCGGTATCAAAAATAGGGGCCAGAATTTCAGCTGGATTAATAAATACATGATAGACCTTCTTCTTCTTGTTATTCACGACGTCTTGGCAGACATTTTGAGATCCATTAATTGTTCTAGTTGTCTTCTCTTTGTAATAAGGCATGTCTGACAGCATAACACCAACTGCCGCGGTTGCCACATTTGGCGCACAGCCCCGCTAAAGCTCCCTTCCAACAGATCTTTGGTAATATCAGCCTAATGTTAAGAAGGGCGCTATATATATTGTCCTCTCATCGGTTGATGTGACCAAAAAATTAGGCAATTCGGGAAAATCCAATGCTGGAGAGTCGCTTTGTGGGACGTACTTCTTAGAGCATTGAGAATATTGAGATGGTACGATGGGCTGTTCACGGAATTCGTAACAAGCGCCTTCAGGCGTTTTCACCTCTTTTTTCTCACATGCTGAAAGAAAATAAAAACCTCGCCAAAAACTATTTATTAGTTTCTACAATCACTGATTTCTACTAAAATAATACAGTACGATCTGTGTTTTTTGGAGTTCATGTTTTCTTTCAGTTTCTATCTATTGTATGGGAGTGACGAAAATATTGTCACGATGCGGCTATACTTCTGACTCTGCGTGACGCAAACGGGCATAAACATGTAACTGTAATAATAAATCTGGCATCACGAAGGTGCTCACACGTTGCATTACTTCATGCTACATAGACTACAGGCTAAATTCTGATGGATATACTGGAATACGTCATTTTTGTAATTGTACCAAGAGACTACGAACAGTTGTATGTTGCTCACACGTTGCGGTTGCTGTTTATTATTTATCACACGGTAGATATATATCTGGATCTGCAACAAGTTGGGCAAAATTTGGCGTGACAGAAATATCACGAAACGCACAAAGATCAGACCTGCTGTCGAACTAGTTCTCTCCATCTTTCTGTACACCTCTGAGATGTGGACCGTTAAGGAGACAGACAGACGACGTATTGATTCTTTCGAGATGTACGCCTGAAGACGCCTGTTACGAATTCCGTGGACAACTCATCGTACCATCTCAATGTTCTAAGAAGTACGTCCCACAAAGCGACTTTCCAGCATTGTATTTTCCTGAATTCTCTCATTTTTTGGTCACATCAACCGGTGAGAGGCCCTTCTTAACATTGGGCTGATATTACCAAAGAGCTGTTGGAAGAGAGCCTTGGCGGGGCTGTGCGCCTAATAAACCGCGGCAGGTGGTGTGATGCTGTCAGACGTGCCATATAACAAAGAGAAGACAACTAGAACAATTAATGTATCTCAAAATGTCTGCCAAGACGTTGTGAATAACAAGAGGAAGAAGATATCTATCATGACTTTATTAATCCAGCTGAAGTTCTGGACCCAATTTTTGATACCGCAAACATGTAGCTGGTGATATACCGGGTGTCCAAAAAGTCTGGAAACGGTCAAATATCTCGAGAAATACACATTGGATCTAAAAAAGAAAAAACACGTCTTTAATAATTTTAAAAGGGCTATCCAATGATACCAAACGCGACCCCCCCACCCCTTGGAGTGGGGCGGGGGCAACTTTAAAATCAATCTTTAAAATCCTATTTTTTATTGCAGAATCGGATTCTACGGCACTGCGTGCGGTCGTCGGGCAGACGTATCGCTACACTCTCGTTAGCCTCAATTCGCATTCCTCGACTATCTACTCCTTTTGCAAGCAATATAGTTATGCATTTATTAGATACCTATAGTAGGTCAGTGGCGCAGCCAGAAAATTCATCTGGGGGGGGGGGGGGGGGGCAATAGAACCGGCCTCCCCAAAGGATGAGGAAAATTTTTCAGAAAATGGTTGAAAGCGGATGTGTATGAAGATTCCTCTATTAGATAATATTGGCATTAATTACAAAATATTTATTTCAAGGGATAATTTAGATACTGCTTTGTACTGCTTCTTTATTTTTTGGCTCATGGAAGACGGTTTGGGGGGGGGGCATGGCTCCCCCCCTGGCTGTGCCCATGTAGTAGGTATTAGCAAAATTAACTGTAATGGCATATCAATTAATCGTCTCGACCGCGTCGGTGCCAATTAATATTATAACAAAATTAATTGAGGCACGGTATGAATACCAATTGTATCAATTATTGAATAATTATATTGTTTAGTATTCGATGGAATGATATTTTTTATATCCTAGTCATTCGTTAACCGTTTTGGACAGGTCGTAAAAAATCACATCAGGAAAAAAGGAATTTTAATTTCTCATTTGGTTAAATGACTACTTCGCTGTTTGAAACACATTTGGTTATATTACTGCCATTGCGGATATCGTTAAATTACTTTCACACACAATTAGTTTTAGAGGACTGTGAATTTTCAATTTTCAAGTTTAAACGATGCTCAATTATACTCAGTCACATATTTTTATTTTTATTGTAATATTTGATAATAATTTCATTTTTTTTTACTGAAAATTACACATTAGATACACAAATATTGTAAAAGTTATGCGAAAATAAATAAAATAATGGAACCATAAATGCAGCCTTTGAATGTGGGGTGAACCAGTGGCGGCTGGTGAAATTTCAATATTTTTTTCTCGTCTATGGCGCATGGGACCCATACGAAATTTGGGAAATAACATCTAGAGAAGCACTTCTCTAATGATCCCTAAAAAATTTTGAAAAAGCAGTTTGCGAAAAAATTTTTGAAAATTCGTTAGCCTCCCCTGGGTCTAGGAGCTCCTGTTTATTTTTATTTTTTTTTGTCATATGCATTTGACTTTTCATAAAAATACAACAACAGATTTTGGAGTTTATGAAAATATTTTCATTACTAACTGAAATACAATAAACTGAAATTTTGTAATTTACAATTTAACAAATTACAATATTTCAATTCGTTGTATCTCAGTTAGTAATGAAAATATTTTCATAAACTCCAAAATCTGTTGTTGTATTTTTATGAAAAGTCAAATGCATATGACAAAAAAAAAATAAAAATAAACAGGTGCTCCTAGACCCAGGGGAGGCTAACGAATTTTCAAAAATTTTTTCGCAAACTGCTTTTTCAAAATTTTTTAGGGGTCATTAGAGAAGTGCTTCTCTAGATGTTATTTCCCAAATTTCGTATGGGTCCCATGCGCCATAGACGAGAAAAAAAATATTGAAATTTCACCAGCCGCCGCTGGGGTGAACACCGAAAACACATACTTATTGTATCGTATAGTTAAGGTGTAGTTTAATTCCGATTTTTTCATGAATTGAATCAATTTAGTTTGAAACAGAATTCTATGCAAAAAATCTAATTTAACCATATAGATTCATTGCGCGTACATTTTTTTATTTAAAGGTAAAAGGTTTTCACACGTAATGTTTAGATATACTTTTATTATTTTATTCCTTTATTTACTTTTTTTATCTTTTATTATATGAATTTCTATTCTTGAAATTGGATGCACCTACTTTTTAGTTCTGTTTTTATATAAAGAAAATGAGTTTATTCTTTTTATCTCCAGAAGAATCAAATTGTATAATTTGGGTTTTAGATATTATATAAAGGATCTTTTGAGTTATGTATAGTTTTTACTGTTGGTATTTTAGTAGACTAGCTTTGTGCCTTAGTGGGAGAGTCAGCGGCAGATATTTCGAGTGCATTTCATACCACTTGAAACCCTGATTTTTTTTTTATTATGTGGAAGGTCAGTGCGGTAAGTGGCGGACATGCTAAATGCGATGTGTGATGAGTTTATGAATAAATTAATGAAAGTCTTCATTTTGCATAATATGACGGAATTTATCAAGATAATTATCTCTGCCCTTCTTCTTCTTTTAACGGGGCCACGAAGAGTCTCCGCACTCGGGCCTTGTGACCCACTGTGCTACCGTTACGAATTTAGGGAATTCCCCCTAATCTCATTCAGGCCGGATTCTAAACCAAAGGCCAAAATTCTTCTCTATTTCCTCCAGCACCGAAAAACCAGTGCCGAAGTGTTTGTGTCTCAAGTTCATAAGAATAGGACAGAAAGTTAGGACGTGGATGGAAGTTTCTTATGCTCTCTGTTCTAAGTTCCTTGTATATACAGGGTGTTTATTACATCGATAGAAAGTTTTAAGGGAGTGACGGAGAGGGTAATTTTAGATATTTTTGTTTATTACTGAAATATCTGTTAGTGAACAATAGCGATATAGTATTGAAAGTTTTTATCTGTGCAATTTTTTTTCTAATCTTCAAAACGATACAAAAAGAAGTTCGAAACCCAATTAAAAAAAATTATACATACAAATTAAAATGCTTGGGTACGTTTCTGTAAAATTTAATTTGAAATTTAAACGAAATTTTCTCAAAAATAGCACACCTGATCACGTGAAATACTTTCAAATAACTTTAAAAATGCCTTTGTTTTATACCCTTTCCAATGGTGTGTGATGGAATGCTAGTCATTCAATAAAAATACATATTCCTGTAGATAGTGAAATTTTATTAGGTAGGAAACTAAGTACAACGTTTGGATCTATATCTATTATGATGCTTAAAATGAATTAAACAAAGATACAATTAAGAATAGTTTTAATGTTCAAAATGCGAACCACAGTTTCTAATAATATATCCCCGTGATCTTTTCACTACGGTGGTGGTGACGCCTAATCTCATTTCTTAATTGTTGCACCTGTTTCAATAATTCTCCCGATAAGGTGGTCCCGGTCAGTTATTTCAACCTCATAAACAAGTTCTTTCATTCGTCTCCAGACGTGAAAGTAGAGAGGTGTCAAAAGTCTGGGGACCTTCCTGGCCGCAATATCTAAAAAGGCCAATATCTCAAAATCTGTGATACTTTACATAATGGTATATATGGCCATACAAGTTCTATCCCCCTTGAAAATTTCTATCGATGCACCAAACACCCTACATATTTGATCACAAATTTTAACTTAAGACAGATTTTGGGCAGTATGAAATGCTAAGAGCATTTCATACTGCCCAAAATCTCGAGTGCACAAACATTTTTCTGCATAGCCTTCGGCTACGCTCTACATTTTTGGCAGCTTAAGGCTTTTTTTAGATCCACCCAACGCCACATTTTCAAGTGGTATGAATTGTATTTGGTTTATTTGTGCACCGTTTAGGAGTCTCAAGGGTTACACTTAACATGTTTGGCACTTACCTCGTGGTTCCTTTCACAAACAGATTCATAATAAAATCAGCGTCTCCAGTGGTATGAGATGCACTCGAAATACTTGCTGCTTGCTCTTCAACTATCTTGTCTGACAACAATCATCAATATGTACCAGTTAATTTTTGTTTATGAGAATAGTGCAAATAAATATTCGTCTGAGGTCAAAAACATTTGAAGACTACAAGCAAAAAAGAGCTATATCATTTTTGGTGAAATCGATATAATGATGACATTTGTTAGAATATTTTTCAGCATTTTATGCTGTCTAAACCATCGTTCTCATAAATATGTTCAGCCAGGAGAATTATTAAATATCAACATACAGATTAAAAAAGGGCTATGTCAGGGCGCTACTGGCTAATAAGGTACTTTATCAGTTTTAAACGCACAATGTATACAGTGGTCAAAACGAAACCTAGTGATAGGGAACATCACTACGAACCCCTTGAATAAAACATAAGGTTATTCGAAAGTCAACGCTTTAAAAGTTATTTGGTTTTGATAATTATATTTTTTTTAGTTTTTTCGGACTTTTCATGAATAGTGCCTGTTTTAAAAATGTTCCAATGGCTGTACGAATTTGAATTTTTTTTCTTTATGCAATTAGTATAAACCAAGATAGTTTTCAATAATATGTTCACGTCATCGAACAGGCTTTTTATTAGGACATTGAACATTCACATAAACAAAAATTTTAGCAAACAAACAAAAAAAGATTTTAGTCATAAATAAAAATTTGATACTTTATAAAGTTGCTACGTCACTAAAGTGTGTCTGTGCCGAATTTCAAGTCAATGCAGTGAGTAGTTTTAGCAGTTAGCACAGTAGTGATTTTTTGTAAGAAGTCGGAAATTCTTTAAAAAATTACAAATATTCGAATAACTTTTAAACCATTGACTTTTGGATAATCCTATATGGTGTTCAAGGAGTTGATAGTGGTGTCCCCTATCATTGGATTTCCACTGACCGCTGACCACTGTCCCTGGGACACTCTGTATAATGTGAATTTGTAAAAATCATCACTAATAAACTACCTTTATTTCCCAAAAACCCACTAAGTTGTTTAGAATTCAATTTTATACTTCCTTACCAAATTTAATTTAATAAATTTATTTTGTTGTTTTTTTTTTAATAAATTAGTATTTTATGCAACGAAACCATTTTAACATTATTTGTTTATGTGACAATTAGGAACTGGTAGTTTTTACAAAAATATTTATATGAGTTCATAGCACTTTCAACAACATTTTCGTCGCACCATTGAAAAAAAAATACTTTATTAATAAAAAGGGACGATACATTTATATTTCTTAAATTCGGTAAGCCGAAGTAAAGTTGAATTCTAAACAGTTTTTCTTAGTGGGATTTTCTCATATCTCTCTTGAAAAATAAAAGTAGATTGTTAGTGACGACTTTTACAAATTGGCTTATAAAATACCCAGTGTAACACCGACTCAATCATTTTTAATACTTCACAGTTTAACAAGTGCCATTGAAAAATTTGAAATTTTTGCCCATTGCATATCTTGTTACATCTATTCTGGGACACACTGTATAGAAAAAACACATACAGGTCGAATTAAGCACCTTCTCCTTTTTAATTTGTTTTAGTCAGTTAAAAATGTGAAACATGCTCAAGATTTAGGTAAGTACCTTATCTAATTTGAAATTAATTTTTTTTTATCAGATTTATGTATTGCATTAACAATCTCTTCTTTCTACGCCACCCTATTACCAAATATTAAAAATATCAAAATTACAATATAACACGTGATTTAGTGTGTTAATTGGCATTTTTACTCAAAAAAAAAACACTCTATTGCTTTCATCTGGGCCAGTAACAGGTAGGTAAAAAAGCATATTTTTCACCCGAGAAACTTGTGGTAGTTTTATGACAACATAGTTTATACTTGGATAAATTAGGTAATTAATCTTTTGTTACAATTAATTATTTATATCCTTATTATCAGACGACTAAAGTTCATTATTTAGAAATGAAAGTATAATAACTTTACTTACTTGCATACTTAAACCAGTGCTTACAATTTAAACCAAGATATAACATGCTTTTCACATTATCAAACTTGCAAAAGCTGCAGGCTGAAAAAATATATAAAAGCTACAATCGAGTTGCGCAACCGCAATAATGCGTTTGGAAAGATGCGAATCGGCAAAGCAAACCGCGATTTTTGAGCGTGTCAACAGCAGTTCTCCGCTAAACGCGAAACTCACGCTTTCTGTCGAGATAAACTAAAAGATAACAAGGGAAGTTAATATAAGTTTTATAGGTCAACAGTATTATTTATTAATTAACTGGTGCAATTGATTACAGATACAAAGCACCGAAGAAACTTTTATGAGTGTTCGTTAACTAATTGGTGTTAAGTAAGTGCAATTGGTGTTCGCGTTGCATCCATTGGTTTATTAATTAATTATTGTGATTTTATTTTCATCTGTGGAATTAAATTTAATTGACTGCTCTGATCTACGTTATTTAATTTAATGGTGAGTAAAATGTTTTATACCTACACAACATAAATTGTATCAAGAGCACTAGACAATTTATTACATACTAAAAATGTAATCAATGTTTAAAAAATGGTTGCATATACCTCGACACTTGGCTCATCTCACATTTAAAAAACTGACATTTATAGTAGAAAACAAAGAAAATCCTTGACTGGTTCAAGTATTATCAATGGAAAAATAAAATAAAACGACTATGAAAATGGTATTTATTTCAAAATAATTGATCAAATTGTTCTCCGGGTCCGAATTTTATAGAACAACTTTTAGAAAAAGTTGAAATAAAAAGGTACTTTTGTATTTACAGTTCTTCTCTATATTCATTTGGGTCAGTGATCAAACTTAAGTTTAAAAAATGTCCCTTAATTTTTTAAATTTATTCAGTCCATAATACGATTTAGGTAACTATAGTGAATAATCTCAAAAACGATTGACGATTTCTTTTGATAGGAATATTTTATCGTTATATAAAATGTATTCAAACAATATAAATTACTGACCACTTGATATAATGGAGTGCGTTTTAGGTGAAAAAAGTAAGTTATTAGGAAATCGATTGGACCTGAGTGAATTTGCCTAAAAACTTTTTAAAGGTTTTCTATAATCACAACTCAAATTTTCTACCACTATTTTTCGGCTTACTTATTTTAGACCATCAAAGAAATCTGTTTTGTTATGAAACAATATTTTGAACCCCTTATAAATAACTAAAAAGATGTCGTTTACTTTCGCCTGAAAATATTCACCTTCAAGTATTAATAAATATATTGTGTCAAAGTTCAAATATTGTAATATAAGTGTTTCCAATACTTTTAACACCTAAAGTGACATTAGAATATGAAAATACAAGATGGCGAATTCAAAATGGCCAAATTTAAGACCAAAAATTCTGCAATATTTCACAAATTAAGAAAAATGTGTGAAATTAATAAGTAATTGTAAATATTCAATTAATAAAGTTAAAATATTATAACATGAAAGAGCAGAAGGTTAGTTGTCACTATTTCTGAACTTCGCTATTTGTAAATTTTTCAACTTGTATTTTTATAATAAAGACATTTATTATTACTATTATTGTTTATTAATAAATTTGAAAGAGAATTTTAAATTAAGAAAACGCTGATTCTTATGAAAACACAATTTGAAGAAAAAGGTTAAAAAATTTAAGCATAAAAACTTCTACAATCTGTATTTTTCATTTTAATCTTCGTCTGCTTCCTCTTCATAGACTCCTCTATAGAGAACACTTCAATTTTCAAGTAAATCGAGTCTGTTGAGCGCTCCTGTGAGTTTGACTATAGAGTCGCGGTTTATCGCTCAGTATTTTTCACATTACTCGGGTAATTTAGATCAAATGAAAGCCAAAGCCGAAAAATGTTGTACCAAACACCTACAGTGATTATATTTTTGATATCTAAAGTGAAAAATATGTATATTAATGGTTAAAAATACTCTACTTCAAAGTAACTTCGTATAGAGACATTCAATAGAGCAAATCCTAAAATGCACATTTTTCAAGACATTTGTTAAGAAATTAAAAATTTTGTAAAAATGTTAAAAATTTAACAGTATACCTAAAGAACTATATTAACTTTTCTTTTTACGCCTTAAACATTTTATTTGATAATAACTATAATTTTTTATTCCATAACTTTCACCAGATTCAAATGGCCATAGAAGACGCTGTAATTAAGTTAAATGGATATAGTTGACTCCATTTGAAAGATTATTGAATAAACTTTATTTCACAATAGAAATTTGTGACAGTTTGTTTGTTTAAAGATACCTAATTGTTTACAACAATTTCGGATAAAAACACGTTTAGGCCAGTAGTGTAAAACCAAAAAATGAGACGAATCGGAAATAATTAAGGTTTTATTGTTTTAATGGCTTCATTTGTTGCCTAATATGACTATTCTAGGTTTCCCCCCCGGCGGAGTTGTGCTTAAGCGGTGGGGGTAGAAATGTACCCCCAAAAGGGTTATTTTTGCGGTTTTACGGTTATATCTCGTAAAGGACTCACAATATCGAAAATATAGTACCATTAAAAGTTGTAGGGCATTAAATTCTTCATTGAATGACCGCCCGTTCCTATACTAGTGCTCATCAAAGTTGGACAAATTTTACATATTTATGAAAAATTTTTCGTTTTAACTTCTGCTTTTTGGTAATAAGTGGATGTGACACACTTCAGCACTCTTCAGGCAGGGCAAGAAGAAGGTGGTCAAGCTGTTGGTCGAAAATAAATGTCTTCTCGAAGAAATCAAACCTTCTTCGAGCATGACACTCAAGCTGAAGCTATAGTCGAAGCTGGCCTACGATTTTTAACAACCCTCTACGGCGGTAGGGCATGAGATACTTTAGATAAATTGCGATTCGACTTGTTTTCCAAAGCCCTAGTAAAATCCAAATTCAACCTGGCATCCCTACTACCAACATCCGAAACAACCCGCCAACATTGCTTGAGAACTTACCTACAAATACAAATGTGGTTAGGACACCAGATGGATCCGCTCCTCTGGGGATGACAGGCTTCAAAGTTTGGTCTTAACCCCGTTCCTACCTCCAAGGAACCAGCTCCACAGTTTCTTCTCTCCACAATTTTCTGCAAATGCAACAAGGGTTGTGCAGGTGGTTGTGGGTGTCGGAAGGCTGGGATTAATTGCTCATTGATTTGTGCCAACTGCAAGGAGAACTCCTGCACTAACTCCCTCCAACCAGATGCAATTGACGAACCAGATGTTGATGAAGATCTGGACTGCATATATGGGCGATGAAAATTACAGATTTTGAGGAGCCGAGTGGCCCAACGAAAATTAAACGTCGACGTCTGTGCAATTTGTGTACTTATCTATTTTTCCCCTTTTCATCTTCATACCTGTAACAACAATTTTTGTTATTATGAAATATAATCATCACTAATTGATTTCAAGAATTGTGTTTCTTATCCTGCCTCCATCTTTATATTAGTTGAATGGATCTCATCAAATTCTATATGAAACCACTTTTTAATATTATCTTTTTATATATTCTACAATTTTAATATTTTATATAAGTACAAGACTAGTACAATGGAGTTCTATAGTACTATGTTTAATATAGTGTAAATAACACATTTTTCATAAATATGTAAAATTTGTCCAACTTTGATGAGCACTAGTATGGGAACGGGTTGTCCAAAAAATATGCATCTGGATTTATTTAATGCAGAATTTAATGCCCTACAACTTTTAAGGGGAATATGTTTTCGATATTGTGAGTCCTTTACGAGATATAACCGTAAAACCGCAAAAGTACCCCTTTTGGGGGTACATTTTTACCCCCCACCACTTAAGCACAACTCCGCCGGGGGGGAAAACCTAGGATACTCATATTTGGAAACAAATGAAGCCATTAAAACAATAAAACCTTTTGTAGCAATTATTACCGATTTGGATTTTAGGCCCACTGGCCTAGTTTCTCTAAAAAAAAAAAAAATGTTTTTTTTATATTATAACTGATTTTTACGGAAAGTAATACATGCGTTGATTTATTATTTCAAAAACTACAAGTACGTTTAAATAAACTTTTTTGTCACAAAGCAATTTAAAAGAATAAATTCGTAATTTCGATCTTCATAAAAACGTACATTTTCAAGATCAAATAGCCATAGCTTGTCGAGAATATTTACCCTAGAGGCTTGCACTAAAAACCAAATTCTAAGGAATTAAATTACAATTAAACAACATTTGTTTGTAAAGCCTTAGTTTTTGAGTTAATCACGAAAAACACGCGTTGAAATTTGACTTTTATAAAACTAAAATTGTTTTTTTCATAATTTATTTTAAAAATATTTAATAACTCTTCGTTGTCTTTTATCACCTCTTATTAAACATGTTTTCAGCCATTAATTCTATCCCATCTGAGGCACTAAAGAAAAAAGCTCACGTACGACAGACAATTCCTGAACTCACACATACTCATTAATAATAATAATCACACCATCACTAACTTGAAGGACGAGGTGGAAGATTTCACTATGGTACTGCAGGAGGCTAAATGAGACGATTACGATTGACATACAACAATCAACTAACTGACGCGATAAAACAAAATATATAATAGATGAAGATCACACTAAGACTGGAAATAAAACAGAGATGTTTATGTCAAACATGAGATAAATAGGTTGAAAAGTCAGATTAGAACAGAAATCGATAGCCTAAGAAATCGTAATTGGATAAGCTTGAGATGCTAAATCCTCAAGACAACTTCCTGTGTAAGCTAACAAAATTACCAAAAAACAAAAGCACACGGGAGATAATACCTACATTGCAACACAACTTAGCAACGTATGTGACAGCTAACCCAGTAGCTGACATCTCACAGTAGGCTAGAACCACCTTTAAATGAAATATGCATGCACTCTCTCAATTCCTACGATAAATGGTAGCTTTATCTGTCCTGAAACAATTCCCGTAAAATCTGAAGTCATTCCCTTGGCCGTTTTCTAAAAAATTGACTTAATTTTTTTTTTTTGAAAACTGATTTTTTGCATTGATAAGCTTGTTAATATGTCAATCATGAAAGTAAAATTAAACATTCCAATACAAATTTAAACTTAAGGCAAGTTTGGGGAAATAACATACAAGAAACCTTCATGCTCGACAACTCCAGACATTTTGATAATAATCGGATTATATAAACTTTCCAAGTAGTCAATTTAGACAAAATCATTAGATCTATTCTTATGTTATTTTGAATGACAGCAATTTTTGTCTACCAATATATCCATAACCAATGAATAACATTACTATTTGCGTAACTGGATTTGCTAGGGAAATCCGAGCGCCTCTACTAGCCGTCTGAGTAAACTTTCCATTCGCTCAGTGAGATAACGGGTGAAAATGAGAACCATACCACCGCCGATGAAGACAACCCACAGAAGAGACATGACGATAACCCAACCACCCAGCCACTACCCTGCAGGTACCGGACGAAACGCCGTCCAGTACCCATAGTCACCTAGCTCCGTGCAGACCGAAAGTGCTATCGAAGCACTTAGGTCTGCACTTCCTCGAGCTACATAGCTCATCCCTACCTAACCGATGATCCGGATGGCAGGATGTCAATTGACATTCTGCGTACCGGCAGTCACTCCCAGCCAAAAATACCTTAAAGTTTCCGAACAGACATATGACCCGGGGGGTGACAAGCTGGCAAGACAGAAGAGCGCCAGAAGATGAAGGCCTTAGCCAGCAAGGTCCAACAAGCCAGGACCCGGGGAGGTGGGTCGAAATCATCCACACCGCTCATATTTGTGAGTGGGGTTAATGTAAAGTAAGCTCGTCCACCCCGCACGAGGCCGGTCCAGGTCTACAGCGATGTACTAGGGTAAAGAGCAGTAGTCCTGCTCGACCTTAGATATCTGAGACCGCCATCATTGCCAAAAAATATTGGGTCGCTCGGTCAGTTAATCTTTAGAATTCACTAGGCAAACAATCCAAGACTCCAAGAGTGAAAATTTTTTGTGACCATGATTAAAATCAAAGCAATCATGCAAAAACACGCACGATGAAAATAGATATTGTCTTTGTCTATTGTATAAACGTAAGAATCACGGATTGAAGAAGATAACTGATACTTAACTGATAGGTTGTTTGAAATATGTCCGGGTATTCAGAGACTTCAAAAATGTAGTAGATTCTTGTTTTTATCAATGCAAAAAAATCAGTTTTCAAAAAAAAAATTAAAAGTGAGTTTTCTAGAGAACGGCCAGGGGAATGATTTCAAATTTTACGGGAATTGTTTCGGGACAGATAAAGCTACCATTTACCGTAGGAATTGAGAGAGTGCATGCATATTTCATTTAAAGGTGGTTCTAGCCTACTGTGATCTATCAAGAGGTACAAAACCGTACAAAACCTATTCGAAATAATTCGGAGCAAAATCATATCACATAGACAGTAAATGAAATTATTCAAAGAGCAGAGCTGTACAGGTACTCAAAAAAAGTACTTAAGTAAAAGTACAAGTAGTTTTAAAAAATTGTACTTGCCAGTAAGTACAGCACTTTAGAAATAAAATGTACTTAAGTATAAGTATAAGAACATGTAGTATAAAAATGGACTTTCAAGTACTTTTGAAAAGTACAAAGTACATTAAAACAGCATGTACGTTAATGTTAATAATGCCCATAATATTGAACAATGCCAAAACTTTTTAGAAAAGTAAGTCCCAGTTTCTTTATCTAGGCCCTATATAGGCTAGGTATTAGGAATTTTGTGGTGGAGCAAGAAGTCAGTAGAAAATTAAACATTTATCCATGTAATTATAACGTGATATAAGAACAAAATTATATTAAATGCTCCATAAATATTAAATAAATCACATTTGGAAAGAAAAATAAAAATAACTTGCTGAATGCTGAATATTTAGCCTCGGAGCAGCCTTACTCAAACAACACACAATTCGCTTTCGTGTTACAACTAATTGTTCAGTGTTTATCTCACAGAGCTTGTCTTTTTGGTACATTCACAATAGTGGCGAATGAAAAAAGTCTTTACTAGTGCGGATGACGGCAAAGGCGTATTATATTTAATAAATAACTGCTTCACCAATGGGTAATTATATAACATATTCAAAGTTTTTCTTTTATTCTCTAAGTACTACCATTCGCTGTGTTGTACTTTCAATTGTAATTAATTGACTAATTGGTAATTATAAAAGTACTTGTACTTGTAGGAGAACCAAAAATCAAGTACAAAGTGCAAGTACCTTCACTAAATTTGTACAACTACCAAGTACTTCAATTAATATTCTACTACAAGCACATGTAAAAGTATTTACTTGTGTTACCAAGTACAATTTGTACTTATACTTGCACAGCTCTGTCAAAGAGACATACAAATAACTCGAGAAGAATTTACGAATCCCTCTGAAATTGAGTAACTTACCAAAACACTACCTAATCGCAACCTAATAATAATTGTCTTCCATATTCCAATTGTTGGAGTAGATCGGATCGGTTCTAAGACCAAAATTTTCTAACTGGTACGTCTCTGACTTCCCTCAGTCTTCCAACACAAGATTTTCTTTTGTGGGTTATTTCTACCTGTTTATTTACGAAGTTCACTATATGTAAATTATTACTATTAGGTATATATTTTACAATTCCAATTTTAGTTGATTTTGAACAAAACTTTTGATATTATTTTTATACTATATATTTTTTATACTATATTTTTTTCTCTATTTGTAATTACTACTTACCTTATGTACAACCCGATTTTGTTTTTTATTGATGGTAAATAAACATTATTATTATTATTATTATTATTATTACCTAGTTGGCCATGTTGATTGATTGATTTACCAGCGTGCGGTAGGCATTACTGCCACTCCCAAGTTATACAGCTGGGCCTGCTACGTCCACGCTGGGTTGGACTAAGGTCATGCTTGTTGCCAGCAGCGAGAGCCACATGGCGCATGGTAAAGGAATGTGGGATGGGAGGTGTAGGTATTTGTGAGATGCGTTACCGCATTATGTCGTGAGGGAGCGTTTAAGCCCCCTTTTTTTGGATTTTTGGTTCTGGGCTTCTGCCTATTCTGGGTCTTCTTGTGAGATATGTCGCCGCGTTGTGTCGCTGCTATCTGTGCTCCTATTTTTGTACTTCTGTTTCTACAAGTCTTCCTCTTCTTCTTCTTCTGAGGCTTCTGATTCCTCCGTTTCTGATTCTGGTAGAATATATATCGCTCCGATTTCTTTGTGAAATTCATTCTTTCCTCGCTTTTCTTTCCCAGTATGTTTGGTCCTTTCCCAGTTTGTTCATGATCCTCTCGATTGTTGTTTTCCACGTGTAACATGGTCTCCCCATTTTAAGTTTGCTGCTGTTCAGTGTTAGTGCTTTCTTCAGTAGGTGTGTTGGTTCCCTTCTTTGGACGTGTCCCCAGTACATTACAGCGTAATTTTGACCTGAAACCCTCATTTGATAATTTACTTAAGAAAAATATTATGTAATCAGATTCACAACACTATATTGTAACACCCACAACGTCAAAAAATATGCAATACCACAAAACACACTCCTATTAAACTAGACACCAACAAAAAGTCAGGATCAACAACACTTCTCTGTGATACCTCTCCTTCCCTCCATTCCCCTCTCCTTTTGATCCGCTTTACCTCACCACACCAAAAAATATTGCACCTAGCTCTGGATCATATACAAAACCAATCACCACTCACAAAATCGTCATTCGCACGTCCCGAGGTATGCATCACCCCTCAAACACTCATCCCTCACCTAACTCAAAACTTTGTATCCAGACCAAGTGATGGCACACAAAAAGGAATGTGTTTTCTATGTTTTCTCCTTCCAACGATGGCCCAGCGCTCCACACAGACAATTCCCGTCGCCGTCGATCCCTCGCACCAGTAGCCAATGTGTCCTCGCTCCCGCGCTCCGCAGTAGATACATCATTCTTGTGCTTTCCGGAGAGCTACTACCTCCCGTTTACCCCCTGCTTGTCACTATTACGGTCCTAACCTTTTTAAACTTTTTAATAAACTTTCTCAGTCCCACCCTAGCCGCACCAGAAGCATAAACAATTTGTATGTTTCCATAGCATGGATAAGGCTTTCCAAATTCCAATGGCACCGAAACCAAGCCAATGGCCTCCAATTCCATCCAAATTCCCATTATATTCTTAAATTGCTTCAATTCCACACGGTGCACCGTCACCCTGATGGGGCACGCCCCTCGCCAGATCATATGTAAATTTGCTAGAAAGGATTGTTTATTGACTTATTTTTAAGTTATTATACTTGACAATGAGCGTAATTTCGACCTGAAAACCCTCACTTGATATTTTACCTAAGAGAATATTATGACCATATACGTTTGATTATTACGGGTTCAGTTTATATTAAATTCGCCTGAGTATTTTTAATAATTATGAAAAAAGATTATTTGAACGTTAACAAAAGAAATTTATATGACCATACTTTACAGACAGATCAAATTCATTTGAATATTTTTATAATGGTTAAAACAATAATTTACAGGTTTACAGAGGGATATCATGCCATGCTTTAATTTATTGCCATAAACTTGTCGACAATGTCGACTCTTCAAGGGTGATGGGCCTAAACCCTTCAATTGTATATAAATATACTTGTCTGGGAAGGTACTTACAAATGAAAAAGGAGGTACTTATCTTGCTTTTGCCTGTCTTGGGTTGTTTGTTTAATTACGCTCTTTTCGTTTCTTAATACACAGCACTGGTCACAAAACTGTATTAGTTGTTTTCAAATATTAATTCTATTTTAACTTTGTTCTTTTGATATGAGGTATCAATTTGCGCGTAAATTCTTGGGCTATAATTTACCTAATTTTTAACAAATTTGACGGAGTTTTTCACGGCAATTTTGCGTTTATAGTGGGAGTGTTTCAGGCACCCAACCGTTCGCTTCGAAGGCACAACCGACTATCAACACCTAGTTGGCCATGTACACCGACGATAAAATGATATACAGGCATAATTCACAGGCAGTAACAGCAGTAGCAGCAACACATTACGACTAGAGGAAGGTGAAATTGAATGAGAAAAAGTATTAAATGATAGTATTTACAAAGAAATTCAAAGATAATAATTAGTACAGTACCTAGAGGTAAAAAATATGCAAAACTTCGGAATAAAGTCATATTGAACGGATTTCGTTCATTTTTGGCAGTATAATAGTAAATACTTGACAGAAAAGTTTGTGCTTGCTAATTTATAGGGGGTAGATGCCACCTCCTCTCAGGGGGTGGCACTTAAAAAAATAGCTGAAGTAGAATCAAATTTTAAGAAGAAAAGGTTCTATGCAATTTTTCACATAAATTGATAGTTTTTAAGACTTCAAAATTGCGATTTTAGCTTAAAAAAAAGTAATTCCAAACGGATTTCGTCAAGTATTTCGAAAAGTATTACTTTATCGAAAAAATGTTACGTACCAATTACAGAAAATACAATCTGGGAATTAATTATATTTTTTGTTTATTGATGTAGGATTAATAATTTCGGAGATATTTAAGTTTACATTTGGCATCCAAGTGTTCATAAGATAATTATTTAGAGTATGAGTTAAATATCTCAGAAACTGTGACACCTACGTCAAAGATGCTAATAGGTAGAATATTAGGTTGTTAATTAAGCTTTCAACTGTTATTTTATTTGTTTCTGTAGCATAAAAAACAAAGATGTTATGACCGAAGCAATGTGAGTCTACACATTTTTTTAAAAACAACGTCGCCATTTTGTTACTATAATTAGCCAGTAATTAAAAAAAAGGAGTTTCAAACACTGTTTCTCATTAATATATAACATGACGTAGATGCTCAAATTTTTTGGTTTGTATACAGCACTTGCTTTAGAAACAAATACAGTTTAAACTATAAAGGTATTTTCGATAAAACGTATTTTTTTTTTTATTTTCCAAATATCTCAATAAATATTAGTTTTATTGAAAAAATGGGTGTAGAGACCTAAAATAAAGCTTATAAACTGATAATGAATTTCGCTTTTTTATTTATTTACATAGATTTAATAGTTTCGGAGATATGAAAGTTTACAAATGGCGTCTGAACGTTTATAAGACGAAAAATGCCGTTTAAATGTTAAATATCTAAATTGTGACACCTACGTCACGCATGCTAAGAAATGAAATTAAAGACAACTATTTGCGCTTTCAAATTATTTTTTACTCGTTCCTGTAGCATAAGAAATAAAGAAGTTATGACGGAAAAATGTGCGTATTTATATTTTTTTATATAAAAAGGTCGCCATTTTGTTACTCTAATTAACCAGTAATTTAAAAAAATTATCTCAAATACAGTTTTTCGTTAAGATGTAGCATTTCCTAGATGCTCAAATTTTTTTGCTTATCTAAAGCACTTGCTTTAGAAAAAAAATCGGCAGCTACTGGAAGCGGCTGGAACCTCCCCGGTGAATCTTTGAAGCCGAAAAGAGCACTAAACAATATGAACGATCTCATTTAATTATATTTATGAAGTTGAAATATTTTTTTCGTATTAAATCAGAAAAAATGTCTTGCGTTCGGTGGGATTTGGACCTAAGAACTTGAGTGTTAAATTTATAGTCTGCACAACATTAATATTTTATTCAATGTTTTTAATACAAATATATGCTTCATCTTATCCTAGCCCGGGGCCAGCCAGACAACCACGGTGAACACCGCCGTGGCGAGTGTGAGGCTGGACGGGGTAGGTCCAGTTTGGCTTGGAGAAAAATAGAAAAGTAGCTCCTGTCTTCTGTAGGCAGGCTTAAAGACTAGGTTAAAATTATAATGTGTCCACATGGACCTAAAATTAATATAAAAATAAACACAATTCTATAAAAACGTTCGTAGGCAAGAGCACTTAATAATTTTGATTATTGATACGGGAAACAACTAAACGAAAAAACCTGTTCGTTGGTAATGGGATGGATGGCAGGGATGGCCATCTTTGGAAAAAACCATATAACTCTTGGTGGACAGCTTCCCTGCCAGATGTAGCCAGGGTAGTGTTCATGGTGGATCGTTTAAGTTTGAGTTGGTATATTTTGTTTTATCTTTTGGCCTCGACCAATTTTTCACTAAATCGGTCGGGCAAGTGATAGCTGTCAAATTTTTGGTTCCAATGTTTCTCTGGGGAATTTGGTTTTTGAAAAATGTTTAGGTTGGTACCAATGTCTTAAATTATTTTTAAGTTATGTAGTACTATTTTTAGGTTATGTTGCCGGAAGAATTTCCGGCGGGATGCCGGAAGTAGCGGAAATAGTTTTTAAAATATAATGTCACTGTCACTTTTAAAGTTTTATTGGAAAAAACTCACCGAAAGCGGTCCGGTGGGGTTGCTTACACTTGTAAGGCTTGTAAGCGGTTCAGGATGGCCTCTCACACCATCCGTGGGCTTTATAAACGTCGAAAAAACTTGTAATCTTTCGATGCACTTGACACGTCAAAAATACTCAGCATGCAGTCTGCACGCTTTAACACACTAGCAGAGAACTTATATCACAAATGAACCCGTAGTATTTTTTGGGAATTTTCCTTTGAGTCCATTTAATAAAATTTGATATTTTTCTGAAAATTTCACATTTTTCTGAACAGTGACATTTTTCCGAAAATTTGACATTTTTCTGAAGTGACATTTCTCCGAAAATTTGACAAATTTCAAACATTTGACATTTTTCTGAAAGGTGACATTTCTTCGAAAATTTGACGTTTTTTCGAAAATTTGACATTTTTCTGAAAAGTGACATTTTTCCCGAAAATTTAACATTTTCCTGAATTTTTGACATTTTTCTGAAAAGTGACATTTCTCTTAAAATTTGACATTTTTTCGAAAATTTGACATTTTTCTGAAGTGACTTCTCCGAAAATTTGACAATTTTCAAACATTTGACATTTTTCTGAAAGGTGACATTTCTTCGAAAATTTGACGTTTTTTCGAAAATTTGACATTTTTCTGAAAAGTGAGATTTTTCTGAAAATTTGACATATTTCTGAAAAGTGACATTTCCCTGAAAATTTAACATTTTTTCGAAAATTTGACATTTTTCTGAAAAGTGACATTTTTTCGGAAATTGACATTTTTCTGAAGTGACATTACTCCGAAAATTTGACAATTTTCAAAAATTTGACATTTTTCTGAAAGGTGACATTTCTTCGAAAATTTGACGTTTTTTCGAAAATTTGACATTTTTCTGAAAAGTTACATTTTTCCGAAAATTTGACATTTTCCTGAATTTTTGACATTTTTCTGAAAAGTGACATTTCTCTGAAAATTTGACATTTTTTCGAAAATTTGACATTTTTCTGAAGTGACATTACTCCGAAAATTTGACAATTTTCAAACATTTGTCATTTTTCTGAAAGGTGACATTTCTTCGAAAATTTGATGTTTTTTCGAAAATTTGACATTTTTCTGAAAAGTGACATTTTTCTGAAAATTTGACATATTTCTGAAAAGTGACATTTCCCTGAAAATTTAACATTTTTTCGAAAATTTGACACTTTTCTGAAAAGTGACATTTCTCCAAAAATTTGACGTTTTCCTAAAAATTTGACATTTTATAAAAATCTGACATTTCTCCGAAAATTTAATATTTCTTGGAAATTAAAAAAAAAAAATTTCGTGACTTGTAGAAATATTTTTTTGATATCATCATCAGTTCGCCTGTTATAAGAATTTTATGCTTTTACGACGTCATCAGAACGTAGGTGTATTTTTAATTCACTCGTATTCCATCCATCTACAATATTTCCACCTACGTTTCAAACTTTAATTGGATGTTTCCAATAGTTAAGTCGATATCTGCACCAGTTTCTAAGAATTTTTCTTATTTGTGACGTCATGTGGACGTAGGTGTATTATTAATTCACTTGTATTCCGTCCGTCCACAATACTTCCACCCACATTTCAAATTTTAATATGATGTTTCCAATCGTTAAGTCAATATTTGTTCCAGTTCGCCTGTTGTAAGAATTTATCTTATTTCTGACGTCATGTAGATGTAGGTGTATTATTAATTCACTTTTATTCCGTCCATTTACAATATTTCCACCTATTTTTCAAATTTCAATTCAATAACTCCAACCGTTAAGTCGATATCTGTACCAGTTCGTCTGTTGTAATAATTTTTCATTTTTGTGACGTCATGTGACGTAGGTGTATTATTAATTCACTCGTAATCCGTCTGTCTACAATATTTATACCTACGTTTAAAATTTCAGTTCGATATCTTCAACCGTTCACGAGTTATCAGCCGAAATCACTGAACACCTCTGTCATTATTAGAATATCACCCTGTACATTGCACTGCTTTGAGGACAAAACAAGTGAAATTTTTGTTTTTTAATTTTTCCACGGAAACCAAATCGAAAAAGTGCAAGTGTGATATATCGTTGAAATCGGAATTTTTACTGCTTTTCAATGGTTCAATTACAAATTGTAAGTAATCATAAAATAAACAACTTGTTGTGCCAAAACGGCACTAAACGTAATCCGATCTCAACCAAAACCTTTTCAGATCTTCTGGAGCACTAAAGAAACCCTCATGCAAAGTTTCATCCAAATCCGTTTAGTAGCTTCGCCGCTATCGTGCTAACATACATACACACACACACACACACACACACATACACACACACAGACATTTTTCAAAAACAACTTTTTTGGGTTCCTGGGAGCTCAAAACGTAAAGATTTGATGTTATCTCAATTTTCGATTTTGGACTAATTGTAGTAACCTCCCACAATTTTATTGTGGGGAGGTTAAAATGCATTTTAAACTTTAAAGGTAATTTCGAAACACTTGAATACCAAATATAAACTTAAATATCTCCGAAATTATGAATCCTACATCAATAAACAAAAAATATAATTAATTCCCAGTTTGTACTTTCTGTAATTGGTCTGTAACATTTTTTCGATAAAGTAATACTTTTCGAGATACTTGACGAAAGCTGTTTGGAAATACCTTTTTTTTAAGCTAAAATCGCAATTTTGAAGTCGTTATAATTTAAAAACCGCTGCCCAAGGAATCACTACTTCCACATCCAGATTCTCTATCCAAGTCACTCACAACGAAAAAACTTTGTATGTGAAAATAATTGTTCATGGAACTTTAATAATATAATATTTGAAATCCTCTACCCCAAAAACCCATAAAACGATACCCCACATCGGTAGTGGGGTGGGGGTGGTTATAGGGGGGTGGTAGTGGGAGGTGGATGAAGTAAAAAAATATTTTGAGGTTTTTGGTTCCTGTACATACACTAAATCACAATTTTTTTTTTCATCCCCTTTAATAAGGATGTGGTGGTGGTAATGGGGGTGGCTAATGCCAAAAATTTTTTTGAGACCTTAGCTTCTCTTGTATATTCTATATACCACTTTCATGGACTCTTACCTGCTTAATTTACCTATTTACCCCAAATTTACCCCAATTTACCCCCCAACCCTTCGACGGAACAAGATGAAAATATAATCTAGTTCTAGAACTCGTTAAAGTACATATGTGTACCAAATTTCAAGTCAATATCTTAAACGGTTCCAGAGTAAACGTGCGCACAAAAAAAAGTTACAGACAGACCGACAGACCGACAGACAGACAGACAGAAAATTTTTTTTTCTCTCAAACTTAAAATCTCGACGTTTCATGACATTTTAAGCCTATTTGGACAATAAAAATTTTTAAAAATTTTTTTGTCGTTACTATACTTCCACTGGACGTGGAAGTAAAACTATCAATTTATGTGAAAAATTGAATAGAATTGATTCTATTTCAGCTCCAATAAATATATATATATTTTTTAAGTACCACCTCCTATAGGGCTCCCGCACAATATAGAAACTTTTCTGTGAAGCATTTACTATTATACTGCCAAAAATGAACGAAATCCGTTCAATATGACATTATTCCAAAGTGGAAACTTCTAGTTACTGTACTAAATAGTATGACTCCTGTTAGTACAAACGGATACCAAATTTAGGCGTTCAACTACACAGATCACTTACCTTTAACCGATACGTAAACATGACTACGAAAGATCTATTCTTTAACCAGAAACCTACAACAGGTATCCGCTTTTGGTAATTAATTACAAATTTAGTAGAACATGCAAGAGACCCATTCACACTACAATAATAAGGCCGACCCTGGTATATGTGGACCCCGTACGGTGGCGCTCAGCATGCGCGATAAGACTTTATTATTAATTAAACATACAGCAGGGGTCTTCTGGTACCCATGCTCGGAGCCAGTCAGACATCCAGGACGCACAGTATCGTGGCAATTGAAGGACGGGTCGGGACGGGACCCATGACGTGAACTTCCCCCAAACGGGAATATTAAAACTTATTAACTAAACTTAAAATAGTATAGCACTGGTGGAAAATTTTTTGATTGCTGCCACATGAAAAGACGACAAATGAAAAACCTGCTTAGAATAAATCACTAGGACGGGAGTGACGATGCCGGTCGCTTGAACTTGAGTTTAAAATGTTGGCGTTTATTTAAATTTTCTTTATTAAATCCTGCCCCCCCCCCGTTACATCTTCTAACACGAATCCGCCAACATAGAGCTACCGACAGTAGAGGTCCTTAGCCGACATTGGGCCTCCCCCCACCACTTTATGTGACGTCACGACCTTGACCTTGGATGACGTAAGCGTCCTTGGGCTGTGCACGCTCTTGTATCATATCATTTGACCTTGAAAAGGTACGTTTGTTAAGCACAGATGGTTTGAGCCTCTGTGGCCTTGACCTTGGACGGCGTAAGCGATCCTAATATGTAGACACTGCCCGATCTTGTGTTAGGCTTGCGACCTCGAAAAGCACGTTTGTCAAGGATAGAATGTGTTGTGACGTAGTAGCACTTGGCTATAAAAGAGTGAGAGGAGTTAACATGTAATCATTCTGAACGTTAGACTCCTGTAGTAACGTAGCAAAGATGTATACGTGTATTTGTGGTGCTAGTTTTACGCGAGGTGATAATATGCGACGCCATCAGAGGCAAGCATGTAAAAACTTAAATCAAGATGGCCCTTCAGCAAAACGGCCAAAAGTGGATTCAAACCCTTCAACGTCTACAAGCTTGCAAACGTGTAACAGCTGTAATGTGACTCTAACAGCTAATCAGATGCAATCTCATAAAAGAACATTGCAACATAGAACAAATTCATGTGTACCTTTGATGGATGGTGTAGAAATTGTTCGAAGTGCTTTCAAATATAGAATTATAACTTACCGAGTGCACAGTGAAAATGAGAAATTAGACTATATAATATTTTTCAACGAAATTAGACCTAAAATATTAAATTTATTAGAAGAAGTGCTGTTACTTCACAAAACAGTAAAAATAAACATGGAGACGTTTGCCAAATATATATTGCAAACTCAAGAAATATCAGAAATTAAATCATTTAATACCCCCAATAAGATTTTGGACCAGAGTATGGATTTAGGCAACTTTCTCGATACCTTTGTGGACATGATGGTGACACAAACTACAGAGTTCCAAGAACGTGATTCCGGTATGTAAATATCTATTGATGTGTAGAATAATGATTAATAACTGCATATTATTTTTTAGGATGGGCCCTCGTGCAAATAAAATTTATTGAAATAAATGTAAATAAGTACAGTCCACTGGGTGGTTCATCATACATCAAACTACCAAAGTTCATAGAAAATAAAAGGGCCATAGTGAATATAGAAAACCAGGATCAGTATTGTTTTGCTTGGGCTGTAACTTCAGCGCTGTACCCTGCAAATGGTCGAACATCTGACATGTCATCTTATCCACATTATTCAAGAGTTTTAAATTTGACAGGTATGGATTTTCCAGTTAAATTGCGGGATATTTCAAAATTTGAAGAATTGAATAATATATCGGTTAATGTATATGGTTTAGAAAAGAAATTTGAGAATAATAGAGTAAAGTATGATGTTGTCGGACCTTTGCGTTACTCTGAGAAGAAATTGCGTATGCATGTTAATTTGTTATTAATTTCCGCGGAATGTGATGAGGATCATCATTGTACGGTAGACTGTGCCAAAACTCACTATTGTTGGATAAAGAATTTATCTAGGTTAGTTTCACATCAAATTTCTGCTCACGAGCATAAAAAATATTTTTGTGATGGATGCTTGCTGTATTTTAGTAATGAGCGTCAGTTAATGCTTTATCAGAAAAATGATTGTAATCATATTTATACAACAACACCATCGAGACAATTTCGGATTGATAAATATGGGAAACAGGTACCGGAAAATATATTAAAATTTGAAAATTTTGAAAGGCAAATGCAAGTACCATTCGTAGTGTATGCTGATTTTGAATCTATTCTGAAACCAATAAACACATGTGAGCCAAACCCTGAATTCTCTTACACTAATAAAACTTTCATACATGAGCCCTATTCCTTTGCATATTTCATAAAATGTTCTTTTGATAATTCCATTTCCAAGTTTGAACTATACAGGGGATCCGATGCAGCTAAAGTTTTTGTATCGCGTATAGAGTCTGATTTAAGAGAAATTTATAATACATATTTGAAAGATATAGTTCCAATGACTCCTCTGACATCATCGGAGAGAGAAAATTTTAATAACGCAACTGTTTGCGGTATATGTGAGAAACCCTTCGAAGAAGGCGATGTAAAAGTGAAAGATCATTGCCACGTCACTGGTAAAATAAGATTCGGTGCTGCTCATTCTATCTGTAATTTAAATTATAAAATACCAAATTTTATTCCGGTTATATTTCACAATATGAGCGGATATGATATACACCTATTTGTGAAAGAGTTATGTTCTCATAAAGACAAAATTGATGTAATACCACAAAACAAGGAAAAATATATATCTTTCACAAAACATCTTTATATGCATGATTATGTTAACAGCAAAGGAGAAAAGAAAAATAAATTTTTAAAATTACGATTCATTGATAGTTTCAAATTTATGTCGGCATCACTACAAAATTTAGGAGAAAATTTAACCGATAACCAAATGGTTATGACTAGAAGCTTTTTTGCTGATAATGTAAAATTTAATTTAATGCGACGGAAAGGTGTGTTTCCATACAGTTTTGTGGATAGTTTAGAGAAGTTAAATAATAGAAATTTGCCTTCCAAGCAGGAATTCTATGACAACTTAAATGAAATACATATATCAGATGAAGATTATGAAAGAGCTAAAAATGTATGGAGGTTGTTTGAGTGTCAGAGTTTGGGCGATTATTCAGATGTCTATTTAAAATCAGATGTGCTTCTTTTATGTGACGTATTTGAAAATTTTCGCGAAATTTGTCTGAATAAATATAAATTGGATCCAGCTCAATATTATACAGCTCCAGGTTTATCTTGGGACGCTATGTTAAAATTGACAGGAGTGGAACTAGAACTATTAACAGACATTGATATGATTCACTTTTTTAAAAAGGGTATACGTGGCGGAATAAGCCAGTGTTCAGAAAGGAAGCATATTGCGAATAATAAGTTTCTTCCTAATTACAATCCCAATGAGCCGTCATCATTCATTACTTATCTAGACGCCACGAATTTATATGGACACAGTATGTCTCAGGTAATACCTACAGGTACATTTGAGTGGTTATCTGAAAGAGAAATTATCGATTTAGATGTTACCAATATTTCAGATCAAAGTGCATGCGGGTATATTTTTGAAGTGGATATACATTACCCTGAAGAGTTGCACGATTTACACTCAGACTTGCCATTCTTAGTGGAAAACGTTATACCGCCTGAATCAAAATCAAAATCATCGAAATTAATTCCAAATTTGAATGATAAAAAGAGATATGTTGTACACTACAAAAACTTGAAACAAGCCATTAGAAATGGTTTAATGGTATTAAAACGCATAGAGTGCTTAAATTCAATCAGTCACCTTGGTTAAAAAAATATATCGATTTGAATACAGAAATGCGAAATAAAGCAACCAATAAATTTGAAAAAGATCAGTATAAGTTAATGAATAATGCGGTTTTTGGTAAGACAATGGAAAATGTCGATAACAGAAAAGATATTAAGTTAGTTACTCACTGGAGTAATCAAAGAAAAACTATAGGTGCAAATACACTAATAGCTCGTCCAAATTTTAAGTCATGCACAATTTTCTCCGAAGATTTTGTAGCAATTGAAATGGGTAAATTGAAAGTACTGTATAACAAACCAATTTACGTGGGCTTTTGTATACTTGAATTGTCGAAGACGGTTATGTATGACTTTTTTTATGATGTTATTAAAAGTAAATTCGGTCATGATTCTTCGTTGTTGTATATGGACACAGATTCGCTAATTATTAAAATTTTTACCGACAATTTTTACGACTTTATTGTACAAAATCCCAAAATACGTCTAATTATAATGAAGGAAATAAATTTAATATTCCAAAAAATCCATCAGTGCTCGGAAATATGAAAGATGAGTTCCCTGAGGATCCTATTATTAGCTTTTATGGTACGGGTGCAAAAGCTTATTACGTGCAATCAGTTCGTAATGAGCTAAAGAAAGCCAAAGGTGTAAAGAAGTCGGTGATTAAAAAAGAATTGACGGTAGACGACTACAAGAAAGTCGTTGAACAAGGGGGTTTAATATTTCGAAAAATGAACACATTTAGAAGTCATTTACATGATATTTTTACAGAGATGCAGAATAAAGTAGCTCTTTCTCATCATGACGACAAGCGTTTCATTATCCCAAATACTTCAAAGACGCTCCCCTGGGGACATTCTGATATAAGATTCTTTCAAAGTGAGCCAAAGCAAAACTTTGATTGGTTAATATCAGCCGTAAATAGTCTCGAACGAGGTGTTGAAAAAAACAATGATAATTTAGATGCTTTACTTGCAGCAATAGCAGAGTTAAGTCAGTCTAATCATGCTTTTAATACTTAAGGCAAAGATCGGCAAACATAATACAAAACTGGAAAATTCATCCCAATATTTTACTTAATCAGAAAGTAGTCAATAATTGTAACAAATGTATGTATTCTCTTATTATTCGTTAATAAAATTTGTATATAAATTGTTGTGTTTTTCTTAATATATGAGTTCTCTCAAAATAAATGGTAGTCAGATAATGTAAAGCTATTCACTATTTAGTTGTACTGCTACTGCATCTAGCCATTTGCTCCAGCAGTGGTTAATTTCAACCAATAAAAAATAAGAGTGGGGTGAAGAGTGGGATTAATTTACAACCAATGAGAATAAGGGCGAGGTGTGGAGTAGGGGAGTTGGTGGGGTGAATTCCTCACGTTAGCGTCACTGATGCCGAGGAGGAAGTTCTTTTCATCTTCAACTTTTAAGTCGATCAGACGTGTTCGTGCTTTTAAAGCTCTAATTCTTTAAGTTTTGTATTCCTCTGTGGAAATTTATCTCTAAAAATTAGAAATGGAAGGTGCAAGAAGGTCTCCATCACCAATTGTGAATACCCTGACGGCGATGGCATTCGTAGCCAACTACCGACCATCGCAGGATGATATTGTGTTACCCACGCGCAATAATGGCGGCGGCTCACAACGGCTACCGATGGCTAGCAATGACTTTGGTGACATCCAGGTAATTTCTTATTTTAATTAAAACAGAAAGTGTGTAAGTTGTGAAATGCTTAATATCTAAATATTATTTTCTTTTCAGGCGGATATGTATCTTACCGAGGAAGACCTTAACAACATCGACCCAGCTTTTTTGCGTCTCCTGGATGAAGTTGAAAATACGCCTCAGTCTGTCAAGGAAGGTCAACCAGGGAGCAGCAATGTCGGCGTCGGTACGACTGCAGCGTGTCAGGGTGAGTTGAGTGTGCCGAAAAAAAATCTCGCTCGATCTTCGCCTACTGTTACGAAGAAGGTATTCATCGATGATGATGATGATGATTCTGATTTTGAACCTTGCTCGAAACCCAAGAAAATTAAATCAGCATCTTCGTCATCGAAGAATAAAGTTGACGATGCACAGTCAAGCCTTTCAAAGACTTCTCTACCTACGAAGGCTGGTTTAGTGGTCAAGGCGAAACCCTTGGCCTCTAAAAAATCCAGCAACAAAAGGACGCTGGTAGGGAAATCTAAGAAGGTCGATGATAATTCAATTCTACGCAACATTTTAAATGAGAATAAGTCTGTACCAGCCCTTCTAAGTCCTATTAAAGATAATCCTAAAAATGTAAAATTTGACATATCAAACAAAGGCAAAGGGCTGGTAAATAAAACTGCTCCAAAAAAGTCGGGTGTGAAAGAGATGACTGTGCCTCGTAAACTTACCGATAGCAACGGTTTAGAACAAGCCACTTGTTCTAAACCGTTGAGACCGGAAATTCGTAAGAGTATTCCGGTTGTGAATCGGAATAATTCCGATTCAGAACCGGAGATTTTTTCTCAAGCCGACGATAGGAGTATCGTTAACAGTTTCGCTAATCTGTACGCGAAACTTAAAAGAGAGGCAGCGGAAACAATGGCGGCTCGACAAGGCGATGCGCGATTGATTACCTCTGCTCGAGATATGATAGAGCGGGGTAATACCATACTGAGAGAGGTAGAAAATCGCAGGATCGCCGACGAGCGAATTAAAAAGAGATTGAGGGAGATTGAGAAAATCTTGAATATCTGATGAGACTTTTGTTCATCAAATATTCAATTTTTTCCCCGCGTGTGAGTTTGTGTATGAAATCGGGTAGGATAATTTTAAGCATATTTTTAGTATTGTAATTTTAGGATAGTTTCTAAGTGAATTAAAAAAAAAAAAGAAATAGTTTTAAGTCTTTGGTATTATTAGAGTAGTTATTTGTATGTATATTATAATTCTTTTTTTTCATTTTCTTTATAAAAATTTTATGTAATAAATAATTCTGCAATATCTGTTTTTTTTTGTTTTATTTAAATTAAATGTATAAAGTTAGGTTAAGAAACCTAGGCATATATACACATATATACCTATATTTATACAGGTCATTAAAAAGACAAAATTTCCTCAAGGTTACGCAGGAGAATGCGTTATTTGACTAAAAATTACAAAATTTTCGCCGCTACGCGGCCTCGTGGCGCGAAAGTCAGCTATGCTGTCTTTCTGACGTACGCGCCTCTCGCCCGCGTAGCGGCGAAAATTTTGTAATTTTTAGTCAAATAACGCATTCTCCTGCGTAACCTTGAGGAAATTTTGTCTTTTTAATGACCTGTATAAATATAGGTATATATGTGTAAGATATATTATTTACAGTATACTGAACTTCAACAATTTACTGAACTATATGTATTATTATTTGTAAATTAAAAAAAAAAAAATTCAAAATACTGATATTTTATTTCTTACATAACTAATATAAATAAAATATAAAAATATAAATAAACAATATAAAAATAAACTAAAAATATGTTAATCTGAGTCGCTGTCATCCATTGGCACTGTATCTACAGACCAAGCCGATGGCGAAGAGGGTCTGCTGGGCGGTTCTTCCTCGGAGTGGCTGCCACCCATTGGCAATGTATCGACAGACCAAGCCGATGGAGAAGCAGATCTGCTAGGCGGCTCGGCTTCCATGGACCAGCTACCACTATCTGGATCCTCTTGATGCCCCAAATCTTCGTGGTGGGACACCAACACCACCCAGCTGCTGCTATCAGGACCATTCCCATCGTAGGAGTGCGCAACTCTAACATCGTACTCCCAGAAAGACAATGCTGTTTCTGTGGATTCGCTGGAACTCACAACATTTTCTTGGGAAGCCATTTCTCTTCCAGCTATGCAGTTTAACTGAGGACCAAACGGTGAGGGGTTTCTCATATAAGCACACCCCCACTCCACCACAACCAACATAAACAAGACTTGTAGATAATTTTAATCCGTTTCTGCATCGGATACAGACGGTGAACTTTCAGAGGATACTGCTTCTGAGGAAGTTTCGCGGTATCCATTTGTAGTGCTATCGGCCGGACCCGGTGGCTCCTCTGAAACCCACGATAAATATGAACTCCACTCACCAGTTTCATTATCTTGGTATCTTACTACTTCGCACCATATCAATGGTACGACATTCGATGACATCGAGTCACTGGTAGAGGAGACGGTTGGATCTTGGATTGTATCCATATTAAATGCAGAAACTCAAATGAAGAAGAATATATTAGTTCCTACTATTAAGTTGATTTACCCCCACTTTATTTTTCTCTTAAAATATAAAATAAAAACAAACATTTTCATAAAATAGATATATTTATTTACAAGAAGAAACATATTTATAAGTATTATTTACAAATTGAACTAAAAATGAACCTAAGGACTAATATACATTTATTTACTTAAACTAAACTATTTACATATTTAGAATACTAAACTATTTACAATTTAAGTTTTTTATTATTATTGCAAATGTTGCAGATCTCCACTGGCCTGATTTGGTACAGCGGATCTCTGCAGCATTTACAATAATCCCTCTCCCCATCCGTCAGACGTGTTGTGGCGTGGTAGTCGACATGCCGGTGTAGTGCTAGGTCAACACGTCGCTGGTAACCTATGTAGCATCCATAACATAGATTATACTCTGCACCATCCCTTGTATCCACAGCCACATATGTCATGGTGGTGCAGAATATTTCGTCTCTGGGGAATCCTCTTAGGAGATACTTGTTCGTGAGCTCTAACTCCTCTTCATCGTCCGATGCATCCGCAACGATGCCATCATCGTCAGGATCAGCTGCTCCCTCTTCAAGTACGATACCATCATCGTCTTCCTCATCGTCTTCCTCTTCTCCTGCGAGAATCCCCTCTTCGGCTCCAGCAACTTCCCCTTCGGCTTCAACAGCATCGACATCGACATCGACATCACCTTCGACACCAGCCACATCTGCATCACCCTCATCATCGCTCCACATATTGTTGATGAGGTCCAGTTCTGCCAACCAATCCAAAAATTGCAGGTTGGCACATCCTCTGGGTACACCAGCCATGAAGTTTGGTGCAGCAGCCATTGTTAGTGTAAAAAAAATAAGCGTAAACGTAAAGATTTGTTAAAGTGTTGAGAGTCTACTGACCCATATCGAGCTCCTTCTCGTTTATATGTAACGGGCGACGCTATGACCTTGGCCTTGGATGGCATGGCAAGCTATAACCTAACAGTCCAAGTTGTGAGACGCGTTAGGGAAGCTGAAGAGTGACCTTGGTCTTGGATGACGTCAGCGCCCTCAACATCTATTAAATGCGAATGAATACGAAGAGGAGCACAGTTATTTTTCTGCTTTCGTACTGCATCTACTATAAAGCATTAACAAGTGTTAAAATGCCTTTCCCAAAAGAGTGGGAATCCAAACCAACCATTGCCGCATACCCATTTAGTACGTATAACCAAATTGTGTGTCATAATTGTTATGTGTCCTGGCCGAAGGAGTACATGAATTCATGTACGGGATTGTGTAGAAAATGTAGAGAGGCGAATCCTGTGCCAATTAAGAAAAGCCAAGGGGTTCGAGGAAGAGATTCAGGCGAACGCCAAGAAAATGAATGCCGCAAGTGTCTGCAGCTGTTAACTCGCACAAATTTCGGAGTAAGCAGAGATGTTTGTGATGTGTGCAAGGTGGACCATCCATTAAGGCAGCGGTGTCTCTCTTGTGATAGGTATAAAGACGATTGTTGGAACAATGTGTGTAGGATGTGTAGAGAAGATAAAATATTGTGCGAGAATGTTGGTCATTTTTATGGGAGTTTTGTGCATCACGAAAGAAAATGTTGGTGTTTTAATCAAGAAATCCAGTTGTTAAGGCATGAGATTAATTCATGGAATTAAGGCATGGAATTTTATGAAGATGTAAAATTTCTTTCTTTATTGTATTTGGAATTAGAATAATTTATATTTTGGGAATAAAATATATTTAAATAAATTTGTTTTTTTTTTCTTCTATTAACTTACTGATATATAAAATGTAAATAATGTTACAGTGAAATAAAGAAAATAATGAATTTTAGACATTTAAATAAAACACATTAATGTCGTATACATATTTTATTACTATACTACTGATACACAAGTAAATATATAATTGATTATGCATATTTTACAATGTTTAATATTTAATAAACTACACAACGTCCATTTTGTCAATCCAAGAGTTGTGTTCTTTGGAAAGCCCCATCCATTTAACAAATATTCTGTTTCCTTTTTTTCCTTAACACCTTCTCCACTAGATATACATCGGGATATTTAGTTTTTTGTAACTCCATTTCATAAAAACATCCTTTAATTGGTTGGCCATACATATCTTGAAGCTGATAAGTTGTTGGGTTAGTTATGTTTATTTTTACAATTTTAAAAAGTTCAGTTGAAAAATTGACTGTAAAACCTTTTTCAAATACACCTTTGTATGCACTTATTCGAACTACGTCACCAACATGAAACTTAGGTTTTAAAGCAATCCTAATATTATCATAAGCACTCAATTTTGTGGATGGTTTTACATCAGCAGGCTTCATACCAATCGTGCGATGTACTTTGTTATTGTACATATTTGTAACGTTGGCTAGAATGTCGAACCATTTGTATTTACCTCTAGCTGAGAATTCTTTATATAACCAATTTTTTAATGTCCGTATCACTCTCTCCACAACTGCTGCTTTCTTTGTACTATACGTCGAGTAATGATTAATGGAATGTTGTTTCATTAAAGTGGAAAAGTGTTTGTTGTAGAATTCGGTACCCTGGTCGCTTTGAATATTCTTAGGTGAGTAGTTTGATTTTTGCAAAATGCTCCTCATGCCCTTCGTAATTTCAATTGCCGTTTTATTTCTTAAAGGTCTTGTCCACACATATTTTGAGTAGCAGTCAATCACTACGAGAATATATCGATAACCTTTATTCTCATTAGCATATGGCTGCATTTCAGCCAAATCAATTTGCCATAAATCACCGTAACCCTTGATGATTGTTCTTCTTCTACGGAAATTTTTACGGGGTAATCTGTGCAGCTCCTCCACAATGCTCCTTTTTGTACTACTAATTTCCGTGATAACTTCTTGATTCCAATGGGGAGGATACACCTAACTGGTAGATGTTTGCCAATAGACTAATTTCTAATAAGTTAATTCTTCTAATTTAACAAGTTTCTCAATTAAATTATTAATCTGTTTAGTGTTTAGAATAACAGCATTTTCAACTTCTTTATGTTTTTTGTCAGTATCTTTTTGTATTTGTTCATTAACATACTTTTTCATTGCTGCAATAACTTCTCCTTTTTTTCTTTGCATTTGATCATCAACATACTTTCTCACAGCACCACTAACTAAGCCAGCTTGATCATTAACTTTATGCATTTGCTCATTAACATACCTTTTCATAGCTCCACTATTTAAGTCAACTTGACTATCGACATACTTTTTCATTGCTGCAATAATTAAGTCACTGATCTCATCCATAGCCTTGTGGATTTCTGCAAAGAATGTAGCAAAGCGATTTTCAACATAGTTACGTGTTACACCATCCTTACTATCTACTGGTTCTCCAATGTTCTTTAAACGTTTATTCTGGATATCAAAGTGATTATCTGTGGTGAGGTTAAAGCCAAGACCTGGTGGACCGCGTACGACTAATGATTTATTAGCGCCGCCTCTTCTACGTCCAAACTTGTCAATTGTGTTGTGAACAGGTAGCATTTCTGATTACATCTGATCTGATTTAAGTATTTCACAATATATTATACTTCCCAATTAGATATATTCACAGGGAAATTTAATAAAATCAATTTTTCTTTTTTTATTAAAATTATTTCTTCCTACGTTGGACACTCCTTACTGGAATTAAATTTAATTTCGCTAAAAGATTATTTTTTCTTCTCTCATTTCCTCCAACAAACTAACTATTTCATTGTTAACACCACTGTTACCTGCCATTTTTGAACTATACAGCAGACGTAGACGATCTACCAACTCTTTCGGTTTATTCCAATAAACATAATCCACACCTCTACTATTGTATAATTTCTTAATAGGCATACCCGAACCTTTTCTAGATCTTGTCATTACTGTAGGAGATAACAGTGGTTTTATAATTTGACTGAATTTCTTCCATTTCTTTTCATTCAAACCCAGACTTATATCATAACGGTTATACGGTGCTTTTGTTTTATTTAATATTTGCCGATATATTTCACGCTCTTCATCTCCAGTAAAAGTCTCATCACTACGTAGAACTGATGGATGTTTCATAAATATTACATCATACAACTTAGAACTGCCAGGATACTTTCCCACTCGCTTATTACCATACCACAAGGTGATATTTCCATCAGAAAAGCGTATTTCGCTATTACCCATTAGTAGTTTATCTGTGTTGGGATCTAGACGCACACCGTATATAGTATCATATTTATGATTACCAGACTTTAAATTTTCTACATGTTGTTTGATCACATCACCCTTTTCTGCACTGCTAAGGATACTTTCTGAACCTGGGGTACTCATTAACGATGATCTTGGTGGCGTTTCCATAAAATATGCTTGACTTGCATTATTCTCATCATCATCACTAGTTTCAGATGTAGCTTTAAATACACTGGTACTAGCTCTTGCACCCCATGGTGTTTGTGTTGACTTTTGCGTGTGCGTTGGCACATTGTTTTGTGATTTTACCTTTGAAGCGGATGATAAGACTTTTAAAGGTGTGGTTATAGGTTCATATATCTTCTCCAGCGTTAATTTATTCTCAGCATCTCTATTCTTGAGAGAATTGAATTTCTTACGTACGGAGTCGGTAGCCTCAACTAATTGACGTTTCAGACTTATTTCAGCTCCCACATCTCTATCCATATTAGCTTTCTGCTTAATTTCGTCGATGTAATACCGACGCTGTCTGCAGATCGATTGAAGTCCTAATTACAATTCCTTATGGATATATGAAACTATCAAGTCCTTTCCTGTATCTTCCCTCATTTACTTCTCTATCTTTGTCAATTACAAGAAACCCATATCTTTCTTTCCAACATTCTGCACACATTTCTTGAAATAACTTAAAAGATACGTCTGGTGAGACATGATCAGAGAAAATGTGATGTAAATTCATGTCATCCTGCTTGAACAATGCTATAAAATTTGCGTTATCCCTCACTAACTGCTTTGGCACGCGAGAATATGTTTGTGCCAGATAAAAACAATCTACATTTCTATGGCGACCCATTGAGAAAAACGCACGAATTACATCTTGTTTTTCACATATAACATCATCAAATATAAATATAGAATTAGGTTTAGCATCGGATGGCTCCACTATATCTGCATTATTACTGAAGGTGTAAAATCCCAGTCCCTTAATAGGTTCTAATATCTTGCGCAAATACTCGTACTTGGGTTGATATAGAGACTTTGAATATAGGTAAATGTTTGCAAAACGAAGTCCAAGGGGGTGAGTAAGCAGAGATATAAGTAAATTTGTCTTTCCACAGGCACTTGGGCCGATTAATAGTCCACGAATAGTTGTGGGAAGTAATGGTCCATGGCGCGATTCGACTTGTAACCCACCTCCAACTTTTTCGTCTAAATTGTCTACAGCAAACTCCTGTCTCTGCTTTACAATACGCATTGTAGCACGGTTGAAGACTATATAAATAGATGTATGCATTACAATTGTTATTTAAATGTTGTCAGTCAAACAGCACACAAGTAAAAACCGCCATTGTTTAAAGGCTGGTAGAGGGGTAGTAAATTCCTTAATAAATAAGCTTCCATTTGAACTGCATTTACCGGGAGGTTATCAGTACTGCGGCCCCGGTACTAAATTACAAAAAAGATTAGCGCGAGGTGATCCAGGTATAAATAAGTTGGATTCTGCGTGCAAGCAACACGATATTGCATACGATCAAAACACGAACGATTTAGCTGCCCGACACAAAGCAGACTATCAGCTTGAACAAGCTGCTTGGAAACGAGTTAAATCCAAAGACGCAGGTATAAAAGAAAAGGCTGCAGCGTGGTTAGTTACTACCATAATGAAGGGGAAACAACGTCTCGGTATGGGATGTAGGTCAACATCTCGTACTACAAAAAGAAAAAATATAATTAAAAAGAAGAATAAAAACAGGAAGAACGTTAAAAATGTAGCGTTCGGTGCTGGAATAGTGCGCAAGGTACGTGATGATCTACGTAAGGTCGGTGGCAAGCGGTCTATTGCTAATGATACAAAAAAAATTGCTCAAATGGCGCTTCAAGCAGCACGGCGTCACATGAGGGCGGCTGGTGGAAAACGCAATATTCGTACACCTCGCATAATACCGATTCCGAAAGTTGGTGGAATTCTACCTTTAATACCTATTTTTGCAGGATTATCAGCGTTAGGTAGTTTGGCTGGAAGTGCAGCTGGTATAGCTAAAGCTGTAAATGATGTTAAAACAAGTAGAGAGGAATTGGCCGAAAAAAATCGTCATAATAGACACATGGAAGCGATTGCTCTAGGAAAAAGTGGCAAAGGATTATATTTGAAACCGTATCGTAAAGGTCTGGGTCTTTATTTAAAACCACAAAGTTCAAAAAACTACTAGACACCCTACCTCGAAAACCTCTCACCGACATCGATCTTAAATATTATGCTGAGAAGATGAAGGTACCATATTTTCGAGGTATATTTATGCGTGACAATCTACCAAATTCTGGACCACATCATAATGAATCCTCCATCATAAATTTGGATAGTATAGATGGCCCTGGAACACACTGGGTGGCATATAAAAAACGTGGCAGTTTAGTCACATATTTCGATAGTTTTGGCGATTTACCCCCGCCAAGAGAACTAGTCCAGTACTTGCGCAACGGTTCAATGTCTACAAATAAAATCTACTATAATTATGAGCGCCAACAAAATTTTAACACAGTGTGGTGTGGTCATTTGTGCTTAAAGTTTCTTTCCTCAAAAAATTAAATAAAAACTTTTCAAATGGAATCTGTAACACCATCAATGGATCGAGAAGCAATTAAACGGATGGGCCACTCATTGGTTGCTTTCTCTAGACTACGCAGCTTATTGAAGATGAGTAAACAGCAACTTTCAGATATGCCTAAAGAGGTAATGATTGCATGTGCCCCTAATGAAATTGCGTTAGTGTGGGATAAGTTACCCAGACATCTTCAGGATGATATTGACATTTTAAAATATCAGTACTGTCAAGAACATTATTCTAATGATGAAAATAATATCGATGTTAATGATGGCTCACCACCTCGAAAAATATTTTGCTGCTACTGTAAAGTGCACGAGGTGAACGTGGTGTCAAATAATGACATAAATGTATCTCCATCACCCCTCAAAAAAAGAAGATTAATCCACAACAATTGCTGTAAATCACAATAAATGCATGCAGCAATCTCCAAAAACATCAGTCATGTCACACACCTTCACTTTATCAAGCCGCTCAAGCGTGCTCAGTGCAGAATTTTATCCACCCATTGAACTAGATATGGGTAGTCGATATGGACTGGGATTAATTGGATTTTATTCATACAACTCTATATTTAATGTAGACGAGACAAACAATCGTTTTTGTTATAGAGAGCGTCCAAAACTACCCCTTGTATACAAGCATATACCATATGGAGCCTATGAAATTGATGAAATATATCGAGCAATACTGAAAGCTATACCAGCTGATACAGAGGAAGAAAAAGAGAAATTATTCCGGCTACGAGCAAACAACAATACGCTGAAGTGTGAAATTTGGTCAAAATATGGAATTGACTTTTCACAAGCAAACTCGATTGGCAGTTTGTTGGGATTTGAACCAACATACTTACATCCAAACCAGAGCCATGAATCAACGCTCCCTGTTGATATTATGAAAGTAAGAATGGTACGTGTCAATTGCAACATTATTTCCGGAGCGTATCTGAATGCCCTAAAATCCCACACACTCTTCGAGTTTGATATTGATGTTGAACCTGGATATAAACTTACCAAGGAGCCAGCTAACATCATATATTTACCTGTTAGACCTGAAGGACGTCAGTTTATCGACAACATTACTCTGCACATATTGGATGACAATGGAGATTTAATTAACTTTCGAGGTGAAAAGATTATTGTGAAGCTAGAATTGAAACAATTTTAATATTTAGAGCAAAAATGGGCTTTCGATATAATCAGAAACGATTGGCACATTGCCAATATAAAATGTTTAACGATAAAAAGAAGAGTGATTGTAGAAACCAATTCATTCAGCGTATACCTCTTAAACAGTTAAGACATAGGTTGTCGGCTAAGGACCGTGCATTTCTTCAATCTATTGGATTAAAACTGAGAGAAAATTAAATAACAATGGCAGCTTTTACATCTAGTGAAAAACTTGAAGTGTTCGACGAGCCCGTGTTTGATAAATCACTTGCCAGTTTACATGAGCATACGTATAAACCATACGGATCACCGTATTATAATAACTCGGATGAAATACGCATTCCTGTCAATTTTCAAGACCTTATACTCGACATTGCAGAGAGTTATATTTATATAGAAGGAAAATTTACTCCAAGTGATCTTACCAAGCGGTGTTATTTATCCAATAACACACTAGCTTTTCTCTTCGATGAAATCAGATATGAAATGGGTGGTGAACAAGTGGCTGTCGTTAGGAAGCCTGGTATCACTACCACAATGAAGACTATGGTATCATATGGACAAACACATCTCCGATCACTTTTAACTGCAGGTTGGGGTCTGACCGCAGAGAAGCAAGACATTTTAGATACTACCAGTCACGTATTCAGTGGTAGGCTGCCTCTTAAATACATCATGGGTTTTGCAGAAGATTACACAAAAGGTGTTATAAATGCAAAGCAGGAATTAATTTTAATCATAGCTCGATCTTTTAAAGATAGTTACATTGGTGAAGTTGATGCAGATCTAGAAATTAGCAAAATTGAGTGGAAGATAAAACATATTGTGCCTGAAGATAAACAAAAGCTTAAACTATTAAATAGAATTAATAAGGGTGGTAATTATGCCATAGTGAAGGTGGCTTACCGCATGTGGGATCTATATGAGCTACCTACTTTGCGTGATACATCGTCTGACATATGGGCTGTTAAAACCACTAGCAGCCTTGAGAGACCTCGATATATCATTATCGGATTTCAAAACAATGGCAATTCCAATGATAGAACCAATGACGTCACACAGTTTATATCTGCAGATATTAATAATATTCGACTATATCTGAACTCTGAAGTATTTCCATATGAGCGTTGGAATTTGGATTTCGATAAGAAACTCGACTCCGCAGCATACTATGCATACGAGAACTTTCAACGTAGTTACTATGATAGAGATATGGCTGAACCATTGATGGATCTGGGAGAATTCAGAAAATCCCCATTATTTGTCATAGATTGCTCCTGCCAACCGGATGCAATTAAATCATCCACTGTAGACATAAAAATAGAATTTGAAACACGAAAGACGAAGTTTCCTGCACAAACTCGTGTATATGCGCTTATACTTCACGATACATATTTAAGATATAGTGCACTGGATGGTTCAGTTCAGTCTGGAATTGCCGGCGCTAAATAAAACTTTCTTTTATGATGTCATCATTAAGCAACGAATTTCCTACTTTGATTATTGACTTACAAGGATTTCAATATAAAGAGAATGTGTTTACAGTAAAAGAATTGGCTGTGGTGTGCTGTAACACTAACCAGCAAGCACATTACTTTTTCAAGCCACCATATCCTTTTTCATCACTAACCCGAGGTGAACAGAATCAATATCGATGGCTACAGAACTACTATCATGGCGGTGTAAAATGGAGTGATGGATATATTCAACTGTCAGAATTTCCGATGATACTTCTACGGCTTTGTCAAAAAAATCACCACAGGATGTTATAATTTTATGCAAAGGCAGACTAAAGAAAAACATCATCTACTGCATCATCTAAGATGGAATAAAATCATAGACCTAGATGACTGCTCCCCCTGCATACCTAGTCTCAAATCTTTGAGTGTACCAAGATGTATGGAGCATATTCAGCCCAACAATAATCATTGTGCTCTTGCAAATGTTCACTATCTTAATAAATGTATTGTAGATTTAGATATAAAATTTGAATAAATATCTTTAAGTTTATTCATATTTAGTATTAATAACACATTTTTTTAGATATGTAGCCAAGAAATAGGGAAATAAAAAATATAATCTAGTAATGTGTTTCATTTATTTCATATTTATCCTCACAATAAAATATAGTTCAATATTGCATTTTAATGTACATCATCAATTACAATTTTACAATAGTTGTGTAATTCTAATTACTATACATATTCATCTCAAAATGAAAAAAAAAAACAATAATTGATTAACTACTAATTGAGTTGTCTACAGCTTCTTCATCAGATTGGTCGAGTTGATATTTTTCAATAATTTTTTTAGGTAGATATTTTTCTATATCATATAGAAAACGTTTTAAATCTATTTGTACCATTTGCTCACAAAATTGTTCTAAATTTAAAATACCGCAGGAATATTTGCCACACAGGTTAGCACCAGTATTATACATTTCAGAATCCTCCTTAAGACGTTCAACTTGTTCAGCATCGAAGCAGAAATTTAGATCATAGTTTATAGCATGCAGAGAATCCATACTTAGATCACTCAGTTGACAAGACAGTTTTTCAATGGCCGAATCAATGTCTTCCGCCCTTGTCCACTTTTGTGCCGAATATTGCATCCACATATTTGTTGGTTGTGGTAAAGCTGGAAATTAAATAAAATAATTTAGAAAAAATATAAAAGAGAAAATATAAAATTACTTACATGGGTGCTACTGATGAAAAGTAAATAAATAAAAACTAAATACTTGTGGTACAAGTCTATGGTGACAAGAACCTACTACAACTATGCCTGATTCGATATGAGCTAATGAGTGATCTAAAATAAGATTATATTTTGTAATACTTTTACCGCAACCATTATTTCACTATACCCTATTTACTAACTAGATAATATTTTAAAACATTTACATATTTTCTGATATATTTAATCAATAAGTTTGAATTTTAATAGTGACCTCGATTTGGCACCGGCATATATGGGAGAACTCTGTCCTAAATACATCAACGCGTATTTACCGTTAGATGAATTTATTTCATCCATAAATGCACTTACAAGTTCTGCAATACGTTTAGGTAAAAATGATTTAAAAGTAGTATTTGTATCTTCGTCAAACAAATTTACTAAAATCGATTTACCAAACCGTGTATTAAGCATCATCATTTTCTTTATGATGTAAACTTTATTTAAGGTTAATGATGAAATAGGTTTTAATTCTAAAACCTCCGTGTCTTCAATGATACGTTCATTAAGAACTGATAAATTGATATTGGTATTCATATTTAAACAATTGTATACAGTGAAAGAATGCCAACTAATTATATTACAAAATTTTTCTTACTTGAAATACTTAAGATCACAACACTACCAACTTATTAACTGTAGCCGAATCAGACTAAATATGAGTTTGCTCTTACAACGTATTCTCTTTTATGGCAACGTGCTGCTACGTCACAACACATTTTATCCTTGACAAACGTGCTTTTCGAGGTCAAGCGATGCGGTACAAGTCTAACAGAAGATCGGGCAGTGTCTACATCTCAGGGTCGCTTACACCAACCAAGGTCAAGGCCACGAAGGCACAAACCACTTGTGCTTAACAAACGTACCTTTTCAAGGTCAAGTGATGTGGTACAAGAGCGTGTGTAGCTCAAGGACGCTTACGTCACTCAAGGTCAAGGTCGTGACGTCACATAAAGTGGTGGGGGGAGGCCCAATGTCGGCTAAGGACCTCTACTACTACCGACGCAATATATGCATGTATAAGACACATCTCGCCATTGATTTAAAACGAATTCTTTCTCCTATTTTCTTCTTGTTTCCTTTCCGTCAAAATCTACTTTAAGAAACTAGAACACTTTTGAACTAAAATATTTTAATCTCTAAATTAGACGATTGTGTGGCGGGTTTTTACTCTGTCATTTTCATGTCGGCAGCATACTAAAATTTGAAGAGTCGTTAAATTATAATTATTAAGTAAATTGATTGAGTTGATATTTTCCTATTACTTCCACATCCAGTGGAATAGTAACGCAAAAAAATTTTTTTTTAATTTTTGTTGTCCAAATAGGCTTAGAATGTCATGAAACGTCGAGATTTTAAGTTTGAGCAAAAAAAAATTCTGTCTGTAACTTTTTTGTGCGCACGATTACTCTGGAACCGTTTAATATATTGACTTGAAATTTGGTACACATATGTATTTTAACGAGTTCTGGAACTAGATTATATTTTGATCTTATTCCGTGGAAGTGTTGGAGGGTAAATTGGGATAAATGGGGTAAATAGGTAAATCGAGCCAGAAACTGTCTACAAAATTGGTATTTAGTATATATAATATAATAGAAGCTAAGGTCTCAAAATTTTGCTGGCATTAGCCACCCCCATCCACCTCCATCCATTATTGAAGGGGGTGAAAAAATAAAATTGTGATTTAGTGTATGTACAAGAACCAAAAGCCTCAAAATTTTTAATTCACCAACCCCCACTCCCATTACCGATGTAGCATATCGTTTTATGGGTGTTTGAGGTAGACGATTTCAAGTATTATATTGTTAAGTTGCATAAACAGATTTTTCTCATTGTGAGATTTGGATGGAAAATCTGGATGTGGAAGTAGGGATTACTTGGGCAGCGGTTTTGTCTTCAAGTACGCACTGGCTTTCCTCTTACCCAATAATTGTCACGTCGCTCATAGACAAATTATTACAAAAACTTAACCAAAACCCAGTTATTAGTTTATTGTCTAAAATTTAATACAGTAACGTATTGTTAACAAAATATTACGAAAAAATATATAGAAAAATAAATAGTATAATAAGAACACACTTATTTTAATTATCTTTGCCAACTGTAGAGCAGAATCTTCAAAACGATCTCCGAAACACTTTCGAGGGATGTTTTTTTCTTCGCGCTGATAGTTTGCGCATATTTAAAATATACAAATTCGGCAAATATATAGTTCATGATATAGGGAATAAACTTCGATGTACTATTGGCTATTGAAAGCAGAATGCGTGGCGTCGTCGATGCGGTCAGCGGTGGTGGTATGAACGAATACCAATGCCCTGCGTGGATCTAGGACAAGGCGTGGTTTACTTGCGCTGATACACGTTTGCATATCACGAACTGCAATTGACGAACCTGTATGAGCCAGAAGGCACAAGAAGATTGTGGAAGACATCTTCTATTGCTATTTCTCTAGAGAATTTTCTTGAGCAGTCTTGCCTAAAAAAAAAATTTTATTTTTACTTTCTACAGTCTCTTCTGATAATGAATCTGCTGGAGATATTGCATTGTTGTATTATGATCTGATGACTAAGAATCAGCATTTTATGTACAGTTGTGGGCATTGTATATCAGAGTTAGTACGTTCTTTTGGTACAGAAGTTCTTGAATGTTTGCACATTTATAGAATATACATTTAATAAAGCCAGCAATAGGTAATAATATACGCTTTATTAAGTGTTCGTGCACTCCGGTAAATCCTGCATATATTTCAGAATGTTGGCACTAATTAGCATATAATTTAGCTATATTCTGGATAAAGTAAAAAATATTTTGAGGTTTCTGGTTCTTGTATACACACTAAATCACATTTTTTTTTCATCCTCTTTAATAATGAGGTGGGGGTGGTAATGGGGGTGGCTAATGCCAAAATTTTTTCTGAGACCTTAGCTTCTCTTGTCTATACTAAATATCAATTTTATGAACTCTTACCTGCTTGATTTACCTATTTACTCCAAATTTACCCCAATTTACCCCCCAACCCTTCGACGGAACAAGATGAAAATATAATCTAGTTCTAGATCTCGTTAAAGTACATATGTGTACCAAATTTCAAGTCAATATCTCAAACGGTTCCAGAATAAACGTGCGCACAAAAAAAGTTACAGACCGACAGACCGACAGACAGAAATTTTATTTTCGCTCAAACTTGAAATCTCGACGTTTCATGACATTCTAAGCCTATTTAAACAATAAAAATTTTAAAAAATTTTTTGTCGTTACTATACTTCCACTGGATGTGGAAGTAATTATACATATGAACATTAAGTCGATATCGACTGTATTATACTATTCTACATATGCTTGAGTTCCAAATTTTCGTTGCTACGATTACGTAAATCATTAGTTAATATCTTTTTAAATAACTCTACATATATATAGTATGTAGTATGTCATAAGGTGATATGAAGCCAAATGTAATTAAAAATTAATTTTACAAAACACTGGTTAGAAGTTAGAAATTCTCGTAAAAAGTGTAATTAGTAGCGAAAATTAGGTTGGAACCACTAAAAGTAGTAAGAAGTCACTGCACATGTTGACCAACTCGTCTAATTCCCAAACTTTATAGAAATGAGATACCTATAATATAATAATCATATCACTGTTTCCAATATTTTTAACGTAACTTCAAGCATTAAATTTTAAGTTTACTTTAGTAAGTTTAACATTCATTCTACTGAGAAGTGGAAGTATAGTAACGACAAAAAAATTTTAAAAATTTTTTATTGTTCAAATAGGCGTAGAATGTCACGAAACGTCGAGATTTTAAGTTTGAGCGAAAAAAAATTTCTGTCTGTCGGTCTGTCTGTAAATTTTGGCATTAGCCACCCCCATTACCACCCCCACCCCATTATTAAAGGGGCTGAAAAAAAATTGTGATTTAGTGTGTGTACAAGAACCAGAAACCTCTAAATGTTTTTTACTTCATCCACCCCCACTACCACCCCCTATCACCACCTCTACCCCACTACCGATGTGGGGTATCGTTTTATGGGTTTTTGGGGTAGAGGATTTCAAATATTATATTATTAAATTTCCATAAACAATTATTTCCACATACAAAATTTTTTCGTTGTGAGTGACTTGGATAAAAAATCTGGATGTGGAAGTAGTGATTCCTTGGGCAGCGGTTTCATTTTACTTCCACATAATATATAATAATATATAATAATACGTTTATTTACATAAGAAATTAACATGTGTTTACAATAATTTTGTATATAAGAATATATTGTAAATAAACAGGAGATAATCCACAAAAGTAAACTTGCACGTGGATAAACATGCAGTGGAAGTATAGTAACGACAAAAAAATTTAAAAAATTTATTGTTCAAATAGGCTTAGAATGTCATGAAACGTCGATATTTTAAGTTTGAGCAAAAAAAAAAAATTATGTCTGTCTGTCGGTCTGTGTGTAACTTTTTTGTGCGCACGTTTACTCTGGAACCGTTTAAGATATTGACTTGAAATTTGATACATATATGTACTTTAATGAGATCTGGAGCTAGATTATATTTTCATCTTGTTCCGTCGAAGAGTTGGGGGGTAAATTGGGGTAAATTTGGGGTAAATAGGTAAATCAAGTAGGTAAGAGTCCATAAAATTGGTATTTAGTATATACCAGAGAAGCTAAGGTCTCAAAAAAATTTTTGACATTAGCCACCACCCCCACCCCATTATTAAAGGGGATGAAAAAAATTGTGATTTAGTGTGTGTCCCTATCACCACCCCCACCCCACTACCGATGTGGGGTATCGTTTTATGGGTTTTTGAGGTAGAGGATTTCAAATATTATATTATTAAAGCTCCATAAACAATTATTTCCACATACATTTTTTCGTTGTGAGTGACTTGGATAGAAAATCTGGATGTGGAAGTAATGATTCCTTGGGCAGCGGTTTTTACAAAGTTCGGGAATCAGACGAGTTGGTCAACATGTGCAGTGACTTTTAATGACACCAGTCCAGTTTTCGCTATGACACTTTTTATCAAACTTTCTAACGTGAAATAGGTTAATTGTAGGCGCACGTCGCATCTTTGTAATATTTTTTATACTGTCCCACCACAACATAATGAATAAAACTAGAACATACTAAAGTTAAATCATCTAATCATCAACGCATATTTCATTAGAATCTGTGATTATACCAACAAGGATAGTTACGTTTAAGGCGTTCAATTATTTTTTAGTAGCTTATCCTTCTATGGCATTTGAAATAAAGATTTTAAGTCTAACAGAAGTTACCACTTTTAAATTGACACTTTCGTTCATTTCGTAACAGTCTTATTAAAACTACCTCATTAACATTTTGAACTAAAATTGACACGTCTAATTTGCGTAAAGTTCATTCTAGCCTGAGGCGCTCTACATATTGCAGGTGCAGTATTTTACACATCTTTCTATTTTGTGTGTTAGTCAAAAGTTTTATTAACATTTAGCTCCAAAATTATACTAAAGTAGTATAAGAGTAGTAAAGTATAAAACATGACTGTTTACACGCCTCTGGCGATCGTCCTATACGTCAGATATGACTCGATTTCAACAGCAAATATTCTATCACGCTCTATTGCATATGTTACAAATTTGAAATAAGAATTTTAGGTCTAACGGAAGTTATCGTGTTTAATAGGTCTCACTATTCGGCAACGTCGTACTGTAATTTTCATTCGTTTCGTAAAAGTTAAATCGAAATATTCTTTAATCAACATAAAGTTAGTTCGAACCTGAGAAACGTAGTGTATATTGCAGTTTCAATATTTTGTACGTCTTCTCATTTTTGTGTTTTTCATCAAAAATTTTAGTTACAGTTTGCTCTAAAGTTATAATAAACATAAACATAAATACACCACATATAGTAGACAACCCCTAAATCCAAAGCCAAGGCTGTCCGGAAGGGGGTTACACATTTGGAAAAACGCAGACATACATCCATACCCACCGGTGTTTTCTATACTGGGGCTGGGACTCGTACCCAGGACGCGACAGACAGGCGGTCAGCATATTCGCCACTCAATACGCCTCAACCGACCCAGCTACCGTACCGTTCTAACTAATAAACTATATTTTATGTAAAAATGACAGTTTATAGGCATCTGACGATCTCTCTGTATGACGGATATGAGGCGGATTCAATACCAGTCTATTTTACAAATGTTCCAAATTTGAAATAAAAAGTTAAAATCTAATAGAAGTTATCGTATTTACAAGATAAAGGTCTACACGGTCTACACATACACACAAACGGATTTCGGTACAAATATATTTTGTCTACGATGATTATTAAATATTTTTGTCCGGTTATAATATACCTATTTGATTAATTCAAATAGGTGTAATAATGAAACAAGGTAATTAAAATTAGTTTATACGGCATATTTATCAATAATATTTTATAAAAAGTCACATTATTTAATTCATAAGGTACCAAAATAAGTATTTTTGTTAAAATTTATTTGTTACATTTTTCCACCCCTTATATTTCTGAGCTATTTTGCAGGTTCAGTGAATTTTATGTAAGACATCTATACGTACAATAACATTTTCGTTCTTGTTAAATTAGAAATATATGTGTTTATATTAAATGATTAAACTGACGTCTCTGACAATTACTTGGATTAATGGTTTGTTATTACTAATATTTTAATGGCAGACAACACTGATTGTGTGATTCATTATTATGTATTTTTGCTTTCTTTATCAATGAAACTATTTACGTTCCTATTTTTAGCGTATATATATTATATTTATATATTCCAGAAGTGTTTATTTTGTTTGATGTTTTATATTTTTAAAAGTTTCAGGTGTCTACCGACTTATTTTTTAAATTCGGTAATTCATTCATCATTGAAATGATTTTAATTTTATTTATTTAACGACTAAAATAAAAATATAACTATCCACTTTTTCTAAAGTTCGCTCAGAACCTAACAAAATAAAATCTTATCTTGATTATTCTCCACCACATTCAAAACGACAATAGGTACAACCAATATTTTTTTTATGGAATTTTCAAAGATCTTAAGATCTTTAAACGCCGAATGATACCGTCACGTGTCAAAAAAAAAATGACCACGTAAGGATCATCCAGAAATTATTCCGAATAAAACTCCTCTATTCGTCGATGTTTTTATTAATTTTTTCGTAAAACATGAAAAACAGAAAATATAAGCTAATATAGGGTAATCTAAAAAGTGTGGTCATAATTTCAGGAAGTGATTAATAACTACATTTGAAATAAAAGATAATAATATATCTCTCTCTCTTTTGAGAATCGAATAAGAGAGTCTCTTATTCGATTCTCAAGTGTTAGTGTTACTGAGAAAAGTTTGTATTTAAAATCATTAACAGTCGTAATCTACTTAACATTAGGAAGAATTTATTGTTCATAGATGTGACGCTTGATAAGTGTATCAAGCGTCACATCTATGAACAATAAAATCACCATCGTCAAGCAGGGACCGAAACCGAAATTTATTTCGGTTCGGTTTCGTTTACGGTTAACTGACGTACCTACACAATTTTCGGTTACGGTTTCGGCTTTCAGAGCAGCGTTAATTTGGTTTTCAGTTTCAGTTACGGTTAGAAAAAATTCTTAATTACGGTGCGGTTTTCGGTTAGGGTTTCGGTTAAAATTAAATTAATGCCGGGACCGAAAACTAAATTTATTACGGCTCGGTTTCTGTTATGGTTACCTAACGTACACAATTTTCGGTTTTCGGTTACGGTTTTTGTTTTCCAGGATCTCTCATTTCGGTTTTCGGTTTCGGTTAGAACAAAATCGTAATTACAGTGCGGTTTTCGGTTACGGTTTCGGTTCGGTTACGGTCCCTGTCGTCAAGATATGCGGAACAAATTCTTGTAGCATCTTTCAGAATTTGACGTATTGAATGATCGCGATTTTTAACTAATAAAATTCACTTTTTTCGAGACTTTTTCCATCGTACAATTTTATAAATAAAACTCTAAAGATGTTGTGTAAATAAAAATAAAAAAGGCCAGGACATTTTTTTTGTTCAAATTTTGTATATATTTAATTAAATGAAACATAACTTTTTATGTTTGTTAGGTATTTTGCCACTGTAAAAATATTTAAAAAATTTGATGAAATAAACCTCTGTGCCAAAAGGATCAGACAGAGGCTGGTTTTTATACTTCTATTACAAAATGTCTCACACCTAAAAATATATAAACTGAAACAAAAATGTCAAATGATAAATACAAAAATCGAAGTTGACGTTTCGGAAAATATTTCTTTTTCCGTTATCAAAACTCTCACTTTTAAGCATGTCAAACAAGATAGCTTGTTGTTTATGTATTTCCATTGTCACGTGAGACATTAAATCATATTTTTCTACGATTGTGCTGAGTGTCAAATTTTCTAACTTCAAAATGAGTGCAGAAAATATCACTTTGCCGCACGCCGTGCGGCAAAGAATTTGCCACACGCCTTGATTACATCTTCACGCACCGGAATAAAATAGTGTGTTTACCTTAAAGAAGCTTATATTACTTACTGGTAATAACAATTAAATTCTATAAATGTACATTAATTACACATGAATTGCAATTACAAAGTCAAATTTTCTTACTTCAGAATGACAGCGGAAAATGTCACTTTAAATAAAATCTGACAAGCAGCAAATTTAAATTTTGGAAAGACTTTAAAAAGGGAAATAACTTCACAACCGTAGAAAAAATAGTATGTAACACACGTGTGGCAAGCTTCATTGCAAAACTCGTATGATAGGAACACTCGCTGCGCTCGTGTTCCTACTTTCATACATCGTTTTGCAATGAAGCCCTTGCCACACTTGTATTACAATCTACTATTGTTTTATTACTTCCACATCCAGTGGAAGTAGGTATAGTAACGACAAAAAAATTTTTAAAAATTTTTAAAAATTTTTATTGTTCAAATAGGCTTAAAATGTCATAAAACGTCGAGATTCTAAGTTTGAGCGAAAGAAAATTTATGTCTGTCTGTCTGTAACTTTTTTGTGCGCACGTTGACTCTGGAACCGTTTAAGATATTGACTTGAACTTTGGTACACATATGTACTTTAGCGAGATCTGGAACTAGATTATATTTTCATCTTGTTCCGTCGAAGGGTTAGGGGGTAAATTGTGGTAAATTTGGGGTAAATGGGTAAATCAAGCAGGTAAGAGTCCATAAAATTGGTATTTAGTGTATACAAGAGAAGCTAAGATCTCAAAAAAAAATTTGGCATTAGCCACCCTCATTACCATTATTAAAAGGGATAAAAAAAATTGTGATTTAGTGTATGTACAAGAGCCAGAAACCTCAAATATTTTTTTTCCTTCATCAGACAACCGTGACAGATGGCATGATCTCGTTAGATGTACTATATAGCAAACGGAGGCCAATTAGAATAATGCATGGTTCACAATACGTCTGGCATACTACATCCTGCTCTATCAAATTCCAACTTTTTTTACGACTTGGCTATTCGCTCTAAACTATATTAAATACATTTATTAGCATGTGGGACATAAAAAAAAGATGTGTTGTGAATGGAAACAGATAATCTTTTTTCAATCCTATCTTACGTCAATGTTGGCGAGTCGTAATGCCGGATCCACACCAAACCTACGAAACAAGAATATGACAAAAATGAGACTTTCGCTGCAACGCTGCCGAGACAATACGTTGACAAAAATAAAACAAAACGTTTTTGTTATGTTCTGATTTTTTTTTGTTTTATGCTCTTCACACTAAATTAATCGTTTTATTTCAATACTGTTAAAAAACTGCACTGCATTATGTGATGTGCTAGTTAGTACTTAAGACAATTTTTTAACGGTAGCAGGTTTCTTTTTTCTTGTGACGTTATTGACGAGGAAGAAAAAAATACGTTCTTAGATAAAGCGGACTTTAACTAAGCGACCTCTGTATGGCGCAAAGCAATTACTAATTTTGAGAATAGTAAAGACTCATAATAGCCTGATGTGCCAGTCTAGACAATTTAAACAATCAATATCATTAATTGAAGTGAACCACACCTGCAATGAAAACAAAACAGAAACCTTTTGATCTTTACCATTCGCGACATTAAAAATAGATGTTTTGAAAATCCGAAATAAAATGAAAACTTTCATTCCGCCCTTTTGGTCTGGACTCGGCATAAGACCCACAGAAACAAAAGTAATTCGCTGACATCTTGCAATATTTTTATTTCTCATTCTCATTTTCATTCACAATATTCATGCTTTACTTCAGTTGGTGTGAAAGGACCCCGCACAAAATACATGGAAATTTACTTCTGATTGAAATTTTTCGTAATTCTCGGAAAAGATAGAAAAAAGTTTAGAGTATGGCGATTAAATTTGTAATGGTCGTGACCCACGAAACCCCATATGTTCGGCTATAGAGGGTTCTAAACACGAAAATAAATGTGATAAAGTGTTATGCAGTATTATTAATTAAAATAAAAAATGTTATTTGTGTGAGTGTGTATGTACATGAGCAATTCAACCATTTTTTTAAATTCGAGCAAAACAGTCGATTTTCTTAAACTATATCATTTTTGAATATGGCATTGTGTCGTGAGGGAGCGTTTAAGCTCCCTTTTTTGTGTTTTTGGTTCTGGACTTCTGCCTCTTTTGAGTCTTCTTGTGAACATGTGTTGTGTCGTGATATGGAGTGTTTTTGTATTTCTGCTTCTGCAAATCTTCTTCTGCAAATCTTCTTCTTCTTCTTCTTCTGATTCCTCTGTCTCTGATTTTGGTAGAGCATATATCGCTGCGATTTCTTTGTGGAACTCATTTTTCCCCTGACTTTTCTTCCCTCACACCGCGCTTTAACGCTCCTGGCGCGCCTCCCCACTTCCCTGCCTACTAGGATGTGATCTGATCTTACGTTCCTAGATGCAGTATTCGGTCCATTTTTCTTGTGTGTAGATACCATTTCCTTGGGAAAAACCATACGAACATGTCCAGCCTTTCTCCGGTGATGAGTTCTGAGGGTTGCTCTTTGTCCTTTTGGCTGCATAGTGCATTAATTCATTGTTTATTTTGCCTGTTCCATGTGCAGTATTTCTTCTTGCTCTACGGTGATTTCTAGCAGTTATTTCTGGAATTCCATGGATAGTGGCTTATTGAAGGGCCTTCTTATATTAATTTTATTCGTTCATTTTTTGCTTTCTCTTCTTTCTCCACTGTTGCCGTGGTATGCCTCTTCTCGTGTATGTGTATCATTGCTTCTCTAACGCCCCTGACTCTTTCCCCAATTTCTGTGCCTACCAGGATGTGATCTTTCGTTTTTACATTCTGTATTCGATCCATCATTCTTATGTATTTCCTGGGGAAATCTGTGCATTTCCATTGAACTGCAAGAGATTCAGCTCCCGGCGTATTATACCAATAGTACGCCACTGATCCGGTTGTTCATTTATTAGCCAAGTCACCGCTTGTTTATCTAATGAACTCTGTTTATCTTAAGGAATAACATGGCCACACTTCAACAATCCATTTGCCTTGTAATAAATTTATGGTGGCAACGGTCAACATTTTCAAGTCTTTGGATGTATAATAACTTCTCAGAATTTCTAAGAAAGTTGTCTGAATCAGCCTCTCAGCAGTTTATTACAGCATTTATAACGCAAAAAATATGCAACTCCACAAAAACACACTCTTTTTAATACAAATACAAATTATGTACAAAATTAATCACTACTCACAGAATCGCCAATCGCACGTTCGAAGATATATCACACCTATCACTCACTTGACACCTTTAAATTATGTCTTTTACACTTTGTACCAAATTTTTATTATTTTTAAACTGATTTAATTTGGCGTGGTGTAGTTAATGCCGAATGGTACGTCTCTGGTTGAGTCATATGTATTTTTGCTGGAAGAGAATTGTGGTTTATTTATATTTCTTAGAAAGCTATCTATCTGTACTAAAGTGTTTCAATATAACATCTATAACGCAAACGAATATGCAATACCGCAGAATATTCTCGATCCAAAAATACAAAATACGAATAATAGGTACGTTAAAAATTTTCAACAACACTTATCTGTAATATGTCCTTTTCCTTTCCCTTTTTGGTTTGGTTTATTACATTACACTAAAAACACTGTGGAGTTCTGGGTCACGTGCGTATTTAATCACTAAATATATTCTCACAACACCGCAAATTGCAGATACCGAGATATGTATTACTTTTCAAACACCTACCACTCACTACACTTGGCAATTTAAATTTATATCTTTTACATTTTGTATTTAGATTAAGTGATGGCATATAATAGAGGGGCTGATAAAAGACATCTACCCTCGACCACGTCTGGCTTGAGACTCCCGGTATTTTCAGGTTAACATGATTAATAATGAAAGCGTAGGCGATAGATTCAAAAAATTTTTTCACTTTTAGTTTTTTGGTTGTTGAAATGCGTTATGGGTAAATCAGCATGTTCTTATTACCTATGTATCACGGTAACTCGTATCGCCACCTCTAGATGGCGTAGAGCTGCTGCCTACTATCTACTTTTATTTTATTGTTATTTAGTACTTACAAGTCAATTCATTGTTCAGTACAGTTTTTATTTAATATGGTGTAATGTGACAGATTCTACAATAATTTGTATTTTAAAGTGTTTGTTAGTAACAGATTTTTTTTTAACCAATACCATTAATTATTATATTAGCGTGTTGGGAAGTAGAACGTCAATATAAATTAGAGAATCTGGGTAATTTCTTATCAGTAAGAAATTTTCATTTCCATAATACCTAAATAACGTATACCTAGATACTTAACTACCAAGCTATATACCGAGAAAATTATTATGTTTACAATGTCATTCGTAAGTTTACCAGATAATATTAAAGTTCATTTCGACTCTCCCAAAGAAAGCTATAGTAACTCAATTCCAGTTCTGAGAAAAATATGATTAAATGTTTAAATGGCGTCCTTAAGAATTGAAGAATTGTAACAACTTACTATACAGTTTACGATGTTATAATTGGTTGTCTACAGTTCACAGAAAGCTACGATAGTTTTCTAGGGAAATCTCACTTTCTTAATCGACTATTATAACTCAAGCACGAATTTTATGAGTTACTATAGTTTTCGTTGGGAGAGTCGATTTGTTGTTCTAATTATAGTGAAAAAAATTTTCTTTTCAGTTTTCTTTGTACATAAGATAGACACACAGGATTTGCACGAACTAAAATTATTTTTTACACCTTCATAAAAGTGTTTATGATATGTCAATATACGCTATTTTTATCCAGTACTTAGTTTATTATTTTGGGATGATGAAAGGTATTAGTAAATTATTCACATGTAACAGTAAATAAACGAAAGGAAACCCATAGAATTTACAGATTGCGAGTGGGTAAAGTATCTTCATTTAACCCTGACTTGAATTGTCTGGTTTAGTTATTGTGCACGATGATCTAATTGATTTCAGTGCGGTGGTTTAATATTTTGAAATAAGTAGTTAAAATTATGAATACCATAGGCGTGCGATGTATGCGCTGCGTTTCATTCTGGAGGAAAATATTCTTGTACGGCAAATATTCAGTATATTTGTACATGAACTTACCACCGTACGCCTAAAGGACAGACAACAATTTGCTTTTCTAAGAGCACCAGTCGTGCGTCCTTCAACGTAAGACGGATTTTTCTACTCTCAGGTGGTTCTTATAACCCCCCCAGAGACGATCTAAAACCGAAGTCCTGTAATAGACAAAAAATATATAAATTTTTAATTATCGTAGATTGCTTAAATACTCTTTCTAATGTCCCTGCCTTCGACGCGATGCACTTTATCTGATATCAGTCTTATTTTTAGTCACTTCTTAATTTTATAATCACTTTTATAGAATTCTCTCGTTAGTTTCTGTGATACGATTGATAGACTTAAGAATCCTAATGAGGTCCTGTAAGTTCAGTTGTCGATCCAACAGACAGAATCGCACCAAAGATTAAACTTAAAGTTAATCATTTAATCAAGGAAAGGGACGGGGGTTCAAATAATATCATTTGTTGTATAAATGTCCAAAAGTATAGTTGCAAATATTAGTAAACCGTCTATTTAACTATATATAAGATTATCACTGAAGTAGTTTCCACAAACAGCAAATAGCTTAAACACTATCACTCAACGCGCTTTTTGTTAACCATGTTGGCATCGTCTGAAGCTAATTAACACTAAACTAAAAATTTTAACCATCTCCATCTCGACCGTGGTAGTGGAATTTTTTCAGAAGAGGAAATTAACTTCAATATACTTGGACATTGTATGTGCGTCTCTTGTCTCTAAATGTGTAGCTACTCTCTCACAAGACTCTTCCAGAGTCTTCAGGAATAAAGGGAATCGTATTATCTGTGGTGTTATATTTCATAGTGGTGCGTACAAAGTTATTTCGATCGTGGCTAATTGCTGTTAATTATTGTAATTATTATTTTTCAGCACTATTGCAATAACTTCGTACGCCACTCGTATGAAATCGTACGCGCATTGTGAACTCACACAGATCTCAAGTTAGATTTTAGCAGTCTGTGTTTCATATACGATATTTTACTTACGCTTACCCGCATGTCCCGCATTCGTGCAAATGTCTTCTTTTCTACTTGTTTACTTGATATGTTGAATTACCGATATATCAGATTTTATATTTTATAATATAATTGTGAATTATAATATGCTACAATTGTACGCAGATGTAAGTAAAATAGTCAAATAATGCTTCTATTCTATCCAGTTTGTTCCGTTCTGTTCTGATCTGCTCTAATCTACTCTATACTATTATATTTAATTTTATAATTTTCATTTTAGGTTTATCCGAAAGTTTTTTAATGGATCTCTTATATTCAGAAATCTGTATTTACGTATGTACGGCTCAAGTATGTATATATGTATGTATGTATGTATGTATGAGTCAAAAGTGATTGAAATTTCACCCACTTTCTGTTATCCAATCGAGCTGAAATTTTGAACACAGCTTTGGTTAGAGAATATTATTTAGGTATTAATCCTTTTAGGCATGGTGGTACACCGTTTGAACCATGCAAACTGACTCGTTTAATGCATGATGGTACAAATTATATACCCCATATTGTATATGTATAGTGAACTATATACACTATATATACTGTGTACACTGTAATGTATACTATGTATGTGGTACCACGCTCAAGCATATATTTAAAATAAAAAATAAATCTCCACAAATGCAACTAAAGTATATTTTATTGCTTAGCAATTCCCAATAACAAAAAAAAAACAGATGAAGAAATAGCCTTTGCTGCACGGGATATTTTTTTCTAATATTCCGTGCAGCAAAGGCTATTTTTGTGCATGATTTTCTGTGCCTGAAAGGGTTAAGCAAATCACAACTTACACACTTTTTTATTTATTATGAAATTACCTATACTTTGACCCTTGACATGGGTATTAAATGAAAGGATTTGATGAGCAGAATGCGATAAGCTACACGACGAAGACGAAAAAGTTAAGAATAAATAAAGTAGAAAAAAACTTTCTAAAAAACAATAGTTTTCTTTTAAAACCAAATTGCACTAGAAAGTAGAAAATAATTTCAACTTTGTACACAGAAAATCATTGAGAGCTCAAAATGTAAACGTAAATCAAAATGATTAGACGAAGTAATATTTTATGATCGCCCAATGGTTTTCTATTTACAAAGTTGAAATTATTTTCTACTTTTTAGTGTAATTTGGTTTTTAGAGAAGCCATTGTTTTTTATCAAGTTTTTTTTAAATATATTTATTGTTAAGTATGTCTTCGAATTTACCTTTATTAAATAATTAATTTATAAAGCGTTAAAATGCAACTATGCTTTATCTCAAGTGTTGATTAATATTCATCAGCGTTAAAGATAAAAATTAATCTTAATATCGATAAAAAGTTTTGTTTTCGAATTATTTGTTGTATATGTTTTATTTAAGAATGAGGAAAAGGCCGGTTTGATTTTTTACTTATAAACTCAAACATTTTCCAGGGAAGTTTTTAAAAGTAGCATGAGGAACATTTTTTTTAAAACTGTTGTCAATTTAAAGTTTTTAACGAGTTTTTAATGAAGAGAAAAGGTAAGAAGTTACGTTGTAATTAGTTCAATTTTTCTAAATTACAGAGTTTAAAGCTTTTCAAAGCAAAGACCTTAATAATTAATAAAATTGACAGGTTATAAAGTTTTACGAAAAAAAACTAGACATAAATGAGTTTATTCACGTTCTTGTATCATTCTTGAATATATTCTAGGATATTTTTCGCACTTGTTTGAAAATTTTTAGGTATAATTGATATATTTTAATCGTCTCTCGATAATCATCAGTGTAGTATGTAATATATTCATATTTATAGAATGTTATGAAACGTTGCAACCCTCATCATGTACAGTGTCTTCGTTAAAACGTTTAATAACTTCTTCGCTCAGCTAACACTAATTTGCAGTCAAACTTACAACATAATCTGAATTATCTTTCTTAAAGAAACGTTACCTACAGACAAATGGATAGACCGATAGACAGACAGACGGGCGAACATTTTGAAAGTCACTCAAAATTCGATGACTAAGACAATAAAATGAAAAATAAATTCTAAGAGCGAAATTTGTGATTTTAGTAAAGTTCCTCTCAAAGGGCATTGAGCATCACAACTACCTGCTAATTGCGAAACCTACATCAACATTTAGCACATATTTAGTATCCTTAGAATATGTAAAAAAACGGAGGTGCTGATTGGTTTAAGATTTGTGATTTTATGACTTTGATGCCAACTCCACATCAGCCCATAAACATCGAAAATATATCATTTTGAATATGTGAAAAAAAACAAAGGTGCTAATTGTTTTAACAATGATATGAACTATATTTTATAACACTTATGCCAACTGCACACCGACACCACACTCCCTAAACAAAAATATACTACTTTAAAACCTGTACCTTAATACAGTACAATATTTGCCCACTGAACATGTGTAATCATAATTACCATGCTTAGAAATTCTAAACGATGCATTAGGTTTTGTAATGCAAATATCATATTACTTGACCAACTGTAAATATAGGTATATTAATTTTGAAATTTTGGGTATTATTTAGCCCCCATAGTAAACAAAAATAGCTAGGAGAAAATAAACCAAATCCAAACAAAAAGGGGACGATAAATAAAATTTTTTTAATACTGATGGTAAAAATCAATTAAAATGCATACATTGATGATATTTTCAATAACTTCCTTCCATGGGAAATATCTGAAATGCAAAAAGGGTAAAATCTACCAGAATATCTCTTATCAAACATTTTGTTTGAATGGAATTATTTATATTAACTTCCTGGCATAGTTCAGCTCAGTGACGAACCTAGAGAATCTGGCGCCCTGGGCCAATAGTAAATTTGGCGCCCTAAATTATCTCGGTGATAATAACATTACTAAAATAAAAAAGTATTTTTTCATTAGTTTTTATTTTTCACAACACAAAATAATGATTTAAAAGTTAATTTTTCTTGACTTTTGTTCAGAAAATTTATCTACCAGCTTGTCATAATTGAGTTTTCGGGCGATCTGGTGTTCAATTGAAATTATTCCCAAGTTTGAAAGCCTTTCTTGACCCATTTTAGATCTTAAGTAGTTCTTGATCAACTTTAAGTTACTAAATGCTCAACAGTGATCGAATCGTATCGAACAAACGGGATTCGGTCTTTCAATACTTTGAAGTGATCGAATCAATCCAACACCAACAGTACAGCGAGGAACGCAGCATTTGTTTACCATTTTGCACGGCAATTAAGTATTTTATAACTATCACTGGAATGTATTATTTGTTGACTGTTTTATTAAAGTGGGTTTTAGATCACATTTACACGTTTAAAACACAGAATAAACAATAAGACACAATACTACTAAAATGCAAATACAACAATGATTTGTTTTATTTGACACTGCACTTGACAGCATTAATACTAATCAGTCACGAATAGTCGGTCGGCCGTTGAAGCGTGACGTCATGTCAGCTGGTTGTCTGGTTTTAATCTCTAGGTGGTGTTGATCAATCACGATTGACGTATCTCTAAATGCCACCAACGCCAACGGTGAAAACTCGCAGTGAGACTTGTAAACAGTAGTAAACACAAGTCTACAACCAGGTCACCAGGTGCAGGTGTCAACACAATAGGCATGTTCACAAAATTTTAATTTCAATTGAAAATGATAGATTTATCGGCATTATATACTAATGTAACAATAAAATAATATATATGTTTTTATTTTGCCAGTTATTCGTAACAGAAATGATCCCAATGCAGCGAGGCTAAGAAACGTTCCCAGACAGAGGCTAGAGGAATATAACGTCACTTATCTATAGGCACGCCGGCCCAGGCCTGTAGCTAGGGCGTAGCCCGTCCTGGAATAATTTTCTCCCGACTTACGGCGACCGCAAAAAATAGTGAGGTATCTATTTTTTACGGGTTTATCTGTAAATGGAAAAAACGATAAAAAAAATTTTGCCCCCCCCCCTGAAAAATTGTTGCCCGCCCTTAGAGCATTCTGTAGCTACAGGCCTGCGCCGGCCTGTGTGTGTAATGTGGGCCCGTTGTTTTTTATTGAAAGACTAATATAATATTATTGATCAGCATATATCCAAATTTTGAAGACATATTGATTTATTATTTTCGAATTACGGATCTCTAAAATTATTTTTCAATTATTAAATAATTAATAACTTTTAAGCGAATTGTTTTTCGAAAAAAAGTCATTCTTCATTTTCTTTTTAAATTCACCTTTTCTACAACATGTCGTCATCCATACTTTCAAATTTCATAAGCTAAGAATTTTCATTGAAAAATTGTCAACATTTTGAACCAGCAGCCCTGTAAACTATACGAGCATTAAGGATTGCCGAATTTGAAAGCATGGACGACAGTGGGTGATAGAAAAAGCGATTTTAAACAGAAAAAGAGGAATGACTTTTTTCGAAAAGAAATTCGTTTCCAAGTTATAAATTGTTTGATATTATTTTTGGTAATTTTTCAATGAAAATTCTTAGTTTATGAAAATTTGAAAGTATAGATGACGCTGGGTTGTAGAAAAAGTAAATTTAAATAGAAAATGAAGAATGACTTTTTTTCGAAATACAATGGTTTTAACTAATATTAATGAATATTATTTTTTTTGTGAACATCTCTATTATATGATTTTTATAATACTTACGGCTTACTGCATGAAATAATATCATTGTACTTTAGTTCAGTTCATTTTAGTTCAGTTTTATCGTTCGTTCACAAGTCACACAATCACAGACAACACTAAAAGACAGAGCCCGGCGTTCTAAGTGGGCGTGTCCTAATTCAAATTTCTATAAAAAAGACTGGAAATTACTATTGTTAAGAGGCAAATAATGGTACATATTTGCATTTTTTTATTATTTAAATTAAGATCATTAACTAATTAAACCTGACCTATTCGAGTTATAACACTTTTTTTATTATTTAACAGGCTCCTTCGGCGACCCTTTGTGACGGCGCCCTGGGCCGTTGCCCCTTTGCCCCCCCCCCCCAGGTTCGTCACTGGTTCAGCTGTAGCTATTCCACAACCCAACTAGGACACGCACACATAGACAACATCGTAACATCCCACTCCCTGCGTCATTGCCATCTGCTGCAGCTGAGAGTCGAAATCAGGAGAGAAGAGCGACTATTCGCGTTGTCTCTCACACAACGGCGCTCTAGCCCACTGCTACCGTCTCGACAATACGTGAAAGACACCACCAAATATCCATACCCCAGCCAGAATTCGAACCCGGTACGCGTTGGTCGCAAGCCTAGTAGTAGTAAACAAATTTATTAAACATTTTAATACACAGAATGTGCCTCGCCGGATGCTGGCCCGGAGCCAGCCAGACAAAAGACAAACACGGCGTGCGGCGCCGTGGTAAATGAAGGGCTGGACGGGGCAGGTGCGGTTTGATTTAACAAGAACTTGAACAATAAAAGTTAAAATTCCTGCCTATGGTAGGTTTAAAATTAACAACGGGTTTAAAACAATCTGCAAAGAGACCTAAAAGCAATTAGAATTAACATTAAAACTCTTGGCGATACACTAAAAAACTTTAGTTGCTGGCACGGGAAAAAGAACTCAACGAAAAGACCCGTTCGAAGCACTTCCTGCCGCCAGGACAATGTGGTAGAATGAAACATGTCGTATAAAATATTTGAATTTTTAAGGGAATTTTCGATCTAAAAGGAATTTAGAAACAAAATGAGGGCAAAAAGAACAAAAAAGATAAAAAACAAGAACAAGCTGAAAACGTAGGTACTCTTCTCCAATTTACTGAGCTTTTTATATAATTGTTACACATTCTATAGGATACTCTTCGCAATTTTTTTTAAAATAATGTTAGTTTTTGGACATCCTAAATTTTGTGATACCAACTTTGTTATGAAAAAAATATATGAAAAAAAAACTGAAAAAAAAAACATCCAACCTGACTAGGATGCGAATACGGGATTGCAAAACAAAACTTTAACCACTGGACCATCAGAGATCACAACAGAAATTGAATGTCTGTAATATATATCTTTCGAGAATCATATTTCAACGCATTAGACATATTATTATAAAATATACATTAGTAAAATGCATAAACAAAAAAATATATATTATAGAGATAACATTTCGCAAGATTTCTATTTAAGAGCAAGCGACAAAAATTAAGAAAATATATTTTTTTAAATTTAATGATTAATAACTTTCTTATTTACCAATTGATTTTCTTCAAAAACAACAGGGTTCTTTCTCTAGCTAACACTAACTTACTTTCCAAATTTCAATACAATCGAACTTTTGTTTCTTAAGTTATCGTGCTTACAAGAAACGTGACTGACGGACAGATGGACAGACAGGCGGACATTTTGATCCTTGTTCAGAATTCGTTCACTAACACAATGATGAAATTTTTTCTCTACGAGCGATATTTGTTTTAGAAATGTGCCGATCAAATGCAATATACTCTTCGTTTTTGCGAAGAGTATTATAATAAAACATATAAAGAGATAGAAAGATTATAAAGTTAAGAGAAAGATCAGAAGTAAGGAAGTAAGAGGTTGTTTTGCAGGAAAGTGTGGCTAAGGAAGAGGTTGCCGGAAAATAGGCAACGCCTGGTATGGTAGGGGGTGTCTTATATCGAAAAGTGTTGCATTAAGCTGTCTGATTCGGGTTATGTTGAGAGTTAGCTGACTATCGCCCAGTTTGAATTCATAGAATTTTTGGGAAATTTCTTGGACGTAGTCTGCTAGTGGGGTTATGTCGTGACATCGTGCGTATAAATCTCTGAGAGATGTCTTGCATAGTAAATGCATTGTAAATCTGATAACGTCTGTTATCATAAAAAAAAATATATTTTAAGAAGAATAAACAAATTTTGGAGGGGCTGGAAACTTCGGTTTTGACGCTGCCTCTGTAATAGTTTCCACAAGCAAAAAAACACTTAAACATTACACTAACATATTATCACTCGACGCGCGTTTCGTCAATCATACTGGCATCAGCTGGACAGGATTGAAATTGAAGTTCAACTAAGAATGTTCCTATATTCATACAAAAATAATGTCACGGTTGAACGCACTCAATCAATCCTGTTATCCCTACTTAAACTCTATGTCTATTCAACGAATCGGGACCTAATAACCAATAAAGTGGACAATTTGGAAGAGGCCCTTTGTCGATATTCATACTATTTTAACATTTTGCAATTTCTCAGCTTTCAAAAGCATCCAGCTGTCTATTATTTGTTAAATTTTCAATTAACCTTAAGTCATTGATTGAGGCATTTTGGGCAGCACTAAACTTTTCAGTATTTCCACTTTTGAGGTGGGCCATATGTTCGAATCTTGTTATAATTGAACATCTTCTTTACACCGCGTACATCAAAATAGAAGCCTTACAACTAATCTCGTAAATCCCGGACCTTTAATTCGATGAAATTTTATTCTTTGGATTGCCTAAAAATTGTTTCAATTCATTTCCCGATAGATGAACAATTGTTATACCTAATTTTTTTTAAATCCTGCCTAGACCATCGGAAATCAGAGTTCTTATGGAATTGATACACGTATTAAATTCCTTTCAATTTGAAAGGTCGAAAAGTTTCATTTTATTTACTTACTTTTTAACTTATCTTTTTCTCTTGCCTATTGTTTTGCGCCCCTCCCAACTCAGGATCTGCGATCAAAGAGTGAGAGTTGTTTGATCGCAGACGGAGTAAGTGGGAACATGGAGGAACATGAACGGTCCCCGCTTTAACTTTTTATTTTATTTTTAATTTGTCAACCTTTAGATAATAATGTGTCAGTATCAAAACTTAGATTTTACGTTTTATATTATTGCAGCATAAAATCTAAATTTTGATAGTGACACATTATTAAAGGTTGACAAACTAAAAATAAAATAAAAAGTTAAAATGAGGAATATGAATTTTTCTGTCGACAGAATGTAAAACGTTTTTCTAGGATTAACGGTTTTCGAGAAAAATACCTCGCGGATGCACGATGCGCAAAATGGTGTTAAGTTAGTCTTGTCGTGTACTATCAGAATATAGTCATATTGAAATTTATTATTATCAGCTTTATGGTTTAATTGTCGCAAGCAATTTCCTGTAAATATATTTCAAGCAATTCATTTATTATGATAACAGAATCAACATATATCATAAATAAACAAAGCCTATTTTTGTTGCATATTTAAGTATCAATAAATATTAACAATCATAATTGTGAATTGTGACAGTTCCTTAACAAAAATTAGTTCGCTCATAATTACACAGGCACACAAAAAAAAGTCGAGTGCTAGCAGGCAGACCTATGTACTCCCATGCATTTTGACGAATCCGATGTCCGTTTTACCCGATTGGCTCTTGCATTTTTACTGACCTCAAAAAACACCTTAAAAATGCCCGAAATATCCCAAACAAGTAAATAAAAAGCTTAAATGAGCTGATCACTATATCTATACGTAATTTGGGGCGCTGAAACTGAATATGAGGTCAGAATTAGCCGATCAGTTAGGAATTTTGACATAACCTCAAAAAACACCTAAAAAATGTCCGGAAAATCCCAAACAAGTAAATAAAAAGCTTACATGAACTGATCACTATATCTTGTAAAATCCATATTTATGATGAAAACGTACCCAAAATGATTGAATCGTAGCCCGAAATTGACTTTGCTCTACATAATGTCTGAACATATTATTTCCGACGTATTTTCACGAGCTGAACACAATACCGTAGTCAGAATTCGCAATCTGCAAAATTCATAGAGAAATATCATTTCAGCATATATTCTCATCAACCTTAGTAAGCGGAGATGGGTAACTTTAAAATTTTCAAGTATTTAAAGGAAAATATTACCGAACAGTGATATTTTTAGGAAAAATTTTTCGGACAAAGTTTGCTCTGTTGGGAGAGGAATATCGTTTGGACTTAACATTTGCCTACACCCTCCCTTGATGATTTTTTACTTTTTTTTCTTATAGCTGTTTAGAATTGTAGAGTTTTTTCTTTATTCTGTTTGATTGTCATATGCCATTTAATTTACTATAAACAAAACAGAAGAAATTCGCATTATTGACACAGTTGTGCAAATTTCTTGTATACTCCTACATATACTCATTTCAAATTTCCCACTTCACTAGAGCTGCGGTTGCATGATGACGACGCCCGCGGTCCCGCTTTCCCAACCTGACCGACCGCCGATACTGGGATTTCTCTCCCCTACATCGTAAACTATTTATCTACTTTTGCCATGACGGCATTTTTTCTCACCTAGGATCTTCCGAAATAAATCGTTGCCCGCCGTCAAAACGTGGAGGTGACCTAGTCAGCAAAATAGAAAAGAAACAAATGGCATATGATGACAATCAAACAGAATAAAGAAAACTATACAATTCTAAACAGCTCTAAGTAAAAAAGTAAAAAATCATCAAGGGAGGGTGTAGGTAAATGTTAAATCAAAACGATATTCCTCTCTCAACAGAGCAAACTTTGTCCGAAAAATTTTTCCTAAAAATGTCACTATTCAGTAATATTTTCCTTTAGATACTTAAAAATTTAAAAGTTACCCATCTCCGCTTACTAAGGTTGATGAGAATATATGCTGAAATAATATATCTCTATGAAGTTTGCAAATTGCGCTTTAATTCTCACTACGGTATTGTGTCCAGCTCGTTAAAATACGTCGGAAATTATATGTTCAGATATTATGTAGAGCAAAGTCAATTTCGGGCTATGATTCAGTCATTTTTGGGTACATTTTCATCCTAAATATGGATTTTACAAGATATTCGATCGTCGCGCATAAATTCTAACCTTGGATTCGGTTTCAGTGCCCCAAATTACGTATAGATATAGTGATCAGTTCATGAAAGCTTTTTATTTACTTGTTTGGGATTTTTCGGACATTTTTTAGGTGTTTTTTGAGGTTATGTCAAAATTCTTAACTGATCAGCTAATTCTGACCTCATATTCAGTTTCGGCGCCCCAAATTACGTATAATAATAATAATAATAATAATAATAATAATTTATTTATCACGTGTGCTGTTACATAAGAACAGATGCGACAGTCAACAAAATGTAAAATTACATGTAGGTACACAATTATAATAGTAAAATGAGGACAGACAGATATAAAAGATATATGATATAAACATAAAACATTTAGACAAACTCGTTAAGGCTATAGATACATTTTTCAATAAGGTATTGTTTTAATAGTATTTTGAAACAATTATAATTTTTAGCGTTTAATATATGTACAGGTAATTTGTCATACATTTTAATGCCTGAGAAATAAGGTGATTTTTCATATAGAGACGAATTATGTATAGTTATCGTTAAGGAAGATCCATGTCTGGTGCTGTAGTGATGAAAGCTACCATTATTTCTGAATAAAGATAAGTTTTTTCTTACATATTTAGAAATGTATATGTAAATTGATGGAAGTGTTAATATATTATTGTTTGTGAAATGTGGTTTACAAGACTCAGTAGTTTTTAAATCATAGATAAGTCTAATAACTCTTTTTTGTAATATTAGGATTCTCTTAACAGCGGGTGATCTACCCCATACCATAATATTGTAAGATAGATGCGGATACACCATAGCATAATAAATATTAAGCAGATATTCTTTAGGTAAGTTCCGTTTTAATGAGGAAATAGCATACAGAGAGCTATTAATTTTTTTAGCTACATGGTCTACCTGATCATTCCATGTTAGGTGCGAATCTACGAATGTGCCAAGAAATTTAACGGAACTGGAGAATTTAATATTTTTGTTGTTAAAAAAGTTATCAGCAATAGTTGTTTCTCGAGGAGAAAAGTATATACAAACAGTTTTGGCAATATTTAGTATTAAACAATTTTTAGAGCACCATAAGTTGAAGCTATCCATCACATCATTTGCAAAGATTGCAATCCCAGAAGACTCGGTGCTGAGATCATAACAGATGTATCATCTGCGTACATGGTAATTTTTCCCTTTATGTGAGATGGAAGGTCATTTATGTATAGTGAGAAGAGTAGAGGTCCTAGCACGGAGCCTTGTGGAACTCCCAAATTAATATGATGATCTTTATTTTTACAATTGATTATTTTTACTTATTTGCTTTTATCATGATTAGAGAATATTATTTAGGTATTATGCAAATCACAACTTACAGACTTTTTTATTTATTTATTTTTTTTTTAAATAAAAAAGTCTGTAAGTTGTGATTTGCATAATACCTAAATAATATTCTCTAATATGATGATCATTTGATGTAGTATTTTGTATTTTAACTCGCATTAGCCTGTTAGATAGATAGGATATAATCCAATCTAGGAAAGTACCCCTGAAACCCAGCCTGTATAATTTCTCAGATAAAAACTCGATATCAACCGTGTCAAAAGCGCGACTGAGTCAAAAAATAAACCTATGACATAGTGACCTTTATCCAATTCATCATAGATATATTGTAAAAACTGATTAGTTGCAGTCTCCGTGGACCGATTTTCACGAAAACCATGTTGCGAATTTGTTATGATGCAGTAAGTCTTTAAAAACGTATTCATTTTCTTGTATATGGCTTTTTCAATTATTTTGGAAAATATACTAAGTATATATATAGGTCTATAATTGTCTTTTTCAAGATCATTGCCTTTCTTGAAAATTGGCACCACTGATGCTATTTTCAAATAAGATGGAAAGGTACCTGTTTGCAAAGATAAGTTGGCTAAGTATGCCAATGGCTGTGCTATTATGTCACTAATTGATTTTACTACTTTTAATGATATTCCATATTCCATCTATACCACAAGAGTTGGTTTGCTTAAGATTGTTTATAATAGTTACTATATCACAAGGCAATATATATATATAGTGATCAGCTCATTTAAGCTTTTTATTTACTTGTTTGGGATTTTTCGGGCGTTTTTTAGGTGTTTTTTGAGGTTATGTCAAAATTCCTAACTGATCGGCCAATTCTGACCCGATTCGGTTTCAGCGGCCCAAAATACGTATGGAAATGGTGGTCAGCTTATTTAAGCTTTTTATTTACCTGTTTGAGATTTTTCGGGTAGTCTTAGGGTTTTTTGGGGGTTGGAAAAAATGCAAGAGCCAATCCAGCGAAACGGACATCGGATTCGTGTTCAGCGGGTCGAAATGCATGGCAATACATAGGTCTGCCTTCTAGCACTCGACATTTTTTTTTTGTGTGCCCATGTAATCATATAGAAAAAAGAAAACATTATTTGTTTATTTTCTATATCCATTCATTTTTTTTATCGAATAACGAACTGAAATTCAAAGTAATTTTTTGTAAAAATCAGGGACATTGCATAATGGGTAAAGAAACTTGCAGGGTGTGCACTTTTGGTTTTACCAACGATTGTTGTATTTTTAGTGGCATTTTACTGACGATAAATTGTCCATGTTCTGATGATGAGGTTTAACCTCGAAAACTGGCTAGATTGATTATGAATTAAAATGTATAGCACAAAAATATCATTTATACTCGAGGTTATTCTTCCTATCGATTTTGTTCATTCAAGATTTGTTAAAAAAACTTTTATTGTGCATTCAATAACACTTTCCTTGGATTGCTTATAAACATTAATTTGAATGTATCAGAGTTAGTCTTTAGTTGGGATTGAATCCATCATCATAGTGTTATAGTCGCAACAAATTTTATCTATACGTAGAAACAATATTTGTTTACGTGTGGGCGTACAGTTAGGTTTTACGCGAGACACCTGTATTGTGAATCATCCATAAGTTTTATAGAGTGTTAATCGATTATTTAATACTAATAAAAAATGATATAGATTATATAACTACTATAATATCAATGAATTTAGATTTATATATTAATATGATAGCAAATAAATAATCGCTTTTACGTGGAATTAGATAATGCTTTATATTACAATAAAGCAATATTTCTTAACTTACCAAAATTACCAAATTACTATTAATTGTGGTTTGAAAACTTCTTTGGATTGAAGAAGAAAATTCTTGTCTTTTGAATGGTTCTCCGCCATACCTCTCATATAAAATTGGCCAGCTTAGAAAATTTGCCGAACAGAGAGAGAATTGCCAAAAGAACTTTATGGAGATAAACCAAATAAACTATTTGCACCCTTATTTTTAAGATGGCGGCCAAATGACAACGCTCCAAGCGCGGAAACTCAGTTTTACACCAACGACCAACCACCCTACGAAATTAAAAAAAAATTGCCTACCCAAAATAGCCTGTCTAATGCCGGATTGACTATACTACAGGCAAAATATAACTTCCTACAGTGTCGTGGATCTACTTTGCATAAATATACGAACATATCAGAATTAGTTTAAATTTATATATTTCGAATATTTTTAGACAAAGAATTTACGAAAAATCATTTTGATATAAGAAATTATGACAGTAAAATAAAACGTATTCATTACCAATCAACTATTCAAATGGTATGGGATAAGCAGTCATAAGAATAAAATAAAAACATGCAATATGGTATTTATATAATATAATAACTTAACATGATAGCTTTTAAGCAATTATTAGATTATAAATTGATGTGTTTGATAAAAATCTAAATATTTTAATAATTTAATAATTGTTTAAGTTTTCGGGTTACAAAGAGAGAGTAGTGTCTCGCAAGAAATAAGAGTTTTCTCATTCTCGTTCTCGAGGAACGAGGATGAGAGCGAGGAGAGGCGGTGATAGTAACCATGAGCAAAAGCTACAAGTACTATTGTCGAATAATGTATTACAAACATTTTAATGATGCGGGCAAATGCATCGAAATATTTTCTAATTATGTTCTTATCGTGATGAGAGGATTCATCCCTTCGAAAGCTGACTAGACTAATATAACTTTAATAAACATAGGTAGGTATGCACACAATATTTGCCCCTCTGCTGATAATAATTATCAGAATAAATTATTTATTCTTATCTACTGGTTTTTTGATTAACGAGAGCGAGAATAAATCAAAAGTGAAACCGAGAAGTATCTAACTCTTGGTCTCGTTCTCGTAACAGTGACCATTTTTATAATTTAAAAATATATGAAAATATATACGTCAATACCGCATAAAACTCCTGTTGTGAACTTTAAAAATCAATATTTTATTTTAAGTAACAATTTGTAACATAATTTAATTTCCAAGCATAAAGGATTTCCTCACATATATGGTTAGATTATGACCCGTTATGAGCGAATTTTTATATTCGCGAGTGTAATACTTGTGGTGGTTAAAGTTATTTTTAGAAAATTTATTCAAATTATTTTAACATAAATTAGAATTTTAGAGCATATATTCTCTGCAGGGCGCAGGTAAAATATTCTTTTAACAATATCTCTCCCCGATGTCCGTTCGCAATATTTTCTCAGTGCATTTAAACATTTTGTCATTAGGTAATACCATAAACATTAAACATACGCACAAGAAAATTATAGGCTGACCACTTTAAATATTTTAATATTCCTTTGACAATAAAAAAGTTCTGATATCGACTTTTAAAGTGATTGATTATATTATTGTTGACTGTTATAGAAGCTTCACATAGCTTAGGGACCTTTTAATAGATAAAATGTTTTTCATTCATAAAGATGCATTAGGAATCTGCTGCTCACAACGAAAAGCAAATACAGAAAATTGTAAATATTTTCTTAACAATAGTGTTTGATTTCAACGCAAATTCTCTCAGGTAGCTTTTATATAATTTTCCAACATACATGGGTTTTAATGATCATATAGTCCCAATGAAAATTAAGCGCCAATTTGTATATCAAATAATACAATAATCTAGAGTAAATTATCTCTTCTCGTCGATTTGTTGAACTTTTATATATTTGGTGCACATTCTATAGAATTTTCTTCACAGTTCTTTTATAAATCATTTAAAATTAAATAATGCTAACTTAGTCGGTGAAACACTCGTCAGTATAAAAAAATGCAAAAAAGCAACTAAAGTCTGTTCGCTGATAGAATCCCGGTGTGACGTCACGAACGTCTGAACTAAGATGCCGTAGGCTCGTTGGTGTTTTCGAATGTACAGTGGCGTCGCTTTGTTTTATATTTTACTTGATGCATTTAATTAGATTTATTTGAAGGACATTGAATTATAAGCATATACGGTGTGATGGGTGTAAGTTTCAATACCAAATATTTTGTCCAAATAGAATTTTTCCGTAAAATTAACAGAAAGACCAGTTTACCTACAATGATTTATTTTCTTTTTAGATTAACTCCGCGAGTTAGATCCCATTTTAACTAAGATTTGGTAAAAATCCATTTTACGTCAAGCAGACCAAGACTGCAAAAAATGAAAGCCGTACTAATTTTTTTTTGGTATTTTACACCTATCGCAAACACAATCCGGGGACACACTGTATAATACACCTATTGTAAATTTATAGTGATTTAAGTTAAATAAATAAATTATAATATTGAATTGTTTTGGTTTCAGGTAAAAAATATGATAGAGCAAATATACAAAATAAACACACTTAAATAGTTGCAGCTAAATCTTTTTTATTCATTAATAGAATTTTGTCAAATAAGTATATCTTAAAATAAAAATATATACTTAATACTAATTGTGCCGAACCCTATATAAAACAAATATGACAGTAAAATACAAATACCTAATATAAGATAAATAAATAAATTTAGTTAGTTTTCTTCGTCAATGTTTAATCCTTCCGAGTCCTCAACGTCGCTTTCATTACACACTTATAATGAGTGACATAACTTCTTCAGTATGAACCTCTAGACCATATGTCTCTAAAATCAATTTATTTGTGCGATTTACACACTTAGACCAAATTGAGTTAAAGATACACTTGAGTTAAAGCCTCATTCCACATAGCAAGAACGGCTTCGTCACTAAAACCTTCTTTCCTGATGTGTTTGTTGTAATACTCCTTACAAATTCCTCAAACAAATTCTATTGGGTTGAACTGACAGTGATGGTGGAAGCCGCAATACTTCATGTCCTCCAGCTATTTGGAGCAATTCGGCTTTAAATACGGTATCACTGAAATCTATGTTTTTGGTCTTTAACCAGGTTTGTATTTTTTCTTTCGTCCAAGATCGGGTTGGTTGTTTTTCTTCAACCCGAGAGTGGTACTTAGCATTATTCAAAACAATAATGCTTGGATTTTGTAACCCCGGCAAAAGTCTCTCTGTCAGCCACTTTTCAAAATTTTCAGAGTTCATGTTGTCATGGTAATCTGCTGACTTATTCTTGGTAGATAAAACTAAGCTCGCATCTTCAGCAAAGCCATGAATAGATCATGCATGTACAACTATAAATCTTTTATCTTCTGTAGCTGTACGACGCCTTTTCGATTTACTGGAATCATCTTGCCAAGAACGTTTTAATCCTCCTTTGCTAAAGATCCAAGTTTCGTCTAAGAACGCTACATCTTTGGAATCATTATTTTTCAAATTTTTTACGTATTTGCGTAAAAACTCTAGCCGTTTTAGATAAATTTGTGGTCTTTCACACAGTACTTGTCTATTATCATCTTTTTTAAAGGAAAAGCCTAATTTTTAATCACTTTATATAAACTGGTACGGCCAAAATCAACTATTGCTCTATAGTTTAGCTCTTCTAAAAGGATAGTCAAGGAAACATGTTTATGATTAGATACCATATCGTAAATAACATTTTTTATTTCATATTTTATAGCATCGGGTAACTCCGTTTTGGACTTTTTATGATTCTTTTTACGAATAAAGGCCCACCATTTTCATTTTCCATTTGAAAATATTCCAAAATATTCAAAACTAACTGTGATTGCGGTTTTAAAAATTCACCAGGATGCATGTTTACTATTTTAACAATAGAGCAAGACTAAAATTGCCCTCTTAGGCACTAACTGAAATAAGTGCACTATACCTGCTGTACCCGACTTCCGAGAAAATCGCCAACCGCATTCGACAGCGACACCCAAATTACGCAAATTGGTTTGCTGTCGAACAATAGAAATGCCGCACGTCGGTCATAACTTGACCACAAAGATTAAAATAGGTTACAGATTAGGTTATAAACAATATTTCAATAAAACAAGGAAGGATAGAGCTCTGGACGATATTCCCTACACTATACGACCGGGATTCTATCAGCGAACAGACTTTACAACCAAACTGTCCGCATCTCGAACCCGCGACCATTGGATTTCAAAATTTATTTTAAAATATAAAATACATAAGTAGCAGAATATCACCTGGTCTGGAGCCAGCCAGACATCCACAGTGTCGTAGCGCTGTGGGAAATGAACGCCTAGGCGGGCAGGATTGGTGAAACTTAATCTAATATCGTGTAAATAAAGTCTAGGATGCAAATTAAAATGATTGTTTCTTTAAAATATTGCAAAAGGAAGGATACAACTTAAATGCAAATAAACATTTTGATTGCTGAGACAGGAAAAGACTCCAGCAACAGTTTCTAGCAATTCCACAACAGTAGCGAGTTCTTCCTCTAGCTAACATTGACTTACTCTACAAATTTAAATACAATCAGACTTTTGTAAGTTATCGTGATTATAAAAAAACGCGACGGACGGATGGACGGAGAGTTCGAGAATTGTTTAGAATTTGTTCACTAACACAATGATATGAAATTCGCTTCTCTACAATCGATATTTATAGTTTTAGAGATGTGCGAATTAATTGCAATATACTTACTCCTCGTTCTCGTATTTGCGAAGAGTATAATACTTAACAAAATATGTATAAGTCTGGTAGTTGGATGTACATGAACTTCATAAGTTATGTTTTATCAAATTTATATTTAGCTGCTAAAATCTAATAAACCATAATTATAATATAATGTACGCAGTTACGATGGCACTTAATTTTTCTATATTATTATTAATCTGCATTATTTTTATTAATAGAGTTCAGATTAAATCTTTTTTGAAAATGGCAAAAGTCCCAGCATATTAATAAAGTTTCTAAATTCAGTTGTTGTCTTTCCACTTAAATCAGCTTTACTGAAATATATATTAATGGCATTATTTACAAATACTTATATCATCCGAGGTATTATCTTGGAGTAGCTTTTTTATTTCATATGTATTTCGATTGATGCCGAAAAAAATATATGAAAGCAGTAAAATATATTTTTTCTTAAAGCAATAACAAACTACTTATTTTCAAAATGATTAATATTATTTAAAAATTATGAGGTACAACTAAAAATTATATTGAGTATCGGTTTAATATGCAACGCAATGTAATGAATTTACATTATTTAAAAAAGAAATGTGCAATTTTACATTGGCTTCACTTGGGCGAGAAAAAGTAGTGAATTTAAACATTCTCAAAGGGGGGGTATTTGAAATAGATTGTGGGGACCAAGTTTCGAAGGTACTCATGTACCTCTTTGGGGAAGGGCTGCGTGACTGCTATATCCGTCAGCTTCATCCGTCTTAAGGTTTTCGAGCTATTTTTGACTGGACATCGGACAGAGATTTCCGACTGGTAATTATATAATATATATGTACATAGTTGTTTCTTCATAACTATTTCATTGTGAGAAATTTTCAAAGCATTAAATGTCGGGATGTCTCAGTAGGAATTTGTATACCGTTTCACGTAATCTGTTAGTTATACTTTATTTTTCTCAATCGAGAAATTCAGTCTAAAATGTTGCTACCAGGATAAATCATTACAAATCCTGCCTGCCTAGGAACAACACCAATACTAACACCGAAACTGTGCTTGAATATTAAAAAATATACCCGTATAGTCAACCTCAAACGAATGTAGTCGATGGTCGAACTGACTCATCATTTGAAGCGTATCACTTTTACTTACACTTCTTCTAAGTTCTTCAATGTGTCGATATCAGTGCCGTAGGTATTTATTAGTGATGGAAATAATAGGGATACTATAATCGAATTAGTCGTTTATTAAAATATGATTCCGAAAATTAGTACATACTAATTCTAGTGTACTGAAAATATGTACAATTACTCGATGAATGCGATGGCAGCAGAGTTTATTATGATCTCGGTTTCAACGTTATTGGAATGCTCGATCAACGAACACGATAAAGATAAAACAAGTTAATTACACAAGTCTGCAAGTCTTGTCCTAATCATCTAACTTTTCTGACGTATTTTGACGGGCTGAAGCCAATTTTGGAAAAAAAAATTCTATGGTGTCAATCTACCAATTCTTTTTATCTCCTGGGGGTGGTGGAAGGAAACTGACACGATAGAATTTTATTGTCCTAAATTGGCTTCAGCGCATCAAAATTAAAAAAAAAACTTAGACAGAACCTTAGGACAAGACTTTTCTTTGTCCGTTTTAGGGGATAAAAGAGGTGGTGGTAAAGAAAAACTGACGTAACCCCCATGTATTTCGACATGGTGAATACGAATCAGGTATCCGTTTAGCTCCTTACCCTCAATTTTTAGTAAATCGTGAAAATAACATAATTTATAGGTTTTTTTAGGTTATTTTCGCGATTTACAAAAAATGGTGGCCAATGGAGCTAAACGGACACCTGATTCGTGTCCAACACGTCGAAATACACATATGGGTTATCCAATGGAGTACCAGAAAAATACTACTTTTTTATTTTGTTTGCCTGTGTTATTAAAACTTCTCAATTAGAAATAATCGAATATTGAAATATCTCGTTTATTCCCATCACTAGTGTGTTTGATATTTGTGAAAGTTATTTTGACAGTATTAAATTTTCTTAGGTGGTTCTAGTCATTCTTGCTTTAATGGTAATTACATTTAATAGGTATTTTTGGAGATTTTTTGAAACGGAAAACAGTGAAAAATACCACATGAAAATATTTAACCGACGCGACACCCCGTAGTAGGTGTAGCGTCAGTTCAGAACCACCACCACCACAACACTTTTTATTCAAGTGTCAGCCAATCAGAGAGCACTAAGCTAGGTCCCCTTACCTCAGCGGAAAATTGAACATGGCATTACAGGGATTTGAATCTCTCGTCTGTCTGTGTGCATATCGTTTCCAAATTCCAATGATAAAACAATTATCGTTAGGCAAAACACGAAACATGTACAATAATACACCTATTGATGCCTAAATATCGATAAAACCGTAAGAAAATCATATTTAAGGGTTATGTGACAATTGATAAGGACACCTAACGATGCTTACTGCATTAGCTAAATCAGTCACGTCATATGAAACTTCAATATTTCAATTTCTTGATGTTCGAAAGATCTAAAATTTTAGTTTATCGAACCATCTATGTAGTTGTTCATTTTACTGACATTATTTATTATATATCAATACTATCAATTAATATAAAGAGTAAAAAAATATTCAATTAATTCCAAAAATAAAAAAAGGATTCTACAAATTTTCGGTCGACGCCCATGACATGGCTGGAAATATCAATTCCTTTGTCAGCCTTTTTTATGATTTTTCAGCTGAGTTTAGCAGAGGCAAAGAAGTTTTTTTTTATACCCAGAACATTTATTTCCAATGGAATGAATATTGCAAATTAAAAAAAATAGTAAGAGATGAGTGCGGATGAGTGCCCTCATAGTTTAGTTTGTACATAAATTCTTAGCCATATTCTTCAGTGTTGATAATGTAAAGTAATAGTTTTTACAAATACAAAATAGCATAACATTTCACATTAGTAATTCAAAGATTTCTTGAAAGTTCAAAAAAACAAATACATTTGTGAGACCTAACTCCTTTAGGCGCCATTTTTTGTAGATCCATCCATGTCCATAGGAACTTTCTTCAATATCATTCGGACTTAATAAGTAGTTTTGGATAGCGAATGGATAAAGAACTCTTAAACTGACTGAAATTTTATGAAGTTCATAATTAAATGTACGGAAATTTTACATATTGGCGAAGGCGCCGATGAACATGCATGTTAGTTATATGGTTATTAAATGAAGGCGAAAAGAACATTTTACTTAGAGTCCAAGCAGGTTAACTAAATCCAAGGGTATCTGCGAACATTACTCCACCATCGCCACCATTATATTTTCAAATTTTTGGAAAAAAAATTGAACCGCCTTCAAACGAGGTCGCTAAAAATTATAAAATAAAATTTATATTTTCCAAAAAATTGTTTTCACTCTTTTTAGTGAACTCTTTATTTGGCTTCTACACAGTAAAGGCACATATCGTTCGTTTTGAACGTTTAAGTTTTAACGTCAGAGAATCCTGAAATTTCCATATATCAAATTCCATGTAAACCAGCAAAAATATTGAAATTATGGCACCCATATTGAATTCACCGTTTTGAATTCTTAATATTTGAGATCAGATTCGGTATCAGCTACTCCTAAAATACCTACAAACTACAAGTTTTAATGCAATTCCGTCAACATTTTGCGCGGCGCCTTCACCAGATTTGGCCAAATTTTCATGTGTAAATAGTAAGTGCTTAGAATTTTATCGTAATTTTTTTTTCGAGAACGTAGTTGCCTAGTAATACAATTAATTAACTGATTAATAGTCCAAGAAAAATCGACATAAATAAAAATATTGCAGGTTCGAAAAAATTGTAACGACCTGAATTTTTGCATGGTCAATCATGTTTGAATTCAGTTACACTCGATATGAATAAAGAGGAGATCAACTATGGCATGGATTGGATTTAATTTTTGGTAATAAACTGTCTAATTAACACGAATTATATTACTATTACTATACTACTTAGCTGGAGAAAAAATTTATAGATAAAATTTGAAAGCACAAGCAGTATTTGGGGAGAATATTTCAGGAAACAAAACATGAAAATGGGTGCAATACGAATTACAGATATTATTTCACTCATTAACGTGATAGCCAGTGAAAGCCCGTTTTTTGACGGCATTTCACCAATCAAATGTCGTTATCAGTGGTAAACTAACCTAGATCGGCTTTTGACAGTACCAACACGAAAAATTTATCGCTCTAATTTTTTGTATCAACACGTCGACAAATATCGCGGTAATATTTTGACATAAGTCATTATTAAATATGTATACCTACTTTGTTTTTTACTAGAATAGTCGCTTTGGAAATGCATTTTTATGTGATGTAAACAATGAAATTGAAAATAAAAGTCAGTAAACTTTTAAAAATTAACAAGAAAGCATCTGAAGGCAAATAATTACAAAACATAAAATTAAAGATATACTTAATGAATTATTTATTCGTGAAATATTCTCCCCAAATACCACTCGTGCTTTTAAATTTTATCTATAAATTTTTGCTTAAGCTAAGTTTCCGCAAGGTAACATAATTCGTGTAAATTGGCAGTTTATTATCAAAGATTAAATAAATCTCTAGCGCTAAAGCGCTCGAGATTTAATCAGATAATAAATTGTCAATTTACACTCTTTATATTACCTAGCTTTCGAAAAAATTAACCGATAAAATTCTAAGCACTAGTGATACTACATACGATAATATGTCGATGCGTCGATGGTGAAAATTAGTTATAATTTTGCATGTTTGTACTGTCACATGCCGACCTAGGTTAGTTTATCACTAATAATGACGTTTGATTGGTGCAGTGGTGTCAAAAAACCGACTATCATTGGCTACCATGGTAATCAGTGAAATAATAAACTAAAAAAAGTCCTTTCTTTTTTTCATTTTCTCAACACCGAAATTTATCATTTTTAATGTTTTTTAGGGTATGGTTATTACACATATACAAACAAATAAATGATTTTAACAGATAATGTATTTTTTTCTGGCCTTGGAATAGAGAATATGTTAGTTTCAGATTTCCATATTCCCAAACGATTTAATATAAGCTCATCATTTTCTTACAAATATACCTGCATTCATGTACAGAATTTACCTTCTATACCTTTTAAAGGATGAGGCATTAATTACACAGCCAGCCTCACAAAAAAAGTATATTTTACCAGAAACCAGATGATTATGCCTATATTAGCCTTAAAAAACCTAAACATAGCTCAAAATTTATTTTTAGAGACTGAAAAACCTTTAAGCTTTTGACATTGCAGTAAACTTCAGATAGAATGCGAAAAAAAAAACTTTTTGTGATTTCCAAAAAAATTACAAGATAGAAGTAAATTTGGACCTCAGATTCGGATTCAGGGCTAATCATGATGAAATCATGAAATAGCTAGGTAAAATTTTTATAACTTTTCAGTTCTAAATAAGGCTGTGAATTAAAATACCTCACTATAACGATAAGATATAAGCTAATATGACTGCAATAACTCTTGTTAATGCAAAAATAGTTATCGGTCTTTATTTAATACCGAGTAATGTACACATGAATATAATATCTAACAAAATTGATTTGGTGTCATGAACAATGGCGTTGATTTATTAATGAGTTGTTGTATTAATAAGTTGTTGTTTTAGGGGTTGTTTTGTTTGTCATTCTATATCATTAAATTCAGTTGTGGTTTTTAAACACGACATTAAAGAAAAGAGTTCAATGCACCTTAAGGTCTGAGGTCTGACGAGAACAGATTTTAAACTAATTTTGTTAATTATCCCGTGCGGGGTCAATATAATATTGGAAACTTATTTACAACATAATGAAATATGCTGGTCCAATGCTTATAACCTCCTTTTTTAGTAATCGCATGATAGATGTAAAGTTAAAAGATGTTTTGGTTCAATCATCGCATTAAAATCATAAAGCTTTATTGACGATTCATATTAACATTCCCGCTTTGAAAACACGTGTTGCGTGAGGTAACGACGGTGATACTTTGTCTCGTGTCAGGCATTATTCGCACTGGAGTCCGTACCATAAGTCCTCGCGGAGTTTTCAGATGAACGGTGCCGTGAACATAATTGGACAATTTCTCCTACATCCCTAAACCGATTTAAAACATTTTTTGATAGGCTTTTAGAGACAACTTTATAGAATCATACTAGGCTATTGAAAACTAAAGAAAGAAAAAAAAATTGCGAATATCAAAAAAACTTATTTTTTTGCTGACTCAATATTCCAGTATCATTCAAACAAGTTTTCTCTACAAGCCTATCAGTAGTATATTATATTACTAGGAGTAGAACGCACTCTTTTTTTGTGTTGAGCCCAGGATTTGCGGCTGAGGCGAAGCCGAAGCCGCAAACTGGGCGAAACACAAAAAAGGCGTTCTACTCCGTGTAATATATACTATTTTTTCTTCAAGCGTATTAAGATGCAAAAATTCATTTATTTATCATAAATGTACAAATATTCAAACTACAGTCTTACATGTTGACATAATATGACAAGTGGCTAGTGGATAGCGCGCCACCGGTGGCTTTCGGTATTAACATTATGTTACTAGTAAAACAATACCCACTGCGGTGGCGCTTTCGGAACTAACATTATGTTACTAGTAAAACAATGTCCACTACGGTGGCGTTCGGTACTAACATTTTGTTACTAGTAAAACAATGTCCTACTTCTACTTCTGTTTTTGGTGACATAATTTAAACATTTTAATACTCTTGAAGAAAAAATATTTTATTTCATACTGTCTGGTAAATGACTATTTCCCGGACTCATTTGCGGTCGGTAAATCGAACATTACAGTATCTGATACTGTAATGTGTTACCTAGCAACACTATCATATTATTTGTTTCCATTGACAAAACAATCCATATTCTTTTTTTACCTGATGATTTTTTCAGGATTACTTTTCCTGTTGTTTCCACATATTTGTTTAAAATATCCTACGAAATCTCCACAATACAGAACAATGTAAAAAACCGCTGCCCAAGGAATCACTACTTCCACATCCAGATTCTCTATCCAAGTCACTCACAACGAAAAAACTTTGTATGTGAAAATAATTATTTATGGAACTTTAATAATATAATATTTGAAATCTTCTACCCCAAAAATCCATAAAACGATACCCCACATCGGTAGTGGGGTGGGGGTGGTAGTGGGGGGTGGATGAAGTAAAAAAATATTTTGAGGTTTCTCGTTCCTGTACATACACTAAATCACATTTTTTTCATCCCCTTTAATAAGGGGGTGGGGGTGGTAATGGGGGTGGCTAATGCCAAATTTTTTTTTTGAGACTTTAGCTTCTCTTGTATATACTAAATACCAATTTCGTGGACTCTTACCTGCTTGATTTACCCATTTACCCCAAATTTACCCCAATTTACACCCCAACCCTTCGATGGAACAAGATGAAAATATAATCTAGTTCTAGATCTCGTTAAAGTACATATGTGTACCAAATTTCAAGTCAATATCTTAAACGGTTCCAGAGTAAACGTGCGCACAAAAAAAAGTTACAGACAGACAGACCGACAGACAGACAGAAATTTTTTTTTGCTCAAACTTAAAATCTCGACGTTTCATGACATTTTAAGCCTATTTGGACAATAAAAATTTTAAAAAAATTTTTTGTCGTTACTATACTTCCACTGGACGTGGAAGTAATTATGGTTTTATTTATTTGACAGTGACAAGCTAAAGACAATCATAATTAGCTATGGAAAACAATGGCTATAATATCGTTAAGGTGATGCGATTGTAAGATTACCAATTAGTATTTTTTAAATTTCAATAATTATAGCTTTTTATTCATTTTATAGACAGTATGAAATAAAATATTATACCAGAGACTATACGATAATTATACGATGCATGTCCGGTAGGTCTCATACAGTACTCGTTTATATTCCGGAATCGGCTCCTGCATCGCCTCGTCCGTAAAACAAGTAATAAGTCACCTACTGGACTTAAAACGTAAATTACTATTTTCAATTGGTTCAGGGATGTAGAAGAAATTGTCGAATTACGAAATACATTACAACTCTTGTATTCTATTCCTGTTTGCTCATTAGTAAGTAAATCGTTATATTATCATATGATTTAACCATCCAGCAATGCCAAATTTTATATCCAAATAGAATTTTTCCGTAAAATTAACAGAAAATCCAGTTTACCTACAAGGATTTATTTTCTTTTATTTTCTTCTTAGATTAACTCCGCGAGTTAGATTCCATTTTAACGGAAATTTGGTAAAAATCAATTTTACGTCAAGCAGGCCGAGACTGCAAAAAATGAATGCCATACTAATTTTTTTTTGTATTTTACACCTATCGCAAACACAATCCGGGGACACACTGTACTATAAGATGAAGTAAGTATGCTATCTGCGAAGAGTATATGTATAATGTTCGTGTCTATTTTAAATTATGTTCAAACATAAATTTTAGTACGTTAAACTAAGTACTTTCTTTGTGAGAAATTCATAATTTGCCAAAATAGAAATTGTCCATAATTATTTACTTGTGGCGTAGCCGGCATTTGGTGCAGATAAATAGTAAGAGATGCCAAAACAGAATTTGAGAAATTTACACTAACGCAAGCATATAAATATCATATATAATTCGCATTAAATTCACTGTCAGCTTCTCCGATTAGAGAACTTATACCTAGATGCATAATGTGTATTGGTTTGTTTATTGCTGAGATAGTCACAGTCTAAGGCACTTCAGTTTCAAACATCCCATAAGTTCCTGATACGCTAGTCGTTATATTGCGGCCGTTTCGGACACGATCGCTTCTGTTCGATGATCATGATCTCAGATTGACGTGCCCGTCATTAAAGTTAATAAATGAAGTCATATTTACACAGTTTAGTGACAATATATTTAGTGCAAAATGGTGAAGTGCTGTGCCGCTTGCAGAAAGCAGTTTAGAAAAGAAGAAAATCGATCGTTCCATATAAACTTCATAGTCGTAACATGATGGGGTTCAGTTTACAGTTGTAATAAGGTGAATAACAATTAAATTTTAAATCCCTTCAATACGTATTTCCTTTAATATCTCTCAGAAAGCAGCACGTATTTATTATTTTAAATATATAACTCCCACCCAGACAATCTTGACATTGAATTTAAGGCTTGTCTAATTTGTGGTGTATTTATTAAATATGCTATTCAATAGTGCAGAAACATAATAAATTATAATGACCAACATTCAAATAAAAATTATTAGCAATTGAGCCATGTATATATGTATAATATTTACCCTCTTATTAACTTTCAGAAAGAATAGAGAAACGTAATTTTTATGAATGTTGAGACATTTTACAATTTTTTTAACAATAGATATATTTCAAAGTTTAGGCTAATTAAATTTGAAATATATCAAGCATTATCTTACTGTAATATTGCATGCCTACATCACGTTGTATAAAGAGCCGGCAACGCAGGAATTGCAATAATTCATTTTAATGAAAATATCTACCTTTCTGCACATACCCGACACTGTTGCTTATGGGATGTTATGTTTATCTATCCTTTTCAATGGACCTATAATGAGACTATGTTAGGAGCAAACAAGGTAACCAGTGAAGAGATAGCTGTTATGTATCTAGGAATAAGTTCTTCGATCGGAGGTCAGCCGAATATTTACAACTCTTAATTCGTTGATTTGTTGTCAGAAAATGAACCCCGACAGAAGCAACGATTTCACGATTCATTTCACAAACAATGAAAATATAATAACTTTAATAATACGCCTCAAAAGACAACTTTGTCTTAAAAAGTATGTGTTAACAGCGCTTTCTATTCCCATCATGATGACTGTGATTTTTCCATCGTGATGTCATCCACGATGGAGAAATCATAGTTCCTCAGCTTAACGTCGGGGGCGGGATGCTTAGGTGGAATCGCCAATAGTATAACTAGCAAATATATCCACTCTTTGTGGAAAAATGTGATTTGTGGTTGATATTCTCAACTGTAACCAATTTGCAAAATTACTGTAACAAGAAAACATTAATTTTGCCTAATAAAACCTTTCTCAAAATCGACGTAAATTCTTAGAGAATTTGTAGATATTTCTTGTATGGCCTTGTAAATTCTTTATGTTATATATGATAGATATAATAATTCATATGAGGACAAGTTAATTGTTTAATAGTAGGTATGAAATCAAGACTTGATTTTATAATTTCTGATCGAATAACTAACAAGGTTGTGCTGTGGAACTTTTCTGTACTTATCATGTGGAAACGAAATCATTTCTTTCCGCTTCTGTGTATTTTTTCACGCGATATAGAAATTAGCGCTATTTAGCAAGTTCCTGCTATTAACTGCCCACTGTGCTAATAATAGTAGCTATTACAATGATGTCCTAGGACAGTAATTTGACTGCAAGGGACGTCGTGTACTTGAAAAGGAATATTAAATACGTAAAAGTATCAAAAACGAGCGACTGTAACTTGTGTGTACAATGTACTATGTACAATGTCGTATTACGATTTTTACGATTTAATATTGAAATTAAATAAGCTTGGTAAATAGAAATTTTTGAATAAAAATTGTGGTAACTTAATAATCGATGAATATTTTGTCAAAAACGCTGTTAACTTCCACTGTAGCAGTGGCAGCCCCGTTAAATATTTCCTTATACAAAGGGGGTGAAGATGGTATTCCTTACTCTTCAAAACACTAGTAGTGAGATGATGTGTCATGGTCCTCGGTCTGTTCACGAGATAATACATAAGAAAACCTGAGAGTTCGTCAAACCCAAATACCCACACCTTTGGTGGTGAATGTGCAGGTTGTGAGCTATGTAAGGTAAGCACATCGGAATTACTTCATAGAGGACTGAAACAGGAACAGTATACATGGTGTTTCGTGAGTGATTGGCCATACGATAGTGAGGAGTACAAAACCCTGAGATGATTTTAAAATGGCCTTTATTATATCCCTAATGTCCTTCGTTTCTGATATGCAGCGTGTCTTCTATTTTTTGCCAAAATTTCGATCAGTCATATTGGCTTCACCAAATCTAACCAAATTTAGTAGGCGTGTTTCACTAATAGATTCACACATATATACAATTTTAAATACTAAATTTAAAAATACTTTAATAACTTATGTCAACCATGTAATCAGTTTATTTGGCATCGAAAATTAACAACTGAATGTCATAATAAATCAATTTCAAAAATATTTGGGAGTCATCCGGCTTCAATAAACAATTTCAGTAATTACATAGGTGACTAGTTTTGCGGTAAAAAATTGAATTTTACTCTCTGTTAGAATTTGTCACAATGATATTATATTGTTTGCCAAAATAGTAAAAAGTTAAAACTGTCAACACACATTAAAAAAAAATAAATTTATTAGAACAAATACAAAAGAGTAACAATTATACAGAAGTGAAGTAAGTGAGAAAATAATAAAAATCTTGTAAGCCTCGATAAACATTTGCCACAGACAACATTTAAAGTACCTGCCAAAAATATTAGTTATTGTTTGAAATACCACAGAAAGTACTTTTTAAAGTTAGAAATATGTCTTATTCTAACGAAGAGTGCATTGATATTAGTTATGATCAGGGCCGTAGCGAGCCAACTTCATTGGTTAATTTTTAAATTTGCTAACTTCATAAACTTAAGAAGCGAACTCTGTAAATAAATAAATAATAATTCCTCAAAAAATTGATGAGCGAGGTGGAGAAAAATCTAAAAAAAAAATTTTTCCACCTAAATAAAAATTGATGAGCGGGGGAGAAGAAAATCTAAAAAAAAATTACCACAGAAGAAAAAACAACAAAAAAAAATGTTCTACTCCAAGGACTAAGCCTATCATGCCTTAAGTATTTTTGTGTGCTGAAACCGAATTTTCAATTTAAAAAATTTTCTACCGCGTAGATTTCGAGTAAACGTCAAAAACTATCAAAAAACCATATTTTGACGATAAAAACAGGGATTTCCTCGAAATCTACGCAGTAGATAATTTTTTTAATTGAAAATTCCGATTCAGCACTCAAAAATACTTAAGGCATGATAGGTTTAGTCCTTGGAACGAAATTTTTTTTTGTAGACCTGTGCACGGTGCACCTCCTATGCTCAGGTTCAAATTGTTTATGCGGGATTAATTTGTTGCGAATGATGTTTAATAAACATTTTATTTAAAATTCTTATTTAATTTTTTCTTTAAAATGTCGAGTCTCCACGATTTAACAATACTAAGCTAGAAGAGTAATTGTAATGATTAGCCAATAATGTGTGTTTTAAAATGTTGTTTTAGATTATGTTTACCTAACACTAGTATGTTAGAGTGAGGTAAAAATACATAAAACGCTAGATAATTTCAGAATAAATAAAAAAGTGTCAACAATTTTCATTTTTATATCTCCCCAATAAACAATTTAAAACTCATTTGGACTTCAGGAAGTTTTAAGAAAGTTTTGTTTGGGTTATAAAACAGTTTATTGCTTTACTGGTGTTGTGATTAAGATTTTTTAGGCTTCAAGTATATTTACTTACAACTTCTGTTTTTTTACTACATTTTTATTTTATTCTTTTAAATTATATGACATATCTTATCTACAAATACTGTAGCCACAAAGACAAATAAAAATATTCTATTCTATTCTATTCTATTCTATTCTACTCTTATAAGGTAAGTTTTGAAACTTTCTGTAAAACCTAATTATAAAGCTAATTTGCTGCTAGGATTATTTGTATTTGTAATGAGTTTATCATATCTATATAAAACTCTCCATAAAGCTAAATGAGCTAAATGGTTTTATTATCTTCTTAAATTTAAAAAAAGAATTAAAAAGGCTTTAAATTGTTCTTTATGGTTTATCAAGTATGCAGTAATGCAGTATGCAGTAAATACATTACAAGTTATTTTTAAAACTAGACATGGCTATTAGTATGTACTTATTAAAGGCCATTACAAAACTAGTCTCTTGACAAATGTTTTGATTATAAAATAAGGCAACTATAAATCTAAAAGGCAAATCTCACTTCCATTAAACACTTTCTAAAAACTCAATACATGACAACAAATGTATTTCACGACTTGTAATTATGTCTTTTCTGGAAATACGAAAAGAGTAACCATACGTTAAAAGAACTGCTAAAATGCAGAGAGCTGTGCGATGCCGCCGTTTGGATGCATTTGTTTATTTGAAAAAAATAAAATCTCTCGAGTTTCTCTGAACGTACATTTTTTTATGTGAAACAGGCAACCTGTTGAGTTTCAAAATAACAAACATTTGCTACTAGACGAAGAACACGAAATGGAAAAAATTTCAGTTAATCTTTTTTAAATGGCATTTGTGATTAATATGTTAAATGGAAAGGTAAACATGTTGTCTTTGTTAATATAACTGCGTGATATTGTTTTTTAAGTACACTTCTAGGTTCTGAAAACACCAAATAAAAACATTAGAAGAATGATTATATGTTATAAAAATGTGATAGTTTTGATTGTTTTATTGTTTTGCTATTGTTTAACAAAATTTAAATGTGATTTTAATTAACCAAGTATCTCTATTTTATTTCTATTATTAATTTCTCTTGACCTACACAATTTTTCAGAAATTCAAATTATCCGTCATAAAACTCGCCCAATTTAATTTTAAATTTACCGCCTTTTGGATTTGTAGAGTATTTTGGGTTCTACAGACCTTTTAACTAAAAGTTCGAAATGAATATACGTCGCTGCAGCACTGGAGTTGTGAAAATTATTAGTAAGAGACGAAAATTTATAGGTTAAGTTTAAAGCTCTCAGGTGGATTCGTCTTGGCGGCGGCTCTCTTAAATCATAAAGATTTTATTACGATTTTAGTACAGCCTTATGAAGCGCAAGTGATCTTCGTTAAGTGTATTTGCACTTGTGTAAGAAAGGAATTATTTGACATAATCTACAAAAAGACTAAATGGCCTTCATCTAGAGTACAATGTTCTAGGCCATTACCATTACTAGAGTTATATAATTTAATGAGAGGACTGCATATGACAATAACGTTTTATTTACTTGGCCGGCAATATTTTCTTCTTATAAAAATATTCAAGGCCAATTTTACAATCGTAATCATTAAAAATTTTCAATATTTTTTGACAAATTAAGTTACAATCAAAAAACCTACTGAAAATGACCCTAGGAACCGACAATTAGCCTATTTTTTTATTTGCTGATTGACGCGTCTATGTAAATTTTGTCTAATACTACGGGAGCCCACCCTAAGTGCCCGTGCACCACCCCCCCCCCCGGATCCTTTAGGACAATGTTTTTCATAAAGATTAAAGCCTAAGGAACAATTTAAGACATGTCCTAAAAAAAAAAATTGCAAATATTGTTTTTCTCATTTAACACAAAAACTAAAAAAGATTGAGAAAAACTTTCCACACATTTTCTACAATTTTGTTCCTATGCAATATTTGCATAGGAGTTACCATTTTCCAGATAAATGATTTATCTCTTAAAATAAAATATAAAATTCTATATAAAACGTAACACTACGGAAGCGCACCCTAACTGTCCGTGCACCCCCCCCCCCCCTCCCCGATCCTTGAGGACAATGTTTTTCATAAAGATTAAAGCCTAAGGAACAATTTAAGACATGTCCTAAAAAAAAACTGGTGTACTGTCAAAATAAAAAAATTGCAAATATTGTTTTTGTCATTTAACACAAAAACTAAAAAAGATGGAGAAAAACTTTCTGCACAAAAAACAAAGTGCACAAAATTTTCTATGATTTGTTCCTATACAATATTTGGATAGGAGTTACCGTTTTCCAGATACCACTGTTACCGTTTTCGAGATAAATGTCTGCAAATTATAATATTATCATTATTATTAATTTTTTTCAGTTTATTTTATTTTATTTTTATGTTAATAATATAAAGTTATACATATCATACGCCTTACAATAATTGTCACAGTTATTTCCTCTAAGTGATTTACCGATTTATAAATTTCCATGTTTTCTTAATTTTGGACTCATTTATCTGGAAAATGGTAACTCCTATCAAAATATTGTATAGGTACAAAATTGTAGAAAATTTTATGTACGTTGTTTTTTGTGAAAAAAAGTTTTTGTCCAACTTTTTTAGTTTTTGCGTTAACTGACAAAAACAACATTGGCAACAGTCTTTTTTTAACATATGTCCGCCATTTTGAAAGTACAGCCAGTTTTTTTTTAGGACATGTCTTAAATTGTTCCTTGGGCATTAATCTTTATGAAAAACATTGTCCCAAAGGATCGGGCGGGGGGTGCACGTACAGCTAGAGAGGGCTCCCCCACTATAATTTTTTATGGATATTAAGTAATCATCATTACTTCGGGGGTGCGCTTGTTTTCTGGGCCTATTTTTTGTAGATTTAACGATAAACTGCCGTTGGCTTGAAATTTTCTGTCACAACTAATGTCTGTTTGGCTTTTTTAAATCGGTCTTATATAGAGAGAGATAAGGTATATACCGTGTACCACTCTACTTTCACAAGTTTCAAGTTCATTTTATCTTCGTATTGGTCCAGTGTTTGCTTAAATCAGTTTAGAAATAATAAATGTAATATTAAAATTATTTGAATTTCTTCATGGATATTTTATATCGACTTATAAGTGCTTCAAAAAACAGTTTTAAAGTAGCCTGCTATGTGTTTTCTAGGAATACAGAAAGATCATATAAAAGTCCATCTGGCTTTAAAATACGTTTTGATAAAGGTTCTAAATAGGTCCGGACAAGGTTTTCAAGAGTGGCACTATGTCACTCTGAGGAGTCTTATGAGAGAGAGTTTAAAAAAAGGTCTTAACAACCTTCATAAGAGAAGGTCTTTTTAGTCTAGAAGCTACTTTCTGATGGTGTTAAAGATGTTGTTACAGGAAAATGGATTTTTTTTAAGACATTTTATAAATAGTTTTATAGCACCCTTGTAGACATTTAAGAAATCAAAATTGTTTATTGGGTCCTGCATAATACTTTTCCAATCATGGACAGCAAATAAATAAAAACTTCCTAGACACCAACATAAAACATATAAAAATCAATTCTATGCCTTTAATCAATTATGCCGCGGCAATTTAAAAAATTATTTCTTGTCAAAATAAAAACAAATTCATTTTCAGATAGAGCTCTTAATCACACTATATTTCGAAAACTAAGCCTGAAGTAAGGAGTATGCTCCTGAATTTGTGCCACGCACTCTTGGAATACACCAGGCAAATAATAAAAAATAAATAACCCAACAGGAGTCTATACACATAAACTATTAAATAAATAATTTAACAATAAAAATGTATAAAAATAAATATATTTAAGAACAAAATTAAATCTCTTACAATTATTAGAATTAATGGTGCGCCCCACATAATTTGACACACTCCCTAAATAAGGAAGAAAATTGAACATAATTTTTTATTAGACGCGTTTAAATTATAATTCACACTATCCCACCATATACTTCGCACAGAGTTATCGGCATCCTACGTTTTTCAATATGCGCAATTTCTTTTAGATCAATTACTGTTCGATCTACTATGTTTAACATTTTTCCAACCTGGCACTCCAACGACTAATTATCGCTCACATATTTAGATCCAAATGACAGGCGATTTCTCGAAATGAAATTCCATCTTCACGCATCCCAATAATTCCTTTCAAATTCAGTCTACATGTGGTAATATCCACTGGATATTTAAAAATGGGGATCTTGTATTATACCTTTTGTTGTATTGCCACCAAGAATCAATTCTGACAATCTTTTCATACAATGTAACCCACATAGCAATAAAATATTTTTTCAACGATTGTTAAAAAACTGCCCTTTTTTTCATTATTTTTAATACGTAAAACATATGTTTCTGGAAATAAGTAAAAAGCTTTAAAAAGGTAACATTATTTCACTCTTTTGTGCATTGAAAGCAATTGAAGTTTTGTCTCACAATCTTTGCTTCAGAAACGTCAAATTATGAATTTGTGTTGACGTTAAGTTAATTTTGACATTTATTTATATAAATATGGAAATTAAGGAGTCGTAGAAAAAATATTGTATGAAACATATTAGTCCAGTCAACGAATAGGTCAAAGGGTGGTGTAAAGTGCGTGAGCAGGGACCTAAGCGATTCCTTTAGAAAGTTGTTCAGGGTACTTAGGGAGTGAACATACTAAAAGTCCTGACGCCTAGGAGGTGAACCGGTGGGGGGGGGGGAGAATGTCCCACTTTTAGTTTTTTCGCTTATATCTCGAAAATGGTGCGTCGTGGGGAAAAATTTTCTTATACCAAATGAAAGTTCATAAAATTCTCTGCAACTTTCATTTTATATACTTTTTTCGAACTCGCAACCGTTTTCGAGCTACACGCCCCGGAAAAGTAAAAATTTTCGAAAAACAGATTTTTACCTCAAATTTACGCCACAGCTAGGGTAAATGCACCGGTTGTAGCCACTATCGTAGTTAATTTGCTCATCCCTTCCCACAAACCGGTGACATTATGTCAATTGCGAATGGGGTGGTGGGAGATGCCACCATGCTGTTCGAATTGGTAAAGAGGCAATGAATAAGATAGTGGACTTGCCATTCTCAGACATCAAGTTGTCCAGCAAAGATCGTGCATTCACTCTTTCCTCTGTCAGATCATCGATAAAAATTCACGATGAAAAGGTTGCAGTTGACCCAACATTGCTATTTCACCGAATGTGTATAAGCAAACGATCAGAGGAGGATTTGATGAAATTCTTGGAGTACGAGTTAGCCCCATTTCCCTTGGCACTGTTCAATGAAAGTGCGATGAGGAAGACAACCAAATCTGTCCTGTACACCATGTTCGAGCCTACCGATAAGGCTGTTCAACTATCTCAGATGAACATAGTAGTAGATGGAGGATTCCTACTGCACAGAGTAATTTGGCAAAAAGATGCCTCCGTTGCCACCATTTGTGTTGGATATATCACCTATGTCAACCACCACTATCCTGGAATGAGTCGCGCTGTGGTATTTGATGGATACGCAAACTCAGCCAATAGTACGAAGTCACAAGAACAGAGGCGATGATACAGACTGAGGAGGTCGGCTGACATCAATTTGACATGGAAAACATCGATATCTGTGAAACAAGAAGATTTTTTGTCCAATCCTACCAACAAAAGTCAGTTCATCTCCTTACTACAGATAAAGCTTCAGGAGAATGGTACAGACTCTCCAGGCCACCGATGATGCTGACGTCCTTATCGTGAAAACTGCTGTGGAACAATCCTCTCACAGTTCTGTGGCTGTCGTTGGTGAGGATGTGGACCTCGCTGTCCTTTTGATAGCTTCCACTCCTCCCACCCAGACATCCTGCTGCTGAAGCCCGGCCGAGGGAAAACCAAAACAATGGCACTGTCCACCCAAGAGACGAGCCTGTCTGAGCTTTAACCCACACAAATTTGATTAACCTTCCTATTTCTTTTAATTTATTTACTAACATTTTAATTTCAGCAATACGCGTATGAATAGTGCAGTTAATGTCTTAACTGTTATCAATACTCTGAAGAACAGACAGTGAATCCGATAAAATAGTGCAATGTTCATGTGCATTTCTGACGACGTATTCTAAGGCTTTGAGGATAGTCATAGCCTCGGCACTATAAATGGAGGTATCTTCGTTAAGTTTATATGATCTGTGTATAAAATTAAATTAATAAAATTACTTACCTTATATGTGACATTTTTTATCATCTTTAAAATACAATTTTCTATTCGAAAATTTTTACTTTTCCGGAGTATGTAGCTCGAAAACGGTTGCGAATTCGAAAAAAATATATAAAATGAAAGTTGTCGAGAATTTCATGAGCTTTCATTCGGTATAAGAAAATTTTTCCCTACGACTCATCATTTTCGAGATATAGGGAAAAAAACCAAAAGTGGGGTATTCTACCCCCCCCCCACCCCTCCGGCTCACCTCCTAGACGTCAGGACTTTTAGTATGTTTACTCCCTAAGAACCCTGAACAACTTTCTGAAGGAATCGCTTAGGTCCCTGCTCACGCACTCTACACCTCCTTTATTGACTGAGCTATATGCATAAAGTCCCTTTTTTCACTAATGGGATTGCCACACTCACCTACGGTTCGTGAGTCAAACCTCCCATTCGTGTAAAAAATACTACTTTATGCACTTGTTGCATAAATTACTATTTATAACGCAATATAAACATTATTTTAAAATATTTCAATATTTATCCAATATTGTTTTCAACATTAAGTAATAATATTTTTTGAATATCATGTAGACAATCAAACGCCCTACTAGTACATGTTTGTGTAACATTATCAGAAATATTAAATAATTATATGTGCAACTTTTAAAAATATGAGGTTGCAGCAAGTATATTCATTATTAGTTTATTAACAAGGGTAATAGATAAGTGCACAAATAAAATTAAACTAACTCACAAAAATCGGAAACGAAGTTCTTGGATAACCACAGGATTAGTTAATTCAATAAAAAAAAGAGATCAGCTGTACAAAATATATCAAAATAATCCTCACAATTTAAATTTTAAAACTGAATTTTTAAGCTACAGAAATAAATTAAATGAATTAATAAAAACAACTAAATCTAATTATTATAAATCTAAAATTGCAAACAGCAAAGGTAATAGCAAAAATTTATGGAACACAATAAACGAAATAAGCAACTGTAAGGATAAAAGTAACACGATTAAGGAAGTAAAAACTGAATCAGACACAGTAACATCCGATGAAAAAGAAATGGCTAATATATTTGTAAACTTCTTTACGAATGTGGGAAAGAATCTTGCCATGAAAACTAAGAAACCTAAATTCACTCCCCCGAGACAATCCACAACATATTCATTTTTCTTAACACCTACAAATGAAAAAGAGGTAGAGGTGACTATAAAGTCATTAAAAAATAATAAAGCACCAGGTTCGGATATGATTAAAGCAGAAATACTAAAAGAAATTGCGGAAGAGATCTCCACACAATTATCGTTTTTAATTAATAAAGTTTTTGATACGGGTACATGCCCCTCTGCTTTTAAAATTGCAATAATAAAACCCTCATTTAAAAATGATGACAAAACTGAACCATCCAATTATAGACCTATATCTATTATTAGTAATTTGGCAAAAGTGTTTGAAAAAATTGTGAAAGATAGGATAAATAACACCGAAAAATATAACCTAATCTCTGATCTGATTCAGCAACATAAATCTACCCAAGATGCTATTGCATTCTTAACATCGCAAATTTCCCAAACTTTGAATAAAAGTAAACACAATTTGTGTGTGTTTTTAGATCTTGCCAAAGCATTTGATACAGTTAGCCACCTGCAATTATTAGATATGTTAGAGGATATGGGATTTAGAGGACCAATATTAAAACTTTTAAAAGACTACTTAACGAACAGAAAACAAATAGTTAAAATTAATTCAACCTCAAGTGAAGAATGCACGGTTGAATACGGCGTACCTCAAGGTACCGTATTAGGACCGATATTATTTATATTATATTTAAATAATTTACTTACTCTAGGAAGCTTTGCACAGTGATAAGCTTTGCCGATGACACGGTAATCTTCTATGAAGACTGCACTTGGCAAGATCTGAAAATACAGGCAGAGCAAGATTTAAAAAAAATAAAGGATTGGTTTGATTACAAATTGCTTACCATAAATTTTGCTAAGACTAGATACATACCGTTCAGCTGCTGTAACAGAAAAATACATAACTTCAACTCCCTAAATATCGACTCTGAGACTGAAATAGAACAAGCGTAATCCATAAAATACCTAGGTATTACCATCGATAGATTTTTGAGATGGGATATACACCTTCATAATGTATGTAATACGTTAAGAAGCATAATATTTAGATTTAAATTCTTAAGGACCATCCTAGACATAGCCAACTTAAAAATCATTTACTATGCATTGGTTGAATCAAGACTATCCTATGGTATTATCGGATGGGGAAGTGCAGTAAAACACCACATAAAAAAATTGGAAATAATACAAAAGAAATTTTTAAAAATCATGTTGGATAAACCCAACACATACCCATCGGACAGTCTATACAAGGATGGAAATGTTCTTGATATCAGACAATTATTCTATTATACTGTAACAATAAATCAATTTAATAACAAACATTAATTAATAGCTGTTAACCATACTTATCAGACGAGAACAAAAGCAACCTCTTGCAGAACTCCATTTTCCTCAAAGTCAATAGGACAGCGAAATGTCTCCTACCTCTCTCCCAGATTTTATAATTATCTTTCAGACGACGTAAAAAAATTAAATTCTATTAACTTATTTAAAAGAAAAGTAAAGAAATTTATCCTAGAAACTAATAGAATTAACATACACAAAGTCGTGGAAATGAAAAATTAGCTAAACCCTAAACTTAGTGTATATATTTAATTCGTAATCTCTTATTATTACTTATTATTAGTCATTACTATTAAAATTAAAATAGATTTACTCTAACTCTATGTAAAAATGTATGTTTAAGCTTATATATTATAAATTTAGTAAAAATTTTTTTTTAATTATTATTTATATATAAATTATTAGCCAATATTTTGAAGCTTCTTAAACTGTAGTCATCAAATAGTTACTTAGTTATGAAATATATTATGCAAATATAAGAAATGTATGTAGATCATTATAAATAGATATAACACATCATGAATCTGAAACTATTGTTTTCCTCACAGACAGTCTACGACTTTGTGAGTTTCTTGTTTATTTGTTTGTAATATATATATCGACATGTATTGTATATTGCATTATACAGTATATTACATTATGTACCTACTTGAATCCAAATAAACTATTATTATATTATTATATTATTATACTGTAACAATAAATCAATTTAATAACAAACATTAATTAATAGCTGTTAACCATACTTATCAGACGAGAACAAAAGCAACCTCTTGCAGAACTCCATTTTCCTCAAAGTCAATAGGACAGCGAAATGTCTCCTACCTCTCTCCCAGATTTTATAATTATCTTTCAGACGACGTAAAAAAATTAAATTCTATTAACTTATTTAAAAGAAAAGTAAAGAAATTTATCCTAGAAACTAATAGAATTAACATACACAAAGTCGTGGAAATGAAAAATTAGCTAAACCCTAAACTTAGTGTATATATTTAATTCGTAATCTCTTATTATTACTTATTATTAGTCATTACTATTAAAATTAAAATAGATTTCCTCTAACTCTATGTAAAAATGTATGTTTAAGCTTATATATTATAAATTTAGTAAAAATTTTTTTTTAATTATTATTTATATATAAATTATTAGCCAATATTTTGAAGCTTCTTAAACTGTAGTCATCAAATAGTTACTTAGTTATGAAATATATTATGCAAATATGAGAAATGTATGTAGATCATTATAAATAGATATAACACATCATGAATCTGAAACTATTGTTTTCCTCACAGACAGTCTACGACTTTGTGAGTTTCTTGTTTATTTGTTTGTAATATATATATCGACATGTATTGTATATTGCATTATACAGTATATTACATTATGTACCTACTTGAATCCAAATAAACTATTATTATATTATTATATTATTATTATTATTATTATATACAGGGTGTCCAACTAAGTCGGCACCATATGGGAAACTTTTTTATTATTGGTTTAATGAAAAAATGTTATTCTTGATGAAAAGTTTTGCATGGCCTCAAACCCAAAATGAAATAATCAGATATCAATTTTTTGCAGTCGTATACGAGGTTTGTCGAAAAAGGTAAATTTTGCTCAAGAGTAAAGTACCTTTATTTATTACAATATCGACAATCGTTATTAAGAAAAGTTGATCCCAGTTGAAAACTACGGTCACATATCCAATATTATCCATCTACCATGAAAAAATGATCTTTAATACTTATCGGGTATTAATTATACATAATTTAATTTTACAAATCATAAAACATTTATTGTATTGAAAAACATGATAACCTTTCGGTTCATTGGTAAGTTGTGTAACAATTTGAATTTGAATAATTAATGCATGCATACCATAATAATTAAATGTCGATCTGTAGACATAAATTATCAATTCTAGTTACAGAGAAGAGTTTGTAAAAATAACAAAATCTGTTTTTTCATGGTAGATGGATAATATTGGATATCTGACGGTAGTTTTCAATTAGGATCAACTTTTCTTAATAACGATTGTCGATATTGTAATAAATAAAGGTACTTTATTCTTGAGCAAAATTTACATTTTTCGACAAACCTCGTATACAACTGCAAAAAATTTAAATTTGATTATTTCATTCTGGGTTTTAGGCCATGCAAAACTTTTCATCAAGAATAACTTTTTTTCATAAAATCAATAATAAAAAAGTTTCCCATATGGTGCCGACTTAGTTGGACACCCTGTATATATGATATGTGTACATAATGTATACATCATATATGTTAACAATATTGATGTATGTGTACTACAATTAATCCATTGATATTAGACCTAAAATCAGCGAATAGAGGAAAAAAATTATAATGTTTCACCCTTTCGGAATTATACGCACCAGAGGACGCGATTTTTCAGAAACGAAAGAGTTCCTAAGACGCAAGTGTGAGATTCGACCTTAAAAACCACCTCTAATACACCACGCAACGGTTTTTCGCATTTTTCTGTAAAATAGTTGACCCCCCAGAAAATTGTATACTCATTGGTAATATTATATATACAATTTACCACAAATAAGGTTCTATGCATATTTCCGATAGGTGTAATGGTTTTCGTGCAACGGGCAAACAAACTACGGGGTTGGGCTCGATCGGGGCACGGTTAAATTGGAATTAAAATGACATTAACTCATTTCATTTTGAGCAACAAGAAGCAGCCGTAGCAGCTATCAGCAATAACTTGAACCCCGCTATAGCAGTTCTATCAGCCACGCTGGACTGCTACTAATAATATTTCATATATATTGTCATGAAATCTACATCCTTATAATGATGCTTTCAACTATTAACATGAATCAAAATTAAATTAATTTAAAAGTGTCATTCGCTCTCTTAATCCTCAAATAGCTGTTTCTTACTTATTTTGTAACTGTAGATGTCGAATGGTCTGATACTGATAAAGACTGCTGTTGTTTACTTGTTGAGAAGTCGGATTCATTAGCAAATTCTTTATATCTTGTCTTTAATGCCGTGAAATTACTCAAGTACTTTGAATGATAACTTTCATTGTGATTCAATGATGATGGAAATTATGCATTTTTCCCATGCAAATTATATTTTTTCCGAATTTTAACTAGCACATTATCGTGACCAGATTGAGGCACCAATATACAGAAAGTATGTATATTAAATAAAATAGTGTAAATTGTGATTTACTTAATACCTAATTATATTTTCTAATCAAACTATTGATTGAGATAAAATAGCCTTAAGAGTGGCATCTCCAACTATTCCAGTAGTGGATCAGGAGCCCACCGACCACTAATTGGGTGTCATAGGTTTACTCCCAAAATGTGTGAATTGTTGTTAATTTGGGGCAGTAGAGCACAGAAATGAACATGCCAGGCCCTTTTTGGGGGCAGGGGCGTACGGCAGGCCCCCAAAGGTGTAAGAAATATGACTTGTAAAACTAAAAAAAAAGTCACAAATAAGTCATAGGTTACGCATGGGGGTTGGAGGTATTTCTTAATTTACCCCCAAAAATCATGAATCCAGACTCCAATTCATTTTGGGCGGTACAAAGAAGCGCTACGCTCGCCCAAATTTAAAAAAAGTCAAATAAAAAAAATGATAAATTTATGAATGACAATCAGGAACCTGGAAAGTATGAACCTCCTGAGTGCGAAAAAACATTCGCCATCTTTGAAAATTGGTGCGAACGTCTTACCTTTCACGATAATTGACGGCGTATCGGCTGTTCCTACCGCATGTACTAGTTACCCTTGTGATTTAATGAGTATCACAAATTTACGACTGGCAATCATAAACTTGGTAAGAATGAATCCCCTGAATGCGAAAACATATTCGCCATCTTTGAGAAGTGGTGCGAAGGTCTTGCTTACACGATAATTGATGGCGTATCGGCTCTTTCTACCGCATGTACTAGTTACTCTTGTAATTCGATGAGTATCATAAATTTACGACTGGCTATCAGAAACTTGTTAATTATGAACCTCCTGAGAGCAAAAATATATTCGCCATCTTTGAAAAGTGTTACGAAGGTCTTGCTTTTCACGATAATTGACACTGTACCGTAGCTTCCATATGTGTCACATGTACGAAAGGGTAATTAAAGAGAGAATACTTAAAACTAGAAGAGAAATTAATCAGAAAAAAAAACAAACTTTATTAGAATGAAAATAAATATTTATAGTGAAACCAGGCACTTAGGCGTTTCAACCTCCTCTAGGTGGCCCTCGTACCACTTGTCAAAGATGGCGCACGTATTTTCGCAATGATATTTACCAAGTATCTGATTGCCAGTCGTAAATTTATAGTATTCATCGAATTACACGGGTAACCAATATATGCGGCAGGAAGCTCCGATAATACTCCATCAATTATCGTGAAAGACAAGACCTTCGCCCCACTTTTTAAATATGGCGAATGTATTTTTCGCTCTCAGGAGATTCATAATTACCTGTTTCTGATAGCCAGTCGTAAATTTATAATACTTATCGAATTACAAGGGTAACTAGTACATGCGGTAGGAACAGCCGATACGCCGTCAATTATCGTGAAAGGCAAGACGTTCGCACCACTTTTCAAAGATGGCGAATGCCTTTTCGCACTCAGAAGGTTAATACTTACCAGGTTCCTAATTACCATTCATAAACTTATCATTTTTTTTATTTGACTTTTTTTTCAAATTTGGACGAGCGTAGCGCTTTCTTGTACCGCCTAAAATGAATGGAAGCCTGGATTCATGATTTTTTGGGGTAAATTAAGAAATCCCTCCAACCTCCATGCGTGAACCTGTGACTTTTTTTCACTTTTACAAGTCATATTTCTTACACCTTTGGGGGCCTGCCGTACGCCTCTGCCCCCAAAAAAAAGGCTGGCATGGTCATTTCTGTGCTCTACTGCCCCAAATTAACAACAATTCACACATTTTGGGAGTAAACCTATGACACCCAATTAGTGGTCGGCGCGCTCCTGGTCTATAGTTTTATATCTATTCATTTTATTTCCTAATTAATTATTTCTTGTTTGAAGCTATAGGTGAGGATATCATATAATTGTCTAGCAAATTACTAAAGCTAGTGTAAAATGGAATGGTAGCATAATAATATTTTAATTTTATGTCTGAAAAAGGTGACATTGCTGACTGACATCCTGCCACTTAGAAAATATTTCTCTTTAGATTAAGACATAATAGCCTGTTAAGTTTAAAGATAACATATGGAATTAAATAATAATAGACTTCTCGGAACGTCTATTGTAATGTAAATAAGCAAATAATGTGTAAAAAAGTAACTCATGATTCATTCATAAAAATTATATGACATGTTTTATTTACGATTGTCTCGCTTTGATTTCTATTCAAATGTGCATACAATACATAAAGCCATAGCCGTGTATTGAATATTCCAATTTTCAAATTTTCGTATGTGAAGAATATATAAACTTTTTTCTGTGTACTTTCATTTTAAAGTATGTTTAACAATAAATGAAATATAAAATTCTATAATTAAGATCAAGATCTCTAATGGCATTGGAATGAATGCAAGAGAGCTTTTTAACTTACTATTCAGGAATCAAAATTAATTGTAACTTATTTTGAAATATGCAGTGGCGTACTTCTCTCTTACAAAAAGGACCGATACGCCACTGGTCATTTGAATTGAAATTTTGTGTAGTAATAATGTCTTAACTCATTATCACCATTTGAAGAATTATTATTATTTCATAATTTAATTATTTGGTAATTTGATTTATATACTTATTATAACGCTAAGTTTTTAACTTTTTCGAACTTAATAACGCCTTGACCCGTCTTCCCATTTTATATTTGTTTATAATTATTGTTGTTTAATTATTTTATAGTGTACTTGAAGATGAGGTTAGGTTGACTTCGAAATAGCACAGGACGTATCATATTAAATTTGTTTGTGAGAATAAAATAAGTCTTTACTTAATCTACACTCGTCATTTATTGGTTATGTTAGAAACGCTTTGGGACAACTTTATGATATCTGACTTACTATTTACGTTACTAAGGCTTATTGTTTTACAGTAGAGAGGTAGATAAGTTTTGCTTCCACAATTTTCTGTCTCATTTACATTTTCAGTAACTAAGACTTAATCATTGGTTCGCGGATCATATTACTTATATTGATTCCTCTTGACATTAGCTGTAAGACAAACCATTTTCGAGGAAAAGCAATTTAAACGAAATATTGCGTTTTCGTTTGGTAATGCGCGTAAGTAAATTTATAATGCAGTAATAGAAATTTTAGGATACACATCGCAGGAGATCTTGGTATGACTATCTGAGAGATAATAAAATTCACTATTTAGGCGCCATGCTCGAAAGGCCGTTGCATTTCTGATCACATGTTTATAGAAACTTCCATTACCATTTGCAAAATTAGCTCCTAAGCGCGTGAGAGTTATTTCCTTCACACGCTGACAATGACCTTCCTATAAAAATAAAGTTCATAAATTTTCTGTTCAACTTTTTACTTTAAATGAGATAATTTACTTGTATGTTGTGTTTGCGTTTCCAACCTTATATTTATCGGACTTAGTATTGTAAAGAAGAGAAGTTTGAGTGGGAATGTAGGAGATTTCACCACAGCACCGCACACAACAATTTGCTTGCTGAGGACGTCAATCATGCTTTCTTCAACGTACGACGGTTTATTTCCACTCCCTAGCAGGTTCTGATCTTTCAAGAGACGACGTAAGACCGGAGTCTCGTGACGAAAATATATAAATTCTCATTCACCGTAGATTGCTAACAGCTCCAATGTTTTAACTTCGATGTATTCTATCTGATGTCAGTCTTATTTCTAATAACTTTTCTTCATTTAAAATCACTTTTACAGAATCCTCTCGTTAGCTTTTGTGATATGACCGATGACCTCGAAACAGACTTGTGGAACTTCATTTGGGTCCTATAAATTCAGTTATCGACCACAGAATCGTCCGAGAGTTAATCTTTCAATCAAGAATAAGGCAAGGATTCCAATAATGTCATGTATTTGTATGAAAATTCAAAGGGTACACATGTAAATTTTTGTAAATCAACTATCTAATTATGCATAAGTAGTGCAGATCTACATAACAAACATGGCAAGGATGGACACATCATCTAGAGGATGTTTGATCACAATTACATGCAATTTAATGTAAGATTGAGATTATCAATCGACTGGCACAAAAAAATTAAAATATTTCTTAGAAAAATGTGTTCTACAATCTTGACTTTAGGTTTAGTGACTGACGGTAATAATATACAGTGATAATACAGGCACACAAAATTAAAAAAAGTGGTCTTTTTCTGGTACCATTTGGTAACCCATGTGTATTTTGATGTGCTGAACACCAATCAGGTGTCCATTTAGCTCCACTGGCCACCATTTTTTTATAAATCGCGAAAATAACCTAAAAGAAATTCGTAATTTAGGATATTTTCGCGATTTACTAAAAATTGGTGGGTAACGAAGCTAAGCGGATACCCGATTCGTATTCAACATGTCGAAATACATGGGGGTTGCCTAATGGAGTCCCAGAAACACACTTTTTTGTATGTCTCTGTGTAATATATGAATATCACCGGATCCTCCGCCATTTTCTAGAATATCGCGTATGCAAATATATTACACAGACACAAAAAAAAGTGAAATAAGTGATCTGTTCCTGGGACTCCATTGGGTAACCTCTATGTATTTCGACATGCTGAATACGAATCAGGTATCCGTTTAGCTCCATTACCCACCAGTTTTTAGCAAATCGCGAAAATAACCTAGATTATGAGTTTTTCTTTAGGTTATTTTCGCGATTTACAAAAAAATGGTGGCCAATGGAGCTAAACGGACGCCTGATTCATGTTCAACACGTCGAAATACATATGGGTTACCCAATGGAGTACCAGAAAAATACCACTTTTTTCATTTTGTGTGCCTGTGTAATTTTTGTTTCCTTGTGGCTAGCTTGGTAAGTCCCTAAAAGTGATATTATTCACCAGAACTAATCACTTATATGAGTTGTATGAGGCTTTCAGCTTCTTACAAAATATACTGACGGTATATAAACTCAGTAAGGATAATGAAATTTAGCTTCGTTTTCGACTTATCCTTATAGACTATCCGTATACTGATTTAATTATGTTTTTTCTATTTTCAATAATTTTGATAAAAATCAATAATTGGCCATCCGATATGAAATAAACTTTGCATAATCGTCATCCGGTGTTTCTGTCCAAAGTTCTTGTCTCCGGGGGGAAATAACCTTTAGTAATTCTAAAAACCGTCCTTTGCGAAAATAGCATTTTTTGTGTAAAAAACAACAAATTTCTAACCGAACATTTATTTTTTGGTAGTCAGTTTTTAGAGCAAATTGTGGGGCAGCTTCCAAAAATTCTATTTTGTCTTGCGACACAACGTGTTATGAAACTGAAAACTCTTTCTGAGTCGATTTTTTGGGTAGTTTGGAAAATTATTGTAATGTGTTACAACCCTTAGAATGAATGTAGTGTATTTGCACCTACTCGAGAAACCTACCAGAAGTTAGTTCTGGTGACATCTGGAATGATCTAGAGAATGGTGGCGTCATCACAGAACAATTGAGATCTGTCATTTTTGGGTATAAAAGACCGACCGCATTCTCGGCGCGTAGTTCAGTAGTTCAGAAAGTATAGAAAGTGAGGTTAAGAGTTCAAAGATAAACAAAGTAATAAACATTGTGATTTTAGTCAGTAAAGTGTATTTAAATTAATAATAGTATTGTGAAGTATCCAGTAAATATTTAATAAAGTGTGGACATCTCTTGTTATAATTTTTGGAACCCACGGAATTTGCAAGGGGTAGTTTCCTAAGGGTGGAAACACGTTACAATTGGTGTCAGAAGTGGGATTTTATGACAAGAGGAGCTCTGATGTTGTGCTGGAGTGTTCGAGAAGTATTCTCGAGGTTTAGTGCTAACACAGGACTAATTTACTGGACATTGTTCGAGGGTTATTTTCGGACAGAAAAATAGTGTTAAGTGCATTTTTGAGACATTGTAGAACATTTTATTAGGACACTAGTGTAATAATTAAATCCTTTAAACTGAGTAGTGATAGAGACACTGAAAAAGACTCATTTTTTTTGTGTTAGTGCGTGGAAATTACTAGAACTTTTCTATTTGGACATTAGTGGAGATTATTAAATTCTCTGAACTGGATAGTGACAAAAGACTCTGGATAAGACTTTTTCGTGCTGTTTCGAGATTTTTTCTGGAAAGTTCTATTACCGATATTGACGTAACAGTTAAATTTATTTTATTTTAATTTCATCGTATGCCCGTAACAACAAGAAGTATGGCATCCGATAAACAAATACAGGACTTATTCGAACAATTCCAAAAAATGATGGCGCAGCAACGGCAGGAAGATAAAGAAGAGCAAGAAAGAAAACGCCAGGAGGAAGAAAAACGGCGTCAAGAAGAAAGGGACGAATTAAAGAAAATTATGGAAGATCAGGAAATAAGACGTCAGAAAGAAAAAGAGGATGAAGAAACAAGACGTCAGAAAGAAAAAGAGGATGATGAAAGAAGACGTCAGAAGGAAAAAGAGGATGAAGAAAGAAGATGTCAGAAAGAAAAAGAGGATGAAGAAAGAAGACGTCAAGAAGAGAAAGACGAATTGAGACAAATTATGGAAGACCTGAAGATACGACAACAAGAGGAAAAACAGGAGCAAGAAAGACGCCAGGAAGAATTAAGGAAAATTCTAAATGAACAAATCAAAATACAACAGGACGCTATAATTTCTGCCAATGAAGTACTAAAATGTGAAGTCAAAGAAGAGATAAACAAGGTCGAAGGTAAAGTAGGAGTAGTCGAGACAGAAGTCAGTCAAGTAAAAGGAGAAGTAACTGAAGTTAAAGAGAAAGTAAACAAGTTCAAAGAAGAAGTCAAAGGAGAAATAGACCGGCTTAAACGACAGTTGAGAGATAGAGGAAGCCAGCAGGTGGTATCATCAGGTCAGCGACTAAAACCTCCTTCTTTTGACGGCCAAAGTTCCTGGACGACGTACAAGAGGCAGTTTGAGGCAGCAGCGTGTGCGAACAACTGGGATAATGAGGAAAAGGCCATGGCATTAGTTCTGGCGTTAAGGGGCCAGGCCTCAGAGTTGCTTCAAACTATCCCAGTGGATAAACAAAGGGACTTCAAAGTCTTGGAAGCTGCATTAGACTTGAGGTACGGCGATCAACACCTTGCCCAATTATACCAGGCTCAGCTGAAATCCCGGATGCAAAAAGCTGGGGAAAGTTTACAAGAATTTGAAGCTGCGATAGAGAGACTGGCACACCTGGCGTATCCGAGTGCACCTAAAGAATTCCAGGAACAATTAGCCGTGGGGGCCTTTTTAGATGGTATAAGGGACGAAGAGGTTAGGCGAGTTTTGAGGCTGACGAGACACCAAAGTAGTAGCGAAGCTTTGGTGCATGCACTCGAAGTAGAAGCAGCTTACAGGGATACGCCAAGGTCAAGAGTGCGAGCTGTGACTCTCGAAGAATCGCAACCAGAAATGAACCAGAACCCCTTGCTGACTGAGATGCAGAAAATATTCACCAAATTATGCGATAAATTGGATGGTCTCGGAAAGCAGGAGAAACAACAAAATAAAGGAAAGCCGAGCGGAGGTATTAAATGTTACAACTGCGGCAAGATGGGACACATGAAGCGAGACTGTCGACAGCAGAATTCGGAGAGTCGAGTAAATGCTGTGAATGTTGAAGAGAAGCAGGAAAACAGTACCAGGGGGGTTGTTCTGGCTAGGGAATGCAGTGCCCCCAGAGAAATAAAGATTTCCCAGCTTCGAAGAATTGCAAGCAGTCTGTTGTTGCATGGATATGTGAACGGAAGAAAATGTTTGTTTACCATCGACACAGGTACTACGTCATCAATAGTACGGCCAGGATTTATATCGGTCATAAAGATTACCAAGAGGCAAAATGAAGAAGTGATCGTCCGGACAGCTACGGGGGACAGGGCTACGGTTCATGGAGAAGTAGACCTGGGTTTGCAGATTGGGCATTGGAGGTTCGACCACAGGGTCATCGTGGCTGACATCACGGATGACTTCATTTTGGGGCTAGACATCATGGAACAGTATGGATTTATTGTTGACGTAGGAAAGCGAGTCCTAAGGATTGGAAACGAACAATTTATTCTGTCAAAAGAGAACGACCAATGCGAGAAAACCAGGCTGTTGACAACGCAGGCAGGCAAAACTCCTGCATTATCCAGAAATCCAGGCAAGGAAGATTGCAAGCGCTACCCTCAGGTGGGAAAATTGCCGAACATGGTTGAAGTCAACATTGTCAAGGTCGATCTTCCAGACAATTGGACAAAGAAAACTCTGAGGCAAGAGCAATTGCGCGATGTAGAAATCGGGCCCATGTTGAGAGCAAAAGAAGAGGGAACGCGTCCAGCATGGGAGGATGTTTCCAACAAAGAAGTGGGGCTGAAGGCTTTATGGTCACAATGGGATTCACTTACGGTCATAGATGGGCTTTTGAGGAGAGCATGGGAAAGCCCAGATGGGAAGCAGGTTGCCATGCGTCTAGTGATTCTCAGGTGTCGTGTACCAGAAGTACTCCAGGAAGCGCATAATGAAACGTCCAGCAGACACTTCGGCATAAACAAGACATTGAGTAGAGCACGGGAACAGTTCTATTGGGTTAATAGTCGCCAGGATGTGGAGGCCTGGTGTCGCAAGTGTAAAAATTGTGCTGCCCGTGGAGAACCATTTTCGATGAGCAACTACAGAAATGGAAGCCGAGAACAGCCGAAGAATGATCGAGAGCAGATGAACAGAACTAGTAACCGCTTGAAGGCTCGTTATGATCAGAATGCCAGTACAGGGGGATTCAAGGTGGGGGATCTGGTTTGGCTGTACAACCCACAGCGGAAGGAATGGAGATCCCCGAAACTTCAACCTCCTTGGGATGGACCGTATACTGTTATTACCCGAATTAATGATGTCGTCTATCGTATTCAACGAAACAAAAAGTCCAAGAAGAAGATCGTACACTTGGATAGACTGGCGAAGTATGTGAAAGAGGCTGAATTGCCTGACCGGGACGTTCAGGCTTAAGGAGGGGGCAGTGTAATGTGTTACAACTCTTAGAATGAATGTAGTGTATTTGCACCTACTCGAGAAACCTACCAGAAGTTAGTTCTGGTGACATCTGGAATGATCTAGAGAATGGTGGCGTCATCACAGAACAATCGAGATCTGTCATTTTTGGGTATAAAAGACCGACCGCATTCTCGGCGAGTAGTTCAGTAGTTCAGAAAGTATAGAAAGTGAGGTTAAGAGTTCAAAGATAAACAAAGTAATAAACATTGTGATTTTAGTCAGTAAAGTGTATTTAAATTAATAATAGTATTGTGAAGTATCCAGTAAATATTTAATAAAGTGTGTTAGTGGACATCTCTTGTTATAATTTTTGGAACCCACGGAATTTGCAAGGGGTAGTTTCCTAAGGGTGGAAACACGTTACATTATAATTTTTATTATTTTGCTGGGTTTTACAGCAGGAACGCCAAGCATCTGGTCTTTATTACTCAACAACTATCTAAGGAATACTCTGGAGAGTACTTTGGAACACTTTTGGAGAAAGTTGACAATATAAACTCCGACAAATGTAAAGTTGACAAAGGCGTCAGTCAAGGCTGTCTGTCGTCAATCCTCTTTAACATATATGGTGAATATTTAATTTTGCTGTAATATGTGCCGGAAGACTGGCAAAAAAGAGCAGCTAAGGGTAAAATTAATATTACTAACTTCAGATTTACAGATGATGCCATCTTACTTGCAGCTCATACACCTGCTGGATTCCCTTTAAACAGTAAATTCTGACTACGGTTTAAGCATAACGTGCAAAAAATGAAAATTATGATTGAAAACAAAGCAAGTGAAAACTATGTTAAGTATATATGTTAAGGATAGGTGAGCGTGAGGAGCTCTTGTGGACAATGCCGGCGTTTTTTTTACCTTAAAAAACTGATATTATTCATGTAACCGGTTTTATGGTTAATAAATAATGTTCATGTTCTCTTCTGATTAAAGCATTTCAATTCAATTAATACAATACACGTAATTTTCCACGCACTTGTTACATAGTATTTGCATTTCCTACTCAGTTCGTACATTTTGACAGCATAGTTATTGAGGAAGTGTTGATAACATTATTTTTATACTTAGATATAATGTAAAACAGTATTTCTATTACATGTTTCGAAAACGCTTTGAGCTCATTCACGAAATAAAATATATAAAACTTATCGCTGACCCACTTCAAAGAGAAAATTACATTTCAAAAGGCAGCTGTTGAGGCATCAGGACGAGATCAGAAATTTCCTTACGCAGACATTCTCTTTAGTTTTCTATGAAAGTATTTACGTATTTCACGCATCACGGGAATTCAAAATTAGATGTCCTTTTCTATATCGCTAGCATATAAGAAAAAGAGCAGGCTTATTAAAAAGATCTCGAAAGCACTAATAACTTATTTTGTTACGAGTTTGTTGTGTATTTCTTTGCAACTCGATTGTAAGACTACATTTTTAAATTATGACTCATTTACTTTTCTGTGCATAATCTAAATGAAATTAAAGCTTTGTGCTTCATCAATTTAAACGTTCTGGGAAAGTGTTTAAAAGATTTGTGAAAGAAATTTTTGAAAAAAAAATTGGACTGCCTTCAAAGAAGGCAGTTAATTGAACTGCATTATCTGATATCAACATTGAAGTCAGTTAAAAATACGTTTGAATTTGTTATTTGTTTATTATTATACCGATATCGATATTGGAAGTACGAAGTTCAATTAACTGGGCGACGACAGTGTTATTTGGTAATTTTTAACGACCTCCTTTATTTCAAAAATTTGTTTTCTCCATTTAGTGGCCGCCGTATTTAGCTTCTACATAGTGAAATATCCATTGTTTTCACTTTTTAAGCCTTAATATCAGGCTCGTTATCAAAGAATCCTGAAGTCACTATATATTAAATTTCATACAAATCTGTAAAAATATTGCAATTATCGCAGCCATATTGGCTTCGTTATTTTGAATTCTTAACTTTTGACAACAGACACGTTATCAGCAACTCCCGAAATACCCAACTACCAATTTTAATGGAATTCCGACAGAATTACTTCCACATCCAGTGGAAGTATAGTAACGACAAAAAAAATTTTTAAAAATTGTTATTGTTCAAATAGGCTTAGAATGTCATGAAACGAGATCTGGAACTAGATTATATTTTCGTCTTATTCCGTTGAAGGGTTGGGGGGTAAATTGGGGTAAATAGAGGTAAATAGGTAAATCAAGCAGGTAAGAGTCCATAAAATTGGTATTTAGTATATATAAAAGAACTTAAGGTTTCAAAAAATTTTTTGGGATTAGCCACCCCCATTACTACCCCCACGCCATTATTAAAGGGGGTGAAAAAAATAAAATTGTAATTTAGCGTGTATACAAGAACCTAAGGCCTCAATTTTTTTTTAATTAATCCATGCGCAGTGGGTTACGTCAAGTAGTATGGATGCCCAGTGGGTTACTTCAAGTAGTATGGATGCGCAGTAGGTTTCCCCCAGTATTATGGATGCGCAGTGGCTTTCCTTGAGTACCATTTATGCGCAGTAGGTTACCACGAGTGTATAGATGAGCAGTAAGTTACCTCAAGTGGTATGGATGCGCAGTGGCTAATGCCAAAAACATTTTTGGCAATACCCACCTCCATTACCACCCCTACCATTATTAAAGGGGGTGAAAAAATATTGTGATTTAGTGTGTGTACAAGAATAAGTCATCAAGAATATTTTTCACTTCATTCACCCTCACCACCAGCATCACCTACTACTGATGGGGCATACCATTTTATGGACTTTTGGGGTACACGATTTCAAATATTATACTATTAAAGTTCCATAAACAATTATTTCCACTTAGTGCAAATGTAGCATTTTCATTGTAAGAGACTTAGATAGGAAGTCTGGATGTGGTGTGATTCCCTAGGCAGCGGTTTTTTGCTTGCCTTATACTAGACGTAGTGATGAAATAAATATGGGATACCTTGCAATTGGATACAGGTTTAATAGAAATCGCTTAAACCAATTCCCAGTAATAATCGACTGCAGATAATAAACACACCACACCACCACATATGGTAGACAACCTCCCAAATCCAAAGTCGAGGTTGTCCGGAAACTTGTTACACATTTGGAAAACTCGGAGTTGGGACTCGAACCATGTACACGATTAATAGTACGACCAGCATATTCACCACACAATACGCCTTAGCCGACTGAGCTACCGGCACTATAGCTCAATCGGTATAATGCTTGAAATAATGGTAATATTTCGGATAGATACTGGGATGTTCGATGAATAAATACCTGTTGATAAAGTTAAGGAGTACCTCATAAGTAAGTAAGAATACAGTTATTGTAATGAAATAATTACATACCAATGCAAATGAATAAATATGTAGAACTTGGTAACGTATTCGTCATATTGACGTCAAAATTGTGAATTAGAAGATGATGCTCCATTGCGTTTAGATAATTTAAATTGAGATTTGTATTTTTATTGATAATACAAGCAAAATTACACAGACAGACAAAATTTAACCGACCTTCTAAACTAGAAGCCAGACTATACTTTTCCGAAGATTTTTGACGCGCTAAATCCAAATCCGACCTCAGAATTGCTCCATCACGTCAGGTTTTCGGGAAGTTCTACCTAGAAGTGGAAAAAAAAACGATTCTTCGCTATATATTGAGGTTATATTACATCACGAGGTGATTTTTCTCCACAAAACTTGTTACGGCATCTAAAAGTACTACTCTTGCCCTTCAAAAACATTCATTAGTATTATTACTCAACCTGTGAATGTTTGAAAAATTCACTGAGAATAAGTAAAACGAGATGATGATGAATATATTTTAATATTTGAGTTTATTTTTACTATTACGTGGAAATTTAGGTGTTTGTAAATTGATTATTCTGTCTTCTGAAGTCTTCACCCGATACTGTTCAATTTCTGAATAGACACTAATATACCAAACTCATAATTTTATCTCGTGGAGTAACATACCTCAGATATAGCAAAAACCGGTTCTTTCCAGTTTTAGGTTAGAATCTCTCAAAATATTGACATGATGGAGCCATTCTGAGGTCGGATTCGGATTCAGCGCATCAAAAACCTTCGGAAAAGTATAGTCTGGCTACTGGTTTAAAACTTTCTAGGCCTGTGTTATCATAATGTCGAAATTGGAATCAGGTTTCACTAAAACAAATTCCCGTAATCTACAATCGGTTGATAGTGACATGATAAATAATGCTTTCTTGGAGAATATTGATTTCATGAGTACTGAAATAAATAATGAGACATGAAAGACAAAGGAGGATATGTTTTGTTTTTTATTTGAAATCTGTTTCGTACTGTAAGCTGCTTCACGTTGATGATACCGCGTTTGCTTACTGAACTTCTCAATTTGTGATTGGCACTGATCTTTGACAACCTAGAACGACCAATCATATCCGTAACGAATTAAATCGTAAAATGGTGGAATCGAGGCTCTCAAAGTGATGTTTGACCAATCAAAGGCCTAGTTAATATAGGTCATATTAAGAATTTTAATTTCTGTTAATTTTTTATGGGCGTCTACTGCGTGTTTTCGAAAAATATAAAGTACGGAAGTATCCAAATCAGGAACCGAAACCGAAATTAATTTCGGTTAATTTCGGTTAGGATTAAATAACGTATTCCATTTTCAGTTTTCATAGCAGCGACAATTTGGTTTTCATTTACGGTTTCGGTTGTCAAGGCAGCAACAATTCGGTTCTCGGTTATGGTTTCGGTTTACAGATCCGCGACAATTCGGCTTCTATTAGAAAAAATTAGTAATTACGGTGCGATTTTCGGTTTTGATTTCTGTTTTTGGCTTTTTACTTGCCTTTTACCTTATATAATCTTTATAATGGACGAATCTACTTAGATATGGTTTTCCCATACAATTTGGTATTTCTACATCATGGTTTAAAGATTTGAATCTTTGATTTCAATCATATTTTTTCAACTTTAAAGTCGTAAGTACGGTGCGGATTTCGGTTTCGGTTTCGGTCCCTGATCCAAATATGATATCAAATTGGTGATACCCTATTATCTAATCTGTGAACGATATATTACGTTCTTCTTTATTTAAATTTCGTTAACCGCTTTGTATATTAGGAGAGTCACGGTATACATTTCGCAACAGCAACCGCATGAATTGAGTAATACTCTTTAATCACTACGAGGAGTACTCCCTTTTACACAGCGGCCGGCTGGACCAAATTAAAGAGGCGTAGTGAAGTCAAAGTAATATTAAAGGTTTTCAGATTGGGGATGTCAGAGTTTAAATAAACTCTAACCAACTACTACTAGTTGGCGATTGGTCTTCAGAATTTTGTTTTTAAATGAGTACCACTCAGAAATGATAGAACGCTTTACAATTTGGACTAATTATTATATGTTTAACAGCTTGACGAAATCTAAAGAGCTTGAAACATTCATCATAAGAATTTCTAAGAATGTGAGCCCAAGTGCCTTAGGATATTATCTGTGAGAGCTTTAATATTTTTTATGTGGTCCAGCACTTAAATTCAAATTAATTGGATATTTTAATTTATTAAATTATATTTGTCACTGAAAATAGATCTTGTTTTTTTGATACTGATAAGTTATTAGCTACCGTTTCTCGTTAACGTATACATATCACCTAGAGAATCGTGGCATAGTGCGTAATGTATAAATGTCTAAATAAAGTAAATTACGATAATAGCCTATCATATACTATTAAGCCATTAAAATAATTAAATTACAATTTCCGTCAATTTTCTCATTTACAAATTACCATTAATGCTTTTATCAGTCTATCGGTTTCTACCAACTTTATGTTTAAGCTGTATTATTTTGTTTGCTACCAACAATGCGAATTTAAATTATGTAGCTCTCCTTATATGGATAGCTATATGAACAGCTGAATTGCACATTTACGTAGGTTCAGGAGTTACCATTCAAATTGTTTTATTTTTGAGCTCTTTTTGCATCACAACAACTATTCTCAATGCCTACTTGATTGAACACACATACACTCTAGTTTTGTCTGAATAAGTGAATAAATGTAAAATAATTAAACAAAAACAAGTTTTAGTCAGACCTGGGAAGCGTGTAGGTCACACAGTAAGTTCCACAAAGAAATGTCCATGTAAACGCTCTCTTTTAACACGATCTAAAGCTTGGCGAATCGGGAAACTCCATGCAGTAAAATCACAAAATCACTGGTGAAACTTACACACAAAAAAAATGAGTGAAATATTTGAGGGTAATAAATTATTCTTATTTTTTTCTGTTATATTTTTAATTTGATAGAAAATCAACTACTGTTTAAATAATGGAATGTAATGTAGAAAATGCAGTTAGACATCTGAAATAAATCTAATTAATGTTTTTGCCGGTAAGATACATACTTTTTACTTTGTGAACGTAGTAAAGAGGATGTAATCAATATTGTGTACCACTGAAGAAGTTTTCACAATCTCCAAAATACTTGGGCCTACATCTAGAGATGTTTTAATCATCTCCAGAACTTTTATTAAGTTTTGAAATTGATATTGAAAATTGTCATAGGTTTCCATCAGTTGGTCTGTAGATACGTACGTACGTATCTACGGAAATACTCTACAGATGGCAATCCTTAACGGATCCTCTTTAATCGCTTCGTCTATTATCAGAATTGAAAACTCTATTGAATTTCATAATGATCAGCCGAGTAGTTTAATTATCATAAATAATTATTTAACACCGTCACGGGTTTCTGCACACCATTCCTTTCATTCTCTTCGTCCATTGGATATATAAAACAATTATTTTTTCATTTAACTCGCTCTAACACAAAAAAATGGAGCAATGTTTCACATTTTTACCGTGTTATTGTAGAACTCGTTACCGTCGTCTGAACCACGTAGCACCATTTACTTTATTAAGGGCGCCAGCCACGCTTCCCCCTTTGACTTTGGCTGGTTAATTTGTACTCTCAGTGGGGTTAAGTTCCGAGAGATAATCTAGAATAGTGGTCCTATAATAGACGAGAAAGGTTATAAGTTCGTACTTATGGTGGATTTCTAACTTCTCTTTCCAAGATCTCCGCCTTCTTACGATGCACTAGTCTTATATTTAACAGTGTGTGTATCACTTAATTACTTTTTTTAGAGTTCCCCTCTTCAGCTTTTGTGGAACCCGTTCATTCAGTGTCGACACAACTCACAAAAGCACCGGAGATGTTAGACTTAAAGTTAATCATTCACTCAAGAAAATGCAAAAGTTCAAATAATACCATTATTGGTTCAATCCAAGATATACAGTAAATGTGCAAGAACTTCTATAATATATGCAAGAATCTGCGTACTCAACCTGGCAAGGGCGAACGCGTCCTTTAAAGGACGTGTATCTCAACACCATACAATGGAGAGTGTGTAGTAGTAATCGACTTGGCACAAAAAGATTCACAACTTCCTAAAAGTCTAAGAAAGTACTTTGACTTGTGACTGACGGTTTTAGTATGAAAATATTTTACTAAAATTTTGGGCGCTTGTGGCTAGCTTCCAATAGTGACTATATGACTCACAAGAACTCGTCAATTTAAAATGTGTTTTACGGTACTAAATAAGTTGCATGAGGTGTTCCTGCTCCCCTGCGAAAACGTATTGACGGCATGTAAACTAATAAAATTCTTGTACCATGACCTCCATGGAGATGTCCGTATGTGCTCATTTATTGGCTTATCGGCTTTTTCTCTTATCTTTGCTAAAACTACAGACATGCAACTATCTTTTTCTGATGACCGTCCGGTGCTCGTGTCCCATGGTCTTAATGACATGTTAACCATAGTATTTTAAATGGTAATTGGTAATTGTCCTATGGTAAAGCCACTGCGCCGGATGGATTTACATAATTTTTATTTGTAAAACCAGCCTTGGCACTTTTCGCCTTTTTTGTCCGATAAATCCATTTGGAGGATACATGTCCTTTCCCACTTCTTTCACTTTGCCACTTAATATTTTGCTAACGCAAAAAAATCAAAACGCACTTTCGAATTTTTCACTTTTGGTAATCCACGTCTCTGAGAATGTGTAAAAGTCTTTTGAAGCTTTTTCGGCGCTGATGCCAGAAATATTGGTCAGTTGTGCTATATGTATTTTTCGACGAAATTTCTCTATGTTCATTTTTTACTATTTTTCGACTTAGATCGATTCTCCGAGATTCTACAACATTATCACTACATATTTATTTTCAAAATGCTTTATTATGAAAGTCAAATTTTAATAAGTGTAGAAAATATTATTTTTTAAAGGCTATTTTAATAAAATGTAATAATTGGTAAAGGTAAATATAAAAAGCTGAAAACTTTTTTATCTTTTAAAGTAACACCAAGTATATTGAGAAAGAATTAAGGCAAATAGTGGACGTAACTATTTTGTTTGAAACTTTTTTCTTGGATTAGCAGTTTTCTAGAAAATTGCATATGAGCCATTATTAGTCCGGTACTGCAATTATAATTATTATGGTTGCTACCAAATACATTTTTCACACATTTCCCCCACCGTTTTACCTTGTCTTCAATCTCCAATAGTGCCACTTCTTCACTATTAGTAAACTCACAGGTCTACAAAATAAAAAAAAATCTGCTCTGCGGACAAAATTTATCATGCCTTAAGTATTTTTGTGTGCTGAATCCGAATTTTCAATTTAAAAATTTTTCTATACCGCGTTTATTTCGAGTAAATGTCAAAAATTGCCAAAAGACCGTATTTTGACGATAAAAACTCGGGATTTACTCGAAATCTACACGGTAGAAAATATTCTAAATTGAAAATTCGGATTCAGCACACAAAAATACATAAGGCAGGATAGATGTATATATATATATAGATGTTTTTATTTTCTTGACTGTTTCTTGACTGTTGATATCAAATTAACTTGATGCAGGTATATCCTGGGTTATCGGTGTTTATAATAGAATTACTTTTCTTACGTCCCGGTTTATTCAGTCATCGTCAGAAAACTACAATTAAGTGAAGATAAATATTTTTTAAATGCTATTTTTTATACACATGTAATTTAAATCCATGTGTATAAAAAATAACATTTAAAAAATATTTGTCTTCATTTAATTTTAGTTTTCTGATGATGGTTGAATAAACCGAAATGTAAGAAAAGAGTAATTTTATTATAAAGACCGATAAACCCAGGATATACCTGCATCAAGTTAATTTTATATCCTAACTATGAGTTCATTTTTTTTACTTAGAAAATGTAGAGTAACTTACTGTTTAAGAACCACTTAACTTTTAGAATTGACCAATGCTCTCATTTCTACTCAGCAACACATTTTGTAAAAATTCTAACCAAACAGCATCCTTTTTGTCTCAATAGAGTCGTAGTATCATTAAAGAAGACATATTGTCAGATAGTATTAAGTAATAGTCGAGATTAGTCGATTATTTTAAGAATTTTAACCCCCTTATCTGTCTACGCCTCTGATTAGGATGGCTCTATAAATATAAACATTCCTCTCCACTCTGCCGCTCAGAAGGTGATTCCCCTTACACAACTTCTGTATACTTCAAATGGGATTGTTTATCCATATTTCTTTGTTTATCTGAGCATACAATATATTTCATAGGCCAGAAAATGGGAATAAAAATATCATTAGGCATGCAGGAATAAAGATTTATTTATTAAACGTGGACCAAAACGAAATAATCTTTGTAGTACATAATAAAAATCAAATGTATGTATATATACTTAGGAACAAGAAAGGAGATATAAATGTTTATATTAAAATAAAGTAATGTATAACCCTGGCACTGAAGTGCTAAAATTTAAAATAAATAAAGTTTAATTATGCAAATATCCTCATTTTTGAAACAATAATAATAATAATAATAATAATAATAATAATAATATAGAAACGGCAATATAATAAAACTAAGTTGCTCACTTCTTTTGCCTGTTTCTTCCATATCATCCCTTTTCATATTTTTCCCAAGCTTGCTGGCCAATAACAAAGTCATATTCTCCTGAGCTTCATGTAGTTTTGCTGAAAAATATTTATATTATAAACTACGACATATTTTAAAGATTAAAATTTAAATATACTTTTTGTTCACATTATAATTAGTTTTTATAACAAAAAATGCCTGTGCCTGCCTAAATTTTATAATGAATGCTTATGAATAACAATAACGTTCCAACTAGACTCGCTTTCTTCTGGCACTTGAATCATCATCTAATGATCCTGTTATTACTGCGCTTTGAAACTGTTGGGGACAGCAGAGGTGACACCCATTCATCTAACAAAGCCACAAGTTTCCGTTTTCTTCTGGGTGAAGTAGGTAGAAAACGAGTATTAGGCATATCGGTTGATGTTTCAACCGACATAATGTGTTGTCCTCGTGGTTTTTGTGATCCTGATCAAGATGCAAAACAGGGACTGCATTTGTTCTAAGGTGCGCTTGTGTGCTACCATTTCGAAATCCTCAGATTTAAAATGATCTAAACAGACTTTGGTACGACTATATGACTAACATTTTCATCTTGTTTGCCAAGTGTATGCAACGTGCACGAAAAGTTTCCTCAGAAGTTGGAAATCTATAATAAATATTAAAATTTAAACACTTGAAAAGAAGAAAAAGAATAATTTAATGAAACTTACCAATAAAAACTATTTTTTTATTAAAAACGAGTTAAAAACCTAACACTTTTATAGTGTTTAACAAACCAAGTCATTTTGCATATTTTAGACTTTCACAGGACCACATATTTTGCTTTTATTATTATAACAATTATAATAAACAAAATATTAACAAACACGACAACTGTCAATGATTTACCCCACCACTATTTTCAATGACTTTGAGGCATCAAAATGGCGTCGTGCTCTATCCCCTTTTATTGCAAATTCACTACCGATGCGCAGTCGACCATTCGCAGTATATTCCTCTAGGTATGTGTATAGAACACAGTTACTGTCAGAACGGATTTGTTCTAGTGAGCATGTAGCCCAGCAAAATAAAGGGCCGGATACTATATTCGATCATTTTACGTCAAGCCGTTTAGAAGTCATTAAGAGAAAATTGATTGCCTGTGGCCCTGTGACCCGCTTTAAAGCACACTTGAATCATCATCTCTCATCATCTCATTCTGCAACAGAATGCACTTTCATTTGAAACACCCCATATATATTTGAATCTTGTGTATCAACAAATACTGGTAATATTTCTATTTTTTTGTTGTAGATGTTGGAACGCCGTGTTCGGAAAGGAATTTTAAAGGAAATGGAAGTTGGATGAAAAGAAGGAAAACGCCACAACCATGTAAATTAAAGAAAAAAAAAAACACTCATAAACAGTTGAGTTGTTAGTGCAACCGAAATCAAATCCTTTTAGGAAATGTAAATATTGAAATTCTATTTCAACAGCGCTTTTGAGTGATTTCTTTAAAATGTCGGAGTTCGCGCTGAACATAACAAACTTCACCAGTCCTGTGGAAACTTACGAATATCAAAAGAAAGAACTAAATTTAGTTTATGCAGTCTGTGAAGTTTTGGTGGCCATATTCGCCGTAGTTGGAAACGCTCTAGTTATTTTTGTATTTCAAAAAGAAAGACGCTTGAGGCGTAGGACGAACTACTACATAGTGTCTTTAGCCGCAGCAGATCTGTTGGTCGGATTATTAGGCATTCCTTTTGCAATAATGTCTTCCGTGGGCCTTCCAGTGAATTTACACGCTTGTTTGTTTACAGTGTCCTTGTTAGTGGTGCTTTGTACTATTTCAATATTTTGCCTTGTGGCTGTTTCTGTAGATAGATACTGGGCTATTTTACATCCCATGGGCTATTCGAGGAATGTCCGGACCAAGACCGCCCTAGGTAAGTAATCCTATATTTTATTTATTTAATAATACAAGTTGCCTAATTACTGAATACAATATTTTTATCTAATCTAATAATGCGGCATTAATGAATTATCAGTACGATATATATTAATATAACAAATGGTAATGACTTTGCTAATATGCTTGTCTTAATCCATTTTGATATGTTGTCATTAAACTTGGAAGTAGGAAATACGTGCGAAGCACAAAAGACGCTACTGCTATGAAAAGTTTATCCGACTTGAATCGGATCACTTACTTCATATTAAAATGCATTATCCTTTAGAATGCTGCAGAATTGGGTACGGATCGTGTTCAGTATAAGTCTATAAATCTGTGCTAATAGCTGTCTAGCCATGCATGCGATGAAGGAAAAAAATGTCCATAAATCGTCGCCAGATGTACTATTTGGCTTTTGATAATTGGAAATTTGATCCCATGTCACTACACCAAGTTTGAAAAAAATCCATTCGCCCATTCAGAAGTTTACAAGAGTGTCCCTATCAGCTGTGCCACCCGGTAGGAATCATTGGCTCCACTTTCAACTCATATTGATTCAAAACTTATCCGAGTTTAAAGAGTTAATTCACTTGTATAACTAAATACATATTACAAACATATTTATTAACGAAATATATTTCGTTAATAAATATGTATACAGTCTGCGCATAAAACTATTCTTACCAATTGAAAAATATAGTATTTGTACAGGCATCCTAAAAGTACAAGAACAAAAGTAAACAGAGAGTTTACGGCGTTTTGTATTCTACTCTGTAGAAAAGCAACACGCAAATAAATGAGAATTTAGAGTGTACGTAATACCCAGGCATAATTTTCACTTTATTGAAAAACTTCTGGCTTCTACGTAGTTTCTAGCGTCGAAATAAACAAGTGATACATATGTATTATGAAATTGGAAGCACTTGAATTGCCTTTAGAATTTTTATATGGAATCTTATATAACTTCAAATCATGTTCTTATTTACAGAATAGCTAAAAAAAGTCTTTACTTTATATTTGTAAAAAGAATATTTTAAGTTCTTCTAAGAACTAGCACTTGAATATTGGTAATACGCATCAATATAGTTATTAAGTGATAGAATTTAAAAAATACGAATCGTCTTCAAAAAAATAATCACTAAAAAACACCCAGTCAATTGAGCTTATTACTGATTGTTGATATTGAAGTCGGTTAACCAGGCAAATCACAGTGTAAAATGGGTTTGGCGTAAACTATTTGGGGACAGTTATTTGTTTATCGCAATGGATAGCTCTATTAATGTAGGATAAACACATAAAGTTCAAAAAAATCCCGACGTGAGCTAAAGCCGCCATTTAGAAAAAATGACCGCCAGAGACATTTTCTTTAAAATAATATATCTCAGTAACCATTGCTCCGATTTTAGATTTTTTTTTTGTATTACTCCCCACTTCAGATTTTACAGAAAGCATGATTACATATTTTATGATAAATTAAACGATAAACTTAGGAAATTAAAAAACCGCTGCCCACTACTTCCACATCCAGATTCTCTATCCAAGTCACTCACAACGAAAAAACTTTGTATGTGGAAATAATTGTTTATGGAACTTCAATAATATAATATTTGAAATCCTCTACCCCGAAAACCCATAAAACGATACCCCACATCGGTCGTGGGGTGGGGGTGGTGATAAAGGGGTGGTAGTGGGGGTGGATGAAGTAAAAAAATATTTTGAGGTTTCTGGTTCTTGTACATACACTAAATCACATTTTTTTTTCATCCCCTTTAATAAGGGGGTGGGGGTGGTAATGGGGATGGCTAATGCCAAAAATTTTTTTGAGACCTTAGCTTCTCTTGTATATACTAAATACCAATTTTATCGACTCTTACCTGCTTGATTTACCCATTTACCCCAAATTTACCCTAATTTCTAGAGATACAATGGATAGTGTTTTGGCTGGATACCGAATACCGGATATCCGGCGTACTTCTTTTACCGGATACCAGTTATCTGGCAACTATCCGGCTTATATTGAAAGTTGGATTAAAAACACGTTTTGAGAACCTCGACGACAAAAAATACTTACTGGCAACTCTTCGAGACCCCAGATTTAAAACAAGTTTTTTCGATAAAAATCAGGCTAAAAAGTCCCGTCAAATTACTCTATAATTCATATTCACGAAGTGATAGTGAAAGTGGTTCTTCTCCTTCCAGTAAACAACGTAAGAGATATGCTGATATTCACAACATTTTTTGGAACTGCTTTGAAGAAGTGGGTACAGAAAATAGTAGCGTTAAGGATAGAATTTTGCAGAGTGAGAGGGAAATATGTGTTTATTTTCGGATTGTTATAAATATTTAAAAAGCCATAAATGTTATAATCTTCAAAATTGCTCTAAGGAATACCTTTATCTACAGTTTTTATCATAAATTTTGTATATAGTTAAATGCCATGCTCTAATAATGGAATTACGAACTATTTTCATTGACAAACTGCAATATTCAAATACAACAGAAATTTACAATAAAAAAAAGTATATATAGTTGTATTCGTTAGAACAATAGCAAGTATCTAAAATAGTTTTAAAGATTATACCATGTTTGGTTTCTTAAATATTTATAATAAATCGAAAATAAATGCACATTTTCCTCTCATTTTGCAAAATCCCATCCCATCCATCATGACAACGTTTCGGAGAAAACTTCAATGGCCAAGGAGATTGATTACACAGGCCCACAAAAAAAAAGTTGTCTGCGCCGCGGTATTGACCATACCTATCCCTTGTATTTTGACCCGCTAAACACGAATCTGACCTTAGTTTTTCCCCTATACGTCAGGTTTTTTTTTTAAAGCAAAAAAGTCTAATATTTATATATTTATTTGCTATTAAAAGAAAAACCTGACGTGCTGGTGAAAAACTAAGATCAGATTCGTGTTCAGCGGCTTAAAATACAAGGGATAGATATGGTCAGTACCCCCGCGCAGATGACTTTTTTTTGTGGTCTGCGCGGGGGTACTGACCACACCTATCCCTTGTATTTTGAGCCGCTGAACACGAATCTGACCTTAGTTTTTCCCCTACACGTCCGGTTTTTTTTAACAGCAAAAAAAGTCGTGTTGAATCGTGATATTTATATACTTATTTGCTGTTAAAAAAAAACCTGACGTATAGGGGAAAAACTAAGGTCAGATTCGTGTTCAGCGTCACAAAATACAAGGGATAGGTATGGTCAGTACCCCGGCGCAGACAACTTTTTTTTTTGTGGGCCTGTGTTATTATTGAAAGGAGCACGGATCCAAACTTCAAAGTAATAGTGGTATACTAACTCCAATCAGTATAATAAAACTGTTTCATTTTTTATACCACTTTTTATTTTTTAACTATCCGGTTTTGGCCGGATATCAGTTCACTATCCGGTGTGCAGCCGAATAGTAATAAAGTGGCCGGATAGGCCGGATACCGGATAGTAACCGGATATCCGTTGCACCTCTACAATTTACCCCCCAACCCTTCGTCGGAACAACATGAAAATATAATCTAGTTCCAGATCTCGCTAAAGTACATACGTGTACCAAATTTCAAGTCAATAGCTTAAACGGTTCCAGAGTAAACGTGCGCACAAAAAAAAGTTACAGACAGACAGACCGACAGACAGACAGAAATTTTTTTTTCGCTCAAACTTAAAATATCGACGTTTCATGACATTTTAAGCCTATTTGAACAATAAAAATTTTAAAAAATTTGTTTGTCGTTACTATACTTCCACTGGATGTGGGAGTAAAATAATTTAAATATTACGGAAATTTAAACTTTTGTAAACTCGAGACGTTTGTATTGAAATTTCTAGTCAATTTTCGAAAAAATAGTTTTATTAAAAGTTCTAGAGCACACAATTAGCTTTAATTTGTTTTTTGACTGATGTTATTAACTCAAATATTAACGTAGTAATAGTTATTTATATATAGATTTGTAATCATTTTTAATAATGTATATTAAGGTATAAAGGGTGTCCAGTTGGTGTTCTCTCGGAAGATTGTGCAAAACTTTATAAAAAAACTTTCTTAGCAAAACTTTCAATGTTTCGTCTCCACTACAACTTAAAATTATTTTCAATTATACAAGGTGTCACAAAAACGAGTCACACAAGAAAGTATAATTTTTTTAAATAGAACAACCTGTATTTCCGTAACGCCAGTTAAGCTTCCAAGGGCCCTGTATTACACCCTAAAATATTTTGCCAAGTTATGATTTTTTTTCTGTTTTTTTTTTGGGCAATTTACAAATATTTTTTGACATATCTGCGATTTTTTAATCGTTATTTCTAAAAATGTGGGATGTTGTTTAATAATGATGTATTTACTGAAAAATATTTTTGAAATAAATCTTTAGTATATCGGGTGTCCAAAATATTTGGGTACATTTCTTGATATTTAATTATCATTTTTCTCATTTTTTTTTAAATGGAATGCTTAGGTATACTTTTTTTACATGAATGAATAAATCATACAATTCCCCATATTTTAATATCTCTTTATTTGTTTTCATATAATTTTTTTCACAGCAGAGATGGTATCACAAAATTTAGCATGTCCAAAAACTAACATTATTTACAAGAAAACTGCGAAGAGTATCCTATAGAATGTGTAACAATTATATAAAAAGCTCAGTAAATTGGCGAAGAGTACGTTTCTAGCTTGTTTCTATTTCAAACGGTTTTTAAGATATGATTATTTTAAATAATTTTTGCGTAAATTAAGGTGCTCTTTATTTTAGCATTAAAATCTATATTTCGTTTTACATTTTTTTCAATTTTTTTAAACGGATTGCCTATAATTTTTTTAAATGGATGAGTAACGCATACAATTTCTCACATTTTGATATCGTACACTTTCTTTTAATAATTATGAACGGTTCTTCAGCAATAATTTTTTTCATAATATTGAAACTAGCCTAACAATTGCTCAAAATGTCCACCATTTTGATTCAGGTAACACTGAAGTCTCTTGATAAATGAACGCCTTACACAGTGTACTATATCAACATTTATACGATTGAAACACTGACGAATCCTTTCCATCATATCTTCTCGAGTCGTTGGTTCTACTTTATAAATATCTGACTTCACAAATCCCCAAAGCAAAAAACTCATTGAAGTCAGGTCGGGTGACTCAGGCGGCCATGCAATGGGACCTTAACATAATTTAATAAAATGATAAATTAAATATTATTTAACAGTTTCTTAAAATACTGGACTTCCTCTTCCTATCCACCTTTGAAGACTGCTTCATTCGCATTTCCCTCAAAAAAGTGAGGATCAATAACATAATCATGTACAATTCCTCCCCTTATATTTAAACTCTGGTTCTGATTTTTCTGTGCAACATGAGGGTTTTCTCTGTCATAATAATGGAAATTGTGCCTATTCACAAATCCGTTACGATGAAACGTTGATTCATCCGTGAACAACACAAATTTGAAAAATTCTTCATTTTCTCCAATTTGGTTTTGAGCCCACTGGCAAAAATTTAATCTACGATTTAAATTCACATCCAAAGCTCTTGATGCAGCTGTACTCGACAGTGGTGAAACTTATTTTTACGAAAACATAGGGAAACACTATAATTCGTATCTTTAAATATTAACAATATGAATTCAACTTTTTCACGATAATCTTAAACACCTAACAGAAATGTCATAAAGTAAAAAAGAAACGCAAAAAAACCAAAGCCATACTAGATTTTAATGCTGAAATTAAAAGCACCTCAATTTGCACAAAACTTATTTGAAATAATCATATCTCAAAAACCGTTTGAAATAAAAAAACCGCTGCCCAAGGAATCACTACTTCCACATGCAAATTTTTTATCCAAGTCACTCACAACGAAAAAAATTTGTATGTGGAAATAATTGTTTATGGAACTTTAATAATATAATATTTGAAATCCTCTACACCAAAAACCCATAAAACGATACCCCACATCGGTAGCGGGGTGGGAGTGGTGATGGGGGGTGGTAGTGGGGGTGGATGAAGTAAAAAAATATTTTGAGGTTTCTGGTTCTTGTACACACACTAAATCACAATTTTTTTTCATCCCCTTTAATAATGGGGTGGGGGTGGTAATGGGGGTGGCTAATGCCAAAACTTTTTTTGGGACCTTAGTTTCTCTTGTATATACTAAATACCAATTTTATGGACTCTTACCTGCTTGATTTACCTATTTTCCCCAAATTTACCCCAATTTACCCCCAACTCTTCGACGGAACAAGATGAAAATATAATCTAGTTCTAGATCTCGTTAAAGTACATATGTGTACCAAATTTCAAGTCAATATCTCAAACGGTTCCAGAGTAAACGTGCGCACAAAAAAAGTTACAGACAGACCGACAGACAGACAGACAGACAGACAGACCGACAGACCGACAGACAGAAATTTTTTTTTCGTTCAAACTTAAAATCTCGACGTTTCGTGACATTCTAAGCCTATTTGAACAATAAAAAATTTTAAAAATTTTTTTGTCGTTACTATACTTCCACTGGATGTGGAAGTAATTAAGTGTATAATATTAGAATGTGGGGAATTTTATGAATTTTATTTTATTTTTTTATGTGGGAAATTTTAAATTTATTCATCCATGTAAAAACATATAGACATTCCATTTAAAAAATTACCACTAGCATCACTATCTGTGATGCTAGTGGTAATTTTCAAACTTGCCGTGCTCTTATAGACAATGGCAGTCAAATATCAGTAATAACTGAGAAATGTCTAAACAGACTTAATTTACCGCTTACGCAATGCTCCGTTCCTATTCAAGGAATTGGTCGAACTTCTTCACCCGCTTGTACTGGCATGACTTCTTGTCAGGTCACTCCGATGTTTAGACATCATCCCAGTTTTAATATACAGGCAATTGTCTTGCCGGTCATCTGTAATGATATTCCGTCTAGTCACATTACCACTCAAGGTTATGAACATTTAAAAAACCTGCCTCTCGCTGATCCTGATTATAGGAAATCGAGTGAAATAGACATCTTGCTTGGTGCTGATGTCTACTCACAAATAATACAACCCGCTATTAAATATGGTCGTCCTGGTGAACCAATCGCAATGAAAACCATCTTTGGTTGGATACTATCTGGAAAAATTCATATTTCTACACCAGCTGTTGTTAACTCATTTCATGTGTCTGTTTATTCATAACTTGATTCCACATTAAAGAAGTTTTGGGAACTTGAAAATATACCTGACAAAATATTCAATTCTCCAGAGAACACTAAGTGCCAGCAAAATTTTATCAATTCTCATACTCGTGACAAATCAGGCAGATACATCGTTTCATTACCTTTTCGTGAAGATATTCCTATTTTAGGTAATTCTTTTAATACCGCAATGCGTCGTTTTTTAACTCTGGAAAATCGCTTGAATAAAGATTCTACATTAAAACAAGAATATTCAAATTTCATGCAGGATTATCTTGACTGTGGACACATGTCTCCTGTGAGTTGTCAAAGTGCTTCCAATCATTCTGATTCGTGTTATTATATTCCTCATCATTGTGTGTTGAAGCCCGAAAGTTCTACCACGAAATTACGTGTCGTCTTTGACGCCTCAGCAAAGTCTACTAATAATGTTTCTCTGAATGACACCTTATTAACAGGTCCTAAATTACAACAAGACATAGTATCATTACTTTTACGGTTTCGTACCCATTCCACTGTACTTATTGCAGATATAAAACAAATGTACAGGCAAATTTTAGTAACATCTGGTCACAGAGCCTATCAACGCATATTATGGCGCTTTTCTCAAAACACTCCTGTTCAAGAATTTGAATTGAATACTGTTACATACGGAGTATCATCTGCTCCATATCTAGCTATCCGCACTCTTTTACAAATTGCTTCAGATGAAAAAGATAATTTTCCTCACGCTGCAAAAGTGTTACTTAGCGACATTTATGTAGATGACGTAGTCACGGGCTGTTCATCTGCTGAAGAAGCTATTACTTTACAATCTCAACTTCGAGATCTTCTTAAAAGTGGTGGATTTGATTTGAGGAAGTGGTCTAGCAACGATCCTATCGTATTAGACTCCATACCCCCATCATTACGCCAAACTAATTGTCAATCATTTGACACTGCTGATTACTTTCAAAAGGTGTTGGGCTTGAACTGGAATCCAACTTATGATTCCCTAACTTACAAAATAGACACTATCGACCGTTGTTGTACCAAAAGATCAATACTTTCTGAAGTCGCACGCATATTTGACCCACTTGGATTGTTAGCTCCGCTTACTCTTTTTGCAAAGCACTTGATCCAGATTCTTTGGACACAAGGATTGTCTTGGGATGAGGTTCCCTCCGCTGAGATTTGTTCACGTTGGTCACAATACAAGCGTGAGGTATTATGTCTCGCTCAACTTCAGTTACCTCGGCGCGTTATAACGGACATTTATCAAGCATGTGACCTTCATGGTTTCTGTGATGCTTCTGAGACTGGTTATGCATGTGTGGTATATTTTAGGGTTACAGAAAATGATGGTTCTGTACGCATTTTTTTGGTTTGTGCTAAATCTAGGGTGTCTCCGCTTAAGCGTATCACAATTCCACGCCTTGAATTATGTGCAGCACTGTTACTTTCAGATTTAGTTTATTTTGTACGTGACACCTATGCCAACATTGCTTTTAAAAATATTTACGCTTGGTCCGATTCCACAGTCGCATTAACCTGGATTAAATCCTCTCTACATCAGTGGAAAACGTTTATTGCAAACCGTGTTACACAAATTCAGGAAAAATTATCTCCGGAAAATTGGCATCATATTGATGGTATCGATAATCCTGCTGATTGCGCCTCACGGGGTCTTCTTCCCCATGACCTCTTGAAATGTTCTTCATGGTGGGCGGGTCCCAAGTGGCTCAGCTCTCCGCCTGAACTTTGGCCTATTAGTTCATCTTCTACCTTGCCTTCCGATGTAGACTTAGAAACCAATACAATCTCTCTCGTTGTCACTGGACAACATGATTTCATAATAATTTTATTATCACGATTTTCCTCTTTGCGAAAGGTTCAAGGAAGCATAGCTTATTTAATTCGATTTACCAGCTATTTAAAGGATAAAACTAATTTAATTCGAGGTCCTTTGGTAAATTTGGAACTACATAATGCGTTGCTTATCATTATAAAACATATTCAACAATTAGTCTTTGCTAATGAAATAAAGCAAATTTGTTCAAAAAGCCCTTGTGCTAAACCTATACGCAAACTTGCACCTTTCCTATATCAGGAGGGTATTCTCAGGGTGGGCGGAAGACTTCGCCACTCTCAAGAATCCTTTGAGAGAAAACATCCAATCTTATTACCACGGGAACACCGATTAACTAAACTTCTTATTAATCAGTATCATTATAAGTATCTGCATCCTGGCGCAACCGCTCTTCAGGCTTTATTAGCTGAACAATTCTGAATATTGTCCGCTAGACGAGCAATTAATCATTGCATTTCTCATTGCTATCGTTGTTCTCGACATAATCCAAAATCCTATACACCTCTGATGAGTGATTTACCCACTCCTCGAGTCTCTGAAGTTAAACCATTCCTGCACACCGGAGTAGACTTCGCTGGGCCATTTCATATTACTTTTGGTAGCCGCCGGGGTGGTAAAACTCAAAAGGCATATCTATGCTTATTTGTATGTCTCGCCATTAAAGCTCTCCATCTTGAACTTGTTTCAGATCTTTCATCTGATTCATTTATAGCAGCATTACGGCGATTTGTTGCACGTCGAGGCCAATGCTCTCATCTTTACAGTGACAACGGAACTAATTTCGTTGGCGCTAATCGTCAACTGAATGAATTAACCCAAAACGCCGCCGGAGTCATGCAAATTAAGTGGCACTTCAATCCCGCGTCTGCGGCTCACTTTGGTGGTTTATGGGAAGCAGGAGTCAAATCAGTCAAACATCACATTTCTCGAATTATTGGTGATCAAGTACTGACCTACGAGGAGCTTAATACCGTTTTTCAACAAATCGAAGCAGTTTTAAATTCACGACCATTATGTCAGCTTAGTAGTGATCCAAATGATCTTCAGGCCTTAACTCCAGGTCATTTTTTAACATTATCTTCATTAACAACTCCTCCCGACGAGGAGTTAATCTCCGTACCCATAAATCGTTTGTCCAGATGGCAGTTGTTGCAACAAATTCAACAAGGATTTTGGAAGCGCTGGCATAACGAGTATCTTCACACTCTCCAGCAACGACATAAATGGACAGATTCTACAAAACCTCCCAATATTGGCACCATTGTTGTCATCAAACAGGACAATGTCCCACCGCTAACGTGGCATCTTGGCCGAATTGTCGAATTGCACTCTAGTCCTGATGGGCAGACCCGTGTTGCTACTGTGCAAACAGCTAACGGTGTCCTTAAGAGACCTCTTGTAAAACTATGTCCCTTACCTACTCCTCACTAGTTTTGTATTATTATTTAACCTAGTTTTAGTTTCATAGTTTTAGATATATTTCTTGTACTCATAAATACGTTTCCCACGGAAATTACAAACTTTATTACAAATGCTTCGCCATTTGGATGGGCGGTATGTTCAGAAAACAATGCTAACATTTTTTGTTTCTATAACTCAATTTGTTTTTGATTTCCATATCAACAAAAATAATAACGCTACAAAAAAAATATAAAAAGTCATTTTTTCGGTCAACTTAAAAAATAATAAAAACCGCTATTTATCACCACGCGAGTGTCTCGTGTACCTTGCCATATTCCCATACTGGAGACCTGAAGTTTGTTGGGCCCAACTAGAAGAGAACAACACCAGAAAGTGCCGCTAGTACACGAGGTCACAAGGTATTTCAAATTAAATTATTAATATTAGTTCAGTTTGTCAGCATTACGCTGAATGGTCCTTCGTCCGATTTATTTCCGCGTTAATAAACATTTTTCAATAAATGCATCATTATCAAATATCATCATACATTTTTAGAAAAAACAATTAACAAATCGCGGAGATATGACAGTCAAAAAAATGTTTGTAAATTGCCAAGAAAATAGGGAAAAAATCATAACTTGGCAACGCTGCATCCGATTGGCAAAAAATTTTAGAGTGTAATACAAGACTCTTAGGGCCGGTTTATCAGTGCGCGGTTAAATGTTCCTGTTACATAGCTGCCAGTCAACTATAGCTGGCTGTTAAAATCTCTGTTAAATTAAAAAGTGTTTATCCTGCCTTCGACCAACCGGCAGTTAGAAAACCGTCAGCTACATAAAATGTAAATTTGGCAGCAGAGTTCCAGTCAGATGGGATGTAGGCAATGTTGCCGGAAATACTAATTTGTAGCATGTTTAAAGAATATGTACCTGTTTATATTTTGTGTTTCATGTATTTTTTAAAGGAAATTGTTTAAACAGGTTAAAAATAATAATAATTTTGCGAGTAGAAATATGTTTTCCAATTCAGTAACTAAAAAAAGATGAAAATGTAGACGTGATAAACCACCGAAGGAAATAGATATTTGTAAATAATAATTATGTAAATTCATAATTTCTAACCCAAAATTTTCGGTTATTTTTCATCCTAATTTGGTTGGTACTTTTTATTCTTGTGTCTGTAATATAAATGATAACTATCTCTGGGTACTCCGTTTGTGATAATGGAAAATAGCAATAACAAACTAAAAAGGTCTGCAATTATTTTATTGCTTGATAGTCGGCTATATTGGATCAGCCAATTTGAATTACGATTTTTTGACATAATAATCTGTTTCAGCGACCTCGACAACCCCCTTATGTCAATTTAAATTAAATTCTTTTAAAATTGTTCAACTTATAATAATTTTGTTAAAAAAAAGTTTCTTTTTGTTTAAATAATTAAGAAACAATTTTCTCACGATTATATGTTTATAACTTTTCACTTTAAGTGATATCAAAATGTTTTAGGAAAATCGAAGCTTCCCGTAATTATTCCCAAATAATGCATATTTTCAGCCTCTATTGACTCCATTATTAACTGTATAGGGTCTTCTCTCATAATCAAAAAAATTTTTTTTTATAAAGTTAGCTGTTTCTGCACAATCTTCCGAGGAAGCACTAACTAGACACCTTGTATATTTCCAAGAACTTAAGTCTTATTTTCTTCAGTTATCCTCTATTTTATGCCCAAAGATGTAATAACACTTTCGATTGTACATAAAAAGTGGAAGGGAACAAAAAAAAGAAATCTAAAATTGGAGCAATGGTTACTGAGATATGTCCTTCTAAAAGAAACGGTCCTGGCGGCCATTTTTTCTAAATGGTGGCTTTAGCTCATATTGGGATTTTTCGGCACTTTTATATCCTCATTCAACACGAATACAGCTTTCCATTTTGATAAAGAAATAGCTGTCCCCAGATAGTTCATACTCAAAACTGGATTTGCCTGCACTTCATCAACTAATTGCAAAATTGAATCAATTTTTATAATTTTTAGTGATTTTTTGGAGACGGTTCATAAAAAACATAAATAATTACAAAAGGAGGAGGTTTTCAATTTCGACCCGTATGTTTTTTTGTTTATTCAATCCTTACTTATAGACTTGCTTAAGCGATTTCTATTATTTGGCGAAGGTGCCGTGCAAATTTAGCTAGAAGCTAGTAGGTATTTTAGAAGTAGCTGATACCGCGATCCTGATCTCAAAAATTAAGAATTCAAATCGGTAAATCCAATACGGTAGCCGTAATGCAAGATTATTACAGATTTACATGGAATTTGATATGTGGAGATTTCAGAATTCTTTGATAACGAGCCCGACGTTAAAGCTTCACAATTCAATGATGGATATGTTAGTTTACTATATAGAAGCTAAATAAAGAGATTACTAAAATTTTATACATTAACAGTGTATTACAAATTTAATAATATACCATTAGTGGTTTTCCCTGGAAAATTCAAATAGGTATAATTTACTGATGCGAAAAAGTCGAAAATCTTAATTACTTCAAAAACGGTTCTAACGATTTTGCTCAAATTTTGTACGTTAATAGTTTATTATAAACCTAACAATATATCGTTGGTGGCTTTCCCCAGACAATTCACAGTAGTTTACTGATGCAAAAGAAATCGAAATTCTCGATATTCTCTAAAACGTTTACGATGTTCAAGAAATTTTGTACCTTGATAGTACATTACGGCTCTAACAAAATACAATTATTGGTTTTCCCGGAAAATTCACATAGAGTTAAGATACTAATGAACACAAATTTAAGTTACGTGAGAAAGGAAGTTTAAGTAGAATTTATTTTTGTTAAGGTACACTTCTTGCACAGAACTTGCCTTCGTATATTTTAAATGCTCAAATTAAAATCAAACTAATTTGCTGATGGTAATATATTTCAAATTATTTGTATCATATTCTGTCTGATATGTTACTTGAAAGAAGCAACTTTACTAATAATAATAGGTACTTGTCTTAAGCTTAATATAGACATTGTTATAGGAAAGCGGAAAGTTTCCTCTAAATCTTATAGTAATTAAATTTTGTTATTATACAAAGTTCAGAAGTTGAATTAATTTTATTAATAAGTAACCTGTAATTTAACCAAGTTTCTAACTTTTATTCATTAAAACAAAACTGAATTCAAACTGCTCGTTTAACGTTTTATTAATGATTCTGCGTATTTGATTTCGTCAGGTTGAAGATAAGCACCAAAGTTATGTTTGTAAAAATATGTATGTATTGGAAGCATTTTCTTAAATTTCAAATTTAAAATATGTTAAATATAGCCCCTCGCTTCTATTTTTACATGATCCAAAAAACTTAATAATCATAATAATTATAATAATAGTAATACGGGTTTTTTATTGAGCTTATCGCTGACAAATTTAATTTGGACATATCAAATTTTGTAACTTACTACAATTTTTTTTTCATGTGACAAATTAGAAATATGTATTCGTGGTGGAAGAAAATTTAGCTCCCCTTTTATTTTCCCCCGTTTATTTTCCGAAATACATGGTCCAAAAATTTGAAAATGCCATAATTATGGACCTTTTTATTAGTCTCACTGGACTTTTCAAATCATATTTACTTTGGAACCGTCAAGCTTTCCAAGTTCAGCACGTATCGAACCATAAGTAGGGAACATTTTTCGTAATCAATTCTTTTATGGGATCATGTTTAGAATGAACCACTCACTATGAAAGTGTATTTTTGCAGTCGGAAAACTGATAAGGTATTGTTAAATCGAAATAAAAAAATTTCTTTTCACTAAACACCTTTTTTAGACATTTTTCAGTCAAATTTTATCAAAAAATGTCTTATAAGTTTTTGTTGTAAAGTGAAATGTTTTTGTTACAAATTTTTGAAATTTTGAAAGAAAAAAAAAAACATTTGATAACAAATTTAAAAATCTGACTTTTATGACATATTATTTTCTTTGAACTATATACAATCTCAGAAAAAGCAAGTTGACAATTTTTCCCCTTGAAGCCTTGTTTCTTAAAAGCATTAAATCACTAATTTGATGCAAAATACATTTATTAGAATTTGATATTGATAAAAAATAATAATGATTTATGCTGATCGCGGAATATGTTATCAGGATTTATGTTCTGAAGGGATATTGTAACTTTAGCTTTTAACTCCAGACCTTTAAACTCATTGGACAGAGTGTCCCATCATTAAGTGCCTTCCTTCGAGGAGGCGACAAGATACAAAAAATAATAGTAATAAATACTATTCGTCAAAAAAAGACAAAATCCTCTCATTATATTTAACGAATTAGCTAAAAATGTTAGCTTTAGCCTTTGTTGGACTCCTTGATATTTTATTATACGTACGTTTACTAACACAAAAATAAGGTGAATTTTGTCTCTAAATTGGTTCAGAAGGCATAAGTAGAAAGAGTTTTAAGACAAATTATTAGTATAATAACTTCTTACATATTCTGAAAAATTTTATATAAAATTGTGTTAGTTTGTGTTAATTTTCTTTAGATATTTGAAATAGCAAAAATTATCTTCGTTAAATATTCTAATATGAACGTTGTAATGCAGGCGCATGTGCATAAAGGTACCCAAGTTATTAAAATTGAGATATGGAAGAAACGAACTTCAGTTGTCAGTGTGGCAAATTTGTGAATAATTAATTATGAGTTTTACATGTCTGTTTATTAATAGTGTTATTTTCTAGCAAAATGTTGTTAAAATGTCATACTCAGTAAATCAGTACGAAGATATTATTAATTACTTCCATATCCACGTAGTGGAGTGGAAGTATAATAGCGGTAAACAAGAATTCCTCAAATGAGTTTTAAATTTAAGCAAATAAATTCTGTCTGTCGTTCTGCAGGTCCTCTTTCTCTAACTTTTTGTGTGCACAATTACTCTGGAACGGTTAATGATATTGACTTGAAATGTAATATAACGAGATGTGGAACTAAATTATATTTTGATCTTATTCCGTTGAAGGGTTAGGAGATAAATGGGGGTAAAGCAAGTAAGTAATAGTTCATAAAATTTAGATTTAGTATGTGTACGAGAATCTAAGGACTTTTTTGGTATCATCCACCTCCACTACCGATGTGGTATATCGTTTTATGAGTTTTTGGGAGAGACGATTTCAAATATTGTATGATTAAAGTTCTATAAACAATTATTTCCACTTAGTTGAGTGCTAATATTGTATCATTTTTTTGTTGTTGTAAAAGGCTTGGATAGGAAATCTGGATGTGCAAGTAGTGATTCCTTACGCGGTGGTTTTTAATATTGAGTGCGTGGAAATTCAGAAAAACATACTTTTCATAAAAAAAATGTATAACTTGTAAAAATGTGATAACTTATAAAAATATAATGACCTTCTTAGAAGCTACAAGAAAGGTTTTGTACATTTTTTATGCGGACGTAATTTAAACAACTAGATTAACGTGAAAACGTCCTTTTTTACAAAAATTAGCCATATTCTGACCAATTTTGGTCCTAGATAAGATAAGATAAGCACAATAACTAATTGTAAGGAATTGAATCAGCTTTAAACTGTGTATTTAATATTTTTTGTATGATCCCACGTTTTTTGTGTAAATCACGAAAAACATGAGTGCAAATCAAATGATTGAAGCAGTTTTTGAAAAAAAAATCTAACAGTTAATTTTTATCCAAATAAGATAATCTCAAAAGCAAGGTTAAAAGCTTCGGTCTTTTGACATTTTTCGCTAAAAATAATAGTTTTCAAGTTATTCGCACAAAATCCTTTTTTATCTCTATCACTCCTAATTTGGGGGTGTTGTCTCAAATATTTTTTCTTGAGCTTTTTGAATGTAAAACACTCAAATTCGTGGTTCATGTCAGTAATAAAACGTTACAACCGAGCTATTCCCATTCTTCACAGAAGACTAACTTTACTGAGGTAATAACTTATATCGTATATAAAGGAAAGGGTATCATTGTTTTTAGGTATTTTTCGATGAGCTAAGAACTTGAAATTTTACATGTGGGTAGAGAGTACCTTTCCAACCCCCAGAAAATTTCAAAATTTACAAATTATAATAATATGGCGGCCAATCTGTATATATAGAAGGCAATACACACATTAAAATGAAGACGCCGCCAAAATGTCAAGAGATATGTTGATATTTAGAATTGTAGAGAAGAAAGTTATAGAGAATTAAATTTTCTACAAAAAAGTCACTGAGAGCATATCATCTTTTATAGTATGTGCACAGGAAGCGTAAAAGGTGTGGCATCGTGCCGATTCGTCGTACTTTAACGCATATATTGCCAAAAACAATAGAAAATACATATGTGGAGTGGCGGCTCGTCAGGGGAGGCAGGGGAGGTTGAGCCTCCCTTTGGAAGAAGCGGCATATCTTCCAATCTTCCAAATTAATATCTTTTACTTGTAGAAATTTCTCTAATTGTCTTTCAAAATATCAAGCCTCCTCTGCAGACAATATAACGAGCCGCCACTGATTATGTGGTCACTCGCTTTATTACGTGCAATTTAATTCTCTGCAACTTTATTTCTATAGTGTGTAAACACAGATTAGGCGCCATTTTAAATTTTGCAAGTTTTGGAATATTCTGTGGTCTGTGGGTGTGGAAGGGACTCACTATCTTAATGCCAAATTTCAGGATTTTAGCTCATCGGAAAGTACTCAAACAATTCACTGTACAGATATATCTATAGAAAGAAACAAACAGTAATATAAAGGCTATATCTGTTTGTTTGGGCGTTTCCAGACAGACTAAGAACTTAAAATTCTGCAAGTGGAGGGACTAACCTCAAACTCTCAAGAAAAACAATAAAATTTGTAAATTCAAAGTGGCCATATGATGTTAAGCCTGTGAGATAGTAAATAATATAACAACAATTGTAGATAATACCGGCGACTGCAAATATGAAATTCGGCGAAGAATACAGATGGCAAGTTCGGCAACGTGCCAGTTGAGCAAAATTTGACGTGATAGAAATATCACGAATCGCACAAAGATCAGATTTGCTGACGCCCTAGTTTTCTCCACCTGTCGTTACGCCTCTGAGACTGTCAGGGAAGCAAACAGGCGGCATACTGATGCTTTCGAGATGTGGGTCTGCACGGAGAGAAATCTAAACTATATTTAAGACCACCATTATTAAATTATTATTATTAAGTTATCGTATTATGTTGTATTTTGTATTGTATATCCTTAAGAATATATTTTTTTCCGTCAAAGATGATAATGTCTTGAAAAATGTTCAATGATAACTTATCCTTATCTAAGATTTCATTTATTCAGTTGAAAAGTACAGATTATTGCGATCTATTTATTACATTTACCACTTGACATAAGAAGCATTTCATTTCGTTCAACAACTATATTATTTAAGTAAAACTGATGAATTACTTCAATCTTGATGTTAACTGAAATTCATGTCAAATGATTAGATTTCAATTCTCAAAATGCTTTTTATTTTTAAAATAAAGAAAAATATTTTTTGTCAGCTTAGAAAAAAAAATGTAAACTTAATTCCATGGTTTTCATGTTTTATCTTTTAATCTTTTTGTCACAAACGGAAACATTTAAAAACAAAATTGTTTTGAGGGCCATAGAAGTCTATAACAATTCTATTAAACTGCTAAATATTTTTTCTTAATTATAAATATAAAAAGCAGCATCACATGCTGAAAACTGTCAGTTTTAAGTAGGTAGCGTGCGAATTTTTAAGTAAAATTTAAATCCACATTTTTTTGAGAAAGAGAATAGATATCAATATGCGGTTTTTAGGATTTAAGAGATAATTTATTTGTGAAACAGCGAGCTTTGCTCGATTCTTTTATTTTGAAGCACGTTACTATCTACAGGCTGTGAAAGAAAAGTGCGTTTTCTTTACCAAACTTTATAACTTCTGAGATTCCACCAAATTTTTTTTATATTTTCTTGCTGGGCATTGTTTAATCACTGGTTTATGGGGAAAAAACGATTTCTCAAATTTTTCATATCTCCCTTATTTTGTAAGATACCGATTTTTTTCTAAAAACCCGTCGTTTTTCCATTTTATTGCCATATGGCCTTATTGTGTTTTGTAAAAGCCGATCGTTGTAGTTGCTTGCAATACCTTATGGTAGCTCTATTAAAATGGTAATAATAAGTACATTTTTTGCTTGGTATTCAGCGGAGTACTCAAAATTGGTATATGTTTAATCAAAATATAAAAAACGAAACGCCAATTATCTCCCGAACAGTTAAAGATATCAAATTGAAATTTGGCACACATGTAAAGGGACTAAATGGCTTTACCTATGGATACAAAAAATATTTTTTTCAAGTTTCGTTAATGTATTTTTCTCACAAAAAATGTAAAAAAATACGAAAAGTTGTATGTGTGTCTTCTTAATGGAACAAAATGGAATCTAAATAAACAATAAGAAAAAATATGTATTTATCTATTTCTCTATTGTCTATTATATAAAATGTCAACTTATGAAAAAGGCAAGAACCAAACTTTTTATTATTAATGGAGCACTGAAAATAAGCATGTGCAGCAAATGCAAATTTGTGATAACATGGACAAATATATTTATTCATCAAGAAACGAAAGTACAAAAAATGTACTTATTGTTATTATCATTTTATGACAAAAAAATGCACACCAAAGAAATATAATAAAATTTTTGTGAAAACTCGGAAGTTAAAAAGTTTAGTAAAAAAACACACTTATCTTTCGCACCCTGTAGTTAGTAACGTGCTTCAAAATAAAAGAATAAAACTCGCAAATAAATTATCTCAAAAATCCTGAAAACTGCATATTGATATATATTCTCTTTTTCAAAAAATGTGGATTTAAATTCAACCTAAAAAAAATTCGCTTGGTCCGTTTCAATTGGCCAGCAGTTTATTTAAAATTTTCTTTAAATATCACTTTTGATATCAAGAAGAAACAAAATACAAATGATACAACAAAGTGTTTTCATTAACTAAGCAACAGTATTTTTTTATTATGGATGAAATTCTTAAAAACTTTCGGTAAAGTAGTAGAAACTAAATATTTTAGATATTAGATAATTTATTTAATAAAAATAAATAACAACAAAATTCAAGAACGTTTTATACTGAGAAATTCTGGAAACAATAGAAATTTTAGAGGACGATGGCGAATAAAAAGGTTTTGCGATTGGAGCTGACATAAGAAAAATACAGATCTTTATTAGCTTTTGCAAGGAAACATGTTCAAAAAATTAAATATTACTTGGGAAATCTACACAATCTCAAATAGATGAACACTTATAGGTACTTCGAATGTAGCATTCTACCTTCAATATAGTGATATTGCTTATACATTTCTTGTAAAGTAACGTAATTAAAATACTTCGCGGTAAAACCAGGAATACTAAACTTACCTTAAAATACTGAAATCAGATTCCAACGCAAATTTTTTTTATAGCTCATCCATTGGCTATCGACACATTAACATCTAGTTCATAACAGAGATGGGTAAAGTAAACTTTCCAATAAACGTTTCCATGAAATTTTCGGGAGTTTTCGGAACGAAGTTTTGATAAAAATCAGAGATGGGTAAAGGAAACTTCCATATGAAAGTTTCCGGAACGAAATTTTGATAAAAATGAAAGTTATCAATAAAATATTTGAATATTCCGAAAATTCCCAAAGGAAGCTTTCCCGGAAGCATATACGTAATCTGCAGACGCATAAGGCATAGCTGACCGCTTCGGGTTTTTAAGAATAATAGGACCAATGAAAACGAGAGTAAAGTGCAGACGTAGGTAGTTATCCTAGGACGTCTGCAGTTTACTACATTTGCAGGCGATGGGCTGTGTGTTTATTTTATTTTGCAACAGTTAGATTTTTTACTTTTAGAGATAAAAATATGAATTAAAATACTATTCTTATAAAATTTCATGTATTTGTTATATTGACATAATTGGAAAAAAATAAGCTATAAAACTATCAGTTAATTGCAGACGCTTGAGGCTTTTCTGTGCACATTCTGCGCACTGGCTACTGTCGAATGGACTATAGAGTAGCTTATGTGTTCTCGATGCTTTGCTTTTACAAACGCTTTAGTTATGGTGCGGGAGCTAAGTGGCTTTTTGGGACACTCATCGTTACAAGCATTTTCTGTGCTGATTAATTCTATCGAACTTAAATAACGACAAAATAGACTTCTGGCATATGTCAGTCCGTCGAGTTGGCCATGGTTCAAGATATAAAAATCAGTGAAATTATATCATCGTTACAAAGCCAATTTTTTTGTGTGTACACATTTTATGTTTAGAATGAATAAAATAAGATCGCCAGTGTGGGCCATCAGTGGCGCAACCAGAAAGGTCAAAGAGGTAAAAAAACGGAGTTATATAGCAGGGGCGGCTGGTGAAATTTCAATAATTTTTTTCTCGTCTCTGGCGCATGGGACCCATACGAAATATGGGAACTAACATCTAGAAAAGCACTCCTCTAACGACCCGTAAAAAATTTTGAAAAAGCAATTTGCGAAAATTTTTTTCAAAATTCGATTGACCCCACTAGGTCTAGGGACTCCTGTTGAAAATTTTTTTTTTTGGTCACATACATTTTACTTTTCATAAAAGTACAACAATAGGTTTTGGAGTTTATGAAAATATTTTCATTATTAACTGAAATACAATGAACTGAAATTTTGTAATTTACAATTTAACAAATTATTGCTGTCCTCTGAACAATCACCTACATACGATGAGGTTGAGAGATGATCCAACTTGCCGGATGTGTGGAGTGGAGGATGAAACCATCACTCATATCCTATGCAGTTGCGCCCCATTAGGTGCGTCAAGGCATAGGCTCCTCGAGAGGCAATTATTGCATCCAGAGGAACTACGGGATATCCCTTGGAACAGGCTGCTTTCCTTTGTGGAAAGCACTGGTCTTTTCTAAGGGATCCTACACGTCGCGAACGTATAATTGGGCCGACAGGCCTGAGTACTGCAGATTTCGACATCTGCTCGCGTTCTCTAATCTAATCTTATGATAAAAACTGTTTATGGTTGTATTCCTTAGAGCAATGGGGAGTATTTGAAACTATTTTAAGGATTATACCATTTATGATTTTTTAAATATTTATAATAAACCGAAAATAAACGCATGTTTCCCTCTCACTCTGCACGTATATGTTTTGTGATTGTGACAGAGAACAGTTGAACTAGTGCCAATACCCAACTAGAACTGATTAAGTATAGAGGTATTAAAATAGTGTTGTAGAAATAAGTTCATGAAAGTCATGAAACCTAAAATTTTGACACCTCAAATAGTCAAATAGTATTTAATATAATAATAATAATGATAATATTAAGTCTTTATTGATTTCTACAAAAATTGAAAATACAATATGGCGAAGTGTAGCCATTAAAGGCTATTTTTATTACACTTACCTATGCTTCAAAATATTTCAGTGTTATCAAAGTATTTCAATATTCAGAAAGTATTTAAATACTAAGTTTAAACTATTTAATTACTTTTGTTATTTATTATTTAAATACTTTTATCTTTTGAAAATACTTAATATTTAAATACTTTCAATTTTCTGAAAGTATTTAATATTTAATATTTAAATACTTTTTCAAAGTATTTGCCCAGCTCTGTTAGACTTAAATTATTAATGTCGAATGTTCTTGTATTCACAGTTTATGGTTTAGAATGTAAGAAAAACGTAATCTGCCAGTCTTCTAGTGACACTATTTTTTTTTACTCCTGTCGAGTATTGTCCCGCTACTCGCATAGCAGACTCGCCATTCACCAATTAACAGGACATGTACAGTACAAAAACAAATTTACAAAGTTAATAAAATGAGTCTACCAAAACTGTCGCCAGTTCCCGGATCGTAAATTCTAATGAAATTCAAATCTTTTTCGTTTCCTTATTTAAAATTCGTATGTTCTTGAATAAATAATAGTTTATTGTGCCAAGTAATATTTTTCTAGGGACTGGTAAAAAATTTCAAGTATTGCTTTAATACAAAATAGTTTTCTTTTTGTGTGGAGACGTTTACTATGAATTTCTTGGACAGCCCATTGCACTAATATTCTCTCCGATTGATGTGGTCAAAAAAATGAGAGAATTCGGGATAATACGATGCTGGAAAGTCACTTTTCGGGACGTATTTCTTGCGAGCCAGGAAGGTAGCAACAGTTTTCGTGACATCATTTCGATAAAGCTAGATTTTTTTCCCAAGAAAGTTTAGATAGTATCTATGATGAAGGTGCAATTCTACCAATCTATAAGTCTTGCAAAAATGAGTAAAAACTAAACAACATTTTGCAAAATCGATCTCATGTACGATGTTCACTTAATATCATGTACTACTTTGACGCTCCGTTAATCTCGGCCCTTCGAAATAAAGGTTTCTGAGAAAAATTGTTTTTTTAAGATTTACATACACTCTATAGAAAAACGTGTATTTTCCTACATTTCCTCGAATATCTCGACAATTATCGTTTTTTTTTTTTCGGAAAATTTGTAGACAGCAGAGGTGGGTAATTCCTGGTGAAAAAGTAATTAGCAATTACAATTCCCTTTTTTTTAGTGTAATTGTAATTGTATTTAAGTACTTTTTTTATTGAAGTAATTTGGAATTGTAATTGCAGGGAAATTGTTATAGGAATTGTAATTTGTAATTATATTATTTGAACTATCTAATTACAAATTACTTCTATAAGTACAATTACTTTTTCCAATTACAATTACTTTAAGAACATGCGTATGTGGTTTAACAAACAAGAACAGACTTGCAGACTTGCGTAAATTTCCATCTCTGGAAATCGCATCATCCTATTTGTTTCTATTTCATTTGAAGAAAAAACATTTTCATAATAATAGTCAGGGAGATAGCGACAGATTTTTCGCGTTAATATCTAGAAAGCTAGATTTTTTCCCAAGAAAGTTTAGATAGTATCTATGATGAAGGTGCAATTCTACCAATCTATAAGTCTTGCAAAAACGAGTAAAAAATTAAACAACATTTTGCAAAAAGACTGTATTTTTTGGATGTCTTATTAAATAAACTATTCCAGAAAAAAATTTCAGCTTTGTAGATATAAGTAAAAAATGTTTGTTTTTTTCCACACTTTGCGTTGGTAGTAGACCTGACATAGCAACGCTTCCGACGCGGTAGAATATTATTTTCCGGTATGTTTTATGTAATCTGTGAGTATGTAAAATTTCAATCTTGCAGATATAATACATTTATGCAACTTTTTGTAACATATTTAATTTTTTACTCATTTTTACAACACTAAAAGTTTCCTTAGACTTGCACTTTCATCATTGATACTTATTATGTTAGAGAAAAAATTTAAAAAGTGTCAGAAAGCTCAATCAATTCTTTTTACATAAGCTGTCTACCAGAGCTGGGTAAATACTTGTAATTTAAAAATAATTACAATTATAAATTACTTTTTTAAAAAAGGAACTAATTACAATTACAAAGTACATGTCTTTAAAAAAGGAATTATATTCATATAATTACAGTTACATGAAAAATGGATTTAGCAATTACTTTTCTAATGACTTTTCTAATTACTTTTATGATAAAGTAAATTATAGTGACCAAACAGACAAAAAGGTAAGTTAAAAATTTTAATTAAAAATGTGTAATATTGCGTTTGAATATTTATTAGAATCGTTATTAAAATGTTTTTTCTTCAAATGAAATAGAAACAAATAGGATGATACGATTTCCAGGAAATTTACGCAAGTCTGCAAGTCTGTTCTTGTTTGTTAAACCATATACGCATGTTCTTAAAGTAATTGTAATTGGAAAAAATAATTGTAATTGGGAAAAGTAATTGTACTTATAGAAGTAATTTGTAATTAGATAGTTCAAATAATATAATTACAAATTACAATTCCTATAACAGTTTTCCTGCAATTACAATTCCAAATTACTTCAATAAAAAAAGTACTTAAATACACAAAAAAAAAGGGAATCGTAATTGCTAATTACTTTTTCATCAGGAATTACCCACCTCTGCTGTCTACAAATTTTCCGAAAAAACGATAATTGTCGAGATATTCGAGGAAATGTAGGAAATTACACGTTTTCTATAGAGTGTATGTAAATCTTAAAAAAACAATTTTTCTCAGAAACCTTTGTTTCGAAGGGCCGAGATTAACGGAGCGTCAAAGTAGTACATGATATTAAGTGACCATCGTACATGAGATCGATTTCACTTAATTACCGATTAATTACGGTGACAAAATGGAGAAATTTTACCGAAAAGAAGCAAATTTAATTCTATTTAAATTAGCTAGAGTAGTCTTTTGGCGTAGGAGCCAAGATTAAAAAATTTCCAACTGTAGAAGCACAAAATTTGCAATTTTTTGCCGTACATGGCCGACATTTCAGTAGTAACTCCAAAACGAAAAACAAAATTCTGATGATGGCAAGAGATTCGTAGTTGAAAATACTCGTTTGACCTTATTTTTTATTTCGAGCTAACTCCCACCGTTTCGGAGATATCTGCGAAGAATAGCAAAAAACAGCTTGCATTGAGGAGCCGAAAAAATTGCAAAAGCATGCAATCTTGATACTTTATTTTTCAAAAAACACCATTGGGACGGCCGTAAGAGGAAGTCTTCCAGATAAACCTGAGCGTAAATGGCATGGTGAAATTCCAAAATTCGGCTCGGTACGAACGAATCAAAAGTGGCATTTTGTGACATTTCAGAAAATCGATATCTCTTTTTGCAAAATGTTGTTTAATTTTTACTCATTTTTGCAAGACTTATAGATTGGAAGAATTGCACCTTCATCATAGATATTATCTAAACTTTCTTGGGAAAAAATCTAGCTTTATAGAAATGATGTCACGAAAACTGTTGCTACCTTCCTGGCTCGCAAGAAATACGTCCTGAAAAGTGACTTTCCAGCATCGTATTATCCCGAATTCTCTCATTTTTTTGGCCACATCAATCGGAGAGAATACAATATAAAACGGTTAATAGTTTACGAAAATCAGATGGCAAGAGGCGACAACGATGCCTCCAAAACGTTGGGCTGATGTCACCAAAAGGAACCGATTGAAAAGAGCTTTGGTGAGGCAACCACGATAGATGGCATGATGACGTATGACGTGCTATACAGCAAGCGGAGACCAATTAGAACTAAAATAATTCATGGATTACAAAACATCTGGCGAGACTTGAATACCAAAAGCATAGAGTACACCTTGGCCTATGATGCTTGTAGTACGGAATGTGTAATAGAATTTAAAATGATCACATTGGAAGTTGGTGTAATATTGAAGTGGCTAACGTGAGATATATCAGCTCAACCATACGCCATGCTCACTATTTATGTTTGTGTTGATGTATCAAATAATTGTAATAGCAATAAAAATAAACTAAAATCTTAATCAAGCATCACTATAGCAAGTCACGTATTGTTTAATATATTTTGACTGTCTATATCAGTCAATTTTATTATTGCTTTAATTTTCTTATATCATAAATATAAAGTTGACACTGTGTGGCCACGGCATGGTATAGAAAGATATATAGTAAACGTGTACGTGCACGCATGCTGGTATTTTTTATGATTTACTAGTTCCTGCTTCTATATTTTGATCCTCTTTTCCAGCTACGTTTTAAGTATATATGCTTTGTCGCTGCAGTACTCGTTTCCGCACGTCGCGCGTCGGCGTCGTTGTATAAACCGCGACTTTATAAGAGTTGGATGCGGTAGGTGCCTTCTGCGTGCTCCGACTTTGAATGCCGCTTTATGACGGTAATTTAATCACGATTATCATTTCTATAATTGATGGAGAAATGGAATATTTAAATGTGATTTTATGAAAGAATATTAAATCATAAAAGATAGGAAATGAGGTGGTAATGAGAATAATAAATGGGTTATATGACGCCATTTACGATTTTTCAAATGTTCTTAATATTTTCCCATTATTCTCATGTATGATGAGCAGCATTTGATGGAAAAGCATTCCTCTATAATAAAACTATCCATTTTAGAAATCATATAGTAAGTACAATGAAAACAGCATATAGAATGGAAAGCATAAGGGATTAATGATAATCTGTCAATATGTCGTGATTAATAATAATAATAATAATAATAATTAAAAAATGAATTTATTAAAATTATAACTACTCGTAATATCGTGATCGTGAATATACTAGAAATATCCAGTATAGCATCTAGATTGACGTTGATTAGTTTTTAACAAAATCCAATAATATATGGGCTAGCATTGCATTCGTGTCTTAACTTCGATATTTGCTTTAAATTTTAAAATTGGCTATGGCCAAGTCTGTTATAGGAAAGAGATTGTTTATGGCGTTTTTTTTTTCATTCCTTTTTCTTTCAATTGAGAAGGTCTGTAAAAGGTATTGTAACGGTCATTTTTATTTCCAGGCATAAAAGCCCTTAAATTACATTATTTCGTATTTTTCGTGCATAAATTACCTATTTTGTTACCCTTTAAAAAATAAATTACCGCCGCTACTGTCGGATATTTGTTAATCTTATTTTAACCGCCATGGAGGATGATGTCATACAATAGCGCGACGTCTACTTCCACTAGAGGTAACATTTTGAAAACTAGACACATGATTGGTCCTTTCAAATGTTATGCTATGTCATAATGTTGCTCCCCACCCACCCATTATAAATATCGCGAAAAGCGTCAACCATGACACTTTCCACGGCCGCTTTAAGCGAGCCCACAGTCAATCTTTTAACCAAATTTGAGTGAAGATATTAAAAGTTCCAGAATTTAAATGGTTTAGTTAAACCATAAAAATTATAAATTAATTATTTATTTAGTCTCTTTCCTTCGTTTAAGCTGGTTAAGGAATTTGACAGCCAGATTATGTGTGCTTTTGTGAGCTGTACATTCGAAATAAGTATTGATATGTGTAATATCCACCTAAAAGTGGCTAAATAATAGTGCGTTCAATCTACGTTTTCAACTTTAAATAGGATTGCAGTTTTATTGGTAATGTCCAAAGTGAACTTATGTAAGTACCGATCTGAACTTTATATTTTCCTGTTTATGCACGAGTCATCAATTTGTGGAAGATTTGAGCCAGTAGTTCATCAAGTTGATCACAGTGTAGTGCGTGTTCGTTACCTTTACGTTTTCGTGAACACTTCAAGCAAGCTTAATTTGTACTTGCTAATTTTTTATCTCGACTAAACACTCAAATTTACTTTTGGAGTGCTATATGTTTAATATTAAAATTTATCTTTACGTATTTCGTTCGAGGAATTATGTAAATTTTTGTGGGTGTATAAATACTCCCATTTGTACCTTTTAGTTAAGTCTTCTAGCTTGTTTTTGCCTTTAAACTTAAATAAATATTTAATTGCTCATTCTTGGATAATTTGCTCGGAAAATAATTCTGATAAGTGAATGAACAATCATTTATTTATTATTAATAGTTTTTTTTCTTGCGGAATTGGCCAATCTCCCTTTATTACGCTTTATCTATTTATCTTTTGTATTTTATACCATTATGTCTGTCTCTCCGTATATCTGTGAATTTGTTTGATTATTTGTTTGTACTTCTTTATTCGTTAGCACAAATTTATTCGCCCATACCCTGTAGTGTTATTCTCATTTGCTCTACCACTTTGTTAATAAATTAGTTTATTGTTAATTTCGTATTTTTATTTATTTAGAATTCATTTTAAATAACCCCAAGAGAGACAGGGCGTTATAGTATATCTGGATCAAAATAATATGCTTTTTTTATGAAGGTTATTTCTGTGTTCAAGGTCATCGCGAAATAGCCAATCAACTTGTCAACAATCGGTTCATAGGAAAGAACTTAATTTTAGAGTTGTTTAACGGTGATACTTGGTTACCATCTAGTGGAAACTTCTTTCATTCCCCCCTCTTGGCCTTTACGAAGACCTCGCACCTCATGCGCTGAATATTTCTAGTCAGGTGTAAATATCTGCATTTTTTGTTTATAATTATTAATAAAGTTTATTAAGAAAAAAGACAGAGGAATGGGTTTCGAACCACCATAAGAACAGCAGTGAAGTATTTCAGTGGAGAGCGCCTTCGCTAGACCACCGAGCAGTATCGTTCAAAGAGTATAATCACACCATAGCTTTTTTTTACAGGTCTGTAGTTTTACGGCTACAGCCTTTTACAAATACAGCAGATGCAGATCTCTACTTTTGTGGGGGTCATCAGAGTCAACACGCCTGGTGAGATCCATAGGCAGATCCAGGAGCTCCCTAAGGGGGGGGGGGGGGTACTTGCACAAATTGATAAATATTGAAAAGTACCTGATAAAAAAACCCAAGTAGCAAAATAAATAATTTATTTTATAGTAGTTTATACGACCTTTATAAAATTACTTTGCTACCTGGGAACGGTGTAAAAAAACATATGCTGGGTGACTACGACAAAGCGGCGCCGCCAGACCGGACGTTTCAGATTTTCGCACAGCACAAGGAAGGCCCAAGGGGGTGCAATTGCACCCATTGCCCCCCCCCCTTGGATCCGCGCCTGGTGATCCAATTAACCTAAAAAAAAATTCCAGTTCAAGTAACCCAATGCCTGCTACGCAGACATTTTGTTTTATTAACACGGTTCAACATATACTTACAGTCAGTTTGGATTGTAGTTTTTGAATTTGAGTTCATACAATGTTATTTTAAACGTTTTTTGATGGTGGTACTATTTTTAACCTCCCCACAATAAAATTGTGGGAGGTTACTACAATTAGTCCAAAATCGAAAATTGAGATAACATCAAATCTTTACGTTTTGAGGTCCCAGGAACCCAAAAAAGTTGTTTTTGAAAAATGTCTGTGTGTGTGTATGTGTGTGTGTGTGTGTGTGTGTGTGTGTGTGTGTGTGTATGTCTGTTAGCACGATAGCGGCGAAGCCACTAAACGGATATGGATGAAACTTTGCATGAGGGTTTCTTTAGTGCTCCAGAAGATCTGAAAAGGTTTTGGTTGAGATCGGATTACGTTTGTTGCTGTTTTGGCACAACAAGTTGTTTATTTTATGATTACTTACAATTTGTAATCGAACCATTGAAAAGCAGTAAAAATTCCGATTTCAACGATATATAACACTTGCACTCTTTAGCTTTGGTTTCCGTGAAAAAAATTAAAAACCAAATAACACGCTTCTTGTGTAAAATATATTTTATAGTGGAACCACAGAATACAGTAACTGCACAGAGGCGAAGTCTTTGGCGGTTCCTTTCAGTTTTGATGGCTCGTTTTCTGTGACCTTGCGTACCAGTTGCGTCTACACCACGGTGTATTAAATAGGTGGTCCGGCACTTTCCTATTATAATAATGGCTTCGTAAGTGCATGGTTTCTATTTACTTTAATAGATGGCGCGAGCAATACGGTCCTACAATTACCTGAGCATGTGCATCGCATAACTAACATAACCTCAAATTTTAAGGTGTTTTCGTTTATTCTCATATTTAATGTTTGTAACCGAAATTTGAAACGTAGGTATAAATATTGTAGATGGACGGATTACGAGTGAATTAATAATACACCTACGTCACATTACGTCACAAATAAGAAAAATTCTTAGAAACTGGTGCAGATATCGACTTAACTATTGGAAACATCCAATTAAAGTTTGAAACGTAGATGGAAATATTGTAGATGGATGGAATACGAGTGAATTAAAAATACACCTACGTTCTGATGACGTCGTAAAAGCATAAAATTCTTATAACAGGCGAACTGATGATGATATCAAGAAAATATTTCTACAAGACGAGTCACGAAATTTTTTTTTTTTAATTTCCAAGAAATATCAAATTTTCGGAGAAATGTCACTTTTCAGAAAAATGTCAGATTTTTAAAAAATGTCAAATTTTCAGGAAAACGTCAAATTTTCGGAGAAATGTCACTTTTCAGAAAAATGTCAAATTTTCGAAAAAATGTTGAATTTTCAGGGAAATGTCACTTTTCAGAAAAATGTCAAATTTTCAAAAAACGTCAAATTTTCGAAGAAATGTCACATTTCGGAAAAATACCAAATGTTTGAAAATTGTCAAATTTTCGGAGTAGTCATTTCAGAAAAACGTCAAATTTTCGAAAAAATGTCAAATTTTCGGAGAAATGTCACCTTTCAGAAAAATACCAAATGTTTGAAAATTGTCAAATTTTCGGAGTAATGTCATTTCAGGAAAATGTCAAATTTTCGAAAAAATGTCAAATTTTCAGAGAAATGTCGCTTTTCAGAAAAATATCAAAAATTCAGGAAAATGTCAAATTTTCGAAAAAAACGTCAAATTTTCGAAGAAATGTCACCTTTCAGAAAAACGTCAAATGTTTGAAAATTGTCAAATTTTCGGAGTAATGTCACTTCAGAAAAATGTCAAATTTTCAGAAAAATGTCAAATTTTATTAAATGGACTCAAAGGAAAATTCCCAAAAAATAATACGGGTCCATTTGTGGTATAAGTTCTCTGCTAGTGTGTTAAAGCGTGCAGACTGTATGCTGAGTATTTTTGACGTGTCAGGTGTATCGAGAGATTACAAGTTTTTTCGATATTTATAAAGCCCACGGATGGTGTGAGAGTCCATCCTGAACCGCTTACAAGCTCTACAAGTGTAAGCAATCCCACCGGAACGCTTTCGGTGAGTTTTTTCCAATAAAACTTTAAAAGTGACAGTGACATATTTTAAAAACTATTTCCGCTGCTTCCGGCATACCGCCGGAAATTCTTCCGGCAACATAACCTAAAAATAGTACTACATAACCTAAAAACAATTTAAGACATTGGTACCAACCTAAACATTTTTCAAAAACCAAATTCCCCAGAGAAACATTGGAACCAAAAATTTGACAGCTATCACTTCCCCGACCGATTTAGTGAAAAATTGGTCGAGGCCAAAAGATAAAACAAAATATACCAACTCAAACTTAAACGATCCACCATGAACACTACCCTGGCTACATCTGGCAGGGAAGCTGTCCACCAAGAGTTATATGGTTTTTTCCAAAGATGGCCATCCCTGCCATCCATCCCATTACCAACGAACAGGTTTTTTCGTTTAGTTGTTTCCCGTATCAATAATCAAAATTATTAAGTGCTCTTGCCTACGAACGTTTTTATAGAATTGTGTTTATTTTCATATTAATTTTAGGGCCATGTGGACACATTATAATTTTAACCTAGTCTTTAAGCCTGCCTACAGAAGACAGGTGCTACTTTTCTATTTTTCTCCAAGCCAAACCGGACCTACCCCGTCCAGCTTCACACTCGCCACGGCGGTGTTCACCGTGGTTGTCTGGCTGGCCCCGGGCTAGGATCCGATGAAGCATATATTTGTATTAAAAACATTGAATAAAATATTAATGTTGTGCAGACTATAAATTTAACACTCAAGTTCTTAGGTCCAAATCCCACCGAACGCAAGACTTTTTTTCCCGTTGTAATACGAAAAAAATATTTCAACTTAATAAATATAATTAAATGAGATCGTTCATATTGTTTAGTGCTCTTTTCGTCTTCAAAGAATCACCGGGTGGGGAGGCTCCAGCCGCTTCCAGTAGCTGCCGATTTTGATAGTGACTTTCACTGCAAGATTTTATTGATGTAGGTTAATATTGTCGAGGCCTAGTGAACGGTATGATTTAATGTTACTCTTTACCCATAATACTAACATGAAGACAAATTTACCAATTTAAAAGCAAGTTTCACTTTGATGAACTATCTTAATTTGTAACATAGTAATAATCTATAATCTCGGTTGGAGATGCATCTATAGCTCCATTGTTTACGATTGTGTTTTTTTATAACTAGATAATTGTATAATTTCGAAAGAGATATACATGTGGGTGGTGGGGGGAGTTTTGCCAGGAACAAATTTATAGAGAGCTGTAATACTAGCTGCCCCTTTTAATGTACTAAAAGTCCGCTAAAGTCACTTTGACTAAAAGGCCTCAAAACTGCAATCTTGGAAATAGGCTCTATTTCACACAGCGGGCTATAACTCCAAAACTACTATAAATATTGAAAAATAGAGTGCACAAAATACAAACAATGAAGTATTAATGAATTATCTAGAATTCGTTTTAGAGATAGATACTGAAAATCATTGAGAAATTACCGAAATATTTCAAATAGTCAAACACTGCAGCGGATTAAAAACTATGACTAATATACAAAGACATGAAAGAAGAAAAAATAATTTAGTAGTCTGAAAATATGTATAATATAAGATATTTTTCGACGTTCTAAAGTCATCGTAATTAAGATTAAGATCCTAGTAGGCTATCCCATTAAGTGCAACCAGAATTTAAAAGCTCGAGAAAAGATAAGCACTGATATTGTGACTAACTGTAAAAACTTAAAACTCCATTTAAAGCAAGTTAAAAGGTAATATTTTATTAGTGCAATCATTATCTAATAATAATCTAGAAAGTAACATGAACATAAATTAAACAAAAATGGTCAAATATGTGTTAAGAGGAATAGAACTACATAAGTTAAATTTCACTTTGTAAGAAAAACATATAATTTAAAAGACAAAGTTACAGGTTATTAGTTTGGATGTCATCAAGGGAGACAACACATTATTTGCTTGAGTACACCCCATTCCAAGGGATTTTTTCATTTCTCATCAATTCGTTTATCTGTTGATATACCTTTAAATAATGATAGGTAGATAGATATGTAAATATTTTATTGGTGTTTGTACACTTATGAAGCATTTACATAAATAAATTTCACAAAAAAATGGCAACTAACAAAACATACAAATGTCTAAAGCCTTATTTATGCTTGGAATTACAATATTCAATATGCGAATAAAAATAATTATTTATTAAAAAATCTTTGGCTTTGTTTTTAAAGGGTTTTGGTGGTAATATGTCTTATAATAACTTAGAAGCCAAATATAGAATTTAACTGTAATATAATTCTGTTTTTTGTTTTTGGTTAGTCTACATAATCTTGATAGTAATTTGGTATTATTTCTTGTTTCATAATGGTGTCGCAGTGCTTGTTGAATTATATTTTTGACACACTGGAGACATTTTAAGATGAATAAATAAGAAGTTAATATTGTACGTAACTTAATAGTTTACATTATCTATAATTTGTTCTGCTCTCCTTTGTAAACTAAATATTCTGGACCAACATGCTGAATATTCACAGACTAACAACCCATAACTGAATGACAGACAGCATAATTTCCGGTTTTTAATACTGATGAAGAAACTGATTCGCCGAGTAAGCATGTTTGTCCCATTTAAGAGGAGACAACGCCAACCACAAAGTTTCATCGGTAAAGCTAAAGCTGAAGTGGAGCGAAGGGTGGGCAGTGTGGCTATTAAGCAATCCAAATCATGTGACTTTAAACATGGCGTGGAGGGCAAACATTTGTTTTCAATCGTTAAACGTTCGTTAAAGAGTTTGTTTTTCGGTTGCCTTGGTTACGTTTCCGCGTGTTAATTAAAATAAACCCCGTGTTTGCCCACCACGCCATATTGCTAAAATAATTTGACAGGTTGTTGAATTGCCTAATTAAGCAATCCAAACCACGTGACTTTTAACATGGCGTGGCGGGCAAACATCCGTTAAACGTTTATTAAAGAGTTTGTTTTTCGGTTGCCTTGGCTACGTTTCCGCGAGTTAATTAAAATAAACCTCGTGTTTGCCCGTCACGTCATATTGCCAAAATAATTTGACAGGTTGTTGGATTGCCTAATTATAAGGCATCTGCACGTGACGTCACAACTAACCTAAAAAATATGTGTTTCTTAAGATTTAAGAGTATTACGCAGCTATTATTAACATTTCTGCCTGGTTCCCGTATTTTCAACTAAAATCTAGTTCAGTGTAATGTTTATGAAGTTCTAAATACTTTGCCCTAATAAAATAGGACTCTTTTTGTAGGTTGGAATTCTAACCTGAAATTAGCAGTCTATTTTTATTAATCAACAATATTGAAAATTATTTACGTGAATTTTTAAATATTTGCTTGGAGCCAGTACGACTCCAAGCTAAAAATGCGTATGTAAACATTTAAAATGAGAATAAACTTGAAAAACTTAAAATTTAGAGTTATGTTGGTTACATGATGTAAATGCCCTATTGCAGTGCTCTAAGTGGCACCATCTATTAAATAGCACTCTACTAAAAATCTTGACTGGAAAAAAGCAGTATTTAGCCAAACGGCTGGCGTTACTAAACTTAAAAAAGATATTCTTGTAAGTAAATGAATACTACACTTCTATTGAAGAAAGTTTTTAGCTAAAATTTGTTTATTACGAAAATCTGTCTTCACATTGGCTCATTACCGCCTGCTCCTCTCTGATTTGATCGCCTTTCTCCCTCTTAAGGTTTGGATCCCAAGTTATACCCAAAAACTTGGACCTCTTCACTGTTATTTGGAAATTCAATTTTTCTCAATGAAAAAATAATTCTTTAAATTTTATTTACATTTAAGTTTAAAAAGTTACTCTAGAACCAAAATTCAGTACAGAAGTATCATCAGCAAAAAAATAGTAAATCAGTTATATCTACATTTATCCCAAGATCATCGACGTATATTAAAAAGAGTAAGGTCCCACTTTGATTGAATGGACTAGGCTGGAGAAGACAAGACGAGCCCTCACATGTCACCGATCCTTGAGGGACTACAATATTTACAGCTCTTTCTTCAGAGAATGTGTTATCTGATTTCTATTGCCTCACATGTGGGTGGTAAAAAGGGCAATGCAAAATTGGTATTTAAGGCTTGTCTAGGGGGCGAGCGTAGAGGCGACTTCAATGTGAATGTCAGTCGATATTCCGTTGAATCAACGTCGAGCGCGGTTAGTACTTGGATGGGTGACCCATCTTGGGAAATACAGCGTTCTCGTCTCACCTTCTAGCGGCTTGTATATCAGTGTATACGCGGAAGTTACGTAATTTCAGACGAGGATTACGTAGTGGATATACCATCCTTCGAAGGGGATGTAAAGCAGGCGGTCCCTTGTCTATTAAATGTTAGGCAAGTAAAAGATCCCTACTCTTCTTAAGGGAAGAGGTTCAGCAAAATTTCCAGGTTGGGGGTAGCTCGTCTCCTGGCGTCGGTTATAGGCCCTGGTAGCGGAAATAGGCCGACGTTAAATAAAGTTTTTAGCGTATTAAAATCGCCTAATAAAAAATAAAGAAAATATTCTTAATAAAAGAACAAATCATTATGTTCATGCTGAGTTTTTTTTCATTTTCGTCCAAATGGTTTTGATTCCAAAGTGTAGTTGTACTTTTATAAGCCCTATTCTTGGGGCACCCTATATATACAGTTCCCATATTCCTCGACGATTTCCATAAAATCGTGAGTATATAACTTACAAACGTCTGCATCAATTTGGTGCATTTTTTGCGGCTATGCTATACTGATTTCCCAACTGAATCATAATTGGGGCTAAAAATGTACAAATTGGACACCGCTGATCTTACGCGAGCTTCTAATCCCACTCACTTAGCAGTGTAAATCAGTAGAGTAATGGGTTGCTTTCTAAACCACAGATACGTTGTATTCGATAAGCATACGTAAAGAGGAGTCTAACGCTTTCAGATGGAAAGTGTAGGGATTTATCATTATTAGTATCTCCCTCCATTCAGTGTCCTTCATATATACCATAGTTTGTCATATATTCAACATATAAAAACACGACGTGTTTTTTCAGTAAATGTACATTAAATGTTAATGGAGAAAAAGCACGTAATAGCGGTCTAAACGTTCTCCCCAATATTGAGATAAACTAGGTCACCGTACTGCAACCAATTAACGCACAATATGCCCATTAGGTATCGTCTATATTTAAAATTTAAAAGGTGAAAATGGTTGGAAAAAATGTAATAAATATGTTACGCCCGGCAGACTTTTAAAAATGTGTTAATTGCTATTTTAAATTAACTTCTGAAAGTAGCTAAAAAAAATGAATTTACTTTTCAAAACACCTGCTTGAAATTTACAAAATTTATGGTAAATAATGTATAATTTTTAAAAAAATGTGTCTGTGACAATTTTTGTTAATTAAGCAGACCTTTTGTCATAACGTATTTTTTTCATGGAAAGTACACTTCATAACACCTCCTTGCCAGATGTTAATTAACAAAAATTATCAGACAGACAATTTTTTTCGAAAATTATATATTATTTGCCATAAATTGTGTTAATTTCAAGTAGGTGTTTTGAAAAGTAAATTAATTTTTTTTTAGCTACTTTCAGAAGTTAATTTAAAATAGCAATTAACACATATTTAAAAGTCTGCCGGGCGTAACATATTTATTACATGTTTTCCAACCATTTTCACCTTTTAAAATTTGAGGTGTTCGATGGGGTACCTTTTTGTGCGATGGGAGCTCAGACTATAAATGTAAGCTCACATGACAAGACTACATCCGACTAATGCCTGTTAAAGCACAAGCCAACAATAAAAGCAAAGTCGGTAATTCAGTGATGACAGAGCCACGTCTGCCTTTTTAACCTAACTTCTCGTTGATATTCATCCTCGAATATCATATCGTTATGTGTTGACAACCGGTGTTTTGAGTTTTGTATTTATTTATAATTTGCTTCTGTTTTAGTTCTGCAATATTTGTGCATGTTTTAGATTATGTATTTTAATGTCTTTATACTATAAACCACTCTCTCCTTATAAAGAAACACCAAAAAATCGAAGTTGACCCTCCTTTACTATTTTGAATCCAGTTGTATATCTCCGAAAGATCCCAGCCAGTTCTTGTTGACGGTAACATCTGGAGTGCCTTAGGGTACCCATATTCGTCATTGTTCAAGTTATTCATCAATAATTTTGCTAAAAATACTGTTTGTAAATTTTTACTGTTCGCGGACGAGCTGAAAATATTTAGCGATATTTGTTTTCTGGATGACTTTGCCCATATTAAAAAAAATCGAATTAGTTTATTTATGGTCTGATGACAACAACATGGTTCTTAATATTGATAATGCTACTCTATGTCATTTAATCGTATAAGTTCTCTATGGTATAGCGTGAGCTTGCGTAAACGTAACCACTGTGAAAGATTTAGACGTTATATTTAATTCGAAATTTTCTTAGAATTAGAAAAAACAATCGGGAGAGCAAATAAAATGTTAGAATTTATTAAGAGAATGGGAATCGGGATTTATTATGGAACATTGGTTTGATCGTCGCACTACAGCATATTAATAGACTTGAATCTCTTCAAAATAAGTTTGTTCGATGTATGTGCCATAAACTAAGTGTAGGTATTTTTTTAAACTGTAAGGAAGCAAAATCATACTTGGGAATTACTTCCTTACACAATATTACGATGTTTGTTTCACCTTCAAAATTATCAATAATTACATCAGTTGTCTTGATTTCTTAGAATGTAGATGCGTTTTAACGTGTGTCCCTTATTAAAAAAACAGGTATTTTAAAACGGTAGAAAAGTATCAAATTTAGCGAAAAAATGCTAGAGATCAAAAAATTTATAAACTAAGGATGATTCTAATTGCTGAGTAAATAGTTTGGGAGATATGGAAATATAAAAATAGCGTCCGAACGTTTATAAGACGAAGTATTTAGTTGAAATGGCGCTTACATCGAAAATGCCAAGAACTAAAATATAACATTAGAAAATGTTGTATTTAGCCAGTCATTAAAAAAATATAATTCTCAAATACTGGTTTTCGTTAACATATAGCATAACCCAGATTTTGATTAAAACGCCCGCTTTAGAAAAAAATTCCATCTGCCATATAACATTAGAGCTGCCATTTTGAATTTTTGAACTTTGACTTCAGATTCGTAATCAGCTCCCCAACAACATAAATATAATATGTTTCAAAATAAAACATCAATACTTTTTCAAATATTAAGTATCGGAAACATATAAAAACTGAAGATATAAAAATCATCTATAAAAAAATTACACTTATCTGATATATGCTATTACTATTATTTCTAAATTTTGCATATTTTTTACCTCTAGGTACCTACTTTATAATAAATAATGAAAGTCAAATACAGGAAATGCGACGTTATTGTTTCGGCTGCCAAATCACGTGAATTTTTGTATGATTGTTAAACTGGTGGTAACTTTAAATTGACGGGTCTAGAATCAAAACGTACAATCTCCACATTTTACGGAAATTGAAATGAAATGTGCATCCTATGTAGAATTTTAAATTGAAGACAACGATGATTTTCTACAGTTGCAAAACGGTCAATATCCCATTGTATTTTGCATTTAAATTTTAAATATAGTTTCAAAGTGTACAATCTCCACTGATAAGCGAGTTTCAAAACGTACGATCTCCAAGCAATCAATAGGATGCGACGATTTAATCACATGTTAGCCCAGACGACAGAGAACATTTTATAGTGAAACCCACAAAAATTTGCAAACTGAATAATTTTTTTTAATGAGTTCGTGAAAGTATATAGAATAATATTCTGAAAAGTTTAGATTTAGCTCGGATGCAGAACATAAAAAAAAAGTTAAAATTTTGAAATTAAGTCAGGTAGAAAAAAATAAAAAGTACAGGTGGCTAGACGCTAAAGCCACGGTATTCCTGGAAAAAAATAGTGAAGTAACTTTGTACTATGGAACCTCTAAAAATTCTTAGCTTTTCTATCGAGTAAAATAAAGCTTTTTTTCTCTTTCTGATTACACATTTTTAATATTTTTCTTAGTGAATAGGAGGATAAATTGTGAGTATGGAGGGAAAATATATAATTATGAACGCATACACAGACACCACACATAGCCGCTGAATCGCTCGCATGAATTTTTATGTGCCTTTACTATATTGTTTTTATTACAGGTACACCTATCCAAATTTCAGCTATATCCAATGGACTCATTATACATTTGTTAATGTATTGGAAAAGTCCAGAATTTATATTCAAAACAATCAAAGATATTTTCATAGTTATAAGGATAATATCGTGAAAATCGCAATTTCTTATCATGATCTGATCAATCATATTTTCGAGAAAATGCATACAAGTAAACGACTTTGCGTTTGAACATTCGAAAAGTATACATTTTTTCCGAAATAGTGATATTTTATTTTTTCTAAGGGGTAAATTTCTCGACAAATTACAGCCTCCAATATATATATTTATCAAAAAAATCATCGAGCAAGGAAATTAAAATGATTTGAGATGTACTTTTTTTTGAATCCTCGTTACTACAACTTAATAAATCATAATAATCATGAAGTGTATATACTTTTTAACAATTCCCAATGAAGAAAGAATTTTTTTGAAGGGCTTTTATTTTTTTTCTACATTTTTTATTGCGGCGATTGAGTTCGGGCGTGATAATATATATATTTTTCCCATCCATCCTTTGCTTGTATTGTTTAAAACAAAAAAGCATCAGAAATTTACAATTTCCGTCTTTTAAATGAACCAAAACTCATATAGATTAAACAAATTCTGATTTAGTGACTTGTAATGGGGTATTTTCCATTTTTTTTTTTTAATTTAGTTTCGGTGATATATATCAGATAATGTTGTTATTTTAACAATTACTGAATAATCAATTTAAACCAAAACGATAATTTCTTAAATAAAAATAAGAAATAAGAATACGCCCGTCTAGACACAGATTTCAAATGATTCTATTTGGCGAGAAATAATTTAACCAATAATAGACAACTCTTTCTCTTAGACTGTAACTATCTTACATGAATGTCAAATTGTGTATCTACTTTACATTATTTTACCTATAACACATCTATTTTGCTCAATATCTTGAAAATCAATAAATATTATGTACATGTATTTAGAAGGAATTAAAAGGTATTTATGTTTGTTATCTTAAAAATGTAAAAATGTAAACAAAATTCACGGCGAGGATTATATGGCAACATTATAGAAAAACGGCTCTCCATCTCTTCCAGCTTTGCTTGCCCGCTGTCAGTGCTGTCAGTTCTCACTTCTTGTCACAATACAAGTGAAAGAGACATATTGGTTAGATTTATTTGTTGTTTGTTTATGGGCGTTTGAATTTGTTATTTTATATCAATATACTATTAAGATAGGGTTGAATTTTGTGAAAGGGGGATTCATCAAATTTACCCAAAGTTGATTATGACATGATAGATTCTTTCTAAAACAAAATTTGGATTTTTTGTGTGCAAACGTGAAAAATCAACACGACGTTAGAACACATCTGTCATTTGACTAGCCGTTGACACTGTTGCCATATATTGCTAAATATGTTTTTAAAAATCTAATTGGCATTAAAAATTATTTAAAATATTATTATTTTTTACTTCACAAAATTAAATTTCGTGGGTAAATATATTAATTGATTTAATAAATAAGCTTTATACTCCTGTTTTCTTCAATTATCCTGTTCTCTAACTAGATAAGCAATTTCAACTTGGCAACACCACACTGTTTTGTATAAAACCATTCTATCATTAAATCCATAGTCTACCTACGTCATCGGCCAAACTACCTACGTCACCAATTTAAAACACTTATTTTAACTTTTGTTTTCTCAAAAAAATGATAATTTTCTGTATTGGAAGGCTTGTTTGTACATATTCTATGATATTATTCAATAAAAAAAAGTTGGAAAATACCCCATTCAGTGCGTCGTCGGTGTCACAGTCATGCGTATTCAAGCGCGCACACGCATGGATCTCGCTCCGAGTTAATAAGGTTACACTTGACTATTTTTTTCCGGGAAAACCGTGGCTTTAACGATAAATTTTGGTAAAACATTTTTTTGTTCATAAATACGTGATCTATCAATCTGTATTTTTTTTTCTAGCTTGATTTAATTTAAAAATTTTGAAAAAATGGATGAAAAACATTTTTTTTCACTTTTTTTATGTTCTGCATCCGAGTGAAATGTAAACTTTTCAGCATATTATTTTATACACTTTCACGAACTCATTAAAAAACAAATTATTCAGTTTGCAAATTTTTGTGGGTAAATACCTTCATCGACTGAGCTATGTTGCGTAACCGAATTTCTTGAAGGAATAACGATCATGTGTCGAAAGACCTATAAATCCTGGTCCCCATGCTTTCTGGTGGTTTCTGCCCGTTTGAGGGATGAGGAGGAGTTGGAGCTAAAAATGAATATTTTTCCCTTGCTCGGAGACCCCGAAAACGAGGGGATACGCGTTCGAACCGAATAAACTAAAAAAATGATTTTCCACCTCTCGGGAGGGTTTAATCAATCCCCCTAGGCCTGCTGTCTGGATTCCACTTTGTAACCCCCTTCCATGTTATTTCAAGTATAACCCGTCGATAAATCACTCCCCAGACCGGTTTATATATGAAAACATAAAGGGATCCATAACGGGGGTGGTTTTTGGCCGTTTAAGGGGGTTGCGGCGGTCAAAAACTTCTCCCACCACTTGCATCATGTTCAGCACCCTCGAATACGGAGGGAGGACTTAATCTCGTCTTTACACGAAATATTTACGCTATTTCTGCCTTCATTACATAGACTAAGGATGTGATTGTAAAGATTTTGTTGCAGTGTGTGAGTTAAAATAAACAATCAAGTGTTTACTTGTCTGTCTATTATTCTGCTTTTTTTTTCTTGTAGACATTGACTTTCAAAACGTACAATCTTCACTGATCAGTTTCAAAGTGAATAATCTTCAAAATTTTTTGTCAATAGCCAAGACGGTTAATAAAATCTTCTTGAGCGTTGTCGATAATATCAAGCGATATGCATATAGTATTGATTGACAAATTCTTCCTTTTAAATCTTCTACATTCACTGTGTGATTTACGTATATTGTGCTTTTAAAGTATTCCCATAGAAAGTAATTGAGAGGTGTCAGATCTGGCGCTTTGGCTAGCCTCTCAATCCCCCCCCCCCCCTCCCTTCTTGCTATCCAACGATTTGGATTTAACTCATTTAGGCAGGCTCGGATAGGGGCTGCATCATGAGGAAATGCTCCATTTTGGTGAAAGAAGAAGTCTTTTCCAGAAATATCGAGTTTTTCAGGACCTGGATACAAGTTACTAGTGCAGAAAATGCAAATACCTCGCTCTGGTTAGAGTCTCGTAAAAAAAATAAGGATACAGAATTCTTCCATCAACTATCTCACACAATAAATTGAATTTTTTAAGATTCTAAGTGTGATACTCCATCATCCAGTGGATATTCTCTGCAGTCCAATAACGACAATTTTATCTATTGACAATTTGGGTATTTAAAGCAAAGATAGCCTCATCCTAGAAAATTGTTCTTTTTATAGAATTATTATCATTATTGTAGCGATCAAAATCATCTTCGGACAATTCTTGAACGAGGCATATCTTATAAGGATGGTACTCTTCTTTCTTGAGCATTTTGTGGACACTGGCCACTGCCATATTAGAATTAAACGCAATGTTCTTAAGTGTGGAGGACTTTCTTGCACTGTCAATAAAATATTAAGCTGATCTTCTTGTGGTGATAGCTGACCACATTTAAGAAAATCGCGAACATACATACCCAAATTATCTGAATTTTGGCTTTACTCTGCTTACCATGATTTGGCTAATAGATTGCCGATCAGAGTGAGCAGCATTGAACAATTCAGCAATTTCTATTTTAGTGCGTATTCTGTCACCAATAGTGATCATGAAAATAATTTCAATTCCTTCACATTCGGTTAATTTGTAGATTCAAGAAAATAAATAAAAATATTCGTTTCATTTTATTTTAAAACCAAATTGCACTAAAAGTAAGAAATAATTTCAACTTTGTAAATAGAAAATCATTGGGCGCTAAAATATTACTTCGTCCGATCATTTTGATTTACATTTACATTTTATGATCGCCCAATGGTTTTCTATTCACAAAGTTGAAATTATTTTTTTACTTTTTAGTGCAATTTGGTTTTAAAATAAAACTATTGTTTTAAAAAAGTTTTTTAAATTTATTTATTTTTAACTTTATAGTCTTTGTCACATAGCTTATCGTATTCTACTCGTCAAACGGTTTCATTTTATACCCATGTCAAGGGGGTTATGAAGAAGAGAACGGTAAATAGTTTAGAATGACGTCACGTAGCTTAACGTATTCTACTCATCAAGCCCTTTCATTTGATACCCATGTCAAGGGAATTGTGAAGAGAAAGATAATCCGCCATCTTAGAGCGTCCGCCATATTGGGTTTAGAATGACGTCACGTAGCTTATCGTATTCTACTCGTCAAACCCTTTCATTTGATACTCACGTCAAGGGGGTTGTGGCTATTGAATTTAGAACGATATTAGATATACTATATTGTATTGTCCAAAACTGTGTGCAATATTTCAGCTCGATCGGATAACGGGAAGTGGATCAAATTTAAATCATTAAATTTGACCTATACATATATAATACATAAAGTACAGATTTCCGAATATAATAAAACTATTAAAAAAAAACATTCTAACGGTGCGCGGCGTCACCATTAGATGTGTGTCACCGAAAGCACTAAAAAGAAATCTCAGTCGTCAGGCAAAGTTAGGATTTTTAAAGTTCAAGATAGTTTTTCTTAAAAATTTCCTTATGCAACCTACAGCGATATTTACCGTATTATATATAAAAAAATGCGCCCTTTCAAATTCAGCAACCAAAAATGGGGGGTTGCCATTTAAAAGAAATATTGATGACGTAATAGCTTCGTGAAAACTTGCCAAAAAAAAATTAAAACCGTATCGAAAGATGGAATTATGAACCATTTGATATGACCTAGCGATTTAAAAAAATATTGTACACTTTTATTGAATTTATCCACTACTTTATTAAAACACTCGATTAAAGATTATGTAAAAACAACAATGTATAAGAATGTTGTTTTTGTACCTCCGTAAAGGTAGCAATTCTTTTTAATTGAAATTGGAGACTGACTATGATACATAATGGTGCTTATGAAAGATATCAAGATCAAGGTAAGCAATGTATACAAGCTTTAGTAAACGGAGTAAAAAATATGTCGCCTACTTGGCGCTTGGCAATAAATTTGCGCGTTGAGCAGTCATTAAGTTTACTTATGTAACTAACGAAGCGTCGCTCTTGTAAGCTACATGAATAATAATTATTGTTTTATCTTTGAGATAAGGATCGGCTTTAAATTAGTTATGGTAATTGTTTAAAGTTTAACTTATGGAAATAGCCATTTAGGCCAGTCGCCAAAGTATAAAAATTTCAGAAATTCAGAAATAATTCAAAAGGTTTCTTACTTTAAATTAGTTTATTGGGTCGTCATTGAGAAATCCTTAATTTATCCCACTCGAACGAGGCCCAGAAAATATGATTTTTCGCGATTTTCGGCTTTTCCGTTTAATTTACAACAAAAATGGTTATGTCCAAAATTAAAGCTTATAAAATTCTCTACAAAACAGTCTTATCCAGTTTTATTGCCAGATGCACATTTGTACCAGTAATTAGCGTCCAAAATTGAGCCAACTTGCACAGCTTTCAAATTTTCCAAGTTGTGTCCATGAAATTAAGTTTAATACAAGCTATAATATTGCAAAATGAGGCTGGAAATTATAAAAATAAAAATTAACGTTTATTTAAAAAGGTCAAGATTGATTTTTTAATAAATAAATCAGATTATACTTTTTATGACTGTTTTATTTAATCAAGTTTTCCTCTTCCGCTTTATATACTGTCCTGTACATGATTCATTTGAAGTTGTTTATACCTTGTGTTATCTTCAACTTCTGGTCCCTCACTATTTACAGTTCCATTACTATTATCATCATCACCTTGTCGATTAGATGTTAGGCAAGTAAGAAATCTCTACTCTTCTTACGAGAAGAGGTTCCATAAAATTTCCAGGGTGCTTGCTCGTCTCCTGAGGTCGATGATTGGTCTTAGTAGCGTAAATAGAGCTACGTTAAATAAATGAATAAAAAAAACGGTGATAATTATTAAAAACAAGTTTTGTAAGAAATTTAGTTTAGTATTACCAGATCTACCTAAAATGATTAGTTCTGGAATTATTTTACATATTGTTTCTCAATTTCCCTACTTCATCAATAGTTAGATCAAAAAATTATATAATAATAAGGATAACATATTGATCTTATTCATACATATTAAGTAAAAAAAAATTTGAGGCTTAGATTCTTGTATACACGCTAAATTACAATTTTATTTTTTCACCCCCTTTAATAATGGGGTGGGGGTAGTAATGGGGATGGCTAGTGCTAAAAAATTTTTTGAGATGTTTAGTTTTTTTATATATACTGAATACCAATTTTATGGACTCTTACCTGCTTGATTTACCTATTTACACCCATTTACCCCAAATTACCCCCCAACCCTTTAACGGAATAAGATGAAAATATAATCTAGTTCCAGATCTCATTAAAATACATACGTGTACCAAATTTCAAGTCAATGTCTTAAACGGTTCCAGAGTAATCGTGCGCACAAAAAAAAGTTATAGAGAGACCGACAGACAGAAATTTATTTTTGCTCAAAATTAAAATCTCGACGTTTCATGAGTTTCTAAGCCTATTCGAACAATAAAAAATTTTTTGTCGTTACTATACTTCCACTGGATGTGGAAGTAAAAATAATGCGTAAAACTCGGTCTTTACAATACTTGTGTAATTGCAGCCCTTAACTACATCTCGAAATAGAATTTTCACACTCGTATTGCAAAACAACTCTCTCCACATTAGTTTTACAACACACTAATTGACTCTCCAATTTGAATTGTCCTGTAAATGATCATTGTATTTGGATTATCCTGAATTATATTATTGTTCGAGTTACTATTGCAGGTGATTTAAATGTCGTATAAAGTGAAAAATTTGCAATATGTGTCAATTTTAAATGCAATATCGTAAGTGCCCATGACTATACTTATTTCATAGAATTTATTCCACCTTGCTTATAATTTTTAAAACTATTTGGATACATTGTTGATTAGTAAATTATTATAGCTATCTATTTATATAATCAAAATATCCTTCATTTTAAAAATACATTCCAAAGGCAATATCACATATGAAAACAGTTACCGCCTAGCTAGAACTATCGAGAGAAATATTTTCACAAACCGAATTAAACAACAAATCGAATAAATATAAGACGTTTATTATAAAATAACTATATTATATGTCGTTTGGAATGATGCCATTATCGTAAGTTGTAATTTTATTGGACCAAGATCTGACAGAGATCTACTGTCTTATAAATATTGTAAATAATTTCTTTGTAATTACTCACACATATCATTTATCATTTTATGTACAGGGTTATTCATTATATATTGACCTTACCCCTTTATTTCTGCGCCGTGCGGGCGTTCCGTTACACTTTTAAGATCCCCAACTCACATTCCCCCACTGACTGCACGTTTTGCTTTTAGTACAACTACTTTCTTTCTTTTGACCGAGGTAATCACCTGGTATTACCTATGCATAAACGGGTTAATATTATTTGATTCCTTCTACCATTAAGAATTAGGAACAAAGGTTTAACAAGAAAATTTCTTTGATTCATGTATAATAGCTTCTGATTTGTGTGTAATAATGTGTCACAAGCAAAGCGTTTACGCATGAGATCGGGTCTTGCCAAATTTATCATCTTATATATCACCTTATATCCCGATGTGAAAAGGATTCCAAATACTACTCAATTTTTGTTACCTAGCGCCACTGAGATTAAATGCATAGACGACATATTTTTTATTTTCATTTTTCAGATACTTAGGTATTCATAGCCAGCAACTCTCGACCGCACCTTTAACTCGTTTCGAAATGGTCGTATTAAAAATACCTTAACAGTAAAATTGATAAATCACATAATCTGCGTAAAGTACATTCGAACTTGAGAGACATACAGTTTCGATATATTGCACATATTCGTATTTTTGTGTGCTTAATTAAAGACCTTTATAACATTTTGCTCTTTAATAAAATACTTATCTTAATACGTTATCACGCAAAATATAGGGAAATTAATGAATCCCAAAAACATCCACGATGTGTTGTCAAATAAAAATATATTAAAATACTACAAAATTAGAATTAGTCACCACCTATATACAAATGATTTCCTAAAGCGTCTCGATTTTTATAAGTGGTTTTTACGTCAGTGCAAAGTTTTGAAAAAACTATTATATGGACACACGAAGCCCATATAAGCAGCACCAGAATTTTTAATCGTCATATAACCACTATTGGGCGTAAGAAAATCCCTATGCAATCACTGCAATTAATTATTAAGGACAATTTGGAATTGGTGCATGGAGTGGTTTCATTGGATACCAAATAGGTCCTCATTTTTTCCGCGGTAATTTGAATGCCGAAACTTATATTAACATTCAACAAACAATAGAAAATAGAGACCTTATGCCTGTAAGAGGGTTTAAAGATTATATTTCCAACACCATAACGCTCCACATCATACGTCAGATGAAATACGCAATTATTTAAATGCTTAATTTGAGAAGGACTGGATTTGAATCTATATCACTCAGGCCTGGCCTTTCAATGTCCAGTTAGCTAAATTAACCGTTAATTAGTGTAAAAGAAACATTCTGTTGGTCAAAAAGTTGCTAACTTACAATAAATTCAGCAAACTAGACATTGACAAGCAATCAGCTACTTCAGATATTGTTTAAGTTTTAGGAAACAATGATCTTATTTTGTGGCGATCCAGATCTCCGGATATAACATTTACAGACCTTTGGCTTTAAAGTCATTTTCAAAATATTATATATATAGAACGTATATATAGAACAATATGGCAGAATTGGAAACCAACACATTACCTGTTTCGGATAATAACCCATATATCATGATCAGAAATGCAACAAGTGCTGTAAGGAGAAGATGCTAAATATACGTAAATGTGAATGGAAGACAATTCGAACATTTATAGGCAGTTTAGTCTTTCCTCTTTTTGACAAATTTATTTTATATAATAAAACTTGCCAACTGTTTCTTGTTTTCCATGGCGTCCTCACAAATACATTTATTTCTTCGAAAATTCACCACTTTTTCTAGAAACAAATATGACATGTTATATATTGTTGGAAAGCTAATTCAAGTTACGATCGAATGATGAAATAATTTACGTTTTCTTTTCCATTTTTAAAAACACAAGTTATATGTATATTTATAAATCTAAAGCATACATGATTTTCTTTTTACCAACACAAAGTTCCTTCATAATGTGTAACTAGTTTTTTGATTCGTAGATCACCCAAAAATTTCAAGTTTTCAAAAACGTTTTGAAGCACGGAAGTCAATCGTGGTTTGCGCCATTGTTTGTTTCTCGAAAATCAAGCCTAGTGCCTAGTGTGTGTGTGTGTGTGTGTGTGTGTGTGTGTGCGTGTGCGTGTGCGTGTGCGTGTGCGTGTGCGTGTGCGTGTGCGTGTGCGTGTGCGTGTGGGTGTGCGTGTGGGTGTGGGTGTGTGTGTGTGTGTGTGTGTGTGTGTGTGTGTGTGTGTGTGTGTGTGTGTGTGTTAGCACGATAGCGGCGAAGCTGTTAAACGGATTTGGATGAAACTTTGCATGAGGGTTTCTTTAGTGCTCCAGAAGATCTAAAAAGGTTTTTGTTGAGATCGGATTACGTTTAGTGCCGTTTTGGCACAACAAGTTGTTTATTTTATGATTACTTACAATTTGTAATTGAACCATTGAAAAGCAGTCAAAATTCCGATTTCAACGATATATCACACTTGCACTTTTTCGATTTGGTTTCCGTGAAAAAAATTAAAAAACAAAATAACACGCTTCTTGTGTAGGATAAATTTTATAGTCTAACCTAACGTTCGATAGACTAGTGTCAGAGAACGTGTACCACAAAATAATGCAGGGCTGTACCCCTTACTCTTTGCAAATTTGCAGCCGCAAAGGCTTTTTTTAGAGACTATTGACGGAATCGGGACTGTACTGATCTGACGAGAGTGAAATTCTACATCTCAACGCGACATTCCGAACGACTAATTATCTACGGTTAATTAGTTATTAACGCGCAAAGACTGTCTATCTCTTTTGTGCGGCGGAACGAGACGGAAGATGGACACTCTTCTAACACAAATTCGCGATCGAGAAACTTCAAACGAAAAATTGCAAAAATGTCACTTTTGATTCGTTCGTGCCGAGCTGAATTTTCGAATTTCGACATGCAATTTACGATGCGGATCAACTACAAGTCTTTCTCTTTCCATCGCTACATAGTACGGCCGTCGCGGTATCGTATTTTTTAAAAAACGAGTAAATTTAGATGTCGTGTTTTCGACTAAAATTTACCCTCGGATGCCGCAACTCTGAAAACGGTTTTTCATCTGTAACTCGGAAACCGTGAGAGATAGCTCAAAAATAATAACTCCCTAAGGAAAACTATATAATGTCAGGAACGTTTTGCCGCACTCGAAATTTTAATGGGACTTTTAGTTTGGGTCCGGCGGGCCTTTCAAGATGACGGTGTCATGCACTTTTTTCATTAAATCGTTCGTAACTTCTAAGCGGCGACTCCTACGGCAAAAAACTTTGTCCTAACGAAATTGTAGAGAATTGAATTACCTAAAAGTCTTTTTTTGGATTTTTATGCTGCTCCAAAAATTACCGAGATACGGTCGGCCAAACTGGAGACTTTTTTGAAATTCGTCTAAAATCTCGAATTTTTTCTCTTTAAACCTCCATAACTCTTAAACGGCGGTCCCTAGGCCAAAATACCCTAACGAATGTGTAGAGAATTTAATGCTACAAAAAATTATTTTTTATTTTTTGACATAAGACAAAAAATAAGGACGTTAGGAACGAAACAAGTGGAAATTTACATTTTCCAAGGAAACGTGTTTTTTTCTTTTCTCTTGCGGATATCTAGATAAATATTGATTTTGACAAAAAAATAGTAGAGATCTATTAGAAAGACAATAAAATGATGATGAATTTGCTTTGGCAAAAAATGTCTGTAGGATTAATGGTTTCGCTGCTATATACGTTTCAACACAAAATTTCGATTTTCCCATATGCTCAAATTATATTTGATACTGATTTTAAAATCTCCGCCAAGTGAAATTTATAGTTTTAACCTCCCCACAATAAAATTGTGGGAGGTTACTACAATTAGTCCAAAATCGAAAATTGAGATAATATCAAATCTTTACGTTTTGAGGTCCCAGGAACCCAAAAAAGTTGTTTTTAAAAAATGTCTGTGTGTGTGTATGTATGTTAGCACGATAGCGGCGAAGCTACTAAACGGATTTGGATGAAACTTTGCATGAGGGTTTCTTTAGTGCTCCAGAAGATCTGAAAAGGTTTTGGTTGAGATCGGATTACGTTTAGTGCCGTTTTAGCACAACAAGTTGTTTATTTTATGATTACTTACAATTTGTAATTGAACCATTGAAAAGCAGTAAAAATTCTGATTTCAATGATATATCACACTTGCACTTTTTCGATTTGGTTTCCGTGAAAAAAATTAAAAAACAAAAATTTCACTTGTTTTGTCCTCAAAGCAGTGCAATGTACAGGGTGATATTCTAATAATGACAGAGGTGTTCAGTGATTTCGGCTGATAACTCGGGAACGGTTGAAGATATCGAACTGAAATTTGAAACGTAGGTATAAATATTGTAGACGGACGGACTACGAGTGAATTAATAATACACCTACGTCACATTACGTCACAAATAAGAAAAATTCTTAGAAACTGGTGCAGATATCGACTTAACTATTGGAAACATCCAATTAAAGTTTGAAACGTAGATGGAAATATTGTAGATGGATGGAATACGAGTGAATTAAAAATACACCTACGTTCTGATGACGTCGTAAAAGCATAAAATTCTTATAACAGGCGAACTGATGATGATATCAAAAAAATATTTCTACAAGACGAGTCACGAAATTTTTTTTTTTTAATTTCCAAGAAATGTCACTTTTTTCGGAGAAATGTCACTTTTCAGAAAAATGTCAAATTTTCAGGAAAACGTCAAATTTTCGGAGAAATGTCACTTTTCAGAAAAATGTCAAATTTTCGAAAAAATGTTAAATTTTCATGGGAAATGTCACTTTTCAGAAATATGTCAAATTTTCGAAAAAACGTCAAATTTTCGAAGAAATGTCAGGTTTCAGAAAAATGCCAAATGTTTGAAAATTGTCAAATTTTCGGAGGTCATTTCAGAAAAATGTCAAATTTTCGAAAAAATGTCAAATTTTCGGAGAAATGTCACTTTTCAGAAAAACGTCAAATTTTCGAAAAAATGTCAAATTTTCAGAAAAATGTCAAATTTTCGAAAAAACGTCAAATTTTCGAAGAAATGTTAACCTTTCAGAAAAATACCAAATGTTTGAAAATTGTCAAATTTTCGGAGTAGTCATTTCAGAAAAATGTCAAATTTTTGAAAAAATGTCAAATTTTCAGAGAAATGTCACTTTTCAGAAAAATGTCAAAAATTCAGGAAAATGTCAAATTTTCGAAAAAACGTCAAATTTTCGAAGAAATGTCACCTTTCAGAAAAATGTCAAATGTTTGAAAATTGTCAAATTTTCGGAGTAATGTCACTTCAGAAAAATGTCAAATTTTCGAAAAATGTCAAAGTTTCGGAGAAATGTCACTTCAAAAAATGTCAAATTTTCGGAAAAATATCACTTTCCAGAAAAATGTCAAATTTTCAGAAAAATGTCAAATTTTATTAAATGGACTCAAAGGAAAATTCCCAAAAAATACTACGGGTCCATTTGTGGTATAAGTTCTCTGCTAGTGTGTTAAAGCGTGCAGACTGTATGCTGAGTATTTTTGACGTGTCGGGTGTATCGAGAGATTACAAGTTTTTTCGACGTTTATAAAGCCCACGGATGGTGTGAGAGGCCATCCTGAACCGCTTACAAGCCCTACAAGTGTAAGCAACCCCACCGGAACGCTTTCGGTGAGTTTTTTCCAATAAAACTTTAAAAGTGACAGTGACATTATATTTTAAAAACTATTTCCGCTACTTCCGGCATACCGCCGGAAATTCTTCCGGCAACATAACCTAAAAATAGTACTACATAACCTAAAAACAATTTAAGACATTGGTACCAACCTAAACATTTTTCAAAAACCAAATTCCCCAGAGAAACATTGGAACCAAAAATTTGACAGCTATCACTTCCCCGACCGATTTAGTGAAAAATTGGTCGAAGCCAAAAGATAAAACTAAATATACCAACTCAAACTTAAACGATCCACCATGAACACTACCCTGGCTACATCTGGCAGGGAAGCTGCCCACCAAGAGTTATATGGTTTTTTCCAAAGATGGCCATCCCTGCCATCCATCCCATTACCAACGAACAGGTTTTTTCGTTTAGTTGTTTCCCGTATCAATAATCAAAATTATTAAGTGCTCTTGCCTACGAACGTTTTTATAGAATTGTGTTTATTTTTATATTAATTTTAGGTCCATGTGGACACATTATAATTTTAACCTAGTCTTTAAGCCTGCCTACAGAAGACAGGAGCTACTTTTCTATTTTTCTCCAAGCCAAACCGGATCTACCCCGTCCAGCCTCACACTCGCCACGGCGGTGTTCACCGTGGTTGTCTGGCTGGCCCCGGGCTAGGATCCGATGAAGCATATATTTGTATTAAAAACATTGAATAAAATATTAATGTTGTGCAGACTATAAATTTAACACTCAAGTTCTTAGGTCCAAATCCCACCGAACGCAAGACTTTTTTTCTGATTTAATACGAAAAAAATATTTCAACTTAATAAATATAATTAAATGAGATCATTCATATTGTTTAGTGCTCTTTTCGGCTTCAAAAATTCACCGGGTGGGGAGGTTCCAGCTGCTTCCAGTAGCTGCCGATTTTTTTTGTCCTCAAAGCAGTGCAATGTACAGGGTGATATTCTAATAATGACAGAGATGTTCAGTGATTTCGGCTGATAACTCGGGAACGGTTGAAGATATCGAACTGAAATTTGAATCATAAGTATAAATATTGTAGAGGGACGGATTACGAGTGAATTAATAATACACCTACGTCACATGACGTCAGAAAAATGAAAAATTATTACAACAGACGAACTGGTACAGATATCGACTTAACGGTTGGAGTTATTGAATTGAAATTTGAAACATTGTAAATGAACGGAATAAAAGTGAATTAATAAATACACCTACATTTACCTGACGTCACAAATAAGACAAATTCTTACAACAGGCGAACTGGTACAGATATTGACTTAACGATTGGAAACATCCATTAAAATTTGAAATGTGGGTGGAAATATTGTGGACGGACGGAATGCAAGTGAATTAATAATACACCTACGTCCACATGACGTCACAAATAAGAAAAATTCTTAGAAACTGACAATGATGTAATACGAGTTGGGGATCTTAAGAGGAGCTTTAGGATGCGTATGGCACTGTGCACGTTCGTCGGGCGGAAGTGCCGCTACACTCTTGGTAGCCCCAACTCGCAATATTTTACTGTCCATACTTTTTGTTCAAGGTACACATATTATGATATTAAAGCTTTTGAATATAAGGAATAACTGATGGTCTAGTGGGAACGATTTGAAAATTTTACCTTTTTTAATTTTGCTGTGCGCCATGATCCCATAATTGACCAGTTGGCTCCGGGTCGGATATCAGTTATATGTATAACTGATATCTGACCCGGATTGTAGTTACTGGAATATAAATAAATATATTTCAGTTCGTTGATTGGTTGGTAGACTCGAAATCCAAGAGTCACGGGTTAGAGACGTAAATAGGTTGGATTGTAGTTCTCTTTTTGTACGTTATTTTATACTGACGAGAGTTTCACCAACTAAGTTGGCATCATAAATAAATATGTCTAAAACGAATATTATTTAAAAAAAACTGTGAAGAGTGTCCTACAGAATATGCAACAATTATATAAAAAGTTCAATAAATCGGCGAAGACTATTCTGGCTGTATTTTCTTTTTAACAAATATCCAAAAACTTGAAATCTTCCATATATATGTAGCCATTACTAACCTAGTCCCAACCTGCAGGTGACTCTTACTTATGAGGAAGAAGAGACACCCATTTATCTTGCGCAAGTTTGACGCTTTATACTAGTTTATACGTGACACGATTTAATTTATCTTGCATTCCTCCAGTCGATGTGAATGATATATGACATAAAGGTGTGAAACATACTCGTGGTAAATATATAAAGCTTAGTGGTAAATATATAAAGAAAATATACTGTTAGTTTAATTCCTTAAATATATCAAGTGAAATGATATCATGTTGTACACTTCGCAAAATTACGTAAATTCAATTGGTAACTAATAATTCGAACTGAAATGGAATTACGTGATACACTAGATATATGTACATTATCTATACCTTGAGCATGAAGTGATGACAGTGGAAGATTGCGAGTTGGAGTTACCAAAAGTGTTGAGGCAGGACCACCCAACAGCCGTGCACAGTGCTACATGCATCTTAAAGCACGTGCCGCTCCTTTTTTTAAGATCGCATTATACTTTACTGTCAATACTTTACGCTCGAAGTATATATCAATCCCAAATAGTACAGTGTGGACCATTAAGTTCCCACAGTTAACTTTTGTTTGTGAAAACTTTGGAATAACCGGCGTTTAGCTGTAATTTGGCTATGAAATTTCAAAGCTTTTTTAAAAATATGTTTATAGCTATAACATTGTCGTAAAATAAATAAACAATCAAATAGCTGCAATTGCTATTTAGATGCCTGGCCAACTGTAATATGTCTTCTAGATCGCTTGCAAGAGCTCAATAGCGGCTGAAACAAATAGTAGTGACTCTTGGTTATATTACATCTTTTAAGGCTAAAACAATGGAGTTTGGCAGCTAAACTATGTGTTCCACATTTGTGGCTGCGGACTAACTTCTACAGCTGCAGGTAACAACCAATTTGTGGTTCACTATTATGGAAATAAGTAAATGAAACAATTCAGCTTTAATATTTGTTTATATCATTGGTTTCTTTCTTTTCCACATTAACGCACAAAGCGAATGAATACAGTTACTTAATATTTATTTTGATTTTTTTTTATGCATACTGGCTTTCTGCGTTTAACGGCCATATTTCCTGTAAACGACGAGAGCTGAGAAGGGCAGCCATTTTGAACAATATTTATTTTTTCTTCAAGCGTATTAAAATGTTTAAATTATGTCACCAAAAACGGAAGTAGAAGTAGGACATTGTTTTACTAGTAACACAATGTTAGTACCGAACGCCACCGTAGTGGACATTGTTTTATTAGTAACATAATGTTAGTTCCGAAAGCGCCACCGCAGTGGGTATTGTTTTAATAGTAACATAATGTTAATACCGAAAGCCACCGGTGGCGCGCTATCCACTAGCCACTTGTCATATTGTGTCAACATGTAAGACTGTAGTTTGAATATTTGTACATTTATGATAACTAAATGAATTTTTGCATTTTAATACGCTTGAAGAAAAAATAGTATATATTACACGGAGTAGAACGCCTTTTTTGTGTTTCGCCCATACTAATTCTTTACATTTATTACAATTTATTTTAATTTTTGTACTGAATAAAAAAGTACTGTAATATTCTTTAGTGGACATAACATTAAGTAAGTAATTTTAAACGATTTTCTGATAAGAGATATAATCAGAATGAGGAGATGAATAGTTTTGTAAATGTTGAAAGCACGTCTTTCTGCTTTTCGTTGCATTTCTCCAATTTCACAGAATTGGAAAAAATTGTAAAAACATTTCGTATTTTGCACATTTAAGTAGTCAAGCGTTATTTCTTAGTGTTTATTCTATGGGATAGTATAGCGAGCAGTGCACTTTTTTATAAAAATTAAGAATAATAATTATGAAATAAATTCGCAAAGTTAGGAAAATAATGTTACTCTGTTAGGCAGAATCTTTTCATTTCAATAAAAACAAATTGTGACTTATATTTTAATCCCGGTCTTGTTGGCTGAGATTAGTTGGAACAAATATTTGGTTTCTGTATTTTTTTTTACTTATGTAAACCACTGTGTCCCACTCTAGTAGAAGCAATACATAAAAATGTCTTGCATTTTGGAGGGAAGCATGAAATTTTGTACAGTTTAAATACGTAGATTTCAAAGCTGTTTAGACATTTTTCTCATAATTCGAGGACGGCGAATATAATGGAAACACCACGAACCCCATACTTTTTCCCTTTTCACTGAATTTAGTCGCGTGAGGTATCATTTTTTACTATTTTATCTGTTCAAAGTATAAATAATAACAAAAAAGTGATAATATTAATCTTTATTGGTATTCTATTTTATTTGTGGGTTCATAGCAGATCGGTAGCTCAGTGGTTAGTGCGTCTTGCTTGCACTCTGAGCGTACTTGGCAAAGTGAATTCAAGTGACATAGTGAAGAAAAATTTTTCATAGAACATTTTCTCCAAGTAGTTCGGATTCCAGTATAAACTGAAGGGCCCCGTCTCCTTTCTCAGGCAAATCTAGATTTCCTAGACTTAAAAGGGTCATTGAAGTTACATGGAAAGCGGTTAACCTTCACACTTTCGGCAGCTCAGGGAGCAAGGCAACCTATTTTTTCAGGAGACGCAGCGCATAGTCCCGCATGTGAAAGCCAGCCACATGTGTCCAGAACCTTACACATCTCCTAAATTTCTGGCAATTTAGTCCAAAATCATGTCTACGAACCCTCACGCGGCTTCCATCTCGAACTGTCAGGCTTAGGAACATCATCCTACACTGCTTTATTAGCTCGTCCCCAGATCCGTAAATCTTGATAGATAGCTCGAAGAATGTTCTCATATAGAGCAGCTGATGTTGGTAGTATTAAGGTCATAGCTGTATTATCCCTGGCAAACAAGTGGGTATCTGTAAGACGGGCACTGTGTACCCTTCTAATTTCCGAAAGGTTTCAACATCCGGAGGTGGCACTGGGGAAGTGAAATTACCATAAAAGCCATAAAAGCGCCATATCGTCATTTTTCCACACGTCCCAAGTTCGATTTTTGTCTTTTGAGCTAACATAGGAAACGGCATCGTAACCACAAAATATGTGAAAGCCTAGCGATAATTTTCTCTTCTCAAAGACTCTCAGCAATTCCGAGGACTGGTAAATAACGCCTATTTCTTTTCTGTACCCTACAAAATCCAAAGTCTAATTACGTGAAATGAATGATAATGCGATGCCGCAAGCACCACAACATCCGTGCCCGAACACCGAACTACTACTGATTTTGCCCCTTGCTTAACTGCATTCTTGATATAAAGAATAATCCTCCCATCAGCTTCTTCCATGTGATCACAACTTAAGCCATCAAGGAATGCAAATTCAAATTCTTAAACATGCAAACAATTCATAGTTGCATTGAATTTAAGTGGTTCCATACAGGATTTACTGATGATTGTGTCGCGCAAAGTATTGGTTGATTCTCGAAAACAGATCGAGGAGCATCTTGGTCGTGATTGGTCAATTTAAAGCCTTTTAGTTCATTTAGTAATTTCTTAAATTTGGTACTGTATTGTAGAATACTTATTTTGTGCCATTTGGCTTCTTGCTCTATTAATGTTGCATCTATGCCTTCTCCTTCATCTAGAGCACTAATATTTACACCATACGGTAAGGAGTAGTCATACAGAAGTATTATTAGAAACGGGGCCCATTGTACATTCGCGACGTTCAGGATCCCATATAAAAGACCAATGCTCTCCACTAAGGAGAGCAGTCCTTTTCCGGGTAGATCCCGTAGTTCCTTCGGCTGTAGAAACTGCTTTCCGAAATACCTATACCTTGACGCTCCTATTGGTGCACAATAGCATAGAATGTGAGTGATGGCTTCATCTTCTACTCCACACATTCACATATTCGACAAGTAGGATCATCTTTCAACCGCATTGTATGCAGGTGCAGAGCTGGGCAAATATGTACTTACAAATACCTTATAAGTATTTAAATACTAGAAAGTATTTAAATACCAAGTATTTAAATACTTCTTGCAACAAGTATTTGTATTTATACTTGCAAATACTTTATCTAAAATATTTACTACTTAGTATTTGTGAAAATGATCCTAAAGTATTTATAAATACTATTATACTATAATAACTATTTAAATAACTGAGAAGTATTTAAATACTTCTAAAAAAGTATTTAAATCCTTTGCTGATAGTATTTTAGTATTTAAATACTTTCAGAAGTATTTGAATCTCAAAAGTATTTAAATAAATACAACAAATGTAATCAAATACACCAGGGAGACAGGCAAATACTCGTCAAGAATCAAGACATGTACCATAGTACCATACTATGTAGTTAATAAACACATTGTATCATTCAGTCTTCAGTAATTCACGTCTTAATTCCCAGAAAGTCGGTTGAGAGCAGACATAGACAGTAAGTGTTAACTGTTAAGGTTAGGCTTTCGCAGATTGACAGGGAAATATGCGTTTATTTTCGGTTTATTATAAATAATGAAATAACCAAATATACTATAATCTTTAACAACTATTTTAAATAATTGCTATTGTTCTAACGAATACAACTATATATTTTTTTTATTGTAAATTTCTGTTGTACTTGAATATCGTAGTTTGTCAATGAAAATAGTTCCTAATTTCATTATTAAAGTATGGCATTTAACTATATACAAAGTTTATGCCCGGGCACAGTGGTGTGGAGGGCAACGAAGAAGCAGATCGTCTGGCGGAAGAAGGAGCAAAAACTCCCTTCCCTGGCCCTGAGCCAGCCTTCGGTCTGCCAAGGAGTCTGATTCTCAGAACTGCAAGACTGGGCTGCGGCACAGTTTAACAACTATTGGGCTCGAGCCCCCGGTATGAGGCAGTCGAGGCTCCACATAAAGGGGCCGTCGGCTGCCTCTACCGTGAAGTGGTTGCTTGGGCTCGATAGAGAAACAATGAGACGGATGGTCGGCCTAATAACAGGACACTGTCCTCTGAACAATCACCTACATACAATGAAGTTGAGAGATGATCCAACTTGCCGGATGTGTGGAGTGGAGGATGAAACCATCACTCATATCCTATGCAGTTGCGCCCCATTAGGAGCGTCAAGGCATAGGCTCCTCGAGAGGCAATTATTGCATCCAGAGGAACTACGGGATATCCCTTGAAACAGGCTGCTTTCCTTTGTGGAAAGCACTGGTCTTTTCTAAGGGATCCTACACGTCGCGAACGTACAATGGGTCGACAGGCCTGAGTACTGCAGATTTCGACATCTGCTCACGTTCTCTAATCTAATCTTATGATAAAAACTGTTTATGGTTGTATTCCTTAGAGCAATGGGGAGTATTTGAAACTATTTTAAGGATTATACCATTTATGATTTTTTAAATATTTATAATAAACCGAAAATAAACGCATGTTTCCCTCTCACTCTGCACGTATATGTTTTGTGATTGTGACAGAGAACAGTTGAACTAGTGCCATAGTCTCTGTGCTTTATTTGGTTATTTGCAGAAGACGCAAAGATCTAGCTCTACTGATAAGTAAAAGTCCAATACCCAACTAGAACTGATTAAGTATAGAGGTATTAAAATAGTGTTGTAGAAGTTCATGAAAGTCATGAAACCTAAAATTTTGACACCTCAAATAGTCAAATAGTATTTAATATAATAATAATAATAATAATGATAATATTAAGTCTTTATTGATTTCTACAAAAATAGAAAATACAATTTGGCGAAGTGTAGCCATTAAAGGCTATTTTTATTATACTTAACTATGCTTCAAAATATTTCAGTGTTATCAAAGTATTTCAATATTCAGAAAGTATTTAAATACTAAGTTTAAACTATTTAATTGCTTTTGTTATTTATTATTTAAATACTTTTATCTTTTGAAAATACTTAATATTTAAATATTTTCAATTTTCTGAAAGTATTTAATATTTAATATTTAAATACTTTTTCAAAGTATTTGCCCAGCTCTGTGCAGGTGCTTGTCAGAGGACAGTGTTCTGTTATCAGGATCGTTCTCTATCGAACCCCAGCAGTCACTTTACGGTAGAATCAGTCGCAGTCGCATGGAGCCTCGACTGCCTCATTCCGGCGGCCTGAGCCCAATAGTTGTTAAATTGTGCCATAGCCCAGTCTCATAGAGAAGTAGCTCAGACAGTTTATCTGTAAGTGCCACATAACGTAGATTTCTAATAGACACGTTTGGGTTATTTGCTGGACAAAAAGTTGCACCGCCATCATTCTGATAGACGATATATTTACTCCAACCTTAGACTACAGAGATTACCGTTTACCGAAAACAATTCTTATGCATATGGAAATAGAAACTGAAAACAAAAACCCCTGCCTACGGAATGACTACTTCCACATCCATATATCCTATCTAAATCTCTTTATTTTCAAGTATACCACGACCACCCGGGGGGGGGGGTTGGTTCTGGGTTCTGGCACACACACTAAATAACAATTCTGTTTTTTTTATTCTCATTAATAATGGGGGTTATATTTTGAGGTGGCTGATGCCAAAAATGTTTTGAGACCTTGGCTTCCGTATATACATTAATTTCCAACTTTATTGACGCTTATGGGCTTGCTTTACCTACTTATCCCCATTTACTTCTTAACTAACTCTTCAGACAGACAGAATTTGTTCTGCTTATTTGAACAAAAAAATGTTAAGTACTTCCACATCCAGTGGAAGTATAGTAACGACAAAAAATTTTTTTTAAATTTTTGTTGTTCAAATAGGCTTAGAATGTCATGAAACGTCGAAATTTCAAGTTTGAGCGAAGAAAAAATTTCTGTCTGTCGGTCTGTCTGTCTGCCATTTGAGATATTGACTTGAAATTTGGTACACATATGTACTTTAACGAGATCTAGAACTAGATTATATTTTCATCTTGTTCCGTCGAAGGGTTGGGGGGTAAATTGGGGTAAATTTGGAGTAAATAGGTAAATCAAGCAGGTAAGAGTTCATAAAATTGATATTTAGTATAGACAAGAGAAGTTAAGGTCTCAAAAAAAAATTTGGCATTAGCCACCCCCATCACCACCCCCACCCCATTATTAAAGGGGATGAAAAAAAAATGTGATTTAGTGTGTGTACAAGAACCAGAAACCTCAAAATATTTTTTTACTTTATCCACTCCCCACTCCTACCCACTGTCACCACCCCCACCCCACTACCGATGTGGGGTATCGTTTTATGGGTTTTTGGGGTAGAGGATTTCAAATATTATATTATTAAAGTTCCATAAACAATTATTTCCAGATACAAAATTTTTTCCTTGTGTGACTTGGATAGAAAATCCGGATGTGGAAGTAGTGATTCCTTGGGCAGCGGTTTTTTTCATTACCGTTATTATACTTCCATGATGCGGAAGTAAAAATACAAGAGAATGTTAATAAAAATTAACACTATCACTCTTATGTTACCATTATTGATTCCGGACAAACAGAATAGACAAAATGATATCTCACACGACAAAATCGGTATAATTAAAAAAAAATCAATTTCAAATTCAAATTTCAAGATGGTGTCCGATTTCCTCGAGATATATGGAATTCGTGGTGTTTCCATCATTTTTATTTATAGTTCATCGTGTACCTAACCTTTGGTTCGCAAAATTCTAATTAACTATTTATACTCCATACATCATTATCTACGTATAAGGGAAATAAATTATTACTACAGCCCTTTTCAATGTATGTATATATTAAAATCGAAGGCACCATCTGTTTGCGAAACTGGTTGTCAAACTGAAATTCAGGTATTCTTATTAGATAGATACTTAAAAAGGATGTAATTAATTTGTCAGAGCTATTTTTGACATAAACGGAATATATAACGTTTTACAAATAATTTCGTTATACCTACTTACAAGTAGCACAAAAAATAAATTAAATTAACCTGGTACAAATTGTGTATTGGTCATTTGCTTATATAATTGAAATCATGTTGCACCTAATAATCGATTCACACGAGCTGTTGTTTTTAAATGTATAAATATATAGTTTTTAATTAAAAAATCTCTTGCTCGCATTTTATGATAAATTCTATTTTTGTTAATAAAAAAGTTTGGTTGACATTTAGAATGTAAGACTTCAGAAAGAAAATATCAGAATGTTTCTGTAAACAGTTACACTTTTTATTGGAATCTATTAAGGAAAGTTTGTTCTTAGGGCTTCCTTTCTGTTTCTTGTAAATAGCCCATATGTTGTTTGCTGACATGTTTGAAATTATTTAATATTATATCCAGAATACGTTCACAATTCTCCAAGAATTTTTTGAACGATTGACTAAATATTTGTCTAGTAGGTATCTATTAAATTACACAGACAGAATATTGTGCCTTAATATGATCTTATGTTTATCTTCTCATCTTGTTCTAACGTTATTATAAATATTTTAGCGGTTTTTAGTTAATGACATAATTTTGATATCATCTTAGCAGTAACCGTTTGTCCATTGTTTTCAATTCTATAACTGAAAGTATTTAATTCACAAACTAAGATATTTTAGATATATTGTGTTTCATTAAGAATTGGACATTAAGAATTGGACATACGCTAACTGGAGAATCCTTAGTCCAAAATATGAAGATTAAACCTAAAACACTTAGATAAAATGTGCCTCCTTACTGAAATACAAGGTGTCAAAGTTGTAATTTTTTTCTTTTTTTTTTGCAATATCTCAACTACCGCGTGACCGATCTTCTCCCAATTTGGTAAGGAAACATTTTTTAAGCTAAGAAACAATAATTTGTGTATCACATCACGCTAGCCCGTGGAGGGCGCCTCATGGGCTATACCTGATGATGAATATTTTTCCTCTTTTTTTTACGAAACGTAGTGGCACTTTTGACTAGAAAATCTCATGCAGGAGTCATTTCTACGTAAAAAAGGTACACTTGATAGAACTTGATAATTCCAGCCGTTTTCGAGAAAACTGCCACATAGATCTCAAAAATTCTTTGAAAACAAGCCCAATTTGAAGAGGAAAAATTATATTTATTGAAAAGTGTGCTTTGGTGACGTCTTAGTTCTGTCAAAATGTCATACTAATGAAATTATACGTTAATTCATTAGCGTATGTCCAATTCTTAATGAAACACCCACTATTAGTTACTATTAGGTATATACATGCCTAAAATGATGCTCACTATTGTATTGTGTTCAGCGCAATTTTCTCGTTCCTCATCAACTAAATTTTCTTTTCAATGAGAAAAGGTGTGAAAGAGAAAACTTTAATTAAGGATATATACGAGCAGTGGGTACTGTGTAAATTTAGTTGATAGAATACTAGATATAGGAGAGTTTAATTATAAAATAGGAAACATTCTTATCTTAAATTTAAACTATTTTCTTGCATTTTGTGATACGGATTTCCTGTAAATTGATACATCGTAATACTTGGAATAAGTCAATTCAAATATTTGTTTGAAAGTCATCTGAGCTGTGTGTAGCTCTGTAGTTAAGTAAAAGTTTTTTAAAGGAAAAACTTTGTTAGTAGACTTGAAATTTATATCAATATGCTAATAGAGAATTGTGGAATAATTTTATGCGATTAGTTTGTGCATCAAGTGAACTTTTACAACAAAAAATATGCTTGTTTAAACATTATCCGAGTTGTTTACCATAAAACATTTTGTGTGGCTGATTAAAAAAGGATAATAAAAAAAACCGGTATCTTTTTACTATATTACTGGCTTCCTATCAGTCTATAAAGTAAATTACTAAATATACAGAGTAACAGGAAAACTTAAAATCTAGTATGGCTATAAATCTCCAAAACATAACAAATGCAGATATTTACCGAAAGCTTATATCCATATCCAGCCAAACAGGATGATCTTCAAGGAGTTATAGAAAAATTAAAAAGTAACCAGAGCAAGATTGAAGAAAATGTTGATGAGATAAAAAAGGAAAATAAAACCTTACAAACAAAAATTTAGATTTTGGAGTAGAAAAATAGAAAAAATAACATTGTTATATTTGGAGTTGAACAATTGGATAATTACTCCTAAACGACACTGTGCAATTATTGAAAACACAGATTGAACTAGACGTACAAAGCAGGGATATCAACAATATATATTCTTTTGGTAAAGATGATGCAAAAAATATTAAAGTTGAATTTACAAATTTTTCTAAAAAACTCTCATAAGCTGAAAGATTCTAATATATATATATATATATATATATATATATATACATATATATATATATATATATATATATATATATATATATACATATATATATATATATATATATATATATATATATATATATATATATATATACATAAATAGTTAATAAATTACAAGTACATCAAAAAACGCATAAGAGCAGGGGTTTACACGCTATTATTAAAAACAACAAATTATACATAAACGAGGAGGAACACACCTACGAGCATTTACTGGAATTAGAAGAAAATGAACCTCAGAAAAATATAGATGCGGCGACCCAGAATTCAGCTTCCGGCCCAAGTAAAGAAAACCCAAAAAAGTGAGCAAGAAATCGAACTACCAAGTCAAAACCAACAATACTAGGATAAAACAGAAAACGAAAAATTATTTATTAGTTAATTAATCATAATATGTTACCACACGAAACAAAAAATTTAAAATCACCAAAGCAATTTAAAAACAAAATTATAAAACATGTAAACAGATAATATTTGTTACAATATCAATAACTTGAACAACATATTAAATTGCAGGAAAATGAGATTTTTTGAATTCTTGCAGCTTTTAACATTCTTTCAAATGTTATTATAATGCCTAGTCATAGTTGTAGTGGAGCAGCTTAAAGTCGAATTTCGCGTTTATGTGGACACACCGGACAAAACCACCAATTTTTTTCCGGGTACTAGTTAAGTACGTAGCTTTCAATTTTTTATAGGAACCTCCGTCGGCCATCTTGAATTTTATACCGGCCATTTTGAAATATAGGTATATTATCAAAATCTCGGCTTCTAAATCACTTAGGACCACAAACTTGGTGTCTAAGTATACATATTTGGGGTCAGGGAATACAACTACACAATTTTTAGATGTATATATATTTATTCACTAATATATGTACCAATTGCAAATTATTCACAGATAAACTGTTTTGTCCGGTGTGTCCACATTTTCTAATATGTTTTTTATTTTGTTTCGGATTGAATTGTAATACAAGATGGATTGGAACAAGTGGACGATCTGTCAGAAAACAACTTCAGAAAATCTAAAATGTCCACTCAATGCACATGGAATCGACAAGACAACGCCGTATTGGTCTTTCTTGAACAATATCAGGGAGTTTAGAAGCTTGGAGCCATTGCCAGTTAAACTAAATTTTGGAAGCGACATGAGTGCGGATAAACTGGGCCAAAACCATGGTGCATGACACAAATCTTGTTACGTCAAGTTCAGCAATCTGAAGTTGGATAGAGCTAAAAAGTGGGGAAATACTTCAGTAGACAGCACAACTGTGAAGAAACGATCCTGACGTGAAGCGAGTGACAAAATGGCGTGTTTGTTATGTCGTGGAAGCGATGGACTACTTTATGAATTTCGAACATTAACAGCTGATACGAGTATAAGAAAGATGGCAAAAGAACTGCAAGAAACCCAGTTGGCAGCATTAGAAGGTGGTGATCTCATTTCCCTTCACGCCAAACATCATCTGCATTATTATACGGACCAAAGCTGTAACAAAATGTTTAAGATATACAGACGATAAAGAGCTACAAGGATTACTTGATTTCCCTCAAAATGGCTTCAATGATTACATTACTTTTCAAAACCCTGCTCGATATTTTTAAAAAAAATTGTATGGTTGACCATCATTGACAGGGGATTTGAATAAATTACGCGCACATTTGTTTCATACCTGTAAGTCTGATATAAGGAAGTTACCGCCTACCGAAGATTCTTTTTATCAACATATTTTGAGAGCTGCGTATCAAATTATTCTGTGGAAAAGTGCAACTCTGATAAACCCAGAAATTTCCAATCCAATTGATTTTGGTTGGGATTTGAAAAATAATGTACTTATTCTTAACTTAGTAACTATAAATATTCGTCCCGATATAACTTCTCAAAATGTGTTTTGTAACTGTAAATTTAAAAAATGTACTGGAAACTGCAGTTGTAGCAAAGCTGGGTTAAAATTCATAACAGGTTGCTACTGTGAGAGTAAATGTACTACCTGTTAATTTAGTTTAAATATAATGTACGTATATTATTTTTGTATTGTTATTTCTCAAGCACAAGAAGTAAGTTCATTTAGTTAGTTGTACGATTTTCTGTCTCTAATCAATATTTTAAGTTAAAATATAATAATTTTGGTTCTCAAGTAAACTAAACTTTAAATATCTTCGTTTTTTTCAAAATGACATGATAATATTTACGTATAAGTAATAAGCAAAATAAGAACGTTTTGTAAATGTTTTGCAATCTCAGTATATTTTCAGCAAGTTACCGATCGGCCACAGGGCGCGGACGTGTCAGTCAAAACGATAGCGGAAATAATGGAGCGCTATACAAAAACAGTCATATCTTTTACAATAGTAAAACAATGCAGATAATTCTTTCAAAAACTGCTCCATTCTATTCCGCAGATTTCGTATCATGGAAGTATCATGCATCTATCTATAATAGTTTTTAATATGTCTCGATGCTGAAATTTACCATGAACTCTTCAGGCATGCTTTGTATAAACAATTTCTGTAGAATTTCTTAACAACAATTTCGAAAGTTATTTAGCAGCACCAGAATCTAGAAAGAATAAGCTTTCCATTAGTTTAAAAATCATTAAGAAATGTTAAAAAATAACCCAGTAAATGAGGTGGGAACCTAAAATTAATCAATCTTCAGTGGTACAAAAATTTTAGGAAAAAAAGTTTTTACGCTTTTTTGCAATCGCGGACAGAATGGCGCCCTCTGGATTTAGATGCGCAAGCTCCAGATAATGTACATATTTTTTCAAAACTATATCTTCGAGTACACACCCTGACATTTTAGGAGCGTCTTTTGAGAAGCTTGATTCCCGACTACTACATAGTCAAGATTGTATTAACCGAAATGATAGTGTAATTGTATACATAAAATCCAGTTTTATTTATACACATTCGGTGGTTGAAGTGGGAAATGTAAAAGCTATGAAGGTAAATATCTGTTTCTATAATAAAAACATTATAATTCTAAAAGCGACAACGCATCTCACGAACACTTACGAGTACCATGTGTCATGTGACTCTCGCTGCTGACAACAAGCATGAAAAAAAAAAGAAATATCAAATAAACTTTCGATTTAAAATAGAAAATTAACGAGTAAAAGTTGAAAAGAATAATATTCCACACATTTAAGAAAATAAATAAAAAACCTGGGTCAAAAAGCAAGCGAGATATCTAAAAATGAAACGTTCAAAACAAAAATCAAGAAGGCCAATCCCTATGACCCTGCATTTTGGATTTAAGCATGTCTAGTCTGCCCCTATATTCCCTAAAAATTTGGTTGACGGGGGAAAAATGTTTTTTAGATTGCCTGGTTTATTGGACTATCATTTATGTTTCAATTTAATCGAATTACTTGCTCTACGGAGTCTTTCCCTTAGCAATTTATTTTGTCACCCGAACTATATAATTAACCTTGTTAATTATATTGTTCTTGTCCTGTCCTCGCTCTATTTGTCCATTTCTCACACCTTAGTTTCTTAGTTAGATTGACCAATTTGGGCTTGCTTGGGCTACGCAGTTAATCTTATTAATTTGTTTGTTGTGCGAATATTATTTTAGTAGTTAATGAAGATAAATTTTGTGTTTATAATAATGATCTTTCATTATCATTAACACTACTACCCAAATTCATTTGAACCGTAGCATTTATTTTTTTACTACTCTATAAAATAAAGAGCATTAGTTAATTTCACTAGGAACATTTAGTTTAAAATAGTATAAAAAATCCCATATTCGTGCTGATATTTTAAGATGAATTATGTTAGTCTAGACAAATTTTCTTACAAGTAATAATTAATTTAATTAAGTCTTTTGCAAAATATAAGGAGCGTTTGTGATTTCTTTTACTACTGTCTACCGCTTATTATGTAGTGTCAAAAAATGGCTACCAAGATAGCGACAATGATGCCACCATATTTGTAATGACGCAAATACTTCTTATATTTTGCAAAAAATTGTATACAAAGTTCGAATATGACGAGGGTTATGATGGCGAAGCTGTAATAAAAAGAACCTAGACGTAAATATTTTTTTCCTAACTGGTTACTGAGGACCCATTATATAGTCCAGTCAACGAATGCATGAGGACATGGAGGGGGGCAGAATTGTCCTCTTCAGGAATGTGTTGGGGGTAGTTAGGAGGTAAACATACTAAAAGTCCCCGCCCCTAGCCCTGCCGCTTCAGGGGGAGGAGGTGGCAAGGTCTCTTTTTTCAATTCTTCGCCTATAACTCGGAAACGATGAGTTACGCGAAAAATTTTTCTATGCAAAATTAAATTATATTAAATTTTCTACAAGAATGTCTATATTCATTTTCTTCCTATGTGTTATAGTTTCCGAGATATTCGTCAGCGAAAATCAAAAATCGAAATTAATTATGTATCTGAAATGTTTCTATCAAAACGGTTTACCGTGGTCTACTAATAAATCACAGTCACAAAACAATCTTTATTTTACAACACTACGTATTTACTAACGTAATATTTTATCGAAATCTAAACATTTCCTTAAATATACTGTGTGACTCATTTAAAATGAGTCACACTGTATGAACTTTTTTATTTTGTTTCCGATTTGAATCAAATTTTACTCAAGTATAGACAAAATTAGGATCTACTTATGACCAAAAAACATTCGCCTGCTACAAAAATGCAAAGTCACCTGATGTAAAGTTTTATAAAATCAAGTTTGCTCTTCCGGAATGTTGCAGCCAGTAAAAGCATGCAGGAACAGAATTTCTTCCAGTCCTAGCTGCTGCATTTGGTGGGTGGAGTAAACATTGGTTTGAACTTTTCCTCTGCCAGATTTTATGAATATAATATTGCAGGAAACATCACTGCGATAAGAAAATGCCTAATATAATTTTTTATTTTTTCCGCATATTTTGGTACCGCAGAAGGCTTTGCATTTGTAGCAGGCGAATGTTTTTCTGGTTATAAGTAGATCCTAATTTGTTCTATACTTGAGTAAAATTTGATTCAAATCGGAAACAACATAAATAAGTTATAAGGGTGTCTTCATTTTAAGTGAGTCACATTATACATTTGAGGAAATGTATAGATTTCGATAAAATATTACGTTAATAAATACGTTGAGTGATGTAAAAAAAAAGATTGTTTTGTGACTGTGATTTATTAGTAGACCACGGTAAACCGTTTTGATAGAAACATTTCAGATACATAATTAATTTATTTATTTATTATCGATTTTCGCTGGCGAATATCTCGGAAACTATAACACATAGGAAGGAAATGATAGATATTTTTGTAGGAAATTTAATATAATTGAATTTTGCATAGAAAAACTTGTCTCGTTCGATGCATCGTTTCCAAGTTATAAGAGAAAAATCGAAAAAAGGAACCTTTCCACCCCCCTCCCTCCTGAAGCGGCAGGGATAGGGGCGGGGACTTTTAGTATGTTTACCTCCTAACTACCCACAACAGATTCCTGAAGAGGAAAATTCTGCCCCCTCCATGTCCTCTATACTCATTCGTTGACTGGACTAATACTGAAACTAAAGTTTATTGTAGAAATACTAATATACGGTCTTATCTGGTGTCGCAAATATTCCCCCGAAGTGTACAAGCCATTTAAAAGATCTTCACCTACATTCAGGATTGTCCCGCACTTATGTTAAGTATTTATTTAGTGTATAGAATACATGCGCAAGTCCTTAATTGAAGAACTACTACTTTGTCTTCAATTTTCTTTCCTAAAATGCATGGTTAGACAACTTGTTTAATATTTTCTGACATTTCTCCAAGCCACTCATCTCTTAAAGTGAATGCTGGGCTCTTATACAGTTCAATTTTGTTTTAGGTCTTGTAAAGTCCTGGAGAGTTGATTTTAAGTATATTGATTATTGATAATGGGAAAATGGTAACACAAGTATACAGCGTGTCCCACTTTTAATAACCCACCTTCCATTATGTCAGTTATTAGTTATCCGATTTTTGCCAAATATCTATTCGGATCAAAGACCTTTATTATGTCCTTGAGTAAAACAAAACTTAATTCAGTCATTGGCGTGCATTTTTATTAAGAAAAAAATGGTCGATATTTCAAGAAGTCACATTAGTCATTTTTTTTTTAATTGAAAAAGTAATGCAATATTATTTATCAGTATACTCTAGAACGCCAAAATTTAACAATACTTTTATTGATGGTTTTCGAATTACGGCCTCCTTAAAATTACATTTTTTAAACATTAAATAACACAGCCCCACAAAAAAAAAGTGGTCTGTCCGGCGGACTAGACCAGTGTATCCGTATGTACTTGGACCCGCTGAAACCGAATCCGAAGTCAGAATTGTCAGATTGGCTCATTTTTTACCCCTAACCGCAAAAAACACCCCACCAAAAAAATGGTCTGTCCGGCGGACCAGACCAGTATATTCTTATACATTTGGACCTGCTGAAATCGAATCCAAAGTCAGAATTGTCAGATTGGCTCGTTTTTCACCCCCAACCCCAAAAAACACCCCTGAAATAAAAACAAAGTGGTCTGTCCGGTGAACTATACCAGTGTATCCGTATGTACTTGGACCCGCTGAAACCGAATCTGAAGTCAGAATTGTCAGATTGGCTCGTTTTTACCCCCAACCCCGAAAAACACCCCCCCCCCCATAAAGGGTCTGTCCGGCGGACCAGACCAGTGTATTCTCATGTATTTGAACCTGCTGAAAGCGAATCCGAAGTCAGAATTGTCAGATTGGCCCGTTTTTCGCACCCAACCTCAAAAAACTCCCCCAAAACTAGAACATAGAGGTCTGCTCGGCGGACTATAACAGTGAATCCTCATGTAATTTGACCTGCTGAATCCGAATTCGAAGTTGGAATTGTCAGATTTGCTCGTATTTCACACCTAACCTCAAAAAACACCCAAAACAAAAAAAGTGGTCTGTCCGGCAGACCATACCAGTGTATCCTTATATATTTGGACTCACTGAAACCGAATCCGAAGTTAGAATTGTCGGATTGGCTCATTTTCACCCCCAAAAAACACCCCTTCCCCACAAAATGGTCTGCTCGGTGGACCATACTAGTGTATCCTTATGTATTTGGTAAGGATATACTGGTATGGTCCGTCGGACTAACCATTTTTTTATTTTGTTTTGGGGGTGTTTTTTTGGGGTTAGTGTAGTGTAGTAGTTAGTGGTAGTACAATTCTGACTTCAGATTCGGTTTCAGCAGATACACTGATATGGTCCGCCGGACAGATCATTTTTTTTTTGGGGGGCGGGGGTGTGTTTTTCTGGGTTGGAGGTGAAAAACGAGCCAATCTGTCAATTCTAACTTCGAATACGGATTCAGCAGGTCAAAATACATAAGGATACACTGGTATAGTCCGCCGGACAGACCACTTTCTTTTTGCTTTGGGGGTGTTTTTTGGGGTTAGGGTTGAAAAATTACAATTCTGACTTCGGATTCGGTTTCAGCGGATTTAAATACATAAGGATACACGCCGGACAGATCTTTTTTTTTGGGGGGGGGGGTGTTTTTCGGGGTTAAAGGTGAAAAACGAGCCATCTGTCAATTCTAACTTCGAATTCGGATTCAGCAAGTCAAAATACATTAGGATACACTGCTGGACAGACCACTTCCTTTTTGTATTGTGGGTGTTTTTTGGGGTTAGAAAAACGAGCCGCTCTGACAATTCTGACTTCAGATTCAGTTTCAGCAGGTCCAAATACATAAGGATACACTGGTCTGGTCCGCCGGACAGACCATTTTTTTTTTTGGGGGTGTTTTTTGGGGTTAGGGGTGAAAAGCGAGCCAATCTGACAATTCTGACTTCGGATTCGGTTTCAGCGGGTCCAAATACATACAGATACATTGGTTTAGTCCGTCGGACAGACCACTTTTTTTTATGGGGCTGTGTAATCAATAACTTGGAAACCAATTGTCTCTCGAAAAAAAGTAATTTCTCATTTTCTCTTTACATTCAATTTTTCTACTACCCAATGCCATAGATACTTTCAAATTTCATTGAAAAATTTCCAAAAATTTTGAACTAGAAGCCCTGTAAATTATTCGGGCATTAAGAATATCGAGTTTGATATCAATCCAAATTTGGTTGAAATCGGATGACTAATAACTGAGATATGGGCCATTAAAAGTGAGACACACTGTATATTGAAAAGCAGACAAACTATATCTTTGACAATTATTAACATCATATAATAATTAATAATTGTAATAATTACATTTGCGTGTACCATCTGATATTATTAACTCTATCAATATAAGGTGTGTGATTCTAAAAAATATATAATAATATATCGAAAAAATTTGAATATATTGCATACAGCTTATAATGTATGAACACCTACATACTATTAGTATTCAAATAATGATGCACTCTATTACATGCAAATTGGATGCTGGGAACTAATCTGGGAATTATAATTTCACAGTTTAATCTCCAGCACACCCCCATTATTTTTTACGTTGCATGATAACATCGATATGTTGCATGTCATTTGCAGAAAGAAATATTAATTGAATTATTTAAATTAAATAATTAAATTAAAATATTTGTACATGAATTTTCAATAAATCAGAACTACGATAGAAATGCTCTTAGTAGTTTGGATCCCCTTCTTTATTCTTCCATTAATGCTTCTATCCACTTTAATACTTATATTTTTGGCCATCTTAATAGACCATGTAGGTGTTACATTTCCAATCTTTCTCAAGTGGCTTCGTATCTCACTTTATCTTTTCTAGTGAAAGTGATACTGGATTAAACCTAACACTTTGTGATTGAGGTGTGAAACTTAATATAAAGACTCCTCATACGATAGATGATAGTAAGATATATGAAGCTTTGAGGTCTTCTGATTCAGGAGGCAGACAAAATTTGAGGCCAAAACTGATCTTTCGTTCGCACCCTGTGAATCATATTAAAAAATACGTTATATAAAATATATATTTTAAATTATCTACCGCTGAAGCCAATTTTGGACAAAAAAAAATTCTATCGGCTCAGTTTCCCTCTACCACTCCCCCTAAAAAGGGCAAAAAAAAAGGTCTCGTCCTAAGGTTCTCATCTAACCTTTCTGAAATAATTTGATGCGCTGAAACTAATTTTGAACAAAAAAAAAATTGGGGGATGAAGAGGGTGGTAAAGGGAAACTGAGCCGACAGAAACATTTTTTTTGTCCAAAATTGGCTTCAGCGCGTCAAAGTACTTCAGAAAAGTTAGGTCAGAGCCTTCAGACAAGACCTTTTTTTGCCCTTTTTTTTAGGACAAATGGGGTGGTAGAGGGGAAACTGATACGGTAGAAAAAATATTTTGTCCAAAATTAGCTTCAGCGCGTCAAAATACTTTAAAAAAATTAGATCAGAGCCTTGGGACAAGCAAGATCTCTTTTGTGCCTTTTTTAGGGGATAACAGGGGGTGGTAGAGGGGAAACTGATATAATATACATTTTTTTGTCTAAAATTGGCTTCAGCGCATCAAAATACTTCAGAAAAGTTAGATCAGAACTTTAGAACAAGACCTTTTTGCTCTTCTTGGGGGTGGTAGAGAAAAAATGAGACGGTAGAAAAAATTGTTTTCGACAAAATTGACTTCAGCGCGTCAAGATACTTCTAAAAAGTTAGATGAGAACCTTAGGACAAGACCTTTTTTTTTTGTAGATCTGTGTTATCCATACATTTTGGTTCATAACTTCTGAACAGCGATAAACCGATTGAATCTTATTGTATATATAGACTTCATACAAAATTATACATTGATTTATATATCGTTTAGACCGTAGAATGTGTTGGATGGAAAATAACTATACAACAATATTTTCAAATTTTTGTCAAACCAGAAGCGGTAAGCTTACGCAGGAATTACTTAAGCAGTAAAAATGATTCCTAGGTAACCCACGTGAGTTCTCTAAATAAGCGGTGTTCGTTCAAAAAATCTCAGTTTTTGACCTAAGCTTTTTTTATGCGAACTGTTGAAAGCCGCAACTTTCGAAGTACTATAACAGCCAAAACTCGCCAGCTCAATGCATGTCTCTTGTCTCTGTTGAAATAGGATTGATTGTCCATCTTGGTTTGCAAACCAAGATGGACAATCACTTTTCATTCAACTTCAATATTCATCAGAGTTCGGTACTAGTAATGGCCACTTGAGTCAGTTTTGACTCACGCTCACGCATGCCCACAACTTTCAAAATTTTGCTCGCGCATTATACGTGTATGTTGATATAGACTTACGCATGCTTACAATCAAGTTCTCACTCACACTCTAAACATATACACATGTTGAGATAGATTCACGCATGTCTCAAATCTTGGGCTGCAAACACACGCGCACATTCACTTACGCACGAACCGTTATGAAGAATTTTTTTAATACCTTACACTCCAGCATCCGTGCATCATGGTTAAATTTAATGTAAGCAAGAATTTCGGTTAATATAATACAATATTTTATTTGATAAAAGTGCAAACTGCAAACAAATGAAGCAAACTCACGCTTTTACAATATTTTTGATCACGCCCATTTACAATAAATTTCATGTTTTACCACTTCAGTGTTTCATGATCACGTTATGTTATATCGTGACACAATATGACGAGATGAAAATCACGTCACGCGCCCTTCTTTATTCAGCACAGCTAGTCCTGAATGAAAATAGCTTTGAGCTCTATTTTATTACCTCCAGAAATTCACTTCTACCGGCTTGAGTATGTTTATGGTTTCTCTGAATTCCCATATTTCAGATTCGCGTACACTCTAGAGTTGCAGGTTCTAATTTGTGTATTACTATACTCTTCGCAAATACGAAAACGAAGAGTATATTGCATTTGATCGGCACATTTCTAAAACCGTAAATCGCTCGCAGACAAAAAAATTTCATATCACTGTGTTAGTGAACGAATTCTGAACAACTTTCAAAATGTCCGTCTGTCCGTCCGTCCGTCACGTTTCTTGTAAACACGATAACTCAAGAAAGAAAAATCCGATTTTACTGAAATTTGGATAGTAAGTTAGTGTTAGCTAGAGGAAGAACCCTATTGTTTTTGAATAAAATCGATCAGTAAATAAAAACGTTATTAATGATTTAAATTTGAAAAAAAAATTTTTTTGTTTTTTAAGTTTTTGTAATTGAATAGGAATCTGGTGAAATGATATTTCATTTTAATATTTAAATATTTATATATATTACAAATACACATTTCATAATGTAATATACAACCGTGGAAATATAATTTTAGCTCGCCTCTTATAATGTAAAAATTTACTTTTTTTACGTGTTAAGTGGTGGTGTCGTTCTTATGCTTTTGACTCAATTAATAAAAAGCTTCAGAATCCAAAGGTCCCGGGTTCGAAACCCAAATGGGTTATGGTATAGTCTTTTTTTATTTTTACTTTATTTTTACTTTATTTTACACTTTTACCAACTAAGTTCGCACTATAAAATAAAAAATGTCTAAAATTAACATTATTCTCAAACAACTGCGAAGAGTATCTTATAGAATGTGTAACAATTATATAAAAAGTTCAGTGAACAGGCGAAGAGTACGTTTTTAGCTTGTTTTTTATTTGTGCGCGCCATTCAGCTGTTGATTGTTTTCCCGTGTGATATTCTGTATTTAATTTCTCGTTCATTGTGGTAGCTTTCTAAACTTTGTTCGTATATTCGCAATGATCCTCTAAGATATACAGGACGTTTTCGAATAACATCCATATATTTTAATCCGAGAGTGTGTATAATGCGATAACCAAATAAAAATTCAACAAAAAAGTTGTTAAACTCACGATTATCCTTCCAATCGCGACTCTCACAGCGTAAGTAGTTTACTTTTACTATAGCGTTGCCAAGTTTTCACGAAATGATTAAAATATAAATTAAACGGAAAATAAACACCCGCAAACTTGATATTTTATTTACTTAGAGTACTTTCGATTGATAATGCCATATAGTCCCTTAAATACTGCACAGCCAACACAAAGGTTCGTTCATCAGAAACACGCATATTAGAAAACTGTTGCTAGTAAAGTATTCGAGCCTGACATGCATTTTCATCAGCCACACCATAACAAAGCACAATGTTTCTCCACTCAATGTTTATAAAATTTGCCATTGTTAAAAAAAACATTAATTCTCTATTACCATGTACGCATAATGACCAATACTTATTTTGACAGCAGTAAACATTATACTGTTGACACTTGCTGCTACTGTTTACCTGTTACATTTGGCATTGGTGTAAAGCGAGGTTCTGTAATGCTAGAGTTAGATGCAGAAAGACGACCACATCATGGTCGCTACTCGATAATTTTTCACAATACTCAAAATGTACTTTCTGGGTTATTTTTGGGTATTTAGATAAATAAACATTTTTGTGTATACCAGGAAGATGTGTCTTCATAGATCTGAATATATGGAAGCATTTCGAAAATACCCTCTATTTCCAGGCATCGAGCTTCCTTCAATTACTACAGTAATACCATTACAATTGAAAAGTTACTAAGATAACAAGACATTAACCTTGAATAGAAAAGTGTTGAAACAAAATTATGATCTAGAACAGAGAAATTCCATTGAAAAAAGCTGTTTGACGTTGAAAGACCTCTTCGAACAAATGTAGAGAGTCAAGAACTGCCTTTAATGTGTTTGCCTCTATCTGTACACAAGGCACAAATATTTTTATATTTAGCTCAGTTATGTATTAGTACTAAAACAAAGTTTTTAATTACCGACTCACAATCCGTGGGGTCAGTGCGTACGTATTAGATTTGAGACCACTGGGTGCCAGGTTCAAATTTTGGCTAGCGTATGGATACAAAAGGGCCCCATTCACATTGAGATCTGTATCGCTACATGTATCGATACAAATGTCAATACGTGTATCTGAGATTTGTATCAAGAATCAAGTTTGCCATACATATTGAGACGGAATCATGAAACATCAGTTCAGTTCAATACGCGCATCTGAAAGGTTACCTCCCCAACCGGTAATTATAGCAGTTGCAATAGTACTGTCAAAATATTTTAAAAAAAAGGCGTCCAAAACTATGAATTTTTTTATAACAAAATTGCGGTCCGCATTGGGATATCTTTCTTTGTACTTGTCAATCAAGTCTCTGGTTGCTATTTCTCGAATTTGCCTATTTGAATACTCTTTTGATGTAGAATTCCACAAGCAGGGATACAGTTTATACATGTTTAAGAATTCCTCCCAAAATTCTCGATCATCCGACATATTATTTTATTTTTAAGAAATATATTATTCACGTTCGTATCTCGCTACTAGATACAGGAAAATACACACTGCAATAAGTATCAGTCTCAGGTGCACGGTATCGAAGTTTCTCGACAGTGAAACAGACGGCGATACCAGCTGATACCGATACAACGATACTGAAACAATCAAATACACATAGATATTTGTATCATGATACCGATACTTGTAACATGTAGCGATACAGATCTCAATGTGAATGGGACCCTTTATAGTGGCGTTTTAGTATGTTACTGAGACGGTAGCAGTGAACGAATTCGCCGTTGAGTGGGACAACACGGCTAGTCGCTGTTATCCCTCCTAATTTCGAGTCTCAGCTGCGACAAATAACAATGTCGTAGGGAATGGTTATTATGTTGTTGTCTGTGTATGCGTGTCCTGGTTGAATAGTGGCATAGCTATGGCTAAACTCGGCTAAGACGGTAATATAAATAAGGCGATTAAAAAATTAAAATATGTAACAAAATAGTAATATATCATTTTATAGTTTCAAAGTTTATTATTACCGATAGTTATGATTTTCTCAAATTTAATTAAAAAAATGAAAAATCCGCCATGCCGTACCCCCTAACATCGTAATTCCGAGATGGGAAACTAATTATCACCCTATGCTACTATTTGCTATATCATCCCATCAACATTAATCTAGAGCAGGAGTATGTACTTCCGATATCTTTATATTTGAATACTACCACGTGGCAATAAAATGCTAGTAGGTAACAGTTTTACGATACATAATCCACATGAAAGCTATTAGGGAGATATTAAAATGAAATTAATGAAAATTACGTCATGTCTGTATCTGATATGTTAATGCTAATTGAGCTTGGAATCTACTGGGTGTGATAGTTAATAAACCTTGCTCAACAAATGTTTTGTTAGTTGAGAATAAAGACACGTAGAAATGATGAAAATAAAAATAATTTATAAGAAATTTTATTTATTTCTTATTAAAGTAATATACGAATTTTCGTAGCAAAAACAAGATACACCACTTTGAAAATGTAGCAATTCCCGACATCTGTAACTAGCTCTAACGCGAACTCAGGCTGTGATTATTTTACTTCCACATCCAGTGGAAGTATAGTAACGACAAAAATTTTTTTTAAAATTTTTATTCTTCAAATAGGCTTAGAATGTCATGAAACGTCGAGGTTTTAAGTTTGAGCGAAAAAAAGTTCTATCTGTCTGTCGGTCTGTAACTTTTTTTTGTGCGCACGTTTACTCTGGAACCGATTGAGATATTGACTTGAAATTTGGTACACATATGTACTTTAATGAGATCCAGAACTAGATTATATTTTCATCTTGTTCTGTCGAAGGATTGGGGGGTAAATTTGGGTAAATTTGGGGTAAAAAGGTAAATTAAGCAGGTAAGAGTTCATAAAATTGTTATTTAGTATATACAAGAGAAGCTAAGGTCTCAAAAAAAACTTTGGCATTAGCCACCCCCATTACTACCCCCACCCCATTATTATAGGGAATGAAAAAAAATTGTGATTTAGTGTGTGTACAAGAACCAGAAACCTCAAAATATTTTTTTACTTTATCCACCCCCACTACTACCCCCTATCACCACCCCCACCCCACTACCGATGTGGGGTATCGTTTTATGGGTTTTTGGGGTAGAGAATTTCAAATATTGTATTATTAAAGTAAACAATTATTTCCACATACAAAATTTTTTCGTTGTGAGTGACTTGGATAGAAAATTGGATGTGAAGTAGTGATTCCTTGGGCAGCGGTTTTTATTTTCATTATTATTAAATTGATAACAGTAGAAGCCAAAGGCTTGTACTACCCTGAAGTAAAGGAAACAGTACATCAAGTGCCTATAATATTATAAAAAAACATTCATAAATTCCTAGAAATATTATGATATAACGTATTAGAAATACATAATGACTGAGAAAAATAACATTCTGAATGAAATATCAACACCACAATAGCTCAAATATGAATGTTTCTGTAATATTAGTCGAAGCGTTCCTTGAAAGAATTAAACGATGATACGGCGATTACATTTTCAGGTAATGACTTTCATTGATCAAAAACTCGGTTGGACAAGAAACGCTTTCTTATAGTAGTTTGGAAGTTTTTTTTGCGTAGCCTTAGACTATGTCCTTTCAGACGATTGTCGGTGTTAAGCTCAAATAAGTCTTGGTGGCAAAAAACTGCCCTTGCTGAATTCTGTAGGTGGCAATTAAATCACCGCGCTGTCGACGAACTTCCAATGACGTGAGGTTGAGTAGGCGAAGTCTTTCTTCATATGGCAGATTTTTCAAACCCCGATACAGTTTTATAGCTGTGCTATAGCTTTGCACGTGTTCCAGCCTACTTATATTCTGTTTAATCAGAGTGACCATATAATGTCTGCAAACTCAAGGTAAGGGCGAATATAGGCATTGTAAATTTTTAGGAATGAGTTGAGACTCAAATCCTGGAAGGACTTTCTAATTAGGTATTGTTATGACTTTCGCATCATGTGCGCTCCACGATGATAACTTATCTGTGATGGTGACACCCAGGTCAATTTGCCGTGATGCTTATGTTACGTTGTGATTGCCAATTTTATACTGCATTTTTGGGTTGTTTTTCCCTATGTGTAGTACCGAACATTTTCCTTGATTTAATGGAATTAACCAGTTGAAGCGCCAGCTACCTATCTGGTCCAAATCGGATTGTAGGTCAGTCGATGGTGTCTGAAATATTTTTAAGTCATCTGCATAAGACAGAACGCTCGAGAAGCAGCTCAGGGTGAGGTCAGATACGTAAACTAAAAATAGTACAGGGCAAAGTACAGATCGCTGGAGGACTCCACTCATACCATCACGTACCGCGGATGAAGTATCTCCCACTCTTACACCAAATTGTCTGTTTGACAGAATGCACTCGATCCATTTTAATAGTTTACCATGCACTCTGACGTGTTCTAGTTTATATAGTAAGAACGGAATACACATTTTGTCAAACAAACGGGAAAAGCCTAAGTACAAAATGTCAGTGAATCTAATTGTTTAGTCCACTTGTTGCAGGCTTGGCTGATGGTACACAACAGCAACTTTAAGATCTCATAACTCAGTAACTGAAAGTAGGCCCAACTTGGAACTTAAGAGGGATCAATGTCTTACCACAATATATCATTTAGGACTAAAATAAGTTCGAATTCAATTCACCGTCGAGTCGCCCAGTTAACTGAACCTTATTATCTAATATTGATATTGAAGTCGGTGTAAAAATGAACAACTAATGAATTCAAATGTGTTTTTAACTGAATTCAATATCAATATTAGGTAATAAAGTTCAATTAACTGGAAAACGGCGACAGTGAAATTTTATTTCACAATTTTTAGCGATTTTATTTGAAGGTGGTTTAATTTTTTTCATTTTTTTAAACATTCCAAAATCCACATGATAGCTGGCAACTTTGGATTGGTTTTTTGGGAAATCATGTGATCCTGCAAAAATTAATTTCATTGCACATGTTCTGTAAGTGGTACTCAGTAGGGTATTTCCACAAATTTGGATGGTATATATATATATATATATATATATATATATATATATATATATATATACACGTATTTACCGGCATTAGGAAGCCCGAAATTGCATGTTTTCCAGTTGATAGGAAGCCCGTGACCGACTTACGCGGCCCGACTTCGGGCTTAGTAAAACTTACGTGTATATTCAGCGATAAAATATAGTATGGGTCATTGACAGTTTATCTCGCTTCTTAGGGGGGGTTATTGAAGTCATTGCTTACCTTTCCACATATAATTTCAGTTCAAATAAATTACAGTACAAGTAATTTAGCATTTTTACTGATATTTAGAAGGGCCCGTTAAAGTCGTTGTGTCCCTCAAAAGATACAGTTTTAGTTCAAAGAAATTCCGCACTAAGGGCGCCTACGAGAGCTGTATATACACTGTGGATGTAAGCCCGATTATCGGAAGCCCAGTATTTTAGTCGCACTATACGTGGCCCGTAAACTTGACAACAGTGTATCTGACAAAGGAACTCAAAGATCATGTTATAATATGTTATTTGAGGAACTTGTAATGAAAGAAATCGAGGGTGCTCTTAAATTCGCTTTTATTAAAATCAAAGTGAAATAATTAAATTAAATTTAAGTTAATTTTAACTAATAATCAAATACAATTATTTCATCTAATTCAAACAATTACAATTAAAGCCAAAATATTGAAAAGAAACATATTGGAAACAACAAAACGCCAATTGTACTTTAAAAATCCATTTCAAATTTCCATCGGTGCCAGTGACACTTTCAACTACGGGATCAACAAATAAACGTCTACAGTTTTGCCATTTTTTTGTTAACTTGAAAAAATTGTGGAGAATAAAAGAAAAATAATTCAAATATAAATCAAAGATATTTAATTATTTCTTCTGTTTGAAACAATTAAAGTATATTTGAACTAAATGAAAATAGTAACAAGAAACACATTAGACGCATAGTACAGTATCTAGATGTTTTAATTTCGGAATAATGTCATATTGAACAGATTTCGTTCATTTTTGGCAGTATAATAGTAAATGGTTCACAGAAAAGTTTCTATATTGTGCGGGGGCTTGCTTATTTATAGGGGGTGGATGCCACCCCCAGGGGATTGCACTTAAAAAAATATATATATATTTATTGGAGCTGATATAGAATCAAATTTTAAGAAGAAAAGGTTCTATGCAATTTTTCACAAAAATTGATAGTTTTTAAGTTATAACGACTTCAAAATTGCGATTTAGCTTTAAAAAAAGGTATTTCCAAACGGCTTTCGTCAAGTATCTCGAAAAGTATTACTTTTTCGAAAAAATGTTACAGACCAATTACAGAAAGTACAAATTGGGAATTAATTATATTTTTTGTTTAGTGATGTAGGATTAATAATTTCGGAGATATTTAAGTTTATATTTGGTAACCAGATATTTCGAAATTACCTTTAAAGTTCAAAATGCATTTTTTTTTAAAGCAAGTGCTTTAAATGAGCAAAAGAAATTGAGCATCTAGGTAATGCTACATCTTAACGAAAAACTGTATTTGAGATAATTTTTTTAAATTACTGGCTAATTAGAGTAACTAAATGGCGACCTTTTTATATAAAAAAATATAAATACGCACATTTTTCCGTCATAACTTCTTTATTTCTTATGCTACAAGAACGAGTAAAAAATAATTTGAAAGCGCAATTAATTGTCTTTAATTTCATTTCTTAGCATGAGTGACGTAGGTATCACAATTTCTGAGGTATTTAACATTTTAACATTTTTCGTCTTATAAACGTTCGGACGTCATTTGTAAACTTTCGTATCTTCGAAACTATTAAAGCTATGTAAATAAATAAACAAGCAAAATTCAAGTTTATGAGATTTATTTTTGGTCTTTTTCAATAAAATTAATATTTATCGAGATATTTGGAAAGGGAAAAAAATTACGTTTTATCGAAAATACCTTTATAGTTTAAACTGTATCTTTTTCTAAAGCAAGTGTTGTATACAAACCAAAAAATTTGAGCATCTACGTCATTCTATATATTAATGAGAAACAGTGTTTGAAATTCATTTTTTTTAATTACTGGCTAATTACAGTAACAAAATGGCGACGTTGTTATTAAAAACTCTAAACAATTATCTTATGAACACTTTGATGCCTAATGTAAACTTAAATGTCTCCGAAATTATTAATCCTACATCAATAAACAAAAAATACAGTTAATTCCCGGTTTGTACTTTCTCTAATTGGTCTGTAACATTTTTTCGATAAAGTATTACTTTTCGAGATACTTGACGAAAGAAGTTTGAAAATACCTTTTTTTAAGCTAAAATCGCAATTTCTTCTTAAAATTTGATTCTACTTCAGCTCAAATAAATATATATATTTTTTAAGTGCCACCCCCATAGAGGGGGTGGCATCCACCCCCTATATATTTCCGTCATAACTTCTTTATTTCTTATGCTACAGGAAAGAGTAAAAAATAATTTGAAAGCGCAATTAATTGTCTTTAATTTCATGTCTTAGCATGCGTGACGTAGGTGTCACAATTTCTGAGATATTTAACATTTAAACTGCATTTTTCATCTTTTAAACGTTCGGACGCCATTTGTAAACTTCCATATCTCCGAAATTATTAAATGAACAAGCGAAATTCATTATCAGTTTATGAGCTTTATTTTTGGTGTACCCATTTTTCAATAAAACTAATATTTATTGAGATATTTGGAAAAGGAAAAAAAAATTACGTTTTATACAAGCGAAATTCATTATCAGTTTATGAGCTTTATTTTTGGTGTACCCATTTTTCAATAAAACTAATATTTATTGAGATATTTGGAAAAGAAAAGAAATTACGTTTTATCGAAAATACTTTTTTTCTAAAGTAAGTGCTGTATACAAACCAAAAAAATTGAGCATCGACGTCATGCTATATATTAATGAGAAACAGTGTTTGAAATTCCTTTTTTTTTAATTACTGGCTAATTACAGTAACAAAATGGCGACGTTGTTATTAAAAAAATGTGAAGACGCACATTGCTTCGGTCATAACTTCTTTGTTTTTATGCTACAGAAACAAATAAAAAAATAATTGAAAGCTTAATTAATAACCTATTATTTTACCTATTAGCATCCTTGATGTAGGTGTCACAGTTTCTGAGATATTTAACTCTCACTCTAAACAATTATGAACACTTGGATGCCTAATGTAAACTTAAATGTCTCCGAAATTATTAATCCTACATCAATAAACAAAAAATATAGTTAATTCCCAGTTTGTACTTTCTCTAATTGGCCTGTAACATTTTTTCGATAAAGTAATACCTTTCGAGATACTTGCAGGGCTGGCTTCAGGTATTTTGCCGCCCCCCTCTTATATAAATAACATTAGGGTCAAGCGGGGTAAAAATGAGACCAAATGACATCTTTCAATTTTTAGGTTGTTTAGAATCGAGTCATATTTAATGAAAGATTGGTATCATATGTAAAAATGGCAGATAAAACTAATTTCTATGTATTTTTTTACTAAAAAGTACCGTTAATTGATAAACAAAAATAAACAGTGTTTCATTTTTAACCTCCAAGTGGGGTAAAAAAAACAGTGGAGGGCAAATGAAAGACACGTGATTTATTCCCGTTCTTATTGACGTCCTACAAATGGAAGTGCAAAAATAAGACAGAGGAGGGTTTTTTCTTTTATATGTAATTTATTCAGATTTTTTACTAAACAAGAAGGGGCTTGCAGAAGGGCTAGCTTCTCCTAAATTAGGAAGCTGAAATGTGCCTTCTTCAGTATACCCATTAGGTCTCTTTAGTCTCTTTTTTACCCAGCTTTTATTTTTTTTCGTTAAAAAGTTTTTGATTAATTAAAACCAGCAGATTAATAAACTTGGTCACAAAATGTGAAGTATGTCACTTCTAGTTGACGTCTGCCAAATACGGACAATGCCAATAGAGAAACTATAGAATCCCCCAAAAAGTACTAAGGTGCGTTCAAAAATTTTTTAAAAGTGAATTAAAGAGATTACTGAATAATATTTTTGCCCGCATTAACAGTAGGCATAGGACCTGATTGGATAACATAAAACAGTTCTGAATGTACAAAACAAACCTGAATAAAAAATTGAGTTTAATTTATTTCAATCTGGGTTGTCTTTTACTTACCCCGCTACCCGTCTGTATCATTTTTACCCCGCCTGATCCTATCTTTTCAGTCAGTTATTTTTTATAACATTTTAAGAGTCACCTACTGAATATTCTTGATGGTTTGTTTTTTTAGTTATAAGGTTAACAGCAATTTTTGGATTTTCAGCAATATGATTACTGTATTTAAAAGGGTAAAATAAAATAATTGAAAAAATTAACCGTACTGAAACTTAAAAAAATACCACACCCCAGAAATTAGACAATAAATAAAATTACATATAAGAAAGAGAATGTATATATGTAACCTACTTTATATACAAAAAAAAACTAACAATAACAAATTATTTATATACAGTTAACATTACTATTACTATATTAGTGAAACAATTGTTTCCTAGCTTTTTTATATTTTTTGGTAACTGTGGATTTGAAGAATTTGCCGCCCCTAGAATTTCGCCGCCCCGGGCAGCCGCCCGCTTCGCCCCCTCCCCCTAGAGCCAGCTCTGGATACTTGACGAAAGCAGTTTGGAAATACCTTTTTTAAGCTAAAATCGCAATTTTGAAGTCGTTATAACTTAAAAACTATCAATTGATGTGAAAAATTGAATAGAAACTTTTCTTCTTAAACTTTGATTCTACTTCAGCTCCAATAAATATATATATATTTTTTAAGTGCCACCCCCATAGAGGAGTGGCATTCCACCCCCTATAAATTTCCGTCATAACTTCTTTATTTCTTATGCTACAGGAAAGAGTAAAAAATAATTTGAAAGCGCAATTAATTGTCTTTAATTTCATTTCTTAGCATGCGTGACGTAGATGTCACAATTTCTGAGATATTTAACATTTAAACTGCATTTTTCATCTTATAAACGTTCGGACGCCATTTGTAAACTTTCATGTCTCCGAAACTATTAAATAAACAAGCGAAATTCATTATCAGTTTATGAGCTTTATTTTTGGTCTCTACCTATTTTTCAAAAAAACTAGTATTTATTGAGATATTTGGAAAAGGAAAAAAAATTACGTTTTATCTAAAGTAAGTGCTGTATACAAACCAAAAAAATTGAGCATCGACGTCATGCTATATATTAATGAGAAACAGTGTTTGAAATTCCTTTTTTTTAATTACTGGCTGATTACTGTAACAAAATGGCGACGTTGTTATTAAAAAAATGTGTAGACGCACATTGTTTCGGTCATAACTTCTTTGTTTTTTATGCTACAGAAACAAATAAAAAAACAGTTGAAAGCTTAATTAAACCTATTATTCTACCTATTAGCATTCTTGACTTAGGTGTCACAGTTTCTGAGATATTTAGCTCTCACTCTAAATAATTATCTTATGAACATTTGGATGCCATTTGTAAACTAAAATATCTTCAAAATTATTAATCCTACCTATCAATAAACAAAAAATATAATTAATTCCCAGTTTGTACTTTTTGTAATTGGTTTGTAATATTTTCTCGGTAAAGTAATACTTTTCGAGATACTTGACGAAAGCCGTTTGGAAATACCTTTTTTTAAAGCTAAAATCGCAATTTTGAAGTCGTTATAACTTAAAAACTATCAATTTATGTGAAAAATTGCATAGAACCTTTTCTTCTTAAAATTTGATTTTACTTCAGATCCAATAAATATATATATTTTTCAAGCGCCACCCCCTGTCAGGGGGGTGGCATCCACCCCCTATAAATTAGCAAGCCTCCGCACAATATAGAAACTTTTCTGTGCAGCATTTACTATTATACTGTCAAAAATGAACGAAATCCGTTCAATATGACATTATTTCGAAGTTTTGCATATTTTTTACCTCTAGGTACTGTACTAAATTGGCCTATGATGAATAAAGTATCATTAGAACAGATTAAAAGAAAAGAAACCCAAAATACCTTGATTTTTAAAAGTATTACCTATTAAAAAATATTGTTATCCTATCGAATTTTTTCGATTCTAGTTGAACGCCTGCACGGTTCTTTTAAAATGTTGAGTATTCTAATAGAAGCGCTGGCAACGATGCCGGGCTTCGTAAAATGCACCAACTACATACATACATACAAACGGGCTTCGTATAGATAGTAGTGTGTGTTGGGCTTCGGATAACCTGAGAAATATATATTTTTGTTAATGTTAAATAAAGTTACCCCTCTTCTATTGCGCGGTGTATATAAATGTTTCCATGATATATTTGGTAAGATACACGCGTCTAACTACAATAAAAGACTCGGGCTTCTGAGTGCCTGTGCAACGTACCGGGCTTGGTATTGGTAGCCGGGTACGTATATATATATATATATATATATATATATATATATATATATATATATATATATATATATATATATATATATATATATATATATATATATATACTAATTTAACTATGTCATTTGATTGGTCAACCATCACTTTGAGTCCCGTGATACATTTCCCTGGATCCCACCGTCTCATGATTTAAGGCACTGTTGACATGCAAAATATCGCATTCCGCGCATTGACCTCCGATTGGTGGTCTTAGATTGTCAGATATCAACGCCAATCACAAATCGTGAAGTACAGTGAGCAAACACAGAATCATCGAAGGGAAGTGAGTTTGCAATATAAAACAATAGATGTCAAAGAAAGAACATAATATAATCTCTTTCAAGACTTTCATATGCCATTATTTATTTGTTTTTTCATTTCTTATTCGAATTGATCTAGCGTACTATTAGTAAATTGTTGAAATTTTTAAGTGACGAAGAGTAATCGATCAATATCTTAACCGGGAAAGAAGGCTAGTAATAAATGCACGTGATCAGTGCGTGCAACGGATTCTATTGGCATATAAATTTGGAGGGGGGTGTAATTCGAAACAACTTTTACAAAGTCCTCTACATTCATTATCATTTACATCCGTTTAACAATTTCCATTGACCTGTAATTATTTCATTACAATAACCGTTTTCTTTACATACTTATGAGGTACCCTTAAACTTTTTAAAGATAAAATCTTTATCAGCAGGTATTTATTCATCGGATATCCTAGTATTCCTCTGACATGTTACCATTGCTTATCCCCTTTTGTTCCCTTTATTTAGAGTTGGTAAATCAGGATTATTAATATAATAATATAATATTCCAAAATTGGATGACATTTGAAATTTTCCGTACCAGTACTAAAAAACCGCTGCCCAAGGAATCACTACTTCCACATCCAGATTTTCTATCCAAGTCACTCACAACAAAAAAATTTTGTATGTGGAAATAATTATTTATGGAACTTTAATATGATAATAATAATTGAAATCCTCTACCCCAAAAAACCCATAAAACGATACCTCACATCGGTAGTGGGGCGGGGGTGGCGATAGGGGGTGGTGGTGGGAGGTGGATGAAATAAAAAAATATTTTGAGGTTTCTGGTTCTTCTACAGACACTAAATCACATTTTTTTTCCATCCCCTTTAATAATGGGGTGGGGGTGGTAATGGGGGTGGCTAATGTCAAAATTTTTTTTGAGACCTTAGCTTCTCTTATATATACTAAATACCAATTTTATGGACTCTTACCTGCTTGATTTACCTATTTACCCCAAATTTACCCCCCAACCCTTCGACGGAACAAGATGAAAATATAATCTAGTTCTAGATCTCGTTAAAGTACATATGTGTACCAAATTTCAAGTCAATATCTCAAACGGTTCCAGAGTAAACGACAGACAGACAGACATACAGACATTTTTTTTCGCTCAAACTTAAAATCTCGACGTTTCATGACATTCTAAGCCTATTTGAACAATAAAAATTTTTTTAAATTTTTTTGTCGTTACTATACTACCACTGGACGTGGAAGTAACTATCAGATAGGATAGCCATATTCGGGATGATGTGTTGGTAAATTAACCAAGACCGATACTCCGGTATGTTGTATGTATGAGCCGGTATGTCAACAGAAACAGCATTTCATCAGCTAGTAAACAAAACCAAATATGCGGTTGAAAACACAGAGGTACCTACTACTATGTTCCTTCTTGAACATTGAGGGAGCGTTTCATAATACATCCCTACAATTCATCACCGAAGCAACGGAGAGAAAAGTAACCAGCTGCAGGTGGATAAACTGCGTGCTCAGAAAAAGATTGGTAGTCACATCTATAATGGGGGAAACATTGGTAGCTCAAGTTGAAAGAGGATGTCCGTACCTTTCGCTGTGGTTTGAGATACGTCCACTTAGAACACTACTTTTTGTCACTGAGAATTAGAATACCCTGTATATTGAGGTTTGTAGGAACGATTTAAACAGTCAATTTTAAAAACACAGATTTATTTAAAAAAATATATGTTACAGATTCACGTCCTCACAAAAAAATAACTTAAAACGAATTATTAATTAGACGACGTTAATTAGAACGTTGGTTAACACGTTGCTTTAAGCAACCACTGTAAATTTCTAGGTACAATTTTCGATGAAAACCTAAACTGGAACGAATATATCAACTTAATTTGATCTAAACTTAATAAACAATACTAGGCACTGTTGAATTTAAAAATCGTTCTCGATAAGAAAGGGCTTCTATCGATCTATTATGCCCTAATCTACTCTGTGTATATGTGTATAACTGTATACGTTCTCGCATTAACGAGTAATATAATATTCTTAGCCCAGAAAAGAATAATTCAGGATACATAATAAATTTTCGTGGCTGGATGGACGCAGCTCAAAGCCAACTAATTGGAAATAAAAAAAAGAATAATTCGGCTCATGTTTAATTTAGGATACAGAGAATCATTTCTGTATGTCTTCATAAGAAACGGAGGAATTAGTGGCTTTTTGGCAAAGTTTCACAGGCTTTATTATGGCAACTTTCGAATTTCGTATTGGGCAGTGAATCAGTTCGAACCTTGCCAAAAGACCAGGATCAAATGAAATATTCCCAAAACGAGAAAAGGTCTACAGAGCTGAAGAATCATTTAGGGTAACCAGTTTTAGGTACGTATCGTGAACAAATGTCTATTAGAAACAGCATTAACCGGGTACCCATTTCATGAGAATCACCAAAACGGACCACATAAAGAGAAGGAGAGAGGGAGAGGGGGGGGGGGGGGGAGAGAGAGAGAGAGAGAGAGAGAGAGAGAGAGAGAGAGAGAGAGAGAGAGAGAGAGAGAGAGAGAGAGAGAGAGAGAGGCTCTACATATCAACGTATGCAGAATGGTTTGTTTTTTGTTAATATAAACCATCATTCTGATATTTCAATCAAAGCATTAATCCAAATATACATGATGATCCAAAATTGTCTCCCAGTAATTATATGGCTGATAGTACATCAAAAAATAAAGGTTCTCTTTTTATATAAAATTATGAATATGGATAATAAACTTTAAAGGAGGATAATAAATATCAATTTTTCTGCAATATCTTCCGACCTCCTTAAAATATAACATTAATTACACAACCGCAAAAAAAAAATTGGCCTGAGTACTACACTGGTATATTCCAGTGTATTTTCACGCACTGAATTCGAATCCGAAGTCAGAATTGGCCGATTGGCTCATATATTCAAGATAACCTCAAAAAATAGCTAAAAATGATTAAAAACAAGCACGATTGTATATTTCAAGGTGTCTTTCAAAAAAAAAAAAAATCGAAGGAAAATTTTTGATATGTTTTTTTATCAACTGAATCCACATTGAACTACAGAATTGTGAATGTTTTTAACTCATACATAACCTCAAAAAAATGAGCGGTCACTCAAATATTACATTTTCATATATCGTATCCTAAATTTGCGAAGCAAGGGAATACTGCTTTCCAGAAATTCTTGGGGATTATAGCGAAGAACAGGGAGAGCGATTCAATTAGGATATCAAGGAAATGAAGAGTCGATATCAAGGTGGGTGGGATATAAATATGATGGCTGATTTCTGCTGGGCGTTGAAAAGGAAAGTACAGTAACAGCAGTAAAACGCAATAGAATGCCTCTCCGCCGTTCTTTTGAATGTAAAAGACAGCAATACCATAAAAAGAGAGGGTAAGTGTGTCAGGTTCCCTCCTCGATAATTATATGAACTGAATTTCAAATATTATATCCACCAGTTCCTTAATTAATAATCCTTTAGAGTGATTGCACATTTTTTACATATTTCTTTCATGGCAGTTATGTTGACTACATGCGAAATATTATCATCCTCCATCACATTTTTTTCATTATTTTTTAGGGTGACCATATTTTTATTGTTTCTATTGTGCCTAACTACATGCTAAATATTACTATCCTCCATCATATTTTTTTCGTTTTTATTATTTTTAGGTGTTCACCTTGTATATTTTTGACTGGAAATATATCCCAGTTCTGTGTTGGCAATAGCGTCAACTACGTACCAAATATTACTCTTCTCTGTCAAATGGTTTTATAAATATAACGCCAAGAGACGTGACGTGAGACGTGAAAATCCAGAGAAATTTCGGAGAGTGTTTTTTTCACGATTACAATACTTCCCTTTGGTAAGTGAAAAAAATAAAAAATGTATTAATTTACATTTTTTTAAAATAATTACCAGTATTACGTTTATTTGAGGAATTCATGAAAGTGAAGCGCAAAAAGAATGACAGAAAATCATCCCTCAGGTATTAAACCGCGGTTAAATAGGGACGCTAGTAAGTGAATTAAATATGATACCTACCTAAGGAAAACTAATGTTGTAAGTTTAATCTCAACATCCACTAATTACACGTAGAAAATACTGAGAAAAAATAAAACTTCATTCTTTTAAATTTAAACTTGACTTGATTTTAAATGTTTCATTTGGAAAGCTCTCAGGAAGAAACACGCAATTAATATTTTTGTAATTTTAAAGAGTATCCTCCAGCAAAGTGGTTCTTGGAAACTGGAAAAGAAAGTTTAATAGAAAACATAAAGGTGTTTCATCTCGATACAGTAACGTGCTAATCAACCATACCTAAGTTGACAAGTAGCCGCGAAGAAAGAGAAGAAATACTGTCACTGTTGGACACAGACAAACAAGCTAGCTAGCTAGCTTAAGAAGCTTAAGAAGCTTAAAAATCTTCTTTGTCTCTGTCCAACAGTGACAATATTTCTTCTCTCTCTGCGCGGCTACTTGCCAACTTAGGATGGTTGACTAGTGTATTGTTTGTTTATAAAATGAGCATTGCAATTTTAGCTTTTCATGTCTTGTAGCATTTTTGAATATTTACACGTAACTATAAAAATAATCTTGTCACTGTGTTTTTTATGCACTGTATACAGGTCGCAGGTTTCATAATCCCAGATTTGAATTTACCAAAATTATGTTATAATATTGCTGCTCATTTGACTGTATAATAGCAAAACATATGGTGCAAAGCTTTACGCTTCCAAACTCTATAGTTAATATAATATTAAACGGTTTTTATGTTTCCTTAACCCAGATTCTCATTTCATTTCTGTTGCAGTCTGTTCACCTAACCGGAACTTTGATGATCTGACGTTATCACAAGCTGCAGATATTTTTCAGCCGATCGTATTCCATATTGTAGTAGTTTTTTATGAAGTATATATTTTATTTTGTATACTTTTGTTTCCAGATTGAACTTCTTTTATACAAAACTGTTTTGCATTTTAAACTTTATAAGAATTTGAAAGATAAAAAAAATTAAATGTGTAAAATACTAAAAAAATTTCACTGTTTTTCAAGTCTGTCTATCTATTAGTGCAAGATAAAATTTGTGTACTTTTTTGTAACAGTTTCAATAATGACAAGATAGTATTAATATTAGCCAATAAAAAAAATGTCAACATGACATAAAAGGCCATAGTGTATATTTTAGTTTTCCAAAGGCTGAATATTTACCTAAATCTTAAATAATGCATATCGACATAAATAAATAAATTCGATATTAATACTTGCTAATATTAGTATCATACTTCAATAATCATTTTTAGTCCAGTCGAATTAGACATCATAAAAAAATTTGCGTACTGCGGACTTTTTTTCGTGGAAGTTGTTTAAAAGGGCATAATAAGCAAGCACAGAAAACTACACCCTGCTACACAAAATAGGGGACGCGCATCCCCTATTTTTAGAAACTTTGAAATTTTACTTATGTGTCCATATTTGTTTCCCTATTGCCCGTAGGACTCTTGACCAAGTTACACTTTTTGAAGATTCATCCCTCCTCTACATAATATATACATTACACATTTGCCGTAGAACGAACGGTTTTGGCTGTACGAGGCCGGAAAGGTCTCGCTGTCCGAATTTGGGGGTCTTCTGTACAGGACAAACGGCTATTATTTCCAATCTACAATACTACACATACTAATGCCCTTAAGGAGGGATGATGATTTGTGAAAAAACTTTCATCGAATACCGCGCGGTATTTTCACATTTTCTATGCGCAATGAATAGGACTTCTAGGATAAACAAAAATATTTACCAGAATTATACTGGTTTTGGTTTTTTTAATGCAACAATACCAAAATAGCCATTTTTGGCATATTTTGCTGCCTAGCTCCTAAACCAACGATTGTATTAAAATGAAACCAACGTAAATTTTCTTATATTAGGGTTGTACATGCATGAAAGAAAAATGAGCGAAAAAAAGTAGGTTCACTTTTTTTTTAAAAAAGAGGTTTTCAAAATTTCAACATCCCGTATCATGAAAACCGCGCGGTATTCGATTAAAGTTTTTTCACAAATCATCATCCCTCCTTAAGGGCATTAGTATGTGTAGTATTGTAGATTGGAAATAATAGCCGTTTGTCCTGTACAGAAGACCCCCAAATTCGGACAGCGAGACCTTTCCGGCCTCGTACAGCCAAAACCGTTCGTTCTACGGCAAATGTGTAATGTATATATTATGTAGAGGAGGGATGAATCTTCAAAAAGTGTAACTTGGTCAAGAGTCCTACGGGCAATAGGGAAACAAATATGGACACATAAGTAAAATTTCAAAGTTTCTAAAAATAGGGGATGCGCGTCCCCTATTTTGTGTAGCAGGGTGTAGTTTTCTGTGCTTGCTTATTATGCCCTTTTAAACAACTTCCACGAAAAAAAGTCCGCAGTACGCAAATTTTTTTATGATGTCTAATTCGACTGGACTAAAAATGATTATTGAAGTATGATACTAATATTAGCAAGTATTAATATCGAATTTATTTATTTATGTCGATATGCATTATTTAAGATTTAGGTAAATATTCAGCCTTTGGAAAACTAAAATATACACTATGGCCTTTTATGTCATGTTGACATTTTTTTTATTGGCTAATATTAATACTATCTTGTCATTATTGAAACTGTTACAAAAAAGTACACAAATTTTATCTTGCACTAATAGATAGACAGACTTGAAAAACAGTGAAATTTTTTTAGTATTTTACACATTTAATTTTTTTTATCTTTCAAATTCTTATAAAGTTTAAAATGCAAAACAGTTTTGTATAAAAGAAGTTCAATCTGGAAACAAAAGTATACAAAATAAAATATATACTTCATAAAAAACTACTACAATATGGAATACGATCGGCTGAAAAATATCTGCAGCTTGTGATAACGTCAGATCAACAAAGTTCCGGTTAGGTGAACAGACTGCAACAGAAATGAAATGAGAATCTGGGTTAAGGAAACATAAAAACCGTTTAATATTATATTAACTATAGAGTTTGGAAGCGTAAAGCTTTGCACCATATGTTTTGCTATTATACAGTCAAATGAGCAGCAATAGGGAAACAAATATGGACACATAAGTAAAATTTCAAAGTTTGAACCCCTAAAAATAGGGGACGCACATGGTGTAGCAGGGTGTAGTTTTCTGTGCTTGCTTATTATGCCCTTTTAAACAACTTCCACAAAAAAAAGTCCGCAGTACGCAAAATTTTTTATTATGTCTAATTCGACTGGAGTATTTCAATACAATTCATATAATAATTCACTAGCTTGAACAAGTTATATAGTTATAAAGGACACTAAGAATAATTTTGTTAATACTATTTATCATTCGCGGAAAATAAATGTTGCTAGAGATCTTTATTAATCATATAACATCTATAGTGGTCCAAGCATACTGGACGTACACATTTTCGTTACTAGCCGAGTTTGGGGTCGTGTCAATTTTGTAAACATAAAAGAAAAAACCGTTGCTCAAGGAATCACTACTTCCACATCCAGATTTTCTATCTAAGTCACTCACAACGAAAAAATTTTGTATGTGGAAATAATTGTTTATGGAACTTAAATAATATAATATTTGAAATTCTCTACCCCAAAAACCCAGAAAACGATACCCCACATCGGTAGTGGCGTGGGGGGTGGTGATAAGGGTAAGGTAAGGTGATGGGGTGGGGGTGGTAGTGGGGGTGGATGAACTAAAAAAATATTATGAGGTTTTTGGTTCTTGTACACACCCTAAATCACAATTTTTTTTCGCCCCTTTATTAATGAGGTGGCGGTGGTAATTAAAGTGGCTAATGCCAAAACATTTTTTGAGACTTTTCTTAAATACCAATTGTATGGACTCTTACCTGCTTGATTTATCTATTTACCCCCATTTACCCCAATTTACCCCCCAACCCTTCAACGGAATGAGATGAAAATATAATTTAGTTCCAGATCACGTTAAAACACATACGTGTACCAAATTTCAACTGATTATCTTAAACGGTTCCAGAGTAATCGTGCGCACAGAAAGATAGACAGACCTACAGACAGACATTTTTTTTGCTCAAACTTAAAATTTCGACGTTTCATGACATTCTAAGCCTATCTGAACAATAAAACATTTCAATTTGTTTTTGTCGTTACTATATTTCCACTAGATGTGGAAGTAATAGAGAGGCTATGTTTCACGCGGATAACAACAATTGAGAGGATCATGAACAAACTACATGAAACAGAGGAAATAGAATAAGAACTCTAGAAGCAAAAACACAAGACGAGGAGCATGAACACTCCATATCACGACACAGTGCGACAACGCATCTCACAAATACCTACATTACCCATCCAACACTCCTCTACCATGCGTCATGTAGCTCTGACTGCTCGACAAGAATGACCGAAACTCAATTCAGCGTAGACGTAACCGACCTGAGGAAAGCGACTAGGCTGTGTTGTCTCTCACACAACCGCAGTCTAGCCCACTGCTACCATCTCGGTAACACGTGAAAAACACTACTACACATCCATACCCTAGTCAGGATTCGAACCCGGGACTTCGTGGTCGCAAGCCTAACAACACCTTATGCACTGCACCACCGAGCCGGTGTTGTTTCCTTGTAGTGGCAGCAATGCCTACTGTACGCTGGTAAATCAAATCAAATTAAATCAAAACCTTGTCCCCTAGAAATAAAAATTAAATGTAAAAAAAAAAACTTTTTTAAAAACAAGCTTTTATTATTTAGGTGTACTAAAAAGAAAAAAATAAAAATAAAAAAAAATAATTGTCTTAAAAGCTTGTCGCGCACGAGAAGTTCATACAGGCATTATTTTTTTTTGACAGAGATTGTAAGTTCTTTTTATTTCTATTCACGCGACAAGCTTTTAATACAATTAATTTTTTTTTATTTTTATTTTTTTCGTTTTAGTACACCTAAATAATAAAGGCTTGTTTTTAAAAAAGTTTTTTTACACTTAATTTTATTTTTAAATTTTTAGCTACGCCTTAATTTGTTTTATATATTCATTGCGTCGTTCCTATCCGATATAAAACTTGTAGTTTAAACCGGATCCTTCACCATTTCTTAGAATGCAACGTATGAGCGAATACACTATACGATCAAATTATAGTGTTAAAACTAAAAAATTTTTTCCGCCATATTGAATTTAGTGTGACGTCATTTTATTTTATTTAAGTTAAATAAAAGCTTGTAAAAATAGATGTTTCACTTTTTATTAAAAAATTATATCTTAAATATATTACTTGAGGTGAAGACTTTTAATTGGGATACTGTATATATTTTACTTTATTCAATAAAGTACTAGACATATGTACAGAACTGCAAATTAAGTCTAAAAAGAGTTATAATTTTATATATACCTACCTACTGCTTATCGTATATTATAATATAATGAGATTTTATATTAAAAAATCCAGAAGGACCGAGATAATGAAAGTAAATTATTTTTTTAGGAGTGCAATCACGTATAATGTAGACAACTAATTGCTATTTTTACTTTGCATGTTATTTCCAAGGACAGTTTCATACACCTTTTTAATAATAAATGATATAATTCCATGTATTCATTTGTTAAAATAAACTGAAACGTTGGTCTCACGTAATATTCGCCCATTTGAATTTCATTTTATGCTCAGCAGAAGTATTCCCAAGAGTTTATAAATTGACTTTCCGGAAGTATAATGTTCATTATGACATGATGTCGCCTTTCGTTTAAAAAGCCTTAAACTAAATTAATGCTTTTATGTTGTTAACATTTTTGATAAAAGAGAGGGAGTCAGTAGTGATTCCCAAGATTTTGACCGTTATAAAATTAACATTTTCGTCTTGTCTAGAGAATAATTATAATATCTGTATAGTATCTCTTCTAGGCAATAACTCGAAACTATTAAATCGTTGGTAAAACCAAAAGTGCACACCCCGCAAGTTGCTTTACCCGATAGGCAATGTCTCTGATTTTAACAAAGAATGATTTCAAGTTTAATGCGTCAATCGGCCAATAGCCCACAGAAATTAGTCAAAAAAACGAGGAAACTAGACAAAATTAGTAAAAATCTGAATTTTTGCACAGATATTCTTTGAGGTGTCCCAAACTCAAATCCACAAAAATCACAACATGGCTACCCAAGATATTGAAGGTGAAAGTCTTTTGCGAATATCTCGCGTCCTATGCATCGGATGCCCATGAGGTCAATGTGAAAGTTGTAGAGAATTAAATTATCTACAAGTTGTCTTTTTTATTTTTTTCCAACTCCCCCTCTCTTTTCGAGATCTTCAAGGTCAAATTTTCAAAAACGTGTTTTTTCGCGAATATCTCGCGTCAAAAAAATCGGGCAGCAATAAAGTTAACATGAAAATAGTAGAGATTTCAATTATTTACAAGATTGGTAATTTGGATTTTTTCCCAAAACCTCGCCCTTTTGGAGATTTTCAAGGACTAAGTGTAAAATAGTATATTGTGTATCTAGGTGTGAAAGCGATACATTCCCGGACGACGATGCAATTGTTGGCCGAGGCGCTAGCCGAGGCCAACAAGCATCGAAGTCTGGGAATGTGCTTTCACACCGAAGTACACATACTATTTTTTCTGAAATCACAATAAATACTATTTTAAACGTATAAAAATCAAAAATATAAACATTTAAAAAAAAATTCTGAAATCACAATCAATACTATTTTAAACGTATAAAAATCAAAAATATTAACATATTAAAATATACATAAAAAAAAGTACGGGAATGTTACTTCCCGGCCTAGGCCGGGAAGTAACATTCCCGTACGGCTTTGTTGATCGTTGCTTGGCAACGGATCTTTTCCGGTCTGTTTTCTGATAGTTTCCTAGCAACGGACTAATATACTGGAATTGTGCATTTTTCGTTCTAAAATCGCGCCGAAAATGTAGACATTCCCGATCGATTTCAGAAAAAAACTGTTTTTTGCATGTAGACTCCACTAATATTTCGCTCCCTATGTTAGACTGGTGGTACATAACCATGTTGTAGAACTCTCCAAAATCGTCCTAAGTTGAAGACATAATCAAAATTCGACTTAGGCAAAAATTTCATTTAAAGACATTTTTGGGAGTCTGCAGAGGCGCAGATCAGTCCACAAGGGCCGTTTTGGGTTCTATAAGGCGTTGGAAATGACCAGGTGAAAATTCGAAGAAACACCGAATTTTCACTTAGGAAAAATGTTTTTGGTTCAGAATATGAGAGTAGAAGTATATAATGACAAAGATTTATGAATAATATACTTTTTCAAAGGTACCATAAATTGGACTTTGAAAAATAATATTTTTGGAAGGGCGTCAAAATTTGGCCCAGGAATCGATTTATCGAAAGTACGTCAAAGTTTCACTTGCAGGCTAAATTTTCAAAACTGCGTTGAAATTTGGCTTGAAGATCGATTTTTCAAAAGTACGCCAAAATTTCACCCGCAGTTTAACTTTTCAAAAGTACCTTGAAATTTGGCTCGAAAATCGATTTTTCAAAAGTACGCCAAAATTTCACCCGCAGATTAGTTTTTCAAAAGTACCTTGAAATTTGGCTCGAAAATCGATTTTTCAGAAGTACGCTAAAATTGGTCTTAAAATGGATTTTTCAAAAGTACCACAAAGTCAGTTTAAAAGTACCACGAAAATATACTTTAAATTATTTTTTATTTTTTATTCCTCAACCAAAGACATTGACCTTTGAGGTACGGTCATTGAAAGCCCAATTCTAAAGTATGAGCATAAAATTTTAACGATGCACTGCATCCAAAAGGCAAAATAGAAGATTTTGTCAAAGCCGGCGTAGTGCCGATAAGCAAAAATTGATAAAAATCAATGCACATGTACAAGGCCGGTTTCTCGCATGGAAAGAGTTTGGATTGACTCAGCGGCTCGCAATTTGGTCGAGCGCGTTGAGTGGTCCAGACAAAGCGATGGTAGAAAAGCCAATAACGGAGCTTTTCAAATGACAAAGTTATAGAGGAAAACGCCTTGTGCATAAAAATCCAAAAATTCAATTTTGCCTAAAAGTCGCTCGAAGGTGAGATGCTGCCAAATCGATAATATTAATCGACTGTGATAAGGGTTAGTAAGTCGTGGACTGATCGAATGCCACTCAACTTATGCAGTAATAAGTCCTCTGAATGTGTTTGAGTACGTGAATCTCCACGATACAAGAACTTTAAAGCTAAGTAGTCTCTAGCGAAACTAAATTCATTTAGTAAAACTTTTTTAAGTTAATTTCAGTCAGCCTTAATTATTCATTTACCCAGAGTCTGAAATGATTCTAAAAGCTCGCATTTTGATTCTGAGAAGGTATGTATGAATCTTTTCTACCTAATCGATCGTTAGCGTGAGCGCTCTCGCTTGTATGGTCTGAAAGTCACTACCTTGATTGGGGAAGGCACGATTCTTATCTTGAGAATTTTGTATAACCAATTCTGTTAAATAAACGGATTCTTTGAACTAATATTTCTTAATTGATCTTGAGGGCCTGTTGACGGTCTATAATCCCTGGAACTTTCGTATAGAAAACCGGATGTGTCGAGTTAATTCGCATTAACGTTCGACCTTCTGGTTACTTTACGGAGGTTTGATAGGGATTTTTTTATGCGTTTTTTGAGAAATATATTCCGTTATTAATGGACCAAAACGTGATTTTCGCGTACCAAAACTAATCCCTCCGCAGAGAAATTCTTCGGTTGGGATTTTTTTATGCAAAAATTCAGGAAATTAAGAGGTGCCTAAACCCCTAATGAGGGAATTCGGGTCCAGAGAGAGCGTAGTTTCCGATCTGTGGTAGTGCAGCCTTGGTCCATTACTCGGCTACCGAAGTGCATCTTATCTCGAACCCGCCTGGGAGGTAGAAGAACGGGGTAATACGCGACTGGCGCCCCCTGAGAAATAAATTGGTGTCGCGTCATTTTGACGCCCGGTAGTGCGTTCTTCTACAACCACTCAGGTGCAACGTTTTTAAAATGCATGCCAATCATATATATGAATGAAATTACCATGAATATGTCAGAAACTCAAATTTTAGGCAGTCGTCGCGTGCAATCGATTTTTTTTGTTTTTTTTTGTGTTTTTTTTTTATTTTAAAATGGATGCCAATAGTGCCAAAAGAAAAGCCGTGAAAAAGAATCCAGCGGAAATTCATTGGCATGCAGTTTCCGCGCGCAAAACAAATTTTGATGCGCACATTAAATCGTAAAATTTTTTGGTATTCTTGATTTGGGATGATTTTGATTTTGGATTTTTTTTTTCACGGCTTTTCATTTGGCACTATTGGCATCCATTTTAAAATTAAAAAAAAACACAAAAAAAAACAAAAAAAAACCGATTTGCACACCCCTCTGCACGCGACGACTGCCTAAAATTCGCGTTTCTGGCATATTCATGGTAATTTCATTCATATATATGATTGGCATGCATTTTAAAAACGTTTTAAAAACTGGTCATGTACCGCCAGTCTATACAGGGTGTAATGCAACTTACCCGAAAATTTTTAACCATACATGCACCTTTAAATAAGAAGTCGACTTCGTAAAAAAAATTTAATAAAAGTCCAACACAGAAAAAGATACACATTGTTAAAGTTACAAATTAATGGAAATGTTAAAATAACCTACTACCTATTTACAGTGAAAATTTTTAATCAAATTTTTTTTTTAATTTTTAAAATTTTTTTTAGGAACTTTTTTTTAATACAACAGTCCTTCAATTAAGTAGAATTCAATAAATTACCATTTTCATCAATTTCTAACTTTAACAATGTGTATCTTTTTCTGTGTTGGACTTTTATTACATTTTTTTTTAAGAAGTCGACTTCTTATTTAAAGGTGCATGTATGGTTAAAATTTTTCGGGTAAGTTGCGTTATACCCTGCTATGCATTAAATCGAGACGAAGTCTACATGCAAAAAATCGTTTTGTTGTCTACATAAAAACCGCTGCCCAAGGAATCACTACTTCCACATCCAGATTTTCTATCCAAGTCACTCACAACGAAAAAATTTTGTATGTGGAAAATAATTATTTATGAAACTTTAATAATATAATATTTGAAATCCTCTACCCCAAAAACCCATAAAACCATCGGTAGTGGGGCGGGGGTGGCGATAGAGGGTGGTAGTGGGGGGTGGATGAAGTAAAAAAATATTTTGAGGTTTCTGGTTCTTGTACACACACTAAATCACATTTTTTTTTCATCCCCTTTAATAATGGGGTGGAGGTGGTAATGGGGGTGGCTAATGTCAAAATTTGTTTAGAGACCTTAGCTTCTCTTATATATACTAAATATCAATTTTATGGATTCTTACCTGCTTGATTTACCTATTTACCCCAAATTTACCCCAATTTACCCCCAACCCTTCGACGGAACCAGATGAAAATATAATCTAGTTCTAGACCTCGTTAAAGTACATATGTGTACCTAATTTCAAGTCAATATCTCAAACGGTTCCTGAGTAAACGTGCACACAAAAAGAGTTACAGACAGACAGACCGACAGACAGACAGAATTTTTTTCGCTCAAACTTTAAATCTCGACGTTTCATGACATTCTAAGCCTATTTGAACAATAAAAATTTTAAAGAATTTTTTTGTCGTTACTATACTTCCACTGGATGTGGAAGTAAAAAGACAACTTGTAGATAATTTAATTGTCTACAGCTTTCACATCGACCTCATGAGCATCCGATGCATAGGACGCGAGATATTTCAATATCTTAGGTAGCCATGTTGGGATTTTTGTGATTTTTTGTGGATTTGGGTTGGGGACACCTCAAAGAAAGTCTGTGCAAAAATTCAGATTTTTATTAATTTTGTCTAGGTGAAATGCTAATTTCTGTGGGCTACAAGGCAAGAACAACAATGAATGGTTTAAAAAATAAACGATATTTGACATTTGATAATTATACTCCAGTCATTTTAGACAAAAATATGGCTTCTGATCTAACAAAATATATCCTTCATTTTACTTCCACGTCCAGTGGAAGTATAGTAACGACAAAAAAATTTTCAAAAATTTTTATTGTTCAAATAGGCTTAAAATGTCATGAAACGTCGAGATTTTAAGTGTGAGCAAAAAAAAAATTTCTGTCTGTCGGTCTGTCTGTCTGTAACTTTTTTTTGTGCTCACGTTTACTCTGGAACCGTTTGAGATATTGACTTGAAATTTGGTACACATATGTACTTTAACGAGATCTGGAACTAGATTATATTTTCATGTTGTTCCGACAAAGGGTAGGGGGGTAAATTGTGGTAAATTTGGGGTAAATGGGTAAATAAAGCAGGTAAGAGTCCATAAAATTGGTATTTAGTACATACAAGAGAAGCTAAGGCATTACCAACCCCCTTTACCACCCCCACCCCCCTTATTAAAGGGGATGAAAAAAAAAATTGTGATTTAGTGTATGTGCAAGAACCAAAAACCTCAAAATATTTTTTACTTCATCCACCCCCACTACCACCCCTTTCACCACCCCCACCCCACTACCGATGTGGGGTATCATTTTATGGGTTTTTGGGGTAGAGGATTTCAAATATTATATTATTAAAGTTCCAGAAACAATTATTTCCACATACAAAGTTTTTTCGTTGTGATTGACTTGGATGTGGAAGTAGTGATTCCTTGGGCAGCGGTTTTTTTTAAATCGATTTATTTTGGTATTTTAAAGAAAATATTAAAAATCGGCAACGAGATCACTACGGCATAAAAAATTATTCAAGGTTAAAGTTCACAAAGAACGGTTTTTTGCGAATGTCGCGCTTTCCATGGCTTGGAGGCCAATTGAGGTTATTATGAAAATGAAAGATAATGACATTCCGCACAAAAATGATCTCTTCTATTTTTTATGTACAACGAACGGTTTAGGCATTGTACGTAAAAAATTAATAAAATATTTTTCGTTCAAAATTTGATTATCTTTCATTTTCATAATAACCTCAGTTAATATAATATAATCAAGAAAAAAAATCCAATCAAAATTACTGTACTGTACAATACAATATTTTATGTGCTTACACATTATAGGTACACAAATTTTGAACGTAAAATATTTTATTCATTTTTTACGTACCATGCCTAAACCGTTCGTTGTACATACAAAATGGAAGAGATCATTTTTGTGCGGAATTTCATTATCTTTCATTTTCATAATAACCTCAATTGACCTCCGAGCCATAGAAGGCGCGATATTTGCAAAGAACCGTTTTTTGTTAACTTTGACCTTGAACGATTTTTTATGCCGTAGTGATCTCGTTGCCGATTTTTAATATTTTCTTTAAAACACCAAAATAAGTCGATTTTAAAAAAAATGAAGGATATATTTTGTTAGATCAGAAAAGTCTAATTTCACTGGAGTATTATGAAAAAATCAAATTTTTGTTAAGAAATTGTTTGTTAGTAATTAATAATAATTATTGACATTAATGTGCAACAACAATAGACTTTATTGCTAATTTTATTATCTTAATAAAGCCATTGCTTGAAATATATTCGCAGGAAAAGTAGCTCTATAGATTGATTTAAGTTGGCGGTAGTGCATTAATTGTGAGTTTCGTTTAAATAGTTCTGTTGCTTTCAATAGACTGATAACAATGAATAGGATTTTATTCTGAAAAGCTAGTATCGCAATGAACAAAAAAAGTTGTTCACAATGAAATTGCGAAGAAAATTAGATTTTCCGAACCTGTTTGATAAAGGACCCCGGAATAAAACCCATGAAAATGTTGATTCGGTGGAATCTGCTGAAATTTTGGTATTTTATAGTTCAAGTCATGCTGATCAAAAGTTCTTATCACATCGAGCCAATCCCATGAACAGTTTTTGAGATACAGCTTGTCAAAGTTAGGTAATTTGCGTAATTTTAGACATTCAAGGACTTCTTAAACTATTAACTTCAGCAAAAATTTGCAAGGGTCGAAATATTTTTGTTCAAGTCCAGTAAAGCTCAAGAATTTTTTTCAGATTTTTTTAATCAATTTTTAGGTTGGGTAAAATTTATGTATATGTCATATTTTGGCATACTTCGGTGGGATTGGCTGAAACTACTATTTTGTAGTTAAAGTCATGCTCATCAAAAATTCCTATTGCACTGAGTCTATCCTATGAGTGGTTTTCACTCCTGGAGTGCTTGAAGGTCTTAACCATGAGGTAACGGGTAATCTATATGTATGCACGTGTTTATGAATGGCTTCCAGCGTGTTTGTGTACTGCGTGCATGCGTTTGTGTGTATATGTGTATGCGAGAGGTATTTCGCAGGGGAATTTTAGTGTACAAGCTCCAGGAATTAGTAGGAATTAGTAGGAATTAGCGGGAATTAGTGTGAATTAGTAGGAAATTGATTTGGAATTAGAGGAATTAGTACTCGTACATAATTCGCGAAAATCACCCACCAACAGATAGTGCTTTTATAATAGTGAACAACAAAGTTTTGACATACAAATTGGCATTTGTGACATTAGAAAAATAGTTTAATATATTGAAAATTGTGTTTGGTAGTGTTTATAGCTTTCTAAAGTATTAAAAAAACGGACAAGTTTAGTATGAAAAAATGCCTAATATAATTTTATCAAGTGAATTTTCTGAGATATGTTTTGACAGTTTCAGCAACAAAGTTAACCTTCCATCAAATATCAATAGAAAATGGATTTGTTGTTCACCATTATACAAGTTAATGTAGATGTCACCCACTCCGTGATTTTCGCGAATAACATGCGCCGAGACGTGCGCGCTTTATATCTCTATCATATACAGATTTGGCAAATCTACTTTTATATAATTATGCATCCTGAGTGCAAGAAAGAAAACAGAGAAATAAGAAAAGAAAGACGGATATTATTCCAGTACAATACGCTGGTTATTAGAAGCGATGCCCTGCGTTGACACACGGCAAGGTGATACAAATAAGATTTCATGAAGTGTGGAGTGTACTGGGGGCAGTGTATCCGTCATTATTTTCCTAATTTTCCTGCTTTCTCTCTTGCAATAAATTTGCCGAATCTCTATGTGATTTTCACGTGCACCAATTTCGCCGTTTTAAGCAAAACTAAACAAAACAATTTTATAAACAATGACAAACAGGTGACTACAGTGAGCAAAGCTTAACTAAATCAAATCATGGTAAGTTAATGCACTGGTTGTTTACCAATCTCGCAATGAGGTCGCGAGGAGAATCCATTCCAGCAATTCAAAAATTATAAACAATCACAACCTTCAGTCACTGAAATTCTGGGGTATGTTCTTAAATGTTTAAGAAATAATTATAAGAGAAGTATAACTCACTGGCTTAATTTGTTTATTTAACAAATAACCTTAAAAGAAACAGTTTTTTAAAATAAAATATCTCAAAAAATATTGCCTTTAGCGAAAAATAACAGGATTTTTTTAAAAAACTCAGTCTTTCACTGTTTTCGAAGAAGAGTATTTTGTCGCCCGCCATAAACTGTGGGCCATACGTAAAAAATGGACTAAATAAAAGCTTATTAAATTAACTTTAACTTGTTTTTTATCGCTTTAAGATGAAAATTGACTAACTTATATTCAAAACTCCCAAAAAATGCAGAAAAATAAATATTGCATGAATATTCGTATATAACATGTTAATAATGCTTGGAATAATTTTTGTTAAATTTTTATAGATAAATTCATCAGTATATGCAGTTTTTATAAAATAAATATCTTTAGCAAAAATCCCTTTGGTTGACAACAATCAAGGTTCTTTAGACAATCTGTTATGTATGAACAAATTTTTCGTGGCAGACAATTAGTTTATTTATCTTCATTTTCTCAGCTTTTATAGTAGTTAAAATTATGGAACTATGTCTAAGCAAACTGCGATTTTCATATAGGTATATTGCAAAAAATATACAAATTTTTGAAAAAATATTCCTGGTTTTATTTGCTCATTTTGTCGAAATACCTATGTTTTCGGAAAGGGCATATTTTTAATCATTTCCGAGAGAAACAGGAAATTTTCTGCTGCCAAACTAACGGAAAAATGTCAAAGGAGATAAAATTCCCTTCATTATACTCTTTGCAAATACGAAAATGAAAAGTATATTGCAATTTGATCGGCACATTTCTAAAGCAGAAAATAGTGCTTGAGTGCTTGGAAAGAAAAAAAAATGTTTATATCATTGTATTAGTGATCTAATTCTGAACAACTTTGAAAATGTCCGTCCGTTTGTCCGTCCATCGTCACGTTTCTTCTAAGCACAATAACAACAACTGAAAGTCCGACTGTTAAAATTTGGAAGGTAAGTTAATACAGGAAGAATCGTGTTGTTTTTTTACAAGCTTTTATTTAACTTGAAATTTTTGTAACTAGGCCTTTCCGGTGCAAAATTAGGTAGTGCGATACTATCGGTGTTAGTTATTTATGGATGTAGTGCATTAGGGAAATTACTAGGGAGTTAGAGGAATTACTAGGGAACTAGGGGAATTGTTATCTATTTTGGGAATTAGTGTACACAATATTTTTCTGCGCAATAACCCTCGTGTGTATGTATGTGCCAGTGTATTCCGGTTTTTCGGAAATATCGATGACAAACTTCTAGTGCAGATTCTACATGCAAAAATATGTCCGCAAATATTAACACGTTGACTGCCATCTCGGTCTATATGACCGAGGTTTTTATTGTCTATGAGGTCAGCTCGGTCCATAAGAGCGAGTACTTATATTTGCCCTGTGGGCCGACTCGGTATATAAAACCGACTCGGTCCAGCACACTTCTATCGTTATAAATAGACCGAAATGGCGTAGTAAAGGACCGAGACCTTTTTTGACGTTTCTTTTGGCAGTTTTTTTTTTCAAAATATTGTGTGTCAATTCATAGTGTATTAGCCGATGATATTCATGACCTGAGGGGATATTTTATTTGGTTGAACCGTTGCTACCGGTTGGTGCCTTATGAGAAATTTGTCTTAACCCGTATGGCAGTCGACGTGTTAAAAACAACAAAAAGTAAAAATAAACAGATAGAAAGTGAAACCAAAAAAAAGGGGATCACCCTGGTTGGCAATGAGATCGCTCTCATAAGAAACACAGTGCCGGTAAGAGCAGGTTCTTTGATAAAAATAATCACACACACATGCATGCGCGTACACAAACACGCTGGAATAGAAGCCATTCATAAACACGTATAGATTACCCGTTACCTCGTTGTTAGGACCTTCAAGCACTCCTGGAGCAAAAACCACTCATAGGATAGACTCGGTGCAATAGGAATTTTTGATCAGCATGGCTTTAACTATAAAAGAGCAAAGTTTCAGCCAATCCCACTGAAGCATGCCGAAATATGACATATATGTTTTACGTAACCTAAAAATTGATAAAAAAAATTCTGAAAGAAATTCTTGAGCTTTATTGGACAAAAATATTTCGACCCTTGCAATTTTTTGCTGAAGAGTATGACTTGAACTGCAAAATACTAAAATTTCAGCCGATTCCACCGAATCAACATTTTCATGGGTTTTGTTCCGGGGTCCTTTATGAAGTTGCAACAAATAAAAACAATTGATACCTATAGGCCATTTTTAAACAATTAATGATAACTTAATCAATAATTCTATAGTAAATGCAACTATAAATATTACTCGTTAAAATAAATTCTTAGATACAGATTTAAAAGTATATATTAAATATATTAATGATTATTCAATTTCGTTTTAAATATATATAACATTTTATATTTTTAAATAATATTATTTTTTTTTGTTTTTCTAAATATGCTTAGTTACTTGAGAAATGAGTAACTTAAAAGAATCTTTATTTAGAAGCAAATGTATGCCCCTAATGGAGGTAAATCGTCATACCAAATTTCAAACTCGTATGTTCACAACAACGCCTAAAAAACAGAAGCAAAATTGAAAACTGAAAATTGAATTGAAATGTTTAAGCGCGTCAAGTCGTACAACATTTTTTTTTTCAGATTATAGTTTTTTTATGTTCTTTTCAGTGATATTAACAACAACAAAATTTTTCTATTTTTAAGCCAATTTTTTTAAATTTGTTTAATTTTTTTTTATAAACAAATGAATTTTACTCATCAATATTTTGTCCGCAAACAAGAATGATTCGCATATATCAAAAGTTTTTACCGAGACGGTAGCAGTGGGCTAGGCTGCGGTTGTGTGAGAGACAACACGGTCTAGCCGCTCTCCTCTCCTGAGTTCGAGTCTCAGTTGCGGCAGATGACAATGTCGCAGGGAATGGGTGTTGTGATGTTGTCTATGTGTGTGTCCGTCCTGGTTGAGTGGTAGAATAGCCATTGGCTAAACTCCGCCAGGACATTAAAATAAATAAGACGATTAAAAAAAAAATGAAACCGTAAAAAAAAGGTTTTGTGTAAACCAATCTTTTGCGTTTTAGCCATTTATAAACAAAATAAATGAATAATGACTTGAAATTTGCACTGAACTGCCTCTTCGCTAAGCGTGTTACATATTTTTAGTCACATAAATTGTTGAAAAATTATCAAATTGAAGTTACATAGCAGCGCGCCGACACAGCCAAAGTCATGGCTCGGCCTACACTCGTGGGTTTTCTCAGCGTAATTAAAACCTGCTTCGCCTCCTTTCAGTTTGATCATATTATGATGTTTTTCCTTATTAAACAATTGCTTTTTTTTTTGTAGATTTTAGTTTTACTGTCATACATTAAGATAAACTATTTATTTCAACAATATTGTGAAAATTTTAAATTAAAATTTTACTTTCTATTTTTACTTACTTGCTCTTTTAGTAATTGAATTAAACGTGTTCTTTACATTTTTTTACTTTTTAATTGTACTTAGATATATTTTTATGCTTAGATATATAACTTAATGTATAATATTTTTCGTCATACCTCCTTCGTAAGCATACTCTAATTCCATTGTTTTGTCGATTGTAACGTAAGTGGCGTTTTATGTACCAAATACTTGTTGCCATTGGCGACGGGTCGTTATTTTTCATAACGTCCTAGGGAAATAAAGCAAATTTGGGAAAACTTTTTGTTTTATATAAAAGATACTAAATTAAATATTTTAACTTTTTTAGAAGTAAATCCAGACAAGCCCTACTTGCTATATCTTCTATATCCGACATTATTTTCAAAAATGTTCAAAGCTATAAATAATATGATTTAATTTATCTTGACAGTAGTTGTCATTTGAATAGAAGCCGCGTCCTAAATTTAATTTATTGAGAGTGGTCATGGATATTCCAAGCATCGCTAGCTTTACTATTTGCTTAGCAAATATGAAATCTGACTCAAATAATTATAGTTTTCTCAAGTTTTTTTCTAGTTTAATGATTCATGTGTATGACGAAAAATATAATATGCACCGCGGGTTGTACAGTGCGATATTTTGGTCTCGAATACTTGCAAACCCCGGCCCTACGGGCCTCGGATTGCAAACTGTATTCTCGACGAAAAAAAGTGCACTTACGATCTTTGGTACATAAAAAAAAACCGCTGCCCAAGGAATCACTACTTCCACATCAAGATTTTTTTATCCAAGTGACTCACAACGAAAAAATTTTGTATGTGGAAATAATTGTTTATGGAACTTTAGTAATGTAATATTTGAAATCCTCTACCCCAAAAACCCATAAAACGATACCCCACATCGGTAGCGGGGTGGGGGTGGTGATAGGGGGTGGTAGTGGGGGTGGATGAAGTAAAAAAACATTTTGAGGTTTCTGGTTCTTCTACACACACTAAATCACAATTTTTTTTCATCCCCTTTAATAATGGGGTGGGGGTGGTAATGGGGATGGGTAATATCAAAATTTTTTTTGAAACCTTAGCTTCTCTTGTATATACTAAATACCAATTTTATGGACTCTTACCTGCTTGATTTACCTATTTTCCCCAAATTTACCCCAATTTACCCCCCAACCCTTCGACGGAACAAGATGAAAATATAATCTAGTTCTAGATCTCGTTAAAGTACATACGTGTACCAAATTTCAAGTCAATATCTCAAACGGTTCCAGAGTAAACGTGCGCACAAAAAAAGTTACAGACAGACCGACAGACAGACCGACAGACAGAAATTTTTTTTCGCTCAAATTTAAAATCTCGACGTTTCGTGACATTCTAAGCCTATTTGAACAATAAAAAGTTTTAAAAAATTTTTTGTCGTTACTATACTTCCACTGGATGTGGAAGTAATTATACTATACAGTGTTGTAGAAACTCAGGGAATCGACCTAGATCGAAAAATAGACAATAGAGAGTATAACTAACCATATTTAAGGCATCAGCGCTGAAAACTATCACAAAAAGGTTTAAACACGTTTGTAGAGACGTAAAACACCGAAAGTGAAAATTCGAAACTACGCCGAATTTTGACAGAAAATATTTTTCACGTCGCCCGCCAACGATGCTCCAAAAGCAAAATTCGAAAGTACACCAACACCGTGTGTTGTTACCAAATCATTAACCATTTTATGTTATCTTCTCGTCAGTTGATGTGGCCAAAAAATGAAAGGATGCGGAAAAATGCCATGCCGAATAGTCGTTTTGGAGGGAATATTTCTTGGAGAATCGAGTCGTTGGTGCGCGTAGCCGTATTGGCAGTACGACAGTATTTTAGTACGGGAACTTTATATGAAAAATTTAGATTTTTTAGTACGGAAGCATATTTGAAATAAAATATTAATGATTAATAAACTTTCTAACACATTTTTGTTACGTAAGATGCTATTTCACATATCGCACGTTACATTATATTCTATTAAACCAGAACCAGATTATTTGTGTATGATGACAAACCGCTGAAAAGTTAAACTGTTTATTATTCTATTCAAAAAGTTACTAGTTTTCACTGTTAATCGCAATAATACATCAACTATTCCAAACTGTGGAAAATTATACCCTGTGAAAAGGTAACATGGTGATATGATGATTTTTCGAAAAAACTGTAATGAGTGTCAGAGCTGGGTAATTCCTTTTGAAAAAGTAATTAGCAATTACAATTCCTTTTTTTTATTAAAGTAATTTGGATTTCTTATTGCAGGAAAATTGTTATAGGAATTGTAATTTGTAATTATATTATCTGAACTATCTAATTACAAATTACTTCTAAACCTACATTAATTATTTATTAATATTAAACATTACATTACCTACCTACATTAAAGCAGAATTTTACAGTTTGCATAGTTTAAAATGAATCTGAAATGCTCAAAAAAGTTACTGACTAGAAACGAGTTTTTGCCGTGGTTCGTTGCACATTTATGTCTTTTATTGTTAAGTACACAAACTTTTGTATTTTTGTTCAATAAACTTTTAAAAACTAAATGTCTTGTTTACTGTTTATTATTATCATTCTTATTATTATTATGCATTGTTCTTCAGCTGCCTTTTCTATATGTTTATTTAATTTTTCCTGATTAATCTTAAGGTCAAACATTCTAATAACGATTCTAATAAATATTAAAACGCAATATTACACAACACTTTTAATTAAAATTTTTAGCTCTCCTTTTTGTCTGTTTGGTCACTATAATTTACTTTATCATAAAAGTAATTAGAAAAGTAATTGCTAAATCCATTTTTCATGTAATTGTAATTAAATGAATATAATTCCTTTTTTAAAGACGTACTTTGTAACTGTAATTAGTTCCTTTTTGAAAAAAGTAATTTGTAATTGTAATTAGTTCCTTTTTTAAAAAGTAATTTGTAATTGTAGGCACGGATTTAGAAAATTCTTGAGGGGGGCACACATTTAAACTAAATATATAGCATTTTGAACTTTTTATTAAAAGAACCTAAATCTACAAACCTTAGCCTTATAAATTACTGGCTCAGGGGGGGGGCGTGCCCCCTGCGTCCCCCTCTAAACCCGCGCCTGGTAATTGTAATTATTTTTCAATTACAAGTAATTACCCAGCTCTGATGAGTATGCGTACTTAATCACAATATTTTTATTAATGAGGTAAACTACATAAATATTTCGAGACACGTTTGTGCATAAAGGTATTGATTTATTAATATTTTAATACCTGTTATTATACTATGTTTAAGTTACTTAAATTTGCAGTAGCTGATTGCGAATACCTAATTGACTCGCATTTTACTCGAATAATTCGCTTTTACTTGGTGCCACTGAGATTAAGTATACAGTTAAGATCTTTTTTATTTGTATTGTTCAAATAGATATTCAGTCTGCAACGCCCGGTTGCCAAAAAATGTTGAGCACTTTGGTTCGTACACACTAAATCACAATTTTATTTTTTACCACTTTTTATAATGATGCCAAAGAAAAAATTGAGGCTTTTAGTTCTTGTATGCACTAAATCATAATTTTATTTTTATCCCCTTTAATAACGGAGTGGGGGGTGGTAATGTGGTTGGTTCTCGAATATAAAGTAGTATTACTATGAGAAGATGACAGGGGCGGAGCCAACACGCGCGAATATTTTTACCAGTGACATAGCGTCATCTAAGATATAGGGATGTGTAATTGCAATAAAAGTTTCGCAGTCAAGGATCTGTGTAATGGAGTAGATTAAAACTTGCCAACTGTTACTTTGTACTAAACATTGCCTAATAAAGTTGTTTTATTAATATTATTTCACCGCCGCCGCTCTACTGCAGGCCACCGCCGCCACTGGTGCCGACATTGAATGTCACGTAATTCGCTCTCATTGGCTTAGAATGATGGAGTGCACAAACTCGTTTCTGCGCATATTTTTTGCTGTCATCTTCTCATAACAATACTGCTCTACACTAAATTCCAATTTTATGGACTCTCACTTGCTTGAACTAGGTGCTAAGTGAACCAAATTTCAAGTCGCGCTACAATTTCAAAGAAAGAGGTAGTTTTTTATGTTTTTCCGGAAAAACTCGGTGAAAACGCACTTTGCAGAAAAGTTGCAAATAAAAAAAGTCTCGATGATACATTCACCTGAATTTTTTTAGATTTCTTTTCAACTTTTACATTTCCCCTCCCCCACTTTTATGAATTTTCGAATGGCCATATCTCGAAAAATATGCATTTTTCGAAAGAATTCACCAGAGTAAAAACATTTTATTTTGGGCCAAAAAATTTGTTTTTTCATTTTTGACCTAATTCTACAAGTTACGGAACACGTGATAAAAAGGTCCGATCATTTCTTACTCTAATCTTTTTTTTTCAGCTCTTTTATTAACGTCATTATAAACATATTGCACAAGGTTTCATCAAAATCCATTCATTAGCACTCATATTAGAGGTGAAAACCCTAGTTGACTATTCTTCTATTAATGCAGAGTAATTTTTATCAAAAAAGCTCATGAGGGATCGTTTAGAAATTTTCTTAGGAAGACATTAAAAAAAATTATTTGTATCGGTCAACTTTTATAGGCTCTAGGCCTTTTTGGGACTACCAACTACGAAAAGCCCCAATGTGCTGTGTTAGATTCAAAATGTTAATAAGACAGTTATCCGCAGTCAGCCACGCTCGCCTGCAACTTCCACTGTTCCACTAGCCTATAATCGAGAATTCTCCCTCCCTTAATTCTAAATACAACTTTCGCTGCCCTTTCAACTAGTTAAGTTAGTTTCAATAAATTTTCTACCCAACTCTAACATCCTAATTATATCAACTTTTAACATTGTTACAATGTTTCTAAGAAACAAATATTTAGCTCTATTATATCATAGCAAATCCGAAATTTATTAGCTGATAAGTTTATTAATCAGTAATAATTTACAGTAATTGAGCTGATTAGTCTGTCATGGCTTTAGAAATTAGATTGTGTCAGCACGCGAACTTAATAATTAATTAAGGGCGCATTTGCAATATTATGATGACATTTTATGCATTCACATTACTTTTACAAAAGTATTTTAATAATATTTGAAGAGAGTAAAAAAACGGCAGTTAGCAAAAAGTATTATTTTAAGCAGGCATTGTAGCAAAGTCATTTGCAAAATATTTATTTTACAATAAGGCCAATATTCTTGGCTAAAGATGTCGGTCTCGGATGTCTGGGGCCGGGCAGCACTATTGCCCTTTACCCCCAGTACGTCGCTGTAGACCGGGGACCAGCCTCGTGCAGGGCGGGCGAACTTACTTTGCGTCGGCCCCACTCACAAATATGAGCGGTGCGGACAATTTCGGCCCACCTCCCTGGGTCCTGGCTCGTTGGACCTTGCTGGCTAAGGCCTCTTCTGGCGTTCTTCAGTCTTCGTTTTCTTTTCTTCGCCAGCTTGTCCCCCCTGGGGGGGTAGTCATCGGTCTGTTGGGTGTTTTTGGGTTTTTGGCAGGGAATGACTGCCGATGCACAGTATGCCAATTGACATCCTGTCATCCTGATCGTCGGTCATGTAAGGATGAGCTGTGTAGCTCGAGGAAGGGCAGACCTAACTGCTTTGGTAGCATTTTTGGTCTGCCCGGAGCCAGGGTGGCTACAGGTACTGGACAGTTTTTTCTCCGGTACCCGTAGGGTCTTAAGTGGGTGGTTGGATGATCGTCATGTCTCTTCCGCGAGGTGGCTTCATCGGGCGGTAGTATGGTTCTCATACTCACCGGAATTTGCATCTTCGGCCGCTTGTGCCTCGGAGCGTCTGCTGGGTCGTAGTCAGTAGTCTCCCTGACCAGCGGGTTCCCATGCTCCTCGGCAAGAGCGTAGATCTTCTTGGCTCTGTCCTTGATGATTTCAGTGACTGGGGTGTACTCCAGGTACCTGAAGATGTCCTCGTTGCGCACGAACCAGGATGAGTTGACTGCTGTTCGGAGGGCGTTCTTCACTCTCTGGATCTGATGGAGGTAGCTTTTCGCTTGAGCCCCAGCCTGATCAGCGTGAGCTTGTTCCTCAGGTTGAGTCTGCTCTGTCTGCCCATCATGGGGTAGATTAGAGCTCTCGTCCTCTTGGCCGTCTTGACGATGGCTTCTGTGTTCAGTCTCCATGTTAGGCCTTTGTTCATGATCACGCTAAGGTAGTTGGTGATATCGTGCCATTGGATGTGTTCACCAAACATGGAAACATGATCTGTGGGGGTTTGTTTGACCTGAAGAGAACCGCCTTGCTTTTCTCGGCGTTGACGGCTACCTTCCATCTGTTGCACCAGTCCTCTAGGAGGGAGGCTGCCTTCTGGAGGTTTCTGGTGGCTATCCTTGCGTTCCAGGATGTGGCAGTGAGTGCAGTGTCGTCTGCATAGAGGGCCAGGGAGGTCCGCTCTGTCCGTGGTAGGTCTGAAGTGTCTATGGAGAACAAGTGCGGGGAGAGCACTAAGCCTTGGGTGACTCCTGCCTCCATTGTTCTGTACGTGAACAGTTTGTCCACTATCTTCACCCTTATCTGTCTTCTATGTAGGTATGATTTCACTAGCTTGACGAGTGCATCATTTTTTCTAGGAGACCATCGTGCCAAACCCTGTCGAAGGCTTTAGCGACGTCCAGGAACAGCGCTGCCGTGACTTGTCTTTGGTTGAACGCCTTCGTGACATCCTCGGTGAGACGGAGCATTTGGAGTTCCGTGGAGTGGCCTGTCCTGTATGCGAACTGTTCGTCCGGTAGGATGTCCAGTTCTCGGCTATACTCTTGAGTATGACTCGTTCGGCTACCTTGCTCATGCCCGCGAGTAGACTGATTGGCCTGTAGGAAGAGGGAAAGATTAGGTTCTTACCTGGCTTCGGGATGACTATGACGTCGGCCTTCTTCTACCAGAAGGGGAAATGTCTCAATCTCAACATTGCGTCGATGATGTTAACCAGCGCCGCTACTCCCTTCCTGGATAGCTTCTTGAGGGCGATGTTCCCTATGCCATCACATCCTGGAGCCTTCCTGAGTTTTAGGCTCCTTAGGATCTCCTTGACCTCCTCGGGGGTGGTCGGAAGGATGTGTTCGTCATCTGACAGGCGGTTCATCCGACGTACTCTGCGCTCCACGTCCTCCACTCAATCCTCGTCCTCATCATCGAGCTGGTTTTCCCTACGCTGCAGTTCCAAGCTGTCGGCGAATGCCTCGGTTTTTTCCTGGCGAGTGTAGACAATTCCATTATATCTATGGATCGGGGGAATGGGTGTCCTTCGGTTGCGCAGGGCTCGTTGGGTGGTTCAGATACTTCTGTCCTGTGTGTCCAGTGACTGCCATCCCTCTTGGCGGCATTTCTGGAGGGCAGCCTTGACTTTCTTACTCAGGGTGCTGTATAGTTCTGTCTTTTGGGAGTCTGGTTCTCTGGGCCCGTCTCTTCGCACTTCGTCTATACCTTATCAGCTGCCTGGTATCCTCCGGGAGGTTGGGCATCCCCTGTAGTTGGGGCTGTTATTGTTTTTGTCATTTAACACAAAAACTAAAAAAGATGGAGAAAAACTTTCTACACAAAAAACAAAGTGCATAAAATGTTCTACAATTCTGTTCCTATACAATATTTGGATAGGAGTTACCATTTTCCAGATAAATGATTCAGGGAGCCCACCCTAGCTGTCCGTGCACCCCTTCTGATCCTTGGGGACAATGTTTTTCATAAAACTTAAAGCCTAAGGAACAATTTAAGACATGTCCTAAAAAAACTGGCTGTACTTTCAAGATGGCGTTCGTTTAAAAAAAATGTGCAAATATTGTTTTTGTCATTTAACACAAAAACTAAAAAAGATGGAGAAAAACTTTCTGCACAAAAAATAAAGTGCATAAAATTTTCTACAATTTTGTTCCTATACAATATTTGGATAGGATTTGCCATTTTCCAGATAAATGATTCATCTCTTAAAATAAAATATAAAATTCAATATAAAACGTAAGTAACACCTCATTCGCTTTCAGATTCACTATCGCTGTCTCCCGATACATCGAATATTTCTTTCAAGTCTTCTTCCTCTATTGCTTCATTTATGGTATCGTTATCATCCTCATTTTCGTCTGTTATGATTTGATTTGAAATCATCTTCTGAAGAAATTCAGGAAGCAATTGAGGCAGTATTTTATCTGCTGAACGCCAAAGAGGGTCTCCATTTACTTGCCATCCATGATCATTCCAAGGCAATATTGTGAATACTTTCGTCGGATAATAGCCAAATACGCGTTTGGTAAACACTCCTTTTAATATGCTCGATAAAGCAAGCTCTTGATGATGGAATCGAAGAAAAATCAACTTTAGTACCAATTAATAAAGACAAATCTTTGTCACCACATTTATGTCTAATGGCAATTAGTAAATAAATGAAGGCCCAGTAATACCGAACATTTTTGAAGTCCATACTCTTCTGCTAATGCGGATATGTTAATAAGCCTTCTTTTATTGCCATATCCGGTATCAAAGAGTAATTTACTTTTAATTTTATTGGAATGAGCTAGCAGAATCCAAAAGATGTCACTACCTTAATCTGTTCTGTTACCGTTTTCGAGATAAATGTCTGCAAGTTATAATATTATTATTATTATTATTAATGTTTTCTAGTTTATTTTATTTTTTGTTATGTTAATGATATAAAGTTATATTATAACAATAATTGTCAAAGTTATTTCCTCTAAGTGATTTACCGATACAGGAATTTCCATGTTTTCTTAATTTTGGACTCATTTATCTGGAAAATGGTAACTCCTATCAAAATATTGTATAGGAACAAAATTGTAGAAAATTTTATTTTATTTTGTTTTATTAAAATTTGGTCCATCTTTTTTAGTTTTTGTGTTAAATGACAAAAACAACATTGACAACAGTTTTTTTTAACATAAGGCCGCCATTTTGAAAGAACAGCCAGTATTTTTTAGGACATGCCTTAAATTGTTCCTTAGGCTTTAATCTTTATAAAAAAACATCTTCGGGGAGGGGGGGCACGTACAGCTAGGGAGGGCTCCCCGACTATAATCCAAGAAAAATCCAATATTTTTTAAAAAATTATAAAAATGCATTGAGAATTGATGATGTGTAAAATACGTACTCTAACAAATTCATTTCAAACTAGATGTAAGCATTATGCTCTTCGTCAGTTTTTTAAAGCGAAGCACTCGTCAATATTATATTGAGACACAGAAAAAAAAGTGGTCTGGTCTGCGGACCAGAATAGTGAATTCTTATATATTTGGACCCGCTGAAACCGAATCCGAAGAATTATCAGACTGGTTCGTTTTTCACCCCCAACCCCAAAAAACACCCTCCCAAAAAAGTGGTCTGGCCTACGGTCCATGCCAGTGTATGCTTATATAATATATTTGGATCCTCTGAAATCGAATCCGCAGTCATAATTGTCAGATTCGCTCGTATTTCACCCCTAAAAAACACCCCTGAAACAAGAAAGAAGTGGTCTGGACTGCGAATCAGATCAGTATATCTTTTACAATTAATTATTTTTTATTTATTTGCTTTTATTATGATTAGAAAATATTATTTAGGTATTAAGCAAATCACAAATTACACACTTTTTTATTTATTACGAAATTACCTACTTTCTGTATATTGTTGCCCTAATCTGGGCACGCTAATATACTTAAAAAAATATTTTCTTAAAAGGTTTTCTTAACCGCTTCTCAAGTCAGGTAAATACTTTAAAATACTCATTATTGGAGAAACAGTCAAAACAACTACTCTTCTAGCTAATACTGACGAAGTATCGAATTACATGATGATTCCTAGCATTTTAAAGAAAAAAGTGTGAATGACTGAATTTAAATAAATAATTTTAAGTATTTTCGACATATTATTTTTTTCTTTAAAATGCTAAGAATCATATCATGTAATTCAACATTTCGTCAGTATTAGCTGGAAGAGTAGTTGTTTTGATTGTTTCTCCAATAATAAGTGTTTTAAAGTATTTACCTGACTAGTATATTAGCATGCCCAGATTAGGGCAACAATATACAGAAAGTTAGTAATTTCGTAATAAATAAAAAGTGTGTAAGTTGTGATTTGCTTAATACCTAAATAATATTCTCTAATCAGTATGGTCTGGCCTACGGACCAGATCAGTGTACCCTTATGCTGAAACCGAATCCGTAGTCAGAATTGTCAGATTAGCCCGTTTTCAACCGCTAATTACCAATGTATCCTTATGTATTTCGACCCTCTGAAATAAATAAAAAAATAATAAAAACAAAAAAGATATTGGCTGTATATTCTCAGTATTACGTAAAAGTGAATTGTGCTATATTCGATCAAAATGACCGACTACAACTTCTACTCTTTTCTATTTACACACGTAATCAATTTTTAAACGTTCAGTGTCCATTTTGAAGTCGTTTAAGTGTAGTTTAAACCGAAATCTGTACGGTACTGTATATTAAAGTCGAGATAATTTATCATTGTATATCATCTGTTAAAACATGTTTTCCTCGATCTTTTGTAAAACCACCTGTTACCCATTTCATCCATTAAGCTGATATATGAGTTTCTTAATACTTGGGTCGAAAAGAAAGAAAAGTTTAGAGTATTTTCTTATCATTTTAGGCAATAGCAATGTAGGTGGTTCCAAGAGATTTTATACTCATTGTCCGTCGAAGGTATTGGCTATAACTTTTCTCCTAATCTATTGGTGATATTAATTTCCTTAATTTGAAATACTGTTATAACATGCAACATTTATTTCTTTTTATATCAGACTCCAGATCAGCAATATTTCAGCATGTTTTTTTCTACTAGACATTTTCTTAAATTTTTCTTCATTTGCAAAGAAACAGTTATATCTGCTTATAATGTAAAGCTGAAAATAACAACCAATTCAACGTGACTTCTTATTTGCATTAACTAACTGGTAAAGCTTTGATTCTTTGTAGACGTACATACTAATAAGCTTTTAAACGATAATATTGGGTTGTATCAATTTTTTGAAACGCGTATTGAAAGAAGTTATGTTTGCATGTTAGATTTAGGATAAAATGTTACAAAATTGTTAAAACACTTACTTACTTAAAGCCAAACATTTAAATACAAAAACAAGCTAGTTTTGGTTGTATTTTTAATGCATTTTCAAAATTTTGAAGATCTCTGTCCTACTGTCCTAAGAAATACAAGCAAAAATAATCCATTACTTGACTTCCAAAATATGTACATATGTACAGTACATTCTCAGCCTATTGGGGGTTGCAAATATTTATTAATGTCCAACATTATTAGCAAAAAAATATATTAAACAATCAGTTTTATAAATTTTTTACTTGTGTATAGAAAGAAGAGACTGTTTCAGAGTTCATGGATTTCTAGTAAAAAGAAAAGCTGCCTAAGTAATCACTACTTCCACATCCAGATTTCCTATCCATGACTCTTACAACGAAGACAATGTTAATACTACATTGAAGTGAAACAGTCTTTTGGGGTACTGACGTAGAAACGGCTATCTAAAAAGGTTCCACTGGCATTGGTGCTTCAAGATACAGGCGTTCTTATGACTGCTCTGGTCCCTGAGCATCATTACAGCAACAACATGTGGATATTAAAAACTACATTATGTTAACCCATGCATTGAGTAGTTGTGTCACTGTAAGTGCAATCTATGAAAAAGAAAAGAAACAAGTACTGAAATTGTTTGAAAGAGAAATAGGTTAGAAGGAAAGCATAGCCACATTCAATAACATTTAATGTCCAGAAAGCTGAAGAAACAATCTTTCTGTATTTGTACAGATCAAAAGATGGGACCCACTCTCCCAATTAACTTCGATTCATAATCTTTCAGAAATCATTGAAGAAAACGTCATCACTCCCACTAAGGCAAGTGCTGCACAACATTCCTTCAGCATATATTACCAATTCCAAACCATGCTTTGAAACAAGTTAAATCACAACATTGGGGTTGGGAAAGAAACCATAGAAACTTGAGGTCAAAGCAAACGACACTTGATCCAGTTCCTGGTCGATCATGAAACTGATATCTTGCTCTGCAAGGGAAATTGTTCCACAATATTGTGCACATGTGCAATCTTCATCACTTTGTAAAGCGTGTGAAGGAGTAACTTGTGTTAATACAGACTCAAAAACCTTTCCCGAAAACTACTCAGCAATCAACTTAGAAAACTTTGATGAACAAGAATGTGAACTTGCTGATGATGATAACGATCAACAGTAACAATATTTTGTCTTAAATAATAATAAATAAAATATAATTTTCTTATATACAGGTTCGTTTTATCGACTTGGTTTTGTTTTTATCAGATTCAACAGTCAAAAAAACCTGTTTTATTAAGTTTATTTTCGATAATTCTCCTCCTTCCCACCATCCGAAAAACACCTTTCCAATTTTTAGAGTCTCTGCAGATTCCTCAAAATAATATGAATAGTACATTGTTTTTATGCTATAGAAATAGGCAAAAAATCATTTGAAAGCATAACTATATTAATAGCCTTTCATTTTGGTTTTTAGCGTTTTTGACCGAGATACTTGACATTTAAACTAAATACTTCGTCTTATGAACATTCGGACGCCACATATGTACTTCCAGATCTCCGAAACCATTAACTCCTCAGTAATTAGAAAAATACGAAATTTATCCTCAATTTAGTAGCTTTCTTATTTATCTCTAGCTTGTTTTTGCTCAATGTAATACCTTTCGAGTTTCTTGACGAAAACCTATTTGAAATGGCTCTTTTTAAAGCTAAAATCTCAATTTTCTAGTCGCTATAACTTAAAGACTATCAATCTAGTCTTTTCTTCTTAAAATTTGTTCTCCAATGTTTTTGTTTTTGTTTTTAGTTGCCACCCCCTGAAAAGGGGCGACATCCACCCCCTATAAATTAGCAAGACGCCGCATAATATAGAAACTTTTCTTTGATGCATTTACTATTTGCTGCCGCACTACATACACTCAAACGCCACGCGGACTGTTGGGGTAGTTTAAGCAGCCGTAGACACAGCAGAATAGCTGTCGTAAGGTAGGCAAACACTGTCTTCAGTTGTACAGCAGTAATCTGCGTATTTATGTAGGGTTACTAACAGAACACTGCAGACTAAACAGACATTTTCATTCAGTTATAGATAATTGTAGAGAGTGTAATCTGAGGGATAAGACAACTAAGCATATGCTGTCACTGACCTGCTCTCTCAAAAAAAGAGGATCCATACTGGGGACTCCTGGTTAAGTATGGCAAGTATAGGTCGCTCCCCGCTGGACCTTCTCCTTAAGTGCATCACAAGTGTTGATTGGCTTGAGGAATCAGGGCTGAGTGGTCATGCCATCACCTATGAGAGTAGTGCAATGAGCCCATAAGGCCTGAGAGCACATAAGCACAAGCTCACCCCCCTCCAAACAATCCAGATTCAGATCCAAATCTTCTTATCCTCGATGTTTTGGTCGACGATTCGTAACCTTTGTGTAGTAGGCCTGCCTTTTCCGTCTGATATCACCACTCTATCTGCCGTGCTCATGCGTACGGCCTCACCAAAGTTTTTCCTCATCAGCTTCTAGGTGACATCAGCCCAATGTTTTGGAGGACACAGACGTCCTCTTCGATGATTATCATTTGATTTTCCCTTAGCCGTTCTATATTATCGTCTTTCCTGCCGAAAAAATGATAGGATGTCGGATAATACGATACTGGAAAACTAGTGTACACAAAAAAACGTATTGTGTGGTAAAATAAAATATTTTAGATCCCTGTAAATACGGTTCTTATATAACAACTTTTCAATAACAGAAAGGTGATAATAGTTTAAGCACATATGCTATACTTTAATAGAAAATATATATAGTAGGTATATAGCTAACTTACGGCCTTCCATAAAATAATATGAGGCAGTAAAATTAAGGAAATATTTAAAATAATACGCAGTAATAACAAAATATAAATCACCAGTAATAAGTTTTCTACAATCCTATAACTGTGTATATGTTCAGAATATGATATCCAATTGTGCAAATTAAACATGGGAAACACGAATCATATAAAATACTGTTTCATGTTGTATCTGTAATGGAATGTCAACGTATAGAGGTAAACATTAAATATAATCTATTTTTGTTTGCTTTTTCATGTATTGTCAGCTGAAAAAAGTAAATATTAATGTATGTACAAAGGAGTTTCTCGACAAACATTACAAGTGAATTTAGTTTTACAGGGCGATAAAATATTAGGGGCGAAACCACATAACTAAGCAAAATTTTATCAAGTCACCAAAAATATAGTCAACAAAAAATTAAAGAAATATTTTCCGAAAATAACTACCTAACAGAATAGAACTGTTCTGTATAAACACACAAAGGCAACTGGCAAGCCACTGAGTAATAGTGATGAATAAAATTACTTCCCTCTCTATTAGTGCCTCATCTGTGCTGTAAGCGCAATCTGTCACTTAACCCGTGAATAATTCCTATAAGGAATTTTCTGTTTGTATAATGTAGGAGGTGTTGCTGTAGAAGAACTCACTACCAGGCGTCAAATTGACACGACACCAATTTACTTTTTGAAGGATGCCAGTCGCGTTCTGCCCCATTCTTCCACTCCCAGGCGGGTTCGAGATAAGATATGCTTCGGTAGACGAGTAATAGGTCAAAGCTGCACTACCTCAGATCATCAACGACGCTCTCTCAAGACATGATTTCAATTATTCACTGACAATAAGGGCTTTTACGTCTTTGGATTATTGCAATGTTTGCATAAAAAAATCCCTATCGAAGATTTCTCTCCGACGGGATTGGAATTTGACATGATTTGTATAGATTTACCTACTAATAATCTGCACTTAAAGATTTCTGGAGAAATCTCATAAAAAATCCCTATCAAGCTCCCGTAAGGCGACCAGAACACTGAGTATCAGACTTAAGGAATCATGAGATTCTGATTAACTCAGTTGTTTAGGTCTTCCAAGCGAAAACTCCAGGGATTAAGACTAGCAACAAGTCCTTACATTAATAAAATGCAATTAGTTCAAAGAATACCATTTATTTAATAAGTATGAAATAATACAGTATTTTATGAAAGAATCACGCCTCCCCAACTAAGGCAAATGACTTTTTAACCATACAAGTGAGAGCGTACGCTAACAATCGATTTGGCAGAAAAGAGTCACGCAACCTTCCCGGAATTAAATATAAGCCTTTTTAAAAATTTGTATGACTTTTTAATTATGGTAATTACGGTTGACTGAAAATAACATAAAAATGTTTTACTAAAAAAAAAAAATTAGTTTCACTAGAGACTACCTAGCTTTAAAGTTCTCGTAACGTGAGATTTCACGTACTAAAACGACATTCAAGAGGACTTACTGACTACATACGGTCAGTCCACGACTTACTTGCCCTTATGTAGGTGGTCAATATAGGAAAAATGGCAGCGACTCGCCTCCGAACGACTTTTATGCAAAATGGACTTTTGAGACCTTTGTGCACAAGGCGGTTTTCTCTATAACTTTATTATTTGGAAATCCCTGCTATAAGCTTTTCTACCATTGCTTTGTATTGACCACCCAACGCACTCGACCAAAATACGAGTCGCTAGGTGAATCCAAACTTGTTTTATGCGAGAAATCGGACTTACGCATTTTCATTGATTTTTGCTAATTTTGGCTTATAGGCAGTTTCGCCTTTTTGATACATTGCCTTGCTAAAATTTTATAGTCGATCTTTAGAACAAGGGTATATTATGACTGTACCTCCATGGTCAATGTCTTCGGCAGAGGAATTAAAATTGAAAATATTTTGAATATTTTCAAGGTACTTTTTTGGCGTACTTTTTAAAAGGCATGTGATTCATTTTTCCATGACCACCATATACTTTCACTCTCATATCCTGGACCAAAATATATTTTCCTGAGTAAAAAGTCGGTATTTCTTCGAATTTTTACCCAGTTGTGCCTAATGTATTATCGAACTCATAACGGTCCTTTTGGACTAGTCTGTGGCTCTGAAGTCTCTGAAGACTCTTGAAAATGTCCTTAAATTAAATTTTTGCCTGAGTCGAATTTTTATTTTGGCTTCGACTTAGGTCAATTCTGAAAGGTTCTACAACATTGCCACAATTAGTAATTCATGTTTTCCACAAAAATATCGTTGTCGCTACGGCCGCCATGTTGAAAAAATGACTGTCAAAACAGGTTTTTATTAGTTATCTCCTTTCCTATTACTTTTACGGTAAAATTAGATATATGTTACCAATATTGTAGAAAATGAAAAAAGCTTCAACTTTTATTTAAACTATTTTTCTCTATTGTTAAGATTCTATGACTTACAGACTCAGAATGCAATTAGTTATTATCAATATTGTAGATTTTAAAATACAAAACTTATGTTTGAACAATTTTTTTCCACAGTCAGTTGTTTAAAAATTACTGCAGCTTGAAGTTTAAATAAGTTTCCTGAATTTCAGAAAAATTTCTGCCCCGTTGTTCCGACGTTATTAATACTCATTATTAATTTTGTATAATTAATAAAATTTACTACAAAAGTGCTATTTCTTTAACAGAATGAATTTTATCTGATTTTTGGAGTGTTTAGTGTGAGCATGTTTAGATATTGTCAAAAGTGCATGTGTTCAAAAGCCAATAAAATCCACGGGCAACGACAACATTCCCATAACATTGATCCAAAAGAATATTGATATTTTAAAAAAACCATTAGTTCTTTTATTCAAATTATCACTGACCAATGGCATATTCCCAAGTTGTTTTAAAACCGCAATCACAATACCAATTCATAAAAAAGGAGATAAATTAAATCTAAATAATTACAGAGGTATTTCGTTATTGCCATGTTTCTCAACATTACTGGAATGGATTGTTAATAATCAACTGATATCTTACCTAGATAATAAAAATATTTTAACTAATTCGCAATTTGGGTTTAGACAAAATCGTAACACATCCGACGCAACATTTACCTTGTTGGAACATATTAACGAAATGTTGGAACAAAAACAAATTCCATTAGGGATATTTTGTGATCTCACCAAGGCATTTGACTGCGTTGATCATACAATTTTGATTAATAAACTAGAATATTATGGAATAAGGGGAATGCAGTTAAAGTGGTTTAAGTCATATTTGACCCAACGAGAAATGTACGTAAGAATAACACATGGAACCAATACAGAACTAATAAATTATGAATCTGGTATTGCAGATATCAAATGTGGTGTTCCCCAAGGGATCTGTATTGGGCCCAACGTTGTTCATAATATATATCAACGACATAGTCTTTAATTTTCCAACAGTTGCATTTTCTCTTTTCGCAGACGACACGAGTATCATCATACAACATGAGGACATATCATCATTACAAACAGCCAGTCAGACCATAATGGATGGTATCTCGGATTGGTTTTTGGCAAATAAACTAGCACTTAATTATAGCAAAACGCATAGCATTATTTTTCAGTTGTATCGAAATTTGCAAGACATAAAGATAAATGTAAATCAACAAGACATATCTACAACAGATTCAACAAAATTTCTAGGCATACATATAGACAACCACTTGGACTGGTCAGAACATATTACACAATTAAACTCAAAACTTAGTAAAGCTGTGTTCGCAATACGCACTATAAAACAAAACATAAATTTTACAGTCGCCAAGCAAGTATATTTTGCATATTTTAACAGTATTTTGCAATACGGAATCGAATTTTGGGGGACAACAGTAAACGCGACACAAACATTCATAATACAAAAAAGGGCAATCCGTACATTATGTGAATTAAGACCCAGAGACTCTTGTAGAACATTTTTTAAAAGTCAGAAAATATTTATATGTATACAAAGTTTCTCTGTTAATTCATAAAAACCATAACCTATTGTTGCGACCATCTGATGTGCACAAGTACCCAACCGGAAAGCAAGAATTTATACCTCCAAAATATAATTACAATAGAACTCGAAATGGGCCCATGTATACAGGTATAAGAATATACAATCATTTACCACAGAACCTAAAATTACTTTCCAGTAGAAAATTTAAAATAGAATTAAAAAGACTACTTCACCAACATGTATTTTATAACCTCAACGAATATTTTCAAACCTCCTTTTGAATTATATACACTCTTATTATTATTTTTATCTATTTGCCTATTATTATTATTACCATATAAATTACGCACCTAGGTACTATGTAAAGCAAATTTAAATGCAGTAATGTTCTCAAGTTGGCTTTGCTCCGGCTGGCAACTCAACCGGTCCGGAAATACATGACATACGCAGTATCCAAAATATATATATATTTTCAAATTTCAGTTCCGATGCTCCGGGGATGCCAGGGGGAATAAAGCTAATATCTTTCCCAATGCTCATGGCTAAAGATATACATAATGTATGCATATGTTATATGCAATTATTTACTATTACTTTATTATATAATCATATATATTTCGGGAAATAAAATAAACTAAACTAAACTAAAACTAAACTTCCCTAACCTGTCAACACAACAATTTGGCACTATTGCTAATACTTTACGATTTACATTCGTGAAAATTGATGCTTTACTGCAGATTTTTGAAATTCTCTCGTCTCTATTGCTCCTACGTAGTAGGAGCGAAGCAAAAATGTTCACCATTACTGTAAATCGTAAAATATTAACAACAGAGAAAATAGTTTAAATAAAAGTTGTAGCTTTTTTCATTTTCTATAATATTGGTGATTTTAGAGTAGAACTGATAGTAAGAAGGTAATTGGGAAAGACCTATTTTGACCGTAATTTTTTCAACATGGCAGCCGTAGCGGCAACGATATTTTTCAGGAAAACATTAATTCATAATTGTGGCAACTCCCCCTACAGCATACAAACAAAAAATTCCTTGTAGAAGTTATTCACGGGTAAACCCCTGTTTTTTGCTCTGCAAAGTGTACTATAAAGTCCGCGTGTATAATGTGACCAGATTGAACACGCGCAAAGCGTGAGAATCGGAGAATATCATCAGAGTGATCACGTCTATGATATATACATCAAATATGTAAAGTGTTTTGTTTCTTATATGTGATTTTATTTGTTGTCTAATTTCTGTGGTGTGGCATGTTGATTTTTAAGTCTTAACTTGGTTAATTTTTTCAATTATTTTATTTTACTCTTTTAAATACAGTAATCATATAGGTAAAAATCCAAAAAGTGATGTAAACCTTATACCAAAAAATCTAATTTTAAAAATATTCAGTAGGTGGTTCTTAAAATGATATTAAAAATAACATACTGAAAAGATAATCTTGGCTTCATAAGAGAGGGGCGAAAAAAAATAAACTTTTCCCGGAGCTGCAAAATACCTGGAGCCAGCCCTGATTTTATTATTCAAAGAAGTCGACACACAACACGTGAAGTTAGTTTTATAGCAATAGTTTTCACTTGAATGGGAAATTGGAATTGAAATGTTCAGAAATTAGAAAGTAAGCTAGCCAAAGATCGTCTTGAGTAAAAGTTTGTTAATTTATTTCTTAATTTATTTTAAGCTAATTAATTTACCTATTTGAGTTAATGCAATAATGCTCATTGCTCAGAGTTATATAAAATTCAACTTTTCACGCTTTATCCACTTGTAGAGAAATTTAATAAACATGTTTTTTAAAGCCATCTATGGCAGAGAATAGCAAGCAAGCTATATCGACTATAAATTTATGTGTATTTTGAGGGATTGCTTCGCTGAGGCATGAGAAATATTTTGTGTAATATGCGTAAAACGTTAATGTGTTCATCAAGTTTTGCTACTTTTTATCGTTTACTTTAATTTTATTTTAGATCCTTTAATTAAAAACATTATTATATGAAAACTTTACTTTTTAACATACTTCATAAAATTTAAAAAAGGAGGAGATTCTCAATGCGAATTTTATTTGTTCAATCATTACTCGGGGTTGACTTAAGCAATTTCTACGAAATCTTTCTGAAATTGCAAGGTATGGACTCGGCGGTGGTCCCATATTAATTTTGTCAAGCTACATCTAAGTAGTACAGTCAGCAAAAAGTGAAAACAAGATTTTCTTTTTGTCGAGAATTTCTCGAAGTCGTTGGTGATAATGATAATTTAATTTCATTATTTAATTTTGTGATCAAAATTCAAATTTCATTGTAATCGCAATAACATTGTTAGTTAGGTATTTTAGGAGTAGCTGATAACAAATCTGATGTCAAAAGTTAAAAATTCAAAATGGCGAAGCCTGCGATACTTTTGCAGATTTACATAAAATGTGATACTTTCAGGATTCTCTGGTTAAAACTTAAAAAGTCAAAAAGACTGATATTTTATACTGTGTAGTTAAGCTAAATAAAGAGTCCAGTAAAAAGGGTGCAAAAAAATTAATTCGGTTTAATTTCAGTTTCATTTTTCTTTTACAGGTTCACTAGATACTTCGCGTTAATAAGTACCGTTGTAGAAATTATTATTATACAAGGTGTATTTAATTTTTCATTTCAAGTAACGTGTCAATTTCAATTTATCTTACTACTCCAGTCTGTAGGAGATTATTCAAAGGAAATGAATTATTTTCCATGCCGTTTTCAGAGCTTGCAGGGGGGGGGGGGTCTATCCCGAGTGTATATGTAAATTTCTGACGTCTGTTGTCCCGGTGGAAACGCTGCCATCTTCGGAAGAACGGCCGAGTTTTTTAAGTATCTCGTTTCCTGTCAAAGTTGTGAAAAAAATACAGACACAGTTTTGTAGAGCTTGAAATTATCTATAATTTTGACCTAGGATTAATATTTTACGATTTATAGTTCGAGAAAGGTAAAAATGAGTGCGTTAAATAATATAATATTTGCCTCCTTTTTGTGTCTTTGACAAGTCTTACATTAAATATGTATTATCAATTTGTAGAGCATGAAAAAAATCTATAAAGCCCATACATAATTTGTTCAATCAATATCAATATTTATGCTCTCACAGCGCTGCAAAGGGCGTCAGGTAGGCGCGGAAAATGTTTCTCGTGTTTTTACGTCGAGGTGAAAATGATTCCAATAAAACTCTTTTCCACATCACCGTAGAGGTAGAGTTCAAGGCATGTTTTCTTTACATTATGTCCCCAAGAGGTCTATTCCACTGGCTGTCCTCATTGTAACATATTAACCTTTCTTTTAATATGTTATTATATTCTCTATTTTTTGGATAGTCCTGGTTAAGTCTTGTCCATTTCTTCCTCGACACAATCCTTAATTGCCATTTCTTCATTTTGAATATTCCCAAATTCCGCTTTACACGATTGTTCCACCATCGCAGTGTCTTCTTCATCGCTTTCGTTTTCCTCAAGCACGTTGGGGACGTCCAGTACAATCCTAGCTGCAGTTTTGGCAGATGATGGAATTCTTCATGCCTGCCTTGTGACAACCACAAGCTGCTCCACATTTTGCCTTACACTTGCAAGATATTAATCTGAGAATTGCTGGTGGTGCGAGATCGGCTGTTTTTATTATTGATTCAAGTCCACGATTAGTTCTGTGCCGGCCCCATCTCTCAGGATCTTTGTCAAATCCGAGCCATATCTGCTCCTGATGATATGTTCTATAAGTATGTTGTTGTGGCGCTTTTTCTGTAGGTGGTTATGTCGAAAGGTTGAATTTGCTTTTTGTAATTGATTTTGTGAAGCGCTTGAAGCGTAAAGAATTTATTCAATTTCTGCTTTGTCGCCTCCGTACAAAACAATGAAAAAACGTTCACCTTCCATAGCAAGAACATTTGGGTCTACATTTTCAAGTTGAAACAGTTTCAGCGATTCTTACGACTCTTGATGTTTCTCAAAAATGTTAATTAATTTTTCCTCTCCCACATTAATATGCTACTTCGGGAATTAGGTAGTGCTACCACACTGACTAGCTTCAAATCAAAATTAAAGAAACTTTTACAGAAATAATTTTGCATGAAATTTGTACATTATTTTCATGGTTTTAAAATTTGTGAGAAAAACATTATTCAACCTCTTCATTTTTAACTTCCTCGCGCTATAAATCGTAAAATATTAATCCTATGTAAAAGAGTAAAACGATCAAAATTATAAAGTACTTTAAACTCTACAAAACTGTCTTTGCATTTTTTACATAACTTTGACAGGAAGCGAAATACTTCAAAAAAAACTCAACCGTTCTTTCAGGATGGAACAATAGATATCATTTTGCATGCGCACTCGAGATAGAACCCCCCTACAAGCCCAAAACAATTATTTATATAATTGAAACAGATTGATTGGAATCAAATCGGACCAGCTTGTATTCCACTGTCTCCTATGTGTTTTATCGATATATATTTTTTAAATATGGTAGATTAAAATAAATGGACTTGACTTTAAGTGGGTCAGTTTATGTTCCATTGATTTCTATGGTGTTTTATCGATCATTTCTAAAACTGTGATGATCTTGGATATAGGTCAATGGAAACAGACCGATTTGGGTCAAATCGAGCCAGTTTGTGTTCTACTGCTTTCTATGGTGTTTTATCGATAACTTTTGGTACGCTGCACACAGGTCAATTTAATTGTTGTAGATAGATCAAGGCGGTTTGTGTACAACTGCTTTATATGGTCTTATTATTATCTTTTTAAATTATGGTCATTTATTGGTCGATCGACTGAGATTAGATTGAGTCAGTTTATGTTCCTCTACTTTATATCATGTTGTGTTGATATTTTTTGGTACATCTGCATATGAATCGATGTAACAAGTTTTATTGGAGTCATATTGGACGCCATTATGTATTTCTGGGTGCAAAAAATAGATAAGTTAAAAAAGAAACAACGTTGAAGGAAATTATTTATATTTATCAAGTTTGTTTGAAATGTACGAAGGTCTGGAAGGGACACTTAAAATAAAATAATTTCTAAAATTCCGTGTTGCAACTGGGAATTTTACTTCAAAATTCCGAGTTATAACTCAGAATTTTAGAAATAGAAATTGTTTTACTTTATGTATCCCTTCCAGAGCTTCGTAGAAATGAGAGGGAGAATAACTCTAAGTGGTCGTGAATTACATACCACACGAAAATTGTTTGTTATTTTAGTTACTGAGAATAAGTAATGCTTATAATTTTGAAAATTATAACAAGTATAATATGTCGTCATCATTACTACATGTATTTTTTATTATTATTCTGTTTGTTATTCTCCGGAAAAAATCCGGTATAAATTATGGTCCTGTTATATACGGAAAGTATGAAATGAACTGTAAGAAGTAGTCAGTTACATTTTTCTTGCAATTGATATATTATGTCTTTCTCAACCTGGCTTTCCATATTCACTAAACAATTCGGTGTGAAAATGCTTCTATTAGTCAGGAAATACGTTTTGTAGAGTGCTATATATAACAAATTAAAGGCAGGAACAGCTCAGTGAAATAATTCGATTTATAATACGCTCCTGCTCTACTTGCGTTAATCTCTGTATCATGTCACACTGGATAAATTTCGTAAAGTTTAAAATCAGTTCTCACATTCAACTTTCTTTACAAAATTTCTCGTTTTAGGGAACTCCTGTGGGCTATAAAATATTTCTTTTTAACGTTCCAAAAAAATTTTATGACATACGTAAAAAATTTAATGCTCAGACCAACAGTATTTTTGAATTATTGATATTTTACTTTTATTGATGCTGATTAAAACATATTCAAAGTAGACCGACCTGGTTTATGCTGAACTTCCCTTTTTACACGGGTGTCATTCTGAAAATTCACCACCAAAGTATAACCAAATAATTTTACGTCTCCAAAGTTGAAGGTTGAACGTTTCATTTAGAACGTCGAGGTATAAACATGCAAACTCTTTAGAGTACACAGAGAGTAAACAGAGTACAAAAATATATGTTATTTCTTAGGTTTTCGCGGGTGTTAAATGAAGTGTTGGTATACTTCCGGGTGCTTTACCGCGTAGTTGATAGACTCCTGCTGAAGCCACGGTTGTCTAAACGACGTTTAGGCAGAATCCCATCTTCCATCTTCAGATTCTCGCTGAAAACTGTCTACTGCTCCTCCTCGTTGCTCGAACTGAACTGTCAGTTCTGTCTTTCTATTATCTATTACTTCCACGTCCACGTAGTAGAGTGGAAGTATAATAGTAACGGTAAAAAATATATATATTTTTTATATTTAAATAGGCTGGAATGTCATGACACGTCGATATTCGATATTCAGAAAAGAAGTTCTGTCGATCTGTCTGCAACTTTTTTCGGCGCATGATTACTCGGTTTTGATATTGACTTGAAATTTAGTAAGTACACTTATGTATTATAACGAAATCTGAAGCCAGATTATATTATGGTTTTATTTTGTTGAAGGTTTGGGGCAGTAAATGAGAGCAAATAGGTAAATAGGTAAGTTCTCAAAAATTTTTTGGCATCAGCCACTATCAACATTATTAAAGATGATAAGAAAATAATATTGTGATTTAGTGTGTGTGTACAAGAACCAAAGTCATCCATTTTTTTAGGCATCAGCTACCCCCACTACCACACCCACCGAAAATCTGGATGTGGAATTAGCGATTAAGGAATCGCTACTTGCCTAAGGAGGCAACGGCTTTTCTCAGCCTTTCGAATATTTTTGACTCATTAGAATTTCCATTGCATCTCTTTGACGTAACTACATACTCACATTCAACAACCTCCCATTTCCCAACCAATTGTTTGACCCAATAAAATGAATGAAATATGAATGAAATATGAATTTTGTGCGTGGCTTCAGTTTTTTCAACAAAATCTGTTATGTGCACACCACAAAAAAAAACAAATTCTTTGGATATTGCGTCTTTATTCTGGGTTATATGAGAAATCCAAAATTTATAAACAAAGAATTTATAAATTTGTACTTTGCAGATGTGAAAACTTTTAAGCAGGAGCGGCTTAAGGGCCGGGCAACCTGGGGGACTGCCGGGGGCGCCGGAAACTGAGGGGAAAAATTGTTTAATTTTTTCTTTTTATTAGTTTTCTTTGGAAAATAATATCAATATCTATATAGGTTAAAATGGTAATAATGCAAAACAGTCGAATAACATTGAAACCGCCTAAATAATTCAAAAATGTAACACACAAACATTTTTGTTTATCTATGAGATACCTCACAACTCAAACCTCAAGCTTCCCGCCCTATTATTGTCTGACACGAAGTCGATCATTAAAGATTTTGCATAAACGAAGACCGACAACATGCACTTTCATTCCAAAAAAATTCACAATACTCAGAAAATTGTTATATGTACCAACATTAACTGTTTGTATTTCATATCTTACGTAATTTACTCTTTATAAATAAATAAAATAAATAAATGTAATTTTGTATGAAATATTAAAACAATGAAGAGGAACCTTCCTCTAAGTAAACTTGTGTTGGTGGTTCTCTCATTATAATAACGTTCAGATGGTGTAGGCAAAAAAATTTATATTACAAATTAATTACAAAAAAATGGGTTTTATCCTAAGGTTCTCATCTAACTTTGAAGACAATTTTGGCCAAAACATGTTTTCATTTAGTTTTCCTGTAGCATCCCTTTCATCCCCTAAAAATGGCTGTCGGGTCAGTTTCCCTATACTCCCCCCCCCTTTTATCCCCTAATTTTTTTTGTGCACAGTTGGTTTCAGAACGTCAAATACTTCAGAAAAGTTAGGCCACCTTTGGACAAGACCGTCTTTTTGCCATTTTTTTAGGGGATAAAAAGCATGGTAAAGAGAAACTGATAAGATAGAAAAAAATTTTGTGTCCAAAATTGGTTTCAGCGTCTCAAAACACTTCAGATAAGTTAAATCAGAATCTTAGAACAAGACCTTCTTTTTGCCCTTTTAAGGGATAAAGGGTTGGTAGAGTGAAATTGACGAGGTTTGTTCAAAATTGGCTTCAGCGCATCAAAATACTTCAGAAAAGTTGGATTAGAATCTTAGGACAAACAAGACCTTTCTTTGGTCTTTTTAGGGGATAAAGGGAGGGGGTGGGGGGTAGCACTAGGAAACTGACGCGATAGATTTTTTGTCCAAAATTGACTTTGGCGCATCAAAATACTTTATAAAGGTTGGATCAGAATCTTAGGACAAGAACTTTTTTTAGGGGCTAATAGAGGTAGACAAAAACTGACACGACAAATAAATTTTTTGTCCAAAATTGGCTTCAGGGCGTCAAAATATTTCAGAAAAGTTAGGTGAGAACCTTAAGAGAAGACCTTTTTTTTTTGAAAATAGGAGAAAGTTATTAACAATAACAGTTTTTCATCCCCTAAATGTTCACTAATTTTTGCTTGTAACTTCTTAATTATCGAAGTTACAATATGTTAATAAAAGTTGCAGATAATATTGTTATCTACAAAAATGTGGAAGTTATAGTTTTCTACACCATTTTCAAGATGGCGGCCAAATGGGCTGCCATCGACCACGACCACCGACCACGAGAACTCAAATTTAAAGTTATGTTGGACCCCCCCCACATAATAAAAATATAAAATCGCACCATACCCAAAATGCCCGGTTGAATCCCCAATTGATTGGACTAATTGGGTATAACTTAAAATGGAGTCATTGTAATACCACAGATATCTTTTAACAATCTTTAGAAAATCAAATAAAAGCGATAATACGCCAGCCTGTAGTAGTTTTTCAATGAAAATGAATTTAAATCCATGCCAGTGTGTAAATTTCGAACATCTGTTTGCATGCCACGGTGAAAACGCCGCCATCTTGAAACAACGGTTGTTTTCTATAAGTATCTCGCTTATGAAAAAAATATAGACGCAGTTTTGTAGAACTCGATATTCTCTATAATTTTGATCCTTTTACTATTATTCGTAGGATTAATATTTTACGATTTATGGTTCGAGAAAGGTAAAAATTAATGGACTGAATAATGTTTTTCTCCTCATGGCATCTTTGGTAAGAGTTACGTTAAAAATATATATTATCAATTTGTAGAGCATAAAATAAATGTACAAAAATCATACACATTTTTTTTAATGAATATCAATATTTATACTTCCGCAAAAGTCGTCAGGTGGGCGCGGAACTTAAAAAATGTTTCTCGTGGTGTTACGTGCTGAAAATTATTCTGATAAAGCTCTTATCCACATAAAGGTAGTGTTCAACGCGCATTATTTTTTTACGTGGTGTCCCCAAGAGACCTAATCTACGGTCTGTCCCCATACTTTAATGCTCTACAAATTGATAATACCTATTCTTAACAAAGACGCCGAAAAGAAGAAAAGCATTATTTAATCCATTAATTTTTACCTTATTCGTGCTATAGATCGTAAAATATTAATGTAACGAAAACAAAAAAAAGGACAAAGATTATAAAGAATTTCAAGCTCTACAAACTTGTCTCTATTTTTTTCATAACTTACCTTTTAAACAAGTAATTTGAAAATGCCCCTTTTCGACATTTTACACATTTTTCCTCATTATCTCAGTTTTAAGTATGCCCATTGCAACTATGACAAACAAAGGTGAAACAAATTAAAGGATATAGTTCCCCTATAAAATGAAATTTAAAACAAACTGTATCGAATTTTCTAATCTACAACCTGGCGCATGCTGGCCCACCGGGAAACGGGAACTTCCCAGTGGGTCCTCCATAAAGTGATCTAACTGGCCCAAATAACAGGAAGGGGTCGCGCCTTCATACGTGAAATTTTCCCGGGCCTTTTAAAACCTCCCGGCACGCGCCTGGTTACAACTTTGTTAATGTGGAAATGTTCGTATCTGTGATATTTTTCGAGATATTCGCGGAAGCTACGCAAGAAATTACGCTTTCACAAAATTGCTGACTAATTTTGTCAACTATTATTGTACGGAAATAAACAGGTAGGAAATTTAATAACTTACAGTTTTATTAAGATTGAGAATTTCTACGGGGCGAGCGTAGATGCGTCTTCACTGTGTATGTATCCTGGACTTCCCTATGCACATAACGAAACTTGTTCACTCTTTCCTGACAGGCAGATCGCTGCAGGTCAGAGTGAATAATTCCGATCAATGCCGAGAAGTCGGAATCAAGTTTATTCACGCGCCGTTTCACCGAAAATCGGATTCTCACACCACTTTCTATCGGGGGTCGCCAAATTCCAATTAAACGGTGCGTGAAGTATCTAGGTGTGAACTTGGACAAAAGACTGACGTTCAAGAGTCACATAAACGAGACAGTACGCAAGGTCTACTCCGTGTCCAGGAGTCTGTATCCGCTCCTGGCAAGGGGTAGCGGACTCAACAAGACAAATAAAAAATTGTTGTTTACGATGGTGATCAGGCCGGCCATCACATACGCGGCGCCGGTGTGGTGCAGCATACCGACCACGACAATGAGAAAACTCCGAGTTCTCGAACACAAATTTATGCGCCTCGGATTCGGGCAAATACACTTCCCTCAGAGATCTATATAATCGTTGCCACGACATAACGCCACTAGCGGACTATGTCCAAGAAACCTCTCAAAAATTCTATCAATTCAAACTGGCGATAGTCCGCTAACCCGCAACATAACACGAATCAGACAGCATAATGCGATCCTTTTCGATATCCGACGCCCCCTACCATACCAGGCGTTGCCTATCTTTCGGCAACCTCTCTAGCCACACTTTCCTCTACGACAACTTCTCCTTTCCCCAGCTTTAATCTTCACCAAAACCTACAACCAACCCCTCTCTATTCCCTCTATTTGTTTTTACCTTTTTTTTTCCTTGTCCATTTTTTTTGTCTCTAAATTCAGTCTCGACCAATAAATTCTTAATAAACCAAAATTTCATATAACATTACATACTTTTAACTATCCACGACACTTTCCTGGCGTCAGGAAGACTACCATGGTGGAATTGTCTAAAACGGGTTTTTTCGTTGAGCTTTGTTTTCCCGTGCCAGCAATCAAAATTTTTAAGTGTTCGCGTGTGCGCGAAATTGATAATTTTTCAGTTTTAATTTTAATTATTTTTAAGTACACTCGTGTACTACGTTGCACGATATTGTTAAATGTAAGCCTTTCTCCATTAGGCAGGAGTTTTAACTCACAAAATAATTTTCGTCACCGCCAAACCGGACCCTCCCCGCCCAGCTTCACACCCACCTCGGCGATGTTCGCCGTGGTTGTCTGGCTGGCTCCGAGCCGGACTCCGGAATGGTGCATATAGTATCCTGTGAAAATTAATAAATGCTTGTTGTTGTTGTTGTTGTTGTTGTTGTTGTTGTTGTTGTTGTTGTTGTTGTTGTTGTTGTTGTTGTTGTTGTTGTTGTTGTTGTTGTTGTTGTTGTTGTTGTTGTTGTTGTTGTTGTTGTTGTTGTTGTTGTTGTTGTTGTTGTTGTTGTTGTTGTTGTTGTTGTTGTTGTTGTTGTTGTTGTTGTTGTTGTTGTTGTTGTTGTTGTTGTTGTTGTTGTTGTTGTTGTTGTTGTTGTTGTTGTTGTTGTTGTTGTTGTTGTTGTTGTTGTTGTTGTTGTTGTTGTTGTTGTTGTTGTTGTTGTTGTTGTTGTTGTTGTTGTTGTTGTTGTTGTTGTTGTTGTTGTTGTTGTTGTTGTTGTTGTTGTTGTTGTTGTTGTTGTTGTTGTTGTTGTTGTTGTTGTTGTTGTTGTTGTTGTTGTTGTTGTTGTTGTTGTTGTTGTTGTTGTTGTTGTTGTTGTTGTTGTTGTTGTTGTTGTTGTTGTTGTTGTTGTTGTTGTTGTTGTTGTTGTTGTTGTTGTTGTTGTTGTTGTTGTTGTTGTTGTTGTTGTTGTTGTTGTTGTTGTTGTTGTTGTTGTTGTTGTTGTTGTTGTTGTTGTTGTTGTTGTTGTTGTTGTTGTTGTTGTTGTTGTTGTTGTTGTTGTTGTTGTTGTTGTTGTTGTTGTTGTTGTTGTTGTTGTTGTTGTTGTTGTTGTTGTTGTTGTTGTTGTTGTTGTTGTTGTTGTTGTTGTTGTTGTTGTTGTTGTTGTTGTTGTTGTTGTTGTTGTTGTTGTTGTTGTTGTTGTTGTTGTTGTTGTTGTTGTTGTTGTTGTTGTTGTTGTTGTTGTTGTTGTTGTATCCTCGATACTCCAGTGAAGCAACGTGCAGCGCGGTTAGTACTTGGATGGGTGACCCATCTTGGGAAACACAGCGCTCTCATCCCACCTTCTAGCGGCTTGTATATCAGTGTATAGGCGGAAGCTATGTAATTTCAAGACGAGGATTATGTACTAGATATACCATCCTTTGGAGGGGAGGTAAAGCAGGCTTGTCTATTAAATGTTAGGCAAGTAAAAGATCCCTACTCTTCTTACGGCAAAATTTCCTCCTCGCGTCGGTGAAACACCCTGGTAGCGGAAATAGGCCGACGTTAAATAAATAGATAAAAAAAAAATTCTATAGCCTATCGAATTTTATAGGTATTCGCAAAAATCTACATTTTAGGTCATTTTTCAAGATGGTGGCTTCTCCATAGGGTGTGCGCAGAGTGCATTTTTGTAGAATATTTCACACTTATAATTTTTGTTCTTAGTTACAGCGTATTTTAGCTTATTTGGCTGAACTATTAATATAAACCGCTAATCCTTATCATAACAAAAAACAATGTCTTTGACAATGTTAATTACTTATTATTTTTAACAATGATGGTACACATGATTCATGTGTTTTCAAATAATGTCTTTCTAAATATATATATATATATATATATATATATATATATATATATATATATATATATATATATATATATATATATATATATATATATATATATATATATATATATATATATATATATATATATATATATATATATATATATATATATATATATATATATATCAATAATTATTTATAATTGGTTCTTTGATATTGTTATTTGTTTATTCATCTCTATAATTGTTGTATCAATACGGTCATGATTAGAATTTAACCATTGTGTAATAGACCTCACGTTAAGAATGGTTAATTTTAACGAACAAACATTATCCAGAGACATTACAATTTCCTTTACTGTACAGGGCGAGAGGTACTTTTAATTTTTTTTTTATAAAAAAAAATAGTATTTCAAAGAAAATAAAAATTATTTAAAATCGTGGAACAATTCTATCTATCTATTGAATAGTATCATTTATTAATAAAAAAGACAGTGAGTTAATAAATGAAATTATAAAAACTGTTTTCAGTAAATTCAAATTTGTGCTAGCAGATAAATATTTCAATTTTGTAATTTTGCCAAATGTCACATGCTTTTTCATTTACAACAAGTTTGTATCTAAAATTTAAATACGAATTATTCCGTTATACGAATTTTATGCAAATAGATTTTTAAAGTGTGTTGAACTTTGTAGGTGGTGAAGCCGTATGCTTAACATGTAACCGGAACAGATGGCGTCGTATTATCAGACGCCCCATACAGCAAAGAGAGGCCAACTAAAGACAATATAATATATGGATCACAAATCATCTGTTAATATGTTGTGAATAAGACGAAAATTCTAGTACTTTTCATTGAATATGTCCTATCGGATAATGTCTCATGATTATTGAAAATTGACGAATCATGAAGCTTGCATTCCTTAGCAGCGTCTAGCTCCGACCATGTATTATGAATATAATTTGTACCACGTAGTTAAAAAGAGAAAACCGCTGCCCAAGGAATCACTACTTCCACATCCAGATTTTCCATACAAATCTCACAATTAAAAAAAAATGTTTATGGAACTTTAATAATATAATATTTGAAATCGTCTACCCCATAAAACAATATGCCACATCGGTAGTGGGAGTGGGGATGGGGGTAGAGGGTGGTAGTGGGGGTGGATGAAGTAAAAAAAATATTTCGAGGCCTTTGGTTCTTGTACACATACTAAATCAGAATTTAATTTTTCCCACCCTCTTCAATAATGGGTGGGGGTGGCTAATGTCAAATTTTTTTTGAGACCTTAGCCTCTCTTATATATACTGAACACCAATTTTATGGACTCTTACTTGCTGGATTTACCATAATTTACCCGCCCAACGCTTCAACAGAATAAGATCAAAATATAATGTAGTTTCAGATATTGTTAAAATACATATGTGTAGTTACCAAATTTCAAGTTGATATCTTAAACGGTTCGAGAGTAATCGTGCGCGCAAAAAAAGTTACAGACAGAGCGACAGACAGACAGACAGATTTTTTTTTTGTCAAACTTAAAATCTCAACGTTTCATGATATTCTAAGCTTATTTGAACAATACAAATGTTCAAAATTTCTTTTTGCGTTACTATACTTCCACTGGATGTGGAAGTAATAGCTGAGGGGTTTGACTATGTTTACTAATCGTATCACATTCTTAATACGACAGCTGTTAATGAATCTCTGGCAATAACAAAAGTTAAATAAATTTATTAATTTACAAATAAGGACACTATTGTTATTTGTAAGTTGCGGTGCATCCGTTCTACTTTCTTAATTCATTTATTAAGACGAAAATATTAACTATTTGGAGAAAAAAAGATATCGATTTAGTTGTACTTAAACTATTCATCGTACACTCAAATATATTACTAGCAATCTTGTCATTGACATTGCCATTTGAAATTTTAACGTACAATCAACCGTTTAAGAAATAATTTTGCGAAATTTGACGCACTGGAACTCGTGAACTGTCAGTTCTACAAACTGAGTCTGTGAAGGAATTTGTAGAAAATTTAGTACTGAATAAAACGAATCCTTCTTATTTTTTGCCATAGCATCAAAGATGCACAAAATACTCAGGAGGCACCTCCGAATGCTTAAAGAAAGTTGACTAACGCTGTTTTTGCAAAAGAATACCTACTGATTGTACTATATGTTCCCCTGAAGGCAATGTTATAGAACCATAACCATAAAAGTTTAACCATAAAAGCAGGACGTTGAGAGTCTTGAAGCGCGTCAGTGCTATGTGTGGTTCTCTCAACTAACCTTGACTGATTGATATCACTTCTTTTTGTTCTCTTAATGCCGAAATTTAATATTTTTAATGTATTTTTGGAAATATATTTAATAACTTTTATATTTACCCATCGACTTTTATAAAAACCAATAGCTAACACTAATTTACTATTCAAATTGATAACTAACGCAATGATATGAATTTTTTTTTCTTTTCGAGAGATATTTAAGATTTAAGAAATGTGCCGACCAAATGCATATAAGTATTATTTTTTTCATATTTGCGAAAAATATAATAGCAATGTACATGAATAGAGAACAATTTGGTGTGTTATGTTATGTTATGTTAATATGTAATGTTAATATACAGTTTAGTTTAGTTTTTTGATGAAATTGAAAAACTTCCATGACATTGAAATATATATATAAGCTGAAAATAGGGAAAAGCTATACAATTTCACTGTTGAGTAAATATGTTTAAAACAGTAAGCAAACACTCAAGTACATCGTAAAGTATTATTACATTATTGATATTCATGTTCTGAATTTTAATGATTATATACGTTTTCCTGCTCGTGTACAAACCACACAGTAACATACAGGGTGGTAAATCTCAAGAGATATTTTTAAGATTTGCCACAAAAAAAATATTATTTTTAATGCATCTGCATATGCATATTTGACAGATTTTTATAAATTAAATATACATGTACAAAAATTATAAAATGAAGATATGTTACGTATATTAGAGTAAAAAATTGCCCACATAACTGTAAAGTAATAAAAGGGAGATGGGGGGGTGTTAACTATTACAACAAAAACTTGAAGGAAGGGATTTTTTACAAACTTAAGCCTAAAATTATATTGAACTTTCTTATAAAACACTTCATTAATGATATATTTATGGACATACAAACAATATGATATCACTGCAACACCCTGGATATTTCTACATAATTAGATTCAGGACAACATTCTGAGTATACAATGGTAGTGTCACGAATGTTTGGGCCCACGTTAAGTTTTTCAGACATTTTAAGATAGTCGTCTAGAGTGCTTTGGAATCCCCAAATTCGTCCGGGAGCAGGTTAAACTTCAAAGGAAAAATATTAAAAAAACCCAATATTAAAAAAACTACAGATTTCTTTCTGATTTCATTGATATCCATTTCATATACGTGCCATTCGTTTTTTAATTTTGTTTCATCTATTTAAAAATAAAAAATACAGTGCCAAAATAATTTTTATTGCACCTTTTGAACCTCAATATAATTACCTTTGTACTACTACATATATCTACTAAGAAGTTAAAGAAGAAACTAAAGATAGTTATTAAGAAAAAGAAGCCATTATCTTGTCATTTGCACTTCATTATTGGACATATGATTGATGAACGGCATTTGAATTTTACAAATATTGTTTAAAATGACCCCCATCAGAATTTATTCATCTTCTTACTCGCACAATTATGTTACTCGTTACGTTCCTCAACATTTGTAGAGTGGTGCTATTAAAAACTCTTCTTATTCTGACTTCGAGATTCTCGATAGTCATAACGAAAGATTTGTAGACCTATCCCTTAATATAAACCCATAGAAAAAAATTTAATGAGGTTAGATCAAGTGACCTGGCTGGTCATCTTATGGGACCCTGGTTTAATATCAATTGTGGGCCACAGGTTTCATTCAAATAATTCATAGTATTGCAACTGTTATGAGGCGACGCTCCATCTGAATATACATTGCACATGCGTACACAAAATTTTCACTTATAATATCCCTAGAGCTTAAATTATTTCCGGAAATTTTTTCGAGGTCATGAATATTTTGAAAATAATAATAATTTTCTTAAAATATTCATGAACGAGGAAAAATTTCCGGATATTAATTTAAGCTCGTGGGATATTCGGTAAGAAAATTTCACACCATTATTTTATAAATATTATGCCAAAATTGAACATTTTCATTACGAATGACAAAAATTCATTTATTATAGTGAGCCATGGAATAACAACTGGTGGTTAATAAAATACGAAATTTCTTAGTGAATTAACATACCATTCTCCTAGTTTAGTTACATGAACTTTTTATAAATAACTTAAAAACATATTATTGTCGCGTGTTTCCACCCTTAGGAAACTACCCCTTGCAAATTCCGTGGGTTCCAAAAATTATAACAAGAGATGTCCACTAACACACTTTATTAAATATTTACTGGATACTTCACAATACTATTATTAATTTAAATACACTTTACTGACTAAAATCACAATGTTTATCACTTTGTTTATCCTTGAAGTCTTAACCTCACTTTCTATACTTTTGAACTTTCTGAACTTTCTGAACTACTCGCCGAGAATGCGGTCGGTCTTTTATACCTAAAAATGACAGATCTCGATTATTCTGTGATGACGCCACCATTCTCTAGAGAATTCCAGATGTCACTTTGGAATCTTCTGGTAGGTTCTTTTTCGAGTAGGTGCAAATACATCATTCTAGGGGTTGTAACATATTACACTGCCCACTCCTTAAGCCTGAACGTCCCGGTCAGGTAATTCAGCCTCTTTCACATACTTCGCCAGTCTATCCAAGTGTACGATCTTCATCTTGGACTTTTTGTTTCGTTGAATACGATAGACGACATCATTAATTCGGGTAATAACAGTATAAGGTCCTTCCCAAGGAGGTTGAAGTTTCGGTGACTTCCCTTTCTTCCGCTGTGGGTTTCTACAGCCAAACCAGATCTCCTGCCTTGAACCTTTCTGAACTACCCTTACGGTCGTATCGAGCCTTCATTCGGTCACTGGCTATGGTGATTTGGTCTCTAACCAGCTCATGAACATTTCTTAGCCGTTCACTCATTTCATCCACATAGCTGTTCACAGGAAGCTGTTCTCCGCCTGGTGTTCCGAAAATCAAATCACACGGCAGTCTGATCTCGTGTCCAAATACTACACGGGCTGGTGTTTGTTTCGTAGACTCATGGATAGCAGCTCTGTATGCCATGAGGAAGAACGGTATGTGGAGATCCCAATCGCGTTGATTCTTATGAACCACTTTAGAAAGATGTTCTTTCATGGTCTTGTTATGTCTTTTTCCACCATTCCATCTGATTGCGGGTGAAGGGCTGTTGTCCGTGTTTTGTGTATCCCCAATAACTTGCAGATTTGCTGAAACACCCCTGACTCAAAGTTCCTCCCTTGATCTGAGTGCAGCTCCAGGGGTACACCAAACCGACATATCAAATTATCTACCAAGACTTTGGCGACAGTGACTGCTTCTTGGTTTGGAATTGCATAGGCCTCTGGCCACTTACTAAAATAGTCCATGGCAACCAGTATGTACTTGTTCCCATCCTTGGTTACTGGGAATGGGCCGGCTATATCGATCGCGATCCTCTCGAAAGGAGCTCCGACGTTATATTGCTTCATTGCACCCCTACTTCTAGTCTGTGGTCCCTTACTGGCTGCACAAATTTTGCAATTGCGACACCAAGCTTCCACATCTTGACGACTATTTACCCAATAAAATCGTTCTCGTACTTTATTCAGGGTCTTATTAACGCCGAAGTGCCCACCGGATGCTCCATTATGCACTTCCTGAAGTACTTTCGGTACTCGACACCTGGGAATCACTAGACGCATAACAACTTCCCTGCCATCCGGGATTTCCCAAGCTCTCTTTAGCAGCCCGTTCATGACTTTAAGTGAATCCCATTGGGCCCACAAAGCCTTCAATCCAACTGCCTTATCCGAAACATCCTTCCACGCTGGTCGAATTCCTTTCTCCTTTGCTCTCAATATAGCCCCAATTTCTGTGTCATTCAGTTGTTCTTGTCTCGGGGCTTCGGTCGTCCAATCGTCCGGAACCTCTATTTTAATAGTGTTGACGGCCACCGTACCCTGCAATTTCTCAACGTGGCGGCAGTGCTTGCAATCTTCCTTGCACGGTCTTCTAGATAAAGCGTCTGCGTTCTTATGAGATCTTCCAGGTCGATGTTCGATTTTGAAATCATACTGTTGCAGCCGTTCTATCCAACGAGCCAGTTGACCTTCAGGGGTTTTCAACTGCAACAGCCATTTTAATGCAGCATGGTCGGTCCGAATCTTGAAATGTCGTCCATAAAGATATTTATGAAAATGGTCCACTGATTTAACGATGGCCAGTAACTCTTTCCGGGTTACACAATAGTTTCTTTCCGGTTTGGACAGCACCTTGCTGAAGTACTCGATCACTCTTTCCTGCCCATTCTGCATTTGAGACAGTACACAACCGACCGAAGAATTGCTGGCATCCGTGTCTAAAATAAAAAGTCCTTCCCGTTGTGGGTACGCTAGCACAGGACCAGTGCATAGAGCTGCCTTCAATCTTCTCCATGCCGTTTCACATTCCGGTGTCCATTGGTACTGCACTTTCTCTTCTGTCAGCCGGTGTAATGGCTTCGCAATTTCTGCAAACCCTTCCACAAAGCGCCTATAATAAGTGCAGAGGCCAAGGAAGCTCCGTACTTCATGAACGTTAGATGGTCTTGGCCAATCTCGTACAGCAGAAATTTTGTCGGAGTCTGTCCGAAGACACCACGTGACCAAGAAATTTGACTTCTTTCTGGAATAGCAGGCACTTCTTCGGGTTCAACTTCAGATGGGCATTCCTGACTCGCCCAAATACTTCTTGAAGATTTTTCAAATGTTCTGTAAAATCCTGTCCCATAACAAGCACGTCGTCAAGGTAAACCAGGCACGTCCTCCAGGTTAGCCCTCGCAGTACGAATTCCATCAATCTTTCAAAGGTAGCTGGCGCATTGCAAAGTCCAAAAGGCATCACAGTAAATTGATAAAGACCACTGCCTGCTGAAAACGCTGTCTTCTCCTTATCATCAGGATGAAGCCCCACTTGCCAGTATCCACTCCTAAGGTCTAACGTAGAAAACCATCGTGAGCCTGCCAACATGCTTAACGTGTCGTCAATTCGTGGTAATGGGTAACTGTCTTTCTTCGTGACATCATTTAATTTTCGATAATCGACACAAAATCTTAATGTTCCGTCCTTCTTGGCAACCAAAACGACTGGCGATGACCAGGGACTCGTTGACTCCTCAATGTCTCCATCTTGCAGCATCTTGTTTATCATTGCCGAGGCATCCTCTTGTTTCGCTAATGGAAGCCTCCTAGGTGGTTGTCGAATAGCTGGTGAGTCGCCAGTATTTATCCGATGCTGGACTATGTCTGTTTTTGTAAGGGCCTCTGTATTCTTGGCAAATACTGAACTTTCCTTTTCTAGGAACTTGATTGCCTCCCTTCGCTCATCCTCAGATAAATGCTCCAACTGGGTACTCAGCAAGGTCAAAACTTCCTGGTCTATTTTCGTAGACGAACTTCCCTCTGTTTGTTCCTCGCACCTCGCTACCCATGTGACCGGTTCATAGGAGCCAATCGGTTTGCCTTCCTTAATTGTCACCGAGTGGGAATTTAAATTAACAACTCTAATTGGGATTTTGTCTTTAGTCCGGGTTAAAGTTCTCGCCACAATAATATTGGATAGGGACTTAATCGATTCGTCATCTTCAACTAGGCCAACACGGTACCCTCCAGGATTTCCTTCTAAGGCAACATCAATCATTTGTTCTGAATGAGCAGGAATCTTGATTGTTTGTGTTGTTAACAACCTTGCTTTATGGAATTGGTCGTCTGCGGTTGCCAGAATAAATTCCTCATTTCCAATTTTTAAGACTCGCTCCCCTACGTCAACAATAAATCCCTGCTCTCCCATGATGTCCAGACCCAAAATGAAATCATCCATAATGTCAGCCACAATGACCTTGTAATTGAACCTCAACCGTCCAACCTGCAGTTCCAAGTTGATTTCTCCATGGACCGCAGCCCTGTCCCCCGTGGCTGTCCGAATGATTACTCCATTTTGCTTCTTGTCAATCTGCAAGCCTGATATAAACCCTGGCCGCACTATTGATGACGTAGCACCGGTGTCAATAGTAAACACGCATTTTCTTCCATTCACATATCCTTGCAACAACAGACTGCTTGGAATTCTTTGGAGCTGGGAAATCTTTATTTCTCTGGGGGCACCGCATTCCCTAGCCAGCACAGCCCCCTTGGTGCTGGCTATCTTTAGTTTTCCTGCTTCTCTTCAACATTCACAGCATTTACTCGACTCTCCGAGTTCTGCTGTCGACAGTCTCGTTTCATATGTCCCACCTTGCCGCAGTTGAAACATTTAATACCTCCGCTCGGCTTTCCTTTATTTCGTTGTTTCTCCTGCTTTCCGAGGCCATCCAATTTATCGCATAATTTGGTGAATATTTTCTGCATCTCAGTCAGCAAGGGGTTCTGGTTCATTTCTGGTTGCGATTCTTCGAGAGTCACAGCTTGAACTCTCGACCTTGGAGTATCCCTGTAAGCGGCTTCTACTTCGAGTGCACGCACCAAAGCTTCGCTACTACTTTGGTGTCTCGTCAGCCTCAGAACTCGCCTGACCTCTTCGTCCCTTATACCATCTAAAAAGGCCCCCACGGCTAATTGTTCCTGGAATTCTTTAGGTGCATTTGGATACGCCAGGTGTGCCAGTCTCTCTATCGCAGCTTCAAATTCTTGTAAACTTTCCCCAGCTTTTTGCATCCGGGATTTCAGCTGAGCCTGGTATAATTGGGCAAGGTGTTGATCGCCATACCTCAAGTCTAATGCAGCTTCCAAGACTTTGAAGTCCCTTTGTTTATCCACTGGGATAGTTTAAAGCAACTCTGAGGCCTGGCCCCTTAACGCCAGAACTAATGCCATGGCCTTTTCCTCATTATCCCAGTTGTTCGCACACGCTGCTGCCTCAAACTGCCTCTTGTACGTCGTCCAGGAACTTTGGCCATCAAAAGAAGGAGGTTTTAGTCGCTGACCTGATGATACCACCTGCTGGCTTCCTCTATCTCTCAACTGTCGTTTAAGCCGGTCTATTTCTCCTTTAACTTCTTCTTCGAACTTGTTTACTTTCTCTTTAACTTGACTGACTTCTGTCTAGACTTCACCTACTTTTTCTTCTACCTTGTTTATCTCTTCTTTGACTTCACTCTTTAATCCTTCGTTGGCAGAAATGATAGCGTCCTGCTGTATTTTCATTTGTTCATTCAGAATTTTTCTTAATTCTTCTTGGCGTCTTTCTTGTTCCTCTTTTTCTTCTTGACGCTGTCTTTCTTGTTCTTCTTTTTCTTGTTGGTGTCTTATTTCCAGATTTTTCATCATTTTCTTTAATTCATCTCTTTCTTCTTGACGTCTTGTTTCTTGCTCTTCTTTTTCTTCTTGACGTCGCTTTTCTTGTTCTTCTTTTTCTTTCTGACGTCTTGTTTCTTCATCCTCTTTTTCTTTCTGACGTCGTCTTTCTTGTTCTTGACGTCTTCTTTCTTCATCCTCTTTTTCTTTCTGACGTCTTGTTTCTTCATCCTCTTTTTCTTTCTGACGTCTTATTTCCTGATCTTCCATAATTTTCTTTAATTCGTCCCTTTCCTCTTGACGCCGTTTTTCTTCCTCCTGGCGTTTTCTTTCCTGTTCTTCTTTGTCTTCTTGACGCCGTTTTTCCTCCTCCTGGCGCTGCTGTGCCATCATTTTTTGGAATTGTTCGAATAAGTCCTGTATTTGTTTATCGGATGCCATACTTCTTGTTGTTACGGGCATACGATGAAATTAAAATAAAATAAATTTAACTGTCACGTCAATATCGGTAATGGAACTTTCCAGACAAATCTCGAAATAGCACGAAAAAGTCTTATCCAGAGTCTTTTGTCACTATCCAGTTCAGAGAATTTAATAATCTCCGCTAATGTCCAAATAGAAAAGTTCTAGAAATTTTCACGCACTAAATGAGTCTTTTTCAGTGTCTCTATCACTTCTCAGTTCAAAGGATTTAATTATCACACTAATGTCCTAATAAAATGTTCTACAATGTCTCAAAAATGCACTTAACACTATTTTTCTGACCGAAAATAACCCTCGAACAATGTCCAGTAATTTAGTCCACTGTGTTAGTACTAAACCTCGAGAATACTTCTCGAACACTCCAGCACAACTTCAGAGCCCCTCTTGTCATAAAATTCCGCTTCTGACACCAATTGTCGCGTGTTTCCACCCTTAGGAAACTACCCCTTGCAAATTCCGTGGGTTCCAAAAATTATAACAAGAGATGTCCACTAACACACTTTATTAAATATTTACTGGATACTTCACAATACTATTATTAATTTAAATACACTTTACTGACTAAAATCACAATGTTTATCACTTTGTTTATCCTTGAAGTCTTAACCTCACTTTCTATACTTTTGAACTTTCTGAACTTTCTGAACTACTCGCCGAGAATGCGGTCGGTCTTTTATACCTAAAAATGACAGATCTCGATTGTTCTGTGATGACGCCACCATTCTCTAGAGAATTCCAGATGTCACTTTGGAATCTTCTGGTAGGTTCTTTTTCGAGTAGGTGCAAATACATCATTCTAGGGGTTGTAACATATTACATTATATTTCCGTTTTCTATTAACTTTGGTCTACTAAAATTGGTGGAACATCATATATTTTTGATAATTATTCTGAAGTACCCACCTACTTCGAGATTTATATGTTTAATAAAATACGAAATTTCTTAGTGAAATAACATACCATTCTCCAAGTTCAGTTACATGAATTTTTTACAAATCATTTCAAACATATATATTTCCGTATTTTATTAACTTTGGTCTACTAAAATTGGTGGAACATCATTTATTTTTGATAATTATTCTGAAGTACCCACCTACTTCAAGATTTATATGTTTAATAAAATACGAAATTTCTTATAACATATCATTCTACAAGTTTAGTTACATGAACTTTTTATAAATAACTTAAAAACATATTATATTTCCGTTTTTTATTAACTTTGATCTACTAAAATTGGTGGAACATCATTTATTTCTGATATTACCTAAATGCGAGCACAGGGAATGTATTCATTCTTGTCGCCGAGATAATAATTAACAACTTCTAGGCGGCCATGGAATAATAAAAGGTAACAAGATAGTAATGGCTGCCGCACTTACAGATGTCAACTAGATTAATTTTTACATTCTAATCATAACAAAATTTGATTATCAGCCAAAAGAGTAAAGTGCATGGGCATATAGCACAAAAATGGCTCCAGGTTCTAAAACATTAACATATTAATTTGTGTACTTTATAATATCCTCGTGAATATCCTCCTTTGCGTCACCAAATAAATTTAATTCTAAAAGCACTTCAACTCCCGCGTCTTTACTTTGACATTTTAAATGACAGAAAAATTTCTACTTATTAATTTGACAGAATGTAAAAAATTTCCGGAAATTTTTTGGGTTGCCAGGGTAACTTATCAAAAAACAAGCCTCTGATTGGTTAAAAAATGTGGTGTGAAATTTTCGCCATAAATCAATATCATGTCAGTTTGTTCCTTATTTGTGTACTTCATGTTCAGCAATATCAATAACTGATAAAAATCTGTTGCTAAAACTGTTTACAAATGTCATCTTATTATTTTGTTTTATGATGTATCAACTCTTAATGCAAAGATAATTATGTTAAGGCTCAGTAAAAATTGTTTTGACACTGTATTTTTTATTGTCAAATGAATGAAACATTGAAAAACAAATAGCACAGATATGAAATGGATATCAATGAAATCAGAAATATATAATCTATAATTTGCCAAGTGATAACATATTATTTGTTATGTCCATAAATACTTTCTAAGCTTCCCAAATTTTAAATTAATAAGTTAAAAAATAAAGGAAATATGATATGCTGTGGCACTCGGTACAGTGCAGCTACGAAGTAGTTGCCCTGTATCTAGATCAATATTAAAAATCAGTAATTTCATTCCATATTATAGCTTTCAAAATTTAGATTTGTGGGCTACTTCGATGCTGAAAACTATTATTTTAATTTTTGTCCATGAAAGTTAAAGCTAGCATCTGGTGACGTTTCACTGATTAATGGATATTTCTAGTAAAACTAGTAAATCATGACTTGTTGCTGCTACTTTTTAAGATGAGAAGAATACAACTTTTTTTATAAGCAAGAATCAGATTTTCACTATTATTCCTGACTAAAGTGTTTTTTTTATTATATGTTATCCGAAACAAAACAAAGAGCAAAAAATCTGCAGCTTTTCCTTGTCCTAAATGCAAAATCTAAATTAAGTTCCATAATCCATTAATAATATCAGACATGGATAAGGACCCCATTGTTAGTATACATATTCAACAGTTGCTAATGGATCGGGTGGTTCCGTAATTAATATTTGCCTTACGTACACAAAATTATACATGATTTATTTATCCTAATATATGCGTGTAAATATGTGAACAAGACAAAATATATGCCTTTAAGCATTAGTACTAATATTATATCAAACTTATTTTAACTAAATGAGACAGACAAATTTTATACCGATAGGAAGTTATTTTTTCGATTCATGTTGATCAACAAACCTATATCAAATATATAAAAAAAATGTTCATTTGTGGGACAAACGTTTGCATTAATAATTTAATAGAGAGAAGCATATATGTATAGCAATTACTACTGCAATAAGCCCCATATCGTTTGCGGTTACTCCCTCTTCATCTCCATCTGGAGATAGAGGCCAAGTAGGTCATATAGAGATCCCATCTGACGTTTATTTGTCTACCGAAGACCTAATACCATGGTAAGAAGTAGAAGTATAAAGGGCATGGAAAGTTACAGTTAGAGAATATTATTTAGGTATTAAGCAAATCACAGCTTACACACTTTTATATTTATTATACTTTCTGTATATTGTTGCCCCAATCTGGGTACGCTAATATATTAGTCAGGTAAATACCTTAAAACACTCATTATTGGATAACAAATCAAAACAACTACTCTTCTATCTAACACTCATGAAGTATTGAATTACATGATAGGATTCGTAGCATTTTAAAGCAAAAGAATATGTTGAAAATACTTAGATCGTTTATTTAAAATCAGTCATTCTCACTTCTTTATTTAATGCGAAATTATCTAGGTCGTTCTGTAGGTACCTTAATCTGGACACGCCAATATACTACTAAGGAAAACACCTTCAAACACTCATCATTGGAGAATCAAGTCAAAACAACTACTGTTCTAGCTGATACTGACGAAGTATTGAATTACATGATAGGATTCAAAAAAAAATTAGTTGTAAAAAGTTACAGTATTCTGGAAATTATATCAGCTGTTCTATCTAGATCAACAGGAACTTGCCTTTTAAAGTTATTTTTCCGGAAAGAGGTGAATGGGTTCATAACAAAACTGATGTACTATTACAGAGATTTGTTGGTACCTTATTACATTAGAGAGGAACTATACAGATGTATCCCCAATGAAAATATATAAGTACTCCAGACTCCAGCTTAATCATTTACTCTTGATTAACTTAAGCGATTTGTATAAAATCTTTCTCAAATTGCAAGGCATGGCTCGGCAGTGGTCATAATAATTTCATCAAGCTACCTACATCTGTTATAAAAAGAGCAAAAATTAAAAACAAGATATTTTTATTCGAAAATTTGGCGAAGGTGCCACTGTAAAATCTAAATCGCCAGAATTGACAGCTAGGTATTTTAGAAGTAGTTGATACCGAATCTGATCTCACAAATTAAAAATTCAAAACGGTAAATAAAATATGGCTGAAATTTTTAATATGGGGATTTCAGGATTCTCTGATGAGCTTGTAAAAGTTTAAAAATTCGAAACGTGGGATATGTCCTTTTATTGTGTATAAGCTAAAATTACCTGCTTGGTCACTAAAAAGGGGTGAAAAACTGTTTTTGAAAGAAAGGAACCGCCTTAAAAAATAGTCGCTAAAAAATTATGAAATGAAATTTCACGGTCCGTCGTCCACTTAATTGCACCTTATTATGGATACTGAGTTTGGTGAATAACGAATTTAAACGTATCTTTGATGGATATTAGGTAATAAGGTTCAAGGTTCGACGGTGAAATTTTATTTCATAATTTTTAGCTACCTATTTTGAAGGTGTTTCAATTTTTTATGCAGGGTTACTGGGAAATATAGTACAATAATAATTAGTACAATAAGGGTGGGTAAATACAGGGTGTAATCATTTTCATGTCATTAAAAAAAACTGGTGGTGGGGAACGACTAAACGAACAAAAGAACCTTATATAACATAGGGTCTAAAACCCATAGTTTTAAAAAAAGAAAATAAACAAAAATTTCGGAGATTTTCAGTAAAATTGTTTGAGAACTGCTGGAATGGATAGGCTTTTATTTTCGCGTATGTCGGCGCCTCTAACCATCAAATACGCTAATACGGCTTTTTCAAAGTATCGCGCTCCTTTGTTAGAGGCCGCGCGTCGGCCGAGGGTACAAGTTGATAATCACACTTTTTAAAAGTAGGTAAGGTAAAGAGATCTACACACGACCCAGCGGCAGCGGCAGAGAGCAGACCAACCGACCTTCTCGGTACATTTTGAAGATTGCCATGCGAACTCGTAAAAGTGAGCTGGTCTACTGGATTGACCTGGTCTGCTCGATTGTCGGTACGCTTTGAGGACCTGGAATTCCAGCAGACCAGTTCACTTTTATGAGAGTTGTTATGGCAATTTTTAAAGTGTACCGAGAAGGACGGTTGGCTGGTTGGCTGGATCCTCTGTAGACCTCTCAAGGTCCTTAGCTTTGCGGTAAAAGTGAAAGACGTCGGCGTTTTCTGAGTGCTTAGTAGCTCTGAAGTAAACTATCTCTTGTGCAATATTTTAGTTTCTGTGGACACTTTGTTAAGTACACACGTCGAACCCGTTCGTTGTTTTCGTTCTTTTTGAATTGTAGGCCACGTATTTACAGTTAAGATTTATTTTATTGACTTACCGTTCAAGTCGTTAAGTTCTTGATTACATACAGACACTACTTGTTCGTTCTTTTTGTGTTACTTTTTGGATTTTGGACCAAGTTTTTATTTTTATTTTCTTTATTGACAACGTTAGTTGTTAATTTAATGTGGTATTTTTAAAACGCAGATTTTGAACGCTATGGGAGATTACACATACCCAGAGCTCGCGGATATGCACTTGATGTATGGAGAATGTCGTGGAAATGCAGCAGCTGCGGAACAGCTTTATCGTTTAAGATTCCCTAATCGACGTCATCCTTGTGCACGTGCATTTGTAAGGATTGCTCAGCTTCTTCGGGAAACAGGTTGTCTCGATGGACAGGAAAAAAAACAGAGGTCCACAACGCGGAGACTGGGTAATTGAAGCGGAGGTTCAAGTTTTGGAACTCGTAGAAGAAGATCCAACTTTAAGCACCCATGATATCGCGAACCGTGTGGGAGTATCCCATTTTGTGGTGTGGAGGACTTTAAGAGATATGAACTTACACCTTCACTATCAACATGTGCAAGCTCTAGAACCTCAAGATTATGCAGGGCGAATAGAATTTTATAGGTGGATTTTGAGAAAACGCGGCAAATGAGGATTTTTTTAAACTTTCTCTGTTTCTCCGATGAGTCGTGTTTTACCAGGAGTGGAGTGTTTAATTTTAAAAATATGCACTATTGGGCAGACGAAAACCCACATGTAATAAGAAGGGCGCATTTTCAATGACGGTTTAGCGTTAATTTGTGGGCAGGAATTTGCGGTAATGAAATAATTGGACCTATAGAATTACCTGCTAGATTAAATGGTGATATATACTTAAACTTTTAACAACAAACATTGCCAAATTTGTTGGAAGATGTACCTTTGGCAAGGCGTAGAAGAATGTGGTATATGCATGATGGGCGCCAGTTCATTTTAGTCTGGCTGTTCGAAATTTTTTAAACACGGAGTTTCCTCATGCAGATGGAGGCCATTTCGAATAATTTATGTAAATCAAAAATAATCTATTGGTAAGTTCGAGATTTATTGAATATTTTAGTTTTCGATACCTGATTGACAATTCGTTAAATCAGATTTTTTCCTAACTTAAAATACACATAATTATTTTCTGTTATCGTATCTCAGACGTCTAACTCTTTATTTCCCAATGTCATGAAATAATTACTCGTTTTTTAAGCTTAACCCAGAACACTCATTCAGGTTACAAATGTTAATAAACCACATTTAAATCTGATAAATTATAAACAACAATAAAAGCTCCAATATTTTGTTCTAAATTAAAAAACACACATGTAAAGAAATGCTGTGTTTAAACCCCTTCTACGCCTATGAATTGCTTGCAGTTCTGCAAAAAGAGATAACGAATTATTTACATTTTTATAATTGGTTCGGTTGAGGTACTCATCAAAGGTACCGCCGTTCTTTGCTTTGAACCGCCGGTCGGCGACGAGTCGGTCGGTAATCTTTGCACTTTTTTATGACAATTTAAAAGTTGTAGAATTATACCTAGTACACGTCCATTGACCCACAAAGGCAGTGGTTCTCAAATGTTTCCTATCCTAATATTTAAATTGTTGACCTAGGTCAGTTTTTTCAAAGTGCCCCTAGGGGAAAAGTCATAAAGGTTTTTTGTTTGTCTAGTCGGTCCCCATTACCAGTTTTTTTTTAATGACATGAAACTGATTACACATTATATAAAACAAAGACTGCCCCTTCACAAATCCACACATATTATAAAGAACAGAAAGTCAGTAAATAAAGACAATTAGAATAGTTTGCAATAGGAACTCATAAGAACGCTAACAGATGTGTACGGTAAAGGAAAGCAGGATTTAAATTATTTGATTAAAATCACGATTAAAATCATGATTTTAATTAAGCGATTTTTATTTTTAAAAATCGTGTTTTGTTTTCTTTTCAAGTTTAAATGTTATAAAGAAAAAATACAAACTTTAGTTTTTATTTGCAAAAATAGAAATTTAAAAAGCCTTTCATTTAAAGGCTTAAAACATTAACTTGACAAACAGATGAACATATAAGAATTAAAATATATAATTTTGAAAACAGTGCAAAACAAGCCATATTAAGTATTATAACGTTAAAAAAAACTAATTTAGATGCTTTTTCATTGCCCAATCTATTCCTAATATCTGAATGAAGTCCATATGAAGAAACGTCTACGTCTGCAGAAGAAGAAACGGCACACAGAAAGAGAACCATCAGATTCAGTACTTTGTTAATTTAAGAAATATCTTTTTGAAATTTCCACTGCTGCACTACGTTAATATTTTCTATAAATATTGAATCGATGGGATTTTGCTTCCAACTTAATTATCAACGGCAATAACCCTGTGCCAGAAAAATGTGGGGAAACTATATCTGAAGCAGCCTTTTTTCTTCTCTCAACAGTGGGTATTTGTTTTCTGATAAGATCCAGCAAATACGCCCAAAAGTGAATTGGCGTTAAGGCTTGATCAGATCTCCTCTCAAATATCTGACATCGCTTTAAATTTCTGTGTCACAGAAATTGGTCCCAGCAATTTAAAAAATCTTCGGCCATTAATTAAATTTGTATGTTCGACACATTTTGAAAATCAATGGATCAATATCATCTTTGTGTTCTTCAGATTTGCAACAATTTGGGCCATTCAGTTACATAAACCTCAAGGCAGTCGGAAACTGTATTTCATCTAAAATATTGTGGTAATGTTAGTTTCTTGCCCCCTTTTTCTTTGTACCTTTTTCTTTGTACCAAACATTTGGCAAGTGTATATTGCGAAAATATTCTACAATTTGTACTACGTGTGACTTTACTATTATAACTTCCAAATCTTTGGAAAGCAAATTCAGTATATATGGGCAGTACACCCATATATTATAATGAGGTAATCCAGGGCCTCGGCACTTTCTTTCTTCACATTGTTCATGTTTTCCGCATTATCTGTGACCAAACTAGAAACTTTACAATTATACTCATTTTGACATATATCTATTAAATCAATGGCCAAGTTTGCAAGATAATCACCAGTGTGTGGATGTCCTTTCCAGAAGAAAACTGTTTCCATTTTCTGATATCAATACTGCACATATTATCGGTTCATTATGAATATTTGACCAACCATCAAGATAGGTATATATACTGTTTGACCTGATAAATTTTCAAAGCATTTTATTTCTCCTCTTCAAATATTTCATTTAAAAGGGTTGATGATAACTGAAACCTATAAAGCGGGACATACCCTGGTCTTAACATATCAATCGCTTTCAGAACTTATCTATATTCAATGAACTTAAAAGAACAATTTGTTGCAAATATGGCTCTGGCTGCCTGTTTCTCTTTTTTTTTCTTTTTGTCTTGATATGTTCTTACAAAAAGAAGCTTAAACTAGTGCTACTGCAACTGCCCCTGAATTTCCTTATTATATTTTTTTCATATGTACGGCAACCAAGTTTGTCCACTTTTTTTTGACAAAATGTTGCCAAGCACTATCTTCTTTCCTGCCTCGACTAGATATTTATTTTTATTATACGTCGCGCGTCAACGTTCAGTCAGTACTAAAAAATATTAAATGAAGTTGAAAACCCTCTACTTCTCTTGTACAGACGACCGGGATTTGCAAGTTTCAACGAGTTCCAACGAGCTCGCGAGTGGCTTCTTGACTTGCGGAGCCAAGTCGAAACATTTGTTAAGCCAATTTTCAATTTTAACGTAATTATGTATAGAGATTTGTTTATTATTTATTAAGAAAATACAAAGAAAAGTTAAGAAGAAGTGTCGATCAGTATCCTTTTTTGACAAGTGTGAATGATTCTGTCTTTATACACATTTTTTACTATTCACATAATACAAATAAATTATAATCAGTTGCCCTTTGAGGATTATATGCTCTACAGGGCTATTTAAGAAGCAAGAGTTCCCAAGGCTTGGGTGTGAACTCCACCCTTAAAAACCACCCCTAATTTGCCCCGCAGCGGATTTTCGCATTCTCCCGCGAAATACCTGGTCCCCCAGAAAATGTTATACTTATTGATAATATTCTACATAAAAGGACCTCGCAGAATCCTTATGGGAAATGGATTTCGGTCAAATTCTTTGAAACTCTGGATTCTGGTAGTCCTTGATGAGTAGATTAAAAGTTTCCATGGGCACTAAGTCCTAAAAACTCATGGTTTTGAGATATAGCCCTCTGAAGTTGGATTTTACGTGAATTCCGCAACATAGTTAAATCCTTATGGCTTTCGGTCAAACTCTTTGAAATTCTGGATTCTGGTAGTTCTTGATATGTAGAATGAAGGTTCATAAGGCACTAAGTCCTAAAAACTCATGGTTTAGATATATATCCCTCTGAAGTTGGACTTTACGTGCATTCTGCAGCATAGTTAAGAGGGCTAATACCATGAGTTTTTATGACTTAGTGCCCTTGAGAACTTTTGTTCTACACCTCAAGAACTACCAGGATCCAGAATTTCAAATAGTTTGACCGAAAGCCATTTCCTATAAGGATTTAACTATGTTGCGGAATGCACGTATAAAGTCCAACTTTGGAAGGCTATATCTCAAAACGAGTTTTTAGGACTTAATGCCCTTGAGAACTTTTATTCTACACATCAAGAACTACCAGAATCCATCAAAGAATTTGACCGAAAGCCATTTCCCATAAGGATTTAACTATGTTGCGGAATGCACGTAAAGTCCAACTTCAGAGGGCTATATCTCAAAACCATGAGTTTTTAGGACTTAGTGCCCATGGAGACTTTTGATCTACTCATCAAAGACTACCAAAATCCAGAGTTTCAAAGAATTTGACCGAAAGCCATTTCCCATAAGGATTCTGCGGGGTCCTTTGCAACAAATAAGATCCTGTACATATTTCCGATAGGCGCAATATCTTTCGAACAATAGTATAATCCAAAGGGCAAGGGATTATAATCCATTTCCTCTATTCCCGATTTCCGGTCTAATATCAATGGGGTATACTTTTATGATTTCCATACCGTATAACAAGTGTCATGGTGACAGCAGTTAGGTTAATTTTCTTAAGTGACTAATGTGCACACACGTGTGCAATACGAAATTTTATCCTACGCTTTCTTTTAATGAAATTTTATTTCAATAATATTTTTTAAATTTGACAATTCATTTGACAATTCATTTGACAAATTAATTTTCATATTTGTAAAAATCATTGTAATTGGGAAGGTCATGAAATGATTGTTATGGTGTTGGTTGTAAAAAATTGATGAAAATTTGTGTGTCCTGGTTACATTCTCTCATTAGTGACTTTGTGAATATGTTCTCATTCATGTGTAATACATCACATTCTATATGTAAAACCACCCTAGTAATAGCCATATACTATGACTGTGTTGGGTAAAAACAATTGTACCCTTCGCTGGATTATTGGAATTTTCTATACAATTATTGAACATTCTATTCGCAATTTTTTGAAAATAAGTTAATATTTTTTTATCTAATTACTTTGCTTCTTCTTCCTCCAGCTAACACTAGCTTGTTTTCCAAATTCTATCAGAGTATTCTGCCTTAGAGTGAAAGGAAAATATTTATTTTCGAGTTCAGAACACTTGCCACAATAATACCTTCTCGTCTAATCTAAATATACTAGTCTAATCTAAATAAACTTTCTGGAGTACCTCTAGGATCCATTTAGGATCCATTGTTTTTCGTCATATATACGATCTTAACTTCTGTTGTAAACTGTAAAGTCCAAGCTTACGCTGATGACACACAATTATTCTTAAATTTCAATTTTAATGATGTGCAGCAGGCATGCGTCACTATTAATAATGAGTTATATAATATTAAAATTCTTTCGGAGGAACACAACTTGCATTTAAACTCTAGTAAATCCAACTTGATGTTATTTGGTAATAAAAATAAATTAGATATAGTAAAAAATTCACTAAACATTAATATTGAAGAGGTTCCCCTGCCTGTTGTTAAAATTGCAAAAAATCTTGGTGTCATAATCGATAGTGATTTTCAATTTAGAGAACATGTGAAAAAGCTAATGCAAAAAGCATATTCGTCTCTGAAGTTGCTGTATTCTAACCGTCATATATTAAATTATAATTTTAAAAAAATACTTTGTGAGTCATTAGTTTTGTCACACTTTAACTATTGTGACTAGCCACTGGTTAGACCTCAATGACAAGAATCGCATTCAAAAGGTACAAAGTTCATGTTTAAGATTAATTTTTGGTTTAAGAAAATTTGAACATATTTCTCATGAATTGGGTGATATGAGGTTAAATGGCTTAATATGCATAACCGAAGAAAATTACATTTAGGAAGTTTTGTACACAACATTCTAAATTCTTCAGAAGTCTGCGTCTCGCTAAAAAATAAATGTGTAATACTGTCTTCTTTACATTCAAAAAATATAAGATATGCGAGCAGGTTCAATATCCCTCGTCATCATTCGCCCATGTTCAAAAGATGTTTTCTTTATAATGCTATTCAACTATATAACTCTTTGCCTGACGATCTTAAAAGTTTTATTATGAATAAATCAAGGTTAAAATCAAAAGTTTGCTATTAAGCAAGCAGTAAAATAATGTCTAATCTAGTTATTCCTCTGAGCATGATATATAAATTATGTAGGATGTTTCAGTAAGTTTAGAGAATATTATTTAGGTATTATGCAAATCACAACTTACACATTTTTTTATTTATTATGAAAATACCTAATTTCAGTAAGTTTATTATGTATTTGATTATTGTATTAAAAAACACGTTAAGCCACGTCTTAGAAATTTGTTATTTTTTTTTTTTTTGGCCTTTTAGTGGTTAAGTATGAATAGCTATAGCTAGACTTCGCCACTAGATTGCCTTCTATAAATTTTTTTTCTTATTTTTTATGATCTGTAATATTCTATGATACAAGTCGACTATTATTATTATTATTTTATAAATATTTAAAAAGCAAACATAGTAAAATCTTTAAAACTATCTTAGATACTTCTATTGTTCTAATGAATACAACCATATGTATTTTTTATTGTAAATATCTGTTGTACTTAAATATTGTAGTTTGTCAATGAAGATAGTTCATAATTTCATTATTAAAGAATGGCATTTAACTATATACAAAATTTATGATAAAAACATTATGTGGTTGTATTCCTTGGAGCAATGGGAAGTACCTGAAACAATTTTAAAGATTATACCGTTTATGGTTTTTTAAATATTTATAATAAATCAAAAATAAACGCATATTTCCCTCTCACTCTGCAAAATCCTATCCTTAAGTTTTCGTGCTTACAATAAACGTGACGGACGAACTGACAGACGGACATTTTGAAAGTTGTTCAGAATTCAATCATTAACACTATGATACGATAATCTTTCTTCTACGAGCGATTTATGGTTTTAGAAATGAGCCGACCAAATTCAATATAGGTACTCTTTTCTTTTCTTACTGTGGGTATTTGACCACTTTCTGTAAAAATATTTAAAAATATTAATGAAAGACACCTCTGGAAAAATACCCAATAAACAGTGAAAAATCATGAATATGCCACAAATAAATAATTATGGGCAATAAAAATAGATACCCTTTATTTTCATATTTGTGTGTGTGTGTGTGTGTGTGTGTGTGTGTGTGTGTGTGCGTAGGTCTTGTAATAATTGTGTGGACACACACCACTCTATAACCATACTTGTGTGGCCTTTGCTAATTGTGTGGCCATACACATGGCCACACAATTTAAAACCTATTTCTACAGCATCTATGTGGCCTCCCCACCCTATATCTGTCGATTTCTGGAAATGGCCACACAAGTATAGTAAAAATTTGGTGTGTATAATCTCAGAAATTTCACCAAATTGTGTGGCCTTGTACAGTGCTGCCCCCAACGGAAATATATATTATACTGCTATTATTTCCATTTCTTCGTGTGTATTCAAGATGTGTGTTAAATATGTCTTTTATGTGGCCCTAACAGTTTTATTGAATTGGTGGGTGAGTATTTAGTAGGTCGTACTACTATTAATAGAACATTATTATAAATGAAATAAGATCATGTTTTATTTGTATAAACGGACTTTTTTTAATCAAATATTATTGATATTATTTATTTATTCTTTTATTAACTGCATTTCATCTAGGTAAGCTTTTTCTTTTTTTATAATAATTTGAAGAAAAAAAAAGGAATATATCAATATAAATGTGAATACACAGTATGTTACACAATAACGGAGAGGGAAAATTGTCATATTACGTTTTAGAAATTAACTTTATTAGCTAGAGGATTAGAAATTTGCTTATGGAAAAAATAATATTTACATAATAAAAAGCGAAATTTAAACTAAATGATTCCAAAAAGATAAGAAATGTTAAATAAACTCAATTTTGTAGATAAGTCAAATACCAAGTTTTGGAAAGATGATCAAAATTTTAAAAAGTCGAAATTTTTATTTAAATATATTTTAAAACAATAAAAGTCTTGGCAAAAAAATTAAAGGATTCGGGAGAATACGATGCTGGAATGTCGCTTTTGAGAACGTATATCTGAGAGAATCGAGCTCTCTAAACCCACATCCCGAAAGCATCAGTACGCCATATGTCTACATCCATGACGGTCCATCTCTCAGAAGCGTGAAAAAAGATGGAGAAAATTAGGGCGTTAAGGTAACCTGATCTTAGTATGTTAGATTTTTTGACAAAAATTTGATGGGCTTCTTATATACATATTTTCTTTTTCAATTAGCCTATCCTGGACATCACTTATAAAATGGTGCATCAAAATCCCGTATTTTTCTACGACTGTCATTGAAAATAGACTTTTCATCCTCTGAGAACAAAAGTTGCCCACTCAGGCCAAAGAATTTCTCTTTAGAAACGATGTGCTTGAGGTTTAATAATAAAATAATAATAAAAATCAGTAGTGCTCTTTTGTCAATTTTGCTGCAGTCGTAAAAAATGGTGTGTATATTTCGAACGGAAAGTACGCATGCCAACTTTTCTTGATTGCAATATGCAGCAATATTCATGCCTAAGCTGCAATAGACCACTTTCCGCTCTTAATATGCAAATAGTCATTATTTGAATAACTTAGAGTAATAAAATTTAGAATACAGTTCTTATAAAGCTTCTAAACTAGTCATATTGTAAAGAAATCGTGATAATCAAATACTTGTTTCTATACATTTCTTTCGCTTGGGAATCAGCCGTTATACAGGGTGAGGAACAGTGCTTCGGACTTCGATATTTCGGGTTCTACGATAGCTAGAAATTAAAAAAAATGCAAGTAAACTAGATAAAAAAAGTCTAAAACCAGAAATTATTTTCGAATATACAGGGCGAGCCAAGACAAAATTACAGGATCGAGTGCCTTTTTTTAAATGGAATGCTATGTACCTATATCAGTATATTCCCAAGCGAAAGTTCTATACTCTATTCATTCCTATATTATTATTGGCTATCTCCCAACCACTTGAATGTAATGAACTTTTATGTTGAAATAATGCCATCTGCAGATGCATATTGAAAAAATCACCAAAGTCACAATTATGGGTTTTAAGAGAAACTTATGTGAATGCTAGTTATGAGACATCTGATTAGTGTTTTTGAATCATTGTTACTTCGTAAAAATGTACAGGGTGGCCAAAAATTATTTTTCAATTAAGAACTTTTTAAATTGAATTTTATCAATTTTTCGACGATGTGATGAAGAAATGAAAAATGAACATTTTTTGTGAATACTTCCCTATGGCTAATTGCAACCATTTTTGTTTTATTGAGCAATTAGTATAAAATCCGAGAAAAACTTTAAGAATAGAGTTTTCTTCAAATAATTCATTAGAAAAAATTATAAAAAGTGCTCAGTTTGCTCATTTTGATCGACACTCTATGCGCTTTTGAAATGAGGTTTCTACTGCTCCTAAAATTGCCGGTGTGATAGATCTAAAAGGAGTTATTATCGTTTTCTTCATATTTTGTACTGTTGTTGGTGTGTCTTTATAAACAATTTCCTTCACATATCCCCATAAAAAGAAATCCATTTTTGTAAGATCTGAGGATCCAGCAGGCCATTTAGCGGGTTCATTTTTTCCAATCCATTGAAATGGGTAGGTAGTATTTAAGTGATCTCTAACTGAATTTTAATAATGTGGTGGAGCAACATCTTGCTGAGACCACATCCCATTTCAAATCCTTTCAGGAAGATTTACCAATAATTGAAGACCTAAGTGGATAAAGGTGTTATGTCGCATTTTTAAAAAAAATTACTTTATGCAATTTTTGAACACCCCCGATACAGATTTAACACCCAATAAACGGTGAATTCTAAATTTGTAATATTTTATAGAAACTTTTTAATTATAAAGGCGCCATGTCATACATACAACCAGTAATTTTAGTGGATGTACACAGTTTTGGACAGAAAAATCTAGTTTCATAACAGCTTGATATTTTTCTTTAATATTAGTGTAAACAAAAGAACATAACCCAAAATTATCTATTTTATCAGGTATTATTTATTTGAATCGAAGACAAAATAAATAAGTTCCAACTCATAACTGTTTTGTTTAATTTACTGAAAACTTTAAAAGTGTGACATAACACCTTTATCCACTTAGGTCTTCAATTGTGGCAGATAGTTTTCAAGAAGATGAAGATAAATAGCTCCAGTCAATGTTCCATCAAAAAAATGTAGCCCTATTACATGTTCTCTAATAATTCCTCTCCAAACGTTTATAGACCATTTGTGCTGGTTATCAACTTGCCTAAAATAGTGAGGATTTTCCGAAGCATAATAATGGAAATTGTGCCTATTAACAAATCCATTTTTATGAAAAGTTGCCTCATCAGTGAATAAAACATTATGAAAGAAGGTGACATCTTGCATTTTTTCTCTGGCCCCATTACAAAACTTTTGAAAATCGTCATCAGATAATTCCTGGTGCATTTGAATATGATATTCTATAACGAGCACACTTCTCTCTGACTAATATGAGGATTCTTAACCGTTGCCAGTATCACAGAAAACGCATTTTCTTCATTCACAACACGTTTTATTCTTTCACTTTTTTTATATTCGACATTTTCAGTTTCCAGAAATCTATCGAGAAGGTTTTGGAAGCTGCTAACATCAGGAATCCTTCTTCAGAATACCTTTGCTTATAAATTCTACTAACAAGCAAACAATTTCTGACCGACTACCCCAAAACAAAAGTCATGTCTACCAGTTCCGCTTTATTAAAATTCATTTTGTAAAACTAGAAATATTTTAAATTTAATACATATGATAACTGATGACTGATAAGTGCGATAAATGTTCAATTGTACAAGACAATTCATACCAAACTGAGCAAAAAAAATTACAAAAAACTATTACAGTAAGGGACCAGTGAAATACTATTTACCCACTTCAATGGATTAGAAGAAATGGTCCCACTAAATGGTCTTATTTCAAAATTGCATAAAGACGTGTGTCAATCAAAATGGACAACATATAGCAAAATATACAGGGTGTTCTATTTGAAAAAATTGAGAAAATTCAATTTAAAAAGTTCTTAATTGAAAAATAATTTTTGGCCACCCTGTAATTAGATGTCTCGTAACTGGCATTCACATAAGTTTCTCTTAAACCCCACAATTGTGACTTTGGTGATTTTTTCAATATATACTTCCAGATGGCATTATTTCAGCAAAAAAATTCATTACATCCAAGTGGTTGGGAGATAGTCAATAATAATATAGGAATGAATAGTCTAGAAAGTGGCTTAAAAAATTTTACTGATATACACAGCATTCCATTAAAAAAAGGCACTTGATCCTGTAATTTCATCTTGGCTCGCCCTGTATATTCTAAAATAATTTCCGGTTTTAGACTTTTTTATCTAGTTTACTTGTATTTTCTTTTTAATTTCTAGCTATCGTAGAACCCGAGATATCGAAGTCCGAAGCACTCTTGCCCCACCCTGTATAACAAAAGCCTTATAGCAATGGGAATAAATCTTTAAACGTAATTTGCCTGAATACTGTAAAATTGAAAGAAATATCGAACATTAGTGTGACAATTGTTTTAAAGAGTATGAATTGTCAAAAACCACAGTATTTAAATTTTTTTTTTTATAAACAATCTATCAATACCCGAAGTATTACAATTTAAATAAGGCATCCTACTACACACTAATCATAGAATAATGCAATACCTAATATGATATATAATCTATATGACAATATTTTAAAATAAAAAAATTTCCCTTCTAGCATAACGTAAGTAGTGTAATTCTAAAGTAGCAAAGGGAAGGCGACGGAAAGTGCATAAATAAATATTTACAGATTTTTTAATATGAAAAATATGTACATGAATTACAGGGTGTGTATTATTGTCCACACAATATACACAGAATTGTGGGGCTTGGCCACACAATTATATTTTTGCAAAAAGTAACATTAATTTTGAGTGTAAGAAAATTTTGAAAATGGAGTTAGAAAGCTCTCGAAGTGGTGAGTATTGATTACGTAATAACTTGAAAGACCCCATTATTTGGCGAAATGTCCAGTGTCCACACAATTATTGCCGCACCTGTATGTGTGTGTGTGTGTGTGTGTGTGTGTGTGTGTGTGTGTGTGTGTGTGTGTGTGTGTGTGTGTGTGTGTGTGTGTGTGTGTGTGTGTGTGTGTGTGTGTGTGTGTGTGTGTGTGTGTGTGTGTGTGTGTGTGTGTGTGTGTGTGTGTGTGTGTGTGTGTGTGTGTGTGTGTGTGTGTGTGTGTGTGTGTGTGTGTGTGTGTGTGTGTGTGTGTGTGTGTGTGTGTGTGTGTGTGTGTGTGTGTGTGTGTGTGTGTGTGTGTGTGTGTGTGTGTGTGTGTGTGTGTGTGTGTGTGTGTGTGTGTGTGTGTGTGTGTGTGTGTGTGTGTGTGTGTGTGTGTGTGTGTGTGTGTGTGTGTGTGTGTGTGTGTGTGTGTGTGTGTGTGTGTGTGTGTGTGTGTGTGTGTGTGTGTGTGTGTGTGTGTGTGTGTGTGTGTGTGTGTGTGTGTGTGTGTGTGTGTGTGTGTGTGTGTGTGTGTGTGTGTGTGTGTGTGTGTGTGTGTGTGTGTGTGTGTGTGTGTGTGTGTGTGTGTGTGTGTGTGTGTGTGTGTGTGTGTGTGTGTGTGTGTGTGTGTGTGTGTGTGTGTGTGTGTGTGTGTGTGTGTGTGTGTGTGTGTGTGTGTGTGTGTGTGTGTGTGTGTGTGTGTGTGTGTGTGTGTGTGTGTGTGTGTGTGTGTGTGTGTGTGTGTGTGTGTGTGTGTGTGTGTGTGTGTGTGTGTGTGTGTGTGTGTGTGTGTGTGTGTGTGTGTGTGTGTGTGTTTCAATTATGGGTTTGGTTAAACCAATTAGCCAGATCTATGTGTGGTAATCTCGACAAATCACATGTACTCAAAGACCAAAATTTACATTTAACTGATTTAAATATACTTTTAAAACATTTCATACAGGAAATAATAATAATAATTTTTAATTTACTATTTCAAGTATTATGGTGCACATAAACTTTTTTTAATTTTTTTTATTTTTTTTTTATTTTCGTTTCATTTTTTTTTCCTTCTTTTTTTTTGTGCCCTCGTTTCATTGCTTTAATACATATGTTCTTATCCATCTCTCTCTTTTTTTTTTCTTCCTTTTTCTTTTTTGTTTTTGTTTTTTTTTGTTTTTGCTTTTTTCTGTTTTTTTATTTTTTGTTTTTTTTTGTTTTTTTGTGTTTTTTTGTTTTTTTTTTTGTTTTTTTTTTGTTTTTTGTTTTTTTTTTGTTTTTTTTCCAACCATGATATTTACAAAAATTATTCGGAAAGTTCTACGACTTTGTACATAATTCTCTTAAAACTAATTTGAAGGATACATTATTTACAACTTGAATAGACCCCTGCAACCTAGATCTGTATATTAGATGTTTTTATATATTTATATATGGAGGTGTAAATTAAAATATCTTGGGTGGCTAATAATGTATTTAAGTTTATTGGCAGTTTTACATCAAGTCTTATCAATTCACGATACAATATTTCCCTACTTTGTAAATACTGTGGACATTCTAAGATGACAAACATGTCATCTTAGAATGTCCACAGTATTTACAAAGTAGGGAAATATTGTATCGTGAATTGATAAGACTTGATGTAAAACTGCCAATAAACTTAAATACATTATTAGCCACCCAAGATATTTTAATTTACACCTCCATATATAAATATATAAAAACATCTAATATACAGATCTAGGTTGCAGGTTGCTAGGGTGCTATTCGAGTTGTAAATCGGAGATCTACAACAGTAGATCTCCGATTTCATCGCAAATACAATTTGGGTTGTCGGCTTGATTAATCCTATATTTATATTTTGGGCAAAGAGCGTGGTTAGACCTAATTCTAGACAATGTTCTAATAAACTGTCGATTGGCGTTGGTGTGAAACCAATTTTTTCCCTGAATAGTTGGTTGTATTTGTTTGTAGTTGTTCCCAGTTGGTATGTTTTCGTATCTATTTTGCCAATCCATTTTAAGATTTTGTAAGTATTTTTGAGTCACATCAGTTGGGGGAATAATATTTTGTTCAATATATTCTCCTGTTATTATGGATGATTTAGCGAGTTGATCTGCGATTTCATTGGCTTGTATGCCAGAGTGCCCTTTTATCCATACAATTTCTAAATATATATTGTTTAGGAGCAATTTACTATATACGATAAAAATTTCAGCTTGTATACGATCTATTTTATTGGATGTGTTAGATTTTAATTTATCTACTAAACTCTTACTATCCGTGAATATTACAAAATTCGTTTCTTCTACCGAGTTAGCATATTCCATGGCTTTTTGTACTGCGAGTAGTTCTGCTGTGTATATGGAAGCTAAATTGGGCAGTTTAAATTGTCTTGATTTTTTTTTATTTAAATGATAAAATGCACACCCTGTTTCATTATTTATCCTGGAGCCGTCTGTAAAAATATATTCATAGTTTAGCCACTTTTTTTCAACTTCAGATTTAAATATCTGGTTTGTTATTTTCAAATAGCAGATTCTAATTTCGGTTAGAAGATCTTCATAGTTGACTTCGTAATAAGGCAATAAATCACTTTTAAAACACTGCAACGAATTTTCTGATATTTTTAGCCAAGAATTAACAGTAAGTGGGGTTTTCCGGGAGGTCCAATATGGAGACGTTAGATTTAAAATCATTAATGTATGTAGGTTGTTGATGCAGTTACTATTTTTTGAGACATTATGGGTAATAAATTTGTCACATAACAATTGTCTTCTTAGAGACAGTGGGGGTTCACAAGCTTCAACTTCTAATACGTTGATAGGTGTACTTTTCAACAATCCTAAACTTAAACGAAGGCATTTATTTTTAACTTTATCAATTTTTTGTAGATGAATGTCAGCCGCAGTACCATAAAAGATACTGCCATAGTCGATGATCGATCTTACTAATGATTTGTAGAAAAGTAAGGCTATATTGGGATCTGCTCCCCATGTGCTTCTAGTAAATACCCTGATAATATTTATAGTTTTCGATTTTTTTTATGATTTGAGTGATGTGGTCTTTCCAGAGAAGTTTCTTGTCTAGTAATATTCCAAGATACTTAACAGTGGTTTTATGTGGAATTTCGTACGGTCCAAGTCTTATAACTAGTGGTAACTGCGTTCTTTTCCTAGTAAAGGTACATGTGGCAGATTTAGTTTCCGATATGCTCAATCCGTTGTTGTCCATCCAATTTTTTACTTCATCCATGGTTTGAGATAACTTGTTTGTACCTTGGTCGATTGTACTGTTTTCAGTGTAAATGCAAATATCGTCAGCAAATTGGATTATCTTACAGTCATTATTAAAATTACTACCAAAGTCTAGTGAATATATTACATAGAGGAGTGGGCTGAAAATACTACCTTGAGGTAAACCAACAGATGTCGATCTAGGGCCTATCATAGAATCGTTGATTTTTATGTATATTAGTCTGTTACTGTACATTTTTATCAGATTATGTACTATGATTTTCGGAATGCCAACTTTTAGAAGTTTTATTGCAAGAACATCCAATAAAACATTGTCATATGCTCCTTTAATATCCAGGAACACAGCAGTTAGTGTTTTGTTCTTTGTGAAGGCTAGCTGAATATCCGTATTGATGTTGCTTCTTGGGTAGACCTTCCCCGTCTGAAACCAAACTGAGATGGTGGCAGTAGATTGTTATGTTCAAGCCAGTCTTCCAGTCGATTTTTAATAAGACGTTCAAAAGTTTTCATAACGCAAGAAGCTAGCGATATAGGCCTATAGGAATCCTCATGTTCTGTGGGTTTTCCTAGTTTGGGTATTGGTAAAACAATATATTCGTACCATTCTGATGGTATCGGTGTTTCATTAAGCCAAATAGAATTAAAAATATTCAATAGATCTCTTTTTGCATTTTCAGGTATGTGAAAAAGCATCGAATAAGTTACATTGTCTTTGCCTGGAGATGTATTGTTGTTCTGTTTCAGTGCTCGGCTTAATTCTGACATAGTAAATGGTTTTAAAAGTTTTTTGTTGAGTTGTGTTTGATGTGGGTATATGTGCGGACTTGTTACTTCCTCTGGAGTTTGATTGTTGACCCAAGGTGGAGACAATTTATTTTGAAATTTTTCGATCCAGTCGGACTCCTCGTTTATTGGAATTCTATTTGCTTGTTTTCTGCTTCCGCAGTACTCTTTCCATTTTTGCTTTTTTGTTTCTTTTATATGTTTTTTCGCCAAGGCGTCCATTTTTTTAAAGTGGACTAAGTTGTTGACATTCGGATTTTCTTTGTGCGCAGCATAAGCCTTTTTTCTGTTATTGACTAACTCTTCGCACTTTTCATTCCACCACGGCTTGCCTATATGTTGTTTCCGAGAGTCTTGAATTTAGGGATAGATATGTCGGCAGCTTCATTAATATTTTTTATAATTTCCTTGTAATTATTTGAGTTGGATTCACCTAGTTGGGTTGTGTATAAGTTCCAGTTAGCTTTATTGACCTTCCAAATTTTATGGCGTTTTTTTGTAACATTCTTGGTTAGATAGGGTTCACATTGATCACATAGAATTAATATAGGTAGATGATCCGATCCGTGGGGATCGTTTATTATATTCCAAGAGAATAAATGCGATATTTCAGGGCTACATAGTGTCAAATCGATTGCACTCCTCCTATTACTTGCATAATTAACTAAAGTTGGTGATCCATCATTTAAATAGACTAGGTTGCAGTTGTCAATGGCTTGTAATAAATTTTTACCATATATGTCTTCAACTTCACAGCCCCAAGCAAAGTGATGTGCATTAAAGTCTCCTGCTATAAAGCAGGGCTTTGGGATACTCGAAAAAAACATATCCCATTGTTGTTGTGTGATTTTTGTTTGAGGTTTTATGTAAAGTGAAACCAATGCGGTTTCATCATTATTTATTTTGACTGAAATACATTTCTCCAGGATATGTGGATTATCTGGTAGTGGGATATCTTTATCCTTTTCCATCATTACGATCTTTTCTTATACAATTATAGCCAGCAAAATTGATATAACTATGTGGCTTAAACCACGTTTCTGATAAGAAACCTATTGAAATATCATTTTTTTGTAAAAGATATTCCAGGTTGTATTTATTAGCCACAGCTGATCTGCAGTTCCATTGACAAATGTTAAATTTTTTACTTAAGGCTGCGAATGTTGTAGAACTCTCCAAAATCGTCCTAAGTTGAAGACATAATCAAAATTCGACTTAGGCAAAAATTTCATTTAAAGACATTTTTGGGAGTCTGCAGAGGCGCAGATCAGTCCATAAGGACCGTTTTGGGTTCTATAAGGCGTTGGAAATGACCAGGTGAAAATTCGAAGAAACACCGAATTTTCACTTAGGAAAAATGTTTTTGGTTCAGAATATGAGAGTAGAAGTATATAATGACAAAGATTTATGAATAATATACTTTTTCAAAGGTACCATAAATTGGACTTTGAAAAATAATATTTTTGGAAGGGCGTCAAAATTTGGCCCAGGAATCGATTTATCGAAACTACGTCAAAGTTTCACTTGCAGACTAAATTTTCAAAAGTACCTTGAAATTTGGCTTGAAAATCGATTTTTCAAAAGTACGCCAAAATTTCACCCGCGGATTAACTTTTCAAAAGTACCTTGAAATTTGGCTCGAAAATCGATTTTTCAAAAGTACGCCAAAATTTCACCCGCAGATTAGTTTTTCAAAAGTACCTTGAAATTTGGCTTGAAAATCGATTTTTCAAAAGTACGCCAAAATTTCACCCGCGGATTAACTTTTCAAAAGTACCTTGAAATTTGGCTCGAAAATCGATTTTTCAAAAGTACGCCAAAATTTCACCCGCAGATTAGTTTTTCAAAAGTACCTTGAAATTTGGCTCGAAAATCGATTTTTCAGAAGTACGCTAAAATTGGTCTTAAAATGGATTTTTCAAAAGTACCACAAAGTCAGTTTAAAAAGTACCACGAAAATATACTTTAAATTATTTTTTATTTTTTATTCCTCAACCAAAGACATTGACCTTTGAGGTACGGTCATTGAAAGCCCAATTCTAAAGTATGAGCATAAAATTTTAACGATGCACTGCATCCAAAAGGCAAAATAGAAGATTTTGTCAAAGCCGGCGTAGTGCCGATAAGCAAAAATTGATAAAAATCAATGCACATGTACAAGGCCGGTTTCTCGCATGGAAAGAGTTTGGATTGACTCAGCGGCTCGCAATTTGGTCGAGCGCGTTGAGTGGTCCAGACAAAGCGATGGTAGAAAAGCCAATAACGGGGCTTTTCAAATGACAAAGTTATAGAGGAAAACGCCTTGTGCATAAAAATCCAAAAATTCAATTTTGCCTAAAAGTCGCTCGAAGGTGAGACGCTGCCAAATCGATAATATTAATCGACTGTGATAAGGGTTAGTAAGTCGTGGACTGATCGAACGCCACTCAACTTATGCAGTAATAAGTCCTCTGAATGTGTTTGAGTACGTGAATCTCCACGATACAAGAACTTTAAAGCTAGGTAGTCTCTAGCGAAACTAAATTCATTTAGTAAAACTTTTTTAAGTTAATTTCAGTCAGCCTTAATTATTCATTTACCCAGAGTCTGAAATGATTCTAAAAGCTCACATTTTGATTTTGAGAAGGTACGTATGAATCTTTTCTACCTAATCGATCGTTAGCGTGAGCGCTCTCGCTTGTATGGTCTGAAAGTCACTACCTTGATTGGGGAAGGCACGATTCTTTCTTGAGAATTTTGTATAACCAATTCTGTTAAATAAACGGATTCTTTGAACTAATATTTCTTAATTGATCTTGAGGCCTGTTGACGGTCTATAATCCCTGGAACTTTCGTAGAGAAAGCCGGATGTGTCGAGTTAATTCGCATTAACGTTCGACCTTCTGGTTGCTTTACGAAGGTTTGATAGGGATTTTTTTATGCGTTTTTTGAGAAATATATTCCGTTATTAATGGACCAAAACGTGATTTTCGCGTACCAAAACTAATCCCTCCGCAGAGAAATTCTTCGGTTGGGATTTTTTTATGCAAAAATTCAGGAAATTAAGAGGTGCCTAAACCCCTAACGAGGGAATTCGGGTCCAGAGAGAGCGTAGTTTCCGATCTGTGGTAGTGCCGCCTTGGTCCCATTACTCGGCTACCGAAGTGCATCTTATCTCGAACCCGCCTGGGAGGTAGAAGAACGGGGTAATACGCGACTGGCGCCCCCTGAGAAATAAATTGGTGTCGCGTCATTTTGACGCCCGGTAGTGCGTTCTTCTACATGGCGCCCAACGTGGGGCGTTGTTAGTCAGCAGGGCTTTCTGGAAAGGATATGGATGAATCAACGCCTTTCCAGTTTTACGACGAGCCGACATCTGTGATGGACAACGTCTCTAGAGGGTTAGAGAGGCCGTGCGCGGAGGATGTACTGGGTAGTTCGGGGGTAGGCCCGAGTACCACTGAAGGAGTCATACAGCCCTCCTCAGAACAAGTGTTCGCCCAAATGGCAGCAGGTCTTGCCAAAGCTCTAAGCGAAGCCACGCACGAGCATAAGTATCGGTCGAAGCATCCCAATGCGGAATTTCATGGCTTCGAACACGAAGACCCTGAAACCTTCATTCATCATATGGAGGAATTTTTCGTCCGAGTACGAATTACGCAGGATAACGACCGTCTATATAAAATATCAGAACAGCTCAAAGACGATGCCAAGAAATGGTTCGAACAATACCGAACCCTAATTACCACGTATCCTCTATTCCTCGAGCGGTTCAGAAGCCGTTACGATTCAGGTGAAGTACTCACCGAAGCAGTAGCTAATTTATATGGCAAGAAACAAGATGCCGAGGAAAATACGTCAGTATTTATTTCCAGGAAGGTATGCCTCTTCAAGAGGATCGATCCGTTTAAGCCGGAGGCGATGAAGGCGGCTACCATCTTCAATCAGTTGAGACCTGATATGAAAATGCTCCTAAAGAGTGCCGTCATACTAGATACAAATACACTAGTGACGATGACCGAACAAATGGCCAAAATCATGGATGAGAATAAAGAATTCGAGATTCTGCAAAATGCAAAAAAAAGCAAGGACCGAGAAGCGTCCACCTCTACCGCTTCAGCTCAAGGGAATCAGCAATCGAGCAGTAACTGGAGAACGGAACCCTCCGCATTAGCGAAGCCGTCCTCCAGTTCCTTTGGTGCATCTAGGACACCATTCAATGGATCTCAAAGAAGAGATAATCCGCCAGCACCAAGGGTGCATTTTGCAAATAATATTTCCTCGCTGCCTAGAGGGGATATACCGAGAAGGGGTACTGGAGACGTAAGGAATTCCCGAGTCCCGTATCGCCCTTGCAGATATTGCCCAACGGAGCAGTGGCATTTTCATGCGGAATGCCCAAACAATCCCTATCGTAATATGAATACGGGAAACCAAGCGGGGGTCAGAGGCGATGGCCCAGGCCGAACTGTACCAGCCCCGCCTACCAGGCCCCAACAGGCTCGAAGCGACCCTCGAGGAAGCTCCGAAGCAAGAAGTTTAAATTAAAAAACTTCGATGACCTTCCTGACCTTAATTACCTGTTTAAGGATCAAGAAGTCAACCTATCTCCCCACCGATTCACTCCATTAGAATCTATCAATCAAACCAACGACGCTTTCCCTCTGCCTCGCATTAAGATTATAATTAATAATCGAGCGGTTAACGCTTTATTGGATACAGGTTCGACAAGGAATATTATCCAACCGAAATTTTTGAACGACATTGATCAACTTACAGCTCCCCAAACTTTTGTTATGGCTTGTGGCGATGGTTTAGTAGAATCCCTCGGGACTACGACCATAAACGTTAATGTACTAGATGTACCCTTTCAGACCACGTTTCAGGTCATTCAAAATTTAAACGAAGAGCTCATTCTGGGAGCCCCCTTTTTATATGCTCACAATGTCGTATTCGATTATCAACGTAAATGTGTCTACGTCGGCACCGAAGAGCGAATAACCGTCTTCTGGAATCAAGCGGCACATCAAGCAAGGAAGCAATGCCGGCTTCCCGAAGAACTGATCATCGGAAACGATAATTTAAAACCTCTATTCGAGGAATTCGCTGAATTGTTCACCGCGGTGCCTACCCAAGCTACCACGGTGACAACGAAACATAAAATAAAAGTTAAAGACGACCGCCCGTTCAATATCAAACCCTACCCTATGTCTCCTACTAAGAAAAAAGTTATGTACGATCAAATTGAAGAGATGCTGAAAGCCGGGGTCATAGAACCGAGTACCGCTCAGTACAGTTCGCCTCCCATTATAATTGAAAGGCCCGGCAAGAAGCCTCGCTTCTGCATTGATTATCGTCACTTAAATGAAGTAACGGAAGACGAAGCATCCGTCTTACCAAAGATATACGAGAGTATAAAGGATCTAGGAAACGCCAACATATTTACGGTGTTGGACCTCAAGAGCGGATATTGGCAAATCCCTCTTGAGGAGTCGTCAAAAAACTATTCTACGTTTACAACATTAGATGGAGCATCTTACCGATTTAACGTGATGCCTTTCGGATTGAAGACCGCTCCATGTACATTCCAAAAATTTATGGCAAGAGACGTATTGACCGGCTACTTGCATCATTTCTGCAAAGTATATCTCGATGATATTATCATCTACAGTGAAAATATAGAACAGCATGTAAACCATCTGAGAGCCGTCTTTGAACGCCTACGTTTACATAATTTAAAAGTGTCACCAGAAAAATGTGTGGTAGCCACATCTAGTATAACCTATCTCGGGCATAAAATAAATGCCAATACTACTCAACCTTTAGAAAAACATATTCTGCAGATACAGAGCTATCCTGTGCCTACGACAAGGCGCCAGCTTCAGAGTTTCCTTGGCCTATGTAATTGGGTACGTGAATATATCCCTAATGTTGCAATAATTACTAAGCCCTTGACCCGACTACTCTCGAAGGACTGGCGCTATAAGTGGAATACAGAAGCCCAAGAATCCTTTATCCTACTGAAAGAGGTATTAAATAAACCTCTAGGACTGCACCGGCCAGATTTCAATAAAATGTTCATACTGCAGACGGACGCATCCTTAATAGGATTATCTGCAGTATTATATCAATTGGGGGATAATGACCAGAAGCACATCGTCTCTTATGCTAGTAATACGTTATCTCCGACGGAGAGAAAATACCATATCAATGAATTGGAATGTTTGAGCGTCGTTAATTATATAAGGAAATACAAAATATATTTGGCAGACCGTCCATTTATAGTCAAAACCGACAATCGAGCTTTACTATGGTTAAATAAGCATAAGGACGAGAAAACGAAATTTACACGTTGGTCGTTATTACTTCAGGAATACAGCTTCACCATAGAACATTGTCCCGGCAAGGAAAATATATTGGCAGACTATCTTAGCAGGAATCCTCAAGGCCCAAACGTCGAAGCAAACGACGAAGAGGAAAGGATGTATCCACCAAAATTCTCGTACAAGGAACGAATATCAGTGATTACCACATTGGAATTAAACGATCAGGTCAGATAAGCGCAAACGCACTCCAGAGATATCCAAGACCAAATTGAACGATGGAATACTCTAGTGCGACAAGCAGATAAAACCGAGGCAGAGGTGAAATTCGTCAATACAAGACAAGTGATAGGCGGCACACTTTGGACAAGAGGCGAAAATGTTATAGAAAAATTATACGTACCAAAACGTATGGTCATGAGAGTAATATCTCATTTTCACGACCGACCGGAAGTAGGTCACCCCGGCCGCGATGAAACTGTTAGAATCATCTCGGGCCGCTATTATTTTAATAATTTGTCGAGACTAGTTAACAAATATTTAAATGAGTGCATTATTTGTAATTCCGTAAAAAGCAGACAGTCACAACCGAAGGCTCCTCTCAGAAGCCATGCTCCATCGCATCCGTTCGAAGTTCTAAGCGTCGATGTAATCGGACCACTTCAGCGAACCAAAGATGCAGATAACCGTTATATATTAATGGTAGAGGATGTATTTAGTAAGTGGGTCGAAGCCAAGGCGTTCACCCAAGTCAGTGGAAAAACAATAGCACAATTTATCGAAGAGGAACTAGTGGCGAGATATGGCGTTCCGAGGGTCATCATTTCCGACCAGGGAGGCCACTTCAATTCCGGCTTTTACGATACGTTCTGTACACGTAACAATATTGAAAGATTCTTCACAGCAGCTTACCACCAACAGGCCAATCCAATAGAAAGGAGGGTGCAAGAAGCTAAGAAGATCTTAAAAACCTTATTATATGGTTCACCCAACGACGAGTGGGATCGACATGTTAGTCAGATGGCATATATCTTGAGAACAAGAAAAAACGCCGCTACGGGGCATACGCCCAGTTTCGTAGTACTCGGCTACGAATTACCGCAGATTGGTGATTGGAATATGTTCGCTTATAGACAAGAGCGTCGTAATCAAGCGGACGTTCCCCGCCTTGAAAGAGTCAAGGAGATTCGTAAAAATCAAACAAATTACCAATGGCGTTACGCGCCCAAAGTGGCGGTAACGCCGGTCGTATATAAAGTGGGAGATATGGTAATGACTAAAAGGATCAGGAAGGATCATACCTTCACACCGTCGTGGAGTGGGCCACACAAGGTTTTAAAGAGATTGTCCAATGAAGTTTACCTCATTCACAAGGGGGTAACTTCGACGAGGTTACATGTCGATGCCATCAGGCCGGCACCTAAGGGAGACCCCGATGTTGAATTGGAATTGTCTGAAGAATCAGAAGATAGTCCGGATGAAACTCATCTTAGTGACGACGCTTCCTCATCAGACAATGAGATCGCGCCCAGGTCAGAGCGACGTAGCGATACCACACTAGTTCAAATCAATGTTCCCGCAAGTGCTCAAGATGAGCCGGATGTAATAAGTCGAGATCCCGAAGATGCTCGAGATGAGCCAGATATAGAAGAGTCACCTCTAGATATTTCTGAGGTCGACCACGGCTAATAGCCGTTTTCGCTTTTTTTTATATTTTTTCTCAAAATTCTAAGTGGCGATTTTGACCTATATGCGGTCGAATCGAAAATTTAAAGTCTACTCCATGAGCAGACATGGAAAGACGGCGAACCCGACGCAAGAGCGCGATCCGGTAAGCCTAGCTTCTCAAGAGCGAGAGCCGCCAAGTTCGAGTAATGGACGTAGGCATAAGTACGAATCAGTACGAGTTTCGGAAGCTGTTTTTCTTATGCAAGAAGACAACTTCAATTTTAATTATTTTAAGTCAACAAAATTAACGTATACCCCAAATGGAAACTACGAGTTTCAGAAGCCGTTCTTCGCTCAAGAAGACGCTTCAATTTTTTTTTTTTTTTATACTTTTTTCACAAAGTAGTGATGACCGCACGAGTATCGTAAGCCGATTTAATCTACCTTACGAAGTAGAAACTACGAGACGAGTTTCAGAAGCCGTTCTTCGCTCAAGAAGACGCTTCAATTTTTTTTTTATACTTTTTTCACAAGTCGTGATGACCGCACGAGTATCGTAAGCCGATTTAATCTACCTTACGAAGTAGAAACTACGAGACGAGTTTCAGAAGCCGTTCTTCGCTCAAGAAGACGCTTCAATTTTTTTTTTATACTTTTTTCACAAGTCGTGATGACCGCACGAGTATCGTAAGCCGATTTAATCTACCTTACGAAGTAGAAACTACGAGACGAGTTTCAGAAGTCGTTCTTCACTCAAGAAGACGCTTCAATTTTTTTTTTATACTTTTTTCACAAAGTAGTGATGACCGCACGAGTATCGTAAGCCGATTCAATCTACCTTACGAAGAACCAATTTCTAACCATTATAAGTTAACAAAATTCATGTTAGAAAAATATTTCATTAAAAACAACACATTGTGTTTGTTAGTCGACGCGTCCCAGTCGACGACTTGCTAAAAAGTCAATCTAGTTGCAGAACTGCATTTTCCATGTGCAGAAATGGAAAGATGACCCAGCCTGTCGCAAGGGCGCGGCATGGTGAAGTCTGGAACTCAAAGGCGAGGACCGTCCAAGCTGCGGCATGGAGATATAGACAGCCTCTTCTAGAAAGGGCCGAAGTTAAGCAAGAGCGAGACCAGGGCGAAAAAGCGAGTGCAACGAATTAGTGAGAGTGGACGCTAATCAAAATTGTGCTACGCTTCGCACCTCGACGCGGGTGTAATTAAGTTGATAAAAATGTTGTATCAACTTAGCGTATTGTTTAAAAAATGTATTTATTTTTAAGTTAGATAGGCGAATCAGCCGTCTGCCCCAATTAAGGCCGTTATTTTTAAACATCTGTACCATAGGTCAGACCGTCAAATGAAGGCATACAGACATACAAGTGAATATGGAAATTAAAGGCAATCGATGAGTAGAAAAGATTCAACCAAAGGAGGGGAGTGTTGTAGAACTCTCCAAAATCGTCCTAAGTTGAAGACATAATCAAAATTCGACTTAGGCAAAAATTTCATTTAAAGACATTTTTGAGAGTCTGCAGAGGCGCAGATCAGTCCATAAGGACCGTTTTGGGTTCTATAAGGCGTTGGAAATGACCAGGTGAAAATTCGAAGAAACACCGAATTTTCACTTAGGAAAAATGTTTTTGGTTCAGAATATGAGAGTAGAAGTATATAATGACAAAGATTTATGAATAATATACTTTTTCAAAGGTACCATAAATTGGACTTTGAAAAATAATATTTTTGGAAGGGCGTCAAAATTTGGCCCAGGAATCGATTTATCGAAACTACGTCAAAGTTTCACTTGCAGACTAAATTTTCAAAAGTACCTTGAAATTTGGCTTGAAAATCGATTTTTCAAAAGTACGCCAAAATTTCACCCGCGGATTAACTTTTCAAAAGTACCTTGAAATTTGGCTCGAAAATCGATTTTTCAAAAGTACGCCAAAATTTCACCCGCAGATTAGTTTTTCAAAAGTACCTTGAAATTTGGCTTGAAAATCGATTTTTCAAAAGTACGCCAAAATTTCACCCGCGGATTAACTTTTCAAAAGTACCTTGAAATTTGGCTCGAAAATCGATTTTTCAAAAGTACGCCAAAATTTCACCCGCAGATTAGTTTTTCAAAAGTACCTTGAAATTTGGCTCGAAAATCGATTTTTCAGAAGTACGCTAAAATTGGTCTTAAAATGGATTTTTCAAAAGTACCACAAAGTCAGTTTAAAAAGTACCACGAAAATATACTTTAAATTATTTTTTATTTTTTATTCCTCAACCAAAGACATTGACCTTTGAGGTACGGTCATTGAAAGCCCAATTCTAAAGTATGAGCATAAAATTTTAACGATGCACTGCATCCAAAAGGCAAAATAGAAGATTTTGTCAAAGCCGGCGTAGTGCCGATAAGCAAAAATTGATAAAAATCAATGCACATGTACAAGGCCGGTTTCTCGCATGGAAAGAGTTTGGATTGACTCAGCGGCTCGCAATTTGGTCGAGCGCGTTGAGTGGTCCAGACAAAGCGATGGTAGAAAAGCCAATAACGGGGCTTTTCAAATGACAAAGTTATAGAGGAAAACGCCTTGTGCATAAAAATCCAAAAATTCAATTTTGCCTAAAAGTCGCTCGAAGGTGAGACGCTGCCAAATCGATAATATTAATCGACTGTGATAAGGGTTAGTAAGTCGTGGACTGATCGAACGCCACTCAACTTATGCAGTAATAAGTCCTCTGAATGTGTTTGAGTACGTGAATCTCCACGATACAAGAACTTTAAAGCTAGGTAGTCTCTAGCGAAACTAAATTCATTTAGTAAAACTTTTTTAAGTTAATTTCAGTCAGCCTTAATTATTCATTTACCCAGAGTCTGAAATGATTCTAAAAGCTCACATTTTGATTTTGAGAAGGTACGTATGAATCTTTTCTACCTAATCGATCGTTAGCGTGAGCGCTCTCGCTTGTATGGTCTGAAAGTCACTACCTTGATTGGGGAAGGCACGATTCTTTCTTGAGAATTTTGTATAACCAATTCTGTTAAATAAACGGATTCTTTGAACTAATATTTCTTAATTGATCTTGAGGCCTGTTGACGGTCTATAATCCCTGGAACTTTCGTAGAGAAAGCCGGATGTGTCGAGTTAATTCGCATTAACGTTCGACCTTCTGGTTGCTTTACGAAGGTTTGATAGGGATTTTTTTATGCGTTTTTTGAGAAATATATTCCGTTATTAATGGACCAAAACGTGATTTTCGCGTACCAAAACTAATCCCTCCGCAGAGAAATTCTTCGGTTGGGATTTTTTTATGCAAAAATTCAGGAAATTAAGAGGTGCCTAAACCCCTAACGATGGAATTCGGGTCCAGAGAGAGCGTAGTTTCCGATCTGTGGTAGTGCCGCCTTGGTCCCATTACTCGGCTACCGAAGTGCATCTTATCTCGAACCCGCCTGGGAGGTAGAAGAACGGGGTAATACGCGACTGGCGCCCCCTGAGAAATAAATTGGTGTCGCGTCATTTTGACGCCCGGTAGTGCGTTCTTCTACACGAACATGAAGACATATTAACATTTAACCGTTCCCTAATTATATTTTTTAATGTATTCTGTTGAATATCAAAACTATTGCTTTCTTTAAGACTATTAATAATATTAGTAACCAATTCAAAAATTATGTAAGTTAGATTATAATTCTCTTGGGCATTGTGTACCTGTGAGTTATATTGTACATTTTTTGTATACGAGTCTTGTCCTATGAAACCCCCGGGTATGTTCGGGGCATTTATAGGAGCGACTATTTCATTACGTAACTTAAAAATGGGATCTGGTGATGAGGTGCGAGTTCTTTTGCTCGCTAATTGTCTAGGTGTGTTGTGTTGTGAAGATGTTGTGTGTGTGTTATGTGTATAACCGTGTGTGCTTTGTGATATAATATTGCTATTTTGTGTTTGTGTGAAAGGGTTATTGTCCATATTTTTATTTGTTATTTGATTGTTAACATTTTGATTGGAAACTACATTGGCATACGTATTTTTTGGAATTTTTTGTGAAGCGTCGTTATAACTTATATTTAATTCGCACAATGCGACTTTTATTTGTTTCTGTCTTTTAAATTCTGGACAAATATTTATATCAGAGGTTAAGTGGTTACCCATACAATTAAAACATTTTTGGGTAGATGTATTTTGACTTTGACATTTTTTTGTTTCGTGATCTTCCCCGCATTTGTTGCATCTTGGTTTACTATTACACTGCTTACCTAAATGGCTGTACCGATAGCAGTTAAAACATAAAAGAACTTTTTGAATATAAGGTTCTACATTTGCCCATACTTTATTTATAGATATATATTTTGGCAAAGATTGAGCTTTAAATGTTATAATACATGTTCCAGTCGGTATATATTCGATTTCACCATTCGATAAACTATTTTTTCTATTTATTCTTTTAACTTTTTCGACTTCAAATTTACAATGATGATCTACTTGTTTAATTCTATTTTGTATATATTGTTCAGAGTATTCCGTTGGAATACCTTTTATAACACCCTGTCTAAAAATTATAAACTTTGGTAAGTAGGCCTCTAAATTAAATTTTTTAAGTATCTCCGAATTATTCTGTTCGATAAAAAAATTAGCGCTATTTGGGTCTTTAAAATTTATTCTTATTCTATTTTTCCCAATGGTATCAATGTTTTTTATTTTATTATCCTAATTTGGCCAATTAGTAAGTATAATGTCACCTACCTTTAGAGCGTTGAGTTTACCTTTAAAATCGATAAGGTTATTTTCCACATAAACGTGATACGGACCTGTATCATATTTCGTGTATTTGTATACATTACGTTTTTTCTGCACGCTGCTATCACTACTGCTAGTTTCGTTTTTTTCTTGATGTAACGATTTTAAATTAGAAACTGTAATATTATTAACAAAATGAATTATTAAGTGGTGAATCCAATTCCATATCCGAGATGATGGTTATGCTCTCATTTAAATGCGTTTCCATCGTGGGGTCGGCCCCCGCTATTTGCACTCATATGTACAAAATTGTTTTTCTTAAGAAAAGTTGATATTAACTACGAACACTATAGAAATTTTAATAACTTCTTTTAATAACTTGTAACTAAGAATTAATTAAGCGCTTTTCGCTGGGATAAATTCACTCCGAGTCGTCTGATAGCCACTACGGAACTGTTCATATTTGTGAGGAGTATGATAATTGTAAACATGATTATTATATGAAAAATTAAAATAAATTCTTGTTATAGAGCTGCTTTTTCACTTAACAAAGTATTTGTCTTTTACGTAGTTTTTACGAACTGTTTTATCAGTTTCCCTCAAAGAAATTCCTAGTTTATTTCTTCATTTTATGTTGTACATTTATTCTCAAAATATACGAGGGATACGTATATAATACGTTAGAACTACCACGCTTCAACATATTTGCAAGTTGTATGTTATATACGCAAATAGTTATTTATGTACCAAGGGTCATAAGTGCTTTTCTTTTGTCAAGAATGCAATCTGAGACCCGTAGGGCCGAGGTTTGCAATTATTCGAGACCAAAAAATCGCACTTTATGACCCGTGGTGCATATTATATTTTTCGTCATACCCATGAATCATTAAACTAAAAAAACTAGTGGAAAACTATAATTATTTGAGTACGATTTCATATTCCCTAAGTGTAAAGCTAGCGATACTTGGAATATCCAATAAAATAAATTGAGGACACGGCTTCTATTCAAATGACAACTATTATCAAGATAAATTAAATCATATTATTATAATAACTCTGTACATTTTTGAAAATAATGTCGGATCTAGAAGATATAGCAAGTAAGGCCTGTCTGAATTTACTTCAAAAAAAGTTAAAACATTTAATACTTGTCATATAAAAGATAAAATTTTCCCAAATTTACTTTATTTCCCTAGGGACGTTATAAAAAATTACGACCCATTGCCAATGGCAAGCAAATATTTGGTACATAAAGCGTCACTTACGATCGACAAAACAATGGAATTAAAGTATACTTACGAGGGAGATATTACGAAAATAATATTTTCGTACTAGTAGCTCTGTAAGTGTCATTTTTTGACGTCTGTCAGTGTTATGAAAATGTGACTTACACCCTATAGGCAAAAAAGCACATAATTTATTTTTATGCCCTAGGGTAAAAAAGTAAAGTAATAAGGAAGTTAAATAATAATGAAATTCTGGCACCAACGAAGCACATGCATTTTTGGCTGCCTCCCGAATGTCGATACTTTCATCATAATCCATATTTTTATTTCAAAAACTTACGTAAACAACTTGAATGGCGGAAATCATTATGAAGGTATCAATTTATTGACAGTAACCATAGCAGAAAGTAAACACACTTCAATTAGAGTCTAAGCCAACTAATACATGAGTTCGACAAATCTTGAAATATAATAATTTTGAATGAATTTTTATAAAAATTGTAATATTGCTAGTAGTACGAAAAATGTCGTATGCACCTTGGCTTGAATCGTCTATTTACTGATCTCAAACATTGCAAACCTCAGCCCTACGGGTTTTGGTTTGCACTGTGTTCTTGTAGAAGAACGCACTATCGGGCGTCAAAAGACACCAATTTATTTCTCAGGGGCGCCAGCCGCCTGCTGCCCCGTTCTTCTACTCCCAGACGGATTCGAGATAAGATGTACTTCGATAGCCGAGTAATGGATCAAGGCTGCACTACCTCAGATCGTTAACGGCGCCCTCTCTGGCCGTGAATTCCCTGATTTAGGTTTTGGTTACCTTTTGAAAAGTTAAATTTTCGCATAAAAAAATCCCTATCGAAGAACTTCTCTCCGACGGGATTCATTTTTGACGTGATAGTCACGTTTTTATCTGCCAATAACGGACTCTACACCTGAGGATTTCTGAGAAAAATGTATAAAAAAATCCCTATCAAACCTCCGTAAAGCAACCAGAAGGTCAAGTGTTAATGTTAGTTAACTCGACACATCCAGTTTTCGATACGAAAGTTCCAGGGATTATAGACTAGCAACAAGTCTCAAGATCAATTAAGATGCAATAGTTCAAAGAATCCGTTTATTTAACAGATAAGGTTATACAAAAAAGGGGTTATAGCAAAATTCCTATTGTAAGAATCGCGCCTTCCCCAATTAAGACAAACGGCTTTCAGATCATACAAGCGATAGCGCTTACGCTAACGATCGATTAGGTAGAAAAGATCCATGCTTACCTTCTCAGAATCAAAATGCGAGCTTTTTAGAGAATTCTTAGATTCTGTAATTTCTTTCTTTTCTTTCTAAAGTTCTTGTATCGTGGCGGTTCACGTACTCAAACACATTCATGAGGACTTATGACTGCATAAGTTCAATGCATGGCGTTCAATCAGTGCACAACTTACTTGCCCCTATGCAGTTGTTCAATATTAGCAAAATTGCAACGATCCACCTCCGAGTGACTTTAAGGCAAAATTGAATTTTTGTTTTTTTATGCACAAGACGTTTTCCTCTATAACTTTATTATTTGGAAAGCCCTGCTATTGACTTTCCTACAATCGCTTTGTATGAACTACTCAACGCGCTCGACCAAATTACGAGCCGCTGAGTGAATCCAAACTCTTTCTATGCGAGAAACCGGCCTTGTGCATGTGCATTGATTTTTATCAAATTTTGCTTATCAGCGTTACGCCGTCTTTGTCAAAATCGTCGGTTTCGCCTTTTAGATGCATTGCATCGTTAAAATTTTATGCTCATACTTTAGAACAGGACATTCAATGACCGTACCTCAATGGTCAATGTCTTTGGTGGAGGAATAAAAATGGAAAATATTTTAATATTTTTCAAAGTGCATTGTTGGAGTACCTTTTAAACTAGCTTCGGGGTAATTTTGAAAAAATAATTTAAAAATATATTAATATTAATATATTAATAATATTTTAAAATAAAATAATAATAATAAAATAATAAGTCCAATTTTAGCGTACTTTTGATAAAAATTATTCTCAAGTCCAACTTTGTTGCACCTTTGAAAAAGTATATTATTCTTAAATCCTTGCCACTATATACATTCGCTCTCATATCCTGAACCAAAACATATTTTCCTAAGTGAAAATTCGGTGTTTCTTCGAATTTTCACCTGGTCATTTCTAATGCCTTATAGAACTTATAACGGCCCTTATGGACTGGTCTGTTGCTCTCTAGTCCCTCAGACTCTTAAAAATGTCCTTAAATTAAATTTTTGCCTAAGTCGAATTTTGATTCTGTCTTCGACTTAGGTCGATTCTGGAGGGTTCTGCGACATTCTCAACCTGTAAAATACATTTACAAGCCTTAGTACATAAATAACAAAATAACCATTTGTAATCTTTCAATTACACACACAAAATAAAAAAAAAGTCGAGACCAAGAGGGTAGACCCCCCGTCCCCCATGTATTTTGGGTCACTGAAACCGAATATAACAATAAAAAAAGGTTTTAACTATCCAATTTTCCTTGGCACCCCCTTACAACCCTCCTGGGGGATTGAAATTTCACTTGTTCTAAACATTTAAAAAGTAGGTTTTCTTGGTGCGCTGAAACAGAATATGATGATAAAAACTGATTTAAACCACCCAGTCACCCCCTAGCACCCCCTCCAAGTCCCAGGAGGGGTTGAAATTTCACTTGTTTTAAATATTTCAAAAGCATGTTTATTTTTAGTGTTTTTGGTGCGCTGAAACCGAATATGACAATAAAAAAATGTGAGGGGGTGCTAGGGGGTGAAATCAGTTTTTTGTCGTCATATTCGGTTTCAGCGCACCAAACAATCTGAGATTAAAGATACTTTTTAAATGTTTAGAATAAGTGGAATTTTAACCTCTTCTGGGACTTTTAGGGGATGCTAGGGGGTGACTGGGTGGTTCAAATCAATTTTTATCGTGATATTCGGTTTCAGCACACCAAAAAAAACCTACTTTTCAAATGTTTAGAACAAGTGGAATTTCAATCCTCCATGAGGGTTGGAAGGGGGTGCTAGGGGAAAATTGGATAGTTAAAACCTTTTTTTATTGTTATATTCGGTTTCAGCGACCCAAAATACATGGGGGAAGGGGGGGGTCTACCCTGTAGGTCTCGACTTTTTTTATTTTGTGTGCCTGTGTTATTATTATTGTAAATATTGGCTACTATGATAACAAGTTTGAACTACTTCCAACAGAACTAGTTAGTATTGCGCAGGAATAGTTGACGTCCTAGATAATTGTGACCAACAGTACTAATTAAAGTTACCAGATTGACAATTAATTGCTACTTGCTACATGAAATGAAGTATATAATGATGATGTATTAATGATATATTGTGACGAATATATTAATAACTTACATTCAGCAAGTGTAAGAACCAGAAATATTTGTTAAAAAATTACACAGGTCTCAAAAAGAAAATCTTGACCTAAGGTCCTCATCTAACTTTTCTGAAGTATTTTTACCCACTGAAACCAATTTTGGACAAACATAATTTTTCTATCATGTCAGTTTTCATCTACCATCCACTAAAAAGGACAAAAAGATCTTGTTTGTCCTAATCTTCTTATCTAACTTTTCTGAAGTATTTTGACGTGCTGAAGCTAAATTTGGTCAAAAAAAAAATCTTATCAGTTTTTCTCTACCACCCTTTTGTTCCCTAAAAAGGGCAGAAGAAATTTCTTGTCCTAAGGTTTTAATCTAACTTTTCTGAAGTATTTTGATGCGCTGAAGGCAATTTTAGACAAAAAAAAAAAAAATGATCGTGTCAGTTTCCCTCTGCCACCCCTAGGAGATAAAATCAATGCAATATACTTCTTCATTTTCGTATTTACGAAGAGTATAATATTGCTTTAAAATTTTTATGTTCGTCGTTTTATCAAGCGAATAACCCTATATATCATAGAAATGATTAGAATTCCGAGTTGCTTGTAGGGTTTATTAAAGTTACCTTGCCAACCCTCTTTTGAGATTGTTAAACATGTTCGTGAATACATTAAAGCCGTTACACAAAATTAAATTAGATTAAATATTTCGCATTTTCTTCCATTAGTTTTATTAAATTTATTTTGCTTTTAAAACTTTGTTATTACGCACCAAAAGTTATGCCTCTATTCTTATTGTCCACTCTTAAAAATTTTATGGGACTGTCAAAAGAATATAAATTAGTTCGCTCCTAGTACTTACAAAGATATCTCTAAATATATATTTCAATTAAACTAGACAATACTAAAGCATATTCAGTCATCCGTTAGTTAAAATCTGCATGGCTTAGACTGTTGAACTTTTATAAATAATATTATTTTAGAAAGTGATAATTACCTTTCATGTACTGGCGACATTTGCTAATGGTAAGAGTATATAACAAAAATAAGTGGTATAGTTTACTCATGACATTGAGAGCAGATAAGGATTCGAATAGAATAATTGTAGTTGGATGGTTGTATTGTTTGTAGTCCGGTGCATTTAGATTTTTGTTTTGGAAATTCTCTGGACTCGCTGAATATTTGAGAGGGTATTCTCAAAAATTGTAGAAATTATAATCCGAAAAGTTTACCGAGTTAATCCTTGTGCAATTTTTTTTATTTAACAAATTGGGTGCACAAATATGGATTTTTGTAAATAATTTTGTTAATTTAATTTTTCTCGGAAAATGATAAGAGGACAAAAAGAAAGAGGAGAAAATTTTAAACAAAAAAGTATATACCATTTTTTTCATTTGAGCAAAACTATGGGAGCTGGAGATTTTGCAACTAACGCTCGGAACAGAACTCAACGGCACGGTACTCGAGTGCATTTCGACGGTGCGAGCGCGCGCTACACAAAAGTGGTATAACTTTTGACTGACAAGACCAAATGACTAAAATCAGAAAACATTTTAAGTCGATATTATCATATAATTGATGAATAATATGATGTACGATGTATAATATTTGTGACTTCGCTTCAGAGGAAGACCACGACAAGATGGTCGAAACGTCAAACACTCAACCAAATCTACGCGGAAGAAGACCCGGAAACCAACAGCCAGATCACCAGCTCCGCGAAAGCTCCCAAGATTGGTGTTTGTATTGATTTTTTAAATTTTTTAAATACCAGGATCTTATTACTGAAAGTCTACTCTTCCGAAGTTTATATTTATTAATATTATATTTTATTCTTTAACTAGGACTAGTAGATGCCCGTACTCCGCTACAGGGAACGTTATCAATTATAAGTTGATTCAAATTTTGGACGCCATATTGGAGCCACCATTTTGAATTTTTCATTTTTTTTAGTTGGAGTCGTGAAGGTATTTTTTACCTTCATACCAAATTTCAAGTTCCTAGCTCGTTGAGAAATACAAAAACAATTCATAGACATAAGTATACATAGTCACACTCTACTTTTAAATAAAACAGAGTGTAACAAAGTTTTTAACTATATTTATCTACCCGGTGAATTGTTTGGGTACTTTCCGATGAGCTAGGAACTTTAAATTTGGCATGGAGGTACGGCGTACCTTTCCGACCCCCAGAATATTTCAAAAATTGCAAAATTGAAGATGGCGATTCCAATACGGCTACAAATATGTAGATATTATACAGGGTGTTATTAAAAAGTATGTCAATCACTTAACCATGGAATTAGTGCGTCAAAAAAGCTGATTCGACTTAATTTATTTAACTTTTTAAAATTAAGTTTTCCAAGAGTCTGACTTACGGGTAAACTCCCTTCTCTCCTACCCTCTTTTTTTAGTGGTACGCCTATGACTTTTTTGGTATACTGTATTTTATAGAAAATTTAATTATACAGCTTTTTCTTATCTTGTGTTTTTTTTTCGTTTAAGTAACCATTTTCAATTGAAACTGGAAATACTAAAAACATTGCAAAGCCTGGTAATAGGGAACTTGCCCAAAAAATAAAATTGAATTAAAATACTCCAAATCGTAAACTAACATCATTAAAAACCCCACAGACAACAAAAAATTAAAAAAAAAATCTCTTCCAGAAATATAAGCGATTAAAATCTGCCGGATTTTACCCAGTCTTGAAACGTGACGTCACAAGGTGAAAGTTGGATGACGGCGTCAAGCGACACCGATTCTGCTTTGGCTTTAACAATAGGGATGTTCACAAAAAAATAATATTCATTAATATTAGTTAAAACCATACATTAAAGTCTCGAGTACCAAAATCAGATTTTTTTTATTAATAAATATTTTAATTTTGTCAATTATTCGTAATAGAAATCACCCAAATGCAGCGAGGCTAAGAAACGTTCCCGGGCAGAGGCTAGTTATATGACGTCACTTACCTTGCAGGTACGCAGGCCTGTATGTGTAATGAGGGCCCGTTGTTTTTTATTGAAAGACGAATGTAATATTATTGATCAGCATACTCTAGAACCTATATCCAAATTTTGAAAATATTTTAATTCATAATTTTCGAATTACGGCCCCATAATAGTATATTGTGTATTTAGGTGTCAACAAGCATCGAAGTCCGGGAATGTGCTTTCACACCGAAGTACACATACTATTTTTTCTGAAATCACAATCAATATTATTATAAATTAAGGAATTTGTATTAATGCATATTATTTCTTCATTGCAATCTAACTGATTACTAATAAATGCAATTTTAATGTGAGTTGGTTTGTCTGAAAGTCTAAAATATACATAAAAAACCGTACGGGAATGTTACTTTCCCGGCCTAGGCCGGGAAAGTAACATTCCCGTACGGTTTTGTTGATCGTCGCTTGGCAACGGACCTTTTCCGGTCTGTTTTGTGATAGTTTCTTAGCAATGGACTAAAATACTGCAATTGTGCAATTTTGCGATCTGAAATCGCGCCGAAAATGTAGACATTGCCGATCGATTTCAGAAAATAGTATATTGTGTATCTAGGTGTGAAAGCGATACATTCCCGGACGACGATGCAATTGTTGGCCGAGGCGCTAGCCGAGGCCAACAAGCATCGAAGTCTGGGAATGTGCTTTCACACCGAAGTACACATACTATTTTTTCTGAAATCACAATAAATACTATATTAAACGTATAAAAATCAAAAATATAAACATTTAAAAAAAAAATTTTTCTGAAATCACAATCAATACTATTTTAAACGTATAAAAATCAAAAATATTAACATATTAAAATATATATAAAAAACCGTACGGGAATGTTACTTCCCGGCCTAGGCCGGGAAGTAACATTCCCGTACGGCTTTGTTGATCGTTGCTTAGCAACTGATCTTTTCCGGTCTGTTTTCTGATAGTTTCCTAGCAACGGACTAAAATACTGGAATTGTGCATTTTTCGATCTGAAATCGCGCCGAAAATGTAGACATTCTCGATCGATTTCAGAAAAAGTCATATTTTTCAAATATTAAATAATTAATAACTTTTAAACGAATTGTATTTCGAAAAAAAGTCATTCTTTATTTTCTATTTAAATTCACCTTTTCTACAAAACAGCGTCATCTGTACTTTCAAATTTTCATAAACTAAGAATTTTCATTGAAAAATTACCAAAAATAATATCAAACAATTTATAACTTGGAAACGAATTTCTTTTCAAAAAAGAGTCATTCCTCTTTTTCTGTTTAAAATCACCCACTGTCGTCCATGCTTTCAAATTCAGCAATCCTTAATGCTCGTATAGTTTACAGGGCTGCTGGTTCAAAATGTTGACAATTTTTCAATGAAAATTCTTAGCTTATGAAATTTGAAAGTATGGATGGCGCGAATTTAAAAAGAAAATGAAGAATGACTTTTTTTCGAAAAACAATTCGCCTAAAAGTTATTAATTATTTAATATTTGAAAAATATAATTTTAGGGGGCCGTAATTCGAAAATCATAAATTTAAATGTCTTCAAAATTTGGATATAGGGGTTCTAAAACATGCTGATAAATAATATTATTTATATTAGTTTTCAATAAAAAAACAACGGGCCCACATTACACACACAGGCCGGCGTGCCTATAAGTAAGTGACGTCATATTCCTCTAGCCTCTGCCTGGGAACGTTTCTCAGCCTCGCTGTATTGGGTCATTTCTGTTACGAATAACTGGCAAAATAAAAACATATATATTATTTTATTGTTACATTAGTATATAATGCCGATAAATCTATCATTTTCAATTAAAATTAAAATTTTGTGAACATGCCTATTCCACATGCGCATGCTCATTTGTCAGAAACAACTAGCAGTGAACACAACCTAACCTAAAATTTAAATACTACTCCGTGTAAAACATCTTCAATATTCTGAAATGTCACAAAATGCTACTTTTGATTCATTCGTGCCTAGCCGAATTTTCGAATTTCGACATGCAATTTACGATCAGGTTTACCTGGAAGACTTCCTCTTTACGTTGCGACATCGTATGGCCGTCCCAATGGTGTTTTTCGAAAAATTTGAACGTGTCAAGATTGCATGTTTTTGCAATTTTTTCGGCTCCGAAATGTAAGTTGTTTTTTGCTCTTTTTCGCAGATATCTCCGAAACGGTAGGAGTTAGCTCGAAATAAAAAATAAGGTCTAACGAGTATTTTCCATTACGAATCTGTTGCTATCATCAGAATTTTGATTTTTTTCAAAGCCAACCGCCTCCCAATCTATTAATTAGAGTGAGGACGTACCGCTCGGCTAAAGTACACCATCTGTTGGACACCACGCAGATTAGTTTTCACCTGGTGACGTCACAGTGCTTTTCGTGAGGGGTGGCGATGATTTCAACTTTAATTATTTATTGCAAAGTAAGTACTGCGATTTAAGAGCTGATATTCGGTGTGGCGTGTTTTTATACATAAATACACACTTTAATGAAATTTCAAAAAATGGGCAAGTTCCCCCATTAAACAGTGAAATAATAAAAATCGAGAAAAATCATTTATTTTATCAGTTACATCTTAATTTCAGTTTTACATAAACAATTATTAAAATTTTATTTCAGAATGTGCTCAAAATGATTCCCATTTTATTGCATACAACATCTCGCTCTTTTTAAAATAGAAAATCTGACATTCTGAAAGACGCCAGGAATTTTTCTAAATTCCTCGGCTGACTGCTGAATTCTTTGTCGCAGATGTTAAACGTTCTCTATTGGAACAGAGTAAACTTTGTCCTTCATGAATCCCCTAAACAGAAGTCAATTGGGTTTAAATCAGGTGACCGAGGTGACCGAGCCGGCCAACTGATTTTTTGCCTAATATATAGATTTACAATTTCTAATTGTTCAAGCAATTCATTTTCTAGGAAATGTAGATAGGCAGCTCCATTTAACCGATGTGGAAAGAAAACAGGTCCAATTAGATGATTATCAACAATCCCCGCCCAAACATTAAGACGTTAGCACCTCTTTTCAAAGATGGCGAATGTCTTTTCGCACTCAGGAGGTTCATACTTACCAGGTTCCTGATTGCCATTCATAAACTTATCATTTTTATTATCTGACTTTTTTTTCAAATTTGGGCGAGCGTAGCGCTTCCTTGCACCGCCCAAAATGAATGGGAGTCTGGATTCATAATTTTTGGGGTAAATTAAGAAATCCCTCCAACCCCCATGCGTAAACCTATGACTTATTTGTGACTGTTTTTACTTTTACAAGTCATATTTCTTACACCTTCTGGCCTGCCGTACGCCCCTGCCCCCAAAAAAGGGCTGGCATGGTCATTTCTGTGCTCTACTGCCCCAAATTAACAACAATTCACACATTTTGGGAGTAAACCTATGACACCCAATTAGTGGTCGGCGGGCTCCTGGTCCATAATATGCATTAAAGTAGTTTACAGAAATGAGAGGTGACAACTATCTACTGAACGTTCACATATGCCTTTGATTTTCCTCTGCATTTTAATTAAAATTAAATTAAATTTAATATTGTACCGAAATGATATTTTGACCTAAAAGTAAGTACAAGGTACTCGTAAGTACTTTTAGAACTGAAATTAAGAAGTAACTGATAAAATAAATGATTTTTCTCGATTTTTATCATTTCACTGTTTAACTACCAGGCTTTGCAATGTTTTTAGTATTTCCAGTTTCAATTGAAAATGGTTACCCAAACGAAAAAGACACAAGATAAGAAAATGATGTATATATAACTAAATTCTCTATAAAATGCAGTATACCAAAAAAAATGATAAGCGTACCACTAAAAAAAGAGGGTAGGAGAGAAGGGAGTTTAGCCGTAAATCAGCCTCTTAGAAAAGATTTTACTTTAAACTATTACCCTTGGGCATACGTTTCAATGTCTCGATATTGAAAAAAATATCAATAGCCATTTGTAAAATATTAAAAAATATATATCTCTAACTTTAGAGAGCTGTATCTTCATAGGGGTAGGTGGATAGAGGTAAATTAGGTTGAATCAACTTTTTTTGACGCACTGATTCCGTGGGTAAGTGATTGACATACTTTTTAATAACACCCTGTATAATATGCTTAGAAAACAATACCCACATTAAAATGAAAACGCTGCCAAAATGGTAAGGCCTGTGAAAAAACTATAGGAACAAAGTTGTAGAGAATTAAATTTGACACAAAAAAGTAAATGGCGTATCTTTTATTGTTTTGGAAATATATGCGTTTAAATTCGATGAATCTGTATGATGCCACACTTTGCACTCTCCCTTTGCACGTTTGTTTTCATATCTCTTACCATTCAAGGGCGGTCCTACGCCTTGTTTCTGTTTCTGTTTATTAAAATATGTACCAAAATGTTTTATGTACCAAAATGCCTTAAATGATTTTTATTCTGAAAATTCGTATTGTAATATATGAAGTGTAGCAGAGTATAAAACTAGGTAACTTCTATTTAATCTTTTTAATGTTTGAAGATGTAATCATAATAGTCATATCCTTTTTAAAAATATGTAAGTATTCAACTAAATATTTACACAGAGCAGTAAACAAATAAACTTGAATCTTGGCAGTGTTGCCTCCTACCAGTGCAGTAGCTGCCAATCACTCATATTGCACATACATCCAAGTCCAGCAGTGGATGAGTAATAATTTAGAGCCGACTGCTTTGGGGTTGGCAGTTAAGCCATGGGACTTTGACACTAGTTTTGATACGTTTAGATCCAGCCCCTAGCAATTTACTGACGTTTGTTTGATTGCAAATCGGGATGCATAAAACGTTGAGTGCTCATCAGTAGAGTTAAAATGTTGTCATGCGTGGATATTGCCAGGAATTATCTTATAGCAATTCTGAAGATACGTCACCTGACGACGACATTGATAATGACGAACTAATGTCATCACGTATTTTAGTATTTTTATTCTATTTGTTATAGGCTTCATAATTAGAGTGTATTTTTCTTCTGTGACGATAATATACGTAAAAAATATTTTTGTTTTATTTAGAACCTTTCAACACACATTTTACAGTGTATTTTGTACAAATTGGGATATTTCAAAATTCAATAATATTCTGCAGTCATAATTCAAAAACCGTTCGATGTAGAGAAAAAAATCGGCAGCTACTGGAAGCGGCTGGAACCTCCTCACACGGTGGACATTTATTTCATGAACAAATATCGGACGAACCGAAGTGGACTACAAGCAATCTCCTAAAACATAACCTCTCATGTTTGTTTATGTTGCATGTTAATCAATTGCCGGATATTATAAGACAGATAACGTTTCGAAGATTTTGTAGAACATTGAATAGCGAAAAAAATAACACAGAATTTAGCCCAAATTATACTCTAACCTCAACAAGTCAATAACATTATGGACAGTTCAAGCAGACTACGCATGTCAAATTAAAATTTTCCTGCTCGATCAAAAAGGTCCGAGAAAGTCGAGCTTCGTCCGAGGCCTTAATTTTGTAATATTCGAACGTTTAATATTTAGCTCAGTTAGCTCGATTTGCATTAAATGAACGATTGTGACGCGTCCCATCAATCAGACGTAATATCCGAACCGAACACGGCTATAAACAATTATTACCTTTAAAAAAACCAACCAAAATAAGTTTTGACGTCAAAAATATTTGGGTTGGTAACCTTTACGAATGTTGATTTTTAGGTTATGAAATATATTTAGGGACATAACATGTTTAAGGTTTTCAAGAATATTCTCATTTTTAATGTTTGTATACGCATTTTTAGCTTGGAGCCACAGTGGCTCCAAGTAAATATTTAAAAATTCTCGAAAATAATTTCGGTCAGCTGATTTTGACGCAACTGTCTGGAGGACACCCGAAACCTCATCCAATAACAGGCAATGAAAATGAAAACAATTAATTGGCGATGAATTGCTATTTAACAGCCTATCATTTTATTAAAAAATAACAGCTCTAGAAAACAAAATATATGTTGGGTGCCCTCCACGCCGGCCGCTTGACGTCAACCGAAAATGATCTATTGTTGATTAATAAAAATAGACTGCTAATTACAGGTCAGATTTCCAACCTGCAAAAAGAGTCCTATTTTATTAGGACAAAGTATTTAGAACTTCATAAACATACACTTTACTAGATTTTAGTTGAAAGTACGGGAACCAGGCAGAAATTTTAATAATAGCAACGTAATATTCTTAAATCTCCCGAAAAATAAATATTGTTGAAGTTAGCTGTGACATCACGTACCTTAACCTATAAATCAACATTCACAAAAGTTACCAACCCAAATATTTTTGACAGATGGCAAAATACATTTTCTCTTAACAATAATATTAACAATATTTTTTGAATGCTGTCATGTGTGCATATAACGAATTCTTTTGATTTTTTTTAACGGAAACGAAATCGAAAGGGTGCAAGTGTGATACATCGTTGAAATTGGAAATTTTACTGCTTTTCAATGGTTCGATTACAAACTGTAGGTAACCATAAAATAAACAACTTGTTGTGCCAAAATGGCACTAAATGTAATCCGATCTCAACCAAAACCTTTTCAGATCTTCTGGAGCACTAAACAAACCATCTTGCAAAGTTTCATCCAAATCCGTTTAGTAGCTTCTCCGCTATCGTGCTAACATACATACACATACACAGACATTTTTCAAAAACCACTTTTTTGGATTCCAAGGACCTCAAAACGTAAAGATTTGATGTTATCATCAATTTTCGATTTTGGACTAATTGTAGTAACCTCCCACAATTTTATTGTGGAAAGGTTAAAATGTTGTTTTATTATTGCCCATATTTTTTATTCGAATCGTTTTTCCTATCTGCAACGATAAAGGATATATATACAAAAATCGCAAAATACACCGCCATTTTTCAATATGGCGGGCGAAGCTCAGCTTGGATTTTAGGGAACTTTTAGTATATATATTAGGATGGCAAGTGGAACATCTCCACCAAATTCCTTGCTTGTACTAATTTTTTCGAAGTCAAAATTTATGTTTCCTGCACTATTTGTGGAAAACAATAATTAATGATTGTGACATCCCCCTACATCATACTACGAAACATTTCTTATAAGAATAAATCACGGGCAACCCTCCCATTTCTTTTTACAATCTTGCAATAACTACAACTATTTATAAATCATATATTTATATTTTGTTCTTGATATCAAAAAAAAACAGTTTCTATCTATATTCTAATCATCGTCTTCATATTCAGACATTATTTCGTCTTCATTTTCTTCATATGTAGCTTCTTCATATTGTTGATATTCTGATATGAGATCATTCATATTTGACTCGGCTTCGGTAAATTCCATTTCATCCATACCTTCGCCAGTATACCAATGTAGAAAGGCCTTTTTTCTAAACATCGCGGAAAATGTATCACCTTAAAAAATGATATTTTTTTTTAAATATGATATATTAATGTAGCTAGTTTTAAATTAGTTTTTTTTTCCAAACCTTGTTAAACAAGTGCATATTTGTACATGTTTGTACAATAGTATTAAGAGAAACAAAATTTCTTCATTTAAATCGTTATAAACAAATTCAAATACATCTGTAGATTTTTTGTCAAACCAGAAACGACAAAAATAGAAAAAAAAATTAAAAAATCTTTAGCGATTACGTTAAAGATCCAAAAGTCGACAAATAGATTCTTTACTTTATATCATGATTTTACAGACAGTCTTAGTGGTCTTAGTCGTCAGATAGCTCAGTATGTAAGATAACTAGTCCAAGATGTCTAAGGTTCAGATCCTGAGAGCAGTTTTTTTATTGTATTACTGTGTACGGTGGGCGATTCGGTGAACGTAATTCGACAATTTCTCCTACATCTCTGAGCCGATTAAAACAAAATTTTAATGGGCTTTTAATGACAACTTTATAGAATGGTACTAGGCTATTGACAACTAAATAAGGAAAAAAAAATTGTATCGTGCGAAACTCAAAAAAGCTTTTTTTTGTTGATTTCATAGTCTGGTATAAATTCTATCAATGTTTCTATAAAAGCCTATCAAAGATTTTTTTCACACAGTTCGGGGATACAGGAAAAATTGACGAATTATGAAATCATTTTCTTAAACCCGACACCGCCACCCTTTTATTTGTTCAAGTTAGGTTGATTTTCCTTTTTCACAACAGAAATTAAGAGTTATAAAAGAATTTAAAATGCGCGTTATGGTCTCAAAACCGCTTTATTCTATGTAATTTTAAAAATTGTAGTTTTGTATTTTCTTCAACCAGCAGAGACAAAAATATAAGCATTGGGGAACAACCGTTCCAAGTTTCAAAAAGAAATATCAAATATTTTTTTATTTGTATGCGACCGAAATGCAAAAAAATAACGTATCTCGGCTCCAAATGCATGTAGAGCATTATTTTCTTAAATTTTTGGTTTTCCATATACTTTTATAACTCGTATGCCATTTTTGGTTCCACAAATAATTTAAAGTTATTCGAATTTATTCATCACTACAACTTCAAAAATTATGAACAAATTCCAGAAAAATTAAATGACCATTTTTTTTCTTTTTTATAAAATAAATTGGCCTCCTACGAGAGTCGATGCACTTAAACAATAAGCGACTGAAAATTTGTTTATTTTTGCGTTGAAATTTGGCAGGAAGACTTAGTTAAATAAAAGGCGTGGTTTTACCTTAGCCAGGGAAGTAGCGACAGATTTTTCGCGTTAATATCTATAAAGCTAGATTTTTTCCCATGTTGGCTTAGACAGTATCAATGATGAAAGTGCAATTTTACTAATCTATAAAAATGAGTAAAAAATTAAACAACATGTTGCAAAAAGAGAAATCGATTTTCTGAAATGTCACAAAATGCTACTTTTGATTCGTTCGTGCCGAGCCGAATTTTCGAATTATTCAAGGAAACGAAAAAAAAAATCAAGATTCTGATGATAACAAAAGATTCGCAGTGGAAAATACTCGCTTGATCTCATTTTTTATTTCGAGCTAACTCCCACCGTTTCGGAGATATCTTCCAACATATAGCAAAAAAACTACTTGCATTTCGGAGCCGAAAAAATTGCAAAAACATGCAATCTTGACACGTTCATATTTTTTCGAAAAACACCATTGGGACGGCCGTACGACGTCCCGACGTAAAGAGGAAGTCTTCCAGATAAACCTGATTGTAAATTGCACGGCGAAATTCGAAAATTCGGCTCGGCACGAACGAATCAAAAGTAGTGTTTTGTGACATTTCAGAAAATCGATATTTCTTTTTGCAACATGTTTAATTTTTTATTCATTTTTGCAAAAATTATAGATTGGTAGAATTGCATCTTCATCATAGATACTATCTAAACTTTCTTGAGAAAAAAATCTAGCTTTATAGAAATGATTTCACAAATATTGTCGCAACCTCCCTGGCTACTACTTTTGTTAAGATTTGTGCATTATTATATTAGGTACATTACTTAAATTATCGAAAAACGGCAATTTTTAACGGTTTTTATTTTTTTACAAGTTAACAAATCATCAAAACGTTTAATTGTCTAGCTTTATTAAACATGTTATTACGAAGAATTTGGTATTTATATTTCAGCGATGCGATTACTAGGGCAGAAAATAATAAGGAAAGTTTCAGAAAATTTTAATTTTGCAATATGAATTGTTTAATTTTTATATGAAGCAATTAATTGACAGATTTAATGCACAACTTCTCATTACACATAAGCGGCGTTTCCATTTGTACTTCTACGCATGGCTCTGTGCATGCAGCGAGGTAAGAATACGCATGCATAAGTTGCATGCTTGTGTGCATGCAATTTGCGTCTTGCGTGTACCTTGTGTCCATTTCTGCGTACTTCTTGGTGTGATTCAATCATAGAATGTAGTGTGAGAGACGAGGTGTGTGTTGCATTTGCTGCAGGCATTGTAACTATTGCTGAAGATCACTAACGAGCCAAAAAGATTTGAAAAAATCCTTCGTGTTGGGTAAACACTTACCTTAAAAAAGAACAGAAACTTTGAATATGACAGAAAGTTTCTTTACTCTTCAACAAATTCAATTAACTTGTCATTTGACCATTCCATCGATGTATAAATGAATAAAAAAGTCACGCAAAACTAAAAGAAAATATGGACTGGCCACCGTACACCGGTTCTAAATAGCAATAGAGGCAGATAGCCGCTACGCATGCCACTGTGCATGCTGAGAGGTAAGAATACGCATGCATAAGTTGCATGCTTGTGTGCATTCAATTTGAGTCTCGCGTGTAGGTACCTTGTTTCCATTTCTGCGTACTTCTTAATACGATTCAATCATGGAATGTAGTGTGAGAGGCGAGGTATCTGTTGCAGTTATTTTATTAATTACCTAATTTCGCATCTATCAGCCAAATACTGTTGTGCCTCCCCTCTTTTGTTTCTGGCCTTATAATATGGATCAGTAGCCATCCACAGACACGGAAAGTTTCTGTATTATTATACACACAACCAGGGCCGGATTAAGGATCGACGCGCCCCTAGGCTAATCATGTACTTGCGCCCTCTTATTCATAATGGAAAAAAAATGATAAGCGGTTTGAAAATTGATGAGGTGGAGGGGAGGAATCTAAAAAACATTTTTTATCCAAATTCAAAACTGTGGAGCGGGGGCAAAAATTTTTTAAATCCAGATTCACAATTGACGTGGTGAGGGGTAGAAATATGAAAAAAATGATGAGCGGAGGGGAGAAATCTGGAAAAATATTTTTTTGTCCAAATTCGAAATTTACGAGCGGGGAAGGGGAGAAATATTGCATTGTCTCCCTTAGGCTATAGCCTAGTTAGCCATATGGATAATCCGGCCCTGAGTGGCCAGCGGCTACAATAAAGAGCAGGGGCATTACTATAGGAGCGGAAACATATAATACTTTCCGTTTCTATTTTCCTATAAATAATCCTGTAAAATGTTGATATAATTGGAAAGGAACATATAAGAGAAGTAGACATTTCCTGAATTGGCATAAAAAATTGAGCTGGCACATGCCAGCCAAAGCGTTTTTCACTTTCGCACTTTCGGACGAACAATGGGACCGGCGCGGAAGGTATAAAGACGATCCAACCACCCAACCAACCAACCTTCTCGGTACACCTTGAAAATTGCCATGACAACTCGTAAAAGTGAGCTAGTCTGCTGGAATTCCAGTGTCTTCAAAGCGTCTCAACTCACTTTTACGAGTTCGCATAGCAATATTCAATGTACCGAGAAGGTCAATTGGTTGGTTGGATCGTCTGTAACCCCTATATAAAGTGCAGCGCAGGTCGGGTATTTTTTGCAGTATCCACGGGTTTAGGTAAACATCTCTTCGCTGAACTATACAATACAGAGGTAATAAATTCGATAATTTTATCAAAATAAAATAATCAAATAACAAATAAATAATTTTCTTGTATGAAAAAAAAGTACCGACGCGACGTAGATATAACCGACGAACCAACCAGCCAACCTTCTCGGTACACTTTGAAAATTGCCATGACAACTCGTAAAAGTTAGCTGGTCTGCTGGAATTCCAACGTCTTCAAAGCGTTGACAATGTTGGCTCCAGCAATTTTACGAGTTCGCATGGCAATCTTCAAAGTGTAACCGCGAAGGTCGGTTGGTTGGTTGGATCGTCTGTAGACCTCTTAAGGAAGGCCTCAGACTATACCCGGAAGGATTACGGCAATAAAAACTTCAGACATCGATAATTACTTTAAACGTATGAACATTTTCTATTTCATATTATTTACTTCTCTCTCAGATTCTGATATCTCTGAAAATGAAATGTAAGTAAATGAATAGTTAGGTATTTTGGTATTTATAATTTTTAATATTATATGGATATAATTATAAAATACAACCAAAATAGTTACATAAAATATACATAGGCTTATACAAATTTATTAATTTCGGCCCAGATAAGACGGCGGCGGGTACAAAAGCTTTTTATGCTTGATTTTGCTTAAACAAACAATTTTTTACGCTGTTATCCCAAGAATATTTGTGGCTGCTTTTTTCGCCAGCCCTTATGCATTATACGACTCTACAATACATTTTATTTTCAAAGGTTAATGGAAAATAGTAAATGTCATCCGTGGGCCATCGGGAGATAAAATTAGTGAGTTTTGAATTGCTGAAGCGCCCCCTCGCGCTTCGACGCCCCTAGGCTATAGCCTATTTAGCCTTATGGATAATCCGGCCCTGCACACAACTAAAAGAAAATATGGACTGACCACCGTGCACCGGTTCTAAATTGGAATAGAGGCAGACAGCCGCATATGTCCCTCGGTCACAGATCAAACAAACCGGATGTTTTACTTGATAGTATTCCCTATGTAACCAGTTTCATTTTTTGTCAATATGTGACGTATACCTTCCAGGATTCTGCGCAGAAGACATAAACAGAGGAACCTTGCGGTTGACATGAAAGTTAAGACCAGCGAGTATAATGTAACAGGAGGGAGCGTTTAGTATTAAAATCTCAGAGACGGAAGTCCTCATCAGCTACACCGGTGATATTAATTATTTTGGAATGTGATGTATTGTATTGAAGGTTAGAGTTGTTATTTTTATACATTAAAGTGGTGTTTTGAGTATTTATTAGGTGACTTTTAATTATTGTTACGCATCATAAGCTCCCTCCTGTGACTCTATACTCGCTGGTTAAGACTGATTGGTATAATGCGCAGATCATTGCACAAATTGGTACCTTCCACGAGTTGATTTATTATCTAAACCATGATACGTCATAAGTGAAACATCTGGTTTGTTTAATCTGTGCTCGGTCCTAGATCGGGAGACTTGCGCATATTATTTTAAGCATGCATCTCTTCCCCCGCATACGTGGCTCTACCATGCAACCGATGCACAGTGAACCGTATGGCCGTTCTAGGTGGACAAAATTCAGGTCAAAATATCATACAAAAAACCAGGTAGCCCCATTAAGAACACATTAACTAAATTAGATTCGAGGAATTATCTACCAAGTACTTAAGAAACTACAGGTAGTCAAAGTGCCCTTAAATTTTCCGTACCTGTTATTAGTTCGTTTGCAACCGTAGCGAGTGTTCAAAGTTATTTTTTGATATAATATTCTAGTCATAATTTGTGTTATGGATGTTACAACTATAGGTAAGAGTCTACTATGTCTGAGATATTACTGTTTATGAATCTTTCATATAGAGTTAAATTATAGGCCTTAAAATAGGATGATATCTTTTCAGCAAAATAACAAAGTTCTGCATGCTTAAACTTTATCACTTCCAAGAGATTCCATACTGTTTTTTGGCTTATATTACAGACTAAAGTCGCTAGTTTTTACCTGTGTTTGCATTTTTTGCGCTTTTTGCGATAACATAATGTTTTTTTTTTCAGAATCACGACATAAATTGTCGCGAAGAAAGTTTTTCAATATGTGGCGAGGTTTTAATAAAAATACTCGACATAAACAGCTTGACAAATTTAAAATTACTGAGCGAAAATAGCAGGACAAGTATGAAAGCTAATATAATACAGTGGTCTTCAAAAATTTTGGAACGATGGGAAAAATCATCACGAAAATTGTAAAATTTTTTAAGAAAATACGACAACTGGTTAGGTGGTGATGTCATCGAATTCGTAGCAGTTACTTATGATGTTCAGCCATAGACATTTAGTGGTACAAGTTCTGGTCGCCCAGCAAAAAGCTTACAAGTTTTTTACAATACTTGTAATTGATTAAGACCTACAGTTTCATTGACAGTGATTTTTGTAATCGGCCTTTACCCATTTTATATCATTTTATACTTCACCAAATTAAAGTAAATTTGGATGCACAGTTGCAGCTGATTTTTTTATTGCGTTTTCTATAGATACGTATGTTATCTCCCGGAAGGACTTTTCGAAATTTGGCTGAGAGAGGGGAAGAAGGAGGCAAAATCCATGAGGATATATTAACCGCTACTGATGTGAAGAAAATTTTGCAGCAACACGATTTAAAAAATCAATGGAAATATTGTCTAGAAGAAGCGTCAGCCTTATTTTTCGAATGTAAACTAAACATTGTCGTAATTTATTAAGAAACAGTGCGCTTGGGACAGGACACAATATGTATTCCTCCTATAGAATTTTCAGAAAGCAAAAAGGTCTTGCAATCCTTGCAATGTTTTGAATGATTTGAAATTAAGTTATGTTACAAAGTTAACATATTGGCAAGACAATTTTTTGAAACTTCTTTACATACTTTAAAGTTATTTATTTTTCAATCGTCTCGACCCCTTATTGCTTAGATTTTTTTTACTATTTTTAGCGAATTCAGGGATCTAATATTATCATGTCCACAAAGTTTCAAAATTTCAAAATAATAGTTATCCTTCAGAAACTACCTACTATTTATAATTTTTTAACTATTTTTGATATATTCACAGATATTATATTAGCATACTCACAGAGTTTCGGGACTTTAGAAGCAATTCTTTATTCAACCCCTCAAAAACTACCCCCTTAATGCCTTGAATTTGTTCAATATTTTTCTTGTCTTCTAACAACTATTTTAAGCTCATTTAGAAATTTGTAGAATTTTATCCACCTAGAAGTTGCAAATGACCCACTATGCGATGCGTGCAGACATTATTCATGCGCAGTTGCACAAATGGAAACGCTGCATTATCACACCTAAAATAAATCATAGTCATAAAATCGCTGCAGAAAAACAATTCCATTCGATATTTATTTTTACTCTACTAGTATACACGATTTCAAAAATTGCAGTTAATCGTTTGCGTTATTACAATAAGAAATGTGATATAAATTAAATAATCTACGTTTTGTTTTGATTTTTACCTATTCTTTTAAATAGCTCTTGAATAGCCGTATTATTTCCGATGAAAGTGGCGCACACTTTTAAACCTCTAGGTGGTATATCGCAAATAGCTGTTTTGACATTATTGGGGATCCATTCCACAAAATAACTACTGTTTTTATTTTGAATGTTCAGCATCTGCTCATCCACTTCTCTCGTTGACATTCGTCCTCGAAATATCGAGGCAACCGTTAAATATTTTCCTTTCCTAGGGTCACATGCAGCCATTAAGTTTTTTGCATCGAAAAGTTGATGCACCAATTCGGGAATGGTAACAGCTCGATAAACTCTATCTCCTCTGAAAATAACGTAATGTTAATATTATATGACAAGAGAACTGCGTAAAGTCAATGAAAGTTGGTATGTAAGATTGTCGTTACAGAAAATTGATAAATAGTGTGTCCATCACCCACCAATTTTTAGTAAATCCCGAAAATAATATAAATTAGTTTTTTTTACTTACTTACAAAAAAAAAAATGGTAGGTGATAGAGCAATTCTGACTCCGGATTCGAATTCAGCGCGTCAAAATACATAAAGATAAGTTGGTCTAGTCAGAAGGAGAAACCACTTTTTTTATTGTGTAACTGTGTTTATCGGATTACAATAAAACAAGAGGTTTGAGCTTTTCAATGAATTTTTGAAAATTATATATTTATTGCTTAACAGTTATTTTTGATTTATATTAGTGAAAATTTAATGTCAAAAATTCGTTTTCAATTCGTAAACTTTTTAAATTTACCTTTGGTCCTTTGGTAAAATGCCATAAGAAAAAATTCTTGTAGGATTAAATTAGTTTCTACATTTATAATGAAGGGCCGATACTTTCACTTAAGTATAAATAGACTTTATCTGGCGCGTAAGATACGATAACCGGAGCTTGCTATCTGCAGGATAACTTGCATGCATATAGTCTAAGAGCCAGACCCAAATCAATTCTCTGAATTTACTATGCCCGGTTTTTTGTCAGTTGATTACAGTAGTTGTGTACACAAACATACTTCGGTCAGTCAAGCGAAATCGAGAACAGGTGTCTCAGGTACGCCTTCAAAGGTGTCATAATTACGGAGGTAATAAAATGAATTTACTATGGTTGAAAATCGTTATGCACATTAGATATTGCATATAAATAACGGTTATGTCAGTCAGTCAGTTGAATGTGGGGACGGAGCTGGCCAGTCAGCCCCAATGTATGTACAAAAAATAAATAACGTGCAATTCATTTACTATACTTCAAAATCTCTGTGAAGGTATTAAACGCTATATTAATCATAAATAAAATGGTCAGTCAACCATCTTGTGGGACAACGCCCGTCAGTCAGCGAAATAAAAAAAAAAATTCATGACGGCAATGTTAATAATATACATTTTGTAAATAATTAAATTTGTCCTAATTACATTGAATAGACAATAGACCATTAGGAAAGAAATATTGAAAATGTATGCAGTTGAAATATTATATTTAACATAAATTATTATTATAAAAAAGACTATTACAACACTATTATTACAATGTTTAATTCTTTGTAATCAAACTATTCCTCCCAATCAAATTCGTCAATTTCGCTCTCATCAGAAATGCTAAGATCTGACGTTTCCAATTCAGTTTCGGATTGGAAATCTAAAAAATAAATATAACTTCTGTAATTATATACAATAAAAAATATCTTTTTTACGTAAAATCAATGGCAATTAGTTTGCCGACAATATTATATGCATACCTGAATTTTCCTGCGGAGGTTGAATAACGACATCGTTGATCAATTGTGGTAACTGATCACCTTTGAACCAATCAAAGTCATATTTATTGTCGATCAATGTCCACCCGTGATCGATTCGGGACAGTTCCGTCGTGACTTTACGATGTACATTGCGCCAAATGTTTGAAATGTAGCTCGCTCTTAAAAATTGTTGCATCAATTCTGATTGGCACGGCGGCGTACTTGATCCATCAACGTTTTTCACTTTTATTTGAAACGAATCATTGACGCTACTTGAGCATTTCTATGTTTTTGTATGTTTTTGCAAACATAACGATCTTTTGCTGAGAGCAGTGCTTTCAGCAGAAAAGTCGTTATGTTTTGGAGTAGAGGACCTTCGTTGGGGGGGGGGGGTATCTTTCCATCTTAAATAGAAAACGGGAGGTTAATGAAACCTAGCGGTTGTGTACAGAAATTCCGGTTCTTACCTAGGAGTATACCTGCTTGCTTTAAGTATACACTTTTATTCACATTAATTTTATTTACGTGATATCAAAGATAAATTTCATACTTTAAGTAATAATTTAATTTTTATATATTGTATATATTGATTATCTGATATAATATTTCAACTGCATACATTTTCAATATTTATTTCCTAATTGTCTATTGTCTACTCAATGTAATTAGGACAAATTTAATTATTTACAAAATGTATATATTAACATTGCCGTCAATTACACTTTAAAATAAAGTTAGTTAATAGTTCGTTAAGTAATAATAAGGAAAAGAGCGAGCCGCCTCCTGCCACACCGATCGTGCGCGCAAAATTTTTTTTTTAATTTCGCTGACCGACGGGCGTTGTCCCACAAGATAGTTGACTGACCATTTTATTTGTGATTAATATAGCGTTTAATACCCTCACAGAGATTTTGAAGTATAGTAAATGAATTGCACGTTATTTATTTTTTGTACATACATTGGGGCTGACTGACCAGCTCCGTCCCCACATTCAACTGACTGACTGACATAACTGTTATTTATATGCAATATCCAATGTGCATAACGATTTTCAGCCATAGTAAATGCATTTTATTACCTCCGTAATTATGACACCTTTGAAGGCGTACCTGAGACACCTGTTCTCGATTTCGCTTAACTGACCGAAGTATGTTTGTGTACACAACTACTGTAATCAACTGACAAAAAACCAGGCATAGTAAATTCAGAGAATTGATTTGGGTCTGGCTCTCCGTCTAATACTTTCATTTAAAATATATCCTCGGTTATGACTAGATACTTCCCAAAGCAAGTGTTGCGAACTGTAAAGTTTTATGGAAGGAGGTTTTATGCTTCAAATAGTTATAGAAAAAATCCCCCTGGTTTGTTGCCGGTTTATGACATTTGCGTCATTTTCATGATTGTTTATCATATTGTTTGAAATAGTTGTGCATTATGTAACTAACATAACTTGAAACTTTAAGTTAGTTTTTTAAGTTAAGTTATTTTCATTTTTAAAGTTTGTATTGCATTTTGCTTGTAGTCATATATATTGGCTCTAGGCGAATATTTAAAAATCCACTCAAATAATTTTTCAATATTGATGATTAATAAAATAGACTACTAATTATAGGTTAGATTTCCAACCTACAAAAATAGTTTTATTTTGTTAGGACAAAGTATTTAAACTATGCATATTACAATATAAGTAGTCTATAATTATTTGCATCTAATTTTAAAGTTAAAACACAATACAAAACAAACCAAGTTTTTAAAAAGTTGAATTAGAAGATAAAATAGCAATTCTGTCGATCACAGCGGTACCGCGTGGGCGTGGCTATTTTTATCCGTTAGATAAAACAATTATCCCAAGATTTTAGTGCCGAATAGGTTATCCTAGGGATAAGGCGTATTTATCTGGTGGATATCACTATTTGTAGATGAAAATGCCGAAATTTTGCTTATCTCCGGATAAATCTTATTCTGCAGATTAAATATCACTATCTAAAGATGAAAGTATCGCTCATAAAATGTAAATGTAAATCAAAATGATTTGACGAAGTAACATTTGAAGACCTAAGTGGATAAAGGTGTTATGTCGCATTTTTAAAAAAAATTACTTTATGCAATTTTTGAACACCCCTGATATAGATTTAACACCCAATAAACGGTGAATTCTAAATTTGTAATATTTTATAGAAACTTTTTAATTATAAAGGCGCCATGTCATACATACAACCAATAATTTTAGTGGATGTACACAGTTTTGGACAGAAAAATCTAGTTTCATAATAGCTTGATATTTTTCTTTAATATTAGTGTAAACAAAAGAACATAACCCAAAATTATCTATCTTATGAGGTATTGTTCATTTGAATCGAAGACAAAATAAATAAGTTCCAACTCAAAACCGTTTTGTTTAATTTACTCAAAACTTTAAAAGTGTGACATAACACCTTTATCCACTTAGGTGTTCATTTTATAAGCACCCCCAGTGGTTTTCTATTTACAAAGTTGAAGTTGTGTTCTACTTTTTAGTGCAATTTGGTTTTAAAAGAAAACTATTGTTTTTAAAAAGTTTTTTTTTAATTTTTCAATGATTTTCTTATATTCAGAAGTCTGTATGTATATGTATGTATGGGTCAAATTTAGTGATTGAAATTTCACCCACATCCCGTTATCCAATCGAGCTCAAATTTTGCACACAGCTTAGGTTCTGAGAACAATAATAGCACGGAAGCCATCGACCAAAATTTCTCGTCATCGCGACATGGACAAATCCATAAAAACTGTTTAGTTTAAGGGAAAATAGGAAACTTTGTTATATAAAGCAAAGGTCTGGCGCATTGCGGATGTGATAGAAAAATATTTTCCGTCGGTAAAAAAAAAGCGCGTTATTTTTTTATAGCACCTCGTCCGTTTTTAATGGACTCCCATTCAAAATGTAAAAACAAACACCAATCCGTGAAGAACGGAAATTGTTAGCCTTGTAGAAACCTGATAAATGTAGTATTAGTTGTTAAAAAAAATGGCTTGACCGAGTTACAGCGACATGGCTAAAACCTTGTTTAGATGGTTGATCTATACATCCTAAAAAAACTCTAAACGGACATTTTCCGTGTTGCACGGTTGTACAAAATGAAATAGAGTCGTCTCTTAATCTGCGTGTTTCGGCCATCACGCGCTATAATAGAGGTATGAAGATAACTGACCGCCGGAGAAAGATAAAACAGATCCAAACGACGTCCGACATCTTCGAAATCGGTAAAGTCTTCTTTCTTTATCACTCCCGTGGTCTAGCTGCACGCATGTCTTCACTGTCTTCCGCCCTCTTTGTACCTCTAGGTATGTCTATGCCGATATTCAAGACGAGACTGAGAGCGATGATGATTACGAGGAAGAAGACTCAGATGAAGAAGTTTAGATTTAAATTAGATTCTTAATATAAATTAGTTAATGCAAGTACGCGACTGATGTTAATATACAGTGTGTTCCCTGATTGAGTTCGCTATAGGTGAAATGGACGAAATTTTTTTTTTTCATATTTGGAGGTTCACCCCTGCTTATCTAAAAAGTAATTTTGGGTGTACTTTTGTTTTTTTTTAATCATGTAGGCCATGACAGTTAAGCAAAAATGAATTCCATGTTAGGTAAAGCACCTTTTCTGTAAAATATAGAGGAAAATGTCATTAAGGAAAGTTATTCAGATTGAAAAGTTATAGTCCTATACAAAATTTCAAGAACATACGCCTACTTTGATAATTTTGATTTTTTCAATATAATTGCATTTTACGAAAAAAAAAAAAAATAGTATGCCAGTTTACTAAAGTGTTTGATCTAGTACATAATGGAGTAAACACTATAGTAAATCGGATTTTTTTTTTCGTAAAATGCAATTATACAGGGTGGACCATTAATAATAGGCCATAGTTCAAGGGTAGATTCTTTGGACCAAAATATGAGGATATAACCAAACATGCTTTAGTAAATTGTTGCTGTGGAAAAAGATACAGGGTGTCAAAACTGTAATTTTTTTTTTCTTTTTTTTGCAATATTTCAACTATCTCTTGACCGATCTTCTCCCAATTTGGAAAGGAAACATTTTTTAAGCTAAGAAACAATAATTTATGTACTACATCACTCTAGCCCGTGGAGAGCGCCTCGTGAGCTATACCTGATGATGAATATTTTTTCTCTTTTTTTTTTACGAAACGTAGTGGCACTTTTGACTAGAAAATCTCAAGCAGGAGATATTTCTACGTAAAAAAGGTACATTTGATAGAACTTGATAATTCCAACCGTTTTCGAGAAAACTGCCGTATAGATCTCAAAAATTCTTTGAAAACAAACCCAATTTGAAAAGGAAAAATTGTATTTATTGAAAAGTGTGCTTTGGTGGCGTCTTAGTTCTGTCAAAATGTCAAACTAATGAAATTGTACGTAAATGACGTGGCCAAAGCACATTTTTCAATAAATACAATTTTTCCTTTTCAAATTGGGTTTGTTTTCAAAGAATTTTTGATATCTATGCGACAGTTTTCTCGAAAACGGTTGGAATTATCAAGTTCTATCAAGTGTACCTTTTTACGTAGAAATGATTCATGCATGAGATTTTCTAGTCAAAAGTGTCACTGCGTTTCGTAATAAAAAAAGAGAAAAAATAATCATCATCAGGTATAGCTCATGAGACGCCCTCCATGGGCTGGCGTGATGTAATACACAAATTATTGTTTCTTAGCCTACAATATGTTTCCTTACCAAATTGGGAGAAGATCGGTCAAGAGATAGTTGAAATATTGCAAAAAAAAATACAATTTTGACACCCTGTATCTTTTTCTACAGCAACAATTTACTAAAGCATGTTTGGTTATATCCTCATATTTTGGTCCAGAAAATCTACCTTTGAACTATAACCTATTATGGCCACCCTGTATTGAAAAAAATCAAAATCATCAAAGTAGGCGTATGTTCTTGAAATTTTGCACAGGACTATAATGACATTTTCCTGTATATTTTACAGAAAAGGTAACATGAAATTTGTTTTTGCTTAACTGTCATGGCCTACATGATTTTAAAAAACAAAAGTACACCCAAAATTACTTTTTAGATAAGCAGGGTGAACCTCCAAATATGAAAAAAAAATTCAAAAATTTTTTGTCCATTTCACCTATAGCGAACTCAATCGGGGGGACACACTGTATATAAATAATATTCGTAATCTACTTTTGGTACTTAACACTTTAAATAATATTTGTAATATGCAAAGAAATAAGCAACTTTTGTTCTTAGACATTTTTCTTCAAAGACCATCATTTATTAAGCTCATTATTAGCGGCGAGGTGTGAAAAAAGTTTGGGGCAAGAGATGTTCCTTTATTATCAAGGCACATCAGTCCAAATCCCATTTGAAAAAGTGGAGGTGACCTTGAAATCCTAGATGTGCCTCCACCAAATCGCAAAAAACCATCCCACCCGATTCGCCCCTCCGGACCCTACAACTTTTGTCCGAAACTTTTTCCCCGCATCCTTCCCCGAAGAAATATCCAGCTGGTTAGTTTTTCAATTGTCACCCTGTATACGAAAAAAGTTCACGGGGAAAAAGGTTGAAGTTTGAATTCAAGAGGTTGTAATGTTCCCTGCGTTAGATAGATTTGCCTCTTTGCTTTCCCTCCCTTTCGACTCTTTCCTCCGTTTGGTTTGGTACGTTTGGCTCTTCAATTTCCTCGCCCCTACTAGTTACATTTGCCTCTGTACTTTTCCTCCCTATCTACCCTTCTGCGTGTGAGTGTGATTATGTGTGTCTATTCACGCACCAGAGTTACATTTGCAAGATTCCGACAAATTACAGAACATGAAAACCCATATTGCCACTTTCTAACGCGACGGAAAATGGATTTTCTGGGAACCACAACGCAGAAAACGTCCATTTCAATTTTTTTTACGTATGTCTAAATCCTACCAATGATTTATTCACGGAATCGGACGTGTTGCGATACCTCGCGGGAACCGCAAAAAATTACATTTTACAAATTCATTCACTCCCACGAGCAACGTTCAAATCGTCCGTTTTCATTTTTTCACGATTGTTTTGAGCGGAAATTCTCAAACTACACTGACGATGACAAAATTTTCTACTTTCTATTGGGAATTTTTCCAATTTCCTCTTCATTAGCCTCTTGCGCAAGGCGGAAAATGTCCGTTCAAATTATTATAGGAGTTCCAAACACCGTACTTCAACACAAAAACCAAGAAACGGACGTGTCGTAATAACAATTTTAGCTCATTTTTTTTATACATGTTCATTATTGTTTTTCGATCGTTTAGCAACTTGAAGACTTCCGCCATAAAGGACTTTTTTCTTTATTTGAGTAAAAACTGTCCGAAAAAGTTTGAAATTCTCATGTCTCGATGAGACTGAAAACAGGATTTTCAGCCTCATCGAGACATGAGAATTTCTATATTGTATTATAGTATATGTAATATTGTTCTAAATACAATTTGGCGGACGCCCCAAGATGGCGGCTTACTGTTTCCTTCACAACTCCCTTGACATGGGTATCAAATGAAAGAATACGATAAGCTGCGTAACGTCATTCTAAACCCGAGATAGCTTCATAACTCCCTTGACTAGGATATCAACTGAAAGGATTTGACGAGTGGAATACGATAAGCTGTGACGAAGACTAAAAAGTTGAAGAAAAAAAACAAATTGCACTAAAATGTAAAAAATAAGTTCAACTTTGTAAATTGAAAACCATTGGGCGCTCATAAAATATAAACGTAAATCAAAGTGTTTACACCAAGTAATATTTTATGAGCGCCCAATGGTTTTCAATTTACAAAGAAATGTTTCAATGACAGGAACTTTTAAATATGATATATATGTATCAAAGAACTCCAGTTTTCAATAAATATTCTATATATGAATATGAAGAATGTTCTAAAATCCAATCATTTTCAAGACCTTTGAGTTTTAATGTTGTAATTGTTGTAATTTTTGGAAAACTTTTCAATTGAATTTTAGACCAAAAAGAACCAACAGAAGATCTACAGGGTGTTTCACGCGGAAACGGACATGCTTTAATGGCAGATAGAGGATGCAGAGGGTAATCATAGTCACCCATAGAAAAAGTTAGCTGGGCCCTCGTTGCTGAAATATGTTATGTATTTTTGCCAATACTTCTTTTGATTGTTACTTTGTAAAGGAATGGAATAATAAGTTCATATTTGGCACATATAATACACAAGTGATCCTGAATAATTACCTGTATAACACATACAAAAATCCAGGTCCGGACTCGAAAAAAAAAAAATTCTGTCGTTCTTCAAGAAAACAATACCCTGTATATGTTTTTTTTAAATTTCAATATTAAATTCGAAAAATACATAACGTTTACTTTTTTTTTTCAGCAATAATTATTATGTTTTTATTGCCAATTTTTACGGAGGGGGTAAAATAAATAGAATAATAAATCAAGAATCTATTTCATTCCTCTCATTTAATTTAAGAATCAAAACAGCAACATAACATACCCATTGACAATAATAATAACGGTAGCAACAGAGTTGCGCATCAGTAAAGCACATTGTAACAAACTATCAACAGAATAATTGTACGAAAAACAAAAAATGCAGATATTGTCATAAAACGCATTCATCAATAGGGACAACTAACTGATTTAACGTTTAAAGTCATTGTTTAAAGTTGTCACTATTGATCAGAGTAACGTCATATCCCTTGTTTATAAGTTTTTTACTAGTTTTCGTTATTTAATACAATTATTTATTTAATAATCCAAAAATGCGGTACCAATTTTCAAACAAAGAATATGTTGACATAATTTTGATCTACGGATATTGTAACGAATATGGCGGGGCAGCAGAGAGGGAATATCAAATACGGTTTCCTAACTGACGACGGCCTGACCATAAAACTTTTGTGTCCGTATATCAGTATTCCAGAGAACATTGCAAGTTTCCTCCAGCTGCAGTTGCGGAACGCAACCTAAGGCAAGAAGTACATTTAGAAAATAATATTTTACATATGGTTAATCAATTCAAGTCTAAGTACCCGAAAAATTAGTTCTGTGATTGGTGTTCTTTATACTACGAATGGAGGATATTGAAAAAAGAACATTTTTATCCATATCACATTAAATTAGTACAACGTCTTGCATCAGGCAATAAAGTCAATCGCCTGACTTTTTGTCGTTGGGTATCTGAAATTCGACAAGTAATTTACAGAATTTTATTCACATACGAGGCGCAGTTTACACTAACTGGTAACGTTTATCTTAATTTTTTTACAACATATGCTACCGGATCTTTCAGAAAATGTAAATATCCGAGGTATGTTCTTTCAACATGATGGAGCCCAACCGCATTTCTCCAGCCAAATTAGAAATCATTTAAATGATACATACCGCACCAGAAAATTTACTGAAGCTGAGAGCATTTTGAAAATAAAATTTAATTATGATTCTAATTTGTAAATACGTTTTATAGCAATATCTAAATATCTGAATTTTTTGTTTTATGTGTAATCATTCTGTTGATAGCTTGTTGGTATTTTGCTATTTACATTATTTATTTACATTATTTTTGTGCAATTTGGTAGTTACCATTATTGTTGTTGTTTATAAGTAGATTGTGTTGTTTATTTTGCCACATTCATAAAAATTGGTGATTAAAACATCATAATTATTGTTGAAAAAAAAAAGTAAATGCTTAATTTAATAGTGGAAGCATTTTTTGCGTGTAACATTCATCAATATTTTCTAAAGTCTCATATTGCATTATTTAGTGGAATTTATTTCGAATGCGACAAAAGTTTTTTATGTATTTTTCGAATTTGATATTTGATATTGAAATTAAAAAAAAACGTATACATGGTATTTTTGAAGAACAACAGAAATATATTTCTTTCGAGTCCGGACCTGGATTTTTTGTATGTGTTATACAAGTAAATATTCAGGATCACTAGTGTATTATATATGACAAATATGAACTTATTATTCCATTCCTTTACAAAGTAACAATCAAAAGAAATATTGGCAAAAATACATAAAACACCCTGTATTTCATCAATGAGGGCCCAACAAGCTTTTTCTATGGGTGATTATGATTACCCTAGGTGTCCGCTATCTGACATTAAAGCATGTCCGTTTCCTCGTGAAACACCCTGTATACAGCATTTCAAGTTCCTATAACCGAAACATTTCTTTGTAACGCAGCGTCATCTACATCTTGAAATGTCTTATATTCAAAACTGAAGCCATTGATACACTTTAGCGATTGTCCTTTACAGAATTTAAATATTCATTATTTTGCAAAAAAAATGCCTGGGAGTTTTTATTGGCTTATACACACATAAAAAATGGCATTTTTATTATTAATTATCCTTTAAAATTGTTTTTAAAATTCATTATTTTAAAAGTTATTTACGAAAAATGTCGTTTGGTCTATATTACCCCAATATTATTACGATTATCAGGTCGAAGCCGCTACTTCACAAATTTTTTTAAACTTCATTACATGCTCTAAATATTAGTTGAAAACAAGAAAATAATTTAGTTAGCTAATTAATTATAGCCCACGGAAATTAGCATTTGACCTGGACAAAATTAGTAAAAATCTCAATTTTTGTACAGACGTTCTTTGAGGTGTCCCAAACCCAAATTCACAAAAATCACAAAAATCTCAACATGGCTACCCAAGATATTGAAGGTCAAAATTTTTTGCAAATATCTCGCGTCCTATGCATCGGATACCCATGAGGTCAACGTGAAAGTTGTAGTGAATTAAATTATCTACAAGTTGTCTTTTTTATTTGAATATCTCGAAAAAGGGGGGGCAGTTTGGTAAGAAACAAAAAAGAAAACTTTAATTCTCTCTATTTGGGTTTGGGACAACGTCTGTGCAAAAATTAAAATTTTTACTAGTTTTATCCAGGCTTCCTCATTTTTTTGTCTAATTTCTCTGCAGTATTAAGGTTTTGGTGAATTTTATTCTTTGGAAAATGTACTAAAATAATTAAGGTGGGTGAAGAGTTAAAAAAAACTACAACTCTAGTTGTAGAGAATTTAAACCAGAGGAAAACAAGTTGTTAAATACACATACATATATTGGTGTTCTCTTCAATTAGTTGGAATATGAATTAACTAATCCAATAAATATTTGCTAACGTTCCAATTTTATTTTATTTTTGAAATGCGGAAGAGACAAGCAAGCTCTGTCAAGACACGACATAAAGAGGAGAATCCATTCTCATTTCCTGTATGACATCCTGCGGCGAGGATTCTTCTAGGAATAGTTAAATAGAATATCCGTACTTGATCTGTTGTCCGTCACACGTGAGCATACATATACAGGCTGTCCCAAAATACCCGCATTCTCCTTTAGGTGCTGATTCCACATGCAAAAATAGTGAGAAAACTTTCTATGATCATGTACGTAAATGTTTCCTAAAGAGATGTCCTCTGAGAATGGCGCCTAAATATTGCTTTTTACGGATTATCTCGGAAAGGGTTTAGGTCAACTTAATAAAACTTGGTTCACGATTTTAAATTTATTAAGGCTTATTTTTGTACAGTACTAACCAAAACTAATTTTATTCATAGTCGGAGAAAAAATATTTCCACATTTTTTTCTAGTTTAAATTTTTAGTAGCCCGGTACTTTCATCTATAGATAGTGATATTTATTCTGTAGAATAAGCTTTATCCTGGACATAAGCAAAAATCTGTATATTCACCTACAGATAATGATATCCACCAGATAAATATGCTTTATCCCTAGGATAATCTATCCGGCACCTAGACCTTCGGATAACGTTTTTATCTACCGGATAAAAATAACCACGCACACGCGGTTTCGTTGTGATTGACGGAAGTGATGTTTTATCTTCTATTCCAACCTTTTAAAAGTTTGGTTTGTTTTATATTTTGTCTTAAGTTTAAATTTATAATTAGATATAAATAATCATATTTACTAAAATCACATTACTAAAATGATATCATAGACTACTTATATTGTAATATGCATATTTTAAATACTTTGTTCTAATAAAATAAGACTGTTTTTATAGATTGGAAATCTAACCTGAAATTAGCAGTCTATTTTACTAATAAACAATATTGAAATATTATTTGAGTGGATTTTTAAATGTTCGCTTGGAGCCAGGCTACAAGTTTAAAATGCGATACAAACATTAAAGATGAAAATAATCTTAAAAAACTTAAAATTTCAGGTTATACTATATAATAGTCGAATCAATGAAGCCTAAAAATTGGCAAAACTTCTTAATTCTCAGCAACAGCTCCGATTTTGATCATTTTTTTTAATGTATGTTTTTTAATACTATTTAAAATCAGAAACATCCCAAGTGGTGCAAATAATTACTTATATCTTTTAAACAATAATAACAATATTTACAGGAATAATATATGTTAGATCACGGTTCACATGAATTGCTTTTTAAAAACTTTTATTTATTTAAATAGAGCCAACGTTGGCTCTTGGAGAAGGAATATAATAATAATTAGAAGTGTTTCATTCTAAGTGAGTTTAATAACTGATTCAACAAAGCGTTTTTAGTCATATTTATAACATACAAAACCTGAGAAAGCAAAATATAGAACAAAGGAAATGCAATTCGACATTCAGCATAAAATGTGAGAAATAAAGGTGAAACATAATGTCTCTAAGATAAGCGATTAATAAGAGAAGTCGATATCATGTAATATGATATACCTGTGAAGGTTTGTTATGGCTAAGTCTTGGTAATAAGCGTATAATTTTATATAACAACTTCCCCCTTAATAAAAAAAGTTGATGTTATGCAGCAACTTTTGAAAATTGTTAGAAACGTTAAATGAATATAATGCAAAATAAATTGAAACAATGTTGAATGAATACAAAGCAAAATAATAAAATACATAAAAGTTAAAATTGGTAAATGATAATAATAATAAGCGAGTAGTACATTACATAAATGTGATAAGAATAAAATACAATGGTCTAAATTAATAGACAAGGGTAAAACTCCACATATGAAAGTCTATGTTAACTCGATGTCCTTTTCTTCTTGAGGTTTAATACCTGGTCGCTTTCTTGGAGGGATCAGTCTAGGAAATTTGGTATAAACTCTGCTTCGCTCTGAAGGTTGTCCGTTGAGGGTTGGATTCGCAATGCTCCACATCTTCTTCTGCATTTACAGGTTATGTAAAGTAGAACTAATAGAATGATGAGAGTGATTATGAAATATGTGAACCAAGATATGTGTTTGGTCACAAAAGGTTCGTTTATGAGGTCATCCAGGTCTTTGGAATATTGGTCCAATTTGTTTTTAGCAATATCTAGGTCTTCTACGTCGAGACTGTTTAATTTGAGAGGTTTTAATTTTGGAATTTCGATTTTGTCGGGCATGTGATTACAGCACTGGCTTGTATTCTAGTAATGCCTGCATATGCGTAACATCCTGGTTGTAGTTTGATGATGGAATTTTTGTTGATTAACTCTGTTGTGGATTCTCTCTTTGGACAGTTGATGGTAATGTGAAGTGGTTCGGAATTAATTACTAGCCATGTGTTGTCTTCAAGTTCTTGGACGTTGTATCCCTGACTAATAATGAAGGAAGTTTGACAGTTCTCCTTGAAGTTTTGGCAATGGTTTTAGTATTCTGGCTTCACATATGGCATTTTGGTCGATAGGATATGCAAACAGGTTCGAACATAGTTTGGTTCCAAAATAAAGAGGTTTGCATTCTTTCAAATTTTGTATAGGTATGTACATTAAGGAATCATCGTCTCTCGCGATAAACTTTTGTGAGATAGATAAAATGTGATGTAGACCAGTTCTGTTATCAAGTATCGGGATAGGGTATAGGCGATAGGTGTTATAATTTTGGGGTTCAACAAGTGGTATTGTTAAAACAAATACTAAGTTAGAATCCATTTGAAACGCTTGTAATTCAATAATATCCAAATACTTAGCAACTGCCGATAATTTAATGGGGAGAGGCAAATTATTCCTTCGTAAGCTCTGTGAAACTTCTTGTAGTGCTGTCGCTAAGTGATTAGGGGTTATGATTGATGTGTGAATGATTCCTAGTCTGGCAAATGTTATTGAATTTAGAATGTCGTTTAAATTATCTTCGATATACAAATAGCTTGCCATTAGTTGTTCGGAAATGTATAAGAATTTTAGTTTTATATGAGCAGCCTCAATAGCTTGAGTCATGGTTTGAATTGTGCTTTCTATTTTTTCGAAATCTTTGTTAAACGTTTCCTCGTCAATTTGTAATTTTTGTATAGTCGAGTTGAAGTTTTTAATAACAGAAGTTGTAACTGAAATTTGATTTTTGATTAAGTTTTCCAACTGATGTTCGTCATTATTTAGTTTATTTATACAATTAGTATAGTACTGGCCATCTTCAGCATCTAGGTTTCCAGTTATGGATTTGAATATTGTACCGATACCGTTAAGTATTCCTCGTTTATATCTTTTTGTATCTGAAAAGATTTCGTCAAATTTCATTTTTATAGAGTTGGATATTTGTATTAAAAGGTTGAAGTCTGTTTTAATTTCACTCGTAAAAATACTTGACTTATGATCACCATTATTGAGAGTGTACAAGATTTTGTCTAAGATATTTTGATTTTTGTCAAAAGTTAGTTTGAGGGATGAAATATTTTTATGCACTAGCAGAGTCCATTTGTCATTTGTCACCACGATGTCCGTGTCTTGGTGATAGTATACACCAACAGTATTATTGATCGGGGTAATTTTGTATTGACAGAGTGCTGATCCGAACAGCAGGAGAAACCTGAAAATAAATTTAATTTTCAGTATATGGTTTCATTCTATCAAAATTGACTTTAGTTTCTTGTTTTGTTTCGAGATTTAATAAGATAGCAGAATTTTGAAAAATTTCTTTTATTTTAAAGAGACCGTTAAATTTGTTTTGTAGTTTGTTCTCAATTTGTGATTCTTTTACAAGTCACCTATTTTGTATTCAGGTCGTTTTTGGGGAACATTTCTATCAAAGCGAACTTTCGCTTTCTCCTTTTGAGCTTGCGTTCGACTACGGGCTATTTTATAGTAGTGGGATATACTGTTGTTTAAATCCCTAACGTATTTAGTTATTAATTCTTTTTGGTTATATAAAGTTTCGGGTGGTCTGTTGGACGTATGTCCAAATACAAGTTCGTATAGGGTGAAACCGTGTGTTTTATTTACTGAATTGTTATAGCATATTATTGCATATGGTAAAATCGTGAACGGATGTTCGTTCGGATTTTCAGTTTTATGAATTCTTATCATTTCAGCTAAAGTAGCGTGAAATCTTTCTAAGGATCCGTTGGATTGGGGATGTCCTACGCTTGAATACGTCAGTTTTATGTCGTAGAGGGTACAAAGATCTTTAAGCAAACGGTTGTCAAATTCGCCACCGTAGTCGCAGTGAATTCTTAGCGGGGTACCGTAATGTTGAAAGTATAACAAGGTATTTACGACGGATTTGTCTGGGACTGCATAGGCTTGTATGAATTTAGTTAGCTCATCGCGAATAGTTAACGCGTTATTTCGAGTTGGGAATTCAAACAAATCGATATTAATTCTTTCGAATTGTGTTCTTGGGGTTTCTGTGACTACCAGAGGGTTATTAAGGTTTTTCCGGCATACTTTAGTCTTTTGGCAAGTTTCGCAATTTTTTATAAAATTTTCAACGTCTTTCGTTAGACCTTGCCAAGTGTATTTTTCTCTAATTCTTCGAATCGTTTCATTTATTCCGCGATGTAGATTATTTTTACCAAAATGATTTTGCTCCAACATAATTAGAATTTCATCTTCGTCGGCAGTTCTGACGATATCTTGACAAATTACTACTTTTAAGTCTTTTTCCGCAAAAATGAATGATAGGATTTCAAGTATGGGGAGGTCTAAATTATTTTCGACAAAGTATGTCTTAGAGAGATCTAGGACATCTTGATTTTTAAATAATACCAAGAATAGATGTTCAATTACAGATTCGATATCAAAAGGTAGAGGGATGATAAAATATCTCCTATGTCTGACTGTTTGGCTCGATACAATATTGATTTTATCGTTATGAAATTCGGGGTTTTCTTCGAATATGTCCTCGATAATTTTGTGATGTAGGTCTTGTAAGTTATTTTGTTGGAAGAAGGTTATCATATCTTTATGTTCTCGGTATAAGAGTTGTTTGTTTGAGGCTTTGATTTTTGAATAGTCAATTAAAGATGTTGTTTTATATAGGTTGGTGAAAGTTTCAAATTCTCGGGAAATTTGTTCGTTAGTGATTTCGTTGTTATCGTCTGGGTTTTCGTCGTCGTCTGACTCTTCGTCATTCGCGGCTAGAACCTTTGAATAGAATTTGGAACATTCGGAAAAATGATTAATTTTGATTCTGGAAAGTGCGTCCGCGTTCTTATTGATTTTGCCAGGTTTATAAATTATCTCGTAGTCGTACTCTTCTAATTTGAGTCGCCAACGGGCAAGTCTACTTCCTGGGTCTTTTATAGAGAATAGCCAGGTGAGTGGTCTGTGGTTGGTTACGAGCTTGAACTTTCTACCGTACAGATAGGGTCTAAAGTGCTTTACACTCCAAACTATGGATAAAAGCTCGCGTTCAATCGTTGAGTACTTAGTTTCTGCACTGCACAAGGTTCTAGAAGCATAGGCAATGGGTAAATCTTTGCCAATAGGCCCCTGGCTCAGCACTGAGCCGACGGCAAATGCGCTCGCATCAGTGGTTAGGATGAAAGGTTCATCAAAATTAGGATAAATTAATATTGGAGTTGTTGTTGTTTGTTTCAAATATTGAAAAGAATTTATACAATCATTGTCGAAGAGAAATGGTATGTCTTTTTGTAGTAGTTTTGTTAAGGGCTTGGTAATCTTGGAGAAATTAGGGATAAAGCGCCTATAATATCCAGCTAAGCCTAGAAATGATTTAATTTCTTTTTGATTTTTTGGTTGAGGGAAATTTAGAATAGCGTCAACTTTCGAAGGATTCTGTTTTACGCCGTCTTTTGTAATGAGGTGTCCTAAATAAGCGACTTCTTTGCGGAGAAACTCGCATTTGTCGGGTTGAATTTTGAGATTGGCTTTCTGTAATCTTTTGAATACTTCTGTTAGTCGAGAAATATGCTCGTGAATAGTAGGGGAGTAGACAATAATATCGTCCATATAGACGAGACATCGTTCATTTTGGATACCTAACAAAATGTTATCCATCACTCTTTGAAATGTTGATGGAGCATTTTTAAGTCCAAAAGGCATTCTTACGAATTCAAAATAACCATTTTCAACTGTGAAAGCCGTTTTTTTAATGTCTGCGGGGTTAATTTCAATTTGGTGAAAACCAGAAGCCAAGTCTAAGGTTATGAAATATTGGCATTTGCCAAGTTGGCCTAAAAGATCGGAAATGTTGGGTAGAGGATATTTGTCACCGATTGTAACCTCGTTGAGTTTGCGGTTGTCGACTACAACGCGCCATTTCTGTTTACCAGAAGCATCCAGTTTTTTGGGAACTACCCAGACAGGAGAGGACCAAGGTGAGATTGAAGGTTGAATAATACCTTGACTTAACATTTTCGATACTTGGGACTTAACTTCTTCTTTATGGACCTGAAGATAGCGATACGATTTCGTAAATATCGGTCGGGAATTGTCGGTGTCAATAAGGTGTTTGATTTCATTGGTAAAGGTCAAATTGTCTCCTTCTAAATAGAATATATCTTGAAAATCTAAACAAAGCTGCGTTACTATTTCGGCCTCTTCTTCATTTAGATGATCCAAGCGCAATTCGTTCCTGATTTCAAAGGATCTGTCCGTCAGTACGTGTGGGTCTGAATTTTGACTGTTTAGATTGAAAATTGATTTGAATTTTTGTACTGGTTCTAGTTCGAGGTTCGAGAAATTTACCGTTTTCGGTATTGCATTCGCGTTTATGATTGAGGTTAAAAATTCTCCATTGCTATCGATTTTTACGAGAGCATTCGGTAAGCGTACCCTTTCGTTTTCCTGGGCTAACAGTATAGCCTCGGTATTTCGCAGGTTACATTTTAGTTTACAAATTTTTTCCATGCGAGGTTGAATAGAAATTAAATTTTTGATGTTGCTTAAATTTGAATTTTTTGTATCGGAATTAATAGTTGGTTGTAAAGGTAAATTTACCGTAGTTTCTTCCATAACTTTAAATAATGGTACGGTTTTAAAATTTGTGACTAGTTGTTTATTTTTAAAATCTACTCGGCATTCGTAATGTTCTAGAAAGTCTGCGCCTAGTAGTCCATCAAAATCTATATCTAAATTATAGATATACACTTTGTGTGACTCGTCTGAGAATGGGATGAGAACAGATTCGTTGATATAAATTTTTTGATCAGTAATACCCTGTATAATTACATTTTCAGGAGATCTACGTCTATAATTTTCAGCTGTTTTAGGTTTAAAAATTGATATACCTGCGCCTGTATCAATAAGAATTTTAAATTTACCGGTTGCATCTTTGATGTAATAAAGATTTTTTGAATTTACGGTTAATAAGGTGTGAGAAAGCGTATCTACATGAACGTTTGTTCTGGGAAGTTCAGCATTGGGTCGAAACTGTCGTTGAGATTCATTGTTTGTATTTGGGTTTCTAGTTCCGTAATTGGTTCGAATTGGTCTGTTTGTTGTGTTGGAGTATCCGTGGGGTACTCCGGATCTAATCGAAAATTCTGAGGATTAGCAGTATAATCCTCGTACTGTTCGTATTGGGAATTAGCTGTATAATTCTCTTGGAAATTTTGGTTAGTTTCAAAGTTATAATTTTCGTAAGTATCCTCTGCAGTTTGGTAATCAGAAGAATAGTCACTGTATTGATTAAAATTGCATTGGTTTTCATAGTAATTTAAATGATGCGTTTTTTGTTGATTAAAACGGTTGAAATTTGGATTTGGTTGAATAGCAGAGGGTCTTTGTTGATTGAAATTCGGGTTCGGTCTTATGGCTGAGGGCCTGTTTTGTTGCGATTGATTAGGTTGGTTTTGAGGGAATGTCCTCTGACCAAATTGATTACTTGGTTGTGCGAAGTTTTGATTTGAAAAATTTTGGGAGTTTGAGTTTCCTTGGAAGCTTGGTCTCTGAAAGTTTTGAGACTGTTGCCTTGTGCGGCATTCGCTTATTACATGTCCATTTCTTTTACAGAATGAGCAGAATTTCTGCTGAAAGTTCGAGGTTGGTCGTTTGGTTTGTAAAGTGAGATTTTTGACCGGACTTTTTTTCGGAAATTTTTGTTGTTCAAAATACGAAAGTTGTAGTTCTCTCCAAATTCTACTTACAGCTTTCAATATATTTGGAGGGTTGCTGGCACGTATGATGCGGCCTAAGTTTGGTTCTAAGCCCGTTAGTAAATTATTTAAAGTCATTGTTTCGATGAGGTCGGATTGTGCGGTTCTTTGCGTCGATGTTAAATTTTGCTTTCGCACTGCAGCGTGCATTTTCGCATTGTGCGTTTGTAAACGCGAAACAAATGTTAAGGCGGATTCACCGGGTAATTGGTGAATTCGTTGTAGGTCCTGAATTAGGGCTGTTAGATCTCTGGAATCTCCAAAGTGGGTTTCCAATAGTGCTTTGATTTCTGGCCAGGTGCCAGGGTTACGAGAATTTATTAATTCGGCAGCTTTGCCTTTCAATTTATTTTTTATGTGGACGGTCAAAAGAATTTTTTGATCTCCAATTGCCATGCTTTGGGCGCAATGACAGGAGTTGAGGAATGTTTGTAAATTAATGTCATTGCCATCGAATTCAGGTATTAGAGAAAATATTTCAGAGAGCTTGTAAGGCTCAATTTGCTCTGGTTGTTTTTGTTGTAATTGTTGTTGTTGTAGTTGTTGTTGTTGTTCGGCTGATGCCGGTACTATTGGTTGGGGTGCTACTGGTTGAGCTGTATCTCTATCTGGCATTGTTGCTGTTGTATTTAGAGATTATTTGAATTAAAGATTGGTTGCGTATCAGCAGTATGATACGAACTTAAATTAAATTAGCTTGTTACGTTGCGTGCGTAAATGGATTGTATATTAGCTGTATAATACACAATGTTTCGTAAATACGAAAATAAATAAACTTAAAATTAAATCAACTTGTTTCGTTGCGTTTGTAAAGGAATGGATTTCACTTTGACAATAGAACTGGCTTTGTGCGCTGAGTGTATTAGCAGTATAATACACTTTTAATAAAATGATTTGCGAAAAATAATAAAATAGTAAAATGGTATGAGATGATTTTTAAAATGACTTACATTAATTTCATCTCCATGAGTAGGTTCTTCGTCCGTCAAGGGATTGCGATCCGCCACCACCAGTGAGGAAAGCCTCCTTGTTCTCGCAGATGTACACGCACTAGTTAGGCACCTTCTGCAGATGTTGTCCTTGTTCTTTTGCGCTTCACTACCAGTTAGGCTTCTTGTTCTGATGATGTTTACGGATCCTACCGACTGCGCCAATGTTAGATCACGGTTCACATGAATTGCTTTTTAAAAACTTTTATTTATTTAAATGGAGCCAACGTTGGCTCTTGGAGAAGGATTATAATAATAATTAGAAGTGTTTCATTCTAAGTGAGTTTAATAACTGATTCAACAAAGCGTGTTTAGTCATATTTATAACATACAGAACCTGAGTAAGCACAATATAGAACAAAGGAATTGCAGTTCTGCAATCATCACAAGTTATGAAAAACAAAGGTGTAATATGATATCTTGAAGATAAGCAATTAATAAGAGAAGTCGTTATCATGTAATATGATATACCTGTGAAGGTTTGTTATGGCTAACTCTTGGTAATAAGCGTATAATTTTATATAACATATATTGTGTATTTAGGTGTGAAAGCAATACATTCCCGGACGACGATGCAAATTGTTGGCCGAGGCGCTAGCCGAGGCCAACAAGCATCGAAGTCCGGGAATGTGCTTTCACACCGAAGTACACATACTATTTTTTCTAAAATCACTGTCAATATTATTATAAATTAAGGAATTTGTATTAATGCGTAACATTTCTTCATTACAATCTAACTGCTTACTAATAAATTTTAATGTAAATTGGTTTGTCTGTGTGTATTTATTTACTGTTTAAAATATACATAAAAAAACGTACGGGAATGTTACTTTCCCGGCCTAAGCCGGGAAAGTAACATTCCCGTACGGTTTTGTTGATCGTTGCTTGGCAACGGATCTTTTCCGGTCTGTTTTTTGATAGTTTCTTAGCAACGGACTAAAATACTGAAATCGCGCATTTTTCGATCTGAAATCGCACCGAAAATGTAGACATTGCCGATCGAGTTCAGAAAAAATATATTTTTAAAATTTTTTTCGCGATATTTATAAAACATTGAGTTGTTTTTATTGAAAATTTAAGTTCAAAAATCTTTCTCACGGTCAGGGTTGATAATTATATATATTGTTTAAACAATAATAACTTTTACAGGAAAAATAATACTTTTTTTTTATTTTTTCTCGATATTCATGAAAAAGTGAATTGTTTTTATTGAAAATTTAGGGTAATAAATATTTTATATTGTTTAAACAATAATAATTACATAAACAGGAAATAGTATATTGTGTATTTAGGTGTGAAAGCAATACATTTCCGGACGACGATGCAAATTGTTGGCCGAGGCACTAGCCGAGGCCAACAAGCATCGAAGTCCGGGAATGTGCTTTCACACCGAAGTACATATACTATTTTTTCTGAAATCTCAATCAATATTATTATAAAGTAAGGAATTTGTATTAATGCATAATATTTCTTCATTACAATCTAACTGCTTACTAACAAATGTAATTTTAATGGAGTTGGTTTGTCTGCGTGTATTTATTTAGTGCCTAAAATTTACATAAAAAACCGTACGGGAATGTTACTTTCCCGACCTAGGCCGGGAAAGTAACATTCCCGTACGGTTTTGTTGATCGTTGCTTGGCAACGGATCTTTTCCAGTCTGTATTGTGATAGTTTCTTAGCAACGGACTAAAATACTGAAATTGTGAATTTTTCGCTCTGAAATCGCACCGAAAATATAGACATTGCCGATCGATTTGCCGAACTTCCTTAATTTTTAAGCTATCCATTTGCTCTAAAAATCATTTTGCAAAGAATTCTCAGAGCTACAAGGCGTGTAAAGTTGAACTTTTCGTTTTTGACATTTTTGAGTTTAAAAGGCTCAAGGAAGGTGGTACTCGCACTCAAATGCAAACTTTTAACGGTGATATCTCAGTTCATTTTTATAGAGAAATAAAAAAAAACAAAACTTTCAATAAAAGAAGCATTTTTTACGTATCTTCTTTAGTTTTTGAATTATTGTGAAAAAACAAAAATTTGTTAAGAAATTTCAAAAATCATTTCAAATTTGAATCAAACTTTTTTTCAAATCTAAGCATCGCAAACCGGTCAAACTTCTAGAACATATTGCCAGTACTTAAATAAAGTAAATTGTAAATGGATTACGTTCAATTTCAATTCTTACGGTGAAGCCATTGGTATCATTGCTGATTTTTTTCTCCGAAAAAACGAGAAAACCATTTTATTTTCATCATAACTCCGTTAGTTTTTATGCTAACGACCATTTACTAAGCTCATTTTACAGGTCTTTTCAAGTACTTTTAAAAATGTCTTATATGTTTTCCTCCAAAAATTTTCCGTTTTTCCGTTATTTAACGTTGAAAGGTTCGAATTCAGTATTCGGCGAACAAAAAGTCACATTCAACGAGCCATAACTCGGTTCGTATTGCATCCACAGAAATAACAAAAAACCAATCAATTTGTTGTTTTATAAGCTTCATTTTTGCTTACAATATTTTTTTTTTGATAAAACATAATGTTTTCTAGTTATTCGTGAAAAATCGTTCTAAAACATGCATTTTTTAGATGAACAATCAACATCTTCAATCATGAATAGCTCAGAAAGTATTGACTCATTGAAAAAACTTCATAGAACATTTTTTGCTTAGAATTTATTCCTCTATCGACGTTTGCGGTTATTTTGAATGTAATAATTTCCACCCCCGAGAAGGAGTGGCATCCGCCCCCAAGGTAAAAGCGCACATCACCACTATATAACTTTTGTTCCTTGAACCATTCCTTAATTACTGTCCAAATTTCACGTCAATCGATTTTATCCGAAAAAATTCCGCCAAACACTGGACTAAACTCACTTTTTCATAAATATCGCGAAAAAACATAAAAAATAGATTTTTCGTGTAAAAGTTGATTGTTTAAACAAAATAAATAATTATCAACCCCGACTGTGAGAAACATTTTTGAACTTAAATTTTCAATAAAAACAACTCAACGTTTTATAAATATCGCGAAAAAAAATTTTAAAGATATTTTTTCCTGTAAATATTATTATTGTTTGGGATGTTTCCAATTTTGAATAATATAAAAAAACACACATTTTTAAAAAAATGATCAAAATCGGAGCTGGAACCTTCATTAACTCGACTATTAGTTATATATTTCAAACAATATGATAAACAATCATGAAAATGACGCAAATGTCATAGACCGGTAACAAACAGTAGGGGGATCTTTTCTATCTCTATTTGAAGCATAAAACTTCCTTAGTTTACAGTGTCATAAGTTACTTATTTTGGACTTTAGGATGTTTCTAAAGTCATATATATCGGGTAGTTAACCGAGAGCATATTTTTGAATGAAAGTACCCATGTAAGTTATCCTACAGATAGCAAACTCCAGTTATCTTATCCGTCAGATAGTTATTCGGTGGAGTCTATTTATACTTAATTGAAAGTGCCGGGCTTAAGACTTAATTACGATTCCCCGGCTAATATTACATAAAAAACATAACAGCATTGCAATTTAGTCCATTATTAAATTTAATTTTACTCTACTAAACATGTTATTAACAGGAGAAGCGCTTTCAAAGGTCCATGTAGATCGGATAATCTTGCTCCAACGACTCTTTTTATGGAGCACTTAAAAGAGGTCAGTTATAAATATAACCGCGGAGAAGTCAACACATTAAATGAATTCGGTCTCAAAATAATTTCTGATTATAGGAATATCACATCTATTTATTTTACCTTGAAATAAGAGGGGCAAATCCAGGTATAAAAAAATGGAGACGTGGGTAAGGTACCATATTGACCAATATTTTTCTCAAATCGGCATTAAGCTGTCCAGGAAATCTTATACAAGTCGTAATTCCGGCCATTACTGCCGAAATCAAATGGTTCAAATCGCCATATGATGGAGCGGCAAGCTTTAATGTTCTATAAAAAAAATTATATAAAACTATTGTAAGCAAATTGATGATTGAATTATTTGAAAAGTCAAATGTTTAATATCAATTTTAATACTTAGTAATACTTTTAAATAAATGTTAGTAATCGGGTCTCATATATAAGATTACTAGTTATAGTGTGCGCGTAAGGGAAATAAAATAGGATTTCGTATACTCCTGAACGATACAAGTTGGAAAGTTGTGTAAATTCATTGTATAATGATTATTTTATATGAAAACGATTGTTGGCCATTTCGAAAACAGTGTAGATATGATTTATAACCCAATTAAAAAATGCAGGGTTGCGCGCGTGAGGCCACCTAATTATTCTTGCCGTTTTCACATCCAAAACGAATAATATGTTTCAATTTCTTTGTAATAATCTAACAAATTGATTATTCTTTGAATATTTCTCATAAAGACCTGAAATAACTAAGCTGCAAACCAAGCGAATTTTTATATTGAATTTAAAGCCACATTTTTCAAAAAGGAGAACAGATATCAATATGCGGTTTTCAGGATTTAAGAGCTAATTTAGTATATTTAATAGTCATCAAGATGGCCCCTTGATGTCTCAATCCTCGTTTCGTTTATTAGGTGAAAATTAATGGTAAAGTATTTTTTTTGGGATTGAATTCACATTTTTACACATAATATGTGGTTTGTTAGAGTCTCTTGGCTAAAGGAGTATATCCAAAGTCAAAATTTGAAAAAAAAAAGAGCTAATTTATTTGTGAAACAGCGAGCTTTGTCCCATTATTTTATTTTGAAGCACGTTACTGTCTAGATACTGAACTAAAACTAAGAGTTTAAATCACTTTGTAGGGAATTGTCTTACAATAGCAATTTTTTTCCTGAAACTTGTCGGAAACTTTACAGAGAGCGTAGCAAAAATTTTTTTCTCCCGCAAGTCATTTGTTTAAACAAAAGTATGATGAAAATTGTGTTTTTCTTAAATATCTCTGGTTGTATATCTCGTATCATAATGAATAAAAAAAGAAATTGTTCATAATAAAATTTCGAAGAAAACTAAATTATATGAACCTTCTTAGTTAATTTGCAATAAATAAGAACAATAAAGAGCAGCCACTTTTCAACAATTGATGATAACTTAAACAATGATGTAACTCTTTTGACGAAACGATGCCACTACTGGAGCGAAATCATCATACCGAATTTGAAGTTGGTATGTTGACAACAACGCCTATAAAATAAAAGCAAAGTCGAAAATTGAATCGTCGATTGTTTAAGTGCATCAAGTCGCACAGCAAAAAATTTGTTTTCAGATTGTAGCTTCATTTATCTTCTTTTCAGTGATAGTAGCAATTTTTTTTTTTTTATTTTTAAACCATTTTTTCTTATTTTGTTTAATTTCTTTTTATTAACAAATTCACTTTTCTCGTCAATATTTTGACCAACAATAAAAATTATTAGTATACGTTAAAAGCACATAAAGAAAGAAACAAATTAAAACAAAAAAGTTATTCCTACGCTAATTGGAAGCCGAGATATGACATTCTTTTTCTGCAAAATATTCATGAGAAAATTGGATTAATTTAAAAAAAATAAAGAAATTAAAAAAAAATGGGTTAAAAATTAAAAAAAAATGTTATTCTCACTGAAAAGAAGATAGATAAAAGAAGCTACAATTTGAGAAAAAAGAAATTTGCTGTGCGACTTGATGCAACACTACTGGAAACTATGGCTTGTGTAATGATTCCCTTGACATCCGGTATAGTACAGTAACTAGAGGTGTTAACTTCGAAATAATGTCATGAATTACTAATTTCAAAAATACGTTTTGCATCGACTTCAAATTAATATTTGGTAATAAGGTACAGTTCCTTGATACTTTCCACTAATAGGTAGACATGTATAAGTAAAACTGGGTGAACTTTTATTTCTTACTTTTTAGAAATATTTTTTTATATTTTTTGATGTTTTTTTAATTTTTTTTTTTAACCTTATTAGTAGCTTCACATATCTCAAGGTCCCTGTCTGAGGGATAAACAAGTAATATATCCATTAAAAACCTTCATGCAATTAAATCGTCATCATTAACAGCATTGAAAAAAACGACATGAGCGAGATCATGCTGTACAATTTGTTTGTAAAAGCAAATTGTTCAACGGGCACGTTTCTCAATAAAAGTATCAGTTTATACTGTTGTCGTAGAAAACATTTTTCGGCTGATTCGCCTCCATGCACAAGGCTCTCTTTCATTGCGAAATGGTATATGACATGATAGGAAGTTATGCCCTGTATTTATGAAAAATTATTATTATAAATCGAAAACTAAGTTTGTAATTGATATCACCGGCGACTCCACCAAATCTTCGAATATGCTCGTAATATAAAAAATTGTTTCCAATTTCTATTCACTTTAGACCGGATGTAGCTTGATAAACTTAGTGTGGGACTACCGCCGGACCATAGACTACAGTTTTCAGCAGGTTTGACAGAAGTCGCTTAAGATACACCAGAGTAATCATTAAACAAATCCAAATAAAACGTCGCCATTTTGTTAATGTAAGTAGTCAGTAATTAAAGAAATATATTCATATATATTATTTTTCGTTAATATATAGTATTGTTGAAATTATTTATCAATTTGAAGCTCTCTTAATGACGTATATATAGTTGCATAACAAATTAACTTATTTAAATAGATGATTTGTTATTAAAATTGGTCGCGTGCGCCGACGTCACAAATTTTGAGACCTTAGGAAAAACAAACAGCTGTCATTGAGAAATTCGCCGATTAAACGTGTTTCTTTAAAATGAATTTTGCAGTGTTTGTGCTATTTAAGAACTTGTTGGATTATTTAACATCTACAACTATTCTTAATACTGTTATATAAACAATTTTGTTCGCCAGGATGACGGTTAGTTCGTATTTTGCAGAATTGTCTTCTGATGTAAAGGTTAGGTATACGGCTGCCATCGAATTAAATCCTTATATTTTGGGAAAAAAATACTTTAGTACAAATATTGATGTATTTCCAAATGTTACACATAGGGATGTTGCGAATTACTTGATTTTTGAAAGAATTACGTAGACAAGAGGACGAATTCAAGACATTGAAAAGTCTTGAAGCTGTTTGTGGTTAGGTGAAAGAAGTACTCTGCAAGAAATTTGCAGGATAAAAGCTTGTTACAACGGTAAGAATTAGTTATCAACTATTTTTTTCATATATGCTTGCCTAATTAAATGTTGTTTTATAAATAATTACTAATACAGAAATTAATTTTTAAACTCTTAGCGTTATGAATAAAAGCCATCGACTCCTTGGACTATAGCAGATTGGTTTCTTAATGCTCACTGGGATTGTGTTGCCAGTCTAGACAAAACATGTTCATCACTTAACAGGAAATCTTTCCTTTTTGTTTTTTAGCAATGAGCATGGCTATGGTTGCAAATTAACCGCTGTAAATGTTGTGAAAAAGCCACTTTATAAAATAAACAATGAAAGACTGACGTACCTACTGTAAACTATTTGAAGGATGTAATAAGATGTACACAATTTCTTCCAGCGGTTAACCCCTCGTCTATACCTTATATACCTATAGATTGGACTACGCAAACCGTTGTAATTTTTGGTAAATTTTTTTATTATAATATATTATATGAAATGTTTAACATGTATTTTACTATTTTATGTAGGTCAATTGTTAATTATGACTTGTATTCTCTTAAATATACTCTCCCTCCGTGTAGTTCATGCTTCGCTCAACTAAAATTTAAATAAATAGTTATTATTATTGTTAAAAATGTTAATTTTCTTTACCATGGATTGTTTATTGCTTGTTTGAGCAGCAGTTATTATTATCACAATCATTCTTGCATTAACATGCAACAACTTAAAGCACATTTCTTTTAATTGCCTGGAATTGTTTAACCTAACCTCTTCTGGCTGTAAATCGACGTTATTTTATAAAAACTGGTGTTGTCTCGGATTGTCACACTTCCACAATTAATAATACGATAAAAACTAGTCATTTCGTATGATATAATATCGATAAAAACTCTAGGATTACGAAAAATTTAATTCTGAGGTTCAGTCAGTCGCCATTTGACAACTAATGACAGCGGTTTGTTTTTCCTAAGGTCTGGGACCTGTGACGTCACGCGCACGCGACCCATAAAAACAAATGTCAAATAAATAATATTCTGATGTTAGATCAATTATTATTCTGTGTTCTTGTGTTCCTTCAATTACTGGTAATGTATTCTGAACTTATTCGGCTCTAATAAATATGACCTAGGCGCTCAAATTTTTTCGTCCACTTACTGCGCTAGCTTTAGAAAAAACGTAATATTTTTGTTTTTTTGCAAATACTTCAACAAATATTAGTTTTAGCTAAAATACGGTGGACATCAAAATTGAAGGTTATAAACGGAGAATGAATTTTTATATATATATTTGTGTAGGATCGATAGTATCGGAGATATTTAATTTTATAGATGGCAACCGACCGTTTTTAGGACGAAGTATTTAATTTAAATTTGGATATCTTAAAAATTGACCCTTCCATGAAAAATTCTAAAGAACAAAATTTAAGATAATTATTTAATCAACTATTTTTTGTTTGTTTCTACATCACAAAAAATAAAGATGTTATGGTTGACATAATGTGCGTTTTCACATTCTGTTTAACAAAATATCGCCATTCTGTTATTGTAATTGCTCAGTAATTACATTTCTTTTTCAAAAATGCTGTTTTTCATTAACATATTATAGCATCATCTAGATGCCCAATTTCTTTTTCCGTTTAAAACACTTGTTTTAGAAAAAGAAACATCCGCCATATTAGATCCGCTATTTTGAAATCTTTAATTTTGTCTTTAAATTCGTAATCCGCGATCCAAGAACATAAATATCCTACGTTTCAAAAAAATCAGTAATTTTTTTTCAAATATTGTGTAGTTAAATTTACCTCATGAGGGTAAGAGCAAGTATCCGGACCGTATAGAAACTTTTTTTCATAAAATGTTTCATAACCTTTTACTACAATAATAACCCAAAAACAAAAATTATCATTACGTATGAAATTATTTCGAAATTCTACATATTTTTTACAGATTACGAATCTAAAGACAAAATTAAAGAATTCAAAATAGCGGATCTAATATGGCGAATGTATTTCTTTTTCTAAAACAAATATTTTAAACAGAAAAAAAAATTGGGCATCTAGATGGTGCTATATATTGACGAAAAACAGCATTTTTGAAATAGAAATGTAATTACTGAGCAATTACAATAACAGAATGGCGATATTTTGTTAAACAAAATGTGAAAACGCACATTGTATCAACCATAACATCTTTATTTTTTTATGATGTAGAAACAAGCAAAAAATAATTTTAAAGGTTGATTAATTAATTATCTTCAATTTTGTTCTTTAGAACTTTTTATGGAAGGGTCAGTTTATAAGATATCCAAAATTTAAATTAAATATTTCGTCCTAAAAACAGTCGGTTGCGATCTATAAAATTAAATGGTAATAATAGTATACCTCAATACTCTTACTCTAGTCAAATAGAGAAAATTAGAGGGAAAAACTGATGAAGTTTTGAAACTTGGCAGAGATGTTCATTAAGGTTTACTATTAAACATGCTAAAAGTCTCCAGCTCAAACTGTTGCACTCCATCTTGAAAAGATTGCACTCTGATTAAGCTTTTTGCTTATACCTCTCTAACCATTAGCGATATCGAAATTGTGTTGTTATATTAAAAATGAAGCTTATAAAAATCTTTACAAAAAATGTTATATGCATTTTTTTCGCACCTGTTCTTATACTCTTTGGAAATACAAAAGGAAAGAGTATATTGCATTTCATCGATACATTTCAAAAATTGTAAATATCGCTTTTAGAAAAAAACATTATAGTATCACTGTGTTATTCAACTTTTAAAATGTCCGCCATGGATCGGTCTGAATTTTTTTTCGTCTGTCCGTCACGTCTTTTGTAAGCTAAATAACTTAAAAGAGAAAAATCCTGTTTTGTTTAAAATTTGAAGAATAAATTAGAGCTAGCTAGAGGAAGGACCCCAACGTTTTTGAAAGAAATCGATCAGTAAATAAAAATGTTATGAAACATTTTATAAGGATATTGCATAGTATACTAACCAACATTTCGATAGTCAAGATGGCATCATTGGGAGATCATTAAAATGGTAAGTATGGAACTTAAACCTACAATCTTATCAAAGATTATAACACTCTTCACATGTATTTTTTTCATAAAATGTTTCATAACCTTTTTATTTACTGATCGATTTTTTCAAAAACATTGGGGTTCTTCCTCTAGCTAACACTAATTTATTCTCCAAATTTCAATGAAACCTGACTTTTCTCTTTTAAGTTAATTAGCTTAAAAGAGAAATGGCGGACGGAGAGGCAGACGGACAGACGAACTGACAGAAAGACGGGACCCATAACGGATATTTAAAAAGTTGTTGTGATGACAACACAATGTTATATTTTTTCTCTACGAACGATATTTACAATTTTTGAAATGTATCGATGAAATGCAATATACTCTTTGCTTTCGTATTTCCAAAGAATATAATAATAGATACGAACAAAATACGTATAACATTTTTTGCAGAGAATTTTATAAGCTTTATTTTTTATATTAACACAATTTCGATATGGCTAATGGTTAGACAGATATAAGCAAAAACTGAATCAACGCGCCATCTTTCCAAGAATGCGGCTCGAGCGTAACAGTTTGCGCTGGCGACTTTTAGTATGTTTAATAGTAAACCTTAATAAACATTAATAGTAAACCTTAACAAACATTTTTGCCAAGTTTCAAAACTTCAACAGTACTGACCAACATTTCGATAGTCAAGATGGTATCATCGGGAGATCATTAAACGTCGAAATTTGTTCTAATTTGACTGAGGATAATGGATCTATCCAAATGTACCCACACAACACAGTTTGTACTTAGTATGTACTTGTACACACTAAATATATAAACTGTGCTATGTGGGTAAATTACACTAATGCAGTTGCAAAATAGAATCAACCGCGATGAAATTCATATTATTCTAGTCTCTAATAGTTCAATCAAATATGTCGACAAATCAAAATTTTGAGTTAAATACTTGAATTTTTGATATAAGTTACTTTGAAGTATTTGAACACGATTAATGAATGAAATTTTTTTTTCAACCTCCCGAGAAGGGGTGAAAAAAATAGAATAGTGTTTTTTCAAAATTACTCAAAATGTGTAAAAGCTAGTAAAAAAAGTTTCAAATAATTGTAAGGCATGAAATTTTACATAAAAATGATCTCTTGGCTTTTTTTGGTATTAATAAAATTAACAGAGTTAGGGTGGTTAGAAGTTAACGGATGATATGTACTAGTTACTTTAATGTTAGTTAATGAATTTATTTTTTTTTTCTATTTACTCAGAAAAATATAAACTTTCGTTTCAGGGAAATGGATTTTTTTTAAATTGTTAATAAAAAATTTTTAACAATTTTAGTTTTAATTAAAACAACTTTGAACGGTGCAACGATTTCTTTTTTATACCATTCTGTTCATCGTTTAATATATTGAATATTTGCTTTTGAAATTTTTTTTTACCCATCATTTTCAGGCAGGTATAAATTTATTTACCTGTTTGATTTTTTCCAAACCTGCTCTTGTGACGTCACTATAACTGAAAATAAATAAAGAATGCGTACGACAAAGATAAAATTATTTCGTAGCTACTGGGTTGCCTACAAGACGCGCATGCATCACATCTATGCAGCATGAATGTTTTGGTGAATTAATGCTCCTACAAATTGTTAACAAAATTTTTAATTCTAACTTATGGGTATTAATTTTATGCTGCATTGAGATCTAGATGTGACGCATGCACGTCTTGTAGGCAACGCAGTAGCTACGAAACCATTTTATCTTTGTCGTATGCATTCTTTATTTCTTTTCAGTTATCGAGACGTCACATGAGCAGTGTCGTAGGTTTGGCAAAAATTTAAACAGGTAACTCAATTCATACCTGCCCCCAAAAATGATGGGTAAAAAAAAATTTCAAAAGCAAATGTTCAATATATTAAATGATGAACAGAATGATATATAAAAAAATCGTTTCACCGTTCAAAGTGGTTTTAATTGAAAATAAAACTTTTTTATTAACAATTAAAAAAAAAATTAATTTCTCTAAAACGAAAGTTTATATTTTTCTGAGTAAATAGAAAAATAAATTTTAAATTTATTAACTTTTCAGCACACTATGATTTTTTAAAGTTGTACATATCATCCCTTAACTTCTAACCACCCTAACTCTGTTAATTTTAATAATACCAAAAAAAGTCAAGAGATCATTTTTATGTAAAATTTCATGCTTTACTATTTTTACTTGAAACTTTTTTTTACCAACTTTTACACATTTTGAGTAATTTTGAAAAAACACTTTATGGGGGTAGAAAAAAAAAATTCTTTCATTAATCGTGTTCAAATACTGCAAAGTAACTTATATCAAAAATTCAAGTATTTACCTCAAAATTTTGATTTGTCGACCTATCTGATTGGACTATAAGGATATTTTCCCTTTACAACTTCTCACGTGGTTTCTGATATTTTCATCACTCTATGATAATAAGACACCTTAACTAGAATTCCTGTAGTAAGCTTGTAAGTAACATAAGCTTTATTAATGATTCAGAGATAAAAGAATTACTGAAGATTGATGATTTTTCCGTGGTATTGTTTTATTATTTAACGAGATTGGTATTGATTTAGTGGAACTCACTTATCTTAATTATGTAATTAATGGTCTATCTTTTCAGGGGCTATTTAAAGCTACCAAGAACATTATTTCAAATAAAATGCATTAATAATTTAAGGCAAAATGTACAATTTTTATGAGACATGCAAAGTTGAAATTATTTAAAAAGCATATTAATTAGGTAATTAATACAAGTTGTTCCAGTGCTACAATGTGTCCCAATATGTCGGACATGTTAAAAGATTCATAATTAATGCCATCTTTTGATATATTTCCAATTTTTGTTGCGGGATGAGCACATTTTTTACATATAACACGGCAAATACTGATGTAGGTTGCATGAAGAAATTTTTAGGAAAAACTGTCTTGAAATTTAAAAATACGAACATTACTAATGAGGAAATGAGGAAATTGAAAGACTGTAGAGCAAAAAAACGGGGGGATACCTGTGAATAACTCATACAAGGGATTTTTTGTTTGTATAATAAAAAGGGAATTGGCACAATCATTAATTAATACTTTCCACAAAAATATCATAGGTATGGCCGCCATGATGGAAAAATGACAGTCAAAATAAGTTTCTCTCGATTATCTGCTTTTCTGTTAGTTCTATTCTAAAATTAGATATTACGAATATTATAGTGAATAAAGAAAGCTGTAAGTTTTAATTACACCTTATTTTTCTCTATTGTTAATACTTTGCAATTTACAGCAACCAGAATGATGAAAATTTGAGCTTCCCTGCAGTTTGGCAATGGGGAAATTGCATGGTTTCTTTTTATAATGAAAATCGATAAAGCAATAAAAGAATAAAAATTGATGGTTTTTTGAATGTTAGTTAATACAGCGAGAAAAAAAATCTCTTCGGTGAAATATTTCAAAACAGCAGCTATTTGGAGCAGTAACTGTGAGGTTTTTCGATATGATTCCCCAAACACGTCGCCGCGATTGTCGTCAACAATCAGTAAACGTCAAAAAATGACATTTTTTATTCGCTCCTGCCGGTCCGAATTTTCGAATTTGACAATGCAATTTACGATGCAGAGTAAGTATAACTCTCCCTCTTTCCGTATTGACATGATACGGTTGTACTGTTGGTGCATATCGAAAAATATGAACGTTTTAAGATTGCATGTTATTGAGCGATTTTCGACTCCGAAATTAATGCCTTTCTTTACTAATTTTTTCCGATATCTCCGAAGCGGTAAAAGCTAGCTCGAATTACAAAATACCGCAAAACGAGTTCGTTTCATCAGATTTTTTTTTTTTCGTTTTGGAGATATGTACGGCAATAAATCGGACATTTTTGCTTAAAACCTAGGTAACTCCTTAACCTTGACTATCAGGTCAAGAAACTACTCTTAAAGAATTTAAACAGATTTAAATTTGCTAAAACCCTTTTTTATATTTTGTCTTACGCCAAAAATTAGGGAACTAGAAGGGGAAGTGGAGAAATTTTTATTTTCGGTAAAATTTCAGTAATTAATTGAAATCGATCTAAATACGATGTCCACTTAAAATCATGCATTACCTAGACGTTCCATTAATCCCGACTCTACGAAACGAACGTTTCTGGAAAAAATGTTTTTTTTTTAAGATTTACGTGCATTTTCTTAGAAAATGTGGCTTTCTTCCTTTCTCTCGAATATCTCGATAATTATCAGTTTTTTCGAAACATTTTTAGACACCAATATAAAAGAGAATCGATTCAGCTTTCCGACACGTTTATTTTTTTCTCTAGCATAAAAAATGACAAAGTTATGTTCGATTAATAAATAATATTCTTTCACACTAGCACACTGCCGGTTCTAACGGCTGACGTCAATGAGACCAAGAAACCGTTTGCAATCACATGGTCGTGTTTACAAATTGCGGCATAATCTAAATATTTATTTTACAAAAATACATTTTATTTTGAATTTCTTTTGTTATAAGGTGAAGTGGAGTAAGTGTAACGGTGAAAACGGTGAAACTTGTTGTTGCCCCTACGTAGTAGTATTTAGTTGTATCAATATTGTAGATTATAAAATTTTCTAAAACTTTCATTCAAACAATTTTCTTCCACGGTCAACTGTTTTAATATTACAGCAGCCTAAAGTTTGAAAGTGTTTAAAGGGTATAGCAGAATAAGCATGGTAAAATGGCCCCAGAGGCGTTTGGGCCTCATTCGGCGTCAGTAGATCGACAATAGGAAAAGAAATGTTTTCCTCGAGTTTTGGCCCCCCATCGCCACGGGTAACCCCTGTACCCTAATAAACATGACATTTCGTTTTCATTTTTTATCTCTGCAAGTTGTGCGTTAATTATTATGAAAAAAATAAACGATGTACGTGTAATTTAAATGCATCTTAGGAAAAAAAATCAACTGATTTTGCTGCCTCCTTCGAATAAACAAAAATTTAAATATTAGAATATTTATTTTTTCATAAAAATAATGATTCGCATACACAAAACTTTTACCAAAAATACATTGTTATGAGTAGTTTATTGTAGATTTTTTCAAATTTTTTGGAGCGGTGCGCCATAATAAAAAAAATAAAAACTGTTACGACGCATTGTTTAGTGGTGCTTAACCATTGAAACTTTAATTCATACAAAAAAAACACCCCCCCCCCACCAAAAAAAAAATGTATTTTGACCTGCTGAATCCAGATTCGAAGTTAGAATTGACAGATTGGCTTGTTTTTCACCTCGAAAAACACCCCCCCCCCAAAAAAAAACGGGGGGGGGGTGTATTCTTATGTATTTGGATCTGCTGAAACCGAATCCGATGTCGGAATTGTCAGACTGGCTCGTTTTTCACGCCCAATCCCAAAAAACGCCCCCAAAGCAAAAACAAAGTGGTCTGTCCGGCGGACTATACCAGCGTACCCTTATGTATTTTGACTTTCTGAATCCGGATTCAGTTTGGCTCGTTTTTCACCTCTAACCCCGAAAAACACACCCTCCAAAGAAATGATCTGTCCGGCGGACCATACCAGTGTATCCTTATTTACTTAAATCCGTTAAAACCGAATCCGAAAACAGAATTGTCAGATTGCCTCGTTTTTCACTTTTAACCCCAAAACAAAAAGAAAATGGTCTGTCCGGCGTATACCAATGGATCCTTATGTAATTTGACCTGCTGAATCCGAATTTGAAGTCAGAAGTGTCAGATTTGCTCGTATTTCACAAGGAACCCCAAAACAAAAAAAGTGGTCTGTCCGGCGGACCATACCAGTGTATTCTTATATATTTGTACCGCTGAAACCGAATCCGAAGTTAGAATTATCAGATTGGGTCGTGTTCACCCTTGACTCCCAAAAAACACCTCCCCCCCACAAGATGGTCTACCTGGCGGACCATACCAGTGTATCCTTAAGTATTTGGTAAAGATATACTGGTATGGTCCACCGGACAGATCACTTTTTTTTATTTTGGGGGCTGTTTTTTAAGGTTAGGAGTAAAAAACGAACCAATCTGACAATTCTGACTTCGAATTCGGTTTTAGCGGATCCAAATACATACGAATACACTGGTCCACCGGACAGTTTCAATGGTTAAGCACCATTAAACAATGCGTCGTAACAGTTTTTATTTTTTTTTAATTATGGCACCGCTTCAAAAAATTTAAAAAAATCTACAATAAACTACTCATAACGATGTATTTTTGGTAAAAGTTTTGTGTATGCGAATCATTACTTTCATGAAAAAATAAATATTCTACTTTTTAAATATTTTTTTTTATTCGAAGAAGGCAGCAAAATCAGCTGATTTTTTTTCTAAGATGCATTTAAATCACATGTACATCGTCTATCATAATAATTAACGCACAACTTGCAGAGATAAAAAATGAAAACGAAATGTCATGTTTATTAGGGTACAGGGGTTACCCGTGGCTAAAACTAGAGGAAAACATTTCTTTTCCTATTGTCGATCTACTGACACCGAATTAGACCCAAACGCTTCTGGGGCCATTTTACCATGCTTATTCTGCTATACCCTTTCAAGCCACAGATATAATTGCACAAGTCAGCAGTGAAGCACAAATTTTCACCTTTTTGGAAAGTGCAAATCGAAAAGTATTGCAACAGAGAACAATTGTTGTGTTAACAAATCAATGACCACTCGAATAATTAAAAGTCAGTTTTTTACACAAATAACACTACTGCAAGTCAACTTTATTGATTATGCAAAATTAATTGTTCAAATTTCGAAATGCTGTAATTTTTAAACAATTGACCGTAGAAGAAAATTGGGTTAACAAAAGTTTTAATAAATCTACAGTACAACCTACAAAATCTAAAATATTGATAATAACTAAGTAATAAGTTATACACCGTTGCACCTACATAGTGGTAGGTGAATCGGGGTTAGGAATAATAGGTATGTTCACTAATTTTCAATTATAACGAAATTCGAAAGCTTTAATGATCTGTAAAGATATAACCAACACAGAAACTCTTAAAAATTACCTGATGCGTACGCAAGCCACACTGCTCTGCTTGATTTTGGTCGTAGGTTCGTCATGGCCGTCTCTGTTATTAGAGACGGGCGTGGTTGTGTAAAATGACACATCTCTCTTATAGAAATGCCAGCGTCCTACCGTTTGCATAGTGCAAGCACTGGCGCCGTACTCTTGATAGAGCAAGTGACGTCAGACAGCGTTTAGCGGATTTAAATAATTACGGTATATTCCTTAAATTTTATACAAGTAATTTTAAGACTAATTTGGATGTTTTTATTGTGTTTAAACAAGATTTAATTTTTTTGTGAACATCCCTATTGCAATAATCTGCAGTAAAGCCTAAAGTTTCACCTTTCTGGCGGCTGTAAATCGTAAATTATTAACAACAGAGAATAATAGTAAATAAAAGTTGTAACTTTTTTTATTTCCTACAATTTTGGTAATATCTACTTTTAGGTAGAGGAAAGCAGATAATCGAGAAAAACATATTTTAATAAGCATTGTTCCAACATGGCGGAACGATATTTTTGTAGAAAAGATTAATTGTGGCAACCAATTCTACACTATACAAACAAAATTTTCCATGTGGGAATTATTCACGGGTCAAGTAAAAGATTGACTGTATTAAATTTCAAAAACAACTAAATAAAATGCTCAAATTGCGCTCCATTCACAACCTGAGAATAACAACCAAGACGATCGATTATTTCCAGTGATATTTCTTGATGAATTTATTGTTATTGTAACTAGTCAATTAGTTTGGAAGCTCAACGAACCTAAAATAATTACTTTTTAAAACTTACGACTGGACCAGCCTTAGAAGCATTTTACGAAATGAGTTATGGGCTAGACTATTATACTAAGTAATCAATTTCTGTTTTACCTGTAACAGATGTCGTGCAGAGCCTCGTTGTCGATCGTATAGGTCTCGTCCGAAGATTCTATTAAGGAGGATATCGCCATTGTAGCATTGTATGGTTCGACAACGGTATCGGATACTTTTGGGCTTGGTATAACTGTGAAAGTGGTGATAATTCTGTCGGGATATTCTTCCCTTATTTTTTCTAAAAGTAGACATGCCATTCCTGAACCTGTGCCTCCACCTATAGAATGCACTACTTGGAATCCCTAAAATTATATTATATGTTAAGATAGTTGGTCTTGTCAATAAAATACATTCTATCTGCAATATAAATTTTGAAATGTAATCCAACCGGCGCATTCGCCATTTCTTCGAATTATTCGTGTAGTTTAAAGTCTGTAATCATAGTCCAGTGGAATTAGAAAATATGCATATTGTAATTCGTTTCAGGATGCCACGTGGATTAAACGATGGTTTTATTGATTACGAACATGACCCTGAATTTGGTCCACTTTTTGACCGCCGGAACATTGTTTATTTAACGATTTATTGTTGAAAAATTCAAAAAAATCGACTTTTTTAAAGATAACTCAAAGACCTTTAACGATAGGTTTTTCAATTTGCAGATATTGTTAGAACTTTGGAAAACGGTTAATTTGAGAGGAGTTTCGTTTAAAACGCTTGAAAATTTGTTTAAATAATTGCAAAAAACCGCGAAAATTATCGCAATTTGCAAATATTTTTCATTCTTTAACAAAAGCACTTTAGTGCTTGAAACTTTGACAAAATATGTCTTTTATTACCCCAAAGTTACCCCTAATATTTCATCAAAAAATTTTGATTAGTTTAAGAGATATTCAATTTGTTTATTAAAAATATAAATAATGTAAAGTGCAAATTCACCCAGTTCCCGTTATGGTAGAGGGTTGATCCGGACATCATTTTTTTCATTGAGACTTAAACTGTATGTTTTCATTAATGGTAAATCAAATTTGCATTATTTTCAATTTCAAAATGGCGTTTGAAAAAGTGTCATATTTTGAGGTTAGGTTTTTTGCTAATAACTTTTATGCAATTGAAGATTTTGCAATATCCTTCTCATATCTTTGTTGCTGGCGTTTTTTCACACATTTTCAAAAAAAAAATGACTGTAGTCTTACTAGAAGCCGAGATGACTTTTTTTTCAATAAATTCGTAATTTGTTTATTAATAAACATTAACAGCTGAAACTTGGCGAACAACTAGTTTAATAGTCTATCTTTGTAATAGAGCAGAATTTGGGGGGAAAAATCAATTTGCAACGATAACAATAATTAATTTTAAATCAGCGTCAGAATAGGAGTGAGAAGCATGAGTTATATCTGTAACATGTTCATAAAATGATCGAGACGGGTTCAAATCCGTCAACCAAAAATTTACCGTTTCTCCGATTTTGACTTTTTTTTTTAATCTGGGGTAGCGTTATGAAATAATAATATCTGTCGTCGATTTTTTCATAATTAAACAATAATTTGTTATAAACAATTATTTTTTGTTAAAAAAATTTTTACGAATTTATTAAAAAAAATCGGCAGCTACTGGAAGCGGCTGGAACCTCCCCGGTGAATCTTTGAAGCCGAAAAGAGCACTAAACAATATGAACGATCTCATTTAATTATATTTATGAAGTTGAAATATTTTTTTCGTATTAAATCAGAAAAAATGTCTTGCGTTCGGTGGGATTTGGACCTAAGAACTTGAGTGTTAAATTTATAGTCTGCACAACATTAATATTTTATTCAATGTTTTTAATACAAATATATGCTTCATCGGATCCTAGCCCGGGGCCAGCCAGACAACCACGGTGAACACCGCCGTGGCGAGTGTGAGGCTGGACGGGGTAGGTCCAGTTTGGCTTGGAGAAAAATAGAAAAGTAGCTCCTGTCTTCTGTAGGCAGGCTTAAAGACTAGGTTAAAATTATAATGTGTCCACATGGACCTAAAATTAATATAAAAATAAACACAATTCTATAAAAACGTTCGTAGGCAAGAGCACTTAATAATTTTTATTATTGATACGGGAAACAACTAAACGAAAAAAACCTGTTCGTTGGTAATGGGATGGATGGCAGGGATGGCCATCTTTGGAAAAAACCATATAACTCTTGGTGGACAGCTTCCCTGCCAGATGTAGCCAGGGTAGTGTTCATGGTGGATCGTTTAAGTTTGAGTTGGTATATTTTGTTTTATCTTTTGGCCTCGACCAATTTTTCACTAAATCGGTCGGGCAAGTGATAGCTGTCAAATTTTTGGTTCCAATGTTTCTCTGGGGAATTTGGTTTTTGAAAAATGTTTAGGTTGGTACCAATGTCTTAAATTATTTTTAGGTTATGTAGTACTATTTTTAGGTTATGTTGCCGGAAGAATTTCCGGCGGGATGCCGGAAGTAGCGGAAATAGTTTTTAAAATATAATGTCACTGTCACTTTTAAAGTGTTATTGGAAAAAACTCACCGAAAGCGGTCCGGTGGGGTTGCTTACACTTGTAGGGCTTGTAAGCGGTTCAGGATGGCCTCTCACACCATCCGTGGGCTTTATAAACGTCGAAAAAACTTGTAATCTTTCGATGCACTTGACACGTCAAAAATACTCAGCATACAGTCTGCACGCTTTAACACACTAGCAGAGAACTTATATCACAAATGGACCCGTAGTATTTTTTAGGAATTTTCCTTTGAGTCCATTTAATAAAATTTGATATTTTTCTGAAAATTTGACATTTTTCTGAACAGTGACATTTTTCAGAAAATTTGACATTTTTCTGAAGTGACATTTCTCCGAAAATTTGACAAATTTCAAACATTTGACATTTTTCTGAAAGGTGACATTTCTTCGAAAATTTGACGTTTTTTTGAAAATTTGACATTTTTCTGAAAAGTGACATTTTTCCGAAAATTTAACATTTTCCTGAATTTTTGACATTTTTCTGAAAAGTGACATTTCTCTTCAAATTTGACATTTTTTCGAAAATTTGACATTTTTCTGAAGTGACTACTCCGAAAATTTGACAATTTTCAAACATTTGACATTTTTCTGAAAGGTGACATTTCTTCGAAAATTTGACGTTTTTTCGAAAATTTGACATTTTTCTGAAAAGTGAGATTTTTCTGAAAATTTAACATTTCGAAAATTTGACATTTTTCTGAAAAGTGACATTTTTTCGGAAATTGACATTTTTCTGAAGTGACATTACTCCGAAAATTTGACAATTTTGAAAAATTTGACATTTTTCTGAAAGGTGACATTTCTTCGAAAATTTGACGTTTTTTCGAAAATTTGGCATTTTTCTGAAAAGTTACATTTTTCCGAAAATTTGACATTTTCCTGAATTTTTGACATTTTTCTGAAAAGTGACATTTCTCTGAAAATTTGACATTTTTTCGAAAATTTGACATTTTTCTGAAGTGACATTACTCCGAAAATTTGACAATTTTCAAACATTTGTCATTTTTCTGAAAGGTGACATTTCTTCGAAAATTTGACGTTTTTTCGAAAATTTGACATTTTTCTGAAAAGTGACATTTTTCTGAAAATTTGACATATTTCTGAAAAGTGACATTTCCCTGAAAATTTAACATTTTTTCGAAAATTTGACACTTTTCTGAAAAGTGACATTTCTCCAAAAATTTGACGTTTTCCTAAAAATTTGACATTTTATAAAAATCTGACATTTCTCCGAAAATTTAATATTTCTTGGAAATTAAAAAAAAAAAAAATTCGTGTAGAAATATTTTTTTGATATCATCATCAGTTCGCCTGTTATAAGAATTTTATGCTTTTACATCATCAGTATTTTTAATTCACTCGTATTCCATCCATCTACAATATTTCCACCTACGTTTCAAACTTTAATTGGATGTTTCCAATAGTTAAGTCGATATCTGCACCAGTTTCTAAGAATTTTTCTTATTTGTGACGTCATGTGGACGTAGGTGTATTATTAATTCACTTGTATTCCGTCCGTCCACAATACTTCCACCCACATTTCAAATTTTAATTGGATGTTTCCAATCGTTAAGTCAATATTTGTACCAGTTCAAGTGTAGAAAGAATTTATCTTATTTCTGACGTCATGTAGATGTAGGTGTATTATTAATTCACTTTTATTCCGTCCATTTACAATATTTCCACCTATTTTTCAAATTTCAATTCAATAACTCCAACCGTTAAGTCGATATCTGTACCAGTTCGTCTGTTGTAATAATTTTTCATTTTTGTGACGTCATGTGACGTAGGTGTATTATTAATTCACTCGTAATCCGCCTGTCTACAATATTTATACCTACGTTTAAAATTTCAGTTCGATATCCTCAACCGTTCACGAGTTATCAGCCGAAATCACTGAACACCTCTGTCATTATTAGAATATCACCCTGTACATTGCACTGCTTTGAGGACAAAACAAGTGAAATTTTTGTTTTTTAATTTTTTTCACGGAAACCAAATCGAAAAAGTGCAAGTGTGATATATCGTTGAAATCGGAATTTTTACTGCTTTTCAATGGTTCAATTACAAATTGTAAGTAATCATAAAATAAACAACTTGTTGTGCCAAAACGGCACTAAACGTAATCCGATCTCAACCAAAACCTTTTCAGATCTTCTGGAGCACTAAAGAAACCCTCATGCAAAGTTTCATCCAAATCCGTTTAGTAGCTTCGCCGCTATCGTGCTAACATACATACACACTCACACACACACACACACACACACACACACACACACACACACACACACACGCACACGCACGCACGCACACACACACACACACACACACACACACGCACGCACACACACACACACACACACACACACACACACACACACACATTTTTCAAAAACAACTTTTTTGGGTTCCTGGGAGCTCAAAACGTAAAGATTTGATGTTATCTCAATTTTCGATTTTGGACTAATTGTAGTAACCTCCCACAATTTTATTGTGGGGAGGTTAAAAAAACATCTCGTCTTCTAGTAAGGCTGCAGAGTCATTTTTTTTTTTGAAAATGTGTGAAAAGGACCCAGCAACAAAGATATGAGGACAATATTGCAAAATCTTCATTTGTTTAATGAAAACATAAAGTTTAAGTCTCAACGAAAAAAATGATGTCCGGATCAACCCTCTACGATAACGGGAACTGGGTGAATTTGCACTTTACATTATTTATGTTTTTAATAAACAAATTGAATATCTCTTAAACTAATTAAAATTTTTTGATGAAATTTTAGGGGTAACTTTGGGGTAACAAGAGACATATTTTGTCAAAATTTCAAGTACTAAAGTGCTTTTGTTAAATAATGAAAAATATTTGTAAATTACGAACATTTTCGCGGTTTTTTGCAATTATTTAAACAAATTTTGAATCGTTTTAAACGAAACTCCTCTCAAATTAACCGTTTTCGAAAGTTGTAACAGTATTTACAAATTGAAAAACCTATCGTTAAAAGTCTTTGAGTTATCTTTAAAAAAGTCGATTTTTTGGAATTTTTCAACAATAAATCGTTAAATAAACAATGTTCCGGCGGTCAAAAAGTGGACCAAATTCAGGGTCATGTTCGTAATCAATAAAACTATCGTTTAATCCGCGTGGCATCCTGAAACGAATTACAATAAATTTCTGACTTTTTTTTACTAAATCTACTGGTATATCATGCCCTTGTACAGATTCAGTAACAAGTGAATCACTACTATCTGATTCAGATGTTTCGCTATTCACAAACAATGAGGTAAAAAAAGTTTAAAATGGATGAAAAACTGTTTCGTTACGGATTTCTCAGAAATTATTACAGAGCTAATGCATAAAAAAATACCTACAATTTGTTTCCCCGACCTTTAAAAAATAACATAATTTTTCAATTCTGGAGATGTTCGACTTTCACGAATTACGTTCACAGATATGCTGAAAAGAGCTACTTCTACATTGTTCTAAACAAAAAACTCTTGGCATCCAAAATATTTGACCAAAAAGAACAGTTGAACAAAGATACTACTCTACTTCTATTTCCTACAATTATATAATAATATATATACATACAATGTTAATAAATATCTGTTTTGTTCTAATAACATTGATCAGTATTATTAAATACACCCTGACATTGATTTATAACTTTTAACAAGCGGATATTTTATTTTTCTACGACTAATTTGAAAACCCACTACTACCTATGCTTGAAAATTATTGATTTCACATAGCGTGTGATAAATCATTTACCCACGCTAGTAGACCTTTTCATCATAGAGAATTTTTTGTGCGCATGCGTCGAGTTCCGCCATGTTTGTTCGGACAGTTCTCGCATATTATTAGGAGGAATGTGCATCATGTAACTAACGTAACCTCAAAGAGGTTTTTTTATTCTCATTTTTAATGTTTGTTCCGCATTTTTGGCTGGCTTCAAGCGAATATTTAAAAATTCATGCAAATAATTTTTCAACATTGTCGATTAGTGTTATTATAGTTAGATTTGTAACCTGCAAAAAGCGTTAACATAATTTGACATAATAAAGTGTCCGAACATTTCATAGTTCCCGGAAACAAACGTGGCGGCGGCGTTTGCGCGCAACTATGATGAAAAGGACTATAGCGTGTGAAAAGTAACTTTTCACGCGCTTGTATCATAGGCGTGCATCCAAAACAATTAAAGTTGTTTCGCGATCTTCACTATAGGTCGCGTGCGCTGACGACACAGATTCTGAGACCGTAAGAAAACAAACAGCTGTCATCGAGTGACGTGCCGATTGAACGTGTTATTATACTTTTCGCAAATATGAAAACGAAAAGTATATTGCATTTGATCGGCATATTTCTTAAACTGGCAATATCGCTCGCAGACAAGAAAATTTCAAATAATTATGTTAGAGAATGAATTCTGAACAACTTTCAAAACATCTGTCTGTTCGTCCGCCACGTTTCTTGTAAGTACGATAACTTAGGAAAGAAAAGTCCGATTGTATTGAAATTTGGAAAGTAAGTTAGTGTAAGCTAGAGAAAGAACCCTATCGTTTTTGACCAAACCGATCAGTAAATAAAGAAGTTATAAATTATTTAAATTTGAAAAAAAATACTTTTTTGATTTTTATGTTTTTGTAATTGAATAAAAATCTGGTGAAATGATATTTCATTTTAATATCTAAGTATTTATATATTTTTTCTACGACTATTGAATAATTCATTTATTATAGATACATTTTTGAACATGTAATAGGTCTCATTACTAACGGCTGCGGGTAATAATTCATTACTCAATAGGCCAGGACCAATCACAAGAGTTCATATTCATTATTCAACAGCCTTGAACCAATCACAAGAGATCATATTCATTATTCAATAGTTTTCGTGGAGCAATCGCAAGAGACGATTTAAAGTTTAAAAACATCGGGTGTGCCATAACAATTCAATCTGTCATAATAAATAGGTCATCGATTTCGCCGAAAGTCAAAAAATGTCACTTTTCGTACGCTCCTGTAGGCTTTAACTATCGATTTCGGTGGTGCGATTCACAATGTGCATCACTTGCAATTATTCCTCTTTCCATAATGACATAGTATGGCCCTTCAACTCATATTAAAAAAGATCTGAACGTTCAAAGATTTCGTGTTTCGTTTTCTTTGCAGATTGCGAAAACGGACGCCTCAACACGGTTTTTGTCGAATAAATCGAAAAGTATCACTCCTAGCAGAAAATAAAAATCTCCAAGGTAAAGATCATAAACTGAGGAACAATTTACTGTTTTTTAAATCTCCGTAACTTTTTGTTTTTTCGGAGATATGGAGGTTTAAAAATGACGTCAAACGTTTTTATGTCAAAATACTTCTTTAAAAGTTAAATATCTCAGAAACTAAGGCACTTGCGCCAAAAATGTTAAGAAAACAAATTAAAGATTATCGATTAAGCTAATAGTCCTTTTTTAAAATTTTCTCTCCTGCTTAAAAAATAAAGAAGTTATGACCGATACAATGTGCGTCTTCGCATTTTCCCTAAAAATCTCAAATTTACCTTGTGCAACTTCCTGTTGAGTAGTCGTAGAAAAAGTATAGTATTCTACTTGCGTGTAATAGCTATTACTCACTCGGATGAATTACGACACTCGCCTTCGGCTCATGCCGTAAACATCATCCTCTTGAGTAATAGCTATCATTACACGCTCGCTGAATAATATACTATTACTAATATACATTCCATTATATAATATACAACAGTGGAAATATGACTTTAGCTCGCCCCTTATAATGTAAAAATTTACATTTTTCTACGTGGCAGGTGGTGGTGTAGATCTTACGCATATACAAAATTTATTTTTATCAACGTTGTAAAACACGTTCAAAAAGCTACAATTTAAGGAAGAAAAGGTTTTAGTGTGAGCAAACGGCAGTTTTATACAAAGCTTCAAGAATTTTTCAAAAATTTCGTCGGGAAAAAAATAAATATTTTTATTTGTAATTTTCCATAATAGTTTATAAGATGTAAAAACCTATAATTTCACCAAATTTCATTAAAAAAGATTGATTATTTTTTTAGTAATTTCGGTTTATGTAAAATTAGAAATGTTCGTGTTTTTTATTTTTTTTCAAAAAAACAAAATGGTTGATAGGATTTAAACCTTTGTGGTTTTGTTCATCATTTGTTTACAAAAATTTTGATTTTAGGTTTGGCCTGATCCGATAAAGAAAACTCGAGATATTAAAAAAAACGAGACAAAAACACGTTATTCATCATTAAAACTCAATTCACAAAAAACAATCACCTCCAAAATTAAACAAAACTTAACTGTACTGCCCTTATAACATAGAGATTGCATTTCCAAAAAAAATCCCCCCCCCCTTCTTTGGAAAAAACTTAGTTTTATTCGACTAAAAATGAAATGTCAGTTTTATAACAAATCAAGCATTATTGTAAAAGAACTCTGAAAATAGGTATGTTTTTAAAAGCTTGTATTTAACTTCCAATGTTTGTTTGTTTGTATGTATGTTTGTTTAGGTCAAATCTTGCAAGCTGAATTTCGACTAGTTCTAATTAAGCTAGAGCTTTGAAATTTGGCACAAGTGTATAAGTCTGGTGACAATGCAACATAGTATAGCCATTATCGGTCTAAAACCAATATGGCGGACGTCCCAAGATGTCACAACCCCCTTGATATGGGTATCAGTAAAATATGATAAATAATGTGACGTCATTCTAGATTCAATATGGCGGCGGACGTCCCAAGCTGGCGGATCGCCTTTTTCTTCAAAACCCCCCTGATATGGGTATCATATGAAAGGGTTTGACGAGTAAAATACGATAAACTATGTGACGTCATTCTAAATTCAATATGGCGGACGTGGGAGAGGTGGGAAGGGGGAGGGGAAGGGGTGGGAAAGGGGAGGGGAAGAAGGGAAGAAGGGAAGAGGTGGGAAAGGGATGGGAAGAAGTGGGAAGAAGTGGGAAGTAGTGTTAGAGGGGAGAAGACGGGAGAGGGAAGGGGTGGATGGTGGTGCCAAATGAGGGGTTTTGTCTGTCTGTAAAATAAGTAGACTGAAAAGTAAAAAATAAAATTATATCAAAAAATATTTTTAAGAAAAAGCTTTTATTTGAAAAAACTACTAAAAAGTAAAAATTTTGTTTTTAAATTCATACACCTGGAAACCAAAAGCTCTGGGGGGGCGGTCAATTGAGCAAAGTAACTATGCAATAATGCTATATGACCGTCCCCAAAGCTTTTGGTTTCGAGGTGTATGAATTTAAAAAAAAAATTTTTACTTTTTAGTAGTTTTTTCTTAAAAATATTTTTTTTATATAATTTTTATAATAATATACCCAGTGGTAATAGATAAATGGTTACAACTTAAATAACTAGTTTTAATCTTTAAAAATAAGATATGATTATTATAGGCTGTTTTGCTCGTAAAGCGAAATAATAAAATAGCAACGAAGTTGTTTAAAAATCGTAATATTGCCAATGCCAATCTATTTTTTAAAGAATGAAACCAATCAACATTTTAAGAATAAAAATGAAACGTCAATATTATAAATAATTGAAACATTATTGTTAAAAGACGTGAAAACATATTTCATAATAATATACCTAGTGATAATAAATAAATGGACTACATAAAATTAAATAACTAATTTTTAACCCTTAAAAATAAGATATGATTATTATTGTAGACTCCAATACACAATTTTGTATTTTTTTGCTTTACGCACTGCACGGGGTGTGTAAAGTAAGTACAAAAATTCCTGTCTGTCTGCCGTTCTGTCTGTAACTTTATTTGTGCGTAGAATTAATCTGGAACCGTTTAAGAGATTGACTTGTTTGATACACGTATGTATATTAACGAGATCTGGAGCTAGATTGTATTTTGATCTTATTTCGCTGAGGGATTGGAGGGCAAATGAGGGTAAGTAGGTAAATCAAGCAAGTAAGCGTCCATAAAATTGGTATTTAGTTTATATAAAAGAAGCTAAGGTCTCAAAAATGTTGGCTTTAACCACCCCCATTATCATCCTCACCTCGTTATTAAACGGAGTGAAAAAAATAAAATTGTGATTTAGTGTGTGTACAAGAACCAAGGGCTTCAACTTTTTTCTTAATTCATCCACCCCCACCCCCACTACTGATGTGGCATATCGTTTTATGGGTTTTTGAGGTCGACGATTTGAAGTACTATATTATTAAAGTTTCATAAACAATTATTTCCACTTAGTGAAGTGCAAATATAGTATCAAAATTTTTTGCGTTGTGAGAAACTTGGATAGAAAATCTGGATGTGGAAGTAGTGATTACTTGGGCAGCGATTTTTAATTTAACAAATTGACCCAAAATATTTAAATAAGTTTGATTTTTTGCAATTTCAGAACGAGGAATTTTTTTTTAGCGAGAAAAGCTATTCAACCAGAGGCATTTAAGAAAAACGGTGAAAAGTTTTATTTTGAAAATAATATTGTTGCCATACTTCTTGTAAGGTTTGCAACACATTTTAGCTAAAAAATTGCTATTTAAAGACAATTGCTATTTGACTTGGACTCTAACGGACGGTATTATCAACATATTTAAAGAGAGATTTATCCTAAAAGGAGTTTTAGCGCCAAGAAAGTATATTATCAATAACATTTAAATACTAGATAGCTGTTAAATAGTTATTCAGCTTAAATGTTCAATATCCGAGTTTTAAGTCTTAAAGGGCCCTTTAAGCCCAACCTAATTTATTTTTTCATTAACCTAAAATTTGGATTTGTCAAACAAAGAAAAAATTAACATATCTTCATCAGTAGAGTCCTCGCAGCGTATTCTTTATGAATTTGCTAATATTTTTAATAATGGTTTTTCTATTTTCATCTTAATAATAACTCAACTACAGACAACAAATATTATCAGAATGACACATAGCAACAATTTTTAGGATAAGTACGAATATCGCCATTTCCCTTCTTTACTAATTTTATTACCAACCTTACTAAAACAGAGATTTAATTAAATCATAGTTGATAATACATATGGGAAAGTTAAAGAGCCTTTTAGCTAAACGGTTGTTTAACTATATTGACTTTTAAATAAAGTTTATAATACCGGCAGATAGTATCTTTTCTACAAATGAAATTTTTAAACTCTACAAGGCCTAATATCAATTAACATAAAATTTCTATTTAGCTATATGTATGTAGAAAATTTTTTTCGAGCAAAAAACTAAGTTGATAAGGATAGAAAAAATATAAGCATTTTCATAAGCTTGATTTGATTTACCAGCGTGCGGTAATCATTGTTGCTACTCCCGGGAATCATACCGCCGAGCCGGCTACGTCCATGCTGGGTTGGATTAGAGTCGTGCTAGTTGCCAGCAGCGAGAGGCACATGATGCGTAGTAACGGAATGTGATATAGAAAATGTAGGTATTTGTGAAATGCGTTGCCGCGTTGTGTCGTGAAGGAGCGTTTAAGCTCCTTTTTTCTGTGTTTTTGATTCTAGACTTCTACTTCTTCTAAGTCTTTCGTTTCTGATTTCGGCAGAGCATAGATCATTGCGATTTCTTTATGTTATACCTTTTTTTTTTCGTACCGTCCTCTCAATTATTGTTATCCACGTGCAGCATGGTCTCTCTATTTTTAGTTTGTGACTGTTAATATTAGCGCTTCCTTCAGTAAATGTGTCGGATCTCTTCTCTGCACATATCCCCAGTACTTCATTGTGCATGTTTCATCCACTTCGTAATTGTCTTCCCTCCTATTATGTTGACGTTTTATGTCGTTGCTTTAGTCCCAATTTTTTGCAAGTAGATGGACGATGTCTCTTTCAACTCTTCTCACTTCCTTAGACTTCTTCTGTTGTCTTCTGTCGTTGCCACGTTTTTGACCCCACATGACATCGTTAGGAGTAGATAGCTATGTATATCGTCTTGATCTTTTTCTTCTGTTGTTGTTGCATCCATAGATGACTTCTCCTCTTTAGCGTTTTTCTTGCCAAGGTTTTTATTTTTGAACTTATTGTTGTCCAGTCTAGGTCCTCTATAGTTAGTTGCATTTATACTTCCTCACAGTATTTCTTCTCGATGTCTTCTTGCTGTTGTTGTGGTGGATATTCCAGGTATTGTATGTCTTGTTATTGCCTTTATATATTTTCTCTTTTCGTATTTTCAGTTTCCCATATAGTATTTTCTGGTCTGTGTTGATTTCTGTTGTCCTTTTTGCTTTAATGTATTTGGCCCGTTCTCTTATCTTTCTACCTATCAGAATATGATCTCTTTGTAAAGTTGCGAGTTTCCGTTGCTCTAAGTATCGAGAGAGGTTTGGCTTTTGCTCCACATGGTCTTTTGTTGTGTGTGTGTTTTCTTAAAAAATACTATTTTCCCGAACGAAACCTGTACCACGCCTACCTCCATTGATGTGCTGTCAGTCTTGGCATAATATAGCAACAATGCCACATGGATTATTTCGGGTTTAACTTAAATTAAATTCGTTTGAATAATTTTAATAATTATGAAAAACTTCACTTGAAATTTACCTAGGAAATGTATATTATGACCATACTTTAAAAGTAACGCGTTATTGATTATTACGGGTTTCATTTGTATTAAAATTCTTTTGGATATTTTTAATAATTACGAAAAACAACTTATTTGAAGGTTTATATAGGAATATTATGACCCTACTTTAATAATTTATTGCCCTACCATAAATTTGTCGACAGTCGTCGACTTGTCAAGGGGGCATAAACACTTCTCGGTTTATATTTCTAAGAAAATCAGAACTAGTTTTTCAGTTATATAACATTTATAACGCAAAAGAACATGCAATAATCCAAAATATTTTCTTATTATTAATACAAAGTACAAATAATTCGGTAAAATTTAACATCACTTATCTGTAATACGTGATGATTGTAGTTTATTACTTCTCTTCTTTTTTTTATAGGCTTTAATATAAAAACAATTTTTTGTAATTTTTACCAATCAGAACCGAAGCATTCTCAATTATGTAAGAATCAACAATCGCCATCTTTAATTGGCCGTCATTGGATGGCTACAAATATAACTGAATTTAAAAGGAAAACTGGTAACCTCAATTTAGTTCGATAAGTTGGCTGGCCATGAATTAAAACAAGTACTAAAATATAACTAGTGGAAGCATTATACTCTTCGCCGATTTACTGAGCTTTTTATATAATTGTTACACATTCTATAGGATACTCTTCGCATTTTTCTTGTACATAATGTTAATTTTTGCACATTCTAAATTTTGTAATACCAACTTTGTTGTGAAAAAAAAATATATGAAAAAAAAAAAATCACGATGTGAGGGATCGAACCCGGGACCCTTGGATTGCGAGACGAAAAACTCTTGCCGCTACACCACCATTTCTTGTTACTAAAATTGTTAATGAGTGTAGTATATACTATTAGAAAATTTATTGTGATTATTAGGAAACACACATTAGTAAAATGTATTAAAAAAAAAATAGTGATAGGAAATAACATTTCGCAAGGTTTCTATTTATTACAAGCCATAAAAAAATGTAAAAAATATTTTTTTAAATTTTAAATTACTAATAACTTTTTTATTTACCAATCTATTTTGTTAAAAGACAATAGGGTTCTTCCTCTAGCTAACACTAAGTTACTCTCCAAATTTCAATACAATCGGATTTTTCTTTCTTGAGTTATCGTGCTTACAAGAAACGTGACGGACGGACAGACGGACATTTTGAAAGTTGTTCAGAATTCGTTCACTAACATAACGATATAAAATTTGTTTCTCTACGAGCGATATTTACTGATTTAGAAATGTGCCGATCAAATACAATATACTCTTCGTTTTTGCGAAGAGTATAATAACCTTTATAATGCAAGATGGTGTTTTAAAAAAGTTAATTACTAAATTCAAAATAATTTGGAAAAATTCACAGACTTTGGAATATTTACTTATTGTTCACGGAATCACAAAATAAAGTTTAATGTTTTCCATGAACATTGGCAGATTTCACCTGTCCTATTACTCTTTTCCATTGAAACTATTAGTGGTTAGTGCCGTTAGATTTATACCTAGGAACCCGGTTCCTATAAACCAACTTTAATGGAACTTTTTACATTGTGTTGCTAAAACCTAATACTAAAATGTATATGGATTAGAAATTGACAGTTTTTTTTTATTTAAAAGTTTATCAGGATCTTCTACAAATTCATTGAAAAAATACTCAATTCACATAAGTTTTAATAGTTCTTATTCTGTAGATAAAGAAAATCGTACCTGAGTAGTATTGTAGGTTTGTGATTACAAATTTAAGGTAAAAAATTACAAATTCAAAATGTGGGACCCAAAATGGCGGCCAAAAAACTTTAAAATAAGACATTATTAATACAAAAAATATTAGAATTTATGTAGAAACAAACTTATTGTTAAATCACACAATTCATAATAATTTTAACAAAATATACTATTTATCTTCGATATCTTCGTGTTCAACTTCGGAAAAGGGTTCGAGCAACTATCACCATTGCATTCGGAATAAGCTGGAAAGCATGGATTACCTTGCTTTCTGCATCCACAAGCAGCTCCGCATCCTGTCTTACATGTACAAAAAATAATTTTAAGTAGGCTTTCAGGGGCTGGTGGCTTATTCAACGAGACTTATTTTAGCAGCGAAACTAGCAGCCAAAACAAAAATTTTTTTGTTTGCGTTTTTGAATACATATATTCGTAGGTAATGATAATATCAACATTTTTACCTACAAATTATGACCCTAGTGGTATTTCGTAGCTAACTTCTATGTTAGATGTACTAGGGACTTATTACTTCCACATCCAGTGGAAGTATAGTAACGACAAAAAAATTTTTTTTAAATTTTTATTGTTCAAATAGGCTTAGAATGTCATGAAACGTCGAGATTTTAAGTTTGAGCGAAAAGAAAATTTCTGTCTGTCGGTCTGTAACTTTTTTTGTGCGCACGTTTACTCGGGAACCATTTAAGATATTGACTTGAAATTTGGTATACATATGTACTTTAATATTGAATTGTAATTGAATTTGTAATTTTTTACCTTAAATTTGTAATCACAAACCTACAGTACTATTGTGGTACAATTTTTTTCTCTACAAAACAAAAACTATTAAAGCTTATGTGAATTGAGTATTTTTTCAAAGAATTTGTAGATCTTGATAAACTTATAAATAAAAAAAAGTCAATTTCTAATCCATAAACATTTTAGTATTAGGTTTTAGCAACACAATGCAAAAAGTTTAATTAAATTTGATTCATAGGAACTGGGTTCCAATGTTTTTTAGTTTTCTCGCCTAACGGCATTCCACATACATTTTAATTGTGATTAAAATTAATAAGATTAATAAGTATTAGTGTACCCCTAGGTGCGTGTATGCATTGTATATTGGAGACCCGGAGCGACGTTAAAATCCTTCTATACAAGGTACTACAGGTCTCTCCGTTTAGCTGTCTACACTTGGCGCAATATCCATTACCTTAGAGATGCCCCAAAATCCATTTAATTCTGTAGAATCTTGATATTATAATCTTGTATAAACATTAAATCAATCACAATATTATTTTGTACACAATGAATTTACTTGATATATTATTGTTCATAGAAGAAAGAAGACACTGTCCTCAGAACATTGCAATGTAAACATTGCATTATAGTTTTTGTTCTCATTTTACTTTTCTCAGAAACAAAAAATATTTTGTTTTCCCAGGCGTTTTTCTAAAATCGTAAATGTGAACAAAAAAATTTTCATACATCTGTTAGTCATAAATAACTTACAAATTATGCGTCTGTCCGTCGATCGTGAACTTAAAAATCATGAAGTCGATCGCATTTAAAGGACCCCGCACAAAATTATAGGATTTTGGACCTCACTGAAAATGTCTGAATTTTTTGTATTTGTCAGTTTATGACATCCTGATCAAAAGTCCTCATGGATGCAAGACCGAAAAATAGACAGTTTTTGCAATACGCGGAATAGAATGTCACCAATCGCCTTTTCTGAGGCAATTTGACATGCATGCAGTATATATGTCTGTGTGACGGATTTCGATTTTCTTTACGCCGTTGAATAGCCTATTGAAATACCTTCAGTTTGAAAAGTTGCGTAATTGAATATTTTGGTGCAATTTAGAATTTTTAGTTTTATACACCCCATCCCCAGCCACCTCGACTTTTTTTTCAAATAGTGATACCTCAAAAGAAAGGTGTTTTAATAGGCTATTCAACGGTGTAAAGAAAATCTAAATCCGCCACTCTGATCATTCACCTGCTATAAAGGCAAAGCCACCTGCGGTACCAAAATATGAGGAAAAAGATTAAAAATCATATTGATTAACGAATTTCACGTAGCTACCACAAATTGCTGAAACTGAGGATTCCCTTTGCCAGATGAGCTTATGTATGAGAAATCCCCCATCAATACCCAAATCAAATTTTGGTGTATGTACGTTTGTGGCGCCGTTCGGATGCATTTTTTAGAATTTCTAATATTCAAAATGTTTTATTTTTTTCAGCACATTTTGGTACCGCAGGTGGCTTTGCCTTTGTAGCAGCCGAATGTTTTTCTGGTCATAAGTAGATCCTAATTTTTCTATACTTGAGTAAAATTTGATTCAAATCGGAAACAAAATAAAAAAGTTATAAGGGTGTCTTCATTTTAAGTGAGTCACACTGTATATTGTTGTAAAATAAAGATTGTTTTGTGACTGTGATTTATTAGCAGACTACGGTAAACCGCTTTGATAGAAATATTCAAGGTACATAATTGATTTTTTTTTTATTAAATATCGATTTTCGCTGATGAGTATCTCGTAAACTATAACACATAGGAAGAAAATGAATATAAACATTCTTGCGGAAAATTTAATTACGTTAATTACTTCCACATCCAGTGGAAGTATAGTAACGACAAAAAATTTTTAAAAAATTTTATTGTTCAAATAGGTTTAGAATGTCATGAAACGTCGAGATTTTAAGTTTGAGAGAAAAAAAATTCTGTCTGTCTGTCACTCTGTCGGTCTGTCGGTCTGTTGGTCTGTCGATCTGTCTGTCTGTAACTTTTTTTTGTGCGCACGTTTACTCTGGAACCATTTGAGATATTGACTGGAAATTTGGTACACATGTACTTTAATGAGATCTAGAACTAGATTATATTTTCATCTTGTTCCGGCGAAGAGTTGGGGGGTAAATTGGGGTAAATTTGTGGTAAATACGTAAATCAAGCAGGTAAGAGTCCATAAAATTGGTATTTAGTATATACAAGAGAAGCTAAGGTCTCAAAAAATATTTTTTTACTTCAGCCACCCCCACTACCACCCCCTATCACCACTCCCACCCCACTACTGATGTGGGGTATCGTTTTATGGGTTTTTGGGTAGAGGATTTCAAATATTACATTTTTAAAGTTCCATAAACCATTATTTTCACATACAAAATTTTTTTCGTTGTGCGTGACTTGGATAGAAAATCTGGATGTGGAAGTAGTGATTAATTGGGCAGCGATTTTTTGCAAAGATTACCTTTTTCCATACGACGCATCATTTCCGAGTTATACGCGAAGAATCGAAAAAAGGAACCTTTCCACCCCCCTCCCCCCTGAAGCGGCGCGGCTAGGGGCGGGGACTTTTAGTATTTTTACCTCTTAACTACCTCCAACACATCCTTGAAGAGGAAAATTCTCCCCTCCTAAATGTTCTCTACAATCCCCTTTTGGGCATTCATTGATCGGACTACTATAGAATATTCAACAGTCATATAAAAACGAATAAACCAGCAAAAAGTATATAATATATATAATAATATTTACATGTAGTTTGTAACTTATTTTAGATTATTTCACGAAACCATAAATAAACAGTAAATCGTGTAATAACATATTTTGTCATAATTGCATCTAAGCCTTGCATAATCTGTTGTAGTTTGGTATTCCCTTATGTCTGGTACGTTAATAATTGTTATAATGAACCCGCTGAAGGAAAATTTTAATATATCTGGATCATGATGAAGACGGATTTTATCCGATAGAATTTCCGACAGTACTTTTTTGTTACGGGATTTGAGATTTCTCTCTTTAATTATGAAACAAGAGCACTTTGGATTAAGTTAGATTTTAGGATTTATTAAATAATATAATAATAATAATAATAATTTATTTCATCCAAGAGATCATTTACATGATATAGGACATGTCAAAAATAGTATCTGAAATATCAGATAAAATATAAGATAACAATGTCAATAGATAAACAAACAAATATAAAATGAAATTTTACAATATATAAAACTACAAACTATCATTAAGGTACTCATCAACGGAATAATATACTCTACTTTTCAGTAAATGCTTTATTTGTATTTTAAAGTTTTTTTCATCAATAGATTTACGAATTAGGTAGCTTATTATACCCAGATATTTCGGGCTGTGCTCATATAATGCTAATCTATGATGCGGAATTTCCAGGGTATGAATATTTCTCGTGTTATATATATGATTTGCATTAATGGTCTTATTATTTAATTGTGATCTGGCATATACCAATAGATTAAGAAGGAATAAGCAGGGTAGCATAAGTATCCCAAGTTGTTTATAAATGTTTTTACACCTGATTCGCCTGGTTACTCCGCTATTAAACATACTGCTGTAATTTAAAAACCCTCAACATTACAGGCAATTAAGGCATAACTAATAATCGATTCAAAGAATGAATAATAGAAAGCGATTAACACTACTTTACTAACCATTTCTCGTAGTTGACTAATACATACATATATATATATATATATATATATATATATATATATATATATATATATATATATATATATATATATATATATATATATATATATATATATATATATATATATATATATATATATATATATACATATTGGAGCTATTTTTTTACAAATTTCATTTATATGTACTGTCCAAGTGCAGTTTTCTTGAATGTGTAAACCTAAAAATTTTGAGGACGCAACTTGTCGAATGGATCCAACTGTTAGTTTCATTTTCCTAGATTTAGTATCACCTATCTGTACATAGTGTTTCCTGTCACACAAATAACTCTTGAACCATTCCAGCGATACACCACGAATGCCATAACTTTCTAATTTTTGTAAGAGTAAGTTGTGATTAACAAGATCAAAGGCTTTACTGAGATCTAGAAATATCCCTATACACTTGTTTTTATTATCTAAATTGTCGTATAATTCAGTCAAAAATTCAATGACAGCTGTAGCATTAGAACGGCCTCTCCGAAAACCAAATTGATTATTATTAAAAATATTATATTTGTCAAAGAAATTTACTATTCTGTTCGATACACATTTTTCAAATACTTTGGAGAATGAACTTAATCTAGAAATAGGCCTATAGTTTTCAACTTTATTTTTACATCCTGTTTTAAAAAATGCTCTAATCTTAGCAATTTTAAGACTGTCTGGAAACGTGCCTTCGGCAAAGGATAAATTAATTAATTAAAGGTTTAATAACTACTGGTAGACACTTTTTCAGTAAATTAACACTAATATTATCGTCCCTATGGGATCTTGAATTTTCTAAACCTTTTATTATATCTGTTATTTCGAGTTCATCAACTGGTTGGAAGAAAAATGAACATTTGTTTTTATCTATTTGTGGTACTGTATATTGATGATTCATATGCCTTAATAAAAGTTTAGGAATGTTGTTAAAATAATCGTTAAATGTATTACTTAGGTACAGTCGAAGGATCGGAATTTACAACATTATCAATATTTAAACTAATTTGTTTGTTATCCCTTTCTTTATTTCTGTTTATAATTTTCCAGGCAGTCTTGGACTTATTTTCGGAATTTTGTAAAACTCTGTCGTTATGCATTTTTTTCGCTTTATTTATTAGTTGCCGATATAACAATTTGTACCTTTTGTAGTACGCTATAGTATCCTTATCTCCACTTAATGTAAGGCGATTTAAATCTTTTAACTTCTGTGAAGATATTTTTAGACCCCTCGTCAGCCATTTTTTTGAGGTATTATTGCATTCAAAATTTTTAAAATTTTTTATTTTCACAGGAAATGCCAATTCAAAGTAATGTAAGAACGTATCCATAAAAAACTCAATTTTTTTATTTACATCATCACTGTCACTCTCTAAGTATCTCCAGTCTTCCTTAGCCAATAATTTGCAAAAATAATAATTTATATTTTCCATATTATCTATGGATCTATATCTCAATGTTCTTTTAGTATGATGAGGATTTTTAAAAACAGACAAGAGCTGTGCATTATGATCACTAATACCATTTTCATTTATATTGTTGTACATAGTTTCATCTAAATTCGTACGAACATTATCCAAACAATTATTAATTCTCATAGGTACCTTAAATATAGTAAGAGTTTAAAATGTCTAAGGGATAATTTAAATTGTTAGATGGTTTTAAAAAATTTATATTGAAATTTCCACAAATGATTATACCATGAAGTTTGTTATTCTTTATCAGTAAACTAATTGCCATATTTAATTTATTTAAAAATATATCAATATCTCCATCTCCTATATAACGCCAAAATCAGAATGGATTCATTTTTATCCAAAATACATTTTATACCAACACATTCAAAATGTTTTTCTATTGATAAGTTTTTTATATAACTAAGATCACAGCAATCGATTTCATTTCGTACATAAATAGCTGTGCCACCATTTTTTAGTGAACTTCTATAAAAATAGTCTTTAAGGATATAACCATCAATCTGAATTGATTGTATTTGATCAGACTTGGCCCAGTGTTCCGAAACACAAAATACGTCACATTTCACTTCATTTAAGAATACTTCAAGTATTGAATGTTTGTTATATATACACTGAACGTTTTGATGTATTATGTTAAGTTTATGATGTTTATTGGGCACTATTTTAGTCTTCCGGTATCTTACAGGAGCCTCGGAAGTAGGGTCATCGGTTGTCCAGGGCATAAAAAATGTGTTTCATTAAATTCGGCACTTAATGACAAGTTATTCACTGATTTCGAATTTGGATCATTAGGTTCAACATTTGCGGATTCCCTGTTCATATACAAATTAGGTATAGCACTTTCTTCTGTCTCAGCACTGAGATTTTTGTTACTGGTATTAATAAATTTCAAAGTTTTGCTAAAGCATTTTAAATTCAGTATAATATTTTTTACACTAGAAGCCACCAATTTGTGATCAAAATATTTAGATTTTCTGGTACTTACGTCTACAGGGTGTAACACAACTTACCCGAAAAATTTTAACCAATAAGAAGTCGACTTCTTAAAAAAAAATCCAACACAGAAAAAGATACACATTGATAAAGTTACAAATTGATGAAAATGTTAATTTATTGAACTCTACTTAATTTGACTGTTAATGAAAAAAAAAATTAATTAAAAATTTTAATTTTAAGTAGGTTATTTTAACATTTCCATTAATTTGTAATTTTAACGATGTGTATCTTTTTTTGTGTTGGACTTTTATTAAAATTTTTTTTAAGAAGTCGACTTCTTATTTAAAGGTGCATGTATGGTTAAAAATTTATGTATTTATAAATGTACCAGTCCTTGTGTGCATTTATTAAATTTGAACAGAAAGTCATTCAACTTTACATTATATTTAAATATGTGCTTGTTTTTTGCAAAACAATTAGAAGTGTATGGAACAGATGTAAATAGAATGTTTGTGTTCGTACACAATTTCAGCTTATTGCAAATAAAACGGAATGAAGAGGTTTTCTTCGATATCATTCGATCCACCTGTTACAATGACAAAATCTTCTAAACTAAAATTTTCTGTTAAAGTTTCAATGTTTCCCATCACTTGGTTTAAAAGAGCTCCTGGCCTTTTAACTGACATTATTTCGTAGACATTTAGATCAATTAATTTTCTCATTTGCCAATTTATGTTTTTATCATCTGTTAGTAAAAGAATTCGTTTTTTTCTGTATATGTTTGTGGTTATATTCGTATCAGTCACATCATCTTTAGTTGTTTCTGTATCCTTATTAACGTCATTAGTTAACGAGTTAATGTTGGGTGGTGTTATATTTTTATTTGTCTCACTGTGTATATCGAAGTTTAATCTATATGATTCAGTTATAGTTGATACATTTTTTGTCACATTGGGATTTGTTTGAGTAGAGATAGCCTCGATAAACCTCGTGCTACAGACACATCAATTTAAAATGTGGTAAAGTTGATAATTACTCTTAGTTAGGCTAAGTTTTGCTTAATTATTGATTTCAAATACTATAACAGAAACGAAAATATTTCTAATACCTGTAGAAGGTCGCATCCCTCGGCTTCTCTTCTAACAATGTCCAGCACGGTATCAGCTAATTCAGCTCCCTCAGTATATCGCCCCTTGGCATAGTTATTCCCGGCTCCCTGCTGACCAAAAATAAAATTATCTGGTCTGAAAATAGAAAGTGTATTAACGCCACATTCAAGCTCTCCTTATTGAAGTATTGTGCCACTTATTTTTAAGACTCTGTGACAACAATAGAATACCAAATTATCAGCTGATGGGGGAAATGGCAAAATTTTCCCTGTTCGCAATGGTATTATATATAGAAATAAATGTTATCTGAAATCGACAGATTTGGCAGCTTAGTTAAGTGGAAAATATTGTTAAAGTACCTTTAGACAGGAGCCTTCCAAATTATGTTGGTAACGAAAAATTCAGCTTCAGCTTGTCATGAAAGTTTATATTGTACAGTCGCGATGTAGCGTTTTTAGTTTTGACCACATTTATAAAACATTACAGCAGCTAATAGTTTTAAGAACAATAATAATAATAATAATAATAATAATAAGAAATAAGCAGGAGGGGCTGACTTTCATCTATCAAGCCTTTGGTGAGTAGCGCCACCACTTACTCCAGCTGGGGGTGCAAAACCGAACCGGCAGCCCTAGTGCACCCGGGAGGGGAAAGCTCATTCCCCTCTGGTGTCGGTCGTGGGCTTGTTGGGCTAACCACCCACAAGCCCTGACTTCTGGTTCCCGCAAACAGAAGAGAGGGCCCCCACAATCGACCTCGTCCGGATAGGGGTCAAGGGCAAGGTGGTGGGGCCCAACCGGATGGAGCGCCCGTTGATGACGAACGCTATGGACAAGGACGCTTTGAGTGGACGGATGAGCTAAGGGACGACCTTCTGCAATGCTACGAAAGCAGTGAGCCCGCACGAAGGGGATACATGGGGCGAATGCATGCTCTGTGGTGTGACAAGCATCCAGAGCATGGCGCCTTCACGCCACAAAATCTGCGTGACTATGTATCCCATCTTCGTAGAAGGGGCTACGTGAGGGCTGCTCCTGGACCGGTGAATGAGGTGGCCGAAAGACCGCCGCATTCACCGGTTGAGGAAGTGGTTCTCCTTGTTCCACCAGTACCAGAGGGCCTCAGTACCAGACGGGGGCTACACCGCATAAAAGCCCCCGGGCCACAAGACCTGGCCAGAGTGGATGAAGAACTTCGTGATGCGCTACCAGAACGGGCTGACATCTGGCACATTAACTGTGCCGTGTATGCCGCTGCTCAACGCTTTTCTCGGACGGAGAGGCGTAATACTGCCTCCCCACAGGAGAGGGCGGAGCGGCGCATACAAAAGATGGAAGCCAAGATCCGGTCGGCGAGGCAACACGCATCCCGTATCCAATGTGTGATGGACTATATGGCGACCAATAGGCCGTTCACGCCTAAAGTGCGTCGAATAGCCGCCAACTTAAGACGCGTCCATCACACACTCAATGAGGCAGTGCTGCGAACCACCAAACAGCACTGTCTCGACAGGATACGGATGCTAGTGGTTTGTAAAAAATCACTAGTGAGGCGGGCGAGGGGGCTGGCGGAAAATAAACTCTTCCGCCAAAAGCCCTCGCGCCTTTTCGAACCGCCTCCGCGTGTTGCAGAGAATCCGCCGACTGTAGATCAGGTGGAAAATTTCTGGAAAACGCTTTACGAGGAGAAGCTTCCACTCAACCGAGACTCTCCAGCCCTGGCACACTTTGAAGCCTTCTGTCAAAGGCTTCAACAACCAAACGAGGTGTGCCAACCGATAACTCCAGACGAGGTTCGAAGAGCTCTTGAGGGCTCTAAGAACTTTGCTGCTCCAGGTCCCGACGGGATCAATAACTTTTGGTGGAAAAAGTTATCCGGTACCCACCACCATTTGGCCAGAATTTTCAATTCATGGCTAAATGGGGAGCAGCAAATTCCTTCTTGGGTTGTCGAGGGGCGGACAGTGCTGATCCCGAAGAACGGAGATTTGTCTGACCCAAAGAACTACCGGCCGATAACCTGCCTAAACGCATGTTACAAGGTGTTTACGCGCATCTTGTACATGCGAGTGCTCCACGCAGTTGAACCGGTATACGAACGGATATATGAGCAACGAGGGTCGAAGAGAGGTGTCGCTGGCTGCAAGGAGAACCTGTTGATTGACAGATGTGTCACGCAGGACTCCATGCAGTATAAGCGGAACCTCTCGATGGCCTGGATCGACTACCGCAAGGCATTTGATATGACATCACATGAGCTTATTGTTCACCTGCTCCGATGTCTTGCGGTACCTGGTCGCGTAGTGAGATGCATCGAACAACTGATGCCGCTCTGGAGGACTCGCTTTACTATTACATCGGGTAACGATAGAGTCCAGACGGAGTCGGTAACATTCAGAAGGGGAGTATTTCAGGGAGACTCCCTTAGCCCCCTTCTGTTTTGCATCTCATTACTGCCATTATCCGTTTCGCTCCGGAAAACCCGTGGATACAACTGCGGTACCCCCGGCGATAGGAGGCATAAGGTCACCCATCTGTTTTACATGGATGACCTTAAACTTTATGCCTCCGGAGAGAGGGACCTACACCAGTCCCTCAGGGTGGTACAGGAGTACACGCAGGCTGTCGGTATGGAGCGCGGGCTGGACAAATGTGCACTGGTCCATCTCAAGAGAGGACGATGCGGGAACTACGGAGAGGACGCGCAGCTTGTGGACGGAAGCATCTTACATCATCTAGATGCCGGAGAGTCGTACACTTACTTGGGTGTCGAGCAACGCTCCACCCAAGAAGTGGGTGTAGTGAAAAACGCCCTCCGCGGCAAGTATCAGCACCGACTCCGACAGATCTGGTCCTCAGAACTGTCGGGGAAGAACAAGGTGTCTGCTACCAACATGCTTGCCGTTCCGATCCTACTCTACTCCTTTGGAGTAGTGAAATGGACTCGAGAGGAGTTGCGACAACTCGACGTAGGAACCCGCAAGAAGTTTGCATCCTAAATCGTCCGTTCCACGGCTATACCTCCCACGACATCGGGGAGGCCGTGGACTCTTGAGCTTGGAGAGTCTCCATAATAGGATGGTTCTGGATGGAGCCTGTAAGATTATCAGGAGTTCGGATCCCCTCCTCTGCATGGTCCGGGACCATGAAAGTGCAGGAACAGGAGCATTTTGTTTAAGGCAGCACAGAGAGCAGCCGATGAACTTGGTCTCTCCTTCGACGCCGAGCGGGTAAATCCCGACTCTGTCACCGAGTTGGAACCTGCTCGACGAAAAGCCCAAATTAAAGCTGCAGAACACAACATCTTTCTGCAGCTTCACACGGATAAGCCAATGCATGGAGTTTTCTATAAAAATATAGAGAACCTTGGCTTATCCGAAAGGCTGACCTTTGCCTTCTTAAGGTCAGCCGGGCTGAAGTCTGAGACCGAGGGATTCATAATGGCTTGCCAGGATGGTGTATTTAACACCCTCGTCTATCGTAGTCGTGTCATGGGTATAGAGGTCCCTGATGTCAGCTGCAGGGCCTGCCGCAGGGCGCCAGAGACTCTTATGCACTTGCTGTCGGCTTGCCCGACATATGCAGTCTCGGCCTATATCCAAAGGCACGACGGAGCATTACGAGTGCTTTATTATCATTTAAGGCACTCGTATGGGATAGACGAAACACCAGTGCTGCCTTACGCTCCGGGGGATATTGAGTCCGTTGTGGGAAATGAGAAGTGTCTAATTTATTGGAACTACTCTTTTCCCACCGTCAGGCAAATACAAGCCAACAAGCCTGACGTAGTACTCCTCGACCATCAACTCAAGACAATGTTTGTCGTGGAGTTCTCGGCTCCCGCGGAGAACAACATTGTCTTGAAGGAGGAGGAAAAACGGACAAAATATCGAGATCTGCTCTTCGAACTCCGCAGACTGTATCCAGACCATACTGTTAAGATAGTGGTACTGATTATAGGAGCCCTCGGTGGAACGAGACACACACTGCTTTCGGAACTTAAGATCATACCGGCATGCCGAAATTCGGCAGAGGTCTTAGCCGGCAGAATGCAGAAGGCCGTCATCCTCGGTTCGTTACGTCTGCTCAGGGCACACGATTCCCGGACCCAGTAGTCACTTACCCCACGGGTGTGGGGAGTGGCTGCCGGTACTACCAGCTCCCCTCTGTGAGGGTCGGAGCCACAGAGAAGGGTGACTGGTTTAAAAAAAAAAAAAAAAAAAAAAAAAAAAAAAAATAATAATAATAATAATAATAATAATAATAATAATAATAATAATAATAATAATAATAATAATAATAATAATAATAATAATAATAATAATAATAATAATAATAATAATAATAATAATAATAATAATAATAATAATAATAATAATAATAATAATAATAATAATAATAACATCGATAAAGCCTACAGAGAGAAAATCAGAAAGTATGAAGATCTTGCCATCGAAATAAAGAATGTGTGGGGGGTCCAAAAGGTTAGAATAATACCTATTGTTATATCGGCGAACGGAATAGTACACAAAAACCTAAAAAGACATCTAGAGGAATTAAGTGTATGTGCGGGCCACCTCACGCAGATGCAAAAAGCTGTAATTTTGGGCACAACATCTATTGTAAGAAGAGCTCTTTCCATGTCGTAGCCAAACACATGTGCTTTGGTCTCAGGATCCGGCAGTGTGTATATACCAGAAAATTCTGTGAAGATTTAAAAAAAAAAATAATAATAATAATAATAATAATAATAATAATAATAATAAGAATTCGACAATTGCGTACCTTCTTCCATAAAAAAGCCGATAGCAGTCCACTGCACAATGCTGTAGTAGAAAATGACCGAGGACTTACACCACTTAATCTCAAAGATAGGAACACTGATTTTAGCAGCTTCATAATATCTGATGATAGCAAAATAACAACTTGGAAATCCAAAGCACTTCACAGCAGATATATAAATACTGTCACCCAAAATCATATTGATACGAAAGCCTCTTGTGAGTGGATGACGCATGGCCACCTATTTTCAGAAACTGAAGGCTTCGTCTGCGCCATACAAGACAGAGTAATTGCAACCCGCAACTACAGAAAACATATCATAAAAGATCCAACTGTCACCACCGATAACTGCAGACTATGTAATGAAGCAACAGAAAGTATCGAACACCTAATCAGCGGCTGCAAAACACTGGCCCCAAGTGAATACACAAAGAGACACGACAATGTGGCAAAAATAATCCACTCCAAAATAGCACAACAAATATATGAACAAAGAGACACGACAATGTGGCAAAAATAATCCACTCCAAAATAGCACAACAAATATATGAAGATAGAGAGATCAAACCGTACTACGTATATGAACCTGACCCAACGCTTGAAAACGAACAAGGAAAGCTTTACTGGAACCGCACAATAATAACCGATCACCACCTACAACACAACAGACCTGACATTGTCTACGTGGACAAACTGAAGAAGAAAGCCTTCCTCATCGATGTCGCCATTCCACATGCATCCAACATAGAGAGAACCTACAACACAAAACTATCTAAGTACAATGAGTTGGCAATTGAAATTAAAAATATGTGGCACTTACCTGACGTCAAAATAATACCTATAGTCATTGGAGCAACCGGCGAAATACCAAAATCTCTTCATAACTCTATCAAAGAACTAAATCTTCCCCCGAAAATCTATCTGGAAATGCAGAAGGCAACATTATTATCCACATGCAACATCGTTAGAAATATACTACAATAAAATAACATCTACATAGTAATACTTACCCTACGTAATTCTTCAGCTTAAACTTGCCGCAAGGCCGTTTATACCTGAAATACCTACCAGGAAAAACCTGTGAACATCGAATAATAATAATAATAATAATAATAATAACCCGCTTCACCATAACATCTGGTGCTCAGCGGGTATCGACAGAGTTGGTAACATTTAGGAGAGGAGTTTTCCAGGGTGACTCCCTGAGTCCTCTCCTATTTTGCATCTCACTGCTGCCGTTGTCTGTCGGACTTCGCCAAACCCGCGGATACCAATGTGGTCCACCCAGCAATCGGAGGCATAAGGTCACCCATCTATTTTATATGGATGACCTAAAACTTTATGCCTCCGGAGAGTGCGAACTCCAGAACTCTCTTAGGGTGGTCCAAGAGTATACGCGGGCCATTGGCATGGAATTCGGGTTGGACAAGTGTGCGGTCGTCCACCTCAAGAGAGGACGAAGCGGGATATTCCTTGAAGACGCGCAGCTCGCAGACGGAAGCATCCTACGACATTTGGATGCCGGAGAGACCTACACGTACCTGGGTGTGGAACAACATCACATCCAGGACGTGAAACAGATCAAGGATACTCTCCGCGGCAAGTACAGACACCGGCTTCGAAAGATTTGGTCTTCCGAACTTTCGGGGAAGAACGAGGTGTCTGCAACTAATATGCTTGCCGTTCCGATTCTGCTCTACTCCTTTGGAGTAGTTAAGTGGACACAAGATGAGTTGCGCCAATTGGATAGGGATACCCGCAAGATGATGCATGTTCATAGGAGCATCCATCCTAGGTCGTCCGTTCCTCGAGTGTACCTCCCACGACAACGAGGGGGCCGAGGACTCTTGAGTCTGGAGTGCACGCATGGCAGAGTAGCGCTGAGTGTAGCATGCAACATCCTCAGGAGCTCGGACCCACTCCTGCGGTTTGTGAAAGATCATGAAACTGTGGGAGTTGGCGCATTTTTATTTAAGGCAGCACGCAAGGCCGCAGATGATCTCGGTCTCATATTCGACTTCAGGCGAGGAGGCCGGCGAGGTGCTGATCCAGAATCAGTAACTGAGCTGGCGCCAAATCGTCTGAAAGCCCAAATTAAAGCTGCCGAGCAGAGAAATCTGTTCAGGCAGCACGTCGATAAGCCCATGCACGGTGTATTCTATAACAACATAGAGACACTGGGTTTATCGACGAAGCTGACCTTTGGTTTTTTACGGTCAGCAGGGCTAAAGTCGGAGACCGAGGGATTCATTGTGGCCTGCCAAGATGGTGTTATTAATACCTTGGTCTACCGCAGTCGCATTATGGGTGTGGAGGTCCCTGACGTTAATTGTAGGACCTGCCGTCAGGCGCCGGAGTCGCTCATGCACTTACTATCTGCATGCCCGATTTACGCGACTTCGGCCTACATCCATAGGCACAACGCGGCTTTACGAGTGCTATACTACTACCTACGGCACTCGTACCAAGTAGACCAAACACCAGTGCTGCCTTACGTCCCCGGAGAGATCGAGTCTGTTGTCGAGAACGAGAAGTGCAGAATATATTGGAATTACTCGTTCCCGACGGTCAGGCAGATTCAAGCAAACAAGCCTGATGTAGTCCTCCTCGACCACCAAACCAAGATGATGTATGTCATCGCGTTCTCGGCACCTGCCGTGACAAACATCATCTTGAAGGAGGGGGAAAAACGGACTAAATACAGAGATCTCCGGTATGAGCTCCGGGTGCTATACCCAGACTACTCGGTCAAGATGATCGTCCTGATAATCGGTGTACTTGGTGGAATGAGGCCTACGCTGCTCTCGGAATTAAAGGCCATACCAGCCTGCCAAAAGTCAGCCGAGTGGTTGGCAGGCCAAATGCAGAAGGCAGTTATCCTGGGGTCCCTCCGTCTTCTTAGGGCACACGAATCTGGAATCTACAGTCACTAACCCTGCGGGATGCGGGGAGTGGCTGTGGATAGTTCGCTGGCGCTTCTCCCGTGAGAATGTCGGAGACACGGGAGAACTGTCCAGCATCGCGCACGCGAAAAAAAAAAAAAAAAATAATAATAATAATAATAATAATAATAAATATTAATACATTTTAATTTAAATCGAATGTCTCTGGCGTGAGGAGAGAGCGTAATTGTTATTTTTTAAAGAATATTCCATTAACATTTGAAAATCACTTGTCATTGCTAATTCTTTAGATATTGTATCAAGTCGGCGAAGTCCCGAAATTATTCTACAACGCGATTTTTTATTTCTTGCAAACAATTTATATCTAATACATTTAGATAAGGTCCGCGTATAAAGTTTTTGCATAATTAAAATTCGATAAAACCAAGGTCTCATACATCTTCGTCAGATTACAATTTAATGCCAATGCCGAATAGGACTTTTGAGCTAACTTTTTAACATGTTCACCAAATAGAAAATTACTACCTAAAATATCTAACTTTATTATCGAATTAACTAGAGGTATAAGTACACCATCAATATTAATATTTAAGTTGTCTTTCAAGAAGTCTATTTTGTTTTCAATAAAATTTGCTAGAATTAAATCTAAGATAGTATTCAGCTGATATTTTATTAAGGGTAGGTAGGTAAAATTCACTGTGGATACTTTCAGAAGCTTCGGTGTAACTTTGCGTGATTAAAATGAAAATACTTCCGAGTACTCTCAACATAAACTTGTATTTTACAATATTTTATAGAGGTTAATATTCAGATATATAGATAATGAATAAAATAATAGTATATTGTTTTATTAGGAGTAAAAGTGATACTTTTGTGATGAGTCTGTAGGTTTGCCGGACGAACGAAGTGAGTCCGGCACACTCAAAGAAAATGATAAGTGAAATCAATCAGAAAAGAATACTCGAACAAATTTTGTCACCATACAATTTTTATTGTCATTTTGAACATGAAATTTAGTTGGTTAAGTAAGTAATCATTTTTTTAGTCCTACCATAACTTTATTTGTTTTCGTAAACAAATAGTAGTTTGGTAATCATATCTTCTTGTAGAACAAATTAAATAGTATAATGACATTTTTTTATGTTCACTAACCATTTTCAGTTTGGTCTACATTTTCAATTTGGTCTACAATTAAATGGTACGACTTTGTTTTTTGTTCACCAACTAATTTTTAGGTTGATCTACACCCATTGTATAATGACGTTTTTTTTTGGTTAGCCAAAATCTCAGTATTGAGACATCAGACTACCCAAAACCACAGAATGAGGAACTACCAGAAGCGGCACTCTCAGCACCGCCTTTGATGTTTTTTGTGACCTTCGCCATTTTGTTGTTGGTAATTTTGGCGGGAAACTTAAACAGCATGTTTATAAACAAACTTTACACAGGCTGAATACAATTACGTTATTCGAAGAATTCTATTTATAATGGGTTTTAAAACTATTAAAATAAACTGGATAAAATTGTCTCTACGAACGATTGTATTCTTAATATAAAGTCACAAAATGTATTAAAATCAATACAATATCTTGCCTGAGAAAATGTGTAATTTCTTACTGGTAGGTTGTTCTGGGTAAATATATATTTTTTCTTTTTAAACTACCAAGTTGAGGAAAAATAGTAGGTAGTGCTGTTGGTATTAATCTATTTTGATACATATTTGTCGTACGCACAACTTAAAATTGTTATAAAGTTCGGCTGAACTTTTACTTGCCAAATCTTCACGATGCTTCCAACCACAATACGGACCTTAAAAGAAAAAAGGTTTACAATTACTGGAAATATAATTTACATCAATAATAAAATACCTTTGGAAATTCTTAGGAAACCCAAATAAACTAATGTCTTTTTCTGTCGTACTACTTGTACATTCCTTAACAGCGCAAACGGTTCCACCTCGTTTACTCTATCGCTAATAAAAATTACTATTAACACAGCACAATAACACTAAAACCTTTTAAGAATTTATTTCGATATTATGTCACAGACTGTCATTTACCGCACTTTATTGTTTTAACCTAAAACAATAAATGAACTGACGGATGTACTAACAACAAAATGGCGGCAATAGAATTTTGGCGGGAAGCCCAAGCACAGAAGACCTATACCAGAAACGACTCTCTGGCCTTCCCGCCAATATTGAATTGTATGCGCATATGTCATATGTCGGTGGTATTATTGTCAACCTATAAATCCGCAGGTTTCTAAATTCACTGGTGGAGCGTACCGGTAAGCAATAACATTATATGATTGGCTATTTTGAAAACCAAAGCCAAAATCAGCTTCGAATTTTATCTACCAATGCGTCCAGCGGTGAATTTAGAAAGGTGCGGATTTATAGGTTGACAATACCACCGACAAGATGGCCGAAGGTCACCTCAATTTACTAATGAAAGGATGCGTTTTCACGCACTCTGTAATTTAGTCGAGTCGCTTAGTAATTTAGTACTCGACCAATGCGGACAGCGTGCTTTAGTCAAGTAATTTAGTGGAAAGCAATTACTAAATTACTGGACCGTCTCTCTACTCGACTAAATTACTGGATGCGTGCAAACGCACCCAAACCACAGAAGACCTATACCAGAAGCGTCACTGTCGGAGGCACGTTCGATGTTTGAGTGCGTTTGCACGCAGTAATTTTGTCGAGTAGAGAGACGGTCTAGTAATTTAGTAATTGCTTTCCACTAAATTACTTGACTAAAAGGCGCTGTCCACATTGGTCGAGAACTAAATTAGTAAGCGACTCGACTAAATTACTGAGTGCGTGCTTTCATTGATAAATTGGGGTGACCTTCGGCCATCTTGTCGGTGGTATTGTCAACCTATAAATCCGCACCTTTCTAAATTCACCGCTGGACGCATTGGTAGATATTCGAAGCTGATTTTGGCTTTGGTTTTCAAAATAGCCAATCATATAATGTTATTGCTTACCGGTACGCTCCACCGGTGAATTTAGAAACCTGCGGATTTATAGATTGACAGTAATACCACCGACATATGACATATGCGCATAAAATTCAATATTGGCGGGAAGGCCAGAGAGTCGTTTCTGGTATAGGTCTTCTGTGCCCAAACATCGAACGTGCCTCCGACAGTGACGCTTCTGGTATAGGTCTTCTGTGGCCCAAGTGTCGTTTCTGGTAGTTCTCTTTTCTGTGCCAAAACCATCGTTTATAAGATCCATCCAAGTATATCGATGATCCCAGATCCGATGAGAATTTGAACATTGCAATCATGTTATTAATTTTCTATAAATTCATAAGAGTGTAAGATAATGCATGATTGATTATTGTCAGTGATTTGCATGTGGCGTCATCTAGGAATAGTTTCTGTAACAGACTACGTGGTAAGCAAGCAAATTTTATGTAGAACTTATTATCTATCTGTTTATCTAGTTTGATTTGACAAAATTCAACAAATTATTAGTAAGATGAATAAATTATAGTCTTATGCACCTATTTTTTAAGTTAATGTTTATTTTGTTGTGTGACAAATTTCTATTGATTGATTTAACCCATACTATTTGCAAACAAAAGCGCTGACGCGAATTCATCAAAGTGGATTGCAGAACGATGTTATGTTTATGTAAACAGAACTGCTGGTTAACTCTACAATAATATTGGTTTATCTGTCAACTATAATAGTAGAGTGAACTTCTACTGGGTTTATAATTACAATTCAACAATAGTTAAAAATAACATATACTATTATCTAGTTTAATTTGACAGAATTCAACAAAATAATAGTAAGATGAAAAAAATAATAGTCTTATTCATCTATTTTTTAAGTTAATGTTTGTTTTGTTGTACGACAACTTTTTATTAATTATAATAATAATCACCTTTTGTTTGAAAATACCATCAATATAATTTAGTTTAACAAAATTAACGGTATTGTTAGTTAGCCATTTTTTTTAGTTGAATTTACCCACACTATTTCTTTGAGTGCAATTACAGACGAGTCACAAGTGGCTTTTACTGCGAATAAAACATGCTATTTTTTCTTTAAACTTCGCGTCGATTAGCTATAAACAAAAATAAAGATAAAAATCTCGAATTTCACCACCAAAAACGCATTGTGTTAATATCTCATGTCCGGCGTATTACTTTTTCTGCCGCTCACAGCGTCAGAAATAGTAATTTACGGTACAAGACTGGAAAGAGGTGTTTTGCAGGTCGACCCAAGCAGATTCCAGGGCGAACCGCAGCTGAGTCCTAGAAGCTTGGGGAGACCTGCATAACACAGTTCTTCGGTCGTGTAACGTACAATATTTTTTTTTTCAGCTGACAGAATCATACAAAATCAATTTTGTATTATTTTTTTAATAAATTTTCTAACAAATACAACGACAAACAATAATAACCTATTAAATAAAATATTTTTATGATTGACACTATCATACAACTTCAATTTCAAAATCTGAATCTATATTTTCCATAACTTGTGAATTGACTTTTGAAAACTCGTAAAAGTTAAGTGTATTTATCTATTTGACACTTATCTCAACAATTAACACAAATTCGTTTCCTTAGCAATGAGAATAACGGGGATCGGAAAGCTTTTTTCTGAAATCGATCGGCAATGTCTGCATTTTCGGCGCGATTTTAGACAGTAAATAAATACACGCAGACAAACCAACTCACATTAAAATTGCAGTTATTAGTAAGCAGTTAGATTGCAATAAAGAAATGTTATGCATTAATACAAATTCCTTAATTTATAATAATGTTGATTGTGATTTCAGAAAAAATAGTATGTGTACTTCGGTGTGAAAGCACATTCCCGGACTTCGATGGTTGTTGGCCTCGGCTAGCGCCTCAGCCAACAATTTGCATCGTCGTCCGGGAATGTATTGCTTTCACACCTAAATACACAATACACTATTTTCTGAAATCGATCGGCAATGTCTACATTTTCGGCGCGATTTCAGATCGAAAAATGCACAATTCCAGTATTTTAGTCCGTTGCTAAGAAACTAGCAGAGAACAGACCGGAAAAGATCCGTTGTCAAGCAACAATCAACAAAACCGTACGGGAATGTTACTTTCCCGGCCTAGGCTGGGAATAGTATATTGTGTATTTAGGTGTGAAAGCCATACATTCCCGGACGACGATGCAAATTGTTGGCCGAGGCGCTAGCCTCGGCCAACAAGCATCGAAGTTCGGGAATGTGCTTTCACACCGTAGTACACATACTATTTTTTCTGAAATCACAACCAATATTATTATAAATTAAGTAATTTGTATTAATGCATAACATTTCTTCATTACAATATAACTGCTTACTAGTAAATCCAATTTTAATGTGAGTTGCTTTATCTGCGTGTATTTCTTTACTGTCTAAAATATACATAAAAACCGTACGGGAATGTTACTTTCCCGGCCTAGGCCGGGAAAGTAACATTCCCGTACGGTTTTGTTGATCGTTGCTTGGCAACGGATCTTTTCCGGTCTGTTTTGTGATAGTTTCTTAGCAACGGACTAAACTACTGGAATTGTGTAATTTTCGATCTGAAATCGCGCCGAAAATGGAGACATTGCCGATCGATTTCAGAAAAAGTAACATTCCCGTACGGTTTTTTATGTATATTTTAGACAGTAAATAAATACACGCAAACAAACCAACTCACATTAAAATTGCATTTATTAGTAAGCAGTTAGATTGTAATGAAGAAATGTTATGCATTAATAAAAATTCCTTAATTTATAATAATATTGATTGTGATTTCAGAAAAAATAGTATGTGTACTTCGGTGTGAAAGGACTTCGATGCTTGTTTTCACACCTAAATGCACAATATACTATTGCCGATCTCCAATGTCACTTTCCGGTCTTGCCCGGGAAAACGTTAATTTCTGGAGGATAATTTATCCAGAAAGGGTGTACTTTCTGGTCGGCCGAAAAAAAGTACTTTTTTCTACTACCGTCTATATAAATGACCTTTGCAACCCTAGCAACACACGCGATAACGAAAATAAACATTCAAGTTACCTGGGTGCTAGCTACGAAAGTAGAACTTTCGTGGCCAGGACAGAAAAAAACAAATTTTAACGCTTCATAAGTTTGCATATACCTTGGTTTGGATTTTTTGGGGTAAAGCGTGGCACAAGCAATATTAGCTGCTTCTTGTATCCCATTTTCATCGTCATCAAACATATTAGTTTATTTTAGTTTGAAACCACCAGAAATTAAAATGTTTAACATAAACCGCGATGACAGATAGTAAATGATTCGTTGGCATGGAAACAATTTTCACAGATAGCCTACTAAACTATAAAGTGTATTAAAACGTCAAATAATTTCATGAAATAATTAGTTTTCAATTATTAAATCCCATAATATCTTTCGGTAGTAGAAAAAATATCATACATTCCACGATGCGAAACCTTTTTAGGTGTTCGGCCATTCAAAAATCACCTCACACCTAAAAGTAAACTTTCGCATCTAGTAATGTAAATAACTATTACTGTGCCCATTGATATCCCTGATAATATGTTTAAACATGAAGAAAATGTCATTAAATAGGATTCTCTGGAATCTGTCTACTAAGTAATATTTAATTAGACACTGATTCATTGCTAAAACCAAATTTTTTAAATTTTGCAGATACAAGTTGTTGATTAATTATATCAGATGCCTTAGAGAAATCTAGAAGTACCAACACACTAACTAATTTATTATCACAAGCATTTATGATATCGTCTGTAGAATTTGCTTGTGCAGTTCAGGTACTGTAGCTTTTTCTAAATTCGCATTGATAGAAATAAGTTTTCATAATACGAAGTATATCAAATAAATTTGATCATAAAATATCTCGTTTCTTTGTAGTTTTAAAATTACTTATATTTTTTTCGATTATTTTCAATTAACTTTAATTTACGATTTATCAGCAAAACTAACACCTTAGAGAAAAGAAATGTAATCTAATTTGCCGCTAACAATATTAGTGGAGTAATTCTGATTACATTTTTTATTTCTAATAGACGTAGCCTTAATATTTTTAAATGTAAAGATGTAATATTTATAAGAATCAATTCAGTTTAGAGTTTCCTTACGCACCATTAACTGAATCACTGAATCACACTGATATGTTTCGATGCGGTGAAAGATCTTGGAGTTAAATTAAATCAAAAATTAAACTAAACATATTAATGACAATCAAAGTCATTAGAATGCTGGAATTTATAGAAGAAACTTTAATATTATTCAAGCGTTAAAATTGTATAATTGTTTTTTCGTATCGACGACATTAAAATATAACTTTATAATCATATTTTCGACCTGATGAAATGAAGATAATTTTAAATTTTGCGTTACCAACTGGAAAAGAGCCCTTATTTAATGGATCCGTAAGCTACCTGAAAAGACGCCCAAAGGGTCCAGAACGGACGTTGTCCATCGTGCTAGCTTCCAAGTCCACAAGAACGGCACGTGGAACGTATCTGCCACCTCTTGCCTCATTGTAGTACACGTTGATCCTCTGTAGTTGTAGATCAGAGTCGCCGTGAAAACCTCCGGAGGGATCAATGCCGTGTTCGTCAGATATTACTTCCCAAAACTAATAATGAACGAAATACATTAATGGCTAAATGTTGTATTTGAACTTTGTCAGTTTTCTATATCTCGTCTTCAGAGAAGTTTTGTTTTCCCCTATAGTAAAATGAACATTTGAAACATCTTGTCCTGTCTTATTGATTAAAGTAAACCTAAGGGAAAAATCTAGAACTGCAAATAAGTTTTATAGTAGGAACTCGTGGTATAGTAGGAACTTATGGTCCGGTAAATAAGCAGTTTTCAAAAAAAAGTTTCGCGGGAGTTTTGGAAATTGATGAAAATATCAGGTCTGTGGGAGCGGAGCTATCATCGAAGTTACATATTGGGACGAAAATTTTTTGCCCGAACTTCAAAAAAAAACGTGCAAAAAATGTTTTTCTGAAATATCTCCATTCCAGTGCACTTTTAGAAAAAAATATATTTCTATATTGAATAAAAGAGGAATAAATTCTCTTCAATTTAGTTCTCTTAAGTCTTTTTTGAGAGACGAACGGTTTCGGCACTAGTGCACAGCAAAGTTAGGTAATATTTCGAAATCATGAATGTACTTTTCACCGAAAAATTCACGCAAAAATATTACTAAAACTTCAATTCTGTTGTTTTCCCAAGATATAAGATTATTTTTAATAGATTTTTTTGTTGCGCAGACTTTTAATATTTCAAAAACTCTTTGTGCTACAGCAGTGAGATTCGGCACGTTATTGAGTATCAATAAGGGCTAATATTTCGTGGTATTGGCTATATTGAAGGGGAGGGGGCGCCCTCCTTTATGGTCCAAAATTTTTTTGTTCCGGTTTTTTTTAATTTTGGTAAGTACCTAAATTTGTTTTCCTGGTCCAATTTACGCAAAAGGTCCTAGGACAAACCGTTTTTTATCAAAACTGGTTTAAAATAGCATTTGCAGTGTCGTTTTGTGGTCCGATTTCAACTAATTTCAATAATTTCTTCCATTTTTTAAGATTTTTCAGAACTAAGACGCTTCTTCGTGCACTTCTATTCTCAAGGTATACATGATACTGATACTGCAATGCAAATTAAACGCAGAAAATAATAAACAATTTTTGGATGTGATTATAAAAGTAAATCTTATATACAACCACTAGTAGTGGCGTAGCATAGTGTGAAAAGGGAGTTGAAGAACAACTTGCTTGCGAATATGTAAAAATAATATTTAATAATAAATAAACCAATAAGGGCCGGTTTTATAGGTACAGATTAAACCAAAGTTTAACTAGAAGTTTAAACTGAAGTTTTACTGGAGGTTTAAACTTTAGATTTTAGTGTTCGCTAAAATGCCGTTTTATAGGTGCTTGTCAAGTTCGTCAGTTCTATCGCTATTTTGTTAGTTGGTAGCGTGGTGACAAATTGGCGATTGATGTCATTTTCATTACTGTTACTTTGAATTTTCGCAATGAGTGACAAAACATCTTTAAATTTCAACGACCGGGAAATCAAACCATTGATTGAATTACTTAACAAGCGTAAAGATGTAATCGAATGCAAGAGAAGTGAATAAATGTGGACTAATATGTACTAATACTATATGCACACATTCTTTAGATATTCGAAATCGATCTATAAATTCTTTGTTATTCCATATCTGTAAATGATCAGGTCTCTCGCGGAATTTTCGTGCACGTCGAGGTGCTTCTATTATATTTATAACACCATCTTCATCGCCTGATAAAATGTCCTCAAAAATATCGAAAATATCCATTTTCTATAACTTTTCTTTACAGAATATATAAAGTTAATTATTTGTAGGTTAAGCTGAAATTTGAAGTTTGCATTGACTATAACATCCTTCAAAATATTGCTAATTAATCAACGTAAGCGTGCATAAATCTAAGTTTGGCGTTTAAACTTAAGATTGGCAGTTACTGGCAGATATAAAACGTACTTTTTGACAAAACTTAGAGTTAACTAGCAGATCTAAGTTAAACGGAACCTATAAAACCGGCCCTTAATAAATCTTTTATTTTTACAAGTATCGAGATATAGTCAACACAGCAGGTCTTATGAACTAAGCTTTAATGTCAATCATAAAATAAGTTAAAAGATATAAAATTGCAATACATATTAAAATTCTAGAACAGTAAAAAATGGATGGACAATGAAAGATTAAAATAGGAGCTCAAATATTCATTAGCAAAATAAAAACTTAAATTATGACATTTAAGTTTAAATTAAAGCTAGAGTTTAGATTATTAATTGAAATCTGGCCACAGAATGACCTTACCAAAACTATTTTAAAACAGTTCTTTATAAAGAAAAAAACGGTTGATCCTACGGTGTTTAACATAGAGGGCCCTTTTTGTGTTAATTTGACCAGGGAAATAAATAACCGTATCAAAATTTAGAAAACAAAAACGGAACAAACAAAATTTGGAATATAAAGGAGAGCGTCCCTCTTCCCTACACACCTGGTTGAATTTCGATATGATCAATACATGAAATAATAGCCCTTATTCGTACTTAATAACTTACCAATTCTCATCGTTATGGCACAAAAGGCTTCTGAAATATTAAATAAAAACCTGTTAGAGATCCAACTTTGAAGGGTCGTAACTCCCTTAGGAAGCATTTGCGGACATATGCATATATTATTTTATTTTACATATTTTTTCATGTAGAATCTGCATCGGAAGTTTGTAACTGGTATTTCCAAACCCTGTATAATGCTATTACTTAAACTTCATTTTTTTTATATTTGATTGATTCTAATAATTTTTGTTGCGCATACGCGTTCATGTCTCCGGTAGGCCTATTCCACGCCATTTTGCTTGTTGCTACTTTATTTTTGATCTTTTTATTGCTGAAGATGGACCGGTTTCACCATCGACTTTGTGAAAGTCGAACTGGTTGGTAACATCCGCTTCAATGTCCATTTCCTGCACCAGTCGCACATTGGCTCCATTTCTGCCTCCCTGTCTTTTTCAAGTTGTTCAAGATCTCTATTTCATCATCTTGCTTTTCGTCGAGGTCTTTTAGATCGTCTTCTTGGTTAATATAAGCATGATTTTAATTTGTGCAAATAATGGAGCACTCGGAGCCGTTTTTTTTGCGTCCACATGCCCCCGACAACTCCTCTTGCATTTGCAAGAAATTAGTTGTAGCAACTATCGGAAGCGGTGGGCTAGAGTGTGGGAACAGTCGGTAGAGAAATGATGTTAAAGTTGCTTTTGTTAGCTGACTTTACAAAGCAACGATGTCTATAATTGTTGAGTCCTTTGGTACTGCAACTATATAAGTCGAGCATAAAACGCTCTACAGCCTTAGCAATTATATCTGGGTTGGTATAGGGTTATTTAAATATCTTAATTGTAGATTTTTTTGAAATATGTGCAGGATTTAATTTTACCCTGGTTAAAGAAGGCCGATGTCGTATCGCAGCCACTTGCATGTAAAAAGAGGAAGTTCTCAGCTATTGTTTTGTCTTTCATACCATAGTTGAAATAAATGCATAGCATTATCTTTTCTAGTTTAAGGAGATACATGTTTTTACTGTTAAGAGAACGAGGAGATCCACATCTTCGCCGACAATTATCAGGGAATCAACTTCAGGTGACATGGTGATTGCCGTGTTGATTATTTATTAATGGGTCGGCATCTTCAATGGATTGTTTAACTATAAGCTTTCAGCTTCAAACTTGATCTTTAACAGTTCTATAAGGGATGTGATGGCGACAGGCCTCTTTGTACCCGCGTTAAGAATTGTTTGACTTTTTACGCACTAAAATATACCATTGATACTTTAAGAATATTACTGTACAACTCATTTATGTTCAAAATCGCACTATTGTTTACCTTTGTTTGCACAGCAAGAAAACTATAGCTCTAGCGACGAAACCGTTCATTCCACAAAAAAAACTTATGTGAGGTGAATTGTGGAGAATTTATCTCTCTTTTATTTATAGAAATATTGTTTTCGAAAAGTGCGCTGGAAGGAGATATTCGGAAAAAAATATTTTTTACACATTTTTTGAGGCAAAACCTATTAATCCCATCAATTTCTAAAACTCCCGCAAAACTCCCGCTTAAGATAGGTTTTGTTCTGCGTGGTAGCCACCTCCATCTGTTGTAATAGTATGGGCACCTAGTGTCTGGTAATTTTGGCATTTTTCTCCAGGCTTTAAATCAACTCTCAGACTGAATGCTATAAACAATGCACTACTATTTATTGACACTTTTAGGAGGTCGGCCCTGAGGTCCCCATCCACTGTAAAGTTATGATAGCTGGATTTTCTTGATCGCCGACGTTTAAAGCAAGGCTATACGATTTTTCAAATGAGTACGATTGTACACTTTTTGTGTTATGGGCTCCCATTCTACTAGCATCATTTTATATGCTATTAGTTTCCTCAACATCCTAAAAATATTATTTACCAGCTTTGATGTAAAAGCCATAATTCTCCAAAATGAGCAACAATAATAACTTTTCATCCTAATAAAAAAATATTGTCGATAATATTGTTCGACATCAAGACTATCCTAAAGAAGTTTTGCGGTAAATCTGAACCTAATTTAGGTGGTCTCTTTTAACTCTCGTTCAATATTCTTCGCCGTTAATTCATTAATATTTAATATACCATACTTAAGTCCTTTGTTTCTAGGTGGTTCATGATTAAAATGTATGAAGAAGTACATTCGCGAATTCCCCAAAACTCATGTAACCAAAAAAAAAAATCACTTGCATAAAATCTTCCATATTAATAATAGTCCACGAAAATTAGACATTTTAGAAGAAATAATTTATAAAGTAATAATATTTGAAATGCGTACTCTAGATAGGGTTAGAAATTGACACCAGAAAATTCCCCCCCCCCCCAATTTGGTGGTGGAATGTCCCTTTTTTGAAAAAAACCACCCCTAACGGGGACTTAAAGCTAGTTTCACTTTTATCTTGTAAACCGTTCATCAGAAGAGAAAAAAATATAGGAAATAAAACATTTGTCGCTAAATTCGGCATAAAAAATGTTCTGCTATTAACCTTGTAGCTTATCCTCACCTATTTCGCGCTGAGCGCACAGATAAAAATCGACCCTATTCGAAGTTTCACAGCGAATATCTTAAAAAGGTTATAGCCCACGGAAATTAGCACTTGACCTGGACAAAATTAGTACAAATCTGAATTTTTGCACAGGCGTTCTTTGAGGTGTCCCAAACTCAAATCCACAAAAATCCCAACATGGCTACCCAAGATATTGAAGGTCAAAGTTTTTTGCAAATATCTCGCGTCCTATGCATCGGATGCCCATGAGGTCTATGTGAAAGTTGTAGAGATAGTCCATTCAGGTAAAGCTTTTACCCCAAAAGTTCTGCTACCGGACCACAAGACATGTACCTCTCCTCGACATTTTTTTATCGGAAAATTTTATTAACGAAATTTGTTCGGAATTGTCCAAAAACCGTAAGCCCAATATTTCATCAAAATAAAAAATTTAAAAAATCGAAAAATGATAAATTTAAAGAATATAAAAAATGCTAATAATTACTTGACAACTACCTGACAGATTGGTTTAATTTCAAACAAAATTGTCATGAATTTTTTAAACAAAAAAAACCCCATTAAATATTTTTTGGACTTTGACATTATTTTTTAAAAAATTTCAATATTTTTATTTTTTGATTAAATTTCGGATATAGGATATTCAGACAATTCTGAACAACTTTCGTTAATAAAATTTTCCGATAAAAAATGCCTAGCATCGGAAAATCGCAAAAGGGGTGGTTTTGCCGGTTTAGGGATAGTTCTTGAAGGGTAGGTGGTAGGTCGGAAAATATTGTCACCGTCGTGTTCCCCGCCCTCGAAAACTGGGGGAAGATGATGTGTTGCGGTCCGGTCGCAGAACTTTTGGGCTTTTTGTCTTTTTCTTGTTTACCTCAAGGGACTAAGAATTAAATTACCTACAAGTTGTTTTATTGTTGTTTTGTTTTTTACCAAACCGCCCCCCCTATTTCGAGATATTCAAGGTCAATGTTTCAAAAACATAGTTTTTTGCGAATATCTCGCGCCAAAAAATTGGATAGGTAGCAATAAAGTTAACACAAAAGTTGTATAGAATTCAATTATCTATAAGATTGGTATATTGCATTTTTTCCCAAAACCTTGCCATTTTCGAAATATTCAAAGTCGAAGTTTAAAAAAACGGTTTTTTACATTTTTACATTTTTTACTAATCTTATAGAAGATAATTGAATTCTCTACAACTTTTGTGTTAACTTTATTGCTGCCCGATTGACACTGACATTGACCTCATGGGCATCCGATGCATAGGACGCGACATATTTGCAAAAAAAAATTGACCTTCAATATCTTGGGTAGCCATGTTGGGATTTTTGTGGATTAGGATTTGGGACACCTCAAAGAACGTCTGTGCAAAAATTCAGATTTTTACTAGTTTTGTTCAGGTTTCCTCATTTTTTTGTCTAATTTCCCTGCAGTATTACTTTAACGAGAAAAATGCACAGAAATTAATTTATTTTTTTTTATTTAATTTTTTACTTATTTTTTTTTATTTATTGAAAATATCATACAGAGATAGAATATTCGCTGTGAAACTTCGATTAGGATTGATTTTTACCTGTGCACTCCAAACTCTGTTCGGACGCTGTTAGCGCGAAATAGGTGATGATAAGCTACGAGGTTAATAGAACATTTCTTAAGCAGAATTTAACGACAAATTTTTTATTTCCTATACTTTTTTCTCTTCCGACGAACGGTTTGCAAGAGAAAAGTGAAAAACTAGCTTGAGTCCCCGTTAGGGGGAGACGTTCAACCCTTAAATTGGGGGGCAACTTTTCGGGTATCTATTTCTAACCGGATCTAGAGTACGCATCTCAAATATTATTACTTTATAAATTATTTCTCCTATTCAGTGTTTTTTAATCTAATTTGCGTGTACTGTAAAGAAACAATAAAAAATACAATACACCACCATAACAAAGTACCCATTGACGAAAAAAAATCAAATAACTTGTTTATTACGTGAATATCGCTTTATACAGACAAAAATATAATTCTGCATGTTTTAAGAAAGTTAAGAATATTTTTATTAGAAGCTACAAAAATGTTCAACAATTACTAGAACTACTAATAAATAACCACTCGAAAAATATTTATTAAAGAATTCACTTTTTCTTACCTTATTTCCTATGTTATTCCCAGCTTGACCAACTTGAATATGAACAATTTCCCGCATATTGCTTTATGTAGTTTTATTCACAAAAAATTTAAATTTCAAATGAGTATATGAAAGATACTCTCTGTGTCAAAAATGTGTCAATGTCATTTGAAACATTTGTAGGTAACTTGAAGACAAGAAAATATACAGATAGTCTTCAAATATTGAGACCCAATCCGTAATGTGTCAAATACATAAGCGTTTTTGTTTATTACCAAAACTGTTGAATTGAATTATATAACGACCATAACGATTCACAAAAACGATTTCTGGCGGGGCTTCTCCCGTCAGGTATACTACAGTCACCGTTTAAATATCAGTGGAATCGTGTCATCTTTACAAGGTTCGTTTTTTGTGTACGTACTGTCGTGCGCAAAAAAAAATGGGACAAGTCTTATAACGTATTTTTGCTAAAATCTAGTTGTGTACATCTAACTTTAATTTTTGTGACATTGTCGGTTATTTGTCAAAATTCATTGCAAGTGTGCAAATAGAGACAGATTTACATTAGAAAAAAATAGTTGTCCTATTTTTTTTGCTCACGACAGTACACCTTTTATGTCTAAAATAAATAACATAATGAGAGAACTTACACCACAGAGAAGCGACAGCAAGGCTTCTTGCGTTAACCGTTTCCGTATGCGCATGTGCGAGATAGGTTGTGTAGTTGTCATTATATTATATTATTATTATTATTATTAATTATATTGTGGTATAGTAACATATTATACTGAATTGCTTTCAGTGTACATCAAACTTTAATGTTCTCTCAGTGTAAGAGGTTGTGTTTTACTCATGTTCAATGACATTAGAACCGGGCCATAAAATATCAAAGGAACCGCCGATATTGTCGCTTTTCTGTGGTGTAAGTTCTCTGACATAATATCGCCAGAAAGTGTGCGATGTTAGAAAGCGCAGTCAGAAAGTTCAAAGTTGCAAAAATGCCGCCTGCATGACTTTATCTAGCTCCTTCAGAGGATTTGTATCCCATGGGCAGAATTTTTGAGTCGAACCAATTAGTTAACTGCATACAAACATTAAAATAATTTCTACAAAATACAAAAGAGATGTGGTTGATATTTATTATTGTCAATACCGTCAATGAGTTCGCTAATATAAAAAATACGTTCAATTAGTATTGCTTTAATCTTAATATTGTCTAAATGTTGGTTGAGGCATTTTCTGTTTTCCTTTCTGGGATTCTCTGCCACGTATTTTCTTCTACAACAATGTTCGTGTGTATGTTAAATACACAGCATTGAGATTATATTTTATATTTATTTGAAAAATCTGCTTCAGATCATCTTTACTTCTTTTCATTGTGTGAAGAGATCCCATTTGAGCTTGTTGATGCTATCAAGCTCTGTTGTGCCACCGTACAGGATGCATGTGAATCGTTCTATGAGTTCAAATGCCTTTATTTTAGCATTTACTGGCTGAAATACATGTTTTATGCAGAGAAGACAAATCCTTTCCATGTCTTCCATGCTAACTTTTTCCCCTTACCAAAAAATTGTGATGTAGTGTCTGAACCCGTGAAAGCATGGAAAAGGGCAATGCTTGCGACATTTTTTCTCCGAGATCTTAGCAGATGGCATTGATATGATAATATCGGAAGTGTTTACCCTTACCAAATGCAGTCCAAAGTTGAATATTAGGTTTGTAAGTTTGTAGCTCGAAAAAGATGCCTACTACTACCACAATAACATCTGTGTCAACTGTACTTATGAAGATGTTGGTTGCACCCTTTTGTAATGCATCCAATATATGAAGACACATTCTGGTATCTGGATATCATCTTCGTGGTCAGTTTCGGACATCGGTGCACTGCTATTTTTTGAAATAACAGATTTACCATAGGTGATGTAAATATACTTCATTACCTTCTTATACGTCATAAGCTGCGACTGCATCACTAAGTAGAGTAAACAGTTCTGTTTTGTTCTCTGAATTCTTCAGGAATATAACAAAGTTCGTAGGAAGTGTGCCTTCCCTTATGATTTTTCTCCTTTCTCCCTTCCCTCTCTTCACACGTGTAGTTTCCTTCAGACTGTCTGGCTTGTATATGTCCCATACAACATCGATTCGTAGGCAATCCTAATGAAAAAAAAAAAAATAAAATAATACCACTGCCAGAAACACCGGAAGAAAAATGTGATCGCATCGTATCTCGCAAAATATTAAAGTTACAAAGGCAGGTCCAGTCTAAAGTCAAATTTAGTCTAGATTAAAACTGATTTGAATAGTGTTGCTGTAAACCCAACCGATTTTCGTAATAACCTGAAAAAAGTTCAAAACTGTGGAAGCTTGTATGTCGCAAAATATTAAAGTTACAAAAGTGGCTCTGGTCTCAAATTGTAGCAAATGTAGTTTAAATTAAATCCTTTTTGCTACAAACCCAGAAGTTGAGGAGATATTTAGTAAAAACCAAATAAAAGTCGAAAATTTTCAGTTACAGTCCAAAGAAAACAAAGATAGCGTGGTATTTCAAGATGGCGGACACTGAAATCGGGCACTCCCCTTGAATTGATAGTACTGAGGGTACGTAAGAACTGCAAAATTTGGCGCTTTAATCCAGCAGGTCACGATTCTGGCTAGTATTTGTTCTAAGCCACCACACTATTAGTAGCTAGTAGATCTTTTAAGTGTTTTGAAAGATTGTTAAACAATTTAATCGGTGTATTTTTAAGAAGTATAATGAAATCTGACATGTTTAAAAGATCTGCAGTTAGCAATGCCAAAAACGGAATTACGTTTTGAGGTAGGTCATGAACAATTAATATAAAACAAGTATATATAATATGAAGTGATAGTAGAGTGCTCGGCGCCCAGATATACGCATAAAAATAAGTTCTGTGGGGATTTCGTTGTTACAAGCTGATTTTTATATAAAATCAGTGATTATATACTGAGGTTTCAAAATCCCAAAGCCGTCAAAAAATGTCATCTTCAAAAGGGTATTAAAGTTAAAAACCGAGAGAAGCATATGGTGAGAGGAGAAAAATTTGTTGGTATATTTTTCATAAAAGATTTTGTAGAGGAAATATTGTATAATAATTTTCAAATATTATGTTATACATTAGATCTTACGAGAGAACGAAACCTAAAACGGCAATATCTCGGTTTGAAATCTCTCAAAATTTAATTCAATTAAGACAACTTTTGAATCCGATGTCCTAAAATAAGTACATAATACCTTCCAGATCCATCGCCAATACTGAAACACTATTTTATATATCTGGATAAGAAAACAAAAGGAAAAAACATCAAGCCAAACCTACTATAATCGAGTAAACTCTAACTTGGCGGGTATATGAGTTAGTAACAAAACGTACGATTTGATATGCGATGCGCACAGAGCCATTGCAATGACGCAGAAAGAAACTACTCGCGTATGACTGATTCTCTTAGTTTTTATGATGAAACGACCTTTGGATCCGCCAAGTTAAAGTTTACTCGACTATGCAAAACACACACTGGCAAAAATTCCATTATTCACATAAAAAACAATAACATCAAAGAGAATTAAAAAATCAAAAATATCAACACCTTTTTGTGAGGTTGGTAACCTCACAAAAAGGACCCCGCACCAAATGCATGGGGTAATTTGTTGTCGACGGAATCGTTGCAAATTCAAGGCATAGAATCCTTAGGCCATTCTCAATGAAAACTGTTATGGATGAAGTTCCAAAATGTCTTTATTATTTTAAAAATACAGCAGGTCGAAGCTCCAAAATTCAAAATTTACGTATTTTTTTATCGAAACGGTAAATACTGTTAATATTTAATTTGCTTTAAGAATATAATACTGATGTACAGTACATGATGATACAATACATTATCCTAATATTCATATAAACAAATAAAAGATTCTTACGCAAATAAGAAGAATCCTATTTTTATTCCAATGGAAATCAGCAAAACAAACAAAATACAAACGAGATCGTATGATTCGTTTTCCTGATAATATATTTATAAAAATTAATAAAAATTAAAAAAGTCTGCGTGCATAATAGAAAAAAGTGTATTTTTGTTGGACCTCAGAAAATAAATATACCTTTTTCCTTCTGTTTTAATGGTTCTAGGCCACAAAAGTTCTTTAGCTTAAAAAAATGTGATTTCGGCATTTTAAAGTAAAATTGATATTTTTATTGCATAATATTTAAAAAACACAGGACAAATTCAAACCACGTTGCTGTAGTAATAAAAATAAAGCATAATATTATTTAATTTATATATTTCGCGTTTTTAAAATTTTGAATTTTGGAGCTTCGACCTGCTGTATTTTTAAAATAAAGACATTTTGGAACTTTATCCATAACAGTTTTCATTGAAAATGACCTAAGGATTCTATGCCTTGAATTTGCAACGATTCCGTCGACAACAAATTACCCATGCATTTGGTGCGGGGTCCTTTCGTTGTTGACAAAAAAATGATAATGTACATACAAATATAATACCTACATACAAATTAGTCTATTTTAGCTGAAATGTTACGTGAAATTAACATATTAGTTAAAAATAAACACTACAAACAACTTGTACAAGTAAGTAACTATAAATTTTGTAAATATGGAAGCTATCCTGACTGCCTATAATGCATATATGTATGTAGTCGTGAGTTAGATATGGGGTTATATTCTGGACAGTTTCTGCAGATGCAAATACAATTTTCAAGATACAGAAAAGATGTTTGCGAAAAATACATAATATGAAACCCACAAATATCTGCAGACGTTGTTTGTAGATAAAGGCGTACTAACCCTCACAAGTTTGTATATTTATGAAGCGGTAAACTTTGTACAAGGTTAAGTCACGCGAATTAAGTCAGGGTCGGCAAGGCCGTACCATTTATTTAAATTGCTTGTGAAGTATTACGAAACATTAGAGAATACTGCAAAAAAAATTGCAAAAATTTTTTTTTATTGTTGTAATTATAATTGAATGGTATTTGATTACACCATTTAGCTCTCATCAATAAAAAAATCACTTTGCTGCAGCAGTAACTTTCTTCACAGCGATGATATTTTTAGTGTAAGGTGGAATATGCCCGAAAAAGTAGAGAAAAATTGATTGTTTTTAAACCGTCCAAAATCGGACGCCATATGTATTAGTCAATATTGTTGCTGTTGGAGTCCTCTATCGCCTCATTCGTTTTGGACGTCTATGAATAGAACACGCTGTATAATGCAGAATCATAATATAAGTATGTATGTTAGTCAGCAGAGCTGGGTAATTACTTGTAATTTAAAAATAATTACAATTACAAATTACTTTTTTAAAAAAGGAACTAATTACAATTACAAAGTACATGTCTTTAAAAAAGGAATTAGCAATTACTTTTCTAATTACTTTTCTAATTACTTTTATGATAAAGTAAATTATAGTGACCAAACAGACAAAAAGGTAAGTTAAAAATTTTAATTAAAAGTGTTGTGTAATATTGCGTTTTAATATTTATTAGAATCGTTATTAGAATGTTTGACCTTAAGAGTAATCAGAAAAAATTAAATAAACATATAGAAAATGCAGCTTAATAGTGGAGTCGGTTTAGGAAAGGATTGGGAAAATTTTTAAGATGGATGCAGACCCTGCGGAAATTATTTGTAATGACGAGTATAATAAAACTCTAAAATTTTAATTTCCAAAAATGGGTGAAACCACGCCGAAAAGGGGTATTTTGGACATTTTAAGGGTCAAATTTTTTGTTTTAATTTTTTTTGATCACTTAAACAACTAGTTAAGAAAATAAAATGGTATCCTTTTATTCTCAATATTAAAGGAACCTTCAGTTTAAATTTGGGGAAGATATCTGACCATCCCCCCCCTTCTGATATTCATATATATATATATACGAAAATAACTGAGAAAATCAAATTTCGGTTGTCTTGATCAGATCTCAACCGATTTGGCTGAAATTTGGAATGGAAGTAGTCTTTATCACACAAAAACTGTTAACCAAATTTTCGCCAAAAATGTTAAATAGTTTGGCTGAAATTGCAGTTTCAGTCAAATTTTCTGAAATTTTCAAATCGAAATATCTTCCGACCTAAAAGTCGGATAAAAATTTGCTTTGTGGCCAAAGGTAGGCGAGGTATAATATCAAAATACTCGTTTTGAAAAGTAAAAGATAGACCATGGTTACCCTTCGATTATACATGAAGCATAAAATTAAAAAAAAAATAAAAATTGCAACACATTCACATACATAAATAAATACACGCACGCACACACATATATAATATAATATACATTTATCTATACCAAGTCAAAGCAGTAGGCACGATTATACAAATAAAAAATATATATATTTTTTAAAGTTTTATAAACAATAAATACAATTGTTTTCTGCTTTATACCAGTGCGCGCACACATAGTCACTGAGTACACATATATTATATATATAATGCAAATGACTAAAAAACGACCGAATCTAAAAAAAGTGATTCTTGACTTATATCATGTAAAAGTACATAAAATAACCTACCTTTTGCCATAAAGCAAAATTCGATCCGTCTTTTAGGTCCGGAGATATTTCAATTTGAACATTTCAGAAAATTTGACTGAAACTGCAATTTCAGCCAAACTATTTAATGTTTTTTGTTGAAATCTGGTAAATAATTTTTGTGTAATAAAGACTACTTCCATTCCAAATTTCAGCCAAATCGGTTGAGATCTCATCAAGATAGCCGAAATTTAATTTTTTCAATTTTTTTCGTATATATATAAAACTGCAAATTCAAATTTGCAGTTTAAAATGTCCAAAAAACCCCTTTTCGGCCAATAAAACACGGTTTCACCCAAGATTTGATAGAAAGATCGTCCTAATAAAGCCATCTCTTGCGTCAGCGCAAGATTCTGGGATTTTGTTATACTCGCCATGACAAACAATTTCCGCCGGATATGCATCCATTTTAAAAAATTTCCCAACCTCGCTATTTTATTTACTAAATCGACTTTACTATAATAACAATGCCTAATAATAATAAGAATGATAATAATAAACAGTAAACACATTTAGTTTTTAAAAGTTTATCGAATAAAAAACATAAATGTGCAGCGGACCACGGCAAAAACTCGTTTTTAGTCAGTGACTTTTTTTGAATTTTTCAGATTCATTTTAAACTATGGAACTGTAAAATTCTGCTTTAATGCATTCTTGTTTGTTAAACCACATACGCATGTTCTTAAAGTAATTGTAATTGAAAAAAGTAATTGTAATTGGAAAAAGTAATTGTAATTGGAGAAAGTAATTGTAATTGGAGAAAGTAATTGTAATTGGAAAAAGTAATTGTAATTGAAAAAAGTAATTGTACTTATAGAAGTAATTTGTAATTAGATAGTTCAAATAATATAATTACAAATTACAATTCCTTCAACAATTTTCCTGCAATTACAATTCCAAATTACTTTAATAAAAAAAAGTACTTAATTACAATTACAATTACACGAAAAAAAAAAGAGTTGTAATTGCTAATTACTTTTTCACCAGGAATTACCCAGCTCTGTTAGTCAGTTAGTTAGCTTGTATGTTAGTATGTTTAGTTAAAATCTTGCAAGTCAATTTTAAACCACTTAACGACGTCCAATTAATTGAGCTGAAATTTGGCATACATATACAATAATATGATACCTAAAGTGTGTTTCTTTAGTTTTAACAGTATAATTTGATCGCATAGTGTATTCACTTAGACGTTGTATTCTAAGAAATGGACCCGGTATTATTTTAAGTAAGGACTGCACAATGAATATATAATAATAATTGAGACGTAACTAAAAATTTAAAAATAAAGTTAATTGTGTGAGGAGAGGCCTGAAAGCGTTACTTTTGGCACGTTAGCAACTACGGATCGGTTGCTGGGGCGCCACGTCCCTAAAACAGCTGGTACAGTAGTCTGGGGTGGAGGAACGGTAAATTCCAGTGGGTCAAATAGGGAAAATTAGACCCTTCAGACACACAGCAGTAAAAACACAATTCGGAATACAATAATTCTTTATTTCCTATAATCTACAATACCAAGTATAATATGTACACTAAAACTAGCTATATACATACAGAAATATGAAGCTATGATATAGTAGGGTGATGTTACGGTTTATACTACGGTGATGTTACTATGGCGGACGGAAGCAAGAAGACAGCGGTATGAGGTTAATTACAGTATAAGGGCGGTGATATACGGTTAACGGTGCGAAGTGACAGGGGTGACAGCTTAGCAGAGCAAGCGGCGGAATCGGCTAGGTTGCAGGCAGATACCAGGAAGGAACAAGTTAAATGGCAAATTTCTAAATCTAGATATTAGACTTGGCTAATACGGAGTACTCTTTGTGCTGAAAAGATGTAAGATTAGTAAAACAATTTCTGCAGCGCCAGGCCTGAAACAAGGTATTGTTAGAATGGTACGCACACTGATCTCTTCCAGAAAAGCGGATTGACCCCGGGGATATCAGTGCGTCAATCCTATGTTCACGAGGTACCTACAGAGAAACAGCTTGATCCTTTGGTACCTCGAGAACATAGAATTCAACCGGATGATAGTAAAAGCGGCAAAACCCATAAACACTCTCGTCCTCCTGACAAGAAACAAGACATGGTTAGAGCGATATGCACACTGATCTCTTCCAGAGAAGCAGATTGACTCCGGGGATATTAGTGTGCGTTAATCCTATGTCTACGACGTACCTACAGATAATCGGACGGACTCTTTGGTACCTCGAGAACATAATATTTAACCAGAAAATAGTAACAGCGGCATAACAAGTAAATAGATCGACACACAGACTGATCGCCTCCAGAGAAACGAATTGAGTCCGGGGATATCGGTGCACCGATCATATGCACACGACGTACCTACAAAGAAACAGATTGACCCCTTGGTACCTCGAGAACACAGAATTTAACTGGAAAACAATAAAATAAATAAAGACAAATGATAATATGAGTCCCTAATATCAGCCAAGTCGTTACCTACTATTATTACTATTATTCTTACTCTTACTTTCTCCCTGCACGGCTACTCTCGGTGGCGGGCTGGTATCCACTGACTTCTCTCTGGCGGTTTGAACGGACTCTAGAACAAAATTTCCAAAGCTAGAGTCGCAAAGTCGCTGTCATATTTACTACTTCTGGATCCTGCTTCGCCACGTTTAGTCGGGAGTGGAGCTCTTGAGGAACTCACTGTTCGTTCTCGTCTTCACTGGTAGCTAGTCCGTATTCCTCCGCGGCGGAAAAGTAGGAGAGATGATCAAAACTCGATGCGTAAGTGACGTATGCTGGACTTACCTGTGCTGGGTAGTTTCACCAAAGCAGATTTAGTTATAAAAATATTCACAAGTCAAATTGTAGCGACATAATAGTTTTATTGAAATATTTCCACTTACGTTTTGCGGCTAGTCTCTGGTGGGCCCAGCTACTCACTCGTACGGACGGGGCTCGACTGCAATCTCTTCGCTGTGGACACTGGCTAGTATAGAGATTTGCCAGCGTGCTGTGGTGGGGTGTTTGGTTGGTCGATATACATATTACGCGGAAATTGTATTAAATATTTATCATAGCCTTACGGGTTTTAATAAGTAGTAACTAAAATAAGATATTCATAATAAATTATTTGGCTTGCCAAAATGCGCCTCGTTACAAATGTAAAAAAAAATTTTTAAAAACGAGCTTTTATTATTATTTACTATTTACTAAAACGAAAAAAATAAGTTAATGTCATAAAAAATTGTCGCGTGAATAGAAAAAAAAATACTTACTTAGGGCACTTACAGTTTCTGCCAAACAAAATTAATGCCTGTAGGAACTTCTCGCGTTCGACAAGCTTTTAATACAATTAATTCAACATAATTTTTTTTTTTTTTTCGTTTTAGTACACCTAAATAATAATAAAAGCTTGTTTTTAAAAAGGTTTTTTACATTTAATTCTTTCATAATTACATTACATCACCGTGAATGAGTAAAATACCATAATGCAATTTTAAATTACCCTATATAGAATCAAATTAATTTTGCATTCCTTTTACCTATAAAAAAATTATCTAATGAATTACGACTGTACCGAATAGTAATCAAAAATACCTTAATTGGAGTCAAGAAAGAATACCACGCCATCTTCTTATATAACATGTCCAGATCTAGTTTACCCTCTTATTCTTGACGAATTAATCTCTAGAGATCGGCTGAAAATAAAAATTCTCTTCGCTATACGACTGAATCAATCGGAAGTATGAAACTTTGAGGTGGAATCAATTTTCTCACATGTGCTGAACTGCCTGACCATGTTAGTTTAAAAATTAGTTTCAGTTAATTATATCCTGGCTCAAGAAGTGATTCTAAGAAAACATTGTGGGTAGTTTTTATCAAATAATAGGGATAGAGTAAATAAGGTTGGACTAAACCATGTAACAGTTTGAATAGATACAAGTAGCTTACGTTTTTTATTGAGTTAAGAAAGAAAATAGATTATCTAGATTTTCTGAGAGAGAAAACAGTGTGTTCCGTTTTTATTTGGTTTGTAATTGGATGAGTTGAAAACATTTTCTTCTACTATCGTGCGTGAGGTACTTACGTTACACACGCTGTGTAGTCAAGGGCGGATCTAGAAATTTCAATAATTTTTTTCTCGTCTGTGGCGCATGGGACCCATACGAAATATGGGAAATAACATCTAGAGAAGCACTCCTCTAACGGCCCCTAAAAAGTTTTGAAAAAGCAGTTTGCGAAAAATTTTTTCAAAATTCGAGTGCCCCCCCGAGCCAAGGGACTCCTGTTTAAAATTATTCTTTTTTGTCATATACCTTTTACTTTTCATCAAAATCCAACAATAGGTTTTGGAGTTTACGAAAATATTATCATTATTAACTGAAATACAATGAACTGAAATTTTGTAATTTACAATTTAACGAATTACAAAATTTCAATTCGTTGTATCTCAGTTAGTAATAAAAATATTTTCATAAACTCCAAAACCTATTGTTGGATTTTGATGAAAAGTAAAACGTATATGACAAAAAAGAATAATTTTAAACGGGAGTCCTTTGGCTCGGGAGGGGGCACTCGAATTTTGAAAAAATTTTTCGCAAACTGCTTTTTCAAAACTTTTTAGGGGCCGTTAGAGGAGTGCTTCTCTAGATGTTATTTCCCATATTTCGTGTGGGTCCCATGCGCCACAGACGAGAAAAAAATTATTGAAATTTCTAGATCCGCCCTTGTAGTGTAGTGAGAAAAGATAAACTTTAAAGTAAAATCGGCAGCTACTGGAAGCGGCTGGAACCTCCCCACACAGTGGATCTTTATAAGCTGTGCTTGGATATTACATCGGAAATCAGAGTACTGAGCAAACGATAAATTACACGTGACTTTGGAGCCATTTATTTCACGAACAAATATCGAACGAACTGAAGTGGACTACAAGCAATATGTTAAAACATGTTTGTTTATGTTGCATGTTAATCAATTGCCGGATATTATAAGGGTATTAACAGATAACGTTTCGAAGATTTTGTAAAACATTGGATAGCGAACAAAAATAACAACACAGAATTTAGCCAAAATGACACTCTAACCTCAACAAGTCAATAACGTTATGGACAATTCAAGCAGACTACGCATGCGTCAAATTAAAATCTTCCTGCTCGATCAAAAAGGTCCGAGCAAGTCGAGCTTCGTTCGAGGGCTTTATTTTGTAATATTCGAACGTTTCAGAATTAACTCGGTTAGCTCGATTTGCATTAAACGAACGATTGTGACGCATCCCATCAATCGGACGTAATATACGAACACGGCTATAAACAATTATTACCTTTATTTCGTACTGTCCGGTAAATGACTATTTCCCGGACTCATTTGCGGCCGGTAAATCGAACATTACAGTATCTGATACTGTAATGTGTTACCTAGCAACACTATTATATTATTTGTTTCCATTGACAAAACAATCCATATTCTTTTTGATATATGTCTGATGATTTTCTCGGGATTAATTTTCCCGTTGCCTCCACAGATTTATTTAAAGTCTCCTCCGATATCGCCATATAATACAAAACAATCCAAAAGTTATGGTTTTATTTATTTGACAGTGACAAGCTAAAGACAATCATAATTAGCTAGGAAAAATAATGGCTATAACATCGTTTAGGTAATGCTATTGTTAGATTACGAACTAATATTTTTTAAATTTCAATAATTACAACTTTTTATTCATTTTAAAAAAGATTTACCGGACAGTATGAAATAAAATATTATACGATACATGTCCGGTAGGTGTCATTACAGTACTCGTTTATATTCCGGACTCGGCTCCTGCGTCGCCTCGTCCGTAAAACAACTCGTACTGTAATAAGTCACCTACCGGACTTATAACGTAAATTACTATTAAAAAACCAACTAAAATAAGTTTTGACATGTGTCAACAATATTTAAGTTGATTTGAATGTTGATTTTTAGGTTATGAAATAAATTTAGAGATAAACTATGGGGGCACGAGACGTCACAACTAACCTCAAATATATATAAATTTCTTAAAATTTACAAGTATCATGTAGCTATTATTAAAATTTCTGCCTGGTTCCAATATTAAAAATATATTTGCATACATTTTTAAATATACGCTTGGCCAGTATGGCTCCAAGCTTAGAATGCGGATACAAACATTAAAAAAGATTATTAATTTAAAAATCCTAAATTTTGTTAGTTAGATAAAGCACATTTCCTATAAGTGTACCATAGCCTATAAATCAACATCCACAAAGGTTACCAACCCAAATATTTTTGACAGATGGCAAAATACATTTTCCCCCAACAATAATAGCAATAATATTTTTTGGATGCTGTCATGTGTCCACATATAACGAATTCTTTTTAATTTTTTTCACGGAAACCAAATCGAAAGGGTGCATGTGTGATATATCGTTGAAATCGGAATTTTTACTGCCCTTCAGTGCTGCCCTCTCTCTTTTCTTGAGAAAGAAAAATATGCAAATTTGGCCGTTTACGTGATCGTCTAGATTAATTAGTTAGGACCCAAATTACGTTGTGCGTAGTATTATTTTATTTAACAAAGATTAAAATTTTATACCCAAACTATTCAGTTCCCCAGGTTCATTAATATAAAGTTTGATAATACCTGCCTACTTTAATCTACTACGATACTTGCTTATTCGGGATGGTTTCCTAGTTACACCCTGTATATTGAATTGAACGAGAAATTGACTCAGATATTTATTTACCCCTCCCATTTTATACCTGTCAGTGCTAAATTGGTTTATTTCGAACATAAAGTCAAGGAGCTAGGTTGACTTACGTTGTTATTTCATTTAAACTATTTCCAGGAATTTGTAAAGAAAAAAAACAATCATAGACCATTTTAATACATTTATTCGAACAATTGTTCGTATAGGAAATTTATGTTGGATGTGACAATTGTCGGGTAATCCCAAATTCAGTATAAAGGTGTATATCATCTGGGTCTCAATCGAGACGTACATATTTTGATGATTACTGACAATCGTCAGCCAATGAAATTGTGTTAAATAAATGACAATCGTCAAAAACACATAACAGTAGTCTCGACTCTGTGCAATTGCTGCGTCTGTGACACTGAAATATAGCGACAAATAGGTAACTGAAAATTAAGTTTAAAATGACAGAGTTCCGTCTTATTTGCCTGTCGGAGGCAGTTGTATTGGAAATTCTTACATCACTGTGAGAAATATCTCGAACAAAAAGAAGAATCAAGTTGCGGAAATTTCCAGATATTTTAATTTTGGTCGTTCAAACATTTTCGGTGCGATGTGTAGGTGCGTAGATGGGACAAATCGCAAATCGTAATTACGAAGTTGAACCCCTGGCAATGGCCAGTTAATTAATGAATGAGCAAACAATTTTAACAAATCTGGAAAAGTTGTTTTACCCGATACCTCTACTGCTTATTTAACAAAAGTTCCACTGAAGTGATAAAACAGGGTCACTGCACCCCAGATGTCCTACTCGAGTACGGTAGTTTTAACCACCTGTCGTGCAGACTTCAAAAGTTACAGTGCCGACCGGCTTTCGCATTTAAGTATTATTGCCCAAACGGCGGTGTATTTGAAAATTACAGACGCCGGCGCCTGCTTTATTTACCTATTTATTGTTATATTGAATCGTGTCAGTTCTAACGCAACAATCACACAGGGGCGGTCCTCCGTATATGTATTCTTGACGGTTTTAATTATGGACATAAAAATCAATTTTTCCTACAAAGTCATTGGCTCACCTTGTCGCGCATTATATCATCTTCATAAGGCAATAGTGCATTAAAATGGATAGGCCTAAATTTCATAAACAACCAAATAACAAATTAAAATAAAATTAACCTAAAAGCTCTAGGTACCACAAAACCATAATTTTGTAAACCCCATATAAAATCCCCGAGTGCCCATACCAGGATATAAAATACAATGACCTATCAATAAATTCGCGACGGGATGATGCTAAACCGTAAAATTACACCCATGAAATAAACGCTCATTACGATGCCCAATTACTTCCACGTCCAGTGGAAGTATAGTAACGACAAAAAAATTTTTAAAAATTTTTATTGTCCAAATAAGCTTAAAATGTCATGAAACGTCGAGATTTTAAGTTTGAGCGAAAAAAATTTTTCTGTCGGTCTGTCTGTCTGTCTGTAACTTTTTTTTTGTTCGCACGTTTACTCTGGAACCGTTTAAGATATTGACTTGAAATTTGGTACACATATGTACTTTAACGAGATCTAGAACTAGATTATATTTTCATCTTGTTCCGTCGAAGGGTTGGGGGGTAAATTTGGGGTAAATCAAGCAGGTAAGAGTCCATGAAATTGGTATTTAGTATATACAAGAGAAGCTGAGGTCTCGAAAAAATGTTTGGCATTAGCCACCCCCATTACCACCCCCACCTCCTTATTAAAGGGGATGAAAAAAAATGTGATTTAGTGCATGTACAGGAACCAGAAACCTCAAAATATTTTTTACTTCATCCACCCCCCCCACTACCACCCCCCTATCACCACCCCCACCCCACTACCGATGTGGGGTATCGTTTTATGGGTTTTTGGGGTAGAGGATTTCAAATATTATATTATTAAAGTTCCATAAACAATTATTTTCACATAAAAAGTTTTTTCGTTGTGAGGGACTTGGATAGAGTATCTGGATGTGGAAGTAGTGATTCCTTGGGCAGCGGTTTTTACCTGTTCCTACGACGAGGCTTAAATCCCCCATCTCGGTTCCCTCGGCGCCGTCGTTCGTCATTATTTTTGTGTCCAGGTCCGCAAACCGACACTTCATTTAGCTCCTCTGACGTCGCGGTCACTAGCGTCGTAATAAAGGTCGTCCGTCTTCTTTGTAGTTGACTAAAACCGTGGACGAATTATTTCTTATGACTTGTACTGTTTTTCCTCAATTATTGGTGCTAGGCGGTTGCCTCGAAGTTCGTTCCTTTGCAGTTTACTTGCAAGCGAGTCTACAAAGCCACGAGGGAAGTACTTCTTAAATTCGCGCTCTAGGTACTTGTGCTGGGAGAGGTGCACTTTTCCAGGAGTTTACTTGCAAGCGAGTCTCCGAAGAAAAGGACCTCTCTCTAAGAAGTTGACTCAAACCGTGGCGAATTGTTTCTTCTTACTTGTATTTGTTTTTCCTTAATTATGTGCGCTGGGCAGTTGTCGTGAAGTTCGTGCCTTTGCAGTTTACTTGCAAAGCGAGTCTCCAAAGGACACGAGGGAAGTATTCCTTGAATTTGTGCTCTAAGTACTTGTACTGGGAGCGGTGCACTTTTCTAGGAGTTTACTTGCAAAGCGAGTCTCCAAGAGAAAGTGCCCCGAGGTTCGTGTGAGCTCGGTATTTATTGTTCCCTACCCCGTGACGTAGTTTCTACCTATACGCATTTAAAATTATTTTCTCACCGCGGAGTCACGTAGGCTTATTTCTAAAGGTTCAAGTGTATCCCCGTTTGTATGCAATTTCTCGTCATTCCCTGCATTAAGTTTCGTTATCTAAATTTTATAACGTAAACGAACATCGTTTTGAAATTCTTTCGTTGACTAAATGTAAACAACGCGTTCTGAAGATGTGAGAAAGTTTATTTGAAGCGAAAACTAGGTACAGTTTGTTAAAAATTCATATTGCGTTTTTCTTGAAATTTAAAATAAAATAAAAATATATTGACAAAATACTGGAAATCGAAAAAAATGAATATACCACGGAGTGGCCCGTTTCAACGTATTATGATCCCAATAAAAACCTTTTCAGATTTTTTGGATCACTAAAGAAACCCTCATGCAAAGTTTCATCCAAATCCGTTTAGCAGTTTCGCCGCTATCGTGTTCGCACACATACACACATACACACACAGAGACATTTTTTAAAAACCACTTTTTTGAGTTCCTGAGACCTCAAAACGTAAATATTTGATGTTATCTCAATTTTCGATTTTGGACTAATTGTCCAAAATCCTCCTCTAACCTCCCACGATTTTATTGTGGGGAGGTTAAAAAGTAAAAATTGCATATTGGAGACTATAATAATCATATCTTATTTTAAATTTGAGTTAATTTTATGTAGTCAATTTATTTATTATCACTGGGTATATTGTTATAAACCTATTATTTCAGTGATCTTTAACAATAATGCTTGAATTATTTACAATATTGAAATTTCATTTATATTCTAAGATTTTGATTAGTTTCACTCATTTAAAATTAAGTTGAGCATGACGATACTGCGATTTTTAAACACCTACCTTATTATCCCCCAACTAATATCAATATGGAAGTCGGTGTAAAAATACAAATAAAAAATTCAAACGTATTTTTAACCCACCTCAATATCGATAATTATTATTAGGTAATAAAGGTCAATTAACTGGGCAGCGGTGATATTTTATTTCATAATTTTTATGGATTTTTTTTGACGGTTCAATTTTTTCAATTTTTTTTTTTTATTATGCTTTGTAGCAAAATTGTAAATTTCTTATCATGTTAATAGTATTTTAAGAAATCTTTTTAGTAGCTTATGCTTATGCTTATGCGTATGCAGAAGATTAAAAATTTTACTCAGATTAATTACTGCTGAATTAGGAAAACAAGAGAGAAAAGTAGCGTAATTGATTTAATATTAAAATTCATATTTAGTTTGAATATTTCATGGCCCTGAGAATAAATATATTTATAATGAGGATTAATTACTCCATCCTTTATAAAATAAATTCCATTGACCACAGAGCTTTTCGTTGTATATAAATAGATTTTATTTTAACATCGCCACTGTGAGACTTTTGTTTTTTCATTGCATGAGGATTAATTATTTCATCCTTTATAAAATAAATTTCATTGGACCACAGAGCTTTTCGTTGTATATAAATAGATTTTATTTTAACATCGCCACTGTGAGACTTGTTTTATCATTGCTACGAAGATCGCCAGTTATAAATTATTTAGCGCGTGACCTTGTAACTATAAGGAATCCTACCTATGTATTTGTGTGAGTTTAATGGCACTAATCAAAGCCCACTAGCCAGTCTTTTTGATATCATATACTTTGGGGTGGTCCCTATATGGAGTTATGACGAATTTTTTTGGTCTCACCCCATAAATTGAAAAAATCTCCACAAACCCGCAGATTTAAAAAAAAATTAACACGTGCCATCGACAGTAGAACTATTGGGGGTTTGGACTAATGACTTAATTACCTGGTTAACCTTGACCGCAAACGTGCACGATGTACGAATTTAGTTTTTTACACGGTGCATTGCACTGTGATGGGGGAATTTCCGACTCTAGCTCTTTTCTGGCGTTATCTCTCTCTTTACTGGTTTTTCCTGTATCCTTGGTAGTTGTTTCGAATGGTATATTATAGAGATGTGTGGATTTATTAAATATAAAATGTATTACGTCAGGGAATGTCGATATGCCCTGTATACATGTAACTAAAATTCGGTGTTTAAATTTTAGGTGAACTAAATCGACTTTAAACGAGTACCTATTATGTATTGAGAATTTACATAACCCAAAAACTGATTTCTCTCTCTCCTTATTCAACGTTAACGCATATAATGGGATTTCCTGATTGTTAGATATTGATAAATATAAGGTGTTTAACGACGTCATTTAAGCACATTATTATTAAAAGATTTCGCTTTTAAAATAAGGACAGTGCATGCAATATCGTTTTTATCAAAATAGAAAATATTGAAACAATGCCATAACATTACCGTAGTTTCCAAACAAGGCGTATTTACCTGGTGAAATTTGTATACTACGTCGCTAATACATGTATTTAAGCGATTTCGCCTTTAAAATAAAAGTTGAAGAATAGAAATTATTTAACACTGATGCGTCTCTACCTAGGTAATTAGAGGGTTTAATGATTTATAAATGTAATAGCTCTATAACATTTTAGCTACATGTCGATTTTACTTGCGTTTTTAACGGGGCTTTCCTGTGATTATAATGTAGAAAGTTAACATTTCTTGTCACAGTCATACATCAAATTTTTATAAGGGCCACGCCCAATATAATTCAGATCATGACATTGTTGTTTTATCTGGGTTTTTCCATTAAACTGTTTGTAAGTGTGTGTATATGTTATTATTATCTGTACCTATCTAATAGGTATTTGTTTTTCAACATAATGACATCGCTAGAAAGGCCGAAAACACGAGCTTGTATATGAACTTAATGTGGTTTACGTAAGATTACCGTACCCCGCCGCAATCATTATTATTGAGATTTTATCAGCTCGGCGTTATTATAATGTATGAGGTTTTTTTTTATGTATTTCCAATGCTGTCATACACACTATATAAGACAAGGTTATTATTATTAAAGTAAAATATTAAATAGTTCTTTATTTTTATTTTTATTTAATAAACATACAGTAATATATGTATATAGTAACACAATTATTGCTACATAAAAATATGCTCTGATGGCGGCGTGGTGTGTACGAGTGTTTTAAACAATATCACTGGTATTTATCCATGAGTTAAACTCATTAGACATCCCAAGCCATTTTACGTAAATTTGTTTTTTTCGGCGGCGTAAAATTTTCTCTACCAAATATATGTCGGGGTTTCTTGCCCTCTGTAATTCTTCCTCGTAAAAACATCCCTTAATTGGGCGCTTATGCATGTCTTCAAGTAGATATGTGGGCGGTTGGACTGTATTTACCCTCGCTATCTTGAAGAGCTCTGTGGACCAATTGGCAGTGTAACCTTTATCGAACACGCCTTTGTATCTGCTAATTCTAACCATATCACCCACGTGAAATTTAAATTTCAAAGGTATTATTTCAGGTTGAATATATGCACTTATCCGAGTCTCGCTTGTAACACTCGACGGCTTCATTCCTATTGTACGGTGTTTTTTTATTATTGTACAACTCCGTAATCTCGGGTAAAATGTCGAGCCATCTGTATTTCCCTCTAAGCGAGAATTTTTTATACAGCCACCCTTTCAGAGTTCGTATAACACGTTCCACTATTGCGGCTTTCTTCGTACTATAGGTAGAGTAATGATTGATTCCATATTGACCCATCAGCTTGGTGAAATATTTATTGTAAAACTCTGTCCCGTGATCTGTCTGTATGTGCTTTGGTGCGTAATTTGACTCGGCGAGGACACTCTCCATTGCTTTTGAAATTTCACGAGCGGTTTTATTTTTAAGAGGCCGAGCCCATACGTATTTGGAATAGCAATCAATGACTATGAATATATATCTAAAACCACGGTTCTCACGGGCGTACGGCTGCATCTCTGCTAAATCAATCTGCCATAAATCTCCATAAACCCTAATCACGGTCTTTCTTCTCTGAAAATTCCGCCTAACATATTTATGAAGTTCGTCAACAACCTGCCGCTTCTCCGCGCTGACACTCATTATTATTATTATTATTATTTCGTCCCTCGAGGAGTGTTTTTTTCTCAATGTGCGCTAACGTCCACAACCGTAAGAACTTCTGCAAGTGACTGTTCCAATTTGCTTATTCTGGCTGTCAAAGCTCCCTCGCTATTCTTTTTTAAAGTATTAGTTTTATCGATATCTCTGTCGTGAGACTTCTTCATATCAGCAAGCCCCTCGGTAATTTTAGTATGTATAAATGTGCTATATAATTCCATCTGCTTCGCTATAAACGTGGTGTACGATTGTTTAATAGCGCTCTCCTGCTCTGCCATAGATTTTGCCAGTGTGGCGTTAATTAACTTGACTGTCTCGGTCCTACACCTGCTGATATGCCCATCTACATATAGACGCGGTGTGGCATCTCTAGCTTCATTTGGATCTCCGAGTTTGGTTAAACGTCTATATTGAATATCAAAGTGTCTATCAGCGGTGAGCTTAAAGCCGATACCCGGGGGACCGCGCTGACCTAATACACCTGAGGGCCGCATACCTCTACGTCCAAATTTATCGATGGTGTTTCTGTTACTCATTTTTTAATACTGAAGACATGTTAGCCATGCACGCATATATGGTTTAAATTTTTACATACATGTCCGCTAACATACTATGCCTTCTTCGTGAAGTTCTGTTATAATGTTCACGATCTCTTCGTCATGACCTGAATGTCCAGCCTGTTTTGAGCCCCACAATAAACGTAATCTATCGACTAGTTCTTTAGGGTTATTCCAGTACACATATTCCTTATCTTTATCGCTGTATTGTTTTTTAGCAGGTATTGATGGCTGCAGTATACCTAGACCCTTTTTGCCGGCTCGGGTTACCATTTTATGCTGTAACGCCGGCTTGATAATTTCACGATATTTTCTAGAGCTGCTTTTATTATATCCGCGTCTACCGTCATAATCCTTGAACACAGACTTCGTCAGGTTCAATATCTCGCCGTATACCTGTTTATTTTCATCACTAATACCTTCTGGACTGGACATACACGGCGGCAATTTTAGAAATATTAACTCAAACAATTCACGATTGCCCTGATAGGTCCCTAACCTTCTATCACCATGCCAGAAGGAAATATCTTTAGAGGGGAACCGAACCTCGGTATAACCCATTCGCAGGTGTCCCGTGAAGGGGTCAACACGGACGCCATAAACGGTATCATATGCAGGGTCGCCACTTCTTAAACCTTCTACATATCTCATAATAGTATTGTTTATTATTTTTCTCTCGGAATTTTTCGTTAAAAGCCCTGATCTGTTCGCCTGAGGTGTCGACGGCCCCACGGAGGATACATGTAGAGGCTCAGCGAGCACGCTTTCGGTTAAAGGAGTCGATGTATGCTTCGCTGTTAGCGACGATGATGATGAGAACGAATGAGGTGGTGTCTCCATCACAGATTCTTGCATCATCGGCATTGGTACATCATCATCGCCGCCGTGTGTTAAAGCCGCAGGTGTTTCCTCTACAGTTAATGCCGAGGCTGAAGACATGGGCGGTGTCTCTATTAAGTGTGACGGCTGTACCCCCACATCATGCTCTTCGCAATATTTATAAGTTTCAGATGCGGACGAGCTTCCGCTAATACATCTCATAGGGCGTGCTGCTGGTGGTGGTGGTGCTTGTGATAGCTGTATGGTCTGAATTTGCGTTTTGCTATCGGCTGCCTCAGGCGTCGTTATGGGCTCATAAATTTTTTCAAGGGCTTGCCGATCCTCAATGTGTCTGTCTTTAATAGATTTGAATTTTTTCCTGACGGCGTCTGTCACTTCTGCTAGTTTACGTTTTAAGTTTACTTCCTCGTTATTCATATTGAGCACGGTATCCCCACCACTCCCTGTCGTACTCTTCATTTTTTTTACGATACACGCTCGCCGACATTCACTATACAAATAAACATATGGGAATAACTGTCTTACACATATATGTAACTATCTATACCCTTTCTATATCGTCCGTCATGCACATCTCTATCCTTGTCGATGGTTAGAAAACCGTATCGTTCATTCCAGCATGCTGCACACATTTTTTGAAATTCTGCGAATGTCACATCAGGCGCCACATGGTCGCGAAATATGTGTTGGAGGTTCATGTCATCCTGTCTGAATATTATTATAAAGTTTGCGTTATCGCGTACCAATTGTTTAGGTGTACGTGAATATGTCTGGGCGAGGTAAAAACAGTCGACATTTCGGTGCCGACCCATGCTAAAGTATGATCTTATAACATTTTGTTTTTCGCATATGACATCATCGAAGATGAAAATAGAGTCTGGTCTGGCCTCGCTCGGGTCCATCACCTCGGTGTTATTACTGAATGTGTAATATCCGAGACCTTTAATCGGTTCTAATACATCACGCAGATACTCATACTTGGGTTGGTTTAATGATTTGGAATATATGTACACATTTGCAAAACGTAACCCTTGGGGATGTGTAAGTAAAGTAACTATAAGGTTGGTTTTTCCGGAATTAGATGCGCCCGCCATGATACACCGTATAGTCGCGGGGAGTAGTAGTCCATGACGCTGATTATCGACACCAGAGCCCACTCCGCAGCCAAGGCGCTCGTCTAAGTTATCCACTACAAATTCCTCCTGTTGCTTTATTACACGCATTGTGCTGTTACCGAAGACTATATGAGAATATATGCATCATACACACCTTATTTAAATGGCGTCAGCCGCGCGATACAGACGTCAGCAGCGCCCGCGCTCAAAGGCTGGCGGTGGCTTTGTTAATACAGTGATAAATAAACTTCCTTTCGAGTTACACCTATCTGCATATCAGTATTGTGGGCCTGGTACCAAATTACAGAAAAGACTAGCACGAGGTGATGGCGGTATAAACCCCCTTGACGCTGCCTGTAAAGTACATGACATAGCACACACGAATAAGGACTTAGGTGCGCGGCATAGGGCAGACTATGAGCTCGAACAGCGTGCCTGGGAGCGCGTTAAGTCTAAAGATGCGGGGTTGAGAGAAAAAGCTGATGCATGGCTAGTTACCAATATAATGAAGGCAAAACGTCACCTGGGTATGGGCTGTAATTCGACGTCATTTAAAACTTCGGAGTGCGGTAAAAAAAAAAGAGGAGAGAAAGAGTAAGGAAAGTTAAGTACGTCAATAAAAAACCAGTTTCATTTAAAACCGACGTGGTTCGTCAGGCATATGAAGCATTACAAAAAGCAGGTGGAGAGCTGTTTATAGCGGGTGATATGAAGAGGGCTATCGATATCGCATTACAGGCTGCAAAAAAATCAGTGAAATCTGCAGGAGGAAGGCAGAAAATTCGAGCGCCACGTATAATACCTATACCGAAGGTAGGCGGCATTTTACCATTACTGCCAATCTTCGCAGGCCTGTCTGCACTGGGGGCCCTAGCCGGAGGTGCCGCCGGGTTGGCAAAGGCTGTCAACGAGGTGAAGAGTGGTAGACAGCAGCTGTCAGAGGCACAGCGTCATAATCAAGCTATGGAGGCGATTGCACTAGGCAAGAGTGGTGATGGAATACACCTGAGGCCTCATCGTAACGGCTTGGGTCTCTACCTTAAACCGTATCCTCATTCAAAAAACTAAAGATCGCCCTGCCCCGCCGAGCTCTCTCAGATGTGGATCTTAACCATTATGCGTTTAACGTACTGAAGATACCTCATTTTCGAGGTGTATTCATGAGGGATACCATGCCGGTAGAAGGTCCGTATCATAACGAATCGGCCATTATCAACCTAGACAGCGTGCATGGTAAGGGGACACACTGGGTAGCATATAAAAAACGCAGTTCTCTGGTTAATTACTATGACAGCTTTGGCGATTTATCACCACCTAAAGAGCTAATACGATACTTTAACGGGGTGTCGAAGGGCGTAAAAATATTATATAATTATGATCGTCAACAGAACTTTGACACAGTCTGGTGTGGACATCTGTGTTTAAAGTTTCTATCAGAGAGAGAGAGAGAGCAAAATAAGACATGAGTTTGAATATAACACCCGAAATGGACCGCGAGAGCATTAAAAGAATGGGGCAGGCCCTCATCGCATATTCACGTCTACACAGTCTCACGAAAATGAGCCGTGCCCAGCTGGCGTTTATGCCGAAGGAAGTTATGATTGCCTGTGCACCAGATGAAATTGCTCTGGTGTGGGCTAAACTGCCGGAACATCTGCAGAACGATATCGATGTGTTACAGTATCAATACTGCATAGAACATTGGTCTGATAACGGCAATAGATCAAATACGGACGTTAATGACGGCCCACCCTCTAAAAAAATATTTTGCTGTTATTGTAAGATGAGTGATGTGAATGTTATGTCCAGTAACGAGGCAGAGGTTTCATTACCAACTCCCGCCGAAAAAAGAAGACTGAACCCGCTTAACTGCTGCAGCCGTCAATAAAAACATATTACATACTACACGCGCTGCCAGTCAAACATGTCACACACGTTCACTATATCGAGCTATTCGAGTGTGCTGAGCGCTGATTTCTATCCGCCGATCGAGCTGGACAGTCGCGCTAACTATGAATTGGGTTTATTAGGTTTCTATTCCTATAACTCCATATTCAACATCGACGAGAAAAATAACCAGTTCACCTATAAAGACACCAGTAAAGCAGAGCCTATATGCCACTATTAACTCCAGGCGCATACGAAATTGATGAAATTCATAAAGCAATACTACACATGTTAAAATCTGATAGGAGCGGAGGCGATGTACGAGACAGCGAAGATGAGGAACTATTCTCGCTGCGGGCGAATAATAACACATTAAAGTGTGAAATTCATTCAAAATATGAGATTGACTTTACCCAGGAGAATTCTATAGGCAAGCTTCTAGGATTTGAGGCAGGGCGCTTACAGCCTAATAAGTACCATCAATCTACACACCCCGTCGATATTATGAGAGTCAGAATTATACGTGTGGATTGTAATATAATATATGGTGCCTATTTAAATGGCGAAAGAGCACATACGCTGTTCGAGTTTGACATTGATGTCGAGCCAGGGTACAAGCTGTCGAAGGAGCCCCAAAACATTATTTATATGTGTCAGACTTGTGGGGCAGCAGTTTATCGAAAACATTACTCTGCGAGTCTTGGATGATAACGGTGACCTGATAAATTTTCAAGGAGAGAAAATTATTGTGAAGCTAGAGTTAAAAAAATTAATCTAACATCTTCCACTGCATACCAATGGGTTTTCGTTATAACTGACAGCGACGCCGCCCATGGCCTATACGTCAATTAGGCGAGGGGGTTACAAGTGGCACGACGCGTGACGAACGAACCATTCCACCTGTAAAAGTCGCAGAGGACAGATTGATGCCTCAAGATTACATTTTTCTCCAATCACTTGGTTTAAAAACACACGAATATAATTATTATGATGTCTGTCGTTAGCACCACAAGTGAAAAATTAGAGGTGTTTGACGAGCCAGTGTTTGATAACTCACTCGTCAGCTTACACGAACACACCTATAAAGCCTATGGCTCGCCGTCATATAAAAATTCCGATGAAGTACGTATTCCTGTACAGTTTCAAGATCTCATATTAGACATTTCTGATAGCTACATATATATCGAGGGAAAATTTACCCCCAGCGATGTTACAAAAAAGTGTTATCTCTCTAATAATGCACTAGCATTTCTTTTTGACGAAGTCCGTTATGATATGGGCGGAGAACAGGTATCAACAGTGCGAAAGCCTGGTATAACTACCACACTGAAAACTCTGATGTCTGCATGTAAAACGCAATTGCATTCCCTTCTGACATACGGATGGGGGCTCTCAGACACTAACCAAGACATTTTGGATCCCGCCAGTCACGTGTTTAGTGGTCGATTACCTCTTAAATATCTTATGGGGTTCGCCGAAGATTATACTAGAGGCATTTTGAATGTACGACAAGAGCTGATATTAATTATCGCGCGCTCCTTCAAAAACTGTTATATAGGCGAGGTGGACGCCGAAATTGAAATTAGCAAGATCGAGTGGAAGATCCGTCATATAGTACCTGAGGACAGACAGAAACTTAAATTGATGGCCCGTTTAAATAGAGGTACAGCTAGCTCACATATTAAGATAGCCTACCGCATTTGGGACCTTTATGAATTACCGGCTTTACGTGAAACATCTTCAGATATTTGGGCTATAAAAACATGCACTAACCTGGAAAGGCCTCGCTATGTCATAATCGGCTTTCAGGATGCCGATAATACAGATAATAAATTGAAAGATTCTACCGAGTTTATTCACGCTGAAATTACTGCTATTCGACTCTACCTAAATTCTGTAGTATACCCTTATGAAAGATGGAACATCAATTTTGCTAAAAGACTCTGTGGCCCCGTATACTATACGTACGAAAGTTTTCAAAACAGTTATTACGGCAGAGAAATCAGCGATCCAATGCTGAGTTTAGGGGAGTTCCTAAAAAATCCATTATTCGTGATCAATTGTACGCACCAGGCAGAGGCTGTGAAGATGTCCACTGTCGATGTCAAACTGGAGTTTGAAACTAGGAAGAATGGGTTCCCTAAAAATACTAAAGTTTACGCACTCATTTTACACGATTCATGTATAAGCTATAACGCCCTAGATGGGTCTGTCCTCACGGGGCTGCATTAATAATTTTATGTAATTTTGTTAATCTGTTTATTATTAAATGAAAATTAAAAATATATGTATTTAACACTTTTGTTTTATTCACTCCTATTTAAATATGGTACAATAGATTGTAAAATAGGTAGAGTAGTTTAGATTTTGTATGCATTAAAAACAGAAATAGCAAATAACTAACGTAATTTGGTAATTTCCGGCATTAAAATCGTACAGACTAGATTCGTTATCACTACTGCTTATCTAGAAACGTATTTTTAACTTTCTACCTTGACGGTATATAGCGCTATCTAAAACATATACATAACAAAATATATGGTAAAGATTTTGGCTATTATGCAGAATTCAAATTAACATTTCGGTCTAACAAGTTAACATTATCAGTCGTTTTATTTTAAAAATTAAATCACTCATCAATAATATAATGTGGTTTTAATCATTTATTTTGGTATAGGTAAAAACACCCATTATATAAAAGTGTAAGAATGTGAACATAGTAAAACGAGGGAATATTAATGTCTGATAAGAGATCTGTAAAATTGGCCATTCATGCGATAACATTAAATAACACCCGAAGAAACCACTTTCTATTTCCATCAATGTAGTTCTGTTTTGAGTCATGTCAATCCTCACTACATAATAGGTATTAGGTAGTTTAAAATCGATTTATTCCACGTAAAATTTAACAACCAAATTTTATTTACATGTATACAGGGCATATCGCCATTCCCTGACGCAATACATTTTATATTTAATAAATCCACACATCTCTATAATATACCATTCGAAACAACTACCAAGGATACAGGAAAAACCAGTAAAGAGAGAGATAACGCCAGAAAAGAGCTAGAGTCGGAAATTCCCCCATCACAGTGCAATGCACCGTGTAAAAAACTAAATTCGTACACCGTGCACGTTTGCGGTCAAGGTTAACCAGGTAATTAAGTCATTAGTCCAAACCCCCAATAGTTCTACTATCGACGCGTTGAAAATTGCCATTTAAAATACATGGAGCTTTGACAAATATCACTAATTTTTTTTTACATGAATACGTAACGTATAAAAAATACACTCACATCTTCGAGTTCTAGTACAAAGTATGTAGTTTACATAAAAAAATATAATGACAAACAATATTATTTAGGTGAGTTATTTTTGTTTTTCATGAAAAACTTTTAAGAATAATGATATGAAAATCATTACTTGATGTTTTCTTGAGAACATCATATATGAAGTGTAATGAATTTACAATACTTCACGATCCTGATACGAGAAAAGGAACCTTAATGTAATTGTAAGTTTCGAAGGAGAATACACTTTTTCTAATGAAGGCAGGCAAAAGTTGTGGGTTTCTTTCTTTTTGGCGAATTCACAATTCACCACCATTCCGAAAGTTCTCCTGTTAAATTACATATGTATACAGTATGTGTTTCGTCTCCATCAAATCTTCTGGCAAAGAGACTTATTGCATATTTCTTAGTAAACCTGCTAACTGTAGCAGAGCTTAGGCTATAAAGCAACAGTTGTATTATTATATTTTAGATGTTACATACCAAAAAAATATATTTTAATTTATATTCTTTTTATTGCACATTCCGTTGGGTGTGTGCTCTATATTCGCTCAGCGGGCCAACATTTAGTTTCGTTGATAAAACCATTTTTCCTTGATTTTTTTTCGTCGCCTCATTTATTTGAGTTAATTTTATGTAGCCAATTAATTATTATAAATAAATATTTAACAACGTCACAAGTTAGACTATAAAAGTTCTTTGACAAAGATATTTTTCCTGAGAAATGTCTAATATTTTATAAAATATGGACGATATTTTATAAAAAATCTTAGTAGTTAACTTTTATAGTCCAATGCATACCTTTATAATTATTTTATCAATTAACTGACTCTAACTTAAGAATGGAACAATTAATTGGTTTCAAATTTATCGTTTTATCACTACATATTTATTAACAAAATATATATTAATATGAAGGTCAAATTTTAATCAGTATAAAAGATTTTTTTCTCAAATACTGTGTCGACAAAGTGTGAGAATTTGCAGTGAAAAATATAGCAAGCGGGAAACTTTTCATCGCAAAAATTTGAAGTTAATTGAACCATATTACTACCCAATATTGATATTGAAGTCGGTTAAAAATACGTTTGAATTCGTTATTTGTTCATTTTTACACCGACCTGAGTATCGATATTAGGTGATACGGTTCAATGAACTAGGCGACCCTGAAATTTAATTTCACAATTTTTATCGATCTTTTTCAAAATTTATTTTTCACACTATTTAGTGACCTCTTTATTTAGCTTCCACACAGTAAACTAATTAAATAATATACACCATCATTTTGAATGCCAAGCTCATTTTCAGAGGATTCTGAAATTTCATGTAAATTTCAATAATTTTCCATTATGGCAACCATAATGGATTCACCGTTTTGAATTCTTAATTTTTAAGATCATATTCGGAATCAGCTACTCCTGAAATACCTACTAGCTACCGTTTTTAATGCAGTTCTCACGAAAGGACCCCGCACATTTCTTATGGAAAAGTAGTAGCTCTCATGGGCCCAACTCGATCCTATGTCTAGTTTCGGAGATACAGCTATAATTCTTGTAAAATTCTGTATCTTCTAGAACTTTTAATTTATTGATGGGGCATTAGAGGTCAAAGGAGCAATTTCCGAAAGCTTTTCAATTAAAGTTTGTTGGTCAGGAAGACACATACTTTATGCAAAAATTGTTTTAGCGAATTTGACCGAATATTTTTTCACTTGTTATTTTATATGGATTTCCTCCCGGCGCCTTCGCCAACATTTTTCAAACTGTATTTTTTTCCTACTCTATTTTTATTAGAACAATACATCTTTTTCACTGCAAAATATTACAAACGGCTATTAGAACGTATCACAATATAAAATGTATGAAAAAAGTCATGAAATCGTAAATTTTTTAATTGTACAAGGGGTAATTCTTGTACATTTCTTGAGCTGTATCTCGGAAACGCAGACCATAGGATCAAGTTGGGCCCATGAGAACTTTTAATCAGAAAGTCGAAATATACAACATATTAAAAATTCAGCCAATTTGACCTAAATCACTTTTCCATAAGAAATGTGCGAGGTCCTTTGCGAAGCGCCTTCGCCAAATATTGTAAAATTTTCAGCTAAAAATTTTTTTTACAATCAAGTACAGTTCCATATTTTTTTTTAATTCATAAATGCCAATATTAGTTATTATTGCCGAAAAATGCATTACAATAATTAATAAGCTGACTTGTATTCCCGGCGCATCCGCCATATATGTCACAATCGATTCCCAATAAACAATTTAAAAGTCATTTGGTCTTCAGGACGTTTTAAGAAAGTTTTGTCAGAGATATAAAATAGTCTATTGTTTTATTGATGTTGTGATTAAGATATTTTAGGTTCAAGGATATTTTCTCTTATAAGGTAAGTTTAGAGTCGTTCTTTAAAACCTAATTATAAAGCTAATTTGCTGTTAGGATTATTTGTATTTGTAATGGGTTTATCATATCTATATAAAACTCTCCATAAAGCTAAATGGTTTTATTATCTTCTTAACTATATATTTTCAATGGCTATAAGTACTTATTAAAGGCCTTTGCAAAACTAGTCTTTTAAAACATCCTTGACAAATGTTTTGATGAAACCGTTATAAAGAAAGGGTGGACCATTAATAATAGGCCATAGTTCAAGGGTAGATTCTTTGGATCAAAATATGAGGATATAACCAAACATGCTTTAGTAAATTGTTGCTGTGGAAAAAGATACAGGGTGTCAAAATTGTAATTTTTTTTTCTTTTTTTTTGCAACATCAACTACCTCTTGATCGATCTTCTCCCAATTTGGTAAGGAAACATTTTTTAAGCTAAGAAACAATAAATTATATATCACATCACGCTAGCCCATGGAGGGCGCCTCATGATGAATATTTTTTCTCTTTTTTTTTTACGAAACGTTGTGGCATTTTTGACTAGAAAATCTCATGTAGGAGTCATTTCGACGTAAAAAAGGTACACTTGATAGAACTTGATAAACCCAACTGTCTTCGAGAAAACAGCCGCATAGATCTCAAGAATTCTTTGAAAACAAACTGAATTTGAAAAGGTCAAATTGTATTTATTGAAAACTGTGTTTTGGTGACGTCATAGTTCTGTCATTTACGTACAATTTCATTGGTTTGACATTTTGACAGAACTAATACGTCACCAAAACACACTTTTCAATATATACAATTTTTCCTTTTCAAATTGAGTTTGTTTTCAAAGAATACTTGAAATTTGCGGCATCTAATTATTATTAGTTGTAATATATTTCGCTTAGCTGATATAAATACATTTATATCTATTATATTTAAAGACAATTTCATTTATACAGGTATCTTTTTAAGGCTGACAGTGCCCTGAACGTATTTCAACAATTTCTCCTACATCCCTAAACCGATTCAGATTGGCTTTTAGAGACAACTTTACAGAATAGTACTAGGCTATTGAAAAGTAAAGAAGGAAAAAATTTTTCTTGTGGCGCCCCCACCAAAGTTATGATGAAGTAAAAAACTGCTGCCTAAAAAATCATTACTTCCAGGTCCAAATTTCCTATCCAAATATCTCCATACCTCCTCACTACCATCCCTCCCTATTATTAAGGGGGATGGTAATGGCAGTGGCTGATGTCAAACAAATAGGCCTTTTGTTCTTGTATACATGCTAAATCACAAATTCATTTTTACCCCCTTAATAATGAGGTGGATTTGGTAATGGGGTGATATGATTTTGGCTGAGCCAAAAAAATGAGATCTTGGCTTCTTGTACATACACTAAACCCCAATTTTGTGAACTCCTGCTTGCTTTACTCATTTACCTCCATTTACCCCCATCCCTTCAACTGAATAAGATCAAAATATAATTTAGTTCCAGACGCCTTATAACATGTAGGTGTACTAAATTTCAAGTCAACATCGCAAACCGTTCCAGCGTAATCGTAGACACAAAAGAAATTTACAGACAGACAGAAATTTGTTTTTTTGCTCAAACTTAAAATCTCGACGTTTCATGACATTTGAACAAAAAGTATTTCATTTTTTTACCATCACTACTTCCACGACGTGGATGTAATTAAACGTAAGGAATTTTAAACAACTATATTAATAACTATATCTTTTGAGAGAGAAAACGTAAGTTATATTTTAAAAAATAAATTTTTCACAACTTTCGAAATAGGAAGGAAATTCGCGGATTATTATGCGTCCTCCGGATTCGGATGGAGCATAAAATTTTACATCGAATACGACACTTTTCAACCGTATATATGACAGGTACTTAGGCTTCAAAAACAAAGCTCAAAATTGAAGCTCAGATTCCTGACCAAAAGGTCTCCTTGCCTTCTTTATTTCACAACACAAAGAAATATCTAAGTTTTCTTAAGGGAAATTTAGGGCCACTCGAAATTAAAATAGTATATAATTTATAATTCAAATATTCAAAATAACAGAAAAAATCCAATTACGGAACAATTACTATTATTAGTTTAAATATATGTTTCAAGTGCCCTTTTGCTCTTAAACAAACATGTTAGTTGTTTCTATCCAACAGAACTATGTCCAATTTATAATGTATATAACGGTTTTTGCTACTGTGGGTCCAATATGGCGGTCACTTCACCTGATCCACTGAATGAAAAGAATAAAATATTACCTGTTATATTAAATGTGGAACACAAAAAAATCGTTTAAAACTTTTTTAAAAATAATTAACCATTCAAATCGTCAGCCCACTCCTCTCTTTTATCCAATCGCAGGTCCCAGATGTCCATCATCACTTTCCACATTCTGTACAGCATACATAACAAAATGACACCAATCACAACACTGTATCACAAACTTGCACAGATGTAGTTAGAAAACCCGCTATATGCTACTGTGTTTTGTCACAAATTCGTTTCAGCTTTTTTTCTGTGGCTTTTTTCCTAAATTCATCGAAGGGAAACAAACTCTGTTTTCTGTAAAGCATCCTTTTCTTCCTCGGTTTTATTTTCCTTCGGCTATTTTTTTTCGAGGATCTTTTTCCAGGATTTTTTCTACGAATTTTTTTTTCCATTTACCGATTCACAATTTTGAAATCTTTATTTTTAAGATCACCAGTATCAACTATTCTACTATACTATATCAGTATACATTTTTTTACAATGGCACCTTCGCCCAATTCGACTAAAAGTATACAAAATGAAGCCGGTTAATAATACTAAAACTCTTTTATTTAGAAGGCAGTTAAAAGGTAAAAATACTGCATTGTATACAGATGACCTTTTTGCCAATCAGGGTGGCATCAGTGACTAAATGACTAAAGTTACAAATATTGCAATCATATCCAAGAAATTATATTATTTCCAAAAAAACTGCGAATACTATTATACTATAGAATATTCAACAATGATACAGAAAATTCAGTGATCCAGCGAAATATAATTTAGTTTGAATTCTGTTGTATTTTTATCTTAATAAACATCCATTATGTACTTATGTGTTAATTATGTAAAAAGAGATATACGTGAATCATACTGAATAGCACAAACAGTTGGAGAATTAGATAACATTTAATACCAATTAATTCCAAATAACATTTCCAATCAAACAGATAAGTAAACAAGCAAGTCTGGTGTTTTTTGTTTTGGAAGTCGACATTTCTCAATTATAAGCGGCTAATGTTTTAACAGAAAACGATGCACATAATGATAGCGTATAATGGAGTAAATAGAAAAATAAGATAAAATACTCGTTATTGAAAAGAGAAGAACGAATTATCCCTACGGGATCCCCACTGCGCTTCTGCCTTAGGCTCCCAACGTACCCCGCTTTTATTCATTTATAGATGGCTTAGATCCAGTATTTGTTTCTCTTGTTATAGTATTTATTAGATACCAGATAAACTATGGAAAAGAGGCAGTAAAAAATTATTAGATAGTATTTTTTAAATAAATAATGACCAGATAATTGTATTAAAAACATAGATACCATCTTAGGCACAACATCATTATATAAATTTTATGATCCATGTATTGTTTCGGTTGTCCTCCTTTTGCTATATGACACCTCTGATAGTATCACGCCATCAGCCGCGGTTGTTTGTTAGGCGATCAGTTTCACCACAGCTTCTTCCAATCAGCTCCTTGATAACGTCAGCTTAACATTTAGAGAGTATTCTATTCGCCGCTTACAGTCTTGGTAACCTAGTTATTTGAAATTTTATACAACTTGAAACCAGTCTCAGATAATATTTTTGATCTGAAATTAAATTAAGCCAACAAAATATCTAAATTTGTGAGTAGAAATAAATAAACAAAATTATGATCTAGAGACATATAAACAACTATATAGAATTGCAACTAAAACTGATTACTAGAGAATTTGGCTATTACACTCATTTGATTTAATCAAATACGTATATTTTAACTGGACAAGAATTTTTAATAATCATCGTAGAAAAGAAATTGTGTACAGACATTCATTTCATAACAATCTGAATTCAAATATGGAATAAATCATGTCTGTGTGCCTGTACGTATTATGTGGATATGGGTGATTGGAAATTGGACGTATTCCTTTAAAGGGGTTAAAGTAGTAAATTTGATCATGTGCTACGCTATCCCAAAATAAGTGGTTTTCGAGATATTCCGATATCAATTTTTTTGAAAAAATTCCCGATTTGTAAACAAAAAATTAAATAAAAAAAGAACTACTCATTTTTGGGTGCTTATTTGAATGTTTTCTGATAGCTAACACATCAGTGAATGATTTGAAAATAATAAATCCTCAAAATTACCGTAACATTTGAAGTAGCGGGTCTAAATTCATACCTTATGATAAAAAAAATGAAATTTTAGTTTAAAAAGTGATGTTCTAAGAAAAACTGTATGACACTTAACGTACATATTGCTTAAATCACTTCCTTGTATCATTAGCTATCCAACAAGGTACAAATATTGCCAAAAATTGCCACGCATTTGGAAGTAACGCGTTGTAAAGAGTGACCGCCAAGTTAGCCCCTTTTTGAGTAGTGCGAATACAAGGAAAGATGCAAAATTTATCCTGTTAGTCTCAAATTAATCTTTGCGAAATTCTAAGAAGAGCATATCTTTCCGTTTTTCGAAAGGTTGAAAATGTTTAAACAATAGATATCTAATAAAACAAAACAATAATTATTATAACTCTGATTTTGATAATAATTGCAAGAAAATAATGCTTAAGTAATTAACACGAACCCCACTGCACTATGCACACAGACAGCCGCCCCTAACGAGGGGAAAACAATAATTACGAGGAACAGTGAAAAATAAGCATTTGGGCTATAAAATGACCAGTAATTATAACATTATAATACTTACCAATTAAACTACTGATATTGAACCCATATGAAAACCATCAAAATTTTATTTTATAATTGTTTGTGACCTTTTTGAAGGCAATTAAATTTTTTTCACATATTTTTTTAATCCTTTTTAGTTATTCTTTATTTAGCTTCTACATAGAAATAGAAGATATCCTTCATTTTGAATTTTTAAGCAGATAATCCTGAAATCTTCATGTACCAAATTATGGCAGCGATATTGGATTTGCCATTTTGATTTTTTTTTTAACTTTTGGCATCAGATTCGGTGTAACTACTTCGAATATATTTAATATTTTAAATTTTTTCTAGTTTTTCAGAGTATCGCCCATTGTGCACTGGTCGTAAGGTGATGGAAAAAACTACAGTGGAACCACGGTATAATTTATAAAAAAATATATTATTATAAATCGCTTTTTATTGTCACTAACGCATTGCGTTTAAAAAAACTTGTTTTGTTTGCTTATAGTTATAGTAATGAATATTTCTTATAGGCAGCAAGCAGCAAAAAAAAAGGTAATCTATGAAAAATCAATAAAGATAGTCGATCTATGAAAATATCGATTTCAAATCTTTGCATTCTTTTGATAATTTCTGGTTATATTAGAAATTAAGGAACCCTAAAATGAATTTATTTTCAAATTAAATATATATTCAATCAAAAATGAAAGTCTAGCCAAATATCAAATTTAATTTTTGTAATTCTCAGATAGTCCACATCTAATTATGCTAGAGAACAAGAGCTCTAAAATAAATGTATTAATAAAACTATGTCGGACTTTTAAACTCAATAGGACTCACCTTAGAAATAAAATGTCATTCTACTTCTTCCAATCGACCTTGAAACGTCTTTCGTCCTTGTTATGAGCTCTTCAGAACGACATAATGCCACTCCAAAGGCATTTTAAGAAAAGTTAAAAAATTGATATTTTAGTTAAACATGAGTGATTGAATTGATAGTTATTTTGTAAATAAATTCATTTTAAAATTGTTAAATTTCTGGTATAACCAGAAGCAGGTTACCAAAAGAAAACAAAAATTTTAAATTAATATATTCATAAATGGGTATCTTTCTCGATTTTTGATAGATTACTTTCCTATAAAAAATATCCTTAAAAAAACTTTTGTCCAAATTTTGCTCACCAACATCAAAATTCTACGAATTTGACTCGTTGCTAAGTAATGGATTAATACACATACAACACAGGGGTGTTTGGCATTTTACTAGACTTGTAGGCTTCCTGCAAATTACCTATTCGTCCAGTAAAATGTTACACACCGGACTTCATACGTAATATATTGTTACGAATTTTTTTATGCTTTATTTTGTTCATGCACACAATTTACTTCCACGATATTATTTGTATATCATTTTAATTTAACCGCTCCGTCCAATTTTGTCTGTGATGTACAATAATAGCTTCCACAAAAGGATAATTGAAAACCCCGTTGAAAAAAGAAATGAAAAATATATTCAAGCACCTGAGAAAAATACTTTTTTTATGATTTTTATAAATTTCACATCGGAACGTTGCGTTGATGGAATATGGCTTTTGATTTTAGTACGTATTATTGGAAAAATGTCTGTATTTTATTTTGTATATTAAGTTAAAATTCCCTATAAGTATCAAAGTTAGATCATCGATCGTCAAAACTTCGGTTAGGTAATTTGATACTCGTTAAAATTTTTAGAGACAAAATTCCTATAATAGTTATAATTTATTGTCCTGTAAGTTCATTTAAAGTAGGTATAAAACGAATCAGGTTTCAGTAAATTGAGTAAACTTGCATTAAATATATAGAAACATCTTGCAGTAAAACTGTCAGTACCACGAGTATTCTCGTTTTAATCCTGGGAAAGAATTAGAACATTTGATGTGACACTTCCTCAAAAGTATAGTCTCCACAAGCACCAAAATACTTTTACATTTAGAGGGAAATTTAATAGACTACAAATCAAGAAATTGAAATCAGCCTTTGCAGGGCACAATAACGAGACATTATAGTACAGTCAATTTGTCATTTGACCCACGAATAATTCCTACAAGAGATTTCATTTTTTATACTACAGAAGGGGTTGCCCCAGCCATTAATTCAAGTTTTCCACAAAAATTTCAAGTCCGCTGCTACAACTGCCATGTTGGAAAAATGACGGTCAAAATAGATTTTTCTCAATGTTCTCATTTCCTGTTAGTTCTATCCTAAAATTAGGTATTACCAATATTCTAGAAAATAAAAAAAAACTACAAGTTTTATTGAAACTATTTTTCTCTATTGTTAACAAGTTCACAGTCCTTGTACCATATGCTTCATTAGACTTGACTGTCTGTACGCTCATGAAGCACATTTGATTCAAGGAATATAGTTGAATTGAAATTAAGGCGAAAATATGGAAGAAAACATAAATAAACCCTATGGACGTGTAGATGGTGTAGATGGTTACTATCAAGAACTCCTTGGACTGTGAACGTGTGTTAATATTTTACGATTTACAGTTGTCAGAACGGTGAAACAAGGGCGGATCTAGAAATTTCAATAATTTTTTTTCTCGTCTGTGGCGCATGGGAAATAACATCTAGAGAAGCACTCCTCTAACGACCCCTAAGAAATTTTGAAAAAGCAGTTTAAAATGATTCTTCTTTGTCATATACATTTTACTTTCCATCAAAATCCAACAATACGTCTTGGAGTTTATGAAAATATTTTCATTATTAACTGAAATACAATGAACTGAAATTTTGTAATTTACAATTTAACAATTTACAAAATTTCAATTCGTTGTATCTCAGTTAGTAATAAAAATATTTTCATAAACTCCAAAACCTATTGTTGCATTTTTATGAAAAGTAAAATGTATATGACAAAAAAGAATAATTTTAAACGGGAGTCCCTTGGCTCGGGGGGGCACTCGAATTTTGAAAAAATTTTTCGCAAACTGCTTTTTCGAAATTTTTTAGGGGTCGTTAGAGGAGTGCTTCTCTAGATGTTATTTCCCATATTTCGTATGGGTCCCATGCGCCACAGACCAGAAAAAAATTATTGAAATTTCTAGATCCGCCCTTGCGGTGAAAATGTGTGCTTCGCTGCAGATTTTTGCAATTATCTCTGCTCCCGTTACTCCTATTTAGTAATTGGTTATTATCAATGCCGTAAAATTTCCCACCAAAATTGTTCTTATTGCTAATACGATTTACGCTCACGCAAAAATGTGAAAATGCACGGTTCACTGTGGATTATTGCAATTATCTATGTCTCCATTGCTCCTACGTAGTAATTAGCGATTATCAATATTGTAGGTTATACAATTCTCCAAAATTTTTGTTTAAACAATTTTCTTCAATTGTTTACAAGTTAGAGCAGCTCGAAAGTTTCATATTTTTTTTAATTTCGAGCTGCTGTAATTTTAAAACAGTTCACCGTGGAATAAAATGGTTTAAACGAAAGATTTGGGAAATTTTCATAATAACTAATTACTAAATCGAAGCAACGAGGACAGAGATGATTGCAAGAATGTGCAGCGAAGCAACATTTTTGCCATTCTGACGACTGTAAATCGTAAAATATTAACTATAGAGAAAAATAGCTTTTTTATTTTCTACAATATTGGTAATCTATACAGGGTGGACCATTAATAATAGGCCATAGTTCAAGGGTAGATTCTTTGGACCAAAATATGAGGATATAACCAAACATGCTTTAGTAAATTGTTGCTGTGGAAAAAAATACAGGGTGTCAAAATTGTAGTTTTTTTTCTTTTTTTGCAATATCTCAACTATCTCTTGACCGATCTTTTCCCAATTTGGTAAGGAAACATTTTTTAGGCTAAGAAACAATAATTTGTGTATTACGTCATTTACATACAATTTCATTAGTTTGACATTTTGATAGAATTAAGACATCACCAAAGCACACTTTTCAATAAATACAATTTTTCCTTTTCAAATTGGGTTTGTTTTCAAAGAATTTTTGAGATCTATACGGCAGTTTTCTCGAAAACTGTTGGAATTATCAAGTTCTATCAAGTGTACCTTTTTTACGTAGAAATTACTCCTGCATGAGATGTACTAGTCAAAAGTGCCACTACGTTTCGTAATAAAAAAAGATAAAAAATATTCATCATCAAGTATAGCTCATGAGGCGCCCTCCACGGGCTGGCGTAATGTAATACACAAATTAATATTTCTTAGCCTAAAACATGTTCCCTTACCAAATTAGGAGAAGATCGGTCAAGAGATAGTTGAGATATTGCAAAAAAAAATGTTTGCGCCGCTCTTTATTTTATTTGAACTTAAATTTATATAGGCAACCCAAATTACCTGGCAGAGAATAGATGATAAACTCCATCATTTATACAGGAATTTTATCCTCCCATGCAAAAAGGGCAACAAAAAGTGGACTACTGATACTGCTACCAGTGAGCCATTAGACATTATAGATAGATAGTTAAAGAAGTTTCTAAAAGGTGTTAGACAAAATTTCATTTTTTGATATAAGTAAAACCATTTTCTCATTTAGTTAAATATAGTTAAACATAGCAATTAATTGAATAGTATTGTGTCGTGCGATAATTCTTCGAATATTGCCGATTCCTCGTCTTTACCTTAAAGTTTCCTTTTCCTGATTTCCTTCAATCTCCGGCATTTATCAAATTGCAACCACCAGGATTTCGACTGAACGGTGAGTTTTTACTATTATAGTCAAATACTTAGATTTTGGAAATTACAGTCTGCTAATAATAGAAATTTTTAGCAAAATAACATACAAAAAAGAAAAAAAATTACAATTTTGACACCCTGTACCTTTTTCCACAGCAACAATTTATTAAATCATGTTTGGTTATATCCTCATATTTCGGTCCAAAGAATCTACCCTTGAACTATGGCCTATTATTAATAGTCCACTCTGTATATATAAAAGAATATTCTGACTGACCCACTGATCTATCAACGCACAGCTCAAACCGCTGGGTCTAGAAACTTTTGCATAGAGGTTCCTCGAATGGCTTAGGCAACCACTAAGAAGGGATTTTTCTAAATTCGACCCCCAAGAGGGTAAAAAAGGGGGTTGAAATTCCACGCGGACGAAGTCGCGGGCATCAGCTAGTACCTAATATTAGGGTAGAACTAACACGAAATTAGATAATTGAGAAAAACCTATTTTGACTGTAATTTTTTCAACATGGCGGCCGTAGCGGACACGATATTTTTGGAGCTAATCCATTCCCAATAAACATCTTATAGTCCTATAATTAACTTCAACTTAATATCAATTAAGTTTTGGAACGTGCCTAAATTGTGGTACAAACTGCAACCTTGTAAATTAAGCAGTTTCGAAAGTATCATTGTTTTCGAAATTTTAACAAAGACTTTGGAGACCGATATACCTATATCTCCCTAGAACATATTTTGACCTGTTCTACTCGTAGATGCCATATGTCCATTTAATTACGAAACGCCTTCTATATTAATATAGCATAATAGTAGTGTATTTAGGTGTGAAAGCAATACATTCCCGGACGACGACGCAAATTTTCGGCTGAGGTGCTAGCCGAGGCCAACAAGTATCGAAGTCCGGGAATGTGTTTTCACGCCGAAGTACACATACTATTTTTTCTGAAATCACAATTAATATCATTATAAATTAAGGAATTTGTATTAATGCATAACATTTCTTCATTACAATCTAACTGCTTACTAATAAATGCAATTTTAATGTGAGTTGGTTTATCTGCGTGTATTTCTTTACTGTCAACGGATCTTTTCCGGTCTGTTTTGTGATAGTTTCTTAGCAACGGACTAAAATGCTGGAATTGTGCACTTTTCGATCTGAAATCGCGCCGAAAATGTAGACATTGCCGATCGATTTCAGAAAATAGTATATTGTGTATTTAGGTGTGAAAGCAATACATTCCCGGACGACGATGCAAATTGTTGACCGAGGCGCTAGCCGAGGCCAACAAGCATCGAAGTCCAGGAATGTGCTTTCACACCGAAGTACACATACTATTTTTTTCTGAAATCACAATCAATATCATTATAAATTAAGGAATTTGTATTAATGCATAACATTTCTTCATTCCAATCTAACTGCTTACCTACTAATAAATGCAATTTTAATGTGAGTTGGTTTGTCTGCGTGTATTTATTTACTGACTAAAATATACATAAAAAACCGTACGGGAATGTTGATCGTTGGTTAGCAACGGATCTTTTCCGGACTGTTTTCTGATAGTTTCTTAGCAACGGACTAAAATACTGGAATTGTGCATTTTTCGATCAGAAATCGCGCCGAAAATGTAGACATTGCCGATCGATTTCAGAAAAAGGAATATTACTTATAGACAATATACGCATGTGTATTATTTAAGATTAACACTAATTTTATTTTTCAGTGATAATCAGCATCTGTTGGTTCGCTGGATCAGTAGTAGGATTCCTTCCCTTGATGGGTTGGCACAAAGACACATCCAATGATGCATCGTGTTTTTTTCTCAATGTGATGGACTTGAATTACCTAGTGTTTTTATACTTTGGGACCATAATAACTCCCGCGTTACTTCTGGCGGCATTTTATGCACACATATACCAAGTCGTTCTTAAACAGGCAAGTATTTCTTATTACATATTTGCATTAACATAAAAGTGAAATTCCAGTGGCAAAAAGCATAGGTAATATAATTTTGCTATAAAGCGAATATAACATAATAATTACTTTATATTTTGATATAATAATTGAAAGGTATGACGACCTAATGGAATTAAACTCTTTGTTGTGTAAGGGTGTTCAAGTATTTAATGATTGCCAAATGAAATAAAATATAGAAATATTCAGAAACTACTCCTGCGCAAAATAAAGGAAATCGGGAAAATGATCAGTTTCATGAGTATATCCGTAGGTTGATACATTGATTGATTTACCACCGTAAGGTAGGTATTGCTGTCACTCCCAGGATATACTGGGTCGGCTACGTCTACGCTGGGTTGGATTTGGGTCATATATGTCGTCAGCAGCGAGAGCCACAGGAGGCATGGTAAAGGAATGTGGGATGGGCAGTATAGGTGTTTGTGAAATACGTTGCCGTATTGTGTAGTGATACTGACTGTTTATTTTTCACTTTTTATGTCTGCTTCTGAGTCTTCTGATTCCTTTTTTCTGGTTCTGGTAGAGCATATTTCTTTGTGATATTCCCGTTTTCCTCGCTTTTTCTTTCCTAGTGTGCTTGGTCCTTTCCTAGTTTGTTCATGATCCTCTCGATTGTTGTTCTCCACCTGTAGCATGGTATCCCTGTTTTCAGTCTGATGCTGCTCAGTATTAGCGGTTTCTTTAATAGTTCTCTTCTTTGGACATATCCTCAATACTTTATTGCGTACATTTCTCTTTTTTATAATTGTCTTCCCTCCTCCTAGTTTCGTCTTGTTTTTGCGAGTAGCTGGATGATGACCCTTGCAGCTCTTTTCAAACTTTTTCTGTTGGCTTTTGTCGTTGCCTCGTTTTTAACTCCATATGTCTGCGTTCGCAGTATGATGGCTATTTACAGCCATTTGGTCAGGTCCCATGATGGTTTGTTTTTCTCGATAAACGGTATAATTGCCCTTATAACTCTTTATGCCGTTTTAATTTTCCCCTTTGCAGTTTCTAGGCATTTCAATTTATTCGTTGCTCTTAGGGAGTAGTCACCTATTTTGTATTCTTTTCAGCTGACCCGACTCTCTTTTATTGACGAATCTCGCACCATTATTAGCCTTTTCTTGAAGTTTATCTTCAGTCCAGATGTATCCAGATGAGATGAGGTTTAATGTTTTCTAGAAAGTTGAAAATGTGTTGCTCTTCTTCTGTGACGATTAAGAGATCATCGGCCTATGCTAGTACGAAAATCTGCATTTGATGAATGCTGTTTGGTAGTCTGGTGGTCTTCCGATGTACTTCTCTAGTTGCTCGAGCAGAAATAGTGCGTAGTATTTGTATCCTATCCTACAGAGTGTTATTCTTCTGTAATCATCTATACTCTGTGGTTAGTTGATTTTGGGGAGGGGTATTTGTAAGGTCGTGGTCCATTCCGTAGGCAGAGATATGGTTTCTATCCATGCTTTGGAGATAATTTCTAGGGTTTGCTCCTTTAGTCTTTGCGGTTCGTATTAACTCGTTGTTGGATCTGGTACCATCCTTTCATGATGGTGGGGGATGAGCACCATTTTTTTACAGATAGGTAGAGTTAGAGCTTAAGTAGGCAGAGTTTTTTTGGCGTAGCCTGCGCGTTAGCTGACAGGACAAGTGGCCCTTGTGAGAAGGGAACATGCACTGGTACCATCCTTGCGGATATTCTTCGCGTACGTGTGCCCGTCATTGCTTTGTTTACGTCTGATATTAAAATAAAAAGATGAGGAAAAAACTGGTGTCATAAGTTTGGTTGAATTGCTTGGAGTGCGCGCTCCTCCGTCTCTTTCCTACTTAGGATGTTTTGTATCGCGCTTGTGATATTTTGCCAGTTACTTTTGCTACTGGTCATTATCTGGATGATATTGTCACTGGTTGTATCGTGGCCCACTCTGATTGTCATTTCTGCCCTGATAGTCTCCCATCTCATGCATCTTAGCACCATGTGTTCTGCGGTATCCACCTCGCCGCAGTGAAGGCACCGGTCGTCCGCACTTTTGCCGATTCTTTCGGTGAAACTTCTAAAGGTACCGTGTCCTGTTAGGAATTGTGTCGTGTGGTATGTCAACACCCTCTGATTATATTCTAACCACGTTTTTAAATTCGGGATCAGACGTTTTGTAAACTGGGCGGTATCGTTATTGGCATTCCACATCTCCTGCCATTTGTGGTTTACTTAATTTCTAATTCGGTGTCCCGCGCTGTCCCTCTGTGCCAGTAGTTCTGCATGGAGCGAGCACCTCTCTTCTACTAATAGATCTATTGGTAATCACTTGTACAGCCTTCGCGGAGACAGTGCGATATGCATTGGCAACCCTTAACAGCATTTTCCTTTGAGTGCTGATTAGTTTTTGTTTATGTCTGTTGATCCTTAGTGCGTTGTGCCACACTGGGGCCCCGTATAGTAGCGTGGATTGTACGACCCCCAGTAGTATCTGTCTTTTTGGTGAGCTAGGACCTCCGATGTTCGGTAGAATCTTCGTAAGGGCAGTGATTCTCCTCGCGGTTTTTTCTATGGCGTGGGTGACGTGTGCCCCGAATTTCCCCTGGGTGTCGAATACGATTCCTAGGTATTTAATGGATTTCGCCGGAATGATTTTCTTATCCAGAAAGTTTATCCTTATTTCGTCTATCTTCCTGGGGCCTTTAAGTATGACGGCCTCGGTTTTTTTCTGGGGCCAGGTGGTGTTGGGAGAGCCATCTGTGGGTTTTATTCATGGCTAATCTAGTGGTGCCGTTTAGCTGAGCCGAGGTGTCTGCAGTGATTATTAACCCCAAGTCATCTGCGTATCCTATAACTTTTGCCCCTCTGGGTAGATCCAGCCTGAGCACACCATCGTATAGCACGTTCTAACAGTGCTGGCCCAAGGACCGAACGCTGTGGGACGCCAGCTGTCACTGTGTAGACCTCCTGCTCTGACTTTATCCTCCGCTCTTTTAGGTAATTCGAGATGACATTTGTTAGGTATGTGGGTATGTCCAGCCTCCTCAGTTCTTCGATTATAAGCCCCCAGCTGGCCGAGTTGAAGGCATTTCGTACGTCTAGTGTTACAAACATACACCATTTCTTGTTTGGGTACTTGGCCATTTCGGCTACTTTTAGTGCGGCTTGTATAGTGGATCTGCCCTTTCTGAAGTCATATTGATTATCTGCTATGGCTTGCTGGTTGTCTAGTTCCTCCACAAGTCTGTCCCTAATTAGGGCCTCGGCCATTGGATGGGAAAGGTTCTGTCTCTTAAGGAGATTATTTAGCATGTCTAGGATAATATCCGCACCTATCTTCAGGCATTCCTCCCAAGTAACAATTTAAGTTTTATCACAATCTACAAGAGGTTATTAAGTCTATATATTAAAACTGATCGTAAAACTGTTTATACTAGATAACCTCTTAAAAGCTACAATAAACCCGGCATAAAACCAAAAAAGACCTTTTATAAAGGCTATAAATATCTTCCTTAAAACTATCAATAAAACCAACAGTCCTTTAGAACCCAAATCTGCAAGATGTTTTCAAGTCTACCATAAAATCTTCTTAAAACCGTTAGTACTTGCATTCAAATTTTAAGCCTGTTTTGAGAACATCATAAACAATTGTGTCTTTAATAATTTTTTGTCAAAAACTTGTTGCACTTAAACTGTCTAAATCAGAAAATGTCGCCAAGTAATAAAATATGTCTACCTCGATTGAAATATCTGCATGTGATAACGTTTTAAAATTTGATATTAATAAACAACCTAGCATCAAAAAACTGTCAATGCAGACCACTTTATTGTTAAAGAATATCAAAAAACTTTTAAGAAAATCACGCGCCTTTCATTTGTCAGTTTATTAATTATTTTTATTTTTATTCGTCAGTATTAGCTAGAAGAGTAGTTGTTTTGATTGGTTCTCCAATAATGAGTGTTTTAAAGTATTTACCTAACTAGTATATTAGCGTGCCCAGATTAGGGCAACAATATACAGAAAGTAGGTATTTTCATAATAAATAAAAAAGTGTGAGTTGTGATTTGCATAGTACCTAAATAATATTCTCTAATTTTATTAATTATTATTTACAATTATTTAAAAAAATAGTAACCCTAGTTTTAGCTTACTCAGTATGATTTTGAGCTTTTTGGGGGTTTATATGACATATTAATACATTTTAGATAGTTGCAGGCTAAATGTAAACAGTAGAAATAAGAAAAATATAACTAAACACTGTTGCTCCAACTTTGTTCAAACATGTCTGCTATGGTTAACAGTAGAAAATATGGCTGAAAAATTAATAAAACCGTTTATTTTAATAGAATACCCTATTAAGAGTTTGTGGCTTTAGGAAATATTTTTATAAAACAAAAGGTTTTGTTAAATTCCAATTGCTCCACTTTATTACTATTTTAAAGCCTGTAAGACTTTACCCAGCCTTACTACTCTTCTTTAAAACCCTTAAGATTTGTCTCTGATAATCTCTAACCCAAATAGCCTTAGCTTAGATAACATAACCTAAAAATACATTATTTATTTCGTGTGTTTTTGACAAAATGGCGTTTACTATGCGTTATATGCCCCCTCTCTCAAAGTTTAAGGGCGTAAGTGGGGATCCAAAGGATTTATAAGTGCTTTATAAAAACCAAAAAATTTTAACGTAGGTTAACAAAGCTACCAAAAAACTATTAGGTTTTAAGGAACCTTTACCAATTGTCGTTAAAAGCAAATAGTATTTATGATAACATATATTAAGGGTAAGATTACTTAAGACTTATTAGTTTTATTGCTTGATCATAAGGAGTACTTAAAGACCATATTTTAAAACACCCATAAAACCTAAAGATTTATAGATGTCTACCACAAAACTTAAAATATTTAATATCCAATATAAAACTTTATGAGTTTATTGTGGTTTAGAATAATGCAGCAATTAAGTGGCTATAAAACCAATAGGTCTTAAAGAGCAAAGAGGTTTAACAAATTGCTTTACAGATAACTTGAAGGCCTTTTTTTAAGTGCATATTATCTGCAGATAAATTGGTATGCACAAAAGAAATAATAAAACCCAGGTCGGTTTATTTACCTTCTTAAATCTATGATAAAACCCGATAAACACTCGTTGGCATTTAAATTGTTACTTGGGCTTGACCAACTCTGGTGGGACACCGTCGGGCCCTGCTGCCGTTCCGATTTTTAAACTCTTGCCTGCCTCGGTCAGTTCCTCCATGGTGAAGAGAGGAGGGCCCGCCTCCGTGTCTTCTTCCATCCACGTATCGTTACGTGTGGGAAACAGTGTGTTTATTATTTCTGTCTTTTTCCCTGAAGTAATGCTGTAGGCTGCAATCATGTGTGTGAGTCGTTTTGTTACGATTTTGTATCCGTCGCCCCATATGTCCTGGTCCAGGTCGTCGCAGAGAGCTTTCCATTGTGTCTTTTTTGAGGAATTTATTCTCTTTTTGTTGATTTCAGCTCGTCTTTCAGAGCTTGCGAAGACGCAAAAGCCAGTTCTCCCCTGCGCATGAAGTGTTGAAGTCTCCTCCTCGATCTTTTTATTGAAGAAGTACGCGACGTCTGTTCTCATGTCAGTCACCCAGCCATATTTAGTGGCGATGTTCTTGTTAGGTTCTGGCTTCATCGATATCGTCGTTCCACCAGTATGGAACCTTCCTGGAGTTGTTCCCGATTTTCCGGGTGCACCTCCTCTGTGCCAGTCTAATGTTCTCCACGGATTCCTTCGGTGATATGTGTGCGCTACTCTGTCTATGTCTGTCCCATATCTCGGCTAAAAGAGTCCTAAAGGAGGCTTTATTTATTTGGTCAACTTGTCTGTCTGTCCATTTCTTGTCTCGTATTTTGTTGCCTGTGATCCTGAAGGTGATGTGTTTGTGGTCGCTGGGGGATACTTCTTCAAGTACCTTCCAGCCTTCTATCCTGGGTGCAATGCTCGCCGTCGATAGGGTTACGTCGATGTAGGAGACGCCATTTGTTCTGACGCACGTAGGTGTAAGCCCATCGTTATGCACCGTTAAGTTTAGTGTATGTATCCATTCGCCTAGCAGTTGGCCCCTCCTGTCTGTGATTGGGGAGCCCCATTCGAGGGCTTTTGCGTTTAGATCCCCTAGCAGAACGGCCTGTCTTCGTCTGTCGTTAGCTTCATTCATCATGTCAGATAACTGCTCGAATGTTTCAAAGGTGTAATTCGGGGAAATGTAGCGGCATATGAGGCTACATTCCTTCATTTGGATGTTTATGAATCCTGTCTTCCTCATCACGCCTATGACCTCGATCTTTTTATTGAAGAAGTCCGCCGCGACGTCTGTTCTCGTGTCAGTCACCCAGCCGTATCTAGTGGCAATGTTCTTGTTAGGTTCGCATGCTATTAAAATGTCTGCACCTACCCTTAGGGATGCCGCATAGGCCATGTCGTGTGCGGCCCTTACCCTATTCAGGTTTGTTTGGAAGATGATGGTCATCTTAGTTTGTTTCTTTGTTCGCTGTCTCCGCCAGCGCCCCTTGTGCTATATTTGTCACATCCTCCTGATTTTGGTAGCCTCCCGCTTTGATCAGCGACTTTTTGTATTCGGGGCATATGTTTGAGTCTGCCCTATGTCCTGGCTTCTGGCAGATTGGACAGAAGGGGTCTTCGCGGCAGTCTTTTACTTTATGGCCGTCTTTCTCGCACTTCAGGCACAGTGTTTCCCGGTTCGTTCCTGTGCATGTTCGTGGGGGGGGGGAGTACCCAGTCCCCCAGCATTTGAAGCATCTCATGGCTTCTGTCCTTTTTTGGATCCGCGCCCTGGTCCAGCCGATTCTCACTGTTTGTAATTCTATCAGTTTCTCCGCTAGTCCTCTCGGGGCAATGACAGTGGCATTTTGGTTGTCCGCGTATGCCGGTCTCACTGACTTCACTTTGTAAGGTGGTTTCTATGTCCTCTAGAGTTGACGTGCCATCTATACCTTTTACGTGTATGACTATTTCGTTTCTTCCGGCTTGTCTGGCTGTCACACCGTCCCCTCCCATATTTTTAATGATTTCCTCCTTTAGGGTTCCTGCGCCCCCCTTGTCTCTGTCCACTGTCCCCCTTCTTGGTGCAGCGAACCGTCCTCACCTCCACTCCTATTTGGTCGAGGTTGACCTTATTCTTGACGGATTTTAGAAACTCTGAGTAGGTCTTCCCTTCGGCCGTCACTACTATGGCTTCCGTTGTCGGGTTTGGTTATTCAACCTAGTTTGTCTTTTCCCCGTGCTGCTTCTCGGGGAGGGGACCACGTTTGCTGATGTATTCTTCGTGGGTGGTGCGTATCTTACGATTTTTATGTTTGAGTCTCTAAAAACGAATTCTAGAATTTTTTTTGATTAATTCCCAGTTATTCTCCATTAGTACGAATGCCGCTCTATGTCGGCTTGCTTCTGTCATTGTGTTTTTCCATTTCACAATGTTTGTAAAAGTGTCTTCCACGGCTTCTTCTGCAACAATTTTGTAGGCGAGCTTAGTCATTTTGTCCGTCGCGTTCGTGCTCACCTCGTACGTGGCGTACGAGACACCTTCCTGCCTTTCTCCCCCCTCTTTCACTTCCGCTATCTCTGGGAATCTCCTTAGGAACTGTTTGGCGATTCCTCTGTCCATCTTGTCTTCTCTTTCTGTGGAGATTGCGATGTCCCTCTCATTTCCTTCGGTGAGGGGGTTTCCTTCCACCTCGCTAACAGCCGTATAGACCTGCGTCGGCCAGTGATGGTTCATGATCTCACAGAAACCTTTGTAATCTCTTTTTTCGGACATTACTTCAATGATCTTCTTCGTGAGGTTTTCGTTTATTTGTGTCCACGCATTTGCAGTTCCCCATGGTTCATCCGTTTGAACGACGAGTTTAGGCATCTCCGATTGAGTTGTATTAACGGGATCCCGTCTCCTTCAGTTTGGGTGGCTCCGTCATCTTTTTTGGTATTTCGGTGTATCTGGAACCTGCCTTCTCAACTTTCTTCAGGAGGTGGTACATCTCTTCTATTCCCTTCTTGATCTCAACCTTTGTGTTGAGGTTGTTTTTCATAAGGGTGTAAAGGTCTTCTGCTTTACTTGTAGCTTTCTTGGTGACCACCTCTACTTCCTTTTCGTACGTCATCCAGTGTAAGTTGAGTTTAACTTCTTCCCTTTTTCTTTTTTGGGACTGGTATTCTACGGTGGTAAAGCCCACTACTCCGGCTATTGATGAGGCTCTCTGTCTGATTGGGGACCTCGCTGTTCTCGAGCTTTTTATAAACGGGTTATGCGCCGTTTGGGCTTCTTCGACGCTCATGCGTCGGTGTTTTCGTATTTTCTGACGCTATGTCAGTTGTCTGTATTGTTTGTGTTATTTGGGTTTCTTTGTTGTCATTCATTTCTAAATCCCACGAGTTGGGTCCATGGCAGGTCGAGCCCCGGGTGACGTCCATCCCGGGGGCAAGGCTACATACTGCGGAGGTCGCCCGGTGTCCGTAGGTTTTTTCGACTTCGCTGTCGGTTCTTTTATAGAGGTTTTCTCCTCGTGGGCCGGCCGATTAAGGCAAGCCTCCCGGTCACAGTTCCTACACGACGTTCCCCTGCGGTGCCCTTTTTTCTTTTTCGCAGGGGTCGTTGAAGTGTGGGCCCTGATTACGGTGTTAAGCGAGTGAGTGGCACGGCTCACTCATGGCTCGGATTACCCCCGGGTTCGCCAATTCCCGTAGCCACACTGCGCGCGGCATGGATCCTGAGGTTGAGCTGTTTTCGCCGCTCACCCTCAACCTTGCCGGCATGGGTGACCCTGCCAGGAGATTATTTCTACCGCCGGCGTTGCTCTCGGGATCATCGCAGTTACTTAAACCTCTCCACCAACGACAAGGTCTCACAGCTCCTTGGAGAAGCACCTGCCAGACGCATCTCCAGGTGGCGAATAGGGAAACGGCCAGACTCCGCGAGGAGTAGGGCTAACTTGGTTAAACTGCTGGGGGGTAGGGCTAATAACCCAGTCCACCCCGACTAAAAGCACGTCGCGGACCAGCTCACACACCGTAAACCGCTTGGAGTGCAATGACCCCCTGGTACGTCTCTCCGGGGGGCATGGGGGGTCTTGGCTTCACTGCCCGGGCCACGTGGATGAAGTACCACCATAAAAACATCCCCAATCCCAAGGTATTGTGCGCGCCTAGGGACGCATAGCAACAAACCTCGGGACACAGGCGCACCCCGTTGTATAAATGCCTTCCACGTATGTAAGGGGCTCCGTGCGTGGTGACTATCCTTTCCCCTTTACTCGTGGAGAGGGAGGGGGTTCCTCAGTATGTTCTATGCAGATCCACTATCACAAAGTTCACGAGCGCAGTGAAGGAGCTGAGGAAGGGGGTGTCCGTATCCTCAGTCAACACCAAGGACCTTCCAAAGCGCCCGAGCCTCTCGTCTGGGTTCCCGACCCAGGGGAGGGGACTCAATAAGGATAGGGAAAAATAGGCCCATTCCAGCTGAAGGTGCAGATAAACCTTGATCATAGTAAGGAGGCTTCAGCGGTCCTTACTAAAGTGATGCAGCGTCGCAAGCGGCGAGGACTTGACTGGGGTGACGGACCATCAAGGAATACCGCGTAGTGAAGCCGTTACTGACAAAGAGCATAGCCTGGAAGAGCAACCTTCAAAAGGTTGATATTCGTATCATTAGTAAGGCATTGTAAACGATCATACGCTGCAGTCGAGGCATACATTGGACCACCTCAAACCGGTATATTGACAACCGCATCCATTTTACAGCTGCAAAAGATTGTTTTGTACTGAGATATTATTTACGTAAACATAGTGGTTTGCGAAATATTCGGAGAAAACCTATTTTTGCTGTCATATTTCCAAAATAACTCTAAGCTCACACCGAATCATTCAAGATAGTATATTAAGTTAATTATTCATGGATCTCTGTAAAAACCTAACTTTGTTCGAATTATATTCGCTATTTTATTTTTTTTGTACTATATAATATAGCTAACACATTTTTGTTAAATAAAAGAAAACGAGATCAATAAATTTAGTTTAAGCTCGCGTCATTTTCAATCACATTGTCCCTCCCTGAAAACTATTTTAAATACTATTTTTAAAACATCGTGCGTGCTAGCATTAAGGGGATATAAAGCAAAGTTTTCTGGGATGTTTCAAATTGTATTATGAATTATTTGCAGTTGTAAATATGACATCAGTCCTATATTTACTGCTTTCGTTTTTAACTGACGAAATTTTTTGTTCATCAAAAGAGTTGCGTGACTTACAATATTAAAAGAGTTTTAAATGTGGTGTGAGTTTTTCTACATTAAACGATATTATCAAGATCTTCTTTCACAATGAGTAAAGCAGAAGTATTACAAAAAAGATAAATAACATTCAAGGAATATCATTTTAACTTTTATAGCAAAGTAATGTATTGAAAACCTTCCAATTTCTTATGATCTTTCATAACTGAATGTAGTTTATATAAAGTAGCTATAAAATAATCTTACTTCATTATAGTTAAGGTTAGAGGGGATAGCTATTAAACAAATTAATAACGTAAAGGTACATACAGTTTATTAGAATTGTAACACAAATCTTAAGAAATTACACCCAAACCCAAAGACATAAAAGCTATAGTAAATTTCATCATTTCAGTAACAACTACGACACCAGAAATAATCGGAAATTGTAAGGATACAAATATAAGAAAAACATCACAAGTTGATTCAAATATATGAAAAGATATCTAGTATTATAGCCGCGGTGGTATGTTTTATTTACTTAGTTTAAGCAAATTGCGGTCATGAATTTGATTATTTAAGTTTGTTTTAAAACACATGGTGAATATAGAGGTGAATGGGGTAAAACCACTACATAGACAAAAAATGCTATCAAGTATAAAAATTTTTAATTGACAGCCATACAAACATTGTTTGAGAAAAAAAACCATTTTTAGACCGTTTTTTTTTGAGCCATTGGTTCTGATATTACATCCTCTGCAAACAACAGCTTCTTTAGACGATCTGGCAAACCCCATTTTTGCATATTGACCCTTTATGTGATACAAAAAAAATGCTGTCAATAGTATTTTAGCTAATTTCCGGAAGTTCGACCTGAACGCCAGACCTGACCATGAAAAATGCTGTCAATGATATTTTTGCATTTCAAAGCATGTATCAAATGGACAACAAAAAATTGCATTAAAAATTCCATTTTCAATTTGAATTTTACATGACCGCTCCGACTGCCAAGAGGTCTAACCCCTACTTCACCCCCTCCTCCTGCACCTACTGACAAATAGACATAGTCTAAAAGTCAGCCGTACAAATATCGTATGAATAAGATACATGAAAAACTTTGTGTGAGTAGTACTACCACAGACCTACAGGGAGCTACCTTATAATTTTACCCGCGTCATGTTACGATTTTGAATGTTTTCTTAAGTCATAAACTACATGAGTCAAATTTACGTTAAAAAGGTACAATGATATTATAGTGGAGTGCCAGACCTAATTAATTTGCAACCCCGAGGCAGCCTCGATTTTTTTGTGTGTTTTCTTAAGTCACCGAATATATTGGATGCCTTTTTTTTAATGAAAGTATAAGCTTTTTAGTTATTAAAAATGATAGGGTAGGTACCTCTTCTTATTTGCCCGCATCCTCCTGGCTGCCTCGGTAGTCTTTCTGTTAATTTTACGGAAAAATTCTATTTATATAAAATTTTTTGCAGTGAAAGTTAGAGCCATATGCCAACTTTCATTGCATTTGAACAAAAAATAATATTAATAATAATAATACCTCTTGAAGAAATTAGAAGTTAAAAAGAATTAGAATTAATTAAATAATTTTCAATTTAGTGTGCCATGAGTCATGACCAACCAGAAATTGTTTTAATATTAATAAATAAGAAAAATAAGCTTTGAATTTTTTTTTGTTAATTCGTCACAGAGGTCGAAAGATAAAAATCACTTTATCGAATTTTTTCAAAATTTTCAAATGAAAGTATCACTTTCCACTACTTCAGCTAATAATCTGGGCACGAAATTTCGACATGACTCGGGTTATGAAGAGTTTCCGTAACAATTTATCATACACTAAGGGAGGATCCTGATTTGGGAATTTGTTGACAGCTCGAGCGGGGAGGGGCGCCGCCATATTGAAAAAATGGCACACAAAAAGAGTCTGTTTGAAATACCTCGCTTCGTTTGCCTCATACGGCAACAAATGTTCTTATGAAAATAAAAGAGCATTAAATTTTCTACAAAATATGTAATATAAATTTTTTCGTTAAACTGAATAGTTTCGGTGCAGCAGCCGAAATTATGATTTTTTGTAATTTCTCAATTTAGTGCGACTTTTATGAAGGAGTATTTTTGTGTTGAGAGAAAATTTGTTTTCATACCTGAAAATCTTCAAATATAGTTGATTTTACTTGTCTGTTTCACATAGCTCAATGTTCAATACTCGTTTTCCACCCGTTTTGTAGAAAATTTAATGATATTTTATTTTCATAAGAACATTTTTTGCCGTATGAGACACCCGAAACAAGATATTTCAAAGAGACTGTTCTTGTGCGCTATTTTTTCAATATGGCGGCGCCCCTCCCCGCTCAAGCTGTCAGCAAATGCCCAAATCAGGATCTCCCTTAGTGTACGGAAACATTTCATAACCCTAGTCATATCGAAATTTCGTGCCCAGCTCTCCGTCTATAAATGTAATTTTTCAATACCATTCTAACGATGTATCACAATTCACAACACATTCTGGAGGGTCAATTTCTGATGGGTCGGCACACAGATCTAAAATTAACATTGGCTGCAAAAAAGGATCATAAAATTAGCACAGTCATATACAGAATGACTTCTAGATTCCAAAAATGCAAAAATATAGGTGTTCCAATTAAAAATCGAAAGTAGAAATTTCTATGATTTCCGATGAAACCGGAAATCATAGAAACTTCATAGATGGTTCGAAAAATATCATTTTGGTAGCATGTGACACGTGCCTAGTTTCATCTCGGTCCGATAAAAAATAAAATTAATGGCGACCGAAAAGTGATCTCGTTGACAGCCGGTATGTCAAAATAATTGATAATGATTAATTTAAAATGAATTGATTTGAGATTATTAATAAAGAAAAATCATAACTTGCCTAGACATATAAAAAAATAATTTCTGAATAAATTATCTAATTCATGGATTTACCTTATGCTTATTATAGGCCTCATAATTATTAAAACCGAAGAAGGGACAATAAGAAGAGGCACCCTATTTTTTAATAACCAGAAAGCTTATACGTTCATTCAAAAAAAAGGCATCGATAACTGAAAACACACAAAAAAAACTTTAATCGAGGCTGCCTAGGAGTTGCAAATTAATTAGTCCTCGTACCCCACTATAATCTCATTGTGTATCTTAAAGCCTAGATTTTGATGTAAATTTTATTTACGTATTTTATGACTTAAGAAAACATTACATATCGTAACCCGATGTGACGCCAAAATTCCATGACGCGGGCAAAATTAGTTTATATAAAAGGTGGCTCCCTTTAGGTCTGTGGTAGTACTATTCACTCACACAGTTTTTCATGTATCTTACGGCCGGCTCTTAAACTAACAGCAAAAAATTGAGTAAGGTACATTTCTGCTGATGATATTGTGACTTTGATATATTCTTCTGAGTGAGGATTGTGAAATTGTGCTGTCATCATAGATATACTTATCGCATAACCCGCCGGGTGTGTGCTCTATTCTCGCTAAACACACCAGGACACAGTTTCGCAGATAAGAGTAATTTTTATGGGTTAAGTCTACAAGAAATCGATTATATCTTTTTGAAAGGGAGAGATTCTACTCTAAAAATGGGTACCATTTTTAGATTGATTTGAACTTTTATTAAGTTCTAAAATTACTATTGAACATTGAAATACATCTCCGTCAGTTAGTCTGTACGTACACTTGATTTTTTTTAATCGTTTCGTCTATTGTCGGAATAAAAATAATAATAATAATGTTAATAAAAAGGAGAGGACTATGGGGACTACGGAGAGGACGCGCAGCTCGTAGACGGAAGCATCTTACATCATCTAGATGCCGGCGAGTCGTACACTTACTTGGGGGTCGAGCAACGCTCCACCCAAGAAATGAGTGTAGTAAAAAACGTTCTCCGCGGCAAGTATCAGCACCGACTCCGACAGATCTGGTCTTCAGAACAAGGTCTTCAGAACAAGGTCTTCAGAACAAGGTGTCTGCTACCAACATACTTGCCGTTCTGACCCTTCTCTACTCCTTTGGAATAGTGAAATGGAGTCGAGAGGAGTTGCGTCAACTCGACGTAGGAACCCGCAAGAAGATTCATCTCAATAGGAGTTTGCATCCTAAATCGTCCGTTCCACGGCTATACCTCCCGCGATATCAGGGAGGCCGTGGACTCTTGAGCTTCTAGAGTTTCCATAACAGGATGGCTCTGGATGGAGCCTGCAAGATTATCAAGAGTTCGGATCCCCTTCTCTGCATGGTCCGGGACCATGAAAATGCAGGGCTAGGAGCGTTTTTGTTTAAGGTGGCACAGAGAGCAGCCGATGATTTTGGTCTCTCCTTCGACGTCGAGCGGGTAAATCGCGACTCTGCCACCGAGTTGGGACCTGCTCGACGAAAATCTTAAATTAAAGCTGCAAAACACATCTTTCTGCAGCTTCATACGGATAGATAAGCCAATGCATGGAGTCTTCTATAAAGATATAGAAGACTTTGGCTTATCCGAAAGGCTGACATTTGCCTTCTTAAGGCCAGCCGGATTCATAATGGCTTACCAGGATGGTGTATTCAACACTCTCGTTTATCGAAGTCGTGTCATGGGTATAGAGGTCCCTGATGTCAGCTACAGGACCTGCCGCAGGGCACTAGAGACTTTGATGCACTTGTTGTCGGCTTGTCGGACATATGCAGTCTCTGCCTATATCCAGAGGCACGACGGAGCATTACGAGTGCTTTATTATGACTTAAGTTACCCGTATGTGATAGATGAGACAACAGTGCTGCCTTACGCTCCGGGGGACATTGAGTCCGTTGTGGTGTGACGTCTTTTTTCTTCCAGGTGTCTTGTGCACTAGACGTCTGGAAGCGTCACTTTAGCGCCGGTCAATTTTTAGTTTATTTTCAGTCAGACTCGGGCGCCACCTTTACAATTTATTTACGTGGGGCAAAGGATCCCACACCAGCCTCCTAGCGCAGCCTGTTTCAGTAGGGCTGGGATAGCTACAGTGAAGAACGGTGATTCCAGACAGATTAGACAAACACACACAGCAGTAAAACACGTGTTTAAAAAAAAATGACAGTCTTTATTCAAGAGTGTAAATAAATAAACAAAATCAGGTACTTGTAACCATTACGAATTATAATACAGTATAATACAAATTTACAATGAATTTTGAATGTACCATGCATGTGCCCCAGGCAAGCAAATCTACGAACTCGAAAAGTATGCGACAGTGACAAGTCGGGTACGAATACCGGACACCGGAAGAAACTTTTAAATTATTAAAATTATCAGACGTTACTCAAAGTATAAGGCGTAGGAAAAGACCTGGCAAAATATAGTTCTGGTTGTTAACTTAGGTCGCAGTCAACACTTGGCTCGGAGCGAAGCTAGCAATATATCTGATATAAATCAGATGCGGGGTACAGGCTTATGTCTTTGACTATTCGTCGGCCATAACGAGGAATGGTCAAAAAGACTCGGAACAGGGTTAGCAATATATCTGATATAAACCAGATGCGGGGTACGGACTTATGTCTCTGACTATTCGTCGGCCATAACGAGGAACGGTCAAAGAGACTCGGAGCAGGGCTAGCAAGCACAGGGGCCTGTTTTGAACTAACGTAAGTCGCCGGATAATAAATTATGAATTATATTTCACAAGTCCCTCGTAAACCCTATATTTGAGTTAAAATATAATAACTTACTACTGGATCTCTCAATGCACACGGTATAACAGGCAAAGTCTTATTAGGTGTTTATAAGACAAGTACAGGTATACAGGAATCTCACCTAGAGACAGACAGACGGAACAGGTCTTAACACCGTAATCGTGGAATTGTATCTGGTGATTTTGGTCGCGGGTTCGCGGCTTTTATATGATTCGCGACGTTAGTGGGGTCGTGTGCAAAATTTACCCATTGAGTGCCTCTAACACATCGCCTCGCCTGCGAACATGCATTGTTTTTATCTACATTTTTATATTTGAAAACGGATTCAACACTTTCTTATACATAGGTTCACATTTTATGATTGAAAAATTATTTTTCAGTTTTATTCCCAAACATTAGTTTTCAAGTTAACAAAACTATTCGAAATAAACCTTTTAATATAGCCAGACCAAATTAAATTGAAAAATATTAGAACTAACATAAAATAATTAATACAGACAGGCCAAATTGAATTATGAAATTTAAAATACAATAGCAGACTTATTTTGCTATCAGTATGTAAGTAAAATATCTAACGCGGACAAGGTAAAAATAAATTAAATTTCTATCACTTAGTTTACAGGAGAAATGTGCAACGAAGTTTGTATTTGAAAAGAACGAAAATTATGTAGAAATTTCAACAGAAAATTGCTTCGTTACAGTGGGAAATGAGAAGTGTCTAATTTATTGGAACTTCTCATTTTCCACCGTCAGGCAAATGAGCCAACAAGCCTGACGTAGTCCTCCTCGACCACCAACGCAAGACGATATATGTGATAGAGTTCTCGGCTCTTACGGAGAACAACATTGTCTTGAAGGAGGAGGAAAAACGGACAAAATATCGAGATTTGCTCTTCGAACTCCACAGACTCTATCCAGACCATACTGTTAAGATAGAATTATAGGAGTCATCGGTGGAGCGCGACATACACTGCTTTCAGAACTTTTAAGATCATACCGGCATCGGCATGCCGAAATTCGGCAAAGCTCTTAGCCGGCAGAATGTAGAAGGCCGTCATCCTCTATTCATACTCTGTTCATTACGTCTGCTGCTCAGGGCACACGATTCGCGGACCCAGTAGTCACTCACCCCACAGACATGGGAAGTGGCTGCCGGTACTACCAGCTTCCCTCTGTGAGTGTCGGAACCACAAAATTTAAAGGGTGACTGGCTTTTACAAAAAAAATAATAAAATAAAATAACAATAATAATGTTTATTTGCATACATATAGAATGATTACAATATATTTAAATTAAGATAAACAAAAACAATCTGCATAAATACTCACTGAAGTACTTGTTTGTGAGAGAAATAAATATAATTATTTTAATTTCAGTTTTGTGACATAAATTGTTTAAATTTTATATGAAGCAACGGACAGATATAATCCACTTTTCCTTCTTCACCTAAAGCAAATTAAAACAATAACATTGCTGAAGTAAGACAATTTCTTATTCGTCTATTTTTATGTTTAATTTGACTTCACTACGAATGACTTAAAGATTCATTTTCGTATTTTGTTGTTAACGTCAGTCTAAAACATCAGGACAATAAAGGATAAGGCCAGATTTTATAACCATTTTCTTTTTATTTTCAGTTGAGGCAAATTGTTACGATGAACCCAGAGAAAGGCTCCTCAACCAAAGGCTGTTCTTCAGGAGGGACCATGATAAGAATGCTCGGAGTTCAACAAACTAATGAAGTAAAAGCAACGCAGAATCTATCTATCATCGTCCTCTTCTTCATGATTTGTTGGATTCCTTTGTACACCATCAATTGCATTTTGGCTTTTAGGCCAGATTTTCACGTAAACTCAACATTCATGCTCTGCTGTATAATCCTTTCTCACCTTAATTCAGCAGGAAATCCTTTGTTGTACGCTTACCACTTGCGCGACTTTCGTGCAGCTTTAAAAAACTTTTTTTGCAATTTGTTTGATCAACAGCAATATTGTGAACAAATTAATAGAAATAATTACAATTATAGTCATTATCAGATCCAGTTAAGGAAAAAGTCCAGCATATCATCTGCCTACAACTTAACCAATTCAAAAAAATGTAGAGTTAATCTCTTAACGCCTGAAAAAATAACAACTATTGTAAGAAACTCAACTACAGTTGCCACTGCCCCTACTGGGGAATTAAACAGAAATATTTGGAATATTTCTGAACACTCAGGTTCATCCAGTGACTCTTTGAAGTCTATAGACTCCTGCAACCAAGATAAGATTCTGATGATTAGGCCAGCAACTCCTTACAGGCCAAGAAAACTCAGTGAAATTAATCCAGTGTACATGGTCACTTCATGTGGAGAAGTTGAGTCTGATGATGGCTTTAATGAAGAGGAAACGTTACCCTATCACGACTATACTTTAGATGACAGTGAGCTGGACACTTGTTTGAGTGACAATGCCAAAAAACCTAAAATTATTCCTCGTAGCTATAAGAAATCTTTATCTACGTCTTCGCCGCAACTCTCTAGGGGGCTATTTTTTGTTGAAAGTGATGTAAATAGAGAAAACGATAAGACTGTTAGTTTTAGTTTACACGAACCAAAGAGACCCATAGGTATAAGTTTATCGGATGACTATTCACGCAAAACTAGTAATTTTAATTTAAGTCCGTTTAGAGTCGTTAATAATATTTTTAAAAATAAGAGAGAGTTGAATCGAAGTCTAAGTGATGGCGGTAATGTTTCTGCGAGGAGTACTACCCACAACGGTATTATTCATTCTTGTGACAGCTGAAACAATAATTCCTATTTTTTTTTTATTAAATAAATAAAAGAGAACAATTGTTTATTAAGGCGATCCAATAAGATTTAAATAGATAATAGATTAAAGAGATTTTTAATATTTTTAAATATAATATCAAGTATTAATTTTGATGATATTTACAAGGCTGCATTAGAAAGTAGTTCGTTAAAAATTATAAATAACGTTAAAAATAATAATAAATCTAAATTTACATATTAAAGAATGGTGGAAATCAGCTACTTTGCTCTTTAACAAAATATTAAATGATAAATAATTATCAAAAGTGTTTAATTATGAACAAATGAAAACCAAATTGAAATTGAATTTTGAACAAAATGTATAGTGTTTATAGAAAAATGACCAAATTTGAGAAAGGATAGGGAATCTGAGGACTGAAAAATAACATACATTACGTCTTGTGTTCAGTTTGTATATTTTATAAAAATATAAATTTCAGCTGAGAATACTACATAAAAATACGTCAATTTGAGAGCTATACAGCGAGTTCCAAAAATATAGGACAATATTTTGACTACATATAGATTCTGTGAAAATAACACTAATAGTAGGTATCTGTCATTTTTTTCCCTAAGACGCTTCTTCCCTTCGGAGTTATTCGTTCGTAAGGTTTAAATCCTGAAGGTTTTTTAACAAGCTCAAAATATTAATTTCAGCCGAAAATACATACTATACAAAATGTGAAACTTTGAGAGCTCTTCGGGATGCCCCAGAAATATACGGCAGTACGTTAATATCGTATGGTTTCTGTCAACATTTTAGTGCCTTGAGTTATTCGCCCTTAAAGGTTAAATCTTGAAGATTTTTTGTTTATAACTTCCAAACTACTTCAATTTTAATAAAATTTGGGCGGTATACACAGCGAGTAAGTATCTGTCATTGAGAAATATGGTGTTTTATTTGTATCTGGTCCAAAAATCAGGAGTGGAATACACCCCAATGCTATTTATTTATTTATTTACATCTAAATTTCCACATGAATATATTTTTTTGCTTTTTAAATTTTTAGAAAAAATTTTTTTTTGAAAGTTCTCTTGTTTGATACCAATAATTTTTTATAAAAATTAGTTTTACTGATAAGGGAGAGAAAAGACATCTTCGTCAAGTTTTAAATACAAAGTTTCTTAGTCATAATCCTCATGTATTCATGAAGTTGTGCTTATGAACAGAAAAAATGGTTTCTAGAATAAAAAGAAGGAATCCTGATAATAAAAAAAAATGAAACATAAACTGCATAATTTCTAGTTTTTCCCATTAATTGTCCCGTATTTTTAACTATACCATAGTCCAGTCTCTTAACTCAGATTGAATCGGATTTCTTGGCAAACAATGCTGGTTTAGGACCCAGGAAAGCAATTTTGCTCCTTCTCCCTCCAATTGATCTGCTCCTTCATTAACCCCCACACCACTGTGTCCGGGCACCTATATGAGTTTGACTAAGTTGTATTCACACAGCTCGGCTAAAATATTCCAACAGTTCAGTGTCAGTTTAGGGATTACTTTGTGGCTGTCACTGCATATATAAATATGCTTGTGAACGAAACCTCTTCTGAAATTTTCGGTTGTCCACAGTAATATATACAGATAACGGCAGCCAAGTACATACACGTATGAATTTATGGGTAGCTAGGTATTCCATATTCACAGGTGCGAAGCAGATTGAATGAGCAACGATACAAAAGAATTTAAATGGTGGGGCTCGACCTGCGGTCGAGATCTTTTGTCCTAAAGTATCTTGACTCAAACTATATCCTCTCAGTGTATTTTCCCATACTTCTAGAACAACGTGTACAGTTGTTCATTATATTTATTATTGTTATTATTTCATAGAAAAAAGTTTCGGACGAAAGTTGTAGGGCTGTAACTGAACCCCTTTAATAAGTTGATGGAAGCACAGTGGCGTGCAGAAATTGAGGGGGTGCAAGAAGCAATAATATATTTTTTGTTGAATTTTTGAATTATTCTTCTTTTTGTGAATTCAAAAATATGACAGATAGTCCTATATTTGACCGTGTTCGAGTTATTGAACATTGAAAATCGTATTTAAGCTATTTATTATACGAACGGAAATTACAATTATTAAAGTAGTCTATGAAAATGACTACTATTCTGTTATTATATGAAACGCTGACAGATTTAACAACAGAATACTTGTCATTTTCACAAACTACTTTAATAATTGTAATTTCCGTTCATATAATAAATAGCTTAAATACGATTTTCAATGTTCAATAACTCGAAAACGGTTAAATATAGGACTATCATATTTTTGAAATCAGAAAAAAAAGATTAATTCAAAAATTCAACAATATACAGGGCGTTCCACTAAAAAAATATTATTGCTTCTTGCAATGAATTTCTGCACGCCACTGTGCTTCCATCAACTTATTAAAGGGGTTCAGTTACAGCCCTACAACTTTCGTCGGAAACTTTTTTTCTATCTCCAATAATAACGATAATAAATGGTGGCCTAAATATAATGAATACCCTGTACATCAATCCTCGACATTTTATCCTAACCCTAAGAGAGATGCTCTTTTCATACCGTCTCAAAATAGTGTTTTTATTGTCGAGAAATAAGTACAAAAAGCTCCTAAAGTAATGTGGATATATTACTTACGTCAATTTTACTGTTCCTTAAATTATATTTTATTTGAAGAGCTATAGAAATTAGGCTATTGGGCCTATAAAAAGAATATTAATTTTGAGCAACAATATAGGTTTAGATAAGCTAAGTCAACGCAAGATACTATACCAAATCTTATAGATCAAGTATATAAGTCCATGGATAACTCACAGCCACCACTATGTACATTTGTTGACTTATCCAAGGTTTTTGATTCAGTGAGTATTGCAGATTTATTAGACACCTACATTGCAAAATATTGCGAGAATAAATTCCGTGTGAAGGAAAGTTGTCTGATTGAGCAGCAACGATGGACGGTTTAATAATGAAACAATGATGAACAATAAAGAATTGTTTGTAAGTGACGTTCCACAAGGATCCATGCCAGGCCTAATTTTATATACCTCATGACTCAGATGTATTTCATATGTGGTAAAATTATGAGCTATTCAAATAACACTGCCATTTTTTATATAACATAACACATCACATATATTAGACGATTTTTTTACACGGATAGAACCTAATAATAATCAATCTGGCGAAATAAGATAGAAAATGACTTTAAGAAGCTAATTTCTTTTTTTTATTTTAAACTATTAACAATTATTGTAAAGAAACATACTTTTACCTCTTAGTTTTATTCAAAAGGTCAAATTATATAATACCTGTACAAAGCATTAAATATTTCGATATTATAATTGATAATCACAATATAAAATGGAACCTACAAATAAAAAATCTCATAAGATATTCTATTTCAAAATTAAAGTTTCTAAAACCACAGTTAGATGTGCCCATTCTAAACTGTATGTATATGGTTCAAACTCATTCCATCTATTTAAGAATGAGTCTCCAATGCCTACTTAAGAAATTTAAAAATCTTACAAAAATGGATTCCAATTATATTTAACAAAGGCTGTACTTACCTTAGCAACGACCCCTATAAAGAGACTAACATATATTTTATTTATTTATTTGTTTAACGCCATTTCCGCTACCAAGGCCTATCACCGACGCTAGGAGATAAGTTATAGCAGCCTGGAAATTTTGCGGGATTTTTTACTGGCCTAACATTTAATACTGGCGTCTAGCGACTCCGTTCTACTTTGGCTTTGAGAATTCCGCATGCGCGTTTGCGTTTTAGTTTCGTTCCAGAGTAATACCTATAGAGATCATATTCATATATATATATATATATATATATATATATATATATATATATATATATATATATATATATAGTAAATAGAGGAGAATGCTGTGTAAATAAGTGACCCCCAATTGAATCTGCGCAGGACATTCATAAGCACGCGCATTGAGCAAAGACAGGATAGGTTCTTGAAAATTTGACCTAAGAACAGAACTGGTCTTACAGATTTGAGCCCCAATGGGAAGAAAATAAGCGAAAACGTGAAAATATTTATATCTTGTCGTAAAATAAGGAAATAAATATTATTATCTTTATAAACTTTTTTCCTATAAAGACCACCGCCAATTTTACATCCTGTTACATTTTCCAGAAATTGTTATTGTTTGTTATAGTCTAATTTATTCTGAATATTCTTTGACAAAATTTCCAATAATGGGCTGATTCGCCGGTAGAGGCATTACACTGGCGTAGCTTAAGCGATTTCTGTCAAACCTGCTGCAAACTGTAGGCTATAGTTCGGCGATGGTCCCACACTAAATTTATCAAGCTACATCTAGTGTAAGGTGAACAAAAATTGGAAACAATTTTTTATATTACGGGCATATTCGAAAATTTGGCGGAGTCGCCGGTGATATCAATTAAAAACTTAGTTCCCGACATATAATAATGATAATTTTTCACAAATAACAGGGCATTATTATAACTTCATATCATGTCATATACCATTTCGCAACGAACGAAAACCTTACTTAAAGGCGAATTAGCCGAAGAATGTTTTCTACGACACCAGTATGAATTGAGACTTTTATTGAGAAAGGCGCCCGTTGAACAATTTTCTTTTACAAACAAATTATACAGCATGCTCTCGCTCATGTCGTTGTTTTCATTGCTGGAAAAGCCATACGATATTTGTATTGCTACTTTTAAATTTAATCACGAACCAATAATTATAGTTATTAAATACCTTATATTACTGCCAGCATAGGTACATAGCCATAGGTTAGGTTAGGCTATTAACTACAAAATCGTTGACCAAAGTTATTATTTTATTGAAGTTAAAATATGTAAAAATAATAATAATATATAATAATACCACCTATAGAAAAATTGATCTTTAGTAAACCTAGAGTTTACATTCATCAGTTATTATAGAAAAAAATTCCTATCAGTGGATTCGAATGTATAAACATAGTTACCAATATTTATTCATGTTGCGTTGTCTACATTGTACCTAATACAACAATTCACAACTTATTCTCTTTCTCTTATATCAGTTATGTTTTATTTTGCGCCTCTAGTTACTACAGTTTTATAAATTGTTTTAATTTAACTCGAGGATCTAAGGGCAAGTTGCAGCGACCAGGTTTTATCTAAAATCAGCTTCATCTAAGACGAAAATACAAGGTTACAATGGCAACTTTAGATTTTGACCTTTGATCGAGCCAATTTTAATTTAAACTTAGTTAATACACTCAATTCCAGAACACTACTCTGCTGTTGTAAAAATGGCTGTCGCGCAGATGGTGTTGTGGGCATCTAATGTGTGTGCCACCAAGAGCAGCTAGCGATATTTTTGTCGCTCTAAACAGCTCTATCTAGAAAGGGTAACTAGGGTGAAATCAGAGGCCTTAAGTTCAAAGCGCTTTACCTATTTTCTCTGTTCTTTGGGCATCATCCGCTTTCCATTGATATATGTCTTATCACTGTTCGCTCGTGGTCCAAACTGTAGTTCTTTGCTTTGAAATGTAACAGATTTGTTACATTTCAAAGCCAAGAACTGTTGAGAAGCACAAAGAAAATAGGTATAAAATTTCACTCACCGCATGCATGTCTTAATAAATAAAATATTTCCTTCTACTTTCGACTGATTAAATCCTTTTTAGTAGTTCTTTGCTTTGAAATGTAACAAATATTTGATTATAATGGAGTATCCTTATAGAAAGAATGGTTATTTTCTTGTTTTTCATCCTGAGTGTTTGGCATAGTAAGTGTATGAAAGAAGTTGACAAGTCGGTTCGTAAGGGGAACTTCTTGTTGATATGCTAACATGTTCAGATTTAGATCAATGATATATGAAAGGAACGCATGGTTTCTTTGAAAGTTATGTGTTGAATACCCAAAATAATATTTTGAATACAGTAATGTAAGCAGAAATACAAGATTTTTTTTTTCACTAAATGAATTTTGATGTTCAAAGCAACCATTGTCCATGACGTGAGTTCTCAATCTTTTGCTGTTGCAGGGCTTATAGAAATACTAAAAAGTAAGCAGTTTCCAAAAAAGGTCATTAATAATAATTATGAACTGATAGTAATCACCTTATTACCTAATATTAACATTGAAATTGATGTGAAAATAGAAATTTAACGTAACCAAACATATTTTTAACCGGCTTCAATATCAAGAAATAAGGTCTAATTAACCGGATGACTGATTGAAATTTTATTTTATAATTTTTAGTGACCTTTACTTTTACGATTCTTTTTTTATAGTCTTATAATAAAAAAAAAGTGATTGAATTTGCAGAAATTTTAAAGTGATATGATAAGGGCAACTCTTCCCTAAATGAATCAATTCTAAATTTTAAGATATATCTAAGTTGTTCTCGGTTCGCATTTATGTAATAAAGCCATATCAACACTGCGTTGTATATAATAAATAAGTAGATACTAATTTTCTAATGCATAAAAACAATATCAGGCGGAGACCTTTATATTTCCTATAAGGTAATAAAAGACTGTCATCAATCATCTTAGTTGTTGTTCTCTTACCTTTGTATCTGTCTTTGTCACTGTCTCGGCGAGCTTTTAAATTCATCAATGATTTGGCATTTGTTGTTAAAAATATTAATATCAAATATTTAAAACCTCGCCCTCTATCTCTTAACAAGTTTTCTACTTGTGCGGGTATTTAGCTTTTAAATTTAAATTAATAGCATACTTAGTCGTCACCGGATCAAGTCGGTGCAACTAACTCAATCAAGAAAAATAGTAAAATGATAATGAAACTCGAAATATTCAGTTTTAATAATATCCAGATAATGCCAACATAGTTGGCGAAACTTACATCGAATCTATTGTCCAAGAATTTTGGTATTTGTGAAATTCAAAGTTCCAACCCCCTCCAGAAAATAACATAAAAATTATCCGTCCATGTCTTGGGGTAATTAAAATAAACTAAATAAAATATCTGTAAAGTCATGTCTCTCTAATCAACTATGTATGAATAAAACCCCCTCACCAGTTTCGTATGTATGTGTTTTGGAAATTGTATAATAGCTTGGTACAGATTGTATGGAATAGGAAGCTTTAAGAGTATGCGCGAACACGCAAACAATAAAAGACCTTTCATACCGGGAAACTTTATAGCTACAAGAAAGTCACAGTGGTATAAATCTGGACGCCTTGATGGCCAAGTAGTGGTTTCCGCTGGACTTGACCAATGATTTTGATATTGTGTTAATTATTTATTCTGGGGTTATACGAATAAAATTAATGAGGTAACGATACAGTTGCATAAACTTATTATTTTGGTATCTATTTGAATTAAATTTCCACCTATTTCAGATAAATTCAGTATATTCTTAATCTATTTAAAATATATTAAAACTAAAGTAGAAATATATTTTATTTTAGACGCACTAGTTCTATATACAATTATTATGGTGATGTTGTTTCTATTACAGATATTAATAAAATGAATGATTAATAAACATTACTAGCTAATCCTAATCAATAGCTTAAATAATTTCAACACTTAACACTTTATTACACTGCTGGAACCAAAATAGGTTCTCGAATAATAAAACAATATGTATTGATCAGGTTTGTATTTTATTAATTAATTGTCAGCGGATGAGTGTGAAACATTACTGTATCTGCTAGGTGGTCTAAGGAATAAGTAAACAAACCATAACGGTATCATTTTTATATGTAATTAGATATTGCTAATATTTATTTGTAAAGGATTTTTTTTGTGGAAAGATATGTATCATTGCATTAAAGTATGGTATATTTTTAGAGCAATTTATTCATGAAAAAATAATTGGCTTTTAAAATACATATTTCATGCCAAAAACTAAATTGGCGCTAAATTCATCCAAAGGCGTGATCTACTTACGTGATTTTACATTTTTCATACGTTGGCTATTCAGCTTCAAAGTTTTAAAACGAAATTACATTATGAAATTAATCCATATTAACCACAAAAATGAGCAATTAGCTTGTTTAATTTAAAATTATTATTATTATTATAATTGCTATTTTTGTTTTTGATCATTTTATAGAGAAAATTTAACAATTATTTTAATAATTAATAATAATATGTTACCTACTTGAAATTATAATGTAATTTAGGCCCTTGCACTTTGCAGATTATAAATTGCGTCAGAAATTTATTTATTTGTTTAGTGCACAGCTCGCTGGGTATGTGCTCTATTTTCGGTCACACAGCTAGCACTCAATTTCGCTGATAAAAGTAATTCTGCGATGAATCGATTTTAATTATAGCTTTTTGAAAAGGAAAGATGCTATTCTAAAAAATGGTACCATTTTTAGATTAATTTTAACTTTCACTAAGTTCTAAAATTGCTATTGAAAATTGCCATAGGTCTTCGTCAGTTGGTTTGTACGTACAGTTGTAGACAATAAATATGAAGCAGCTCTTGATTGCGATTTTTGTGATATTTTAGTGTTGTAAGAGTGTGTCTGCTTTGGCGGCATGTAGCGTTGACGCCAGGTTGACACCAGATGTCTTGCAAGGGGGCACTTTTGCACGTCTTCAGTTCAGGTTTGTTTATTATCACAGTGAACACCTGAACATTGTTAATTAATTTTTAATATTAATTTTTAACTCTCTTTCACACACCGACATGTAAATATTCTCTATATTTAACTACCCTTTAAAGGCTGATAGTTTACTAATACTGAAATTAAAATAAAGTTTTATCACAATCTAAATTAAATTATTTACCACCTTCCATGGCTCTTTGGGGGTTAAGTAAATAAAAGCCCACTTTAAATTGTACAAATTTTGGTGCCTCATATTCACTGTTCACAACTGTACGTACGGAAACACTATACAGGTCGCAATCTTTAACGAATTCACTTCAATGTTTTTTAAGCGCTTCTTCTATCATCAGAATAGAACCCTATTGAATTTCATAATAGTCAATGAAGTAGTTGTTATAAATAATTATTTAATGTCGCGCCGTCACGTTTTCGCAATATATTTATATCATCCCTTCACTGTTAGTAAATTGTTTATAACAACAAATTAACCACAGGTTTAACAAACAATTAGAATAAACATCATTACATCGCTCTTCGGCCGATTTATTGAACTTTTAATATAATTGTTCCACATTCTATAGGATACTTTTCTGTTTTTTTGTAAATAGCATATAACATATAAGCTTTGTTCAAAAATCCTCCACTTTCTACACCAGTGCAAATGTATCTCTCTTCAACTTATGTAGAGTCTCGCTCTATCTCCTATTATCTGCACTAGTGCAGATAGTGTAGGGTCTTTGAACACACCTATATCTACAGTGCTTCTTTTAGGTTCGAGCTAAAGGATGGGTTGAGCGGACAATGTTCCTCTGACCTTGTGACGTCACGTGTTCAAAGCAAATACGCGGAAATATATGAAACTAGACATATCTTCTAATTATTTGAATATATATTGCGTTTGCCATGATTAAGTAAACCACTTATATTATGGAAGGTAAGGTAATCTCGTCTTTTCACGAAATATTTAAACTATTTTTACCTTCATTACATAGACTAGTATGTATTATATTGAGATCTAGAACTAGATTATATTTTGATCTTATTGCGGGGGGTAAATGGGGGTAAATAAGTAAAGTAAACAAGTAAGAATCCATAAAATTAGTGTAAGTACGAGGTCTCAAAATTATTTTGGCATCAGCCACCAGCATTATCACCCGCATTACTACCCCCACTCCATTATGAAAGAGGGTAAAAAAAAAAATTGTAAGTTAGTGTGTATACAAAAACCAAAGGCCTCATTTTTTTTACATCAGCCATCCCACCCCCACTACCACCACCCCCACCACACTACTGGCATGACACATCGTTTTACTGACCATTATTGGGGTAGACGATTTTAAATATTATATTATTAAAGTTCTATGAACAGTAATGTCCACATAGTGAAGTGCAAATATAATATCAAATTGCTTGCTTTATCTATTTACCCCATTTTCCCACCAACTCTTCAACGAAATAAAATCAAAATATAGTCTAGTTTCAAATTTATATCGTAAACCGTTCCAGAGTTATTAAAGTAATTAAAATCTCGACGTTTCAAAATTTTTTTACCGTTACTATAAAGCAAAAGTAAGAATCATTATGTTTTATAGGGGGCTAAATTGCAACTGAAAATATCTCTAGTGTAATTGTGGGTTATTGTAGACGTTACAGATAGGTCTTTTGCAAAGGAATACTTTTACTTCCACATCCAGTGGAAGTATAGTAACGACAAACAAATTGTCCAAATTATTGTCCAAATAGGCTTAGAATGTCATGAAACGTCGAGATTTTAAGTTTGAGCGAAAAAAAATTTGTCTGTCAGTCTGTCTAACTTTTTTTTTGTGCGCACGTTTACTCTGGAACCGTTTGAGATATTGACTTGAAATTTAGTACACATATGTACTTTAACGAGATCTAGAACTAGATTATATTTTCATCTTGTTCCGTCGAAGGGTTGGGGAGTAAATTGGGGTAAATTTGGGGTAAATAGGTAAATCAAGCAGGTAAGAGTCCATAAAATTGGTATTTAGTATATACAAGAGAAGCTAAGGTCTCAAAAAAAATTTTGACATTAGCCACCCCCATTACCTCCCCCACCCCATTGTTAAAGGGGATGAAAAAAAAATGTGATTTAATGTGTGTACAAGAACTAGAAACCTCAAAATATTTTTTTACTTCATCAACCCCCACTACCACCCCCTATCACCACCCCCACTCCACTACCGATCTGGGATATCGTTTTATGGGTTTTCGGGGTAGAGGGTTTCAAATATTATATTATTAAAGTTCCATAAGGAATTATTTCCACATACGAAATTTTTTCGTTGTGAGTGACTTGGATAGAAAATCTGGCAGATAAAAAGTGTTGTTTAATCTCGAAGAAGGTCTGGGAACGTGAAAATGGTTATTAAACAGCAAAAGGCAGAACTGTTATCTCACACTAAATGATCGTATATGTTAAAGAAGTTTCTATGCGTTAACTACAGGGGCGTAGCGAAGGATGTAGGTAGGTACGTTACCGTCAGACTTGGCAAAAGTTGGAAATTCGAGATGTAAATTGGTAATTACCTCCCTCTTAACAGTTTTATGAATGTGAATTAATTTAGTGAGTATTATGTTTATTACTGATGAATTTTCTGATGCGAGGTAAATTTACGTCCATACAGACGAGTTCATCGATAGCAAAAAAAAATTTTAAAAATCATACATGAAGTGGCAAAATGATACCTCAGAAACTTTCAAAGGTAGAATGAATCTGCACCAATCGTTGATTCTGATACAACAAATACACCCTCTCACCCTCAAATACTCTATTCTATTGGCCATTCTTAAATATCTGTGATTATTTTAAGATATTTTTTAACGCTCTACTGGAGGTTATTACGACATCCTCGAAATATCTGTCCCACATGAAAAATTTAGGATAATGAAATACAATTTACAAGTGAATTGATTTTTTTAATTTTTTTTAATAGAATATAGAATTTTTTAATAGAATGAATTGGAGAAAAACAAACGGTAATTTTCGAGGAAAAATACAACGTAAATTAGCTAACAAATTTTCGAAACTTGCCTGAAGAATTCATATTTTTTTGCATTCTTATATCAAAAAGAAAACTCAACAGAAATTTATCGAAAATTTTAGTATTTAAGGTATCTACCAATAACTAGTATATAAGCAATCAAAGTAAATATTATGAAAATGGAGATATAAAAGTAAAGCTGAAAAATGCCCATAAGAATAGCGAAATCAACAAGTCATGTCGACACGATAAGCTTTTCTGTATCATAGGCATCAGACCGGAAGTTATAGCGGACCCACCGCCAGAACTATAGGTATAAAAGGTTTGACTTAATTCACGAAAAACTATTTATATAGGGATACTTAAACCGATCATCTGTCTAAACAAATTGCAGGGTTATTGCTGGGATGGCGCGGATAACTGATATAAGTACTAAATCACAATTTTATTTGTTTGCCTTCTTTAATAACGGGAAGGGGGTGGTAATGGGGGTGATAATGAGGGTTCGCTGAAGCCAAAAATACTTTGAAATCTTGGCTTCTCGTTCATACAATAAATTCCAATTTTATGAACATTTACTTGCTTTACCTATTTACCTCCATGTACTTCCCAACCCTTCAACGGAATAAGATCAAATATAATCTAGTTTTAGATCTCGTTTTAATACAAGCCAATATCATAAAAAGTTGTATAACAGACAGATTTTTTTTTGCTCAAACATAAAATTTCGACGTTTCATGACATTCTAAGTCATTTGAATAATAAAAAAAAAATTTCAACCGTTACTATACCTCCTCTCTCGCTTTCACACCGTTACGTGGATATGGAAGTAATTAAGAAACACGGATTAGCATTCTCCCTCAAATGCAAATGGTTATAAGCTGATCTACGATATATCTAACTAACGTAATTCGTTTAAACACGATGCAGATCTACGCGATGCGGTGGTATGGCATTATCAATTTTGAAAATACAGATAATTATCTTTATTATCCACATAATAAGATTTTAATTAAAATCTTATTATGTTCAAGGGTTGGGGGATAAATACAAAAAGCAAGTAAGTAAGAGCCTATAAAATTGAGATTTAGTATATGCACGAGAAGCTAAGGTCTCAAAAAAAAAGACATCAGTCTCCCACACTATCACCCTATTACCACCCCCACCCCGTTACTAAAGGGGGGAAAAAATGTAATTGATTTAGTGTATATAAGAATGAAATTTTTTTGGTATTTGTAAAAATATATTTACCAAATATGTTTTTTTTTAATATTGCATAATGAATCACCTACCAAGGTATATCTACATAATCTTCATATTATATATGAAACGTGGCTTACGTAGTATTTACAGAAAGAGTGGAATTGTGATAATGAAATGTTATGTTGAAAATATATTTTAAAATACTTCATCTTAGTTCGTCTAAAAATTTGTCATTTTTATAAAACTTACATAATGAATAAAATTACTTTCACGCCTCGTTAATATCTGTGGAAAGAGCGGCTTGAAAAATACATTTAGGTAATCGACTACGCCACCCTAACAGAACCTGTACCTAGATAGTTGCAAAATTTAGAAGATTATTTGATATTTATTACTACTATGTATCAAGTAAGAAGTATTTAATATGTTTTTAATAAAATAACACAGCCCCACAAAAAAAAAAAAATTTGGAACTGCTATCGAGACAACTGTATCCCCATGTAATTTTCGACGCTGAATCCGAATTCGAGCTCAAAAAAAATCGTATATAAAATCAACCCCTAGCGCTAAAAAACACTCCCTAAACATGGTAAAAATGACTTAAAGAATTAAATATAAACATTCAAGTATATAACGCATAAACACTACTTTCCATTGAGAATCACCCATGAGTGGGTGAAAACTACCCCTCATACAACAGGAAACTTAAAGAAATGCAGTGATTGTAAAAAAAGCTTACGATGCCCAGTTTTTTTGGAAAGAGTGAGTAACTGCATTAGTTTCGATGCGATGCTCAAATCTACCCCCATAGAGTGGCGGAAACCACTCCTAGATTAAAATTGCAAGGAAAATCGGGGGGGAAAAGGTAATAACAGAAACAATGAACGCCTCAATAAAGAGCCCAACTTGACGTATACTTAATCCGCATTCAACACTTGTATGCGTTTGTCAATGCGCCACCTACCGGCTGGTCAAAAAACTATATAGAAACTCAGAACTCAGAAAATTATATAGATGTTTTTTCTGAATTTCTAGACGATTCTTTTTAGAGGCCATATAAATAAGTAATAGTATTTTCAGAGCATTCTTTTTAGGAGTCATCTAAGCAACTGCAATTTAAATTTAGGGGTGGTTTCCGCCACTCTATGGAGGTAGTTTTTGAGCATCGTGTCGAGACTAATGCAGTTACATACTGTTTCTAAAGTAACTGGGCTTGCAATCACTGCAGTTTTTTTTAAATTTCCTGTTGTGTGAGGGGTAGTTTTCACCCACTCATGGGGGTGATTTTCAATGGAAAGTAGTGTTAACTCTGTATTTATGCGTTATATACTCGAATGTTTATATTTAATTCGATTTATTGAGATTCAAGACTATTCGTGGAGTGTTAAGTCATTTTTACCGTGTTTAAGGAGTGTTTTTTTAGCGCTAGAGGTTGATTTTAGAGGTGTACGATTTTTTTTGACCTCGGATTCGGATTCAGCGTCGAAAATTAGATAGGGATACAGTTGTCTCGATAGCAGTTCCATTTTTTTTTTGTGGGGCTGGGTAATTATCTACAATTCTACAAATCTAGTCAGCAAATAAATAAGTTAAAATCAACAAACGAAAAGTAATATAAAATAAGTAATAACAACAATTTTAAATGTAAACAAGCAATATTGAAAGTTTTCAAAAACCACCGACAATTATCTCGCAATGTACTATCATATGAAGAAAACCACATCGATATCGGTTGAAATATTAGAGAGCTACGTGGGAATAATTAACTCTTTATTGATGATTTATAGCTCTGAATCTCTACCGAGATAAAACCTTGCTAGAAACCTTCTCGACAAACTACTCTTTCAACGAAAACTAAGTTTTTAATTTAAATCATTGGCGCATTCGCCAAATTTGCGAATATGCTGGTAACATACTAAAGAAACGACAGCTTTGGCCTCAGTGTCCCCAGTCCAAACTCTAACCGTGCCAGACGATGCTTAACTTTGGTGTCAGTGGTCTAGTTTAATACCTTCCCCCTTTAAATTTTGGCTTGCCTCAGACATGGACAGTGGAGCCTTGTCTGTGCAAGAGATTTAATAAAGCCACAAAATAAGTTTCGGCAAAAACTCTGGAACAGGAAAATTTTTATTTTTAAAGGCACATTTTTTCCATAATAATATAGAAATTTTTGCGTCATCGAGAATATTCCTGGAGGGGAGGTGAAACTTTTAAAGTGACACAAGCACAAAAACACTTAAGAAATGATTAAAATTTTTAATTATCTTCAGATGAATCCAACGCCAACATGGCGAAATGCGCTCTGACTGTAGTGTTCAAGTCTTATGGTGTGTGTGGAAACTTCTTCTTCACCGATAACATTCTTGTTATTGTTAAATAAAGCAATTGAAGAAATTACGTAAACACATCTCATATTAGATTTTGATATTACATGTAGATACATAAATCTCCTTAGAGATCATTATTTTTCGAAAAATATGCATGTGTTGTTGACACACTACGTGTAGCTTTCCACATATCTTTAAAAAAATTTGTAAAATATAATGTTGTTTACATTTTTACGTAAAATATATGAAGTGATTATAATGTATTTTTAGTACAGTAATTAAAGGTTTTAACTTCGGAATAATGTCATATGAATTAGATTTCTTTCATTTTTGGCAACTTAATAAATGAATCAAAGAAATGTTTCTATATTACGCGGGGGCTTGCTAATTTATAGGGTGTCACTCTTTTTCAAGGGGTGGCACGTAAAAAAACAAAAATAAAAACACTGGAGTTGAAAGAGTGAATTTTAAGAAGAAAATGTTCCATGTAACTTTTCATATAAATTGATAGTCTTTAAGTTATGAAGTCTTGAAGATTGAGATTTTAGCTTGAAAAAGGAGGTATTTCAAAACAATTTTCGTCAAATCGAAAAGTATTATATATTGAGCGAACACATGCTAGAAACAAATAAGAAAGCTGCTAAATTGAGGACGAATTTCAATTTTTTTAAATTTCTGTAGAATTGATAGTTTCGGCGATCTAGAAGTATAAATATGGCGTCCGAAGCTGTGGCACTTACGTCAAAAAAGTCAACGACCAAAATGAACGCCTATTAATTGGGCTTTCAAATGATTTTTTGATTATTTCTATGGCATAAAAAATAAAAAAGTTAAGACAGAAAGAATGTGCTTCTTTACATTTTCTTAATGAAAACGTTGCCATTTTGTTAATATAAGTAGTTAGTAATTAAAGAAACATATTATCATATACTGTTTTTCATTGACATATAGACGCTCAATTTTTTTCTTCAGTTTACAGCACTTGCTTTGGAAGAAAATTGCATTTTAAACTATGAAGGGATTTTCGAAAAAAACGTACAATTTTTGTTTCTTTGCAAATATCACAATAAATATTGGTTTTAGCAAAAAGATGGTAGATACCAAAAATAAATTATAAACTGTGAGTGAAATTATTTTTTGTTTTATATTTATGTAGGCTCAATAGTTTCGGAGAGATTTAGTTTTAAATATGGCATCCGAACGATTCTAGGATGAAGTATTTGTTTTCAATGATGAATATCTTAGGAACCATGACACTTTCATAGAAAATTCTAAGGAATAGCATTAAAGATAGTTGATCAATCAAGTTATGTTTGTTTCTGTGTCTTAAGAAATAAAGAGGTTACGGCAGAAAAAAATGTGCGTTTTCACAATTCTTTTAACAAAATATCGCCAATTTGTTATTATAATTGTACAGTAATAATTAAGTTCTTTTCAAAAATAGTGTTTTTCGTTGGTATATATCGTCACCTAGATGTTCAATTTCTTTTGTCCCTGTAAAACACTTGCTTTTGAAAAACTTTTCATCCACCATATTTGAACCGCTATTTTAAATTTTGTAATTTTGACTCGTAGATTCGTAATCAGCGATCCCAAAATCATAAATATCCTACGTTTCACAAATAAATCAGGAATACTTTTTCAAATAATAAATATCTAAATCTCAAGGCAAAGAGCAAGTGTCCAGACCATATAGAAACTGAAAATGATACGTTTTAGTACACTACACATTATCATTACATATGAGATTATTCCTAAATTGTACAAATTCTTTACCTCTAGGTACTGTACTAATATTAGAAAAAGAAGTCTGTTATTTAATAATATTGTATGTTTCAAAAAATTAATAAATGTATTTCTGCAAGTATGTTCTTTTTTTTTCAATAATTTTTCCTAATATACAACGTGATCTACCAGGACATGCGGAAAATTTAACAGTAGGATGTCCCCACCGAAAGGAGTAAAAAATGAAAAATTTTTTAAAAATGACCAAAGAAATTACCTTATTTTTTTTGTAGGAATGCGCCGCCAATGACTTCAACTAATCTAACGTAACGCGGTACAACCATATCACTTTATCAGACTTGGGATTGACACTACTGACAGCAAAGCTGGATAATAAGATAGAAGTGACTTTTTGGTTTTGATTAAATCACACTACAAAAATACCGAAATAAATCGAAGATATTGATCTCATGCTGAAATAACAAGCAGATATACGAGATATTTAGTTAAACCGGTTAATGACATGGCGGCGGCCGTCTATTGTTCGACCGGAAGCAAAAAACACGGCTCTCTAGGGGTCTACACACGATCCAGCGGCACGGAGCCAGCCTTTTCGGCATGCTTTAAACTCATTCGTAAAAGTGAATTGGTCCGCTGGAATTCCAATTATCTTCAAAGCGTACCAACAATGTTGACTACCTGCCGCTGGATCGTGTTTAGACCTCTTTTTTTGATCTTGCCGGCCGGCTTCACTTTTTATGCCAATTAAGGAAATGTAAACAACTCGAATACGTTCTTTCACCAGTAAGTTCGTCGACCTCTTCAGAATTAGGTCAGGACTTACACAACATCAGTAGTGTATCTTCGCAAATTGACTAATAATTTAATATACTAAATTCCCTCAGAATCCTCTAAAATTTTGCAGGGGCTTTCCCACATTGAAGACTAGCACACCATTTTATTTTCCGCATTTCTTGGCAGATCACGTTGTATGTACCTACTGCCTGTCAAGCGAAAAAAACAACGCGACGAAAGGGGAAAGATTATTCCCCTCTACATTATTGGTTCATGATACTTTATTTCTGATATTCCGTTGCATTCTTTGCCGCTTTTACTTTCGCCTGACAGACAGTACGCATCCTACTTTTATTTAGCAAAATCTCGAGCGTGTACATACCAACGGGAAGGTAATTTTGAGCAAAGATTATGAAAAAGTGAACATGTTAACATCTAAACCTTCGGGTTTTCAAGATAAAGGGTGTAGAAGCAGGGACGGCTCAAGGTAAATTTTCCACCCGGGCGGGAGCACTTTTTGGCGCACTTTCCTGAGGTAATCACGGAAATTTCACGGACGTACTTCATACTAAAGTACAAGGATATCACTCATGGGGGGGGGGGGGCAAATATAAATCCAAAACAAAATTTTTATCGCCTCATGGGCGAGGATGCTATTAGAAATCTGAAAAGAAAAATTTTTTAGTAAAAATCCCAAAAAAAAATTTCATCGCCTTGAAAAAGTAACGAATACTTTTTGCCCTTTAGCGCCCCTCCGAGCCGGCGCCCAGGGCGGCCGCCCCTGTGTAAAAGTTCGTAAAAGAAAATTGTTGATCCATCATTTAATCGAATAGGTAATTTAATATTTTTTTCGCATTGAAATATTTCAACATTCAGTTTGCTTGTTTTTGTTATTCTGGTTGTATTTATACGAAGACGTAGAAGGGCCATGACAAATATTTTTAAAAGTTAGAATTTTGACTTAGGTATAACTCAAAATTCTGACTTACCACTCAGAATTCTTTACTGGAGACACTTTGTAACAGCACTGATAAAAATTGATTCTGGAGAGAAACCTTCGGTTCATCATCTACAACTTTAGGCAACCCAAGAGAGATTGCATCAAACGAATAGGGTTGTTTCAATACCACCAAGGTATAGATATTTGCATCGATACCGACAACCCAGTATCGTATCGGAAGAAAAGTATCGATGCCACCAGGTATCCATATTTTTAAGATAAACAAAAATTAATAAAGGGCAGAAATCAAACTGATTACAAAAAAAAAATTGTAAAGGTATTTACACAAATTTTCCCCCTCTCTTTGGCATCCTTTATTTATGAATTATTTTTTCTGTCGAATGATCAACCTCTATATTTTTATTCAAATTATATCAGGGTTTTCCTGGCAATAGTGAGAACTACATATCATAATACCATTTTCGCTGCTGTTTCTGTTAGTGACCACTCTGCATATGTTGCAATAAAATATATCGGATTTCTTCTTCGATAATTGTATCACCTGCAGTCCAAATATTATTTGCACAACAGTTTCTTAATGTTAACTATATGCGAAATATTATTGTCCTCCGTCATATTTTTTAGGGTGACCAACCTGTAAATTTTTCATGTTTTTCTTCCTCGTCGGTTGTGTTAACCACATGCCCAATATTACTGTTTTCTGTCAGTTTTTTGTAGTTCACCCTGTATATATTTTCACTGGAAATACGTCCCAGATCTTCGTCGGCAATGGTTCAATTACCTATTCAATATTACACGCTTCTTCGTGAAATGATTTTGTAGATATAACGCCAACAGACAGACACCACCGCTTTCGTAATCTCCGTAGTCTGAAGGTGATTTTATCAATACTTCCCTTCGGTAAGCGAGGGAATTAAGACTTTATTCAGTAAGCACTTAATTACTAAACATAAATAAAATATAAATAAACATTCAATCTTCACAATAGTAATGTAAAAAATAAATTAATAACCAAAGACGTAATTTAATAAATATAAATAATGATAAACAAAATAAACAAATAAACATAACATCATTTTAGACATATTTTCTAATGTCTAATTAAACCAGTCTTCATCACTGCAGTCACCCAAGAGAACTTTTTGTCAGCTTCTTCCTTGATGACCGATTCCTCTGATCCCTTATCATCATCGCTCCTGGTTTGAAAATAGACATCTGGCATAGATGTTGCCACAATAGCAACATGTTGCCGAGCCAATTTGTACAAGTTTGGGTAGATCTATCTCAAGTCTTCCCAGATTTGAAGAGGTTCATTAGATGTGTTTATCACAAATGATTCGGTACCGACCAAAAAGTATCCATGCTGACTGTATATCAAACGAAAAAGCAAAGTCTCGATAAACAAATGGTCCGAGATTTACGAAGTTAGTAATAAGGTTTTTAACTTGAAGAATATTAGGCAAGCAGAACGCTCAATTATAACAAGATTAGCTGATGCTCGCGACTTCGTTCGCGTGGAAGATTTTTTTCTCGTGGAATTAAGAACATTGGCATACTGTATGCCTATAAAGAAGCACTACATACTCACTGAGTACTCCTATAGTACTCAGGAAGTAAACTTGAAGGAACCCCACTGCGCGTCCACAGTACTAGGGGAAACCTGCTGCGAATCCATTGCACTCGAAGAAATCCACTGCGCCTCCATTGGACTCGAAAAAACCCACTGCGCATCCATAGTACTCGGGGAAACCCTCTGCGCATCGCAATTTAATAACGATTCATTATTCTATTTTTATGTTAGAGTGAGTTAAACGAAAAAATAATTATTGTAATCGACAATAAAGCACATGGGCAGGTATATGTCAAATTTCACGCTTAAAAACATCCCTCTCCCTGTTTACCCGTTCGGGAGGTCTTTTTTTAAAAACTGTCGAATCGTGTCTCCTTATTTCCTCAGAGGAGTCCATCGCTGGATTATCGCGTTCGGACTTATGCGATTTCAGAAGTACAGGTACCCTTTAGGCCCTTCAAAAAGTGAAAATCGAAATTTCGTCTAATAGATTCCAATAAAGAGTATTTCACGTTTCCGAAAAGTTTAAAAACCTCCCTCTCCCGGTTCACCCTTTCGAGGGTCTGTTTTTGAAAACCGTCGAATACGTATCTTCTTATTTCCTCAGAAGAGTCCATCCCTCGAATATTCACGTTTCTGATTTACGCGATTTCAAAAATGCGGGTGCGCTTTAACCCCCGTTTTCACCTCTTCAAAAAGTGAAAATCGAAATTTCGTCTTACACGTATCTAATAGATTTCAACCAAAAATATTTCTGTCAAATTTCACGCATTTAGATCAAACCGTGTCCGAGAAAGCCTAAAATTTCAGCCCCCTCTTTCACCCTTTTTACGGTCGAATTTCTTAGTGATTGCCTACGTCATTCGAGGGACTTGATTGATTGATTGATTGATTGATTGATTGATTGATTTACCAGCGTGCGGTAGGCATTACTGCCACTCCCAAGTTATACAGCTGGGCCTGCTACGTCCACGCTAGGTTGGACTAAGGTCATGCTTGTTGCCAGCAGCGAGAGCCACATGGCGCATGGTAAAGGAATGTGGGATGGGAGGTGTAGGTATTTGTGAGATGCGTTACCGCATTATGTCGTGAGGGAGCGTTTAAGCCCCCTTTTTTGTATTTTTGGTTCTGGGCTTCTGCCTATTCTGGATCTTCTTGTGAGATATGTTGCCGCGTTGTGTCGCTGCTATCTGTGCTCCTATTTTTGTACTTCTGTTTCTACAAGTCTTCTTCTTCTTCTTCTTCTGAGGCTTCTGATTCCTCCGTTTCTGATTTTGGTAGAGTATATATCGCTCCGATTTCTTTGTGAAATTCATTCTTCCCCTCGCTTTTCTTTCCCAGTATGTTTGGTCCTTTCCCAGTTTGTTCATGATCCTCTCGATTGTTGTTTTCCACGTGTAACATGGTCTCCCCATTTTAAGTTTGCTGCTGTTCAGTGTTAGTGCTTTCTTCAGTAGGTGTGTTGGTTCCCTTCTTTGAACGTGTCCCCAGTACTTCATTGCGTACATTTTTATCCTTTTTGTGATTTCCACGTGTAACCTGGTCTCCCTGTTTTTAGTGTAGAATTTAATGTAGAATTTTTCACTTATCAACGAGCGTAATTTTGACCTGAAAACCTCATTTGATAATTTACTTAAGAAAAATATTAAGTAATCAGATGCACAACACTATATTGTAACACCCACAACGTCAAAAAATATACAATACCACAAAACACACTCCTATTAAACTAGACACCAACAAAAAGTCAGGATCAACAACACTTCTCTGTGATACCTCTCCTCCCCTCCATTCCCCTCTCCTTTTGATTCGCTCTAACGCACCACACCAAAAACATTGCACCTAGCTCTGGATCATATACAAAACCAATCACCACTCACAAAATCGTCAATCGCACGTCCCGAGGTATGCATCATCCCTCAAACACTCATCCCTCATCTAACTCAAAACTGTATCCTTCGCACTCTGTATCCAGACCAAGTGATGGCACACAAAAAGGAATGTGTTTTCTATGTTTTCTCCTTTCAACGATGGCCCAGCGCTCCACACAGACAATTCCCGTCGCCGTCGATCCCTCGCACCAGTAGCCAATGTGTCCTCGCTCCCGCGCTCCGCAGTAGATACATCATTCTTGTGCTTTCCGGAGATCTACTATCTCCCGTTTACCCCCTGCTTGTCACTATTACGGTCCTAACCTTTTTAAACTTTTTAATAAACTTTCTCAGTCCCACCCTAGCCGCACCAGAAACATAAACAATTTGTATGTTTCCATAGCATGGATGAGGCTTTCCAAATTCCAATGGCACCGAAACCAAGCCAATGGCCACCAATTCCATCCAAATTCCCATTATATTATTAAATTGCTTCAATTCCACACGGTGCACTGTCACCCTGATGGGGCACGCCCCTGGCCAGACTCATATGTAAATTTGCTAGAAAGGATTGTTTATTGACTTATTTTTAAGTTATTACATTTGACAATGAGCGTAATTTCGAACTGAAAACCCTCACTTGATATTTTACCTAAGAGAATATTATGACCATATACGTTTGATTATTACAGGTTCAGTTTATATTAATTTCGCCTGAGTATTTTTAATAATTATGAAAAAAGATTATTTGAAGGTTAACAAAAGAAATTTAAATGACCATACTTTACAGACAGATCAAATTCATTTGAATATTTTTATAATGGTTAAAACAATAATTTACAGGTTTACAGAGGGATATCATGCCATGCTTTAATTTATTGCCATAAACTTGTCGACAATGTCGACTCTTCAAGGGTGATGGGCCTAAACCCTTCAATGGTTATAATATACTTGTCTGGGAAGGTACTTAAAAATGAAAAAGGAGGTACTTATCTTGCTTTTGCCTGTCTTGGGTTGTTTGTTTAATTACGCTCTTTCCGTTTCTTAATACACAGCACTGGTCACAAAACTGTATTAGTTGTTTTCAAATATTAATTCTATTTCAACTTTGTTCTTTTGATATGAGGTATCAATTTGCGCGTAAATTCTTGGGCTATAAGTCACCTAATTTTTGTGGAGTGGGAGTGTTTCAGGCACCCAACCGTTCGCTTCGAAGGCACAACCGACCGCCTACGTCATTCGAGGGACTTCTATGCAAAATCTGAAGTTTCTAGACCCAGCGGTTTGAGCTGTGCGTTGATAGATCAGTCAGTCAGTCAGTCGGTCGGGGTATCCTTTTAAGATAGATAAATATAGATATAGATATAGATTTAAGAGCATATGGCTCATCTCAAAAGTGGAAAAAAAAAGAAGTTTAGTGTTGCCCAACATGCCCTTAAAAAAACTATCATAGAAGAGTTACGAATAACTTAAGACTAATTAGAAATGTAACAAGTAACAGACAGATGGTTTTCAAAGCTTGGAAATTGCGAAATGTAAAAATAGTATGAATAGTGACAAAGTGCCTATTCCAGATAGTCGGCCGGCTTTATCGGTTGTTATGACTGACTGTTATTTTAGTATAAATATTAGAACGTTTTTAGTTGTATTTTAGTTTGATCATCTCCACCAACATGGTTGACAAAGCGCGCGTAGCATGATAGTATTCAAGTGTTTGTGGAAACTACTTCAGATGCATCGTCACACTGTAGGTTCCAACCCCCTTCCGCAATCCATTTTTTATCCCTGCAGTTACCACTAAGTGTCTCTATTAAGATATTGTATTTTATGTCAGAATTCTGAGATAAAATAGAGAATTTTGAGTTGCAAATGTCAGAATTCTAACTTTTACAAATAAAATTTTTGTCGTGGCCCTTCTATGCCTTCGTATATATTTATTTGGATTCTTTCCAATTAAATAAGTGCTCCATTTTCTGCTGAGATTCAATTTGATTTTTTTTCTAAAACATATTTCTCTCCTGAAAGTGGCGTATTTCTCTCCTGAAAAAAAAAAGTTTCGCACGCTACTGTTTATCAGTTAAAGAAAATTGCAGATTAAGATAAGTATCCGGGCTTTTGGAACCTTTTTCCGTGTGGTTCCTTTCAGTGATGTATATTTGCGTAATACAGATACTACTACAAAAAGTTTTGGCCTCAAAAACTCCATATCTGGGAAAAAAAATTTTTTCCAAAATCAGAAAAAAAATTTTTTTCTTAATAAAGTAAACCAATTTGTTTGTATTTCACATATAGTGTAAATCTACTCGTGACAATTCATTAATGATATTTTCAGGAAATCTTTTCATGAAGAAAAAAAAATTTGATGCTTTTGAATTTTTTGAAAAATTTAAATACGTATTTACACGTTACAGACACAAACCATTTTTTAATTTTAATTATACCCCCATATAATAAGCTACAACATATATTTTTTACAAAACTGTATCGACGTAGTCAAATTGGAAAAGATAATGTCAGGAACATAAAAGGATTTTAATGCCATGGGCGTATGAAGAACTTTATGAAGCTTCTAGCTTTAATTCCGTTTCTAAGCCCTTATAAGATATTTTGATGTTTTATTTTGTTCAATTTTCCGCTCTGAATTAATTTTTTTTATTTTGCCCAAAAGGAATTTATGGAACTGATAATTCTAGGTTGTGCCGGAGGCGCCGCGTGTAACATGTCTAATTTTCTTCATATTTTGAAGTTCATGATATATTTTGGGGCCATTCAAAAAATACATTCGCTTTCAGAGAGGAGAGGAAAGTGTGACAATATGAACTATAGGAGGGTATATGAAAAGTTCTCACAAAAAAATGAAAAATAACTTATATTTAGTATTTCAATTTCGTTCTCTCGTGGCAATCTATTCAACAGAATTTATTTTTAAGTTTAATCGGAGGGGGAAGGTTTGCAGACAAGCGTTCGTTTAATGGGGTGTTTCACCAATGTTACAAACGTAAGTAATATTAAAAGTAATAATGTTCTTAATTGGCCGATTTTAACATTGTTTTTCAGCTCAAACTGAAAAATCACATTTAACATGCCTTCTATTTTGTTTCTGTACACTCTAGTAATTATTTAACGACAGTGGCGTTAAAGCCAATGCCATGTCATTAAAACCAATTTTACACTGATTTTAATTAGTTTTTAGTTTTTTAGTTTTTTTTCTTAATCAAGTGAACCAATCTGTTTGTATTTCACATATATTGTAAATCTACTTGTGACAATTTATTAATGATATTTTCAGAAAATCTTTTCATGAAGAAAAAAAAATTGATGCTTTTGAATTTTTTGAAAAATTTAAATACGTACTTATTGTTGACTACACACTTATTATTCGTATACAAATTTGCGGCGCCGACATTTTTTGAATACGTAATAAATCTGAAGACAACTATGCACGTTATTTATTTTAATTATTTTTCATTTTTTTGTGAGAACTTTTCATGTACCCTCCTGTCGTTCATTTCGTCACATTTTCCCCTCCCCTCTGAAAGCGAACGTATTTTTTGAATGGCCCCATAATATATCATCATGAACTTCAAAATATGAAAATTAAAGACATGTTGTTACACGCGGCGCATCTGGCAAAACCTCGAATTATTAGTTCAATAAATTCCTTTTGTGCAATATTAAAAAAATAATTCAGAGCGGAAAATTGAGCAAAATAAAACATCAAACAGTTTTTAAGGGCTTAGAAACTGAATTAAAGCTAAAAGCTTCATAAAGTTCTTCATAAGCCCATGGCATTAAAATCCTTTTATATTCCTGACATTCTCTTTTCCAATTTGACCACGTCACCCTTTCGATAGAGTTTTGTGAAAAATGTATGTTGTAGCTTATTTTATGGTGTATAATTAATAAAAAATGTACGTGTAAGTACGTATTTAAATTTTTCAAAAAATTCAAAAGCATCAAATATTTTTTTCTTCATGAAAAGATTTCCTGAAAATATCATTAATAAGTTGTCTCTAGTAGATTTGTAGATTTACAATATATGTACAAACAAATTGGTTCACTTGACTAAGAAAAAAAAATTTCGGATTTTCGACAAAAAAAAATTCCCAGATAAGTTTTTGAGGTCAAAACTTTTTGTGGTAGTATCTTACGCAAAGATACATCACTGGGAAGAACCACACGCAAAAAGGTTGCAAAGGCACGGACATGGCCTTTGTTTACTAATTATAGAACTTAAAAGTAATATAACAAAAAAAATGTTTAAGAGAGTTGGCTCATGAAGTTCTAAGGTATGACTAAAAATTATTTTACCACTTATTACTGACCTGAGTGACCTAATCGAACTCGGGTAATGTTTATCCTGGTACGATTTACACAATGCAGCAAATTCCTTTGACTATTTTAGACGTGGGTTTATGACATTCCTAGGTTGGTTTAGCCAACCATCAGATGATGACATATTCTCCTAAAGTTTCATTAAAATATACGCATTATTGTATTGTTTATGTTATCACCAATTGTTTAAAAATGGCAGCTCTCAATTGTTTTTTTTTGTTGCAACTTTAATAAATGATCAAGAAAGTTCGGACAGACCCAATTTTTTTCACAATTTCATTATGAACAATTTATTTTTTTGTTCATTATAATAAGAGCTACACAACTAGAGATATTTAAGAAAAACCACAAAAGATATAATTTTAAAAATTCTTTTATTTAAGCAAATGACTTCCGGGGCTAGGATTTTATCCAAAACTTTTTGCTACTCGCCTTGCATTGTGTACGACAATTTCCAGTAGCAAGTGCTATATATAGTAAGACAATTCCTTTTTAGGTGATCTTCTAGTTCTACTCCACTAGTATTGAATTTACGATTTTACTTATTATATCGATCATGCAGGAAAATATTGCGTGTCTATATTAGAAGCATAAAGTCTTGACAGTAGACCCACTGGCGAGGAAATTTCTTAGCTTCACAAATTCCATATATTTTTTTTTCCGTTATTATACTCCTCGCAAAAACGAAGAGTATATTGCATTTGATCGGTACATTTCTAAAACCGTAAATATCGCTCGTAGAGAAAAAAATTTCATATCATTGTGTTAGTGAACGAACTTTCAAAATGTCCGTCTGTCCGTCCGTCTGTCACGTTTCTTGTAAGCATGATAACTTAAGAAAGAAAAGTCCGATTGTATTGAAATTTGGAAAGTAAGTTAGTGTTAGCTAGAGGTTTTTGAACAAAATCAATCAGTAAATAAGAAAGTTATTAATCATTTAATTTAAAAAAAAGAATTTCTTATTTTTGTCGCTTGTACTCAAATAGAAATCTTGCGAAATGTTATCTCTATAATAAATATTTTTTTGTTTATGCATTTTACTAATATATATCTCATAATAATATAGCTGAATATGAGTTGAAATATGATTCTCGAAACGGCAGTCAACACCGCAAAAAAATGGAAATGGCGGGATAGGCTGGAAGCACTGAATCCTCAGGACAACTCGCTGTGAAAACTGTCGAAGGCAATGAGTAATACGCCGGAAGCCATACCTGCCTTGACAAAATCCTCAGGAGCACCATGCTGGTGCTCTTCCCGGGAAGAGCACCAGCATGGTGCTCCTCGATGTTGAGAAAGCCATCGATACCGTGTGGATCTCGGGGCTGCTTCACAAACTAAACGCACTAGACTTTCCCATGCACATAGCCAAACGTATTCACTCTTTCCTGACAGATAGATCGCTGCAGGTCAGGGTGAATGATAAACTATCAACTCGGTGGGACATTCGCGGGGGCGTCCCCCAGGGGTCGTGTCTGTCACCGAAATTGTACAACTTGTACGTCTCCGACTTCCCGGAATTCCCGAATACGAACCTTACCAAGTACGCTGATGACACGGCCATGCTGCTGAAAGCACACATGGCCCGTGCCACGGCGTATTACGACAAGTGGAAGATTCGGATCAACGCCGAGAAGTCCGAGTCGATCCTCTTCACGCGCCGGTTCACAGAGAACCTCATATTAACTCCAATTTCGATCGGGGGACAACTAATTCCAATCAAACGGTGCGTGAAGTATTTGGGGTTTAATTTGGACAAACGACTGACGTTTAACATACATATTAATGAAACAATACGCAAGGTCTACTCTATGTCCAGGAGTCTGTACCCGCTCCTGGACTTAGTTAACAGAACAAATAAGAAACTGTTGTACAAGATGGTGATCAGGCCGGCCATCACATACACGGCGCCGCGGTGTGGTGCAGCATTCCGGCCACGACAATGCGAAAACTTCGGGTTCTCGAACACAAATTTACGCGCCTTATTTCTGATTCCGGCAAATACACCTCCCTCAGAGATCTATACACACGATGCCACGACATAACTCCATTAGCGAACTGCGTCCAAAAAATCGTCCAAGAAATCTCCTAAAAATTCTACACCTTCAAACTGGGCGATAGTCCGCTAACCAGCAACATAACCCAAATCAGAATATATAATGCCCCATTCCAGATCAAACACCCCCTACCATACCAGGCGTCAGACCGAATAAGGGCGGATCCAGAAAGGTAACTGGGGGGGGGGGCACAGTAACATCTACAAAAAAATTTTAGAAATCAGAAGAAAAAATTTTCTATATCGCCTCATACAAAGAATGCTATTAAAAATGTTTAAAAAAATTTATCGCTAGGGGGGGGTGCAAATGAAACTCCAAAAAAAAAATTTTTCGAAAATTTCGGCTCATCGGGGGGGGGGGGTACAAATTAAAATCCAGACAAAAATTTTTTCGCCTCATACACAGGAATACTATTAGAAATCCAAAAAAATTTTTTCCCCCACCTCATGCGGAAAAAAATTTATCGCCTTGAAAACGTAACAAAATACTTTTCTCGGGGGGGGGCAATTCCCCCTACTGCCCCCCCCCCCCCCCCCGGATCCACCCTTGAGACCGGACGCTACACAAAATTTCCACACAAGCCTTCAAGACTTCACATTATCGCCCTCTTCCCTGTGTTGGCTTACGGAGAATTGATGAATAATTTTAAAGAAGAGAACTGATTTAAAAATATATTGCAAATCGGAGAGGGCGTTGACTTTTGTGCAGCTTGTGCTGCACCACTATTATGGCTGCGACGCCTTTGGCGCCCCCTTTGCTCGGCGCCCCAAAAGCGGCCGCTTGGGGAGCTTGGACCTAGCGGCGGGCCTGCCAGGCGATGCCTATCTTTCGGCAACCTCTTCCTTAGCCATACTTTCCTATACCACAACCTACTATTTCCCCACCTTTGATCTTTCCTCGACTCTATCTTCCCAATCCTTTCTATTCTCTTTCTGTATGTTCTATTTTTGTTCCTTTTTCATTCTTTTTGTCACCAAAAATTCCATTTTGCCCGATAAACCTTTAAAAAATTCAAACATTTTTAACCCCATCCTTTTTGCACCACATTTTACTGGCGTCAGGGAGACCACCAGGTCGGCAGTTCTCGTACGGGTTTTTTCGTTTAGCTTTTCACCCGAGTCAACAGCCAAAATTTATTAAGTGTTACGACCAGTAACTAGTGCTAAGTTCTAAGCATTATCTTTATTAAATATATTATTAATTTTAAACCCACGCTAAGTGGGTAAGAATTTTAATTGTTCTTTTTTTTACTTCCACATCCACTGGAAGTATAGTAACGACAAAAATTTTTTTAAAAATTCTTATTCTTCAAATAGGCTTAGAATGTCATGAAACATCGAGATTTTAAGTTTGAGTAAAAAAAAATTTTCTGTCTTTTCGGTCTGTCTGTCGGTGTGTCGGTCTGTTTGCAACTTTTTTTGTGCGCACGTTTACTCTGGAACCGTTTAAGATATTGACTTGAAATTTGGTACACATATGTACTTTAACGAGATCTGGAACTAGATTATATTTTCATCTTGTTCTGTCGAAGGGGCGGGTAAATTTGGGGTAAATAGGTAAATCAAACAGGTAAGAATCCATAAAATTGGTATTTAGTATATACAAGAGAAGTTAAGGTCTCAAAAAAATTTTTGGCATTAGCTACCCCCATTACCACCCCCACTCCATTATTAGAGGGGATGAAAAAAATCGTGATTTAGTATGTGTACAAGAACCAGAAACCTCAAAATATTTTTTTACTTCATCCACCCCCACTACCACCCCTCTATCACCATCACTACCGATGTGGGGTATCGTTTTATGGGTTTTTGGTTTTGGGGTAGAAGATTTCAAATATTATATTATTAAAGTTCCGTAAACAATTATTTTTACCTTTGTCGTCAAACTGAGCCGAACCTGCCCCGCCCAGCCCTACAATCACCACGGCGTTACGCTCCGTTGTTGTCTGGCTGGCTCCGGACCAGTTTTCGGGAAGGCACAAATGTATATATGAATATTAATAAATTTTATTTGCATGCTTGCTTGCTTGTTTTGCCTTGCAATTCAGAGATCGTGTGTTCGAATCCCACACAGGTTGGATGTTTTTTTTTTCAGTTTTTGTTCATATATTTTTTTTCACAACATAGTTGGTATTTAGTATTTAGGATGTCCAAAAACTAACATTACAAGAAAACTGCGAAGAGTATTCTGTGTAACAATTATATAAAAAGCTCAGTAAATTGTCAAAGAGTACCTACGTTTTTAGCTCGTTAATATGTTATATTATTATATCTCGGTCTCGTCTTCAAAAATAAGAGTAGTGTAAGTGCCTCGTGGTACGTACCAAACTTCACACATTTTAAAGACTAAAACGGTCCCCCCGCCCGCTGTCGATCCTTACCTGTCTCATTCCTTGCTTGTGTGCTGAACTGAACACATCGTTTTAGTTGCTGTCCCGTTTTGTGTTGTGCGGTTTAACTTGTTTTATTGTTTCTCAGTTCCTTGTCTCGTTTTAGGGGATGCCTAGGCATTCGTGAAAAGACACAGCAGAATTAGTGAACAAATTGGAATAGAGTTCGGTGAATTATAAAGTCGCGGCGGTCGACATGAATCGTCGCCATCTGTAAAAACATTGTTAAGGAGATCAGTACCGCCAGGGGCGTACTGTTGGAAGAAAATATTTATGGAAATATAATTTTTTTATTAAACATGCCGTTGATGCCATCGATTAATTAACTTGTCATGTCTGTCTGTGGTGACATTATGTGTTTTTTGGTAACACTGATAGGTGAACTTGTGACAAGATTTAATATTGGAAGAATTATTTATGCAAATAAAATTATGTTTATGGTGACATTATGTGTTTATGACAACACTGACAGGTGAACATGTCTATGGTGGCAAGATTTCCCATTGGAAGAAATTTTTTATGCAAAGAAAATTATGTCTTTGGTGACATTATGTGTTTATGACAACAATGACAGGTGAACTTGTTTATGGTGGCAAGCTTTCATATTGGAAGAAATCATTTATGGAAATAAAATTATGTTTATGGTGACATTATGTGTTTATGACAACACCGACAGGTGAACTTGTCTATGGTGGCAAGCTTTCACATTGGAAAAATTTTTTATGCAAATAAAATTATGTCTATGGTGACATTATGTGTTTATGACAACACTGACAGGTGAACTTGTCTATGGTGGCAAGCTTTCACATTGGAAAATTTTTTTATGCAAATAAAATTATGTCTATGGTGACATTATGTGTTTATGACAACACTGACAGGTGAACTTATCTATGGTGGCAAGCTTTCACATTGGAAAATTTTGTTTTATGCAAATAAAATGATGTTTATGGTGACATTATGTGTTTATGACAACACTGACAGGTGAACTTGTCTATGGTGGCAAGCTTTCACATTGGAAGAAATTTTTTATGCAAATAAAATTATGTCTATGGTGACATTATGTGTTTATGGCAACACTGACAGGGAAACTTGCCTACGGTGGCAAGCTTTCATATTGGAAGAAATTATTTATACAAATGAAATTATGTCTATGGTGACATTATGTGTTTATGGCAACACTGACAGGGAAACTTGCCTTTAGTGGCAAGTTTTCATATTGGAAGAAATTATTTATACAAATAAAATTATGGCTATGGTGACATTATGTGTTTACGACAACACTGACAGGTGAACTTGTATATGGTGGCAGGCTTTCACATTGGAAGAAATTGTTTATGCAAATAAAATTATGTCTATGGTGACATTATGTGTTTATGACAACACTGACAGAAAACTTGTATATGGTGGCTAGCTTTCATACTGGAAGAAATTATTTATGCAAATAGAATTGTCTATGGGGACATTATGCGTTTATGACAACGCTGACAAGTGAACTTGCCTATGATGGCAAGTTTTCATATTGGAAGACATTAGGTGTTTATGACAACACTGACAGGTAAACTTGTCAATGGGGGCAAGCTTTCATATTGGAAGAAATTACCTATAGAAATAGAATTCTGTCTACGGTGACATATTATGTGTTTGTGGTAACACTGACAGATAAACTTATCTAGTGTCATTAGGGTGGCAAGCTTTGATATGAAAAGAAACTATTTATGCGAATAGAAACATTAACTTACACCCATCTGCCTGTGATGGCATTATGTGGTTGGGTTAACACTATTAGGTGAACATATCTATATGATGAGGAGTGCTTATTGAAAGGAAGTAAGTAAACCCTGTATTTTCTTTGGGATTCATGTCGGTGCTGATATTGATTAATCAACTTGATCAGTTTTCTTATTGAAAGGAAGCATTCGTGCAAATAGTAATAAGTAATAAGCAATTTTTCAGGTTTAGTTATTAGATTTTTATTATAACAATAATTTTCTTTTACTGAAAGAGTGTTTATGCAAACATGGTTATAACATTGATTAACGACTATCTGTCTCTAATATGTGATTGTGACAACACTTGGTGGACTGGTTTGATAATGGCAAGGCCTTATCTGGTCTTTGTTGACATCTTCTGTTTCTAATAACAGAGATGGGTGAACTCGTGTATGATGACGAGGTTCCTTATAAAAAAAAAAAAGAAATTATTTATGTAAATAATAAGTAACATTTTGGAAATTATGTCGATGATAGCATTGACTAATTAGCTAATCATTGCCATTTATTTGTGATGACATTATGTGTGGGTGATAACACGGATGTTATCTGGAATGAAAGGGTTCCCAACAAGAAACAAATACTAAGTAATTTAATGCATATATATATATATATATATATATATATACGTATATATGTGTATATGTGTATATATGTATGTGTATGTATGTTGTATATACATATATCGGCACCAGAGAGACTGTCTCCCCCCTAAGCTAAATCCTATGATTGCCATCGGCTTTCGGAGTCGGTCATTCAAAGGGCTGTTCGCCTGGCATACTTACAGAAGCAGATTTTGACAATTTTGACAAATTTAATTGCCATTGACCATATTATGGTTTCTCTTTCTGAAAAGGGGGGGGGGGGGGGGGGTATCGCCAGTATATCCGATATGTCAGTGATGAGAGTAGAATCTTGGTTGATATTCACCATCCAGAAACCCCTTCCCAAAGGGAGTTAGTTTCTATTAATCTAAATTAAAAAATAAATAAATAAAAGGGCAACATAACAACCGGTAAAAAGGTTTTGTGTGGGCTTTTTTAATTTGCCATTTCTTAAAATTTCCAGTTAGAAAGTCCTACCAAAGGAACCTGAGGAACCTAAATGGTGGTCCTCTGAATTTTAACTAGTAATGAGCTCCTTAGGTAAATTGTTTTTCAGGTTAGTAAAGCTTACATCTGTAAACAACAGCATTTGTCAAACATGTTTTGTCAACGCCTAAGCCGGATGGTTCACATACACATCATAAACCTTAAGTCTCTAAATAAATACACTGCAACTGATCACTGTAAACTAGATCACATGCTGAATTGATTAGAAAAAAGCGTTATAGCGTCGGTCAATCTTAAAAAAAAAAACCCAATTCTTTCTGTCCGTTATCAACTCGCACAGAAAGCATAAAAGATTCCAGTTTAACGGCGTAAACATGTCAATATAACTGCATGGCATCCCAATGAGAACACAATAGTTAAAAAAACGTTAAAATAACGTTGCCTTGGTTGAAATAACGTTAATGGTTAAAAAAACAACGTTTTTTTTAAACGCCTTTTCAACTGAACGTTTTTTAAACGTTAATGTAACAGCACAAAATAACCTAAAGTGTTAAAATTGCTATTAAGAAACGTTAAACTAATATGTTGGGTTAACGTTTATCTTTAACGTCCTATAAACGACAAAAATTCACCAAAAATAAATTGTCTGTGAAATTCCAGCGTGATTTTCACGTTAACATATTACTATTTAACAATTAAATTTTTTACGTGTTTTTAATGTTATACATGAATGATAAATACACCATGAGTTAAAAATAAACGTTACTGTAACGTTCAAAGTTAAGTGTTTATCAACGTTTGTTTTAAACGTTTTAATTGCGTAAAATTTTACTGAATATATGGTTATAAACAACATATAAAAAACGTTTTCTTTATACGAGTTTTAAACGTAAGATATTCACGAAAAATGAATCATGCCTTAAGACATAACGTTATTTTAACGTATTGAGTGAACTATTAAATAACGTATATTTTTAACGTCCTAAAAACGAGAAAAATTCTCCAAAAATAAATTGTCTGTGAAATTCCATCGTGATTTTCACGTTAACATATTACTATTTAACAATTTAATTTTTTACGTGTTTTTAATGTCAGACATGAATGATAAATACATTATGTGTTAAAAATAAACGTTACTGTAACGTTCAGAGTTAAGTGTTTATCAACGTTTGTTTTAAACGTTTTAATTGCGTAAAATTTTACTGAATATTTGGTTATATACAACATATAAAAAAACGTTTTCCTTATACGAGTTTTAAACGTAAGATATTAACGAAAAATGAATCATGCCTTAAGACATAACGTTATTTTAATGTATTCGGTGAATTATTAAATAACGTATATTTTTAACGTCCTAAAAACGACAAAAATTCACCAAAAATAAATTGTCTGTGAAATTCCAGCGTGATATTCACGTTAACATATTACTATTTAACAATTTAATTTTTTACGCGTTTTCAACGTTAGAAATGAATGATGAATACGTCTTGTATTAAAACGTTAAAAACGTTGTGTTAAACGTTACCGTAAAGTTCAAAATTACATGCTTTTCAAACTTTGTTTTTAAACATTTTAATTACGTAAAATTTTACTGAATATATGGTTATAAATACCATATGGAAAAACGTTTTATTTAGATGAGTTTTAAACGTAAGATATTAACGAGAAATTAATCATACCTCAAGTATTAACGTTTTTTTAATGTATTCAGTTAATTATCAAATAACGTGTACTTTTACAGTTCTAAAAACGACAAAAATTTGCTAAAAATAAATTATCTGTGAAATTCAAGCGTGATTTTCACGTGTACATATTAATGTTTAACAATTTAATCTTTTACGTGTCTTTAATGGTCGAAATGAGTGATAATACAACATGTGTTAAAAATTAACGTTACATAACGTTCAAAGTTAAATATTTATCAACGTTTGTTTTAAACGTTTTAGTTGCGCAAAATTTTACTGAATATAAGGTTATACATAATGTATGGAAAAATGTTTTGTTAAGACTGGTTTTAAACGTAAGATATTAACGAAAAATAAATCGTTCCTTAAGACATAACGTTATTTTAACTTATTCAGTGAACTATCAAATAACGTAAATTTTTAACGTTCTAAAAACGACAAGAATCCACTAAAAATTAATTTCCCGTGAAATTCAAATGTGATTTTCTCATTAATTGTTTAACAATTTAATTTTTTACGTGTTTTTAATGTAAGAAATTAATGATAAATATATTAAGAATGGACGTTACTTTAACGTTGAAAGTTAAACGTTTATCAACGTTTGTTATGAACGTTCTAATTGGGTAAAAATGTATTGGTGATTATAACGTTACAAATTTAAATCGTTTTGGTTAGACGAGATTTAAACTTAAGATATTCTGGAAACGACAAAAATCCAGTAAAAATATATTTCCCGTGAAAGTCAAATGTGATTTTCACGTTATCATATTGCTGTTTAACAATTTAATTTTGTACGTATTTTTAATGTAAGAAATTAATGATAAATATACCATGTGTTAACACTGAACGTTACTTTAACGTTCAAAGCTAATTATTTACCGAAGTTTGTTATGAACGTTCTAATTACGTAAAATTTCACTGACTATAACGTTAAAAATAACATATGAAAACACGTTTTGTTAAGACGAGTTTTAAACGTAAGATATTAATGAATCATGCTATAAAATATAATTTTATTTTTACATATTCAGTAAATTATTAAATAACTCTTATTACAAGCATTTTTACTGACTGCAAAATTATATCAAAAATAAATTTGTGTGAAAATCAAATGTAATTTTTACGTTAACATATTAATTATTTAATAATTAAATTTTTACGTGTTTTTGACGTAAGAAATTAATGACAAATATACCATATCTTAAAGCTAAATGTTATTTTAAAGTTTAAAGATGAATGTATTAAATTTTGAATGATAGAAGTGTATGACAATTAATGAAACTTGTGTGATAAAATCACTCGGCTCCGCCTCCTGGTTAACTTCATATGCGTTTCGTTATATAATGTTCATATCAAACTAGTATCATTAATAACTATTATACCGTGTGTGTAGTCGCGGGCTAGGCATGGGGAGAAGAATTACAACATTGCGCGTGCCAGCTGGCTGAAATGAAATAATAGAGCTGGAATGCTCCACCCACGGACGAATTTACGGCTGCCGGTGTTGTCAAATCTCTTGCGCTACGTGAATGTACATGCCTAATGGGAAATTACACGCACGGTATATTGAAGTTACATTATACTGGGTGTCACAGGTTAGCGGCTCCCCCCTATATTTCCTTTATTTTTTAACTTATCCATTTGAAATTTGGGGAGCATAAACTACCTGCAAAAATGGATTTTCCGACATAAAAAACGGTATGAGACCATTTCGATTTTTAATGGAACACCCTGTGTATTTTTACATATTTGGTTTCAAAACAACATTCTAAGTATACCCTGAAATTTTCGCGAATTTTTGAGTCGATATTCAGTTTTTTTAAGCATTTTAAGACATTCGTCTAGAGTGCTTTGGAATACCAGAATTTGTTCTACGGCGGGTAAAGTCCAAGGGAAAAATATAATTTTCCCTTTAATTTCATTAATAACTATTTACGAAGCCTCCAATATTGAACAAATCACTTTTTTATCGAAAACTTTTTTTTTCAAATGGGAAGGTGGTGGCTCCTAGTGTTCAATAAATTATAGATTTTTTTTCTGAATTCATTTATTAAATTTATTTAAAAATAAAAAATTACTTTCAAAATAATTTTTATGGATTCTTATACTTTGCACTAGTACTTATACCTATTAAGAAACAAAAGAGAGAACCAAAAGGCTATTATTCACAAAAAAGGTAGTTATTCACATTTCACTATTAGACATATGATTTTTGCAAAGACAACAATGTTAAAGTTCAAGAAGAATTATATTGAAAGTGATTTTTTATTTTTAAATAAATTTAATAAAATAGAAAAACAAATAGCATAGATTTGAAATCAGAAAAAAACCTATAATTTAATGAACACTAGGAGCATTTGAAAAAAAAAAGTTTTCGATAAAAAAGTGATTTGTTCAATTTTGGTGGCTTCGTAAATAGTTATTAATGAAATTAAAGGGAAAATTATATTTTTCCCTTGGACTTTACCTGCCTTAGAACAAATTTTGGTATTCGAGACGAATGTCTTAAAATGCATAAAAAAACTGAACATCGACTCAAAAATTCGCGAAAATTCCAGGGTATACTTAGAATGTTGTTTTGAATCCAAATATGTAAAAATACACAGGGTGTTCCATTTAAAAATCGAAAGTTGCGGTCATTTCCGGGTAAACCGGAAATGGTCTTATACCATTCTTTATGCCGAAAAATCCATTTTTACAGGTAGTTTATGCACCCCAAATTTCAAATGGATAAGTTAAAATATAAAGGAAATATAGGGGGAGCCACTAACCTGTGGCACCCCGTATACAACGTTAAAATAACTGATGCTTTCCACTTATTAAAATACACTGACGTTCTAAATCTACAATTAAAATAAATGGTAGATGTTGACGTTTTTTTAACGTTTTTCTACACATCTATCTTAATGCATTAAATTTGCCTGCTTACCACGTAGTTTGTTGCAGAAGTTATTTGTAGATGGCGATACATACAAACCACTGGCAATAATTTGTCATGCTTTAGCTTATACCCTTATGAATTTATAGAAATTAAAAAACATAATTCTTTCAGGGAACAACGATTTATATGGACGGATTTTATAGGAATCAGATTAAAGATCATTATTTTGTGGCTCGGGATACAACGTGGTTATTTCAGTTGTTTTCCAATCATATCAATAATAATGTTAATACTGATCCCAATGAGAACACAAACGTTTAAAAGACGTTAAAATTAACGATAACCGAACGTTTAGTAACCATTGTATTACGGCGTTGAGTCAACGGACGAATGTCCCGCGGTTCAACGTGTATTTCAAAGTATTTTATAACATTTTTGTAACGTTATATTTAACGTTAATTAATGTTATATGATGACGTTTTTGTAACGTTACATCTATAATATTACTTAACGTTGAATTTTACCGCTAGTGAACGTTATAGGATGACGTTTTTGTAACGTTATGTCTATAATATTACTTAACGTTGAATTCGATCGTTAGTTAACGTTGTTGAAACGTTAAATAGCTGGAGGCCAGCATCACATATTTTAAAGTAAAAATGAAATATAAATAACCAAAAAACAAAATATAAAAGCAAAGTACATTGTACGAAATATACGATTGCGCGGTCGTGGCAATATATACATCATGGGCGAATTGATTTTATTTTGTAGTTTTATACTCCCTGTTAATCGTTTGTTCAATAAATATATTAAATGTATTAATCATATTATTATTTGTAGTAGCCCCCCCCCTCAGCAATTTTCTGGGTGCGTCCCTGCCTCTGATTATCACCATGTATTACAGATATGGCCCAATTTTAATAGGGATTATTGTAATATGCTGTTTTACACATGTTCCAAATTGTAATTAAATATTTTAACTCTAACAGCAGTTACAGTGTTTACAAGAAACGGTATACACGCACACACACACTTACAGACGCAAAGACATTTTTTTATTCGGAATTTGAGTTTAGTCTGCTATGAAATGGATATCTGTATAAGAAATTTTTTTCTACGATGGTTATTAAAATTTTTATTCAATTTATAATAAAGGGCATAGCAGGATAAGCATGTAAAATCTCTTGTTTGTTATCGACAGTTTGGTATGATTTTCCCAAAATTTCAAGCCTGCAGCCGCCACTTTGGAGGAGTGGTGGGGGCTTTTTTGATTTTTGTTTTTTAAAATTTTCTCGGATACCGTTGAACGAAAAAATCCGAAAAAGTTCACAGTTGTTACTTACATTTTTCAAAATATTTAAATGCAAATTTCGTATGCAAAAAAAATTTGCAAATTTTTGCATACAATTTTTTGGCACTTTAAGAAAAAAGGCCACTCTGAATTTTTCATCGTAAATTACTCATTTATCAAGTCCTATTCTCAAATTATTTTCATATTTTTTAAAAATGTGGAAGAAGATAGTTAAAAAAACGAAAAACTGCATTACCGACCATTCTCTGATACGCGTCTCACTATCATTTGGACGCATGTCTTGTTAACAAATATACAGGATGTTTCATTAACAATTGGACATACGCTAACTGGAGAATCCTTAATCCAAAATATGAAGATTTAACCTGAAGCACTTAGATAAAATAATGCCTCCTTACTGAGATACAGGGTGTCAATTTTTTTTTCTTTTATTTTTGCACTATCTCAACTACCTCTTGACGGATCTTCTCCCAATTTGGTAAGAAAACATTTGTTAAGCTAAGAAACAATAATTTATGTATTACATCACTTTTTACTGTAATGTATTAATGAAACATCCTGTATATTTGTTAACAAGACATGCGTCCAAATGATAGTGAGGCGCGCATAAGAGAATGGTCCGTAATGCAGTTTTTCGTTTTTTTAACTATCTTCCACATTTTTTAAAAATATGAAAATAATTTGAGAATAAACCTTGATAAATGAGTAATTTACGATGAAAAATTCAGAGTGGCCTTCTTTCTTAAAGTGCCAAAAAATTATATGCAAAAAGTTGCAATTTTTCTTTGCATACGAAATTTGCATTTAAAAATTATGAAAAAAATCAGGTAAATAGTCCAACATGTAAGCAACAACTGAATTTTTTCGGATTTTTTCGTACAATTTTAAAAAACGAAAATCAAAAAACCCCCCACCACTCCTCCAATATGGCGGCTGCAGGCTTGAAATTTTGGGAAAATCATATGTAGGGTAAGCCCCTTCAAATAGTTGATAACAAACAAAATTTTGTTTGGGGGCAGATTTTACATGCTTATCCTGCTATTCCCTTTATAATAAAGTTAGAATACAGTCAAAAGATGTACAATTCATTACTGAACCATAACAGATAGAAACATTATTTTAGAAAATTTAGTCAGCTTTAATTTTGCATACAGCCACTTTTTGATTAGGGCTAACCGTTTTCGAGATATGAGCGAAAAACCAAAAACCGGGACCTTCTTCGTGCCTCCTGCACCCCCCACCCACCTTCTACGTTCGAGGACTTTTGGTGTATTTACCTCCTAAATAGCCCAAACACAGCTCTTAAGTCAAAAATTGTGATCTCGGCAGTGTTGCCAGCGTCAGCCAATTCAATTCAATTCAAAAAGGTTTTATTATAATTAATAATACAAAAGTGCACCTGAGTCAAGTCCCGATTCAGAGCCGACCACACCACCACGGCACGCAACGTCGTGGTAGAAGGGTGGTCGAGTGAAACGGGTTTAACTCCGGCTTAAACGATAAATTATATTATAAAGTTAGAACTCCTGTTCTTTGGAACAAAAAACTTAAATCTAACAATTTAGCGAACTACAACTAAATGAGTTTTAAAAACACTTAAAAATTACACTAAGGTTTTAGTTTGCACAGCACATGAGCACAGTTTTAAAAATTGGATTATTGATACGGGAAAAGATTTAATGAAAAAACCCGTTCGAGCCAATGACAGTATATTCTTCCGATGGTGTGCCTGCCTTCGGAAAGATAGGGTGGAGAGGAAGTTGTGATTTAAAAAGTTTCGTTTACAAGAAGTTATTGATCGAGAGGGGATTTTGAAAGAGAACAAAAAGGGACAAAAGAACAGAAATTAACAAAATTAACAAAAAGGGGTGACTAATAGAGGGAATAGAGAAGGGGTTTGAGAGTAAAAGGTGGTGAAAGGTAAAAGATGGTGAAATGGAAATTTTGGTAGGAGATTTGGCTAGGAAGGTTGCCGAAGAGGCTGAAATGAGGCGCATAAATTTGTGTTCTAGTACTTTTAGTTTTCGCATTGTCGTGGCCGGGATGCTGCACCACACCGGCGCCGCGTATGTGATAGCAAGAACCGCGAGGAGGTATGAGCATTTCTCACCAGGAAAGTATGGGTATGGAATATTAATATAGGATAAAGAGATCATACCAAGTTTCATCTAGATAATAAATGATAATCAGTGGTGACTGGTGAAATTTCAATATTTTTTTTCTCGTCTGTGGCTCATGGGACCCATACGAAATATGGGATATAACGTCTAGAGAAGCGCTTCTCAAAAATTTTGAAAGAGCAGTTTGCGAAAAAATATTTCAAAATTCGGTAGGGACTCCTGTTTAATTTTTTTTTGTCATATACATTTGGCTTTTCATAAAAATACAACAATACGTTTTGGAGTTTATGAAAATATTTTCAATACTAACTGAGATACAACGAATTGAAATATGGTAATTTGTTAAATTGTAAATTACAAAATTTCAGTTCATTGTATTTCAGTAGAAGTACTGGGGGTTTCGCTAATCGCTTTTTAATTACCTTGTTTGCCTTGAACCGCGGAAAAAAGCGCGGATTCCACGAATTCCGCTGAACCGGTTTTTTACCTGGGAATTCCGCGGTTCGTACGTGCACTATAGCGTTGGGTGAGGGGTTTCGGTATTCCCTGTCTTTTCCATGCATACATTTATTTTTATCAAATATGTGTATATAATGCACTACATGTTTACTAGCTTTCGACAATGAAGTAAATATTTTTTTCTGGGAAATCCAACTTTTTCAACAATGGAATTTAGAACGCTTTCACGTCAGCGGCTTGCTTATTGTGAATATTTATGGTAGATATTTTTACAGGTAAGAACCTATTCGTATACATTCATTATTTGGATTTACAATCCGTCGTGGGTGATTTGCATGACATATCTAGCAGGCAGATCGTTAATTACTTGAAAACCCCGCCAGTGTTTACGTTTGAAAGTATAATAATTCTACATGGCAGTTATATACGTCATATCGGCTTAACAGTGTATTTCTTTTAACCTATAACTGCTTTTCTTTATGTGAAGGTATAATATTGCATACCTAGATAGAAATCTTGAAAATGAAAGCGGTTTAACATTAGTAAATAACGATGAGGGACAAATTCATTGCACTAGTCTATACCATCGCAGGAATTAGAAAGCTAAGATGGAAAGGCCCGTATGTCTGCGTAGCGGCGTGTCACCGCTTTCGTATACTTATTTGCGCTTTAACTTTTTTAAAATACTGTTGACTTACGACCGCTAGAAAGCCAAACAGGAAATTACTTAAAGTTTTAACAATGCATCTCGTTTTATTTTGAGGTTGGGAATACCAGTATATGTATGCTTATCAATGCCGTATTTTACGTAAATCGAGCCACCTGGTTTTTTCCAAAACATATTTTTATCTGAGGATCGTCACATTATATATATTTTTTAGGTGTGGCCCTATGTATGTTCTCTATATAAATGCAGGTGGAGTGGTTGGAACTTTCAGATATACAAACCGTCGTTCTGTGTCTAGTGTCTCGCACCGTAAATTTATCAATACTTGTTAAAATTAAAAAAAAAAAAAATGGAGCAGTTTAAAGTCATCTTACATTCATACGGTCTGAATGATTTGATAACAATGTATGTGAACAGTGATTCACTGGAGCACCTAATGGCCGTGCAAGAGGTAATAATAATTTTATTATAATATCCTGCCCGGAAAGTTATTTTATTTTAACCAATACACAATTATTAACACGTAAATATATTTTTAGCATATCGACTGGAAAATAATAATGGGAGAGTATGGTGATCTAGATATGCATATGTATCAAGTCCTCGAGAGGAAAATAAAGATGTTAAAAAGTGGAGCACCACCCCAACGTCAATTTTACGGGGCCGGACCGTCTGTAGCTCCCCCAGCGTCGGCACCTACTCAAGATGCCCCCTCGTCTTCTTCAGGTGTAGGGGGCACCTCACCCGGACAGGCATCACCGGCTACAATGGTCGTGCCCGTCAGGACAGCTGCGACTGTATCTTCTTCGGGGCCCGCCGCCGCCGCTGCCGCCACTGCCGCCGCCACCACCACCACCACTACTGTCCCTGTCGAGGCGAGGCCTTTCAAATATATCGCGCTGCAGGATGAGTTTGACCGAGAAATCAAAAAATTCAACCTGATAGCGCGGCGATACAGGTTTAATTTGAAAGATTTCGACGGCTCTACTGACCCTATGGCTTGGCTTAAGGTATGACAATTTTATATATAAAAATATTTAAAAATATTAATTACTGTTTCTTTTTATATTCAAGGAGGGTCTCGATGAGGTTATGTCCCACGGCATGCGCGGTTTTCGAGGTGATGACCGTGTAGGGCTGATATTCAATAGCGAGGAGTTTCCGGACAGGCCGTTGGGTGTATCTTTTAGACGGCGGGATCAGCTATCTGCGGACGTCGTGCTGGACCTGTTTGCCCGTGTTCTCCAGAGCAATGCCTCCTTTTTTACAAATAGCCGATTGACACTGTCCATAGATCGCATACAACTCCCCGTCGGTAATGGAAACCCCCGCCTGTCATTAAAGGGTGACACATACGAAGAATTCTGCCGCCGTAAGTATGGTATCGTAGATGTCTGTAATAGGAATAACCTATGTTTTGCATACGTTATAGTGTTGGGTATGGCTTACCGGGTAGACGCGGTAGAATTTAAAAAACTTAGGTCAAACAAGGCCCTATTAGAGCGGGAGGGTGCGCGACTATGTGAGCTCTCCGGTATCAATCTTACGAACGGTGCATCATACGACCACATTAAGAAAATGCAGGATTTCTTGGCTAATAAATTTACAATAATTGTGTACAGTAACCGGAGGGGGTCCGACACATATTTTGAGGGACCCCGAAGCGTCAACACTCCCGTTATAAACTTACTTCTGGAAAATAATCACTATGTACTAATTACAAGTTTAACAGCCGCTTTCTCCGCAGACTATTTTTGTGAACCATGTAAAAAGCGTTTTTACACTAAAGATGGACACAGCAAATGTCCATACTCCTGTCCGTGCTGTCACACCATGCCACCGTGCAATGTTGGGGCCATAAAATATACATGTCGTGTTTGCAATAGAACTTTTAGGGGGCAGGCGTGTTTAGATTCACACAAGGCAAAACTCTGTGCTGCTTTAAAAAGGTGTGGCACCTGTTTAAATAGCTACTGGGTAGATAAAAAGAAATCACATAAATGTGGTGTAAAATATTGCTCCCTATGTGGCGAGGACAAGCCGGTGAGACACCTGTGCTTTATGCGCCCCCAGGTGCTGTCTGAAAAACATAGGGAGAAAATAGAGAACAATTTCATTTTCGTATTTTATGACTTGGAGTGTATGCAGGAAAAGAAGCTGCCCAATGGCGCATTTTTACACGAGCCAAATCTCTGTGTTGCTGAACAGGTTTGCCCTGTGTGTATAAACATATTAGATATAAATATCGACTGTGACAGGTGTGGCAAGCGCGTGCATGTCTTTAGAGACGACCCTGTGGGGTCTCTCCTTGAATTTTTACACGGTTTCGAAAAGCAAAAATTTAATGTCATAGCTCTAGCTCACAATATGAAATCGTACGACGGGTGCTTCATAACGCAGCGTGTGCTTTTAAACGTTAGCCGCTGGAACCCAAAATTTATTAGAACAGGATGTAAGTTTATAACGATTATTTGCAATAACATCAAATTCATAGACAGTCTAAATTATATGCCTTTACCTCTGTCAAAACTTCCGGCTGCCTTTAAATTTGGCGCGGTGAAAGGGTACTTTCCACATCTCTTTAACACGACAGAAAATCGAGGCTATGTCGGGCCACTACCTGATATATCTCTTTATATGCCCGATTCCATGTCAAGTAAAGACCGTCTTGTTTTTATCGACTGGTACAGGGAACAAAAATCAAATAGCGCGGTTTTCAACATGAGTCTAGATATTGTTAAATATTGTACAATAGACGTGGATATTCTACGTATGGCATGCATAAAGTTTAGGGCTTGTTTTATGGATGCCAATAAAGTAGACCCCCTTCAGGAGGCCACGACAATCGCGAGTGCGTGCAGTTTAGTTTTTAGACGGAACTTTTTAAAACCGAACACGATCGGGTTAATTCCGAATGGTGGGTACAGGCTGGCTGATAATCAGTCAGAGATCGCGCTTAAATGGCTTTTCTGGCTCGAGCACTCTCTAAATTTAAATATTATTCACGCGGGAAATGCTCGCGAAGTTCGTCTGCCCCAAAATATCCTGGTCGATGGTTTCTGTGTTGCGACTAACACGGTCTATGAGTTCTACGGGTGCTGGTATCACGCTTGCGAAGTGTGTTTTTATAACCAGACCGAGTCGGAGAATGTTAAGGACAAGAACGATCTACTTTTTATCAGACGCGAAAACACAGAGGCCAAAGAACGGCGTATTTTGGAGCTCGGTTATAATTTAGTAAAAATATGGGAGTGCGAGTTCAAACGCCTCTTAGAGACCGATGTTGAAATTAAAAGGTTTTTAGACCGAAATTTCGTTTATGCCAGTAAGCCACTCAATCCACGGGACGGGTTTTTCGGTGGGCGGACGAACGCCGTCAAACTTTATTACAAGTGCGGTTTAGAGGATGACGAAAAAATATGCTATTATGATGTTATTTCTCTGTACCCGCATGTAAACAAATATGGGAAGTATCCTATCGGGCACCCGCGGATATACATAGGTGACGCCGAGTGTCGACTTTTAGATTTAAATACTGTCGAGGGACTAATAAAATGCACCGTCTTGCCGCCAAATAATCTATACCATCCGGTGCTACCCTATAAGTGTAACGGTAAACTCACATTCCCCTTATGCAGGTCATGTGTGGAAACATCATTTCAAGGCCGGTGCACACATGCTATCGATGAACGTAAGTTTACCGGAACCTATGTAGCAGATGAGCTCCGGAAGGCCATGGCTCTGAATTATACAGTTTTAGAGCTGATAGAAATTTGGCGTTACGACGTGGAAGTTTATGACAGAGTGAAAAGAGCTGGGGGGCTTTTTGCCGGGTATGTGGACATGTTTCTTAAAATCAAACAAGAATGCAGCGGCTGGCCGTCGCGGTGTGTTACAGACGATCTGAAACAAGAATACATTCAGACATATGCCCGGCATGAGGGTATTACTCTAGACCAGTCTAATATATCGCATAACGCTGGTATGCGGTATATTTCTAAATTGATGCTGAACAGCTTCTGGGGTAAATTCGGTCAGCGGGAGAATCTGATGCAGACCGCGGTCGTGCGCGAGAGTTTAGAGCTCTTCAAGCTGTTGACAGACCCTCTGGTTATTGTACATAATATTGTTATTATTAGCGATGATGTCCTGCTAGTCTGCTGGGATAAACACGAAGAAGGTGTGACCCCTCTTAGAACGGTGAATGTGGTGCTAGCCGCATATACCACCGCCATGGCACGGTTAGAATTATACGGGTATCTGGAGAAACTAGGGCGCCGTGTCTTATATTTTGATACCGACAGCGTGATCTTCACTCATAAATCAGGCGAATGGATGCCTAAGACAGGCGATTATCTAGGCCAACTGACCGATGAGATTGCTGAACACGGTGTCGGTAGCAAAATAGTAGAGTTTGTTAGCGGCGGGCCTAAGAATTATGGTCTTAAAATTTTTTCTAGTAGTAAAAACGATTATGTCACAACCTGCAAAGTTAAAAGTATAACCATCAATTTTAAAAATGAGATGATTGTTAATTTTGATGCGTTAAAGGCGATGGTGTGTGGGAATGCAGACCCAGCATATGTGTATAACGATCGTAAGATATGCCGAACAGCCGCATACGACGTTATTTCAAAAACCGAGAAAAAAATTCACCGCGTAAGTTATACCAAACGACGGCGCCTAACAGACAGCTACGATACCCTACCATACGGTTATCAGGAATAAAAATTACAATACAGAGTCGTGATCATAATTTTTCGCTATGTAGCCTCGTATGCTAAATTAAATAATTAGGTTTTCGTTTTCAATAACAAGTTTCTTTTTAAAAATTCCTGTAAATGTGAAGCGGAGATTTCCGTTAGACTTAATGGTGCTATATATAATTACCAGCCCGCTTTCATTTAGGTTCTCGTGTTCAATAACAAGCTTCTTTGTAGGCCCATGCATACACGTTAAATTAAGTAATAATTAGGTTTCTCGTTCGTTCTCACCAGTAAGATTTAATGAAAAATTCCTGTAAACGATTATTGGGTATTTCCAACAGACCTAATAGAACTATAACTGCCAGCGCGCTTTCACCTCTCAAACCTGCACACACAAACTAATTAAGGCTCTACCGACCTATATATATACATGAGTGAATGGTACACCTATACCATTTACAGTCTGCATATATAGTTCGCTATAGCGTATCCTGTGTGTGTGTGTGTTTTTTTTTTTGTTCTTCCTGCTATTACTTGTCGTCGTCGTTACATATATATATTTAACAGCAATGGCCGGTAGAGTTAATATATTGCAGGATGTAGCAATATACCCAGAAACCGTGAGGGAGCTGGAGTTGGCCCTGGGGTTGACACCAACACCGCACCCACAACCACCATCAACATGTGTCGCAGTAGCAATGTCCGATGCAGCAGCAGCAGCTGCCTGCGCCGCCGAGGTGGAGTCGGCGATATTGGATATCCAGAATAACGCTGAGTTTTGGCAGCAGCCGTCGCCGCAGCCACCTGTAGATGTCGACTTCACCGTCGACCTCACCATGCTAGAGGGGCGGATGCCTGTGAACCACACCGTCACCTCCGCCACCACCACCACCACCACCGCAGCCACCCAAGGGTCACCGAACCAGCTGGGCAACCCACCCGCAGTGGCGGTGAAAAAGTCGAGGAAGAGGCGGTCTAATACCGTCACCACAGCCACAGCCACCACCACCACCACCACCACAGCCGCTACCACCACCGCTACATCGGCTCCACTAGACTCAAAGAAGAGGCGGCGGCGGGGCGGAAAATATCCGATCGTCGTCGTCGATGTCGATCTCGCAGGCAGTACCGGAGGAGGTCCAGGTCACATGGCCGCAGCAGCGGTAGCAGAGGATGATGAGAGTGAACGGGATCTCGCGAAACTCCTGGAGCGGGTCGAGGTAATAAGGCAGCAGCGGGACCTCTACGCGAGTCAGCTCGTAGAGGCTGAGAGACAGGCCAGGGCGTACGAGAGTGCGTGCAGGGAGGACAATATTGAGCTGGTCAACCTACAGCTGCTGCTGGAGCAGCGTCAGGCCACAGCGCAACGGAACCGCGGGCAGAAAAAACTCGCTGACGACCAGCTCCAGGAGTGTCGCGAGCAGTTAGGCCTCATAGGTGATAAAGTTCACAACATTCGTGAGATCCTGCGAGGAGCGCTGGATGCTCTGTAGGCGCTACATACCCACTATTTGTATTCTTAAGATGTAATAAAAACATAAATATTATTTACCGTATTTTTATTTGCATACTTAAACGATGAAAAATACACAGCATTGATGGTAATATATATATATATATATATATATATATATATATATATATATATATATATATATATATATATATATATATATATATGTATATATAGCTGAATTTTTATTATTATTAATAAACAATAAAAATATGTGTTTAAAAGTTTCTGACAGAGAGAGCGAGCAAGATAAGACATGGTTAAAATGTTGGGGGTCATGTGTGTATTCCATAAAATAGAAGGTGTTTAAGCAGACTATATAGCATAACATAACAGCCTAGGTACTCAAACTTTTATCAGTCATTTTACAGAACTTGAAGTATAGTATTACTCGTTATTTATATAAAACTTATCTGTATACTTAAACGCTGAAAATAATAATAGTCAGAAAAAACACGGTACTGATTGTATATATATAGTTAAATTATTATTATTATTAATAATAAAAAATATACTTGTGCTTAAAAGTTTCTGCCAGAGCGTGGGCATGATAAGATGAGGTAAGGCATGATTAAATGTTAACGCTAGGTGTGCATTCCATAGCCGCTTTTACATGGCGCTATTATTAAAGAATTAAAGAATTTTTAAATAGAAAGTGTTTAAGAAGGCTATAACATGGCATAGTCTAGGTACCCAATTTTTTTTTTTTCTATCATTCATTCATTCATTTACAGAGGCTGAGCTATAATATTACTCACTATTTAAAAAAGTACATCAGGTCTATTTACTACCCTCTAGTTTTTTTTTTTTATCAAGATAGATAGATAGATAGAGAGAGAGAGAGAGAGAGAGAGAGAGAGAGAGAGAGAGAGAGAGGAGGGATCGTGAGAAAGAAAGAAAGAAAAGAAAAGAAACATTGTACATTCAGTTTTTTTTTTTATTATTATTATTATTAGACACCAGCATTCACATTGTTGTTATGATAATAATGTATCTATAGCGAGAAAGTATGACTGTTTTAATTACTAGACCCGTTTTCCATGCCCCCCTCTGCATGTTCCACATCGGCGTCGTCGTCAGCGTCGTCGTCGCCGTCGTCGTCTGTATCCATTAACAATGTGTCACTTTCCTCCTGGTCCCCATCCGTATCATCATCATCACCGTAGAGGCCGTATTGCGTCCTAACTTCTCCTGGTAGGTATATATCTATTTTCTGTAAGAACTCACGCAGGTCCAGAGCCAGCAGCTCCCTACAGAATTCATCAATGTTTAAAGCACCGAAAATATACATCTCACATGCCCGTTCTCCTTTGCTGTACCTATCAGAATCTGCCATCAGACGTGCCACTTCCATATCGTTATAACAGACCCCCAGATCATAATTTGAGTCGTGTAGTGAAGCCATGCTTAAATCCTCAAGCTCACGGGCTATTCTACTGACGGCTGAATTTAAATCCACGGCGATAGGATGGTTTTGGGCGCTATAGTGCATCCACATATTCCTTTTAATTTAGCTGAAAATAAAAAAAATACGTTTAGAAATACACATAAGAAACGAAAAAATTCGTTAAACTACTTACATCTGATGTCAATGCGGATAGAATAACATGGGAGGTGATATTATTGTTATTATTATTATTATTATTATTATTATTATTATAGAGGTCTGCTATGGGCTTGAGGCGTGCTTGTAAGGGACTCCTAATATGTTTACCAGTTATCGTTCTCTCACTATAGATATATACGTAGAATAAACTTTTAACGCTAAAAGCTGGTGGTGATAATAATAATAAAATCAGGCACAGACATCAAATTTAATTAGAGGCCCTGATTTTGCACCGCTGTATGCAGGTTGTTTCAAACCGAGGTAGGTTAATGTGTATTTACCCCCCGATGAATTTATTTTCTCGATAACCTCCGCATTTAAATTCTCAGACACCTTTTTCGGTAAAAATGCCTTGAAACTCGTGATCGTCGGCTCGTCAAACAGCTGTACTATAACTGCCCGCCCGAAGCGCGTATTCACTGCCGTCATTTTTGTTATTTGATATGAACGGTTTACACACAGCGAAGATATCGGCCTCTGCTCTAGAGGCTGTGCATCCTGACTAATAAATTCGTTAAGTGCAATTATATCAGAATCGGAAAGCGCCATGGATGAAAAAAATTACACGCGTGGTGAAAGAACACTAGTAATAATATTAATAAATAATATATATAAAAATTAGAGAAGAGCCTCACCACACACACACACACCTATAGCCACTAACAGTTCGGTAAAAATATAGCTTGGAACATCTGCCCCTTTTAGATTTATACCATCTTAACCAAAACGTCACATACCACCACTCGTCTTTTTATGGACATAAGTACAGCTAAAACGAAAGGAAAAACCCACAGGTAAAAAGACCGATTCTAGAATAACGCTGATTTGGAAACCCCGTGAGACTCATAACATTTTAAAAATATGTAAATTCCCCAGAGTATGACAAAAATATATACATTTTTGGAAAAAACCAGGTGGTTCGATTTACGTAAAATGCGGCATTGATAAGCATACATATACTGGTATTCCCAACCTCAAAATAAAACGAGATGCATTGTTAAAACTTTAAGTAATTTCCTGTTTGGCTTTCTAGCGGTCGTAAGTCAACAGTATTTTAAAAAAGTGAAAGCGCAAATAAGTATACGAAAGCGGTGACACGCCGCTACGCAGACATACGGGCCTTTCCATCTTAGCTTTCTAATTCCTGCGATGGTATAGACTACTGCAATGAATTTGTCCCTCATCGTTATTTACTAATGTTAAACCGCTTTCATTTTCAAGATTTCTATCTAGGTATGCAATATTATACCCTCACATAAAGAAAAGCAGTTATAGGTTAAAAGAAATACACTGTTAAGGCGATATGACGTATATAGCTTCCATGTATAATTATTATTATACTTTCAAACGTAAACACTGGCGGGGTTTTCAAGTAATCAACGATCTGCCTGCTAGATATGTCATGCAAATCAGCCACGACGGATTGTAAATCCAAATAATGAAAATATCTACCATAAATATTCACAATAAGCAAGCCGCTGACGTGAAAGCGTTCTAAATTCCATTGTTGAAAAAGTTGGATTTCCCAGAAAAAAATATTCACTTCATTGTCGAAAGCTAGTAAACATGTAGTGCATTATATACACATATTTGATAAAAATAAATGTATGCATGGAAAAGACAGGGAATACCGAAACCCCTCACCCAACGCTATAGTGCACGTACGAACCGCGGAATTCCCAGGTAAAAAACCGGTTCAGCGGAATTCGTGGAATCCGCGCTTTTTTCCGCGGTTCAAGGCAAACAAGGTAATTAAAAAGCGATTAGCGAAACCCCCAGTACTTCTACTTATTTCATGTAATAATGAAAATATTTTCATAAACTCCAAAACGTATTGTTGTATTTTTATGAAAAGTAAAATGTATATGACAAAAACAAATTTTTTCCTTACCGAATTTTAAAACAAATTTTCGCAAACTGCTTTTTCAATATTTTTAGGAGGCGTTAGAGAAGTGCTTCTCTAGATGTTATTTCCCATATTTCGTATGGGCTCCATGCGCCACAGACGAGAAAAAAAATATTGAAATTTCACCAACCGCCACTGATGATAATAGATATTTTCCCTGAGTTGTTTTATCTCTTCCAGATATGAATTTCGCCAATCTACTGTTCGTCTGCTTTCCATAATCGCCAATCATTTATTAATAGTTTGATATTTCAATCCAATTTTTTTCATCCAATTTCCAAGTTTTTTTGGTATATTTTAGAGGATAATCCATTTTCTTTAGTTTTCTGTCTATCACGCCAAGAGTTGGAATTTCATTTTTCTGATAGGCATCGTAAACTACACATTTTAAAAGTTTTGCTAAAGACGGGTCCAGAGTTTTCGATTTACCGGCGTCGGATCGTTGTTTTCTTTCACCAGTTTGTGTATTGCCGAACAGGGAACTTTTGTCAGAGATGCGGTTTCACCTATTTCATCTAAATCATTCAAATTAGGGTCATTAGCTTTTCGTTCCAAAATACTATCGTAAACATTTAAGCTTTGTTTTCCATCCACGTCCAAATGCACTCATTTTTTTTTCTTACTGAAAACACTGATGGATTTTGATTTTCCTTATCACTGTAATCACTATCACTTTCATTTTCACAAACACGATTAAATGTAGACGTAGATGCCTCACACGGTCGAAACATTTTTATATAATATGTTTTATATTAAAAAATAAATAGAAATAAAATAATAATAATTTATAATATTACACTTACAATATCCCCCAAAGCACTGCTATGAATTGGTAACAAAACTTACTAAAATTATTTTCAAAAACACATTACCAAATAATGAAATATAAAGTAATTATTGAATTATACTGCTACTACTATACCAACACATCAGTTCGACTGTGGTGTCTCTCTAACTACGGTTCTAAATTAAAATTAATAGTCTAACGATTTACTCCTACACGCCAAGTTAGATGCCGACATCAAATGGCCGATATATTCTCTCTCACTTAAATGTAAAAGTGGAGTAAAGACGGAAGATCTACTTGCGGCCTATTCATTCCTCTCGCCCCTCATAACATTATAACCCCGCGCACTATTAAGACCGCTTCAACTATACAAGATCGAGTATATAACTACATAATATATACAACAGTGTTCCTCAGGGTCGAAAGAACTTTACGAATATTAAGAAATATATCAATTTTACTTAATAAGACTAATCGAATGCGAATAGGTAGGTACCTATTAAACATGGTAACTTCACTAACTTCTGTTAGACTTAAAATTTTTATTTAAAATTTGGTAAATAGTATGGTAGAAAGTAGGTCATATTCGTCATACACAGTGATCGCCGTAGGCGCATAAACAGGCATTTTTGTATGAAATACGTTTTATTATAAATTTGGAGCAAACAGTTGCTAATGTTTTTGATTAAGTACAAAAAAATATAAAGTTGCACAAGATATTGAAACTGCAATATACAGTATGTCTCTCAGGTGCATACAAATTTTCCGTAGATTAGGAGATCAATTTTATTTTAAAATGTTATTGAAGTATGTTTATTAAGATTCTTATGAAAAGATCGAAAGTTGTAGTTGGGTGTTGCTGAACAAAAATAACTAAACATGATAGCTTTTGTTATACCCAAAATTTGTACTTCAAATTCAGCGGCGGCTGGTGAAATTTCAATATATTTTTTCTCGTCTGTGGCGCATGGGATCCATACGAAATTTGGGAAATAACATCTAGAGAATCACTTCTCTAATGACCTCTAAAAAATTTTAAAAAAGCAGTTTGCGAAAAATTTTTTGAAAATTCGTTAGCCTCCCCTGGGTCTAGGAGCTCCTGTTTATTTTTATTTTTTTTTTGTCATATGCATTTGACTTTTCATAAAAATACAACAACAGATTTTGGAGTTTATGAAAATATTTTCATTACTAACTGAGATACAACGAATTGAAATATTGTAATTTGTTAAATTGTAAATTACAAAATTTCAGTTCATTGTATTTCAGTTAGTAATGAAAATATTTTCACAAACTTCAAAATCTATTGTTGTATTTTTATGAAAAGTCAAATGCATATGACAAAAAAAAATAAAAATAAACAGGAGTCCCTAGACCCAGGGGAGGCTAACGAATTTTCAAAAATTATTTCGCAAACTGCGTTTTCAAAATTTTTTAGGGGTCATTAGAGAAGTGCTTCTCTAGATGTCATTTCCCAAATTTCGTATGGGTCCCATGCGCCATAGACGAGAAAAAAAATATTGAAATTTCACCAGCCCCCACTGTTCAAATTTGAAACAAAATAGTATGGTGGACTAATCTCTATTGAAATCGGGCCATATTCGTCATACAAGATAACCGCCAAAAACGTGGAAACAATCATGTTTTATATGAATCATCTAGTTTCAAAAGCCGCCATCTCCTCTGAAGTTAATTTCGAGTAATAAACAAAAAACTGCTAAGAGAAAACTAATGAAGGGATTAATAAATTATTTTTAGAAAAATGTTTTTCTGGTGTTTTTAGTGAGAATTTTCTATTAGTAAACAACCAGTTTTAATTTTGTTTGATGAAAAATGGATAATTAAGATGGAGAATTTGAAACTAATCCAAGGAGATGGCTGGTTTTAAAACTGTCATTGAACTCAATGACAGATAGCCGGTTTTGAAATTCACTCAGCTTGGAGATTTTTAAATTTATAAGAACATATAAAAAAAATACCAATTTGTTTCACAACATACTTTTATCACTAACACCAAGAAAAAACATTATCAACCTTAAACTACATTTTCTCTCTCCTCTAGTACTTCACACGTCAGATCCTCCTCTGCATTAGTGGCTTCTGATGTTTCTATTTCTCTATAGAAACTTAACTTTTCCAGGTCTCGCCAGTTATCTCCATAATGCGCTTGTAAAAGTGCTGAGACATCAGTAATTTTTTTTGGATTTGGAGCCATTCCACTTGTTAGTAATGCAGGAACTAAATTATGAATCATCTTTCTTTTCTTTGTAACCAGTTTACCACAACCAAGATCAGAACGATAAGCTTCCTCACCACGGATTTTGATGTTATGTTTTACCGTTTTTTTCAAAATAAACCTCTTACTGGGATTAAATTTAAAATGCCACTGTCCTGGTGGCTTCATTACTTCTTGTGTGGCACTCCTAGATGGATTAAAATTAATATTAAAGTCACGGTATTGGCAGACCATCTATCACGCCACCAGAATTGCGGCTTTTAATTGGTTCGTTGGAGATGGCCGAGTTCGTTCCGAAAATCGCATTGGATATGGCCGATTGTGAAATTGACATGAAATTTAAACCGAGAATTTTGCTTGGAGATGGCTCTTTTTGATCAGATATTATTATAAAGTTGGATAGCAATTACAATTCCTAATACAGTGTTGTGCTTAACTTATTTTTTGAATATTTTGGAGATGGCCGCTTTTGAAACTAGACGATTCATATATGCACTATATTTTAAAATTTTTTATAAATGTTACTATGGTATTTGACCAGAAGCACAAAAATGCGAATGTGTGCAAAATATTGAAACTACAATTTCACAGATTCGATAGAACTTTGTGTAGATTATGATATATCAATTTTAGTTTTTAAACATTTTAATGTTATTGAGATATTTCTAATAACACTGTTACCTATATGAAACAATTTCATGTTCAGTCAGGCATTGATGAATACCTATTAAAAATGATAACTTCTGTTAGACTTACATTTTTTCTTTCAAATTTGGATCATATATAAATTAGCAAGATAGAATACTTCCTAGTCAATTTGGGATATATCTGATATACAATCGTGATGATTATCTGAGGCACTCTCCAAAACTTCTTTGGATTTTCACATTTTTTATTATGTAGATTAGGAAAATTAATGTCTTTAAATTCCATGAGTCTATCTGTCAGTCTGGTATTTATCTATTTGTTGAAGCGGTATATATACCTACCGCTTTTGTATACAAAAGAATGTGAATAAGAAAAATAATATTTGATAAGTTGCCAATGAAGAAATGACATTTACTTCTAGTGAAAAATGTACAGGGTGGACAATTAAAAAAAAAAGTAAAAAAACATTAGACATACAGCTAACACAATTGCCAAGCAAGACATCTGCTATACTTTTAGTGAAAATACCGTGCGTGTAGGGGAGCATTAGGCATAGGGAGTAAAATTACATCACGCGTGCCAGCTGGCTAATGGGAAATTACACGCATGGTATACTTAAAATGTTAGAAGATATTTTTAATAAGACTATTACAAAACAAGGGAGAGTTTCGGTAGGGCATTGACAACTCCGAATTCCTCTTTGAACGATAAAAATAAAAAGTATTTCTGGGTCCTTAATCTCAGCAGTGCCATGCAAAATGTCAACCCCAACTGCATCTTCTACTCGTTATGAACATATTTTTTTTAAACTTATAAATAAAATGACACCAAAAAATAATAAATACTTAATTTATTATTCAAAGTCTTCATAATTTATTCTATCTCTTCAACAAGAAGTCCCATTAATAAAATGAAAATCCTTAGCAAAAAATTAATCGGCAACCTATTACAATACAACTCTAAGTACAATAATTAATTATAAGTACAATTCACTCAAAACAATAATACTGTAAATAATCTACAGATTTCACTAACCATTAACAACCAAGTGCATTTAAAAACGCAGTAACTTAATAAAATTAAACTTGTAAAAAATCAATAACACTACAAATCACAAATTATTGCCTAATCCTACTTGATCACAATTTGCACAAACAAAATAGTAAAGGTATGAATGCTCCTATAGCTATAAAAATAGGCAACATGAGTGACGAGTCATCCATTGAATATGGATCAGGTTGTTTAGGGCCACTTGGCCTCCTTGATTTTGGAATTACTTCAGGTTCTTCTTTAATTTGTTCAACAGGGCTTGGTTCCATAGGAATTGGTGGCAATTTTGGTACATCATCGAGTTTACCTTTTATTACATACATCGCATTTATTTTAGGATTATCCTTGTAACCTTTTATAAACTCCACACGTATTCGCCCACCTCTTATTTCAGATTCTTCACCATTTACCAGTAGACGACCTACAAAAATAATAATTATAACTAAGAAATAAATAAAAATTTTATTATTATTAGTTTCTATTTAAATGTAAAATTACTAGAGCCCTTGAAAATAATGAAATTGTTAATCATTAATTAGAAGGGCGTAGTACGAATGGTCATGTGTGATGGTCATTTTCTTCATCTTTACTTTTATCAATGGCACTTAAAATTTTACCAAATATCACATAATATTTAACTGTTTAGGTATAATAAAAAATTAAAAATTTCGAAATTAAATTATGTATATTTTGAATGATTTAAATACAAAAAATATGTGTTGGTCGTAGATATATTTTGGGCTTACTTATTAAACAATTGAAAAAGATATTTGTTGATGGAAATATTGAATAAAAATATATACAGTGTGACCCATCTCAAGTGGACACACCTTCGTAGATCAGTTATTGATCATCCAATTTGAACCAAATTTGGATCGGTTTGGACCTTTACTATATCCTTTTTGAGTAAAACAAAACTTATTTCAGTCATTAGCGTGCATTTTTATTAAGAAAAAAAAGTTTCGTTTTTTCGAGAGAAGTCATTAGGCATTTTTTTATTGAAAAACGAATGCAATATTATTATCCAAAATACAACGACCTTTTGATTTATGATTTTCGAATTACAGCCCCATAAAATTACATTTTTCAAATACTAAATCATTAATAAAAGAGGTTAAATATAACTGATATGGATATAAATCAATTGTTAATAGCAATAAAAGGTGGCATGTTAAACTTATAGAAATAAAATACTGAATAATACAAAAGGAAGGTACAAAAAGATATAAACAAATTAATTTAGAATATAAAAAATATCTCTTAAGTTGGCAGAAGTTGGTGCCCAGGACTGGAGTGGCATTCCCTCTCTGAATCGAGCAAGTGCTCTTATTCCTTTCATTTGAAATGCTGCGAATGTTCTTACCTATACAATTGATAAATTTTTTAGCCTCATCGCCCCATGGATCCAATGTTTCAACAGAAACTTGCAAAAAAAAAGAAACACGATTCTAGTTCTTTATATTTACATCTTTTAGTATCTTCTCTGATGCGGGCAGCTTCTCCAGGTTTTTGGGATGTGTATTTAATATGAGACGATGCCACTGTATGTGTATCAACGAATTGTTTTATAAAAAAAGTCATTCTTCATTTTCTATTTAAATTCTACCGAGTGTCATCGATGCTTTTAAATTTCATGGGCCAAGAATTTTCACTGAAAAATTACCAAAAACTTTTAAACGATCCCGTAAATTACAGTGATGACAGTAGGTGGTAGTACAAGTGATTTTAAATTTAAAATGAGGAATGACTTGTTTTTTATAAAACAATTCGTTTCAAAGTTATTAATTATTTAATATTTGAAAAATGTAATTTTAAAGGGCCGTAATTCGAAAACCATAAATCAAAAGGTCAGTAAATTTTGGATATAGGGGTTCTAAAGCATGCTGATCAATAATAATGCATAAGTCTTTCAATAAAAAAATTCCTAATATGACTTCTCGAAAAATCGATCTATTTTTCTTAATAAAAATGCACGCTAATGACTGTTTTGTTTTACCCAAAAAGGACATAGTAAAGGTCTTTATTTATTACCAATCCAAATTTAGTTGAAATTGGATGTCAATAATTGAGCTATGAGATATTTTTCTAAAAATTTTAAGTAATCACCTACATAATTTTTTTAATACAATCTTTAGATACTTTTCACAACATAATTTTTTAGAATCAGAAAAAAGGGTAGATCATCCTTAAGAAAAATTGCATATTTTTCTCGATTTTTTTGTAAGTCACATATGAGTACTTACAAATTAATTATTAAATTAACTGTTATCTTAGACTTTAAAGTAATTAAATGAAGCATGATATACATAAAGCGTGGGCAGTGTTAATGTAAACTGAGAAGATAGCATTCTTGCATCGAGTATATTTGTGGACATGATACCAGTGCCAGGTAAATTAATTCTTTTTTAAATAAAAGAAAACTACTAAGTTTACTATTTTCGTTTAATAACAGTTGCTATTAAAATAAATTTCATTTCATCTGTTTTATTTGTAGAAACGGTTAAATATTCACTATAAATATATAATAAATACTGAACACAAAAAACACTAGAAAATATATTCCTAGAATAACAAGCAGCGCAGCTATTCAACGCAACCATGCGACACCACTGCAATAGGAAAAACAAGTCCGTGGTACTTTTAATATTTTTTATTACATCTAAAGGGTTAAATATTAAGGGCTAATATTTGGTAAAGTTGTAAGTGCAATCAAAATGAAAAAATTAACATCATCCATGCTGGGGTTGATTGACCTTTCTTATACTGCTACACTCTTTATAAGTGACCATATGAGCGGAGAGGGGGTGGAAATCTGAAAAAAAACTTTTGTCCCAATCTCTCCACATTTACTGACTAACTTTTCTAGATAAATAAACCAATGCGGGACTTTTGCGGGACGGTTCACTTTGCGGGACAGCATCTCGAAAAACGGAACTGTCCCGCCCGAGGTCCCGCCTAATCTGGGACGAATGGTCTTTATAGTGGATGGAAGAATTATTCTACTTCAAAATATTTATTTAACGATTTCATCCCAAGTTCCGCTCCACTATTACTGTTAGCAAATAACTATTGTCTAGATTGCCTGTGTTTTCTTTTCAACCCTTATTATTTAATTTTTTGTCAAAATTCACTGATAAACATGATGAAAGATTTTAGACTAATTGAAAAATAATGTAAATTTAACAGGGCTCCATTAATCCAAGTACTTTACCTATATCATAGACTGATATCATAGTGCTGCACACCGGGAAAATTTAAAGCTTTGGCAGAATTTAAAGTTAGATGGAAAACGTTTGTGACGAATATTAGGTACTGCTGTGACAAGTGTGACCTGTAGGTCAATGTAATTCACATGTTAAATACGAATTAAATGACGATCCTGCAGTGAGTATATTCATTACATAATATTTCCTACTTTGTAATCCAAAAAGGAATATATGAATTTATAAAAAAATTATCCACTTAATAAATAATAATTTACCTTTGGATATTCTAAAGGGGACGTATTCATCATGAGCAACTCCTCTTCCCACCTTTTCAAATATATCTAAGTCAGCAACAATAGTATGGTCACCATTTAAAACAACATCAAAAACTTTTTGATCCGGTGCGTTAAAGTAAACTTCACAAAACTTCAATACCAGAACATAATCTCCATCTGAATTAATGGGAACATCATAGCCAAATGTGTTAGTGTGATATCTCTCAGTTTGATATAGTATATAATCGTTTGGAGGTACTCTTCCTATAAGTAATCTCTTGCCATAGTCCGAAGCTATGCCAATTCTTCCATGTAATGGATCCCTCTCATATCTTATTCCATACGCATCCGTGTGTGCTTCTCCTCCACAATTTATTGCATAAATTAATTGTCCAGCACATTTAACTTTAGCTACTAATGTTAATAACAAACTTAACAAACAACATAACCATATAGCGGATTTATTAATAGGATTTCTTAGTATCATTTTATGTTTTTTAAGTCACAGGCGTGGCACCAAATGTGGTAAATTGCTTATCACCGGTACATTTATATAATTTTAATAAGACGATAACAAGAACATTTGATTTTAGGTTAGAAATGTTATTGACGTGTGCAGTGCGGATAAAAGTTTAACACGTCAAATTTATTGAAAGTTGCCATCTATACGAGAACCTACATAAGTTATCTAAGTAGATGACGTTAGATAGAAGCCTTGTTTACGTTTGTTAATACTAACAAGTAGAAACAGATGTCGCCTCAAATTCGCCCTGCTAATCTTACAGTCGGGAAAATTATTAGGATAAATAGTCATCAAAGGCAAAACAAATTTATTATACAGGATTTTTATTAAAAAATAATGATTATGTGATAACTTAGTACAGGGCCGGCCCGACCAAACTCAGCGCCCTAGGCGAATGACTTGATTGGCCCTTTAAACAAAAAATTTGCAAATAAAACACAAATGTAAAACAATAATGTAATTTTTAATCAAAATGAATGACTCAAGAAAGATATGTATAATAGATTTGCTTAAAAGAGATTGTTTCCACTTTTGCTGTAATTTTAGACTGAAAAATGAAAATAGAACACAATATAGAGTGCATTAATATGCTTATTGTGACTTCCATGGGGGTTTCATTGTTACAAGCTGAATTTGATATAAAATTAATGATGATATACTGATGTTTCAAAATCTCAAAGCCGTCAAAAAATGTCCTACTCAAAAGGTCATTATAATAAAAAAACGAGTTATTTCTTAGTAAATATAGGTGTTTTCATATTTCTACTTTTGAGTAATAGCAAATCCTTTTAACCATGAATAGAACTAGTCAAAATAAGTAGATTTTCGAACAGACCCACCTCGAGAAATCATGCCTGCTCCCCCCGCCCCCCCCCCTCCTTGAAGGGACCTGAATGGATCTGCCTATATATTTTTTTTTCTCAAAAACAGTAGGAGCTAGAGGAATGATCTTGGCGCCATTCGATAGAGTATAAAATTTTGCATAAGACTCTCCATTTGCTTTTTGCTATTTTCTTTTTTTTTAAGGCCCCACAGCAAAAAAAGGGTGAGAAGCCTTCCAACAACGACACATGTTTGGCTATACCTCTAAAACGGCCCAATAAATCAAAATTCTACAAGATATAAAAAATAAAGACCATTATTTTTTCTATCGATTGGTACATTATTTGTATATGTTATTTGTTTATACAAAGCCGTCAGTGGTGTACAAAGAGAAAGATGGACATGTGCATAATGAATTTATTTAAATAATTTAGTTCCCAGGTAGCAAAGGCACATGAAAATGACGTGAAAAGATGGTCAGGAGTGACGAGAAATGACGAGTTAGATGACGTAAATGAAACGTGAAAATGACTTCCTAATGTCTCAGACGAATGACGTCTTTTTCAGGTTATATTTGGTAATCCCCTCCACAGGTTTTTAGTAATAGGAACATATAAAACTACATACTAGTTAGTAATCTACTTGATAAAAATAAAATAATTAATGCATAAATAAGTTTTGTCCTAATGAATTTGTTTGTTGGCAATCCGTAATTTTATTTACATTAAACATATCTAATATTGTTTACCATCACTCCAACTTTTTCTCACAAGGGTTGCCTGCAAATTATAATGTTTATTAAGTTATTAAATTCATTTTTACTTACCTTTACCAATTGCGGTCCGTAGGATTCGAACCTACATGTCTCCCGTTGTCCGTATTACAGTACTGACGCTTCAACCAACTGAGCTAGCTTGGCGACCGGTATTTCGCATGCTAAAAGCAGTATTTATGGTGGTGAATGAAGTCTTTATTATGTGAAATTGAATTTCTTGCCTTATTTACAATATGAAAATCTTTCAGGTTCTCGCTTCGAGTTACTAGTATTTTTATTTATTTATAATTATTAAGAAGAACTTATTTAATTTAATTAAACTGTCACCAGTGTCACCTGAGAAGTAGGAGTAGTTGTTTTGAACAATGTAATTATTACATTAATTAGTATTAGTGGCGGTTCGTTAAAAAAAATATATTTTCCCCAGATCTCGAAATTGAAGAGCAGAGAGGGAGAAATCCGAAAAAAAAATTTCCTTATCTCAAATTTGATGAGCGGTGGAGGGGAAAGCAGGAGTCAACTATTTTAAGAATTAAAGTTTTAAGTTGAGGTACTTGTACAAACCTGGGAAGCGTGTTGGAGAAAAAACGGTAAAGGTGTAATATCGTCATCTACAACATAAATAGAATATTTAGTGGTCTAAAACAGACCTAAAATTGAAAAAAACCAATAAGCAATCATTACCTTAAAAAAAAAACAACTAAAATTTTTTTCGCAATAAAAAAAAACGGAATGAGCAGGGGCCGAACCGCCGACCTCATGACTTGGAAGACGACGCCTTAAGCACTCGGCCACCAACCTTTCTGAGGCTGCTTACCTAAAGACTTATTTATAGTTGGAACACGCAACGGATAGATTTTGCTTTTCAATGCATTTTAATCTAATTTTATTATTAAAAGAATAGATAAAAATATAATTTAAACACATAAACTGCCGAATCTTTGCAAACTCTTTCCAATATAAATTATTTTGGATAATGTTAAAAAACATTATATCCTCGAATAAAAACGCCAATACTTATCTCTCACGACATGGTTTATTTTATTTAAACTTTACACTCTGCTTACGATAACAAAATGCCATTAGCGAGTTTTAAAGTTTGTAATCCGATAAAATATAAATAAATTTAACACCGAAAAAAGACGACAATATGACGTGATGTGTAGCACGTCATTTTAATGTCATTTATAAGACGTCATTCTATCATCGATTTTTAGTGCCCTGACGTCTGTTTGACCAGAATCACCAGATTTTATATTATAATGTACCCTTGCTACCTGGGTTGTTCAGAAACTCTATGACTAACACAAGGATATGAATTTTTTTTTTAATTATATTTATATTTATAGTTTTAGAAATGTGTCGATCAAATAATGCAATTTTCGTATATCAGAAGATTATAATAATAAAGAAAAAAATGATATAGCATTTTGTAGAGAATTTTATAAGCTTAAACGGACTTCCGATATCTCCTAACGGTTAGGAAGATATAAGCAAAAAACTCAATAGGACCACCATTTTTCCAAGATTGTGGCTTGAGCCATTGGGTTCAGTACTTTTAGTATGTTTCAGTGGCAGATCCAGTGGGGGCATAGGGGCACGTGTCCCTCCTGTCATTTATTTCATCAAAAAGGAATGGTTTAGAAAAGTTCATTTGTAGATGGCCCATAGTGTTTCAGCATTTGATTTTAGAAAAGAAATATTTTCTATTTCAATATCCTTGTGTTTCAGTGTTATTCTGCAATTGCTTCATACGAAAGTGAAATACCCATATACAAAGTAAAGGACTCTTCAATCAACGGTAAAGGGCACAATAACCATAGGATTAAGGAATACTTAGATGCTCGTATAACAATTAAACTGTAAAACTTTGTTACCAGTTGGTAATAAATAGAACAATAAATATTTGTTGGTACTGCAACCGCCAATGGACTCATTTAGTGATATTTAATTTACAATTTATTTTTGCATTTTCCGTAAGTATTTAACCCTTTAAATAGTGAAAAAAGTAGGCCGCTAGCGTTAATATTAACTGTAATATATTTGATTTCCAATTCGTAACATATTTGAAACGTCCGACGGCCGAATGATGTCACGGCACCCACTCGACTGGTTTTATGAGGTACGCGCATGGTAACAGCACGTCTTTCTATGATTGCTGTATGAAACTATATGGGAGCAGACGAGCGGTCGACCGCTGTAGTGGTTTGATGTCACACTGCGTTTTCGCGCGCTCTATTTATTTTGAGGGACAAGGAGTTGAAAAAAAATCTAATATTTTGCACATTTACTAACTACAAGGTGTACTTTCGAAATATGAATTTTAAAAAAAAATGCTAAATTAACCCATTATAATGAAGTCACCGGACGCAGATAAATCCCACCAATTTTTTGTAACACCGTACGTGATTGGTGTAATAAATTTTACACCGATCGCATATGGTTTTAGAAAGAACCGGTGGGATTTATCTGGGTCCGGCAGCTTCATCATACTTGCGGCAATTGCAGTAGTTGAACTTACTTAATACAATTAAAAATAAACTGCAAAGCAAGTGAGAGTCGAGAGAGGATCAACAATATTAACAGTTATTGTACTAATATACATATATGTATACCCATACAAAATTATTTCTATATACTATGAATAATTAAATATTTGTTGAAATTGCATAAAAAAACGAAAATTCGTTCAGCGAAACCCATTTTTCGAATAAATTGTTTTTGCAAGTCAAATTTCTCACTTTTCATTTTAGAGTAGTTGGAAAATAACAAATTTTAGCTTGCGGCACATTTTTGATGGTTGTGCCCCTCTGTTAATTATTCTGGATCCGTCACTGATATATTTAATAGTACACCTCAACATCTTTGCCAAGTTTCAAAACTTAATTAGTCATTTCCACTAATTTTCTCTATTTGACTGGAGGTATTAATCTGTAATGTGTGGTCTAAAATATATTTTTCGAGTATCTTCTGATATATCACAAAAGTTATTTAAAAAGAAAATAAACTGTGAGATTGTTTAGGGTGATCAAATCTTTTATTTAGAGACTCTCTAGTCTGGCAATATCGATAATAGCCGGCAAAATAAAATTTGACTACTCAGAACTTCTGTTTGGAATCTGCAATCTGCGCTGATATATAAAGGGAAATTGTGGATCATATTAACTTCACAGTAGCTTAGCTTCTTGTTGTATGAATCAATCAAAACTTGCATCAGTCCTATATTCATCTAGGAAACTATTTAAATTAGATATTTAGAGCTCCAATTTATTCAGAAATGTTTTTGCCACTATTCCGTAACAATTTGCTTACAACATTTACTTTGGACAATAAAAAACCCTTGCCCAAGGAATCACTATTTCCACATCCAGATTTTCTATCCAAGTCTCTCACAACGAAAAAATTTTGTATTTGGAAACAATTATTTATGGAACTTTAATAATATAATTTTTGAAATCGTCTACCCCAAAAGCCCATAAAATGATATCCCACATCATTCCACTTAAAGATTTTGAGTATCAGTTAGAGATATGAGCTTTTAAAATATGTCATCTGTGTTTGATAACAAATTTTTTGTCTCACATCAAAGAAACTTATTGGGGAAATTCTGAGTTCTGCAGCTGTATGCCTACGCCACTTACCACCAGAAGCTTAGATAGTAGTCTGTACTACTTAGTTTCTCATTTTTCTAATTGAATAATTTCTGAATCGTTGAAGATAAGAGCAGTCATAGGATTCTTGGACCTCATGGCGTAAATAACAAGAATTATTAGAAGAGGGTTGGGAGATGCAATATATGTTGAAGAGTTTTAGAAAACAACCATGCAAGCTCAGGGGCTTTACGAAACTTTATTTACATTGGAAATCAATATGTCTACTGTTCCTGCCACTCGATGTAAGGAGTGCGCTGGGCAAGTTACATGAAAAAAATACGTTCCTTGTAAAATTGTCACATTCGTCTTGTTGCACAGTCGAAGGCTGAGCAATGGTTTTCTCATAACGGGCTTAGTTTAAATTTGTCTAAAACCCAATCAATGATTCTGTCCTAACTTTGATAATCCTGAAACTGTTAAATTTATGGGTGTAACCATTGACCGTCTTAGTTGGAATTATCACGTTGATTCAATGGCAAGGAAATTGTCTAGTAGTCAGGGCCGGTTTACCCATTAAGCACAGTTAGGCACGTGCCTAACGGCGCGAATGCCAAAAGGCGCTGTTGATGTTCTTTTTGATTTTCTTTGCCTCTGAAGCCACTGAAGTAAAAGGGGCGCTAGTTGAGTATTGTGCTATTGTGCCTAATGGCACCAACAATGGTTAATCCAGCCCTACTAGTAGTATGTGCCTGCTAAGACTATTAGGTGACTGTGTCTCTAAACCTACCTTAAAAATGGCTTATTATGCTCTGTGCCACTCCGTGATGTCATATGCGATCTTGGCATGGGGATATTCATCCTCATGGCACCGGATCTTCAGGCTACAGCGTAAAACTGCAAAAATAGGCTTCTTGCAAAAAATATAATTTTAGCATTTTTAGAATCTTTACTTAATACAAAACACAGTATGTAAAGGATTTTTTCTTATTTTTTCTTTTACAGGCGGTATTCAACATTAAAGTTTGAATAAATCCGTTAGGCGTGCAAACAATATGTGATATCATGTGTCAGGAGAGGCACAGCGCTAGCGTACATTTTAAATTGTAGATTGTACATCTTAGGAAAAAATATATTGTTTCAGAAACTTTTGTGATTATTAGGCTTTATTTTCTTCACTGCATGTATGTAAATATTTTCAAAAATAAAAAAGTTTATCGATTGGTGAAGATTTCAATACATAAAATATATATTTTTAGTTTATCTGATTTTTAGAGAAATGAAAGTGCGAATTGTGCCCAAACCGTTTATATTGGTAAAAGCACTAGTGTGTGCTTTAATTTGACACAAAACAAATTTCAATACCTTTAATAGTTTGAAAGATGGAAACAAAAAAAAGCAATTTTATTTAAAAATACATTTTTTCACTTTTTATTGATTTAAAAAGTTTGACATACTCAAGTGAGGAAGAAAAAGTAGGAAACTGCCATATCACTAAATGACCCTATTAATATCTGTAAGTTTTTGAGCGAGTCCAAAACCTTACAGATAATAATTTTTGTGTACGTACTGAATCTTATGAATTTTGGCCAGCTTTTCGAGATTTGGTCCATTAGTACGTCATCCAGAATAAATAATAAACATTTGTTTTTATTTTCCAACTGCTTTTATTTTTGTTCGCTAAATAACGTTTGGTGTTTTTTCAATGATACACGTTTTGCCGCTGCATATGACCATCAAACATCGCACACTTTACATACCAGCTTCACACCATCAAGACATGTCTGAATAATCACTAATCTACGATTTCACTGTTTTTGAAGATGCTGACTGCCACGTCATTCTTTACATCCATTAATGCACTACAGTAAACAGTAAATATAGAATAAATAAACTAGATGTAAAGATTGTACTCTTCACCGTATTATTGAATTTTCCATATAATTGCTGAACGTTCTAAAGTATACTTTTAACAAATTTTTTGGAAATTATTTAATTTAATAGTTATAATTGCTAGTTGTCATTTTAATTATTTCCTGATGATGTCATATTGATTAGCGAATCGCATTTATTAGTATAATATGAAATAATACTTTATATATATGAAATAATACTTTTGTGTTGTGTAACAAGTGCCTACAATTCACACACAAAACATAAGACTGCAACACACCTATTAAATGTAATAAATGTGGTGAAAACCATGCCACCAACAAATGCTCAACAAACTTGCCTCCTAAATGTAACGCTTGTGGAGCAGAGGACCACCAAGCATGGGCTTTTAAATGCCCAAAGCGTCCAACTAAGCCCATTGAAGGAATACCCAACGCCACGATTAAATCTTTGAATAAAAAAACACAGGAAATTAAAGACGATTAAAAAAAAAACACCAAAATCCACTCAAAAATTACCATCCACGACCACATTATTAATACTTACATGAGAAAATTAAACAAACCCAAAAATACAAACAGAGAGGAATTAGTGCAGAAACTCAAAAAAAGATTTATAAGCGAATTCAACATCGACACAAGCATAGTGTTCACAGGAAACCGTGCATTGATATTTATGTTTGACCTGGACGACCCAAATTCAACTTCACCCACTGAACCCAAACAAGGCGACACTGCCTTAGTTCAAATTCACCGGCCTATTTAATATATTATATGCAAACGTTAACAGCTACATACCAAAAAAACATATAATTAACAACTTTGTCGAACAGAATAATATCAACTGTACTCTATTTGTCGAAACAAAAACCAAAAAGGACAGTAATACAGGCTATCGAAATTGGGATATAATTCAAAGAGATGGAAACATAATAAACAATGCCCGTGGGGGAAGTCTGGTGCAGTTATGTCCTACTCTAAGAATGACGAAAGAAAACGCACCTAGAATCAATAATCCTTTAAATGAAGTGACACACTTCTCTATACCATTCCAGGATGACAAGATACATGTATTCTTGGTGTACATACACCACTCATCTAATAATATTGAGAACACAATATTCAACAAAGCGGCATTATGTAAATATGCACTAAGAAATAGGGGATTTTAACGTCAACAAAAGGAGAGAAAAGCAAATAAAAACCTTCACAGATAACTCAACATTCAAAAAGGCACTAACACCACCCACATTCATTATGGAAAACAACCCAGACAGTACTCCCGATTTAATCCTATATACACACAATTTGGAAAAAAACATAAAACAAATCGAAACCCACCCCGATATAGGCTCTGACCATCTAGCCATTCAGATAACATTGGATTTGAATTTGCCAAACATACAACTGGACGCAGAGTTCAAAATAAATTATAATAAATGCGATATGGAAAAAGTAAATATTGAAATGAAAAACTATATTAATAACCAACATGATCCCATCAATGAAGAAATAATTAATGAATTCAATGATAAGCTCACAGAGTGTGTGGCACAACACTCCCCGAAAGTCAAAATAAATCACTATATACATGAATTACCACCATTTATAATAAGGCTCTTAAAAAATAAAAGGAAAATGTACAGAGAGTACAAACAAAACCAAAATGCCAGCTTTAAAAGAAATTTAAACTCGTACAATAAAAACATACAAAAATTGATCCAACAGTATAAAGAAAATAAATGGATAGAAACGTGCAACGATATAAATAGACAACAGGGGAAGAATTATTGGCACCAAGTTAAAAAGCTCAGCAGATATAAATCAAAATCCCTTATGCCACAACTAGAAGACAATGGGCAAATCTTTACAACTGATTCGGAAAAGGCTGAGCATTTCGCAAAACACTTTGAAAAAGCATTTCAAAAAGGTAACGACATACATTTCGATCAAAACCAATACGAACAAGTAACAAACTGGTACACAAATTTTTTTGAAAATGAGAGGAGAACTGAAAACCACAAAATAGAGGAAGACACCTATTATGAAATCATAAACGAAGGAAAAAGCACGACTCCAGGAGAAGACTACATAACGAAAAATTGTGTAAGAAAACTAGATCAAGAAATTCACCTGTTTATAATAAAATGCTACGAATACTGCCTAAACACACATTATTTCCCAGACAAATGGAAACGAGGAACTATAATAGCCATTGCAAAACCTAACACAGACCATAGCAAAGCAAGTAATTATAGGCCAATAACCTTGCTGTCGGTGTTGGCCAAAAACTTCGAAAAAATAATAAAAAACATTCTCAATAAACATGTACAAAATAAAATACCAAACTACCAATTCGGGTTTCAAGAAAAACGTTCAACAGTGCATCCTCTCACAATTTTAGTTTCTAATGTACAAACAGCGAAACTCTCAGGACAACACAGTGCTGCAATCTTTTTAGACATTAACAAGGCCTTCGACAGTGTGTGGCATGAAGGTATATTATACAAACTACATTTGTTAAACTGTCCAAAACATCTAATTTACTTAATAAAAGACTATCTGAATAATCGCAGCCTACAAGTTAAAATTAACGGCAAATACTCTAATAATTTCTCACCACAACAAGGAGTTCCCCAGGGCTCGCCACTTTCACCCCTCCTATACAATATATACTGCTACGATATATATAACAATAACAGGGCAAACCAAAACACATTTAACAAGGACCTCTATACCCTCCAATATGCTGATGATACCGCGCTGGTATCTCATAACAGCTCGATTACCTGTACGGTAACTAAATTACAACAACTTATGGACAGAACAACAACCTGGTTTAATGTATGGAGATTAAAAGCAAATCCAATTAAGTCACAGTTCATTATATTCAATCACACCCAAACTGACAATTCACCAACAATTTCAATAAATGGACAAACATTAAAAAATAAACCTGTTGCCAATTACTTGGGTATACACTTAGACCACAAGCTTAATTTCAACCACCACACAAACCTCATAAAGAAAAAATGCATAACCAGAGGAAAACATTTCAGAAACTTGACATACAAAGATAAGGGAATAAACAAGAAAACAGCGGCACACATATATAAATCCATATGCAGACCAATTCTTGAATATGCACACCCATTATATATAAATTGCAGAAAACCAGCAATAAATAACCTTAAAGTAGCAGAAACATCCACCATACGCTCAATAACTAAAATTCGTCATCCAAGAAATGCCCTACATAACCCTCCAAATAATCTTCTCTACGAAGCAACAAATACCCAACCCATAGCCCAACGTCTTGTGCACCTCACCACTAAATTTGCAAAAAACGAACACACTCTGACTACGATGCAACCATTTTGTAAGACACGAGAACAACAACGCTCAAAGCACAAGTACCCCGAAAAAACCATATTGGAACTACTTAAAGAACTTAATGAAGAATAATTGCAAAGAAGAGTTTCCCTTTTTTCTTTTTTTTTTTTTGTAAATCAAGATAATTATACTTTCTTATTATAACTTCCTATAAAATTATATGTAAAATATGTTTAAATATGCAACTGGCAGAAGGACTTCGGTCGATAGCCATTTGGTTTTACCAATAAAGTACTTTATTATTATTATTATTTGTTTCATAACTTATATTTACTGATTGATGTTTTTCAAAAACAATAGTTCTTTAGTCCTCTAGATAATAATAATTTACTGTCCACATTTGAATAGATTTTTTTTCCTAAGTTATTGTGCCTACAAGATACGTTACACATGGATGAACAGACAGATGGACATTTTGAAAGTTGTTTCAGAATTCGATCGTTAACACATTGACATGAAATTTTTTATATACGATCGATAGTTGCGGTTTTAGAATAGTGTGGATCAAATATAATATACCTACCCTTCGTTTTTGTGTTTACGAAAAGTAAAATAAAATATGTTTTTATACTCACCGTACACACAACACATTTATACATTAAAAATTTTCGAACAGAACAAACAATGCCGCTAAATTCATGGAGCAATGATGTAAACAAAATTCAAAGCCAATACGGCAGTTGCTTTGCTCTGGGGTGCCGGTTTTACAAACAAAAAACTAACGCGTAATGCATAAATATCGTCAAAAATTACAATTTATTTTATTACTATTATATCACACATTTTTCAGAATATAGTATTAGATTTTAAGTCCTTCTGTTATGACTGCTGATTATATTAAGACATGATATGGACCTACACAAACACATAACGACTGCCCCTTCTCTTGGTTCCTGCATGTTTACTAGGAATGGCCCAGGTACTTGGTAGCAAAATGATTGACTCAAAGATTAGTCAAAAACCGCTGCCCAAGGAATCACTACTTCCACATCCAGATTCTCTATCCAAGTCACTCACAACGAAAAAACTTTGTATGTGAAAATAATTGTTTATGGTACTTTAATAATATAATATTTGAAATCCTGTACCCCAAAAACCCATAAAACGATACCCCACATCGGTAGTGGGGTGGGGGTGGTGATAGGGGGGTGGATGAAGTAAAAAAATATTTTGAGGTTTCTGGTTCCTGTACATGCACTAAATCACATTTTTTTTTCATCCCCTTTAATAAGGAGGTGGGGGTGGTAATGGGGGTGGCTAATGCCAAAATTTTTTTTGAGACCTTAGCCTCTTTTGTATATACTAAATACCAATTTTATTGACTCTTACCTGCTTGATTTACCCATTTACCCCAAATTACCCCCCAACTCTTCGACGGAACAAGATGAAAATATAATCTAGTTCTAGATCTCGTTAAAGTACATATGTGTACCAAATTTCAAGTCAATATTTCAAACGATTCCAGAGTAAACGTGCGCACAAAAAAAAGTTACAGACAGACAGACAGACCGACAGACAGAAATTTTTTTTTCGCTCAAACTTAAAATCTCGACGTTTCATGACATTTTAAGCCTATTTGGGCAATAAAAATTTTTAAAAATTTTTTTGTCGTTACTATACTTCCACTGGACGTGGAAGTAAAAATGGATAAATTATCAGGAACATTACCGTAACTTGTCGTAAAAAAAATAAATTGCCAGTAATCAAACATCCATAATTCTCATATTGCAGGGACTGAATTATATTCTGTATACAGTTTTACTCTTGAGATCAAAAATTAAAGAACAGTTCCCTTGGTGTTAGAAAAAAAATATGGTGGCTGATAGAAAAACATGTGCAGTTAGTTAAGCTTTTGGTCATAACTGATTGTAACAAAAAGACTTTATAACTCAAGAACGGCTGGGGATATTGAAAAAATAGTTCCACAATATTGCTGGCATTCATTCAATAGACAAAAGTCCATGTCAAAATTAAAATAGTGACATCATACTGTGACAAAAAACAAAATAACTCGGGAACGGCTGAAAATATCGAAAGAATAATTGAAAAAATCTCCCCTACCGGGGAGGGCTCTACCGATACAAAAATCCCAAAGTCCATATATCAAAAAACAAAAAGTTCCTCGAGAACGACTGAAAATTTCAAATAAATAATTCGAAAAATATTTAGGCAGCTGTTGGAGTAGTTTCCAGTAGAAATATTTTCATTACGAGTGAAAAAAAAAAGGTTTATTTTATAATTATATATATAATTAATTATATTCATATTTCATTCTGTCTCTGGTGTATTTGTATTTTAAAATTATTCTGAAATACCACTAGGTATTATTATTTTGCTCCAGTTTAGTTCAAAAATAACCCAAAATAGTAAACTGCATAAAATAAAACAAAGTATAGATATCAGGTAAATTTTTATTGTACACTTATCAAGAACTACATAATTTGACGACTATAAGAATGTAACACACTATAACAGTATTATTCAACAACATTAATAGAAAGAAAAAAGTTTTAGGCCTTTATTATAACAACCACATCATTGCTAAACTTTTAACTTGACTAATTACTTATTTTGCATTGATATTTTTGTAATATTATATAAAAATATTGTTTGTTATACCAGGGATGCTTATATAATCACAGTGATTATTTTGGAAAAAAATTCAAATATTGCCCATTTGATAAATTCGGAGATGCTCTCCATACTCCTAAAAAATATTGAACTTAATATTTAAAACCGAAAAATGATATTTTTTCACTTGTAACTATTATATTCAGTTAGATGTTGATGAAAAATTTTTCTTCCATATTTAATAATAAAGTAACGATTTTGGTTCAGTACCTCCAGTTTCGTCATAACTATTTACACGTTTTTTAATTAACTGTAAAATGTACATAAATATTTCATAGTTATTACTAAAATTATGTGAAACTAAAAATTAAATTAGATCTCTTTACAGCCATTATGGGTAAAGTTTTTTATAAACAATCTTGTGATATTACCAGCTCTTCCACAATATATACGTCACATAATCTTATTCCTATGCATATATGGCAAAACTCAAAACTGTTAGAGATGATCTAGCCCAGGTAGAACACTAATATCGGTATAATATTTGAAAAATATTGGTTCATTTTGAACCAATAATAAATGTGAACATTTCACTATATTGAATCGATATTGGTTAAATTGTATTGATATTAAAAGACTACATCATATTGTTTTATTCAAATATTATTATTATTTAAATATTTAAAATTATATATTTAATAAATACGATCAAATGCCCAAAAGTGGTAGAAGAATATCAATGGACATTGATAAACAGTGCCGCGCCAAGCCTTTTGAGCACGGTCGTGCAAATACGAACATGCGCCCTTCAATAGCATATCTGTAATTCAGCTGAAAAGGGAAGATGAGAAAAAAGTGTCTCAAATAAATCACGCTAAACAATTGAATATAAAAATTCAAAATTTTCAGTACATACCAGGGCCGGATTAAGAATTGACGCGCCTTTAGGAAAATGAAGTATTTGTGTCCTTTTATTTATAGGCAGGGTTAAGAAATTGCAAAATGCGCCACTGACGAAATTTTCAAATTTTTCAAGGTCAAACAGCCTCAAATTAAAAGTTAGAAATTTGACTTAAAATTATATTGTCTTCGAAAAGTAGGTTTCGTGGGCGCAAGACATAAAAATATAAAATACCAATAAAAAATGTTTTATTATAAAAAAATTGCAGTATTTATATTTTCCCCTGAACTAAAATTAAATGTAAACATTAAATATAAAAATGATATATTGAAAAACATATCCTTTTTCACAGTGGCAGATCTAAGGTAAAAGGCGCCCCGCCCCGTTGGCAAACGCTCTGAATGGCTCATTTTTTCGGATAAATAAATAGATTATATTCGCACGCAAGCGATGGATGTATTGTCTTTTATAAGGGCCCTGAGGGCCCTTTTGCACGGGCCTAGGTGGCATTTGCTCATTTGCCGCCCGGTTAGATCCGCCACTGCTTTTTCATGACTTCTTCCTTGCGAACTCCGCTATAATATAATCCTTTAAATAAGTCTGTAAGATGTTGCTACAAAACAGAGGTAATAAATGCGACAATTCTATCAAAATAAAATAATCAAATAACAAATAAATAATTTCCTAACGGCGCCTTTAGTTACGTGGCGCTGTTGTGCGCCGCACGACTTGCCCTTATGGGGCAAGTCGTGTTGATAAATAAAGGTATCCTTATATACCTAATATAAAGAGAGATTCTTATCTGTACCTTTCCTTATCATTAGGCATTTGTCCTACAACTTTGCCAAAAAATAAAATAAACATGATGTAAATACAGACTTTTTAAAACTAAAAATCAATTTTTACTCTCATTGGAACACATCGATTAATTTGATTAATATAAGGCAAATGTGAACTTTTTCAGTATTTGAAAACCAATATTCATCATTATGAATCGATTTAAGATGTACAATATTGACAAATAATTTTCACAAAAACGGAAACACTTGAACACTACCCTGGACTACTATTACATGACACACATTTTACCAACCATGTTGGCATCATATGGAGATAATCAGTTTTAACCACCACGAGATAATGCCAACAAGGTTGGTGAAACACACGTTGTCCAGTAATAGTATTCGCGTGTAGTGTTCAAGTCTCTTGATGTTTGTGGAAACTACTTCAGAAGCAGCGACATATCGAAGGTTCCAGCCCCTTCCAAGATCGACAAATAAAATTAAAATAACAAAGGATGTAAGTCTAGAATGTCCAGTATTGCAATAACAATATTTGTTATGGGTAAATATTTGTTGAACAATATAGTTTTGAAAAGATATCACAAAAGTAAAATCAATTTTGTCTGTACTTGTCTGGGTTAAAATGTGCAAAGACAATATTATTACCAACATATATAATAGCCATACCAATGTTATAGTATCAATTATTTTTTAATATTAGTTTAATATTTAAATTACATTTTGAAGATATCTATATTAACTATTGACCCGATATTATATCAAGTTTTATCCAATATTATGTTCTACTTGGGAGGAGAAGCATTAGGATTAGAAGAACACTATATGCTTCGGCGTGTTTTTGTGATGAGTGGGGAACTGTGAACACGTGTCCTCCCTAGATTGCTTGATAAAGTGGGTAACGCTATATCTCACCTCAGTTCAAGTATAATCTGATTGAACCCCCACCACTGATTGAACTATTGTCTCAAGCAATGTTTGCATGAATGGAAATAAAATTTCGCAATGTGCATAGGTAACCACAATAATAACTTTGTCATAAAAAATTAAATTTACAAGTTCTTGTCATTGTTAAAACACACACAAATTTTATGGTTTTATGAATTTTGAAGTAAAGTAAATTAATATTGATAACTCTTTAGAAAATAGTATTGGGTTGATTTTAAGAGGAATTCCTATCTAAGATGAACATTATCTGTGCAGTAGTTTACTTTCACTTATTCTTTCAAAATTTTCGAGTTAAGTCACACACGTTTGGGAGATAAAAAATAATGTTTTACAACTTATTGCTATAATCAAACTGCGGCTACAAAATTACATATTACTTGGAAATTCACCTTTAACACCAAACAAACATTAATAATAAAAAAACCGTATATATCACACATTTCGTATTGTCATAATTTTAAATAAAACTGTTCTTAAGTATTTATAGGCATTTAGAAATTTCCCTGAGATCTAACACTTAGGTGAAATTTCTTAAGATATAGTTTTAATAAAAACTGGTAGTACTGACATTTTTAAAACCATCTGAAAATTGTCAAGTACAATATTCTTGCTATTTTTAAATGCACTGTCACTTTAAAAAAGCTTCATTACAACTGTTCATAACTCCAAGAGATCTCGCAAACCCCGTATACAACTTCATTTATTTTATTATTAATGAAATAGATATTACACAGATCACTTTGTGAAGATGATACATTCAGTAAATAAATTAAAAATTATCTTAAATCTACTACAAGGAGGTACAACAAGATTACCATTAAAAATGAATAAGTGAATAATCACAGACAAAATATTATGTACTTTAATTACACCTATTTTGTAAAAGTGCTAGATATAGCATTCCATATATAATAGTTTTGATATTTTCATGTGCGAATCGACATATTAAAATAAAAAAAAAGTTAAAAACATATCTAAAATTAATATCATTAATTTGAGCATACACTTTTCATAACACATGTTAGCACAACTCGGACAAACATAGCTACAAGATATGTAAATAATTTTTTTAAATCTGTTCAAATACTTTGTTCGAAATAACAAAGATAATATTTTATAGTTATTAAGGTACCAAGGGTGTTATAAGGATAATAACGCACTGAGGTCGGCAGTGTACTTCCCAAGGGCCTCTGGCCCGAGGGAATGTACGTCGACCGAAGGCGTCATTATCCTATAACACCCGTGGTGCCTTCAACGTTTAATGTCTTACAAGTCTGTTATTTAATTCGTTTTTTTTTGACATTTACGATTTATTAATTTGACATCTATTATGTTCAGAACGATTTGATTTAAAAGAGAGTAAAAATCAAAATTGTTTTTAAATGCTGCCATTGCATAGCAACGCATTTTGTTTATCAATAACGCTATCATAATTTGCTTGTTTTGGGTTGTGTTATAATTTTATAATGCCCTAGGGCGTTATAGATATTCATAGCGCCCTAGGGCGTTATCATTTAATGTATCTCAAAATAGGGTGGTTATTGTAAAATAACAAACTTAAACATTAAACCAATTTTTATAGAGTGGCAAATTGCAAACTAGAGAGACTGTAAGTTAAATTTTACATTGGCAAACTTTCCTTTAAAAAAATCTTACTTCTAGGTCCAGAATCCTTTTTAGGGGGTATAGGCCTATAACTACTAAAATTATTTAGTTTAACAAAAAAAAAATTATCTTGCCTTTTAAACTAATCAATTAATTTGCAGACATATTTAATATTATTCAGCTAATTACTAGATAATTTATACATTATATTATATTAATAATATTTATTTATAATGATCAGTATTTAAGAATCTGCATCAAAATTGATCCATTCATTTTAAAGCAATATGGAAACAGACAAACAAAAAATAAGATCACACTCTAAATGCATACACGGCTCAGTTCGGTTGCGGTACAGATGTTATTCTAGCAAATACCATTTCAATTTTTGAGTAATTCAATTGAACTTTTTATTCATGTCTAGGCGTGTTTATAAGTTATACTTGTCAATCATAGAATTATACCATTGTTTTCATATCATGATAAATTTGAAGTCTGAACGATCTTTGCCTTTAAGTCAGGATGGTTGATATTAACACCCTACATTTGAAATCCATACATATAGCATACAATTTTTTACACACTAATGTCAATTTGAATTTGGATTGAATATTAGTTTAGAAATTAGCTCGTGTTGTTACTGGTAGAATAGTGTTATCATGAGAAGATGCTTGCAAAAAATACGCACAGAAACGAGTTTGTACACACCATCATTCTAAGCCAATAAGAACGAATTACGTCATATTCAATGTCAAGACCAGCGGCACCGATAGTTTGCAGAACAGTTGTGTTTGCCGGCGGTGATTAATTTAACTGATATAAACCTATTTGGAGTGTGAAATATCTTCACAATCTTTCGCTGTCAGGGAGCTGTGTATAATCTATGTAAATACCAGAGTTGGCAGTTTTAATCTACTGCATTCCACAGCTCCTCGACTGCCAAACTTTATTGCAATTACACATCCTTATACCTCTCTGATAAAAATATTTGCTTACGTTGGCTCCGCCCCAAGCATCTTCTCATAATAATACTGTTACTAAACATTAAATGTATAAACGGGTGTATATGGGGAATCAGCCTGGAAATACTTAAGTTGGCCCATACTAACAGTTTGGCATTGAGATCAGTCAGAAAGGCCTTGACCATTCTTTTGAATACAATAAATAGAAAAGTGAAAGCTTCCATTCAAATTGAAATGATGACTTTTTTCTGAGCCGACCTGTTCCTTCATCAATATTATTACAGAGTTAATTCAATTATGTTAATTATGTATTAAATTATTACTGACTTTTACATTTCCCACATTTATTTATTACATTGGTTTAAACCGAAACTAGTGAAGTTTTTGTGCAGAAATAAATAAGATGTTCAGAATATTTGCCGAAAATATTAGTCAATTTTGAACATTTATTATCATTTATTAAATAAAAATATTCTCTCAAGACACACACCACCAACCAAGCATTTTCTTGAATGTTGCCATAATAGCTGGGAATCAACCCAGAAGACAGCGGACCAGTCATGTTTTGGCTCATAATGCATTATTGCATTCTAGCCCACTGTGCTATGGTGCTTGGTGAAAGAATTCTTACATTGTTCTAACTTTTATAAAGGATACAAAATTCTATATTTGCCTGAGTTAGCACTAGTTGTGTAGGTAGCAAGAATTAAATTTCAAAATTTACCATAAATAATATTTTAACGTGTTGTAGAACTGAGGTAAACATTTTTCTTAAGAAAATAGCCGAGATATTTTTTAATTTTCTTTGAGAAATTTTAAATGAAAAGTTTATAGAAAATTAACTAAACATTCTCTTTAACTACATACTATTCATGTAAATTTTTAAAACTAATACCTCAATTTAATCCTCCAGTCAATATCAAAATAATACTAAAGACTAGGAATCTTGTAAGATGACCTTACAATAATTTAATTAGAATTATACATACTGAAGCAATTTTTATTTAATATACTTTAAAAACAACTTATAAAAAAATGTTAAAAATTATTAAGTAGTTATATAAATTTAATTAAAATAACATAAGGTTATCATACAGATATCACTTTCTTAATGAAAATTTAAATATTTACATTTCATAACTAATTTTACACAAATATCTTAGTAACATTATTAATATTAGTCAAAGAGACAAGGTATGTCGCTTCTTTTAAACTATTGAAACATACTTACTAAAAGTAAGAAGATATGTTATGAAATAAAACGAATTTTTCTAAATACTGTTTGTAAAATATTAGTAATAGGTAATTCTTTAAGATATAATAAAGTATGATATTGTTCAGTTACACATGTACAATTTTGTTTCGAAATTTAAATAGTGTGGCTCATAAAATAATTAACAGTCAAATTTGCAAATTTATAATTATTGTAAATTAATTGTTTATGACTTTAGTTATACAGTTATCGCCCTAAAACAAGATACTACACTGGCATGTTTTCATAAGCAAGCAAAAAGAAAGGCAATCTAACCATGCCAGTGGCAAATTTATTTTCAACAATCAGTGTCTCCTCTGAAAGGCATTTCTTTCAGCTGATGAGATTTTACATTATCAGATTAGTCAACTTGCCTCAACTTTTGATAACACTTTGAAGATAAAATGGGGAGTTAAGTTCGATTCGATTTAAATCTTTTTATTATCTCTACCTATCTGAAACTTATATCCAGGAGTATGAAACTGTATTAAAGTAGAAGTACACCAATTTTAAAACTTTTAACACGGTTTTTTAATGAATTTTTTGTTTGCTTAACTCAACAGAAAATATTTTTTATATTCAACATACAGTTGAAAATGTTAATTATGCAACTCAATTGTTAGACATCATTCTCAGGATTGCTCTCATCAAAATAAGACAAAAAGTTTGTGTAATTATGGTTCTGGAAAACTGCTGCTATTGAGATAGAAGACATTAAAAAATAATATATTCTACTTTTTAAAGATACTACGATAACAATTTGAAATATTTAAATGATATTTAGGATGTGATAATTTCGAATGGCAACAACCTTCGCGTATTTAACATATTAGCCAACAACCAGGATCATTGCAATGGAATTACAAGCCCTCTTCTAATTACTAAAATGAATACTCAATTTTTAAAACCTACAGTCAGGGTCGGATTAGGGATTGGCACGTCCCTAGGCTAATGATATATTTGCGTTCTGTTATTCATAGGTAGGGTAATAGAGTTGTAAAATGTGCCACAGACGAAAAAATTTGAATTTTTCAAGGTCAAACAGCCACAAATTAAAAGTTAGAAATTTGATTTAAAATTATATAGTCTTCGAAAAGTAGTTTCCTGAATGCAAGACATAAAAATATAAAATACCACATAAACATAATATAATAACAACATTTCTCTATTCTTATTGGGATGCTCTGCCACATGTATTCTTCTAAACAATGTCTGAAATCTACAAAATAATACAATTAACCAGTATTTTACTGGAAAATAACCTCTACGCCTGTGACTTTTACGTCAAAGGATCAGTTAGAGGGTGGTTTTGACAAATAATGAATAAGAACAAAAATATAAAAATGACGTATTTTTGCTGACATTTCGGAAAACGAATCTGTTTCCTTTCTCAAAGCGTATTATAATGTTTGTGGGCTGTGTATATTAAATACACAGCTTTAAGAATATATTTGTTATATTCAGTGTCCATAGATACTTACTGCTTACACAGAACTGTTGATATGTCTAATTGATAGTTTTATTTTAAACAATGTTGAGTTTGTTAAGTTCTTCTTTTAACATCGGCAGCCAGGTTGTGCAAACATCTACAGAACAATTCGACACGCATTTATCCTCATTCAATAGTATTATAGCCGCTTCTTTAATTTTTCTTTTCTTGCTATCTGTCTCTTTTGTTAAAATTTTTGCCGAGTCCCAGTTTATTCTATGTAAACTGGGACTCGGCAGGACATAGAATAAACTGGGACTCGGAAAAAATTTTAACAAAAGAGACAGATAGCAAGAAAAGAAAAATTAAAGAAGCGGCTATAATACTATTGAATGAGGATAAATGCGTGTCGAATTGTTCTGTAGATGTTTGCACAACCTGGCTGCCGATGTTAAAAGAAGAACTTAACAAACTCAACATTGTTTAAAATAAAACTATCAATTAGACATATCAACAGTTCTGTGTAAGCAGTAAGTATCTATGGATACTGAATATAACAAATATATTCTTAAAGCTGTGTATTTAATATACACAGCCCACAAACATTATAATACGCTTTGAGAAAGGAAACAGATTCGTTTTCCGAAACGTCAGCAAAAATACGTCATTTTTATATTTTTGTTCTTATTCATTATTTGTCAAAACCACCCTCTAACTGATCCTTTGACGTAAAAGTCACAGGCGTAGAGGTTATTTTCCAGTAAAATACTGGTTAATTGTATTATTTTGTAGATTTCAGACATTGTTTAGAAGAATACACGTGGCAGAGCATCCCAATAAGAATAGAGAAAAATTAAGAAAATGCCACAACCAACGTTTAGACAATATAATAACAATAGATTGAAAAATAAAAATATTCTGTTTCGTGACTTCTTGCTTAAGAACTCTGATGTATTCCTATAAATAATTCTGTAAAATGTTGCTACAGTACAGAGGTAATATTCTATCAAAATAAAATATTCAAATAAAAAATAAATAATTTCCTTGTACATTTTATTTTCCAACAGGTCAATGGTAAACGGTTACCGTCGCTCGTCGGCCGTCGGGAGATAACATTAGTTAATTTTAAACTGCTGAAATGCCCCTCGCATAGTCGCACTTAGGCAATAGCCTAGTTAGCCTATTGGATAATCCGGCCCTGCCTACAATCAATTTAGATGTGTTGTTTTCTGGATATTCCGTCGTTTGTTATTTGATGAATCTCAAAAACTGCTTATATGTTCAAAAAGTTTCAGTAGGTTTATCTAAGTACCTACATAAAATAAGACAACAATTTGTGACAATTCATAATTTAATATTTAGTTATCTTATTGCCGTATCAATTCAATTCCGGTCAGTTTTTGGTGATTAATTGTAACACTCTACTTTTTTTAAAGAAAATTGAACCACCTCCAAGAAAAGTCACTAAAGAGTATGAAACAAAATTCATCGATATTGAAGTTGCTTAATTTTTCATTTTTACATCATGTAAATAAATATATGCAAACGAACCAAAAATGGACCAAATTGATGCAATAGCATCCACTCACTAATTAAATTACATAAAAGCTTGCATCCACTATCTCCTTCCTTGTGATAATTATGTGAGGTATAGCATTTGATTTTACTCTAGAGGAGTAGAGATGCGTGTCTATCTGTTGCATTTGGACATTTTTTAATATCTCAGTTATAAACAAAGCTATCAAAGAAATGAAAATTGCATGATAATCAGAATATAACTGCAAACAACACTTGCTGAATTTATTTATTTTTTCTCAATGCAGCAGTTGTTGGAGACACTAAGTGATAGACACAAACATTTTGAGCAGCTTCATACCTATTCTGGAATTCATGTTTATCGCACGTAAAACTATAGAGAATTTAAATTTCTTTATTTTTTGTTACACATAGATATTTAATTTTTGTACAAATTTGTTCTTTACATATATGTATATTTATAAAAAGCCTCCCTGCACCATATGTTTTTTGTACTATCTAGTAGAACTACCATCTGATGACCTTAAGAGTTAGGTAACAATTTGAAGGGGACCCCAAATTTTATAAATAGATCGCAAACAGATTAAATGATTGAATCTGTTATTTATTCTTCTAAATCACATGGATCTAGGTGTCTATGCTGAGAGGTTTCCTAACCGGCACATCGTTTAACCAATGGAAAAATAACATTCCATTTAAACATTTAAAGTTAATAGAACAGATTGTGGACCACCAAAAACTGTAAGCACTGCAAAGTTAGTAGGAGATCAAATATACTATTATTATGCAGATGGGAATTTTGTGTTTGACTACAAAAGCAATGTGAGAATAATCCTTTGTTATTATCCGGCATTTTGTTCACTGATAAATCTTGCTTTACAAGTGTATTGTGAATATTCAATAATCATTTGTGGGTTGATGAAAATACACGTGGTAGTTTTGAAACAACACATCAGCAAAAATTTTTATATTTTCGAAAATTATTTGAAAGGTAAAGTAATTTTTCCTCGTTTTTTTTTTAACTTAAAGTTTTTGATTCCGGAACAGTGAAAATATTTGAGAATTTAGTGAAGTCAAAAAAATGAGTGCCCAATGGTTTTCTATTTACAAAGTTAAAAATTACTCTCTACTTTTTAGTGCAATTTGGTTTTAAAACAAAACTATGTTTTTTTTTTAATTTATCTATTTCAAACTTTTTAGTTTTCGTCATGTAGCTTATCATATTCTACCTTTCATTTGATAACCCATGTCAAGGGAATCATGACTAAAAACAAGATAAGCCGTCATCTTAGGTTTTGAATGACGTCAAGTAGCTTATCGCATTCTACTCATCAAACCCTTTCATTTGATACCCATGGGTTGTGAAGAAAAGTTAATCCACCATCTTAGAGCGTCCGCCATATTGGATTTAGAATGACTTCACGTAGTTTATTATATTCTACTCGTCAAACCCTTTTATTTGGTACCCACGTCAAGGGGGTTGTGAAGAAAAAGGTAAGCCGCTATCTTGGGGCGTCCGCCATATTGGATTTACAACGATATTATATACTACATGATATTGTATTGTCATCAAAACCAAAGCTGTGTGCAACATTTCAGCTTCATCAGTTAACGGGAAGTGGGTGAAATGTCAATCACTAAATATGACCTATAAACACATGCATAATACAGGTTTCCAAAAATGATAAAAAAATAAATAATAAATAAATATGCACCATCGCCTTTCTTAGAAACTGTCGCTTATTTTTGAAGTCGGTGGTACCAAAATTGAAGCAATAGTGGTATTTTTTTGAAAAATATCGAAAAATCAGAAAATAGAAAAATAATCTTATCCGTCAGATTATATTGATGGAGAATAAAAAATGTTATCTATGTGTTTTAATCATATTCCTTGGGGAGGGAGTCAGATTTACAACTTTTAGAGACCCAGTCCGCTCCTGAGGGAGAGAATATTTTGAATATCTATTGTAAATTTGAAATTTGTAAAATTTTCTGTTACTGTGTGATACATTTTTATTAAGTCTTAGTTTTGATAAACCTACTGAAACTTTTTGAACACCTAACTGGTTCTTGACGAGATTCGGCAAATAAGAAACAGCGGAATATCCTGAAAACAACATATTTTACAGAAAATCTGCAAGACTTCCCATTTCTAAACTGGTTTTAAAAATTGATTATTTGTTTTGATGTCAGTGGGGTCAAATATATATTTTGTAATAAAAATTAAGATCAATAGCTACAAAAAAATTAGAATTACAAAAACGGAAAAGAAAGAAACATACTTTTACACCAATATTTTTTTGCACAATAATATTCAGAGATGGGTCGAGGAAACTTTCCAAATTTGATAAAAGTCTGTAAAAGTCATATAAATAATATAATTGCATACACTTATTTGGTATCAAAATGAAGCTTGCATCATTTTGATACCAAATAAGTGTATACCATTATATTATTTACATGACTTTTACAGACTTTTATCAAATTTGGAAAGTTTTTTCGACCTATCTCTAATAATATTGATGTATATTTTTAACATGTTAACTGAGACAATGTTAGCAACTTGTAAAAAGAATATTTCTGAGGGAATTTATTCCGCGTTTTTGTTTAGTCTTAGGACAATTTATAGCAATAATAGTGGTTGGTTCCTTAAAAATTCCTAACTTACACAGGCAAACACAAAAAAAGTGTCATGTACTAAGGATCAGACCACCATACTCTTATGTAAGAATTTTATCGAAGTGTCCATTACTTTGTGACTGTACATTATAACAAATTTAAATACACTGTTTTACTTTGTTAAACAAGTAACTATATTTTGAAAAACCACAGGAGTGTGATCACGGTTTCGTAGCTTCACTACTTTATCAATCTCTTATGTATTTATGTATTTTGATGGGCTGAATCCGAACCTGACGTTAGAATTACTCCATCAGGTCACAGTTTTTTGGTATTCTCAAAAAACAGTTAAAATCCATCTAAAGTTTTTTACCTACGATCACTACTGTAAATAGTAAAAAACACACTACTAAGTTGAATTTTACATATTGTGAACACATCGCACTGTAAACAAATCGCACGTGACATGCAATTATAGGTGGCTTATATCAGTGACGCTGGGTTTAAAAAAACAAGTGCGCCTACATAATTTTCAAACACTGTCAAAACTGACATAATATTTGTCGAATAATATTTTTGACAAGTAAACTAAATCCAGATTTTACTAAATAAATGAATAAATATGATCGTAGGTAAAGTATAGTACATAATTCGAGTTGTAAAGTAATTACGCACTCATGGAAATACGCACTCGCCGCTATGCGGCATCGTGCGTAACTTTTCCATTTGTGCATAATATGCTTCTTACAACACTCATTAAGTAATATACTATTACGTGATGGATGTCAGATTCAGATTCAGCGCACCAAATGTATTCTGATGTGCTGAAGGGTATGTTGGTCTGGTCCTTAGTACATGACACTTTTTTGTATGTGTCTGTGTTATGAGACATAAGCAATATTACTATAAAAATATGTTATTTTTAAATATCACAGAAAACCAAAACTTCCCATTATCACAAAAATTATGATCCTCAAATTATCAAAAGCTGAGTCAGCTTCATATTCAATTCGAATTATTTATAATAAACTATTTTGATTCACCACTAATTACAAATAAATAACAAAATCACTATTAAGATAGAGTAAATGTTAGTTTTATATATATTTTTGGAATGGCACTATTAAATCAGGGTTGCCAGACATCCTGGATTTTATTGAACAGTCCCATATGCTGAAATATGCAGAAAATTACGTTTTCTTTATTAAAACATATTGGTGTGTTTTAAAAAATATATTATCACATTTTGTTTTGTAAGATATATAAATGTTAATTTAATTGCAGATTATAGAAATCTTTGCAAAATGAGCTAAATTCTTAGCTGTTGGTGAATTTAATAAAACACTTTTAGAATGACTTGTTCTAAATTTCAACAGGTTTGGAAAGAACAAACATGATAATACTATTAAAAAACAAATTCTACTGAAAAATATTAATTGTGAGATACGTTTTTTTATTCCTTTACATATTTATATTTTCATAGAAATGTTTTCTTATTCTTTATAATGTAGATACTTGCTATTTTTTAATGATTTTAGTTACGTCTTTTGTTTCGTTGTTACATTATGTAGTCTTGCTTATTTATAAATATAAATATGTTGTATAGACACTAACTTTGATTATGAATTTTTTTATGGTCATGACGATAAGGTTGACAATAGAAAGTTTCTGGTTTGTGGCTGTTCCACGTAGCAGTTTCTGAAACTGGCAACCCTGCATAAAACACAAAATCAATTGGACATTAATAATAAAGGGACAAATTGTATCAAGAATTAATATTAGTGCATTTTGACACAACCACATTTTACTTATTTTTAGAAAAACTAATATTTCAAAAATAGATATCTGCATTTTGTGTTCACTTAACCTATAAACTATTGTATATACTGTACTTTCATGTAAAAATTAAGATAATAAAACAATATTTACACAATATAATAATTACATAATTTATAATCAACTAGACATATACAGGTAATACAGGGCAATTTCATTCAACTGTTCAATATCAGGTAAACAAACCCCCTATATTCATACAACAAATAACATTATAAAAAAAGCAATACTTATTTAAAAATCTATAAACCGATCAAGCTTAATTTTGCCTTCACCGAATTAAATGATATTTTAAAATGGAACCTAAATTTAAATTTAAATCACTTTTTTTACACACTTATCTCAAATAACTATGAAGTAGCCATTGCTTGATGACTGTCCGTGTGTTGCCGTTGTTTATAGAGCAGTGTTTCTTCAAATATTAACCGTTTTAAATGGTCCTTTGGCAAATCGTCCAATTCTGTGTCAAATCTAAATGGCGTTTCTGCTACAGGCTGAAAGATAACAAATTTTTAGTACTGCTATCAGTTTTTGCACAAGTATAAATAAAATTTTTCTAGAACTAGTTATATATTTATGAAAGTGTAGAAGGGCCATGCTATTAATATTATTTTTTTCTGCACAGAATTCACAATTTTTAAGTCGCAATCACAATTGTATCTCGGAATTCACAACTGATATAAGTCGGAATTACTAAAGAAGTAATAATATTGATGAATTGTAGATGAAATATGCAATTTTGTCGTATTCCTCTTGGTTTCCTAATTCTACAATTAAGATGTACGTTCTGAATGATATTAACATCATTACTAGAAACAGTGTGCTTGCAATAAATGCCCGTGGAGGGAACTCTGTTTAGATTAAAGGAGTCCCACCACTTCGGCAAGCGTTCAGAGTCATTTGTGTACCGGTTTCGAGCTTTTGGCTCTCATCAGCGCAAAGCAGACTCGGTCACTTTTGACGCTGCAGGCTCCTTTTGCTCTTAATGAAGTCGAGCAATATAAAGTCAGTTGTGAATAATGTGACTGGGTCCCTCCAACGGAATTAGTTCCACAAATATTCGAATGCTATAGTCGATGTGCGTTTCGTTAACCATATTGGCATCGGCTGCAGATGATTGCAACTAATGAAAATTAAACAGTATATGCTGTATTTTTACTAAATTCATGTCATGTTTTAATGTAACCCACTAACCAGTATATGACCTACTAACCAATAAAGCAACTATCACTATTCATAGTGCTTTTACAATTTTTAAACTTTCAAATGCATCGAGTTGCCTATTGTGTCTTATGTTCCTAATTAACTTTAAGTTGTTGATATCTATTCAATGATTGTTATGCTGGGATGGGCAACACTAAATTTTTCAGTTTCATATTATGGTCCTTGAATCTAGTTATACTAGAACATTTCGCTAGTCCAACATTCTTCAAACTATCCTTACGACTGATTTCATAAATTCCAGACTTTTTGTTTGATTTAATTTTATGCTCTAAGTTCCCTATGATAAATAATCGAACTTAAAGCATAGAAATTGCTGAATGTAAAAAGAGTATGAACAGTGACAAAGGCCTTTCCCCAAATATCCCGCTTTAATGGTTAGCAGGTGGTGGCTTGTCGAGTCGAGACACAGTGTAGATAGGGTTGACAGGATTGGTTGAATTCATTGAACCATGACATTAGTTTAGTATAAATAAAATAAATTCCTTAATTTACTTCAGTTTTAATCATGTCCAGATGATGCCAACATGGTTGGCATGAATTGAGTATAGTATCCGAGCACTTGTAGAAAGAACTATTTCATCTCCATAAATTCCGACTTAACAATTGTGAATTCCGAGTTAGAAAAAAAAATGGATAGTATGGCATTTCTAGGCTTTCGTAATATATTCTAAGTTTAATTAAAATCAATAAAATGGACAAAAATTTTAAACATAAACTACCAATACATACTGAATAGGTACTAATGAACAATAAAGTGCATATACACGATGTTCTGTGAAAAACTGTGCATATAGTTTATTAGGAGATAGAGGACATCAAGTTGATTCCAAGACACCCCCATATGTATCCTCTGAAGTCCTTTGCACAAATATACAGGGGATTTTCTAATTTTTACCAAATTTTTGACCCGCCATAGACTTTTTACTGTTTTATTCAACTGCTTAAAATTTTGCACAGGTTTGTGGTGGTCTAGATATACTGCGTTTTCACAAAAATAGGTGACAGACTGGAGAAATTTGTTTTTGTTTAAAATCATCAAAAATCGCCTTGTATAAAAAATGAAATTTTAATTAATAACACCAAAACTTCAACAAAACAAAAAAATAATAAAACTTAATTTTGGGCACCATAATATTTTCTTTTTAACAAATCCAAAATATTGATCAAAATCAAATAATAATTTATTGTTTTAGTTACGAATCCTATTTGGACCAGTAGAAAATAAAAGCCCATACGGTTAGTAATGCACGTTCTTTAACTGTTAACCCTTCCGCTGCGGGAACTGAAGTCTCAGCAAAAGTGGCAATTCACGTGTGGGAACCCTGTATAAAAGCAAGGATTTCTGAAAGGGTTATCTGTGGTACCCGTACGTGTACATTTGGTAGTAGATATCTACTTGTATGTTAGTGCCGTTAGTTTACCACATCTAGCCTCCCGGCCGCTAGATGTGGTAAAACGTGATGCAGATTTTACGTGCCGTAACTGCGGGAACCGTCCGGAGACGTTCAAATTTGTGGAAATATAGCAGCAGCTTGTAAAGTTACATTCACTTATTGTTTGTGAAATAATAGAGCTGTAGAGAGTGGTGGAGGATGAGAATTAAATTAATTTGAAAGATACGCCGCTGTCTAACTGTAACACGCGAGACCCGCTAGCCCAAGCTGCGGGAGACGTACATAGCCACAGAACTCTGCGACAGCCGCACACGGTAGTACACTGCAAAAAACGTACTTCGCAGCGAAAGGGTTAAAAGAGTCAAAGTTCAATTTCATATTTTGTAATTTAATTTCTATAAACTAATTATTTGAAATTAATGTTCTAATTTTGCACATTATCTTTTTAAAATGCTATTTTATATTTCAAAATAAATGGACAGCCACACCACACTAAACTTGCTTTCTCGAGTGGCTTTCTTTAGTCTGGAAGTGCTTGTAAGACTCTAGATACTGAACAATTGCTTTCGGCGCGCACGTGTCCCCACACCCACGCACACACGCATCCACGCACGCACGCACGCACGCACACACGCACGCACACACGTACACACATCTCCCCGCGCGCGCGCATTTATATGAGAAAGTAAAATAACTTATTTAAATGCTGCAAAAATCTGCAGCGAAGCACAAATTCTTACCATTCTGATGGTTATAAATCGTAAAATATTAACAATACAGAAAAATAGTTTAAATAAGAGTTGTGGCTTTTTTCATTTTCTATAATATTGGTAAATACCTAATTTTAGGATACAACTAACAGGAAAGAAGATAATTAAAAAACTCATTTTGCCATCATTTTTTCAACATGGCGGCCGTAGCGGCAACGATATTTTTGTGAAAAACATTAATTATTGATTATGGCAACCCTCCTACATTTTCAAAGAAAAACATCCTTGTAGGAATTATTCACGGGTCAAATGGCAGATTGACTATAACTATTAAGCAGTGTGTTTCATTTTTGTACATCAACTTCAAATAGGTATCTTTAATAAAAAAAAAATTAACGTTCCTTTTATAATTTTAAGCTGGGTACTCACAGGCGAACTGTAACTGTAACAGCAACGGTTGCTGCATCAAATTTTAGTGTGTAGGTAAATGTTTTCTCTTCTCGTAATTCTCCGAGTCTCTTTGTGTTCACCGGAAAACCGGCAACTGATGGTTCGCTGCGATCAGTTTGAAGTAGGCTCACGAACTTGATTTGAACTTTGGTTGCAGTAACCGTTGCAGTTACAGTTCGTCTGTGAGTACCCGCCTTTAGAGCTCACAAATTTTGTTCAAATTCAAAAAAGTGTGGTAAACATTCAATAGTTTTAAATAACTAATTTTAAAATGATCATTGCAACAGTAAAATACTATTTTTCATTGTTGTCATAAGTAGATTACGCCTAGTACTCTCAAAACGCCTTATTTTACGTTGTTTTTATTTTGGTACTTTCCAGGTACGTTTATGAGATAATACGTATATTAAAGCAGAATAAATATTTATTTGATACATTGAAATTAATTTGATTTACAAAGAAATAGAGTAGATCTGCAATTTTAATCTGCACTCACTCTTGAAAGTACCCAAATGTAGATTTAAGACTGATAAAAAGTTAAATATTTTAGGGGCTGTATATGAAACGCTACCTTGAAACTTTTTTGTGTTGTGTTGAGGTATCGTGTAACTATCATTGCGAATATTTACATTGTCCATGTTGGTTCGATCTTAATATTAGGATGTTGTGCATATAATCAGGGCACTTAGATTTAATTAGTTTGTATAAAAGTATTGAATATAAGTAAGTTACGCATTGAGACATTAAAAAATGAACCTAGATATGGACTATTATTAAGGTCACCAAACAGGTCACAACAAACGAATCGGATGCAGGCATTCTGTATTCTTTGTACTTTGCCCATTATATCCAGTCAGATGGTAATAATAGACAGAGCTACAATACGCTATTTTAGGATATTATAAGTGTTTAACTAATAATAATTTTGTTTCTTGATTCATGTCATATATGAATTTATACACAGACTTCAAATCGACCCAATTTATTATTGTATCATTAATTCTAATATTAAGGTGATTCAGTCTAATATTTTTTCTGACTCGTTCATTCCCCACCATTATAGCCTGCGATTTGCTGGGGTTCAATTTTAAACCATTATCACAAAATAAAATAATAAATGACAAAATTTAAGAAAAAAAATCAAACTCTGAATTTGTTGTTGCTGCAAATAAAGGCATCCATATGTTTTTACTTACTTCATCAGCAGGATCATAATACTGTTCTAAATACGGATGTGCCAAGGCATCTTCAACTACTATTCTCTTGTGTGGATTGAAAGTCAACATTTTGTCGAGAAGGTCCAATGCCTTTGGATCAGCATTGGGATACAACTTAACCCAAGGAACTTTCGGCTTATATGGTAAAGACTGCAGATAACTTCTTGCCTATCAAACAAAAACAAATATATTACTTGTTGAAAATGGGTTTATAAATGAGTTTTGGAAAATAGGCAGGTACCTACATTTTTGTAATCATGAACTACGCAGTCTGATGTAGAGGCTCCTCACCTCGCACAGAATTTTTAAGAAACAAAATTTTATTATAAGTGTTTCTGTTTAGACAGATGAAATTAGATAGGGAGTGTAGCCGGATAAGAATGGCCAATCAGTCCCAGCACGAATGATGTTAATTTTTTGCCAGTCGGATGCAGCATTGCCAACTTATGATTTTTTCGTGTTTTTTTTTTGGCAATTTACAAACATTTTTTTGACTGCCATATCTCCGCGATTTATTAATTGTTTTTTCTAAAAATGCAGGATGTTACTTGATAATGATATATTTACTGAAAAATTTATTTCAAAAATATAAATTGTTATTATACCGGGTGTCCAAAATATTCTTGATATTTAATTATTATTATTTTTCTCAATTTTTTTAAACGGAATGCCTATATCTTTTTTACATAGATGAATAAAGCGTACAATTTCCCACATTTTAGTATAATAAACTTTATTTTTATTTCAAACGGCTTTTGAGATATGATTATTTCAAATAATTTTTGCGTAAATTAAGGTGCTTTTTATTTTAGCATTAAAATCTAGTATGGCTTTGGTCTTGTTTTACATTTTTTTAAAAAATTTTTAAATGGAATGCCTATAATATTTTTACATGGATGAATAAAGCATACAATTTCTTACATTTGTTACATTTTGATATCATACATTCTTTTAATAATTATGAACGGTTTTTGAGAAATATTTTTTTTACGATATTGAAACTGGCCTAACAATTACTCAAAATGTCTACCATTTTGACCCACGCAACACTGAAGTCTCTCGATAAATGAACGCCTTACATTGTATAACATATCAACATTTATACGACTGAAACACTGACGAATCCTTTTCATCATATCTTCTGGAGTCGTTGGTTCTACTTTATAAACGTCTGACTTCACAAAAAAAAATCCATCGAAGTCATGTCGTGTAAGCTAGGCGGCCATGCAATGGGACCTAACATAATTTAATAAAATAATAAATTAGATATAATTTAACAGTTTATTAAAATATCAGACCTCCTCTTCCTATCCACCTTTCAGGAAACTGGTTACTAATGGCCTGACGAACATTTCTACTAAAATGTGGCGGTGCACCATCAAGTTATAATCACATATTATTCAAAATACAATCAAAAATATGCTCGATCATTTGTGGAAACGTATTTTGCATGAAATCCATTCGCATATCCCTCAAAAAAGTAAGGACCAATAACATAATCATGTAAGTAAACTCCAGTTGTGCTGATAATGTTTTCTCTGTCATAATAATGGAAATTGTGCCTATTCACAATTCCATTGCGATGAAACATTGATTCATCCGTGAACAACACCATTTGAAAAATTCTTCATTTTCTCCAATTTGGCTGTGAGCCCACTGGCAAAAATTTAATATACGATTTAAATTCACATACAAAAGCTCTTGATGCAGCCGTGAAACTTATTTTTACGAAAACATAGGGAAACTCTAAATACCTAATTCCCGAACGCTTGCCGTAGGATTTTCGATTACCGCTAAAATTATATCCAGCTCATTTTCTTCACTTAATACATTTCGTCGTCTCGCCTTCCTTTCATATGCAACACTTCCAGTACGTTCAAAATGTTCTTTCAAATTTTCTAGAGACTTCACATCAGGACACCTTCTATCGGGATATTTTTGACGATACTTACACCCTTGATGCCAATAAACAATTTCACATCACATTCACCAGCATACACCATAGATAACGAATCTTGTTGACAATAATTATAATTCATATTTTTAAATATTACTTAATCACGATAATCTCAAACACCCTACATAAATGACATAAAGTGAAAAACAAACGCAAAACAAAAGACCAAAGCCATTCTAGATTTTAATGCTAAAATAAAGAGCACCTCAATTTACGCAAAAATTGTTTGAAATAATCGTATTTTAAAACCCGTTTGAAATAAAAATAAAGTATATGATATTAAAATGTGGGGAATTGTATGCTTTATGCATCCATGTAAAAAAATGAAAGGCATTCCATTTAAAAAAACTGAGAAAAATAATAATTAAATATCAACAAATGTAAACAAATATTTTGGACACCCGGTATAATAATAATTTATTTCAAAAATGTTTTTCAGTAAATACATCATTATCAAATAACATCCTACATTTTTAGAAAAAAACTATTAATACATCGCGGAGATCTGACAGTCAAAAAATGTTTGCAAATTGCCAAAAAAAAAAACAGGAAAAAAATCGTAACTTGGCAACGCTGCATCCGATTGACAAAATATTTTAGGATGTAATACAGGACCCTTGGAGCCTTAACTGGCGCCAAAAAAACATAAACTCGTAACTCGTTTTTGTGATGCCTTGAAAATAATTTTACGTTGTAGTAGAGATGAAATATTGAAAGTTTTGTTAAGAAAGTTTTTTTTTATAAAGTTAGCCGTTTACGAATTACTAAACACATGACAAGTCTAAACGCATTAAATAGTAATTGCGCAAATCATCTTATTACATGTTTGCTTATAAAATATTCATGCTACTTACTTTTTCATTAATAATGCAATCGAGATCTTCTTGTGAAGGCGACCCAAGAACGCCCAGAATGTGATTTAATTGATCTAAGTAATGTTTGCCAGGGAAGATCGGCCTGTTGGCTAACATTTCCGCTAAAATGCATCCCACAGACCAGATATCTATTGATTTTGTGTAACCCTGAACAAAGTAAAGAGAAAAGTAAATAGAACGCTAAAATTAGATGCAGTTCCATAAAGGTTTTGACTGGGTGATTTGATGCCATTTTGTAACATTTTGTTAGAACGCTCGAGAGGAATTACCATATATTTTCTTTAGTCGATATTTCCGGTTTAGTGTAAAACCAATATATCGTGATGTTTTAACATCGTGCTTCTATAAAAATAATGTTGAATAACTTTTTACTTGAAAAACATTTACAATCGTTAAGAACTTTGTGTTTAGTGGAGAATGTTTAATGAGATACAGTAGAGTCAAAATAAATATTGAATGGAATTGTTTGGCTGCGGCGATTTTATCGTTTTAATTTGTTGTAGGTATAATAAAAGTGCTATGAGAAATTTTGGATTAAATTGGTCCATTGCTTCTTGTAAAATTTAAACAATTCTTGTTTCAACGTTGAAATTTTCTGCTATTTTTCTTATTATCTCTGGTCCTAGTAACCGTATCGGAAATATAAAAATACCAAATTGTTCGTAATAAAATTTCGAATAAGACTGGACCTATAAAAAAACTCTTTGATAGTTTGTTAATTTGTAAAAAAAAACAGTAAAAATTGCCTTTCTTGGGTAATTTAAGAAAAAGAAATGTAATGTAACAATGCATTAATTTTAACGAAAGTTGGTGAAATTATGCCGTTTATTGAACTAAACTTTCCTGCCTTTAGCGCCAAATATTTATTTAAGAGGTTAAAAATAAAAAAGATTTCGAAATCTTAATCGCTTATGGTATAAGTGCATCCACTCGAAGGAGGACAATTTTTCTATCAAAATGTAGGTTCTTACATGTATTTTACAATATTATCTTCATTTAAATCGTTTTTTTTTTAAATCTAAGTTTTGAAATTAAAACAATAAACTTGCTGGAGCCAGAGGATCCCCTATTCACCTATTTTGTAGTTTAATTTGACTCCACTAATACTATTTCCAGTATTTTGTAAATATATGTTTTGAACTAATATTTTAGTGAGTTAAAAAAAATAAATGGGTTAAGGAAACATGTACATATTACAGTTTAATTCTACATATAAAAAACACACTTGGTTGCAAAGTCAAGGCATTAATATTATACACTTTATTTAATATAAATATACCTACGCTTTAAATATCGCTGCCTTAATCTGGTCACGTAACGTACTAGTCAGATAAGCACAATCTAAAAAGACACTGTATGTTTTAGATTTCGCCCCAAATGTTCAGTCTAAAACATATAAAACATGCTGAATTGTTATGAATAGTTTCTTACATAAAAACCGCTGCCGAAGGAATCACTACTTCCACATCCGGATTTTCTATCCATGTCACTCACAACGAAAAAATTTTGTATGTGGAAATAATTTTTTATGGAACTTTAATAACATAATATTTGAAATCCTCTACCCCAAAAACCCATAAAACGATACCCCAGATCGGTAGTGGGGTGGGGGTGGTGATAGGGAGGTGGTAGTGGGGGTGGATGAAGTAAAAAAATATTTTGAGGTTTCTGGTTCTTGTACACACACTAAATCACATTTCTTTTCATCCCCTTTAATAATGGGGTGGGGGTGGCAATGCCAACATTTTTTTGAAACCTTAGCTTCTCTTATATATATATATATATATATATATATATATATATATATATATATATATATATATATATATATATATATATATATATATATATATATATATATATATATATATATATATATATATATATATATACCGGGTGACACAGGAGATATGTAACACCCCGTAGCATGTTTATTTAAAAAGATATAATTTTGAAATTTGGTATACTTATATAACGTCTGGTTGTCCTTTTTTTAGTACAAACAAGAAATTTTTTCCACTTCCGGTTTCACCGGAAGTGACATCTACTTTGTTATTTTAAATGGCACCCTGTATATATTTTTTTCCTATCTGATTCTATTTAAATTTCTCTTTTCAACTATGTATAGCAAGATGACATTAGTTTTTAAAATGACTGCTGAAAACCATTTTATTGCTCTAAGTCAAGTTGGCTGTGGTATGAAATGTGGCGGTAATTAATGCTTAATGTGCTGCGATATCAAAAGAACCCTGGTACACAATTTTGTGTTTCATATTTGTTTTGTTCTAATCAGTAGCCGAAAAGACTTTGTACAATTTTCATATTAAAGAAAAATCTCTAGACTAAATCCACGAAATCACAAAAACTAAGATAGAAACACTAATTTTAAATTTTATCCATTTGTAAAATATTTAATCATACTTCACTTTTACCAATTAGATGGCCCCCGAGGTGTCCGTATTTTACGCCACTTGATTTTTTCACATGGGGCCATCTCAAGGAAATAGTTTATAAAACTCCACTGCAAAATAGGGAAGACTTAAAAATGAGAGTTAGGTTAGCAATAAATGAGATTGATTACTGAATTGCAGTTAGAAAATGTTCTTAGAGGTACTGTTACATACAGTTCATCTCAAACTTATAGCAACATGAGGCCCAGGGTTTCAATGCAAAGTTAAGCACTTTATCCTACAAATAAATTAGCTAGAAGTTTAGAATATGAAGTTGCAATATTAAAGTGTTTAATAAAAGCATATTCTAAACTTCTAGCTAATTTATTTGTAGGATAAAGTGCTTAACTTTGCATTGAAACACTGGGCCTCATGTTGCTATAAGTTTGAGATGAACTGTATCAACGCTGCGGGGAAAATAATGGCCAGCATTTTGAGATTCTTCGAAAACGATTTTATTTAAAAGCAAGCAAAATCAGATATAACAATGAATTGAATTGGGTAAAAGTGAAAGATGAATAAATATTTTACAAATGGGTCAAATTTAAAATTAGTGTTTCTATCTTAGTTTTTATGATTTCAGGGATTTAGTCTAAAGATTTTTATTTAATATAAAAATTCTACAAAGTCTCTTCTTCGGCTACTGATTAGAACAAAACAAATATGAAACACAAAATTGTGTACCAGGGTTCTTTTGATATCGCAGCACATTAAGCATTAATTACCGCCACATTTCATACCACAGCCAACTTGACTTAGAGCAATAAAATGGTTTTCAGCAGTCATTTTAAAAACTAATGTCATCTTGCTATACATAGTTGAAAAGAGAAATTTAAATAGAATCAGATAGGAAAAAAAATATATACAGGGTGCCATTTAAAATAACGAAGTAGATGTCACTTCCGGTGAAACCGGAAGTGGAAAAAATTTCTTGTTTATACCAAAAAAAGGACAGACACGCATTATATAAGTCTACCAAATTTCAAAATAATATCTTTTTAAATAAACATGCTACGGGGTGTTACATATCTCCTGTGTCACCCGGTGTATATATATATATATATATATATATATATATATATATATATATATATATATATATATATATATATATATATATATATATATATATATATATATATATATATATATATATATATATATGAAATCGGATTTGAAGGAAACAACTACTCAGCGGGCAAATACCCCGACCTGCATTGAATTACACCTTCAAATCGTGATCAGTAACCAACTATCATTTGTCTGTTCCTAACCAGACATAGACCGGTTTCGAACTTGATATGTTCTCATCAGTATGCCATAGGTCATGGAACAGACAAATGATAGTGGTCAACTTGCTAGTCTTATACAAACTGAATCAAATGGAGTGACGGTGAGAGGTAAACTCTCATATGGTCAGATGCTACTATACGTCGAACAAATGTCACTGACGTATAGCGACTTGCTTTTTTGCAAGTACCAAGAGCGGCGACCTCTAGCCTAGTGGGCTATACTCACTGTTTATGAAATCGGATTTGAAGAAAACAATTACTCAGCGGGCAAATACCCCGACCTGCATTGAATTACGCCTTCAAATCGTGATCAGTAACCAACTATCATTTGTCTGTTCCTAACCAGACATAGACCGGTTTCGAACTTGTTATGTTCTCATCAGTATGCCATAGGTCATGGAACAGACAAATGATAGTGGTCAACTTGCTAGTCTTATACAAACTGAATCAAATGGAGTGACGGTGAGAGGTAAACTCTCATATGGTCAGATGCTACTATACGTCGGACAAATGTCACTGACGTATAGCGACTTGCTTTTTTGCAAGTACCAAGAGCGGCGACCTCTAGCCTAGTGGGCTATACTCACTGTTTATGAAATCGGATTTGAAGGAAACAACTACTCAGCGGGCAAATACCCCGACCTGCATTGAATTATATATATATATATATATATATATATATATATATATATATATATATATATATATATATATATATATATATATTAAATACCAATTTTATTGACTCTTATTTGCTTGATTTACCTATTTACCCCAAATTTACCCCCCCACCCTTCGACGGAACAAGATGAAAATATAATCTTCTTCCATATCTCGTTAAAGTACATATGTGTACAAAATATATATATATATATATATATATATATATATATATATATATATATATATATATATATATATATATATATATATATATATATATATATATATATATATATATATATATATATATATATATATATATATATATATATATATATATTAAATACCAATTTTATTGACTCTTATTTGCTTGATTTACCTATTTACCCCAAATTTACCCCCCCACCCTTCGACGGAACAAGATGAAAATATAATCTTCTTCCATATCTCGTTAAAGTACATATGTGTACAAAATTTCAAGTCAATATCTTAAACGGTTCCAGAGGAAACGTGCGCACAAAAAAAGTTACAGACAGACCGAAAGACAGACAAATTTTTTCTCGCTCAAACTTAAAATCTCGAAATTTGTTTTTGTCGTTATTATACTCCCATTGGATGCGGAAGTAAAATGTACGGTGCATACACACTGTGGAGGAACCACCATCTTGAAAAAATGGCGTAAAATGTCGGTTTAACGTAAATATCTGGAAAGGTATCATAGGTGTACATTTTTTAAATCTTAACAAGGTTGTAGCTTATAGTAGCTACAATCCGTTTTTTTTATTCCGTGCGATTAAAAATTTAAAAATTGACCAAGTTAAGAGTCTGAAAATGATCATTCCATTTGTTTCGATTTTATGAAAACGCTATTTCGTAAGCACTATTTCGCGAATATCTTGAAAAATATCACGGATAGAAACATTTTCACTATTAACAAAGTTAGAAAATTACTCGGAAAATTTCATAATTTTTTAAATTTAATTTATGTGCAATAGACCTTTTCATCGTAAGCGCGCGCATGTGCTGCCACTATGTTTGTTTGCGGGAACTATGAAATGTTCGGGCACTTGGTTGTCAAAATGGCTGGACCGACATCAGTTTTCCACATTAATTTAGACTAAAGTGTGATTGACGGTGCAAAATTAGTATACAACATTGTGGAAAAACACACTTGTGCTCAATTAAGGCGCTAGCTCAAGTATCCTGGCCGTAAAATGACTGGAAGCAAGAATAAAGAACTGGTTGCAAGGTTAGAATTCAACTATCAACTTATCAATTTATATACAAGTGCATTAAAAGAAAACAAATGTGTTTAGTCTACAATATTGTAATGTGTTACAACCCCTAGAATGATGTATTTGCACCTACTCGAAAAAGAACCTACCAGAAGATTCCAAAGTGACATCTGGAATTATCGAGAGAATGGTGGCGTCATCACAGAACAATCGAGATCTGTCATTTTTAGGTATAAAAGACCGACCGCATTCTCAGCGAGTAGTTCAGGAGTTTAAAAAGTATAGAAAGTGAGGTTAAGACTTCAAGGATAAACAAAGTGATAAACATTGTGATTTTAGTCAGTAAAGTGTATTTAAATTAATAATAGTATTGTGAAGTATCCAGTAAATATTTAATAAAGTGTGTTAGTGGACATCTCTTGTTATAATTTTTGGAACCCACGGATTTTGCGAGGGGTAGTTTCCTAAGGGTGGAAACACGTTACAATTGGTGTCAGAAAGCGGAATTTTATGACAAGAGGAGCTCTGAAGTTGTATTGGAGTGTTCGAGAAGTATTCTCGAGAGATAGTGCTAACACAGGACTAATTTACTGGACATTGTTCGAGGGTTATTTTCGAACAGGAAATAAGACGTCAGAAAGAAAAAGAGGATGAAGAAATAAGACGTCAAGAAGAGAAAGACGAATTCAGACAAATTATGGAAGACCTAAAGATACGACAGCAAGAGGAGAAAGAAGAGCAAGAAAGACAACATCAAGAGGAAAAAGACGCACTCAGAAAAATAATGGAAGACTTGGAAGAAAGACGCCAGGAGGAATTAAGGAAAATCCTGAGCGATCAAATAAAAATACAACAGGACGCAATCATTTCTGTCAAAAGTGAAGTCAAAGAAGAGATAAGCAAGGTAGAAGAAAAAGTAGTTAAGGTCGAAGATAAAGTAGGTGAAGTCAAGACCGAAGTCGGTCAAGTAAAAGGAAAAGTAAATCAGTTTGAAGAAAAGATGAGTGAGTTCGAAGAAGAAGTCAAGGGAGAAATAGACCGGCATAAACGACAGTTGAGAGATAGAGGAAGCCAGCAGGTGGTATCATCAGGGCAGCGACTAAAACCTCCTTCTTTTGACGGCCAAAGTTCCTGGACGACGTACAAGAGGCAGTTTGAGGCAGCGGCGTGTGCGAACAATTGGGATAATGAGGAAAAGGCCATGGCATTAGTTCTAGCATTAAGGGGCCAAGCTTTAGAGTTGCTCCAAACCATCCCAGTTGAGAAACAAAGGGACTTTAAAGTCTTGGAGGCTGCATTAGACTTGAGGTATGGCGATCAACACCTTGCCCAATTATACCAGACTCAGCTGAAATCCCGGATGCAAAAAGCTGGGGAAAGTTTACAAGAATTTGAAGCTGCGATAGAGAGACTGGCACACCTGGCGTATCCGAGTGCACCTAAAGAATTCCAGGAGCAATTAGCCGTGGGGGCCTTTTTAGATGGTATAAGGGACGAAGAGGTCAGGCGAGTTCTGAGGCTGACGAGACACCAAAGTAGTAGCGAAGCTTTGGTGCGTGCACTCGAAGTAGAAGCCGCTTACAGGGATACTCCAAGGTCGAGAGTTCGAGCTGTGACTCTCGAAGAATCGCAACCAGAAATGAACCAGAACCCCTTGCTGACTGAGATGCAGAAAATATTCACCAAATTATGCGATAAATTGGATGGCCTCGGAAAGCAGGAGAAACAACAAAATAAAGGAAAGCCGAGCGGAGGTATTAAATGTTTCAACTGCGGCAAGGTGGGACATATGAAACGAGACTGTCAACAGCAGAACTCGGAGAGTCGAGTAAATGCTGTGAATGTTGAAGAGAAGCAGGAAAACTAAAGATAGCCAGCACCAAGGGAGCTGTGCTGGCTAGGGAATGCGGTGCCCCCAGAGAAATAAAGATTTCCCAGCTCCAAAGAATTCCAAGCAGTCTGTTGTTGCAAGGATATGTGAATGGAAGAAAATGCGTGTTTACTATTGACACCGGTGCTACGTCATCAATAGTGCGGCCAGGGTTTATATCAGGCTTGCAGATTGACAAGAAGCAAAATGGAGTAATCATTCGGACAGCCACGGGGGACAGGGCTGCGGTCCATGGAGAAATTAACTTGGAACTGCAGGTTGGACGGTTGAGGTTCAATTACAAGGTCATTGTGGCTGACATTATGGATGATTTCATTTTGGGTCTGGACATCATGGGAGAGCAGGGATTTATTGTTGACGTAGGGGAGCGAGTCTTAAAAATTGGAAATGAGGAATTTATTCTGGCAACCGCAGACGACCAATTCCATAAAGCAAGGTTGTTAACAACACAAACAATCAAGATTCCTGCTCATTCAGAACAAATGATTGATGTTGCCTTAGAAGGAAATCCTGGAGGGTACCGTGTTGGCCTAGTTGAAGATGACGAATCGATTAAGTTCCTATCCAATATTATTGTGGCGAGAACTTTAACCCGGACTAAAGACAAAATCCCAATTAGAGTTGTTAATTTAAATTCCCACTCAGTGACAATTAAGGAAGGCAAACCAATTGGCTCCTATGAACCGGTCACATGGGTAGCGAGGTGCGAGGAACAAACAGAGGGAAGTTCGTCTACGAAAATAGACCAGGAAGTTTTGACCTTGCTGAGTACCCAGTTGGAGCATTTATCTGAGGATGAACGAAGGGAGGCAATCAAGTTTCTAGAAAAGGAAAGTTCAGTATTTGCCAAGAATACAGAGGCCCTTACAAAAACAGACATAGTCCAGCATCGGATAAATACTGGCGACTCGCCCGCTATTCGACAACCACCTAGGAGGCTTCCATTAGCAAAACAAGAAGATGCCTCGGCAATGATAGACACGATGCTACAAGATGGAGTCATTGAGGAGTCGACGAGTCCCTGGTCATCGCCAGTAGTTTTGGTTGCCAAGAAGGATGGAACATTAAGATTTTGTGTCGATTATCGGAAATTAAACGATGTCACAAAGAAAGACAGTTACCCATTACCACGAATTGATGACACGTTAAGCACGTTGGCAGGCTCACGATGGTTTTCTACGTTAGACCTTAGGAGTGGATACTGGCAAGTGGGGCTTCATCCTGATGATAAGGAGAAGACAGCGTTTTCAGCAGGCAGTGGTCTTTATCAATTTACCGTGATGCCTTTTGGACTTTGCAATGCGCCAGCTACCTTTGAAAGATTGATGGAATTCGTACTGCGAGGGCTAACCTGGAGGACGTGCCTGGTTTACCTTGACGACGTGCTTGTTATGGGACAGGACTTTACAGAACATTTGAAAAATCTTCAAGAAGTATTTGGGCGAGTCAGGAATGCCCATCTGAAGTTGAACCCGAAGAAGTGCCTGCTATTCCAGAAAGAAGTCAAATTTCTTGGTCACGTGGTGTCTTCGGATGGAATACAAACAGACCCCGACAAAATTTCTGCTGTACGAGATTGGCCAAGACCATCTAACGTTCATGAAGTACGGAGCTTCCTTGGCCTCTGCACTTATTATAGGCGCTTTGTGGAAGGGTTTGCAGAAATTGCGAAGCCATTACACCGGCTGACAAAAGAGAAAGTGCAGTACCAATGGACACCGGAATGTGAAACAGCATGGAGAAAATTGAAGGCAGCTCTATGCACTGGTCCTGTGCTAGCGTACCCACAACGGGAAGGACTTTTTATTTTAGACACGGATGCCAGCAATTCTTCGGTCGGTTGTGTACTGTCTCAAATCCAGAATGGGCAGGAAAGAGTGATCGAGTACTTCAGCAAGGTGCTGTCCAAACCGGAAAGAAACTATTGTGTAACCCGGAAAGAGTTACTGGCCATCGTTAAATCAGTGGACCATTTTCATAAATATCTTTATGGACGACATTTCAAGATTCGGACCGACCATGCTGCATTAAAATGGCTGTTGCAGTTGAAAACCCCTGAAGGTCAACTGGCTCGTTGGATAGAACGGTTGCAACAGTATGATTTCAAAATAGAACATCGACCTGGAAGATCTCATAAGAACGCAGACGCTTTATCTAGAAGACCATGCAAGGAAGATTGCAAGCACTGCCGCCACGTTGAGAAATTGCAGGGTACGGTGGCCGTCAACACTATTAAAATAGAGGTTCCGGACGATTGACGACCGAAGCCCCGAGACAAGAACAACTGAATGACACAGAAATTGGGGCTATATTGAGAGCAAAGGAGAAAGGAATTCGACCAGCGTGGAAGGATGTTTCGGATAAGGCAGTTGGATTGAAGGCTTTGTGGGCCCAATGGGATTCACTTAAAGTCATGAACGGGCTGCTAAAGAGAGCTTGGGAAATCCCGGATGGCAGGGAAGTTGTTATGCGTCTAGTGATTCCCAGGTGTCGAGTACCGAAAGTACTTCAGGAAGTGCATAATGGAGCATCCGGTGGGCACTTCGGCGTTAATAAGACCCTGAATAAAGTACGAGAACGATTTTATTGGGTAAATAGTCGTCAAGATGTGGAAGCTTGGTGTCGCAATTGCAAAATTTGTGCAGCCAGTAAGGGACCACAGACTAGAAGTAGGGGTGCAATGAAGCAATATAACGTCGGAGCTCCTTTCGAGAGGATCGCGATCGATATAGCCGGCCCATTCCCAGTAACCAAGGATGGGAACAAGTACATACTGGTTGCCATGGACTATTTTAGTAAGTGGCCAGAGGCCTATGCAATTCCAAACCAAGAAGCAGTCACTGTAGCCAAAGTCTTGGTAGATAATTTGATATGTCGGTTTGGTGTACCCCTGGAGCTGCACTCAGATCAAGGGAGGAACTTTGAGTCAGGGGTGTTTCAGCAAATCTGCAAGTTATTGGGGATACACAAAACACGGACAACAGCCCTTCACCCGCAATCAGATGGAATGGTGGAACGACATAACAAGACCATGAAAGAACATCTCTCTAAAGTGGTTCATAAGAATCAACGTGATTGGGATCTCCACATACCGTTCTTCCTCATGGCATACAGAGCTGCTATCCACGAGTCTACAAAACAAACACCAGCCCGTGTAGTATTTGGACATGAGATCAGACTGCCGTGTGATTTGATTTTCGGAACACCAGGCGGAGAACAGCTTCCTGTGAACAGCTATGTGGATGAAATGAGTGAACGGCTAAGAAATGTTCATGAGCTGGTTAGAGACCAAATCACCATAGCCAGTGACCGAATGAAGGCTCGATACGACCGTAAGGGTAGTTCAGAAGGGTTCAAGGCAGGAGATCTAGTTTGGCTGTATAACCCACAGCGAAAGAAAGGGAAGCCACCGAAACTTCAACCTCCTTGGGAAGGACCTTATACTGTTATTACCCGAATTAATGATGTCGTCTATCGGATTCAACGAAACAAAAAGTCCAAGATGAAGATCGTACACTTGGATAGACTGGCGAAGTACGTGAAAGAGGCTGAACTGCCTGACCGGGACGTTCAGGCTTAAGGAGGGGGCAGTGTAATGTGTTACAACCCCTAGAATGATGTATTTGCACCTACTCGAAAAAGAACCTACCAGAAGATTCCAAAGTGACATCTGGAATCGAGAATCGAGAGAATGGTGGCGTCATCACAGAACAATCGAGATCTGTCATTTTTAGGTATAAAAGACCGACCGCATTCTCAGCGAGTAGTTCAGGAGTTCAAAAAGTATAGAAAGTGAGGTTAAGACTTCAAGGATAAACAAAGTGATAAACATTGTGATTTTAGTCAGTAAAGTGTATTTAAATTAATAATAGTATTGTGAAGTATCCAGTAAATATTTAATAAAGTGTGTTAGTGGACATCTCTTGTTATAATTTTTGGAACCCACGGATTTTGCGAGGGGTAGTTTCCTAAGGGTGGAAACACGTTACAATATGCTTAATAACATTCTTCGTGCAGTAATTGATAATGCAGTAAAAATATTTTCTGTTTTTTTTATGAAAATGTAGGGTCAAAAATGCAATTGAAAATGAGGTTTTTTGTCGATCCTTCTGTGGATAAAGCTGGCTCCATTTTTTCCAATTTTTTCAAATACGTAAACTATACGATATGGCACTACCCATTTTCAAAAAATTGGTAACAGATTCATCATTATTTGTTTAAAAAACGTAGAGTTCCACCATGTTTCTTCGGACAGTTTTCGCATGTCAATATTGGATTTGACATAAACATTACGTTTTTTAACTAAATAATAATGAATCTGTTACCAATTTTCTGAAAATAGGTAGTGCCATATTGTATAGTTTACCTATTTGAAAAAATTAGAAAAAAAGGAGTCAGCTTTATCCACAAAAGGATCGACAAAAAAACCTCATTTTCAATTGCATTTTTGACCCTACATTTTCGTAAAAAAACAGAAAATATTTTTACTGCATTATCAATTACTGCACGAAGAATGTTATTAAGCATATTGTAGACTAAACACATTTGTTTTCTTTTAATGCACTTGTATATAAATTGATAAGTTGATAGTTGAATTCTAACCTTGCAACCAGTTCTTTATTCTTGCTTCCAGTCATTTTTCGGCCAGGATACTTGAGCTAGCGCCTTAATTGAGCACAAGTGTGTTCTTCCACAATGTTGTGTACTAATTTTGCACCGTCAATCACACTTTAGTCTAAAGTAATGTGGAAAAATGATACCGGTCCAGCCATTTTAACAACCAAGTGTCCGAACATTTCATAGTTCCCGCAAACAAACATAGAGGCAGCCATGCGCGCGCTTATGATGAAAAGGTCTTTAGGCAACAAAAAAAATAGTACAGAAAAATGGACAATTAAACGAAGTGATGTGATAAGGGACGTCATTTCCAAACAGAATATATGTCATATGCAAGGCTCGGGAGATTTATCTCGGCGCCAGAGATGGCTCTCATATAGACATAATGTAACGTGTTTCCACCCTTAGGAAACCACCCTCGCAAAATCCGTAGGTTCCAAAAATTATAACAAGAGATGTCCACTAACACACTTTATTAAATATTTACTGGATACTTCACAATACTATTATTAATTTAAATACACTTTACTGACTAAAAATCACAATGTTTATTACTTTGTTTATCTTTGAACTCTTAACCTCACTTTCTATACTTTCTGAACTTTCTGAACTACTCGCCGAGAATGCGGTCAGTCTTTTATACCTAAAAATGACAGATCTCGATTGTTCTGTGATGACGCCACCATTCTCTAGATAATTCCAGATGTCACTTTGGAATCTTCTGGTAGGTTCTTTTTCGAGTAGGTGCAAATTCTAGGGGTTGTAACATATTACACTGCCCCCTCCTTAAGCCTGAACGTCCCGTCAGGTAATTCAGCCTCTTTCACATACTTCGCCAGTCTATCCAAGTGTACGATCTTCATCTTGGACTTTTTGTTTCGTTGAATACGATAGACGACATCATTAATTCGGGTAATAACAGTATAAGGTCCTTCCCAAGGAGGTTGAAGTTTCGGTGACTTCCCTTTCTTCCGCTGTGGGTTGTACAGCCAAACCAGATCTCCTGCCTTGAACCCTTCTGAACTACCCTTACGGTCGTATCGAGCCTTCATTCGGTCACTGGCTATGGTGATTTGGTCTCTAACCAGCTCATGAACATTTCTTAGCCGTTTACTCATTTCATCCACATAGCTGTTCACAGGAAGCTGTTCTCCGCCTGGTGTTCCGAAAATCAAATCACACGGCAGTCTGATCTCGTGTCCAAATACTACACGGGCTGGTATTTGTTTCGTAGACTCGTGGATAGCAGCTCTGTATGCCATGAGGAAGAACGGTATGTGGAGATCCCAATCGCGTTGATTCTTATGAACCACTTTAGAAAGATGTTCTTTCATGGTCTTGTTATGTCGTTCCACCATTCCATCTGATTGCGGGTGAAGGGCTATTGTCCGTGTTTTGTGTATCCCCAATAACTTGCAGATTTGTTGAAACACCCCTGACTCAAAGTTCCTCCCTTGATCTGAGTGCAGCTCCAGGGGTACACCAAACCGACATATCAAATTATCTACCAAGACTTTGGCGACAGTGCTTCTTGGTTTGGAATTGCATAGGCCTCTGGCCACTTACTAAAATAGTCCATGGCAACCAGTATGTACTTGTTCCCATCCCTGGTTACTGGGAATGGGCCGGCTATATCGATCGCGATCCTCTCGAAAGGAGCTCCGACGTTATATTGCTTCATTGCACCCCTACTTCTAGTCTGTGGTCCCTTACTGGCTGCACAAATTTTGCAATTGCGACACCAAGCTTCCACATCTTGACGACTATTTACCCAATAAAATCGTTCTCGTACTTTATTCAGGGTCTTATTAACGCCGAAGTGTCCACCGGATGCTCCATTATGCACTTCCTGAAGTACTTTCGGTACTCGACACCTGGGAATCACTAGACGCATAACAACTTCCTTGCCATCCGGGCTTTCCCAAGCTCTCTTTAGCAGCCCGTTCATAACTTTGAGTGAATCCCATTGGGCCCACAAAGCCTTCAATCCAACTGCCTTGTCCGAAACATCCTTCCACGCTGGTCGAATTCCTTTCTCTTTTGCTCTCAATATAACCCCAATTTCTGTGTCATTCAGTTGTTCTTGTCTCAGGGCTTCGGTCGTCCAATCGTCTGGAACCTCTATTTTAATAGTGTTGACGGCCACCGTACCCTGCAATTTCTCAACGTGGCGGCAGTGCTTGCAATCTTCCTTGCACGGTCTTCTAGATAAAGCGTCTGCGTTCTTATGAGATCTTCCAGGTCGATGTTCGATTTTGAAATCATACTGTTGCAGCCGTTCTATCCAACGAGCCAGTTGACCTTCAGGGGTTTTCAACTGCAACAGCCATTTTAATGCAGCATGGTCGGTCCGAATCTTGAAATGTCGTCCATAAAGATATTTATGAAAATGGTCCACTGATTTAACGATGGCCAGTAACTCTTTCCGGGTTACATAATAGTTTCTTTCCGGTTTGGACAGCACCTTGCTGAAGTACTCGATCACTCTTTCCTGCCCATTCTGCATTTGAGACAGTACACAACCGACCGAAGAATTGCTGGCATCCGTGTCTAAAATAAAAAGTCCTTCCCGTTGTGGGTACGCTAGCACAGGACCAGTGCATAGAGCTGCCTTCAATCTTCTCCATGCCGTTTCACATTCCGGTGTCCATTGGTACTGCACTTTCTCTTCTGTCAGCCGGTGTAATGGCTTCGCAATTTCTGCAAACCCTTCCACAAAGCGCCTATAATAAGTGCAAAGGCCAAGGAAGCTCCGTACTTCATGAACGTTAGATGGTCTTGGCCAATCTCGTACAGCAGAAATTTTGTCGGGGTCTGTTTGTATTCCATCCGAAGACACCACGTGACCAAGAAATTTGACTTCTTTCTGGAATAGCAGGCACTTCTTCGGGTTCAACTTCAGATGGGCATTCCTGACTCGCCCAAATACTTCTTGAAGATTTTTCAAATGTTCTGTAAAATCCTGTCCCATAACAAGCACGTCGTCAAGGTAAACCAGGCACGTCCTCCAGGTTAGCCCTCGCAGCACGAACTCCATCAGTCTTTCAAAGGTAGCTGGCGTATTGCAAAGTCCAAAAGGCATCACGGTAAATTGATAAAGACCACTGCCTGCTGAAAACGCTGTCTTTTCTTTATCATCAGGATGAAGCCCCACTTGCCAGTATCCACTCCTAAGGTCTAACGTAGAAAACCATCGTGAGCCTGCCAATGTGGTTAACGTGTCGTCAATTCGTGGTAATGGGTAACTGTCTTTCTTCGTGACATCGTTTAATTTTCGATAATCGACACAAAATCTTAATGTTCCATCCTTCTTGGCAACCAGAACTACTGGCGATGACCAGGGACTCGTCGACTCCTCAATGACTCCATCTTGTAGCATCTTGTCTATCATTGCCGAGGCATCTTCTTGTTTTGCTAATGGAAGCCTCCTAGGTGGTTGTCGAATAGCGGGCGAGTCGCCAGTATTTATCCGATGCTGGACTATGTCTGTTTTTGTAAGGGCCTCTGTATTCTTGGCAAATACTGAACTTTCCTTTTCCAGGAACTTGATTGCCTCCCTTCGTTCATCCTCAGATAAATGCTCCAACTGGGTACTCAACAAGGTCAAAACTTCCTGGTCTATTTTCATAGATGAACTTCCCTCTGTTTCTTCCTCGCACCTCGCTACCCATGTGACCGGTTCATAGGAGCCAATCGGTTTGCCTTCCTTAATTGTCACCGAGTGGGAATTTAAATTAACGACTCTAATTGGGATTTTGTCTTTAGTCCGGGTTAAAGTTCTCGCCACAATAATATTGGGTAGGGACTTAATCGATTCGTCATCTTCAACTAGGCCAACACGGTACCCTCCAGGATTTCCTTCTAAGGCAACATCAATCATTTGTTCTGAATGAGCAGGAATCTTGATTGTTTGTGTTGTTAACAACCTTGCTTTATGGAATTGGTCGTCTGCGGTTGCCAGAATAAATTCCTCATTTCCAATTTTTAAGACTCGCTCCCCTACGTCAACAATAAATCCCTGCTCTCCCATGATGTCCAGACCCAAAATGAAATCATCCATAATGTCAGCCACAATGACCTTGTAATTGAACCTCAACCGTCCAACCTGCAGTTCCAAGTTGATTTCTCCATGGACCGCAGCCCTGTCCCCCGTGGCTGTCCGAATGATTACTCCATTTCGCTTATTGTCAATCTGCAAGCCTGATATAAACCCTGGCCGCACTATTGATGACGTAGCACCGGTGTCAATAGTAAACACGCATTTTCTTCCATTCACATATCCTTGCAACAACAGACTGCTTGGAATTCTTTGGAGCTGGGAAATCTTTATTTCTCTGGGGGCACCGCATTCCCTAGCCAGCACAGCCCCCTTGGTGCTGGCTATCTTTAGTTTTCCTGCTTCTCTTCAACATTCACAGCATTTACTCGACTCTCCGAGTTCTGCTGTCGACAGTCTCGTTTCATATGTCCCACCTTGCCGCAGTTGAAACATTTAATACCTCCGCTCGGCTTTCCTTTATTTTGTTGTTTTTCTTGCTTTCCGAGGCCATCCAATTTATCGCATAATTTGGTGAATATTTTCTGCATCTCAGTCAGCAAGGGGTTCTGGTTCATTTCTGGTTGCGATTCTTCGAGAGTCACAGCTCGCACTCTCGACCTTGGAGTATCCCTATAAGCGGCTTCTACTTCGAGTGCACGCACCAAAGCTTCGCTACTACTTTGGTGTCTCGTCAGCCTCAGAACTCGCCTGACCTCTTCGGCCCTTATACCATCTAAAAAGGCCCCCACGGCTAATTGTTCCTGGAATTCTTTAGGTGCATTTGGATACGCCAGGTGTGCCAGTCTCTCTATCGCAGCTTCAAATTCTTGTAACCTTTCCCCAGCTTTTTGCATCCGGGATTTCAGCTGAGTCTAGTATAATTGGGCAAGGTGTTGATCGCCATACCTCAAGTCTAATGCAGCTTCCAAGACTTTAAAGTCCCTTTGTTTCTCCACTGGGATAGTCTGAAGTAATTCTGAGGCCTGGCCCCTTAACGCCAGAACTAATGCCATGGCCTTTTCCTCGTTATCCCAGTTGTTCGCACATGCTGCTGCCTCAAACTGCCTCTTGTACGTCGTCCAGGAATTTTGGCCGTCAAAAGAAGGAGGTTTTAGTCGCTGACCTGATGATACCACCTGCTGACTTCCTCTATCTCTCAACTGTCGTTTAAGCCGGTCTATTTCTACTTCAAACTCAGTTACTTTTTCTTCTACCTTATCTACTTTTCCTTCAACCTTATCTACTTTTTCTTCGACCTTGTTTATCTCTTCTTTAACTTCTTCCTTGACAGAAATGATTGCGTCCTGTTGTATTTTTATTTGATCGCTCAGGATTTTCCTTAATTCCTCCTGGCGTCTTTCTTCCAAGTCTTCCATTATTTTTCTGAGTTCGTCTTTTTCCTCTTGACGTTGTCTTTCTTGTTCTTGACGTCTTCTTTCTTCCTCCTCTTTTTCTTTCTGACGTCTTATTTCCTGATCTTCCATCATTTTCTTTAATTCGTTCCTTTCTTCTTTTTCTTCATGACGTTTTTTCTCCTGTTCTTCTTTGTCTTCCTGCCGTTGCTGCGCCATCATTTTTTGGAATTGTTCGAATAAGTCCTGTATTTGTTTATCGGATGCCATACTTCTAGTTTTTATAGGCATAAGATTATGTTAAAATAAAATAAATTTAACTGTCACGTCAATATCGGTAATGGAACTTTCCAGACAAATCTCGAAATAGCACGAAAAAGTCTTATTCAGAGTCTTTTGTCACTATCCAGTTTAGAGAATTTACTAATCTCCACTAATGTCCAAATAGAAAAGTTCTAGAAATTTTCACGCACTAAATGAGTCTTTTTCAGTGTCTCTATCACTTCTCAGTTCAAAGGAATTAATTATCACACTAATGCCCTAATAAAATGTTCTACAATGTCTCAAAAATGCACTTAACACTATTTTCCTGTTCGAAAATAACCCTCGAACAATGTCCAGTAAATGAGTCCTCCGTGTTAGCACTAACCCTCGAGAATACTTCTCGAACACTCCAGCACAACTTCAGAGCTCCTCTTGTCATAAAATTCCGCTTTCTGACACCAATTGTGACGTGTATCCACCCTTAGGAAACTACCCCTTGCAAATTCCGTGGGTTCCAAAAATTATAACAAGAGATGTCCACTAACACACTTTATTAAATATTTACTGGATACTTCACAATACTATTATTAATTTAAATACACTTTACTGACTAAAAATCACAATGTTTATTACTTTGTTTATCTTTGAACTCTTAACCTCACTTTCTATACTTTCTGAACTTTCTGAACTTTCTGAACTACTCGCCGAGAATGCGGTCAGACTTTTATACCTAAAAATGACAGATCTCGATTGTTCTGTGATAACGCCACCATTCTCTAGATAATTCCAGATGTCACTTTGGAATCTTCTGGTAGGTTCTTTTTCGAGTAGGTGCAAATACATCATTCTAGGGGTTGTAACATATTACAATAATATTATACCGCAAACACCTACTGAAACTACGAAACGACGAAATGGTGAAATATTCAACATTGCCAGCTACAATATATTTTTAGTGATAAATTTATCCTAAAAACGGTAATGATTCTTACAAAAACATGTAATGCATATCTAGCAAATAAAGAAACAGTTTTGAATCAAACACATACCTTCCTGTTCTGTTTAATATATGTGGCGTGTTTATTATGTTTATTTTCATGATAATTAAATATAAAACCCAATAAACTGCTGATAACATAAAACATTTTTTTCCCAGTAAAATAAATCATTTTTATATAATATTAAATTATACATAGCAAACAAAGTTAAGGATTAATGGCATAAAACTGCCATGCACCGTATACATCACAAATGCGCACAACGTGATAAAGTGAATTTTATTTCATTTCAAAATGTTAAAACCGCTGCCCAAGTCTATCACAACGAAAAAAAAATTAATATTATACTCTAAAATGTGGAAATAATTGTTTATAGAACTTTAATAATATAATATTTGAAATCGCCTACTCCAAAAATAAACATAAAACGATATCCCACATCTTTAGTGAAGGTGGGGGTGGTGGAAGGGGAGTGGTAGTGGGTGGATGAAGTTAAACAAATTTTTGAAGCCTTTGGTTCCTGTACACACAATAAATCACATTTTTTTTCACCCCCTTTAATAATGGGGGGTCGCTAATGCCAAAAAATTTTTTGACACCTTAGCTTCACTTATATATACTAAATACCAATTTTACGGACTTTTACTTGCTTGATTTACCGCCCAACCCTTCAACGGACTAAGAACAAAATATAGTTTGGTTCCAGATCTCATTAAAATACATACGTGTAAAAAATGTCAAGTCAACACCTTCAACGGTTCAGGGTAATCGTGCGCACAAAAAGTTGAACCGACAGGCAGGAAATTTTTTTTCGCTCAAACTTAATAGTACAGTAACTTTATACAATCTACCTGACATTAAATCAGGTATGGCTGCTCTTTTAATATGTTGTATAGGATTAAAAAGTAATGTTAAATCATGAAAACATAACATAAACATAAACACACCACAGATAGTAGACAACCCCCAAATCCATAGCCAAGGCTGTGCGGACGGGCGTTACACATTTGGAAAAACGCACACATACATCCACACCCACCGGTGTTGTCAATACCGGGGCCGGGGAGTCGAACCCAGAGCGCGGTAGGCAGTCGTTCAGCATATTCGCCAATCAATACGCCTTAACCGATTGAGCTACCGCGCCGATAAATCCAAGTTTACGACCTCGGCAGACCTCCGGATCTTGGTCAAAAATCAAAAAAACTGCAAGATTTATTTTTTTTTTTCAGTTTTTGTCTATTTTGACACCTAAGGCCTACTTTTTCGGTAAAAACATTTTAGTGTTTTTTAAAAGTAGATTAAAATTGCTACAAATTGGTACCAGAGCGGACTCTGTAGATCAAATAGTATCCGAGATACAGCTGTTCAAAGTTTTGCAAAATTTTCATTTTTCGACATTTTTATGGTAGTAGTATGGTAGTATTTCACAGATTTTTTAAGCTAGAAATTGTTAAAAATTAAAATTTTAATTTTGCGACATTTTTAACAATTTCTAACTCAAAAATCTGTGAAATACTACCATATAGTCCCCTGCCAAGTGTGCAAAAATAGACTCCCGTGGGCTCCTTGATGACGAAAGTGTGGTAGTAGTCTGAATCTCTTTGTTAGGCCTTGAAGAAACATAATTTCGATGTTGGCACTCTCAAAAATGATGCGCATGAGTACTGCGCGCGAAGAATAAAATGGCCGCCATCGCAAACACTTTCTCCAATTTATCTAAGTAACCATTGGGATTACGAAAAAAAGTTTTATACAAAAAATATTGCTGAATCAATTTTACATAAAAAAGGTCATTATAAGTTTTTATGCAGGACTAACCATTTTCCCAGAAACTTAACTTTTAAAATTATTTCATGGTTTTATATTTATTAATGCGTAAAAATATGTTAACGGGTCATTTCGTGCCAGGTTGCTTAGATACCTTAAAAATCAAATTTTATAATTTCGTCTTAATATGATTTAGTAGCTGTTACCTAATAGTTAATTAATAAATTACAAAAGATATAGAAAATTAATTAAAACTCAAAATAAAATAATTTTCCCCTCAAAATGTAACGACTAACTAGAAATGCATGTGAAACTGAAAAAATTATAGGTTTTCAAAATACAGAACGAAGTAAACACCATGAAGTGTCCGTTAAACTTCAGCAGCGTCAGGATGATAACGTACTTAAACTAAAGGAATCGTTTCAAAACACAACAAATCCCTTTCATTGCAAAACTGATGAGCTCATTAATATCCTAACTCAGCGAGTCTTTCCACAGGAAATAAAGATGTCTTTAGACAGTGTGGCGGAAGCTGGCCAACATCTGTATAATTCCTTCTTAGAGCAAAGAGTTCATACTAACAACATTCAGTTCTGGGATCCGTTGAAAAGGAATGTTATTAAAACGTGTAAAACGGCAGCGAAAAAAGTTAAAATTACCCTCAAAGACAGATCTATAGCCATAAAGACAGGCTTAGCTCTTATATCAAGATTATTGATAGCATCCAGAAACAGACCTGACGTAGATTTGAGATACTATTTGAGCAACTACGAGTTCTCAGCATTACCGAAGTCATTATTTGCAGTTGACGGGAGTATGCACCATTGTCTAGCTAAGTACAAACTTATGGATGCTCTTGAATCAATGCAAGATATACCTGAAGAAAACGATAATGATCATGCTTCCACCACACCTGCAGTTTTAGAAGAAAATGAGGAGCTATAGGAAAAAGCTCCGATTATAGATGGCATGGCGCTTCTTCACACCTACCATAAACCTATCACAGTGAAAACATGCCGTGACCTCGGTTTAAGCTTCAGCCAATGGATCGGGCAAAAATTCAGCAATTACAGTGAGGTCCATGTTGTTTTCGACTCTTACAAAGAAAACTTGTTGAAGAAAGCCATGAAAGTGATTCGGCAAAAAGGCTCAGATCCAATCCAGTACAAAATCGGCCCAGAAACGAAAATTGGAAGTATAGCAATGAATAAATTCTTGTCCCACAATAAGACGAAGGATGAACTGACAGAATTCCTTTCCGGTCAGATTCTTCAATTTGGCGTGACCAATAATAAAAGGTTTATAATCAGTTGGAGGGACAAAGCGGCTTCATCACATGGCGATGATGTATCCAGTCTTTCAAATACGCAGGAGGAGGCGGACACAAAGATCATATTACATGCAGTATATTTAGCACAGAAAGGAATTAAAACTAGTCATATATTCTCCCCCGATACGGATGTCCTAATTTTGGCACTAAGACGATATCCCCAACTTTCCAAAGAGTTTGCATTTTTCCTTGGCCATGGCATGAAAAGGTTTGTTCAGCTAGGCTCAATTTACAAAGCACTTGGACCTCTGAAAGCCTCTGCACTTCCTGGATTACACGCACTTTCAGGAGCATTTGCTGGTAAAGGTAAAATAAAATAAAGTGGTGGGAAACTTTTAATTCTGCAAGTGATAAGCTGCTAGAAGCTTTGGCTACATTGGGGACTACACTGTCTCTCACAGAAGATGTCAGGGCTAACTTGGAAGCGTTCATTTGTCAGCTTTATATCCCAAAAACAACACTGACCGACATAGGAGCTGAGAGATGGTTGTTGTTCACCCAGAAACAATGTCAAGATGAGAACCTTCCTCCAACAAGATCTACACTGGATCCGGCTTTGCTAAGGGCCCACCTTCAGTGTTTTGAGTGGAATCAGGACCTCATCAGCATCCCAATAACCCACCACCTTTAGATTTTGGATGGAAGAAAGTAGGGAGCACATACGAGCCAGTTGCTTGTAGCAAACCTTGTGCTCCAGAGCTTATCTTGGAACTTTGTCGCTGCTCATGCTCTCAAAGGCGTTGCTCTCCTCCATGTACGTGTCAGTCGAATGGACTCCGGTGTACCGAAATGTGTAAGTGCGAAGGTAATCTCGACCGATGTGATAATATGGGAGAGTGCGAGCAAGGCGATGATGAAGATTTGGGGCTAAGTGAGATTTGCATTGAAAGTGGTGCTGATTTTAATTAAAAATGTCATTGTAGAAGTGAAAAGTATTGCTTGTCTGTACTTTGTCTATATAAATCTGTAACAACTGTATTTCTATAAGTTTCTTCATTAAATGTTATTTTTTTTCCCCCTTTTCTGGCGTTGGATGGGTTCCATCAGCCAGCTACACGCATGGGGGAAAGAGAAGGAAGTAAAAAGAAAAACGTTAAAATTATATAGTTACTTTTTCTTTCAATTTCCTATGTCCACCTATACTGTAAAACATAGGGTAGATGGGGGTATTTGTTAATGTATTTATGTTTGTAATGTTTTAGTTATAATTATTGTTTCCAGTGGCCCGAGAAATAGTGTCAAATATGTTAATATGCACTGGCAAATCTCTCATCATTAGACATATTAATTTTTATTATTGGAAACTATAAAATGAAACTTTTTGATAGATAGGTTAGTTCTACATAAAAAATTGTAATAACCTTTTCTCTGTATAATTGATTTAGCGATAATTTTTATATAAAACTTTTTTTCGTAATCCCAATGGTTACTTAGATAAATTGGAGAAAGTGTTTGCGATGGCGGCCATTTTGTTCTCCGCGTGCAGCACTCAAACACACCATTTTTGAGAGTGCCAACATCGAAAGTATGTTTCTCCAAGGTCAAACAAAGAGATTGGGACCACTACCACACTTGCATCATCAAAGATCCCACGGATGTACATTTGATAGGGGACTAATACTACTATCATAAAAATGTCGAAAAATGAAAATTTTGCAAAACTTTGAACAGCTGTATCTCGGATACTATTTGATCCACAGAGTCCGCTCTGGTACCAATTTGTAGCAATTTAATTTACTTTTAAAAAATACTAAAATGGTTTTACCGAAAAAGTAGGCCTTAGGTGTCAAAATCGACAAAAACTGAAAAAAAAACAAAAATCTCGCAGTTTTTTGGATTTTTTACCAAGATCCGGAGGTCTGCCGAGGTCGTAAACTTGGATTTAACATTACTTTTTAATCTTATACAACATATTAAAAAAGCAGCCATACCTGATTTGATGACAAAGTTACTGGATTATAAATCTCGACGTTTCATTATAAGCCTATTTGAAGAATAAAAATTTTCAAAAATGTTTTTAGCGTTATTGTACTTCCACTGGATGTGGAAGTAATACGTAACCTACTTTTATCGGAAATCTACTATATTGGTAAAACGTACTGACTACTAAAAGACTTGATTCTTTTACAATTGCAGTGTCGAAGGCATTTGACCCTGACCGAGTGTCAACATTATGGGGTCAACAGAAGATACAACTTGCTAAATTCATTCATAAAAGTGAGCTGGTCTGTTGGAATTCCAGCAATCTTCAAAGCGTACCGACATGGTTGGATTCACCAAGTTGGATCGTCTGTACAGTGTACGGCGGTACTTTCATATGTTTTTTACTAACGTGGTTTTATTATCTCTTTTAATTAGGCGACGCCGCGCTGACCTAGAGCCAACCCTGATTTTGACGTCACAGAGATAAATCTCCCGAGCCTTGGTCATATGTGACTATCCAATTGTTGATGGTTCAAAAGTTATTTCAATTTTTGTATTTTTACCTTCAATCGCCCCTAAAAATTAATAAAAAACAGAGTTGTTTGGTTGTTTTTTTGGTTTTAAGTGCTCTCCAACAAAAGCATTTTCATGAACTGTGTTTTATCTACTGTCAAATAAAAAAAAATGGAGCACGAGTGGAACACATTTTTAAGTGACGCTGTCAGAAAAAAGTGTACTATAGAAAGTTGACAAACTATCAGAAAAAGTTGTCCGTTTAAAATAGATTCTAACGTGGTATAACACATAGAGTTATGCAGGACAGATTTTTTTCCATAAAGTCGTGCTTGTGCGAATTTAATTTTTTCAACTCTTCTTTCCATAAATGGTAGTGTCGTTTCGGAAAGTTTACAAGAGAAGTGCATAACGCCATAGATTTAAACGTAATGAGATCCAATGTGATTAAAATATCGAGTAGAAGTTGCAGTCGGACGTGGCCGACTGGGTATTCGATTCATATTTTGCATGAACACAGCACAATCTACTTTTAAATGGTGCCCCTGAGATTAAAGTACACGGACAATTTATTTTTTATTTTTTTTGTTGAAATAAAATTTTAAGGTCAAACTGATATACCCTACGTAAAATTCGCTCGAACTCGAAAGACGCACTGTATGTATACTTCAGTTTAGATATCTTGTACATCCTTGTATTTTTATGTTTTTAATCAAAAACTTTTGAAACATTTTGCTCTAAAGTCATAATAACACATAATTTATATAACATGACAGTTTCCACTCCTCTGACAATCATCCTGTATGACGGATATGAACAATTTCACTAGGAAGCATTCTGCCATGCTGTTTTATATATGTACCAAATTTGTAATAAAAAGTTGAACAGAAGTTATTGTATTTAATAGATATTCGCACTCGGCAACGAACGACTGCAACTTTTATTCGTTTCATAATAGTCTTATTAAAAATAACATTTTACATATTTGAAACGTGTTTATTAAGTATTCAGCAACGTCCGACGACAAATTTTTCTTTGTTCATAATTATCTCCTGAAAAATACTTCAATAAGATTTTAAGGGAAAACTGATATATCATCTAACCTACGTAAAGTTCGCTTGAACCTGAAAGACATACTGTATATTGCAGTTTAGGTATCTTGTACATTTTTGTATTTTTTATGCTCTTAATCAAAAACCTTTGCAACATATTGCTTTAAACTAATAATAAAACATAGTTTATGATTTACACACCTCTGACGATCACCCTATACAACGGATATGGTCCAGTTTCAATAGGAAGTATTCTACGTTGCTATTTTACATATGTTCTAAAGAGTCCAACAAAAATGATCGTATTTAAGAGTTATTCGCAGTCGGCAACACTCGACGCAACATTTATTCATTTCACAGCCGTCTTTAAAATTAAAAATACCTTAATAATATTTTAAGGTAAAATTGATAATATTATATCATCCAATATACATAAAGTGAGTTCGAACCTGCGAAACACCCTGTATATTGCGTTGTATCAGCGACCGTAACCGAAACCGAAATGAGGAATTCTGGAAAACCGAAACCGTAACCGAAAACCGGATTGGCGCTGCTTTGAAAACCGAAACTGAAACCGAAAACCAAATTAATGCTGTTTTGAAAACCGTAACCGAAAACCGTTGGGTAACCGTAACCGAAACCGAGCTGAAATAAATTTAATTTTCAATCCCTGCAAGCATTAATTTAATTTTAATCGAAACCTTAACCGAAAACCGCACCGTAATTACGAATTTTTCCTAACCGTAACCGAAACCGAATTGACGCTACTTTGAAAACCGAAACCGAAAACTAAATTAACGCTGCGCTGCTCTGAAAACCGAAACCGTAACCGAAAACCGAAAATGGTGTACGTCAATTAACCGTAACCGAAACCGAACCGAAAAAAAATTCGGTTTCTGTCCCTGTCTTGTATACCTTCATAACTTTCTTGTGTGCTTAAGAGTATGATTTGCGGTAGGACACATAATATTTTCATTGATATATATGAAAAAGGTGTATCCGGGTGGGCGTGCACCTTTGACCAATGAAATATGCCCAAAGGCGGAGATAAACATATTGTGTAATATAAGAGAAATAGTTCAAATATATTTCTGTCGTACAGAGTCGAATTCGCGTTGGGTGCACAAGAATTTTTATTTAAAGTAATTTGAGTAGGAAAACTGAATGCGGTTGTAGTGATTCCTTAGGCAGTGGTTTTTAATTAAAAGAAAAAACTATCTGTAGGTACATAATGTATATTTACAGTGTACAGGGTGTCCTAGTTAACGCGTTACGTCCGATTTTCTCGGTAGTTTTTGAGATAAGTATTTTTTTTCCGGGGAATCGATGCCGCTAAGAAACATATAATTGAACATCAAAGAAGAATTGATCGTATTATTTATGTTCTTAATTGACTATTAAAGGAAAATAAAAAAAGGCATGTAAATTTTAAATATCACTTCCGGTTTACATGGCAATGGCGTTCTTTTTCTTGAAAATAGAATATTAATTACTTCCACATCCAGTGGAAGTATAGTAACAAAAAAATTTTTGGAAATTTTTATTGTTCAGATAGGCTTAGACTGTCATGAAAGGTCGACATTTTAAGTTTCAGCGAAAAACAATTTCTGTCTGTCTGTCGGTCTAACTTTTTTGTGCGCACGATTACTCTGGAACCGTTTAAGATATCCCAAGCAGCAATTTTAGTAGTCTCTACGTAATAGTTGCCATTAGGGGAACTTTAAAGGTTTCCGCAACTAAGGACTGTTACGTAATGGGAACCATCCTTCTACCAAGTATTCACCAAAATGGGGAAGAATAATTACGTAGCAAATTACTATTCCGGTACTTCTACCATTACCGTGTTGAAGACTAGGTTATTACGTAAACGGGACGTAACCAAGTAGTAGAAATGACTAACTTTTGGAACAGCTCAGCTGACCGAAATGAGAGCGCAAACTATATATTTGGCTCTCTGTTATTCGAATAGCAAATTAATGACTTACTGAGTTTAAGCACATGATATGTCCAAGGTCCAAGTTAAGGTGATTATATACAACATGCATAAGCATATATTATAAATCATGATGTTTTGCATTTACCCTGGGTGTGGATATTAAAACCACCACTTGTTTTCTGTAAAATGTTATCATGATGCTTCGATAAAAAAGACGCCCCCTCGAGAAAATGGTTTTTTCGGAAAAAAAATTTTTTGCAAAAATTATGTGTACAAGCAAAACTACAAAATTTTTTATGGAAAACGTTTTTTTTTTTAATTTTATATATTATAAAGTAATAATCTATTTAGAAAACATATTTGTAAATGACTATAATAAAAAGAAATTTTTTATTGAGTTATATTTTTATCCGTGTCAATATGGCGTCTTCATTCAACAACAGAAAAATGACGATTTTAATTGCAGTAACTTAGAGGTTGAAAAAACCAAAATTATTTCCCTACAAGTTACATTTACTATAAAGTAGCAGATGCCACCAACGTTATAGTTGTTGTTACTTTAAAAGTGGTGACGGCAAATGCAATAATTTCACTGTGTAGTTATATTTACCTAGATGTAGCAAATGGAACCAATGACGCTATAAGATCTTAGTAACTGTTGCTACCGACTTATTTTCATGTTGGTAGAATTGGCAGAATCGATATAGGTAATTTTTTTTTTAATTGGCAACGCGGTAATAACTGTTAAAGTGTCACTGTCACTGTGTGCGATGGGAATATGTGGATTATTAAAAATAACAATTATTATACTTTTTATTATCTGATATTATTTGGAAAGAGCACATATCGAACAATATTTGATGGATGCCCCTGACGGTGAGCATCTTATGTCAGAGGTAGGTGTTTTTTATGATCTTGCTTTTATATACCTATTTAAATGTTTGGGTTTTTTAGGTTGCATTGATATTGGGAGTTTGCGGTGCCTGCCATTGCGGTGAACTGACCTTCTTAAGCGTCGAAGATATGAGATAAAGAATAATATCTATATATATCCATACTAGATACCAAGACGAATAAATCAAGAAGTTTCACAGTTTTAAATGAAGGATTTTCGGTGAACCCACTTGATTCGATTAGGAAATATGTCTTTAAGACCGCAAAATGTGTCTCACAAAAGATTTTTCGTAAATTTTCAAAAGGGAAAGTGCACTGTCCAATGCGTTGGATTAAATAAGCTCTCAAAAATTCCAAGAATTGTAGCTGATTATTTGCAATTGCCTGATGCAGATTTGTATACTGGCCATAGCATGCGCCGTTCCTCATCAACGCTTGGCCAATGCTGGGGGTGACATTACCACCCTTAAACGTCACGTTCTCAACAAGATTGTTATCGCTAAAAAAATTCAGGGAGAGCAGCACAACGAGTCAGGCAATACAGACGTCGTTACTAGTATAGAGAAAAATTGTGTACAGAAGAGCAGTTTTCTTTGTGAAAAATCGAATATGAAGACAATAAATGTTAACATAAATATAAATAAGTGTTAGTGCATGGATTCTTTGTTTTGTTAATTTTCCATATAATGGAGACAATAAATAAATTCCTTGGACTTTATTTTATATTAAAATTACTCTTTAGTGACTAAATCTCTTTACCTCACTTTAGCTTACTACTTTATCTCACTAGTGACTTATGGGTCACTTTATACCTTCAAAGTCTTATCAATAAAGATCATTATATGAAAGTGTTGGATAAATATATTTATTAACGTAAGGTGTGTAATAATGGAAAAAAATACATAACAGTTTTCATATTTATTTAGTGATCAGTTTACATTTAATTTCATTCAATTCAATTTATTGTACATAAATAATGTCTTATGCCGTTATACCGACATTGTCCGTTCCCCATCGACACAATATTTATTAAATTTGGAGTTTTTAATCGGCAAATTCATTTAATATGCTCAGTGGATCACTAACTGAACTATGGGTCAATTTGTGTGTTAAAGACAAGTTGTAATTTTCGAGCAGTACACAGTATCATTAATCACTACAACTGTTATAGTTTTCGATTACTCTTCTTGTGTTGACGGGAGCACTTTTGCACTTGTTGCCAAAGATGATGGTTTTGCTGTGGCGAAATAATCTATGTTTGCATCATATTCTGAAGAATCACTATTTCTCTACTACTGTTTAACTGTTTCTTCAGTTTTCTATAAAACGTGGATGAGTGCTGATAAACTTTATTTCGCTTTCACTGAGCATTTCAGATGCCGCCATTTTATTCAATGCCAATAATTATATAAATTGTCTTAAAAGTTAATATTACTCTATAGTAGATTTTCAAGGTATATGTAACTTTTAAGTCATTTTCAATTGGTGGGGAGTAGTAAAGATAACTTCAAAGCCCCTATGTTCGTAGAAATAACCTCATTTTTACTCGAGATGTCACTAATAAGTTAGACTACTTTCAAGTGGTCCTTTGGTAAAGCTGTGCAGTCGGCATTACTACCAATTTTCACTTTGCAGTTGAGGATGCTTCAAAGTAATGCAGAGTAGTATCCGCGACGTTGCAGATTCTCCAGCAGTTACTTGAAAGTGTTATAACTATACAGTGCCTAAATTCAGTAGAATCTACTTAATTGTCACTACAAATGCATACCACAAAGTGAATATTACCCTGAAGTCTCAAAATTAGTAACAGTTATGTTATTCCTACTATATTAAAGTTCCGATGCCTCAGATGCCAGTTCCCATCACTTTGAATGCTGCTTGGGATTGACTTGAAATTTGATACACGTATGTACTTTAACGGGATCTGGAACTAGATTATATTTTCATCTTATTCCATCGAAGGGTTGGAGTGTAAATTGGGGTAAATGGGGAGGTAAACAGGTAAATCAAGCAGGTAAGAGTCCGTAAAATTGGTATTTAGTATATATAAGAGAAGCTATGGTCTCGAAAAATTTTTTGACATTAGCTACCCCCATTACCCCATTTTTTAAGGGGACAAAAAAAAGTGTGATTTAGTGTATGTACAAGAACCAAAAACTTCAAAATATTTTTTTACTTTATAGTCCAAAAATTTTTATTGAAAAATTACCAAAAATCCTCGCTATGTTGGGGTGATTTCTATTACGAATAACTGGCAAAATAAGGATACATATATTACTTCCACATCCAGTGGAAGTATAGTAACGACAAAAAAATTTTTTTAAATTTTTATTGTTCAAATAGGCTTAGAATGTCATGAAACGTCGAAATTTTAAGTTTGAGTGAAAAAAAAATTTCTGTCGGTCTGTAACTTTTTTTTTGTGCGCACGTTTACTCTGGAACCGTTTGAGATATTGACTTGAAATTTGGTACACATATGTACTTTAACGAGATCTAGAACTAGATTATATTTTCATCTTGTTCCGTCGAAGGGTTGGGGGGTAAATTGGGGTAAATTTGGGGTAAATAGGTAAATAAAGCAGGTAAGAGTTCATAAAATTGGTATTTACTATATACAAGAGAAGCTAAGGTCTCAAAAAAAATTTTGGCATTAGCCACCCCCATTACCACCCCCACCCCATTATTAAAGAGGATGGAAAACAAAATTTGATTTATTGTGTGTACAAGAATCAGAAACCTCAAAATATTTTTTTACCTTATCCACCCATACTGCCACCCTGTATCACCACCCCCCACCCCCCACCCCACTACCGATGTGGGTTATCGTTTTATGGGTTTTTGAGGTAGACGAATTCAAATATTATATTATTAAACAATTATTTCCACATAAAACATTTTTTCGTTGTAAGTGACTTGGATAGAAAATCTGGATGTGGAAGTAGTGATTCCTTGGGCAGCGGTTTTTTTTTATTGTTAAATTAGTGTACAATATCGATAATTCTATCATTTCCAATTGAAATTAAAATTTTGTGGACAAAAATGGCCAAAATTTAATCCAAATTAAAAAATGAAAAACTTGAAATTTTAAGAATTTTGAAAATAATTATTAAAAAAAAAACTGTAAATTGCTTTACAACTACCTGGCAGCTTGGGTTTAATTTCAAACAAAATTGTCATAGTACAGTTTTCTAAACGAAAAAACCCATTAAAATGATATTTTCGGACTTTGACATTATTTTAATAAAAATTTATATATTTTTTATTTTGATTAAATTTTGGACTTAAGGTTTCTGAACACTTCTGAACAAGTTTCATTGACAAAATTTTCCAATAAAAATATGCTTAATATGATTTTTTGATTTTATCCGCATATTTTGGTACCGCAGATGGCTTTGCATTTGTAGGAGGTGCATTTTTTTCTGGTCATAAGTAGATCCTAATTTGTTCCATACTTAAGTAAAATTTGATTCAAATCAGAAAAAAAAATTAAAAAGTGAAACACACTGTATATTTTTCGGACTACCATGACTTAATGTAAGAAAACATAAAACTTAATATCTACTATAGTTTTTAAGAAAAATACTGTGTCATATATCATTGGAAAGATTTTTCTATGGCCTTTCAAATGGTGTAAAGATATATTTAAAAAAACCAAGGTAAAGCTCATATCTCCGAAATTCGACTTGTTTGAATTGTTTTGCTGAAATGATGTTTGGAAAATACATGTGATATCCCATCACTTTTATTTTTGAACTTATTTACGTAACTCCCAAAATAAAGAAGTTAAATGAGGTTCTAACGTTTGCACAACCACCCTGTACTGTTGACTATAATAAGGAACTTTAGTCTAGTTAATATAAAAAACACGTTCTCAAATAAATTAAACATGTTCTGATAGAACATATTAATAATAATAATTTTTTGATTTTGTCTTTGGTGTTTTTCAAAAAAATTGCCGCCCTTGAATTTTGCCGCTAGAGCCCCTATAGCCCTCCCCCTAAATACGCCACTGACTGCGCTTCGTCAGAAACCCTAAAATACCTATATGCATGTTTGGAGCATATTTAATGTCCGATATATCAAAAAATATTCCAGCTAGATCTATCAATCCTTATATGTTTGAAATCAGGGATAAAGGATCTAAAAGAATATGTAAAAATATACAGGGTTTTCATTTAAAAAGCAACCCTCATTGTTATATCACGTGACATATGCAAGCAATTGTTTTTTAATTGCATTTAAAAAAATATGCATACAACCCTACAACTCTTATACGAAACTTTTTTTCATCTCCAATAATAACATAAATAAAGGGGGGTCAAAATATAGTTATAATTCGTCCGCTGTCCTGGACTCCTAAATTTTTAAAAAAATTCGTAACCCGCATCCCCGAAAATCTCCAGATATCGATTTTCATTCGAATACGACCAGAGATAACGAAATTCATCCGCCATCTTAGATTCCTAAATTTTGACCAAAAATTCGTAACCCGCATCCCCGAAAACCCCCAGATATCGATTTTCAGTCGAATAGGACCATAGATGACGAAATTCGTCCACCATCTTGGATTCCCAAATTTTGACCAAAAATTCGTAACCCGCATCCCCGAAAACTCCCAGACATCGATTTTCAGCCAAATAGGACCATAGATGACGAAATTCGTCCACCATCTTGGATTCCTAAATTTTGACCAAAAATTCGTAACCCGCATCCCCGACAATCCCGAGGTATCGATTTTCAGTCGAATAGGACCATAGATGACGAAATTCGTCCGCCATCTTGGAGTCCTAAATTTTGATCAAAAATTCATAATCCGCATCCCCGAAAACTCCCAGACATCGATTTTCAGTCGAATAGGTCCATAGATGACGGAATTCGTCCGCCATCTTGGATTCCTAAATATCTTAGCAGTATGAGATTCCTCGGAAAACCTACGTCAGACTGGATTTTGAACCATAAACTTATCTCAGAAACTACCGAGAAAACCGAGCATAGAGCGTTGACTGGGACACCCTGTACATTTGGCTTGGTAATAATTTCGAATAAATTGATTTCTGACCTAACTAAAAACCGCATTCAAATTTTCATAATAAAATTTGTAGGAGTGTTTATACAAATCGGTCCTCTCTATTTGGCACCTTTTATTTAAGTATTAACATTTTCAAGAATTTCATCTATTAAGTCATTCCAGTAAGATAAAATAATTTATAAATAAATTTAAGATGACAATTACCAGAACTCCTAAATGCTTCCCTGGCAAGCATTCATTCGCGTCTGGTCTCCATGACAACAAGTTCCTCCCTAAAGTCTGAGAGCGTGTAAAGCTATGCGAATGCCGAGGCGAGTGCCATCTATTGACGGCAAAATTGGAAACTATTTATTGAATCTATGTTTGAAAATTAAGAGGTTATATTTTATCCACGTAATTAATTAAGGATTTTCTAGGGCGTCACGATTTCGTTTTTTGTAAATTCCAATTTTTCGACGTCATTTTTTTCGTAGATCACGTGTTTTTGATTAAAACAAAAAATTAAAAACGTGACGAACTAGAATATATATTTTAATACATACGTACAAAATTTGAAGTTTCTATCTTCAAAAATAAGCCGAATAATTCGTTTCTTCATTTCACTGATCGCAGATTATACTCTTAATTAAAAATCTTAGTAACATTTTGCTCTAAAATTATAATAGAACATGGTTATATAAAAGATGTAAGTTTACCCGCCTCCGACGATCACCCTGTATGACGGGTATGATCCAATTTCCATAGGAAGTTTTTACCATGCTATTATATATAGTAGAGTAAAATCTGGAAGTAAAGTCGCTTAGTTTTCGAGAAAAAAAAACCGGCGTAGAACCAAACCAGACTTAGTGGGATTCTTTAGTAAGATAATCGTGTACACGAAATCATTTTTTACGACATTTTTTGGTGGTCGAAAACTTTTTTATTTCGGAAAAACTCAAAAAAATAGATTTTTAATGAAATATGTTTTTTAACGTCTCCACCGCTATATCTCTGAAAATATTTGTGCTATCAAGCTATTTTTTTTTAGATTAAAGTAGACACAATAGCGCTTCGAACAACGTCCCACGTGAACCCGATTTATTTTTTTTTAAGTTGGTAAAATAATAGGAAACTCAAACTTGTTATTTTCAGTAGCGTAATTTTAGGCAATCGAGAAAAAAATTTATTTATGAAAATTTGTATATACATGCTGCGTACAAATTGAAGCCAATAGTTGAAAAAAGTTTTTAAGATAAAAATTTTTCAAGTCCCGTTGATAGTACTGAGTCAGCGATTTTTTTTTAAGCCAAAGTCATATTCTTGCGCGCTCGGCTGTAGCAAGCCTGTCGACTGCAACGATCTGACGGTTCCGGTCGGGGTGTATGTAGTAGTTTAACTTATATCAATAGGTACAAAACCAGTAGTGATCAAAAGATCTAGGGGATCAATATTATTGTTCAATATTTCATATATTGTACAGTAGTATTGATCATATGTTGTTAATATTAAGAAATTGTACAACAAATATTAAATAGTCTCCTTTTAATAATAAAAAGACGTAGGTAGATATAAATAACTAATCTATAAATATCAATCAGTGTTACTAACTACCCATCTAATTAGTAAGTTTATTAGACATTTTTAAATGAATGAAAGTAAAAACGTACGCATAAAATGAGTTTTATTGTTGAAATAAATTTTCTATTTGGATAGATAAATATGTAGTATGTAGTTTATGTAGGCCCTACATTAATAGCATTCTAATTCGTTCATATCTGACTCGAAATCTTTAATAATATTGTTACAGGAACGACATTTGCACTGGTTGCAACCTTTTAGGCCTTCCTTAAAACAAGCACATTCTCGATTGTCACAATTTTTATCCGAACAAATGAATACTTAATGATTTTCGACAACCGCCACTTCTACACGACTAATCTGACCAACCCTGCATACTACAGTACCTAGAGGTAAAAATATGCAAAACTTCGGAAAAATGTCATAGTGAACGGATTTCGTTCATTTTTGGCAGTATAATAGTAAATGCTTCACAGAAAAGTTTCTATATTGTGCGGAGACTTGCTAATTTATAGGGGGTGGATGCCACCCCCTCAGGGTGTGGCACTTAAAAAATATATATATTTATTGGAGCTGAAGTAGAATCAAATTTTAAGAAAAAAAGGTTCTATGCAATTTTTCACAAAATTGCGATTTCAGCTAAAAAAAAAGGTATTTCCAAACGGCTTTCGTCAAGTATCTCGAAAAGTATTACTTTATCGAAAAAATGTTGCAGACCAATTACAGAAAGTACAACTGGGAATTAATTATATTTTTTGTTTATTGACGAAACCAAAAATAAAGCTCATAAACTGATAATGAGTTTCGGAGATATGAAAGTTTACAAATGGCGTCCGAACGTTTATAAGACGAAAAATGCAGTTTAAATGTTAAATATTTCAGAAATTGTGACACCTACGTCACGCATGCTAAGAAATGAAATTAAAGATAATTAATTGCGATTTCAAATTATTTTTTACTCGTTCCTGTAGCATAAGAAATAAAGAAGTTATGACCTAAAAATGTGCGTATTTATACTTTTTTTATATAAAAAGGTCGCCATTTTGTTAATCTAATTAGCCAGTAATTTAGAAAAATTATCTCAAATACAGTTTTTCATTAAGATGTAGCATTACCTAGATGCTCAATTTTTTTTGCTCATTTAAAGCACTTGTTTTAGAAAAAAGTGCATTTTAAACTTTAAATTTAATTTTGGAACACTACCAAATATAAACTTAAATATCTCCGAAATTATTAAACCTACATCAATAAACAAAAAATATAATTAATTCCCAGTTTGTACTTTCTGTAATTGGTCTGTAACATTTTTTCGATAAAGTAATACTTTTCGAGAAACTTGACGAAAGCCAAAAGCCGTTTGGAAATACCTTTTTTTAAAGCTCAAATCGCAATTTTGAAGTCGTTATAACTTGAAAACTATCAATTTATGTGAAAAATTGCATAGAACCTTTTCTCCTTAAAATTTGATTCTATTTCAGCTCCAATAAACATATATATTTTTTTAAGTGCCACCCCCTATAAATTAGCAAGCCTTCGCACAATATAGAAACTTTTCTGTGGAGCATTTACTATTATACTGCCAAAAATGAACGAAATCCGTTCAATGTGACATTATTCCGAAGTTAAAACCTCTAGTTACTGTAACTAGCATGCGAGGTGTATTAATTGCGTCCCAATTTCGCATTTAGCGCTGATAAAAAAATCGTTGTTGCCAAACGGTACACTTTAGGAAAAAATAAATTGTTTCAAAAACTTTTGTGATTATTAGGCTTTATTTTCTTCGCTGCATGTATGTAAATATTTTCAAAAATAAAAAAGTTTATCGATTGGTGAAGATTTCAATACATAAAATATATATTTTTAGTTTATCTGATTTTTAGAGAAATGAAAGTGCGAATTGTACCCAAACCGTTTATATTGGTAAAAGCGCTACAGTGTGACCTTTAATTTGATACAAAACAAATTTTGGTACCTTTAATAGTTTTAAACAAAAAAAAACAATTTTCTTTAAAAATACATTTTTTTCACTTTTTATTGACTTAAAAAGTTCGAGACCACAAAAAAATGTCGTAAGATATGATTTCATATGCCCGGTGACATACTCAAAGGAACCTAACATATTTGACCTGGTTCTACGCCAAAAAAGAAAACGACACGATAGACTTACGAAATCGCTGCTCTAATATATGTTCCAAATTCGAAATAAAACTTTTAAGTCCAACAGAGGTTATCGTATTTAATAAATACTCGCAGTCGGCAACGCCCGAGAGTAGCTTTTATTAATTTCAAAATAATCTCATTAAAAATACCTTAATGATATCTGGGTAAAATTGATATATCATCTAATCTAGACAAGGTTGGTTCGAACCTAACACCAAGTCTTCAGTGGCAGCGATCGAGGCGGACACGAGCGAGTGCGGGCGGTCGCTGGCAGGAACGAGCGAACGAGCGAACTACGGTGTCTACAGTAAACGCGAATTTGGACGGTGCGATATTATATAAATAATGTTTGTTAAATGCAAATCAATCACTCAGTGAGTCCATTATGAGGTTCAGAAGCAGACGACAAAAGTGGTTGGCTCCAATTCGTCCGCAACCTTTTGCCGTTCTCTTGCAACCTACATTTTGTTGTGGTACTCTTTGCACGACTGGTTCCAAAGTATGAGCCGCTTAGAAACTTCAGAAATTAATATTTCTACGTCGATATCTGCCATGATCTGCATCAAAGTTAATTCTGCACGTGTACCCGCTATAAAATTGCACAAGAACTAGACAGAAACGCAACAAAACGCGTTGAGTCGCATGCAAAATCTCAAATATTTTGAAATCTCAAATATCGCCCTCGTCCGTTCACGCCCGTTCGCAATTTTCCGTTCCCAGTTCCCACTAAACACTTTCCTATTCAATTACATGTGTTTGACTTGCACGCTATAGTCCGCGCCCGCTCGGCTCCGCCCTCGCCCGTTTCCGACAGGTTGCACTGAAGGCAATGCGTAAGGGCGTTTTTTCACTGGCCGATACGATACCGATTCGTCGTCAACGACACCGATACAATGATATCGGGGCAGCACAAACATATAAAAAACCGCTGCCCAAGGAATCACTACTTCCACATCCAGATTCTCTATCCAAGTCACTCACAACGAAAAAATTTTGTATGTGAAAATAATTGTTTATGGAACTTTAATAATATAATATTTGAAATCCTCTACCCCAAAAACCCATAAAACGATACCCCACATCGGTAGTGGGGTTGGGGGTGGTGATAGAGGAGAGGTGGTGGAGGTGTATGAAGTAAAAAAATATTTTGAGGTTTCTGGTTCCTGTACATACACTAAATCACATTTTCTTTTAATCCCCTTTAATAAAGGGGGTGGTAATGGGGGTGGCTAATGCCAAATTTTTTTTTGAGACCTTAGCTTCTCTTGTATATACTAAATACCAATTTCGTGGACTCTTACCTGCTTGATTTACCCATTTACCCCAAATTTACCCCAATTTACACACCAACCCTTCGACGGAACAAGATGAAAATATAATCTAGTTCTAGATCTCGTTAAAGTACATAAGTGTACCAAATTTCAAGTCAATATCTTAAACGGTTCCAGAGTAAACGTGCGCACAAAGAAAAGTTACAGACAGACCGACAGACAGACAGAAATTTCGCTCAAACTTAAAATCTTGACGTTTCATGACATTTTAAGCCTATTTGGACAATAAAAATTTTTAAAAAATTTTTTGTTGTTACTATACTTCCACTAGACGTGGAAGTAATTATATGGAACTCTTTTTCACTTGCCGATACGATACCATTTTGTCACATTTTGTCGGCGCCATGTTATTATATGCTATTCTTCAGTATCGGTACGACATTGTCGGTATCGTGTCGGCCAGTGAAAAAACGCTCTAAGGGACACAATCCTGTATACTGCGGTCTAGAAATCTTGTATAGTTATCGGCAGGCACTCAAAAAATGTCAGCGCCTTTGACCATCAAACACGCCGCATCTCATCGCCAAAGACGCCGACATTTTCTACATGCATAAAAATTATGCCGTCAACATACAACCAAAGATTAGAGAATTAACTCTCTAATCTTTGATACAACTTCATATTCTTATTAGTACGGTAATTAGAGGTTTTAACTTCGGAATAATGTCATAAGAATTAGATTTCGTTCATATTTGGCAACTTAGAAAATGCATCAAAGAAAAGTTTCTATTATTATGCCAGAGCTTGATGATTTATAGGGGGTGGGCACCCACCCAATTTTAGAGTTACAGTGGAATCCGATTTTAGACATATTTTCATTTGTAGTAAATATACCAGATGAGAAAAATACAAAACGTAACATTTTATCAATTATTTTTACAATTGCAAGAATTTGGGACCCACTTGGATTTTTGTCCGCTGTGACAATTTACGCTAAATTATTTATTAAGAAGCTATGGATAGAAAAATCGATTGGGATGAAAAACCTTTATCTCATATTGAAAAATTATGGATAGAATTTTAAGAATTACCGCTTTTAGAGAAATTTCATGTACCGCATTTTATAGGTCTGCTGGTAACAGATGCTCAAATCTCAATAATAGGATTTGCTGACGCTTCATCAAAAGCCCTAGAGGCAATGGTGTATGCAAAAATATTAACGCCGCGTAGTAAAGTTATAATTTACTATGTGCAAAGTCAAAAGTTGCGCCAATAAACTTTGTCAATTCCTAGGTTAGAGCTTTGTGCGGCAACTAAATTACTTAAATTTGTTATAGACAGTTGTTCGTCTCGCATTAGTTTAGATAGGGTAGTTGCTTGCACGGATTCTATAATAGTTTTAAATTGGATTGGTAACTCGCCACACAAATGGAAAACATTCGTCGCAAATCGAGTAGCTAAAATTCAATCGTTGCTTGAAATTTCAACAACCTGGTATCACATAGACGGAAAAGACGAATCCTGCTGATTGTTTATCGCGTGGTTTGACACCGGCACGTTTTACTAGACGTGCCGGTGTCAAGGTTCCTCTTGGTTAGTAAAATCACGAGACGAGTGGCCTATTCGTCAAACTGTGAAGAATATTTCTCCGTTGCTTGAGGAAATATCAATTGTATTACCCGCAAAAATAGTTGAAGAAGACGATGTGTTACGATATGCTCCGTATATCTTCCTGGACAAAGTTACGTCTTATAACTGTTCACATACTTAGGTTTCTTAAGATTTTGTCTCGAAATGAATTAACAGTAGCTAGTGATTTAGCAAAAGCTGAACGTGTTTTAATTCGCTCAGCGCATTTCTATAGTGAAATTAAATGATTAGAAAACGGAAAAATATGCTCGAGTGCTTTAAGACATTTAAGTTCGTTTATAGATAGTGAAAATGTATTAAGAGTAAGTGGTTACCTTGGTAGAGCATTCTTAGATTACGATCAGCACATCAGCAGCATCCGTATTTGTTACCAAAACAGGACCGTTTAGTTAAACTTTTGATTGATTACTTTCAATCAAATTTGCATACAGGCAGTGGCGTAACAAACACCCCCGCAGACCCCGCACCGCGGGGGGGGGGGGGGGCAACTGGTGGGGCCCACATTGACGGATGGCCGACCCCCATTCAAAACTCTGCGGCCAGCTTTGCTATTTACAGATATGTATTTCATTTCATACTTCCCCTCGTTGGCCCCTGAAAACGTTTGCAGGGGGGGCCACTCAGTTTCTGTTACGCCACTGCATACAGGTCCGCATTATTACCTTCATTACTCCTGCAAAATATTGGTATTGTCGGCACGAAGTATGGTACGCAAACGCATAAAAATGTGCAACTTTTGTTTTAGATTTCGCCCGGAAGCTATAATTCCTAGCATGGCCTTCCAAAACCTCGCGTTACTGAAGCTAAACCTTTCCCCGAATGTGGTGTTGATTATGCAGGGCCGCTCCCGCTATATATAACTTTGATGCCGTAGGAGTGTCAAAAGCCAAAAAACTTATATCTGCTTATTTGTGTGTTTAGTAACAAGGCGATTCATATAGAGTTGGCTTCTGATTTGACAACCGTTACATTTCTTAACCGTTTTAAACGTTTTTTAGCCCGCCAAGGCCCATGCAGTACAATGTACTCTGATTGTGGTACAAATTTTGTAGGTACGAAAACTGTGCTTCGTGAAATTTATAATTTTAATTTTATTATAATGCAGATTATGCAATAGTTTAGGATTATCTTACCTCTTATAATATTAAGTGGAAATTTAATCCCCCAAGTACTCCGCACTTCAGTGAAATTTGGAAGTCCAATACTAAATCCGTAAAAACGCATTTATTTAAAACTACAGGTAGTCAAATTTTTACATACGAGGAGTTATCAACAATTTTAGTTCAAGTAGAAGTACTAAGTACTACTAAATTCTAGGCCACTTTATTGGTTAAGTTTAGATCCGACTGAACCGCTGGCTTTAACACCAGCGCACTTTTTAACATTAACTCCGTTGCGTTCCTTGCCTGCCTTGGATGTGCAAAATTATAAACTTGCTTACGCGATCGATAGACAATATAGTGCAATCGTACTAGAAACATTGGCAGCTCGAGTATTTAAATAGCTTGCGAGTCAGTCACAAATGGAATACGCCCGCTTGTCCTGCTCGCAAAGGAATGTTAGTTCTTATCCGACAGGATAATTCACACCCTCTTCATTGGCCCTTGGGGCTTATTTTATAGAAATGATGGCATAAGTCGTATTGCGCATGTTAGAACAAAATATGGTACTTATAAACGCCCTGTAGTGCGACTGTCCATTACCTAACCAGTAGTTAATATTTTTAAATATTTTTTTCTACTTATTCTCTTCGTTATTAGAGTTAATTTTTTTTTTTGTATGTGGAATCAATTTGATTTTATTTGATGTAGTTTGAAAATATATTTTCAAAGGCCGGGGGAAATAGTGACGCGCCTTTAGAAAGTTCACAATTTATTTGGAAAATTAGAAATTTAATTTAGGATTAAAAAATATGTATAAAAACAGAGACAAAAATTTAGTTTGTGTGCGCCATGGACAGCAATAAGTTAAGATTATCGCTGTCATGTCGCCTCAAATAGTAGTAGCTCCCGCATATTGTTTAAAATTAGTTAAAGTTTTGAAGTAAATTGCAATATTATTTTATTTCGTGGAATATCGAAGCTTAGTAGTTGTTGTATTGTGGCGAAAACTATTTCCTTCCCCACTTGTTCTGTCCTAATCCCATTAAAAATACATGAGGAACATCACAGCGAAAATGGTGGTAAGTTTTTGACATATATTTCGATTTATGTATTACTTTAGTAATTATTTAGCATTTGGAAATACAGTCCCACGTGTTCATTAGAACTCTGAGCTGACCTACCCAACACTGTTTTGTATTTTTGCATTTTAAACCATAAAGTGATTTTCGAACAAGGGAATATTTTTGTTGCTTTGCAAATATCTCAATAAATATTAGTTTAGCGAAAACATGGCGGGCATTAAAAATAAAGCTTATAAACTCAGAATGAATTTGTTTCATTTTTATATTTATGTAGCATTAATAGTTTCGGATATATTTAAGTTTCTAGGTGGCATCTAAACGTTTCTAAGACAAAGTATTTAGTATAAGGATAGGATTTTGCAGAGTGAGAGGGAAATACGGGTGTATTTTCGATTTATTATAAATATTTAAAAAACCAAACATAGTATAATCTTGCTATTCTTCTAACGAATACAATTATATAAGTATTTTTTTTATTGTAAATTTCTGTTATACTTGAATATTGTAGTTTGTCAATGAAAATAGTTCCTAATTTCATTATTAGAGCATGGCATTTAACTATATACAAAATTTACGATAAACCGCTGCCCAAGGAATCACTACTTCCACATCCAGATTCTCGCACGGTAGCTTAATCGGTTAAGGCGTATTGAGTGGCGAATACGCTGATCGACTCGCTACCGCGCTCTGGATTCGACCCCCAGCCCCGGTATTGACAACATCGGGGGGTGTGGATGTATGTCTGCGTTTTTCCGAATGTGTAACCCCCTTCCGGACAGCCTTGGCTTTGGATTTGGGGGGTTGTCTACTATCTGTGGTGTGTTTATGTTTATGTTCTATCCAAGTCACTCAAAATGAAAAAAACTTTGTGTGTGAAAATAATTGTTTATCGAACTTCTATAATAAAATATTTGAAATCCTCTACCCCAAAAACCCATAAAACGATACCCCACATCGGTAGTGAGGTGGGGGGTGGTGATAGGGGGGTGGATGAAGTAAAAAAATATTTTGAGGTTTCTGGTTCCTGTACATAGGTACACTAAATCAAATTTTTTTTTCATCCCCTTTAATAAGGGGGTGGGGGGGTGGTAATGGGGGTGGCTAATGCCGAAAATTTTTTCGAGACCTTAGCTTCTCTTGTATATATTAAATACCAATTTTATGGAATTTTACCTGCTTGATTGACCTATTTACCTTAAATTTACCCCAATTAACCCCCCAACCCTTAGACGGAACAAGATGAAAATAATCTAGTTCTAGATCTTGTTGAAGTACAAATGTGTACCAAATTTCAAGTCAATATCTTAAACGGTTCCAGAGTAATCGTGCGCACAAAAAAAAGTTACAGACAGACAGACCGACAGACAGACAGACAGAAATTTTTTTTCGCTCAAACTTAAAATCTTGACGTTTCATGAAATTTTAAGCCTATTTGGACAATAAAACTTTTTTAAAATTTTTTTGTCGTTACTATACTTCCACTGGACGTGGAAGTAAAAACTGTATATGGTTGTATTCCTTAGAGTAATGGGAAGTAACTGAAATTATTTTAATGATTATATCATTTATGATTTTTTAAATATTTATAATAAACCGAAAATAAACGCATATTTCTCTCTCACTCTGCAATATTCTATCCTTAAATGTTGGATATGTCAGAAATTATGAACATAAAGATAAGTAATCAGTCCTTAAACGATTTTTTCTACTGACGTTTGGAAATGTTCTATATTTACTAATTTGAGGTAGGAAAAATCGAAAAATCTTTATTTGATATTTGAGTTCAGTATGTTATGAAACAGATTTCTGTAGAATTTTTTTTCTACGATAATTATTAAAAATTTTTGTCCGGTTATAATCTACCTATTCGATTAAATCAAATAGGGATAATAGCGAACGTGAATCTCGGCTATTTAAAGAAATTGTATCCGGCGATGCCGGTTATGTGTTAGAGCACATGATAGAAATTTAGTTATTGCAACAATTGAAAAATAATAAAAATTCTTATTTTATTAATGTTGTTTTGTTTCTGACAAACCAGCTATCTCAACTCTCGAAATTTTATAAAATGCATTTTTTAACAAAAACGACTTAATTGTAAAAAAAAATTGTTAAAAACATATCTGTTCTGAGTAGCAGCAATGTGTTATACCGTATTAGAATCTGCATTAAATGGGCAAATTTTTCTGATAATTGGTCTTTTTTTTTGCCAGGGTCATTGAAAAATAAACTAATATTTTTTGTGAACACAAAATGTTCACTATTTTCTTTTTATTGACAGAAGATAAAAGATTCATGAAAGGTGTGGTGCATCCACTTAAAGCCCACTAACAACAAAAAAACAATAAAACTCATATGTTTTTTTATTAATTTTTTAGTGGACGCAAGGCGATTTTAGGGAAAATACAAAAACTAAAATAACTTTTGAATCATCAACAATTGGATAACCAAATATATCGATTATTTTCATTGGAAATGACCTCCCCTATCACTCCAAGATTTGTAGACTATAAGGTTGCCTATTAACTCATGTTCCCCACCAAAAAATGTCATTAGCGAATGAGCAGCAGGTGTGAAATCACATCAAAAGCAGGGTCGGGTCTAGAATATTGTAAGAATTTGTGGAAAGAACTCGTAACTGGAACGGACTCGCAATGACCCGCTTGAGGTCGGAGGTAATTATCCTATCATTTTGTCATTTTGAGTCACTGTGTTAGATGGTGGTAATCAGGATAAACTGTAGAATGTAACACTACAGATCATAGTATACTTCAGACCATATTTTGGGTCAGTACGAACCGTTCTTCTAGAGTGAGATAACTGCGTTACTGCGCTTTAGAAAAACAAGGATAGTCTGACTGATCACCCATCCTGTATATTTTAGAATATTTCGAAAATTGAACCAATAAAATGGCCATTGGTCAAAGCAATTATGAATTGAACAGATATGTTACAAATTTATTTTTCCAGCTACAACTTTGTTGTGTGATAATTCCAGATGTTCTAAAAAAATATATAACAAAATACAGATTTATTTTTTGTGCGTTTTTGTTTGTTTTTCGAGTCAAACTCGACAATTTAAATCATACATAAAGAACGCCGCACGACTATATGTGTATTTTTATAGCATTTCGACTTTTACTACTAGACTCTATCTGTAATAATTATTGAGTCTATAGTAGTATTAGGTAATTATTTCAGTATTGTTTGTAATTTTAACTTAATTTGGACTTCTTTTCCCGCCACTGAATTTCGTTACTATGATTTTGTATAAATAACAATTTTTTAAGAAATAATAATATATTGTATTTTTTTATATGTCAATGTCTATGTAAAGACTTCTAACAGGCAATTAAATACCCTAAACAAACAAGAATTAATGTTTCATTGCAAAACATAACAAGTAGCCTATCTTACTTCAGGGAAGCCAAAATAATAAAAAGCAACGCTGAAACTGTCTGCCTTAATATTTTTAAGTACGAAAATCATTGAAACAGGAACCAGTATTTAGTTGCAAAATCAAATATACTCTTATTGATATACACTGGATATTCATTTAAATTTTTAAAAATAATTGTGTTGTAATTTACTAACGGAAAAAATGGCATAAAATCAACTCATAAGTCAAGTCATAAAAAAAAATGTTGTTTACCTTTGAATTAAGCATGATTTCAGGTGCTCTGTACCATCTTGTAGCTACATACTCTGTTAGGAACCCTGTATGGTCATGATCTGGATCTGCCACCCTTGCTAATCCAAAATCACAGATCTGAAACAAAAAATAATGATTGTACGAAATTATTCGACTACCTCAAATTAAAACATAAAACTAAAATTACACCAGAAAATGACATTAAACACTAGGGTTCAATCCCTGGTACAGGAGAGGGCTGGAGCCTACAGACACACACTCAGTCACCGACCTTACCTTTCGACCATGTCAGGAGTATAATAGCAGTACTTGATCGTAGTTTGATGTTTAAAAGTATTAGAAAGCTCTTGGAAATCACTTTCTGAAAGAAATCATGCATGAAATGAAAAACCTTGTGTGTTAACGTTCTGTGTTAAACCTTGTTCTTACAGCGATGTAAAAATGTTAAAATTCATATTAATATACTAATAAAATATTATATTTTAACCTCCCCACAATAAAATTGTGGGAGGTTACTACAATTAGTCCAAAATCGAAAATTGAGATAACATCAAATCTTTACGTTTTGAGCTCCCGGGAACCCAAAAAAGTTGTTTTTGAAAAATGTCTGTGTGTGTGTATGTGTGTGTGTGTGTATGTATGTTAGCACGATAGCGGCGAAGCTACTAAACGGATTTGGATGAAACTTTGCATGAGGGTTTCTTTAGTGCTCCAGAAGATCTGAAAAGGTTTTGGTTGAGATCGGATTACGTTTAGTGCCGTTTTGGCACAACAAGTTGTTTATTTTATGATTACTTACAATTTGTAATTGAACCATTGAAAAGCAGTAAAAATTCCGATTTCAACGATATATCACACTTGCACTTTTTCGATTTGGTTTCCGTGAAAAAAATTAAAAAACAAAAATTTCACTTGTTTTGTCCTCAAAGCAGTGCAATGTACAGGGTGATATTCTAATAATGACAGAGGTGTTCAGTGATTTCGGCTGATAACTCGTGAACGGTTGAAGATATCGAACTGAAATTTTAAACGTAGGTATAAATATTGTAGACAGACGGATTACGAGTGAATTAATAATACACCTACGTCACATGACGTCACAAAAATGAAAAATTATTACAACAGACGAACTGGTACAGATATCGACTTAACGGTTGGAGTTATTGAATTGAAATTTGAAAAATAGGTGGAAATATTGTAAATGGACGGAATAAAAGTGAATTAATAATACACCTACATCTACATGACGTCAGAAATAAGATAAATTCTTACAACAGGCGAACTGGTACAAATATTGACTTAACGATTGGAAACATCCAATTAAAATTTGAAATGTGGGTGGAAGTATTGTGGACGGACGGAATACAAGTGAATTAATAATACACCTACGTCCACATGACGTCACAAATAAGAAAAATTCTTAGAAACTGGTGCAGATATCGACTTAACTATTGGAAACATCCAATTAAAGTTTGAAACGTAGGTGGAAATATTGTAGATGGATGGAATACGAGTGAATTAAAAATACACCTACGTTCTGATGACGTCGTAAAAGCATAAATTCTTATAACAGGCGAACTGATGATGATATCAAAAAAATATTTCTACAAGTCACGAATTTTTTTTTTTTAATTTCCAAGAAATATTAAATTTTCGGAGAAATGTCAGATTTTTATAAAATGTCAAATTTTTAGGAAAACGTCAAATTTTTGGAGAAATGTCACTTTTCAGAAAAGTGTCAAATTTTCGAAAAAATGTTAAATTTTCAGGGAAATGTCACTTTTCAGAAATATGTCAAATTTTCAGAAAAATGTCAAATTTTCGAAAAAACGTAAAATTTTCGAAGAAATGTCACCTTTCAGAAAAATGACTCATTTCTTTGAAAATTGTCAAATTTTCGGAGTAATGTCACTTCAGAAAAATGTCAAATTTTCGAAAAAATGTCAAATTTTCAGAGAAATGTCACTTTTCAGAAAAATATCAAAAATTCAGGAAAATGTCAAATTTTCGGAAAAATGTAACTTTTCAGAAAAATGTCAAATTTTCGAAAAAACGTCAAATTTTCTAAGAAATGTCACCTTTCAGAAAAATGTCAAATTTTTGAAAATTGTCAAATTTTCGAAGTAATGTCACTTCAGAAAAATGTCAATTTTCGAAAAAATGTCACTTTTCAGAAAAATGTCAAATTTTCGAAAAAATGTTAAATTTTCAGGGAAATGTCACTTTTCAGAAAGGTCAAATTTTCAGAAAAATCTCACTTTTCAGAAAAATGTCAAATTTTCGAAAAAACGTCAAATTTTCGAAGAAATGTCACCTTTCAGAAAAATGCGAGGAAAAATGTCAAATTTTCGAAAAAACGTCAAATTTTCGAAGAAATGTCACCTTTCAGAAAAATGTCAAATGTTTGAAAATTGTCAAATTTTCGGAGTAGTCACTTCAGAAAAATGTCAAATTTTCGAAAAAATGTCAAATTTTAAGAGAAATGTTACTTTTCAGAAAAATGTCAAAAATTCAGGAAAATGTTAAATTTTCGGAAAAATGTCACTTTTCAGAAAAAGTCAAATTTTCGAAAAAACGTCAAATTTTCGAAGAAATGTCACCTTTCAGAAAAATGTCAAATGTTTGAAATTTGTCAAATTTTCGGAGAAATGTCACTTCAGAAAAATGTCAAATTTTCGGAGAAATGTCACTTCAGAAAAATGTCAAATTTTCGGAAAAATGTCACTGTTCAGAAAAATGTAAAATTTTCAGAAAAATATCAAATTTTATTAAATGGACTCAAAGGAAAATTCCCAAAAAATACTACGGGTCCATTTGTGATATAAGTTCTCTGCTAGTGTGTTAAAGCGTGCAGACTGTATGCTGAGTATTTTTGACGTGTCAAGTGCATCGAAAAATTAAGTTTTTTCGACGTTTATAAAGCCCACGGATGGTGTGAGAGGCCATCCTGAACCGCTTACAAGCCCTACAAGTGTAAGCAACCCCACCGGACCGCTTTCGGTGAGTTTTTTCCAATAAAACTTTAAAAGTGACAGTGACATTATATTTTAAAAACTATTTCCGCTACTTCCGGCATCCCGCCGGAAATTCTTCCGGCAACATAACCTAAAAATAGTACTACATAACCTAAAAATAATTTAAGACATTGGTACCAACCTAAACATTTTTCAAAAACCAAATTCCCCAGAGAAACATTGGAACCAAAAATTTGACAGCTATCACTTGCCCGACAGATTTAGTGAAAAATTGGTCGAGGCCAAAAGATAAAACAAAATATACCAACTCAAACTTAAACGATCCACCATGAACACTACCCTGGCTACATCTGGCAGGGAAGCTGTCCACCAAGAGTTATATGGTTTTTTCCAAAGATGGCCATCCCTGCCATCCATCCCATTACCAACGAACAGGTTTTTTCGTTTAGTTGTTTCCCGTATCAATAATCAAAATTATTAAGTGCTCTTGCCTACGAACGTTTTTATAGAATTGTGTTTATTTTTATATTAATTTTAGGTCCATGTGGACACATTATAATTTTAACCTAGTCTTTAAGCCTGCCTACAGAAGACAAGAGCTACTTTTCTATTTTTCTCCAAGCCAAACTGGACCTACCCCGTCCAGCTTCACACTCGCCACGGCGGTGTTCACCGTGGTTGTCTGGCTGGCCCCGGGCTAGGATCCGATGAAGCATATATTTGTATTAAAAACATTGAATAAAATATTAATGTTGTGCAGACTATAAATTTAACACTCAAGTTCTTAGGTCCAAATCCCACCGAACGCAAGACATTTTTTCTGATTTAATACGAAAAAAATATTTCAACTTCATAAATATAATTAAATGAGATCGTTCATATTGTTTAGTGCTCTTTTCGGCTTCAAAGATTCACCGGGGAGGTTCCAGCCGCTTCCAGTAGCTGCCGATTTTTTAATATTAAGTAATTACTATGTATCCATTAATTAAAATTTAAATATATTTCATACAGATGCAGAACAATAATTGTTTATTTTTTATATTTGTTCAATCATCACATTGGATTGTAGTACACGCAAATTAGATTAAAAAACACTGAATAGGAGAAATAATTTATAAAGTAATAATATTTGGGATGCGTACTCTAAATAGGGTTAGAAATAGATACCCGAAAAATCCCCCCCCAATTTAGGGGCGCAATGTCCTTTTTTTTGCAAAAAACCACCCCCAACGGGGACTTAACGCTGGTTTTTCACTTTTATCTTGCAAACCGTTCATCGGAAGAGAAAAAAGTATAGGAAATAAAAAATTTGTCGTTAAATTCTGCATAAAAAATATCCTATTAACCTTGTAGTTTATTTCGCGCTAACAGCGTCCGAACAGAGGGGTAGTTTGGGTCGCAGAGGTAAAAATCGATCCTATTTCAAGTTTCACAGTGAATATCTTAAACCCGGTTACTTTAACGAGAAAAATGCTCAGGAATGAATTTATAGAGCGGAATTTTCTCTGTAAGATGCATATATAGCGGTTTTAGACGCAAGTGATTTTTATGTATTTTCCTCTTTTTTTTCCACAAAGCTTTTCGACTCCACGCAATTATATCAGAGGATAATCTGTACTGTTCACTCAAAAGAAGATTTGGAGTCATGTTTCAACTTTGATCTTGCTTCAATTCCTCCTCCTCTCTTCGATGAGAAAGGGTTAATGAGAAAAACTAAGAAATCGGTTCTGTATGATATGAATGCCTGCAGTACGAAGAGCATCGAAAGACAGCAGCGACTTTTGAAATGCATTTCACCGGAAATTATTTTCAATGAGAACACGCCACTGACTGAAACGCAAAATAAAATGATGAACAATCTCATAAACAAGGAATGGTTTATTTCGCAATTGGTACGCATCTCATGAAAACGATACAGTGGTCATCGTCGGACAAGATATTGATCTTCTCGCATTGATTATCGTTCTCGCACCTGATGATAAAGATATCCGTTTCTTAAGAGAGGCTCAGGGAAAAATAAAAAATAAAGCTTACAGTTCTCGTGACTTGCAGTCCTCGGAAGTTTTAAAAAGCTGTAAGGAGACAGTTTTGTTTGTCCACGCGTTCAGTGGATGCGATACCACTTCAGCTTTCTTTGGTAAAGGAAAAGCGCAAACGGCAAAAAGTTGTCCGTATATTCAACAACCTTAGCTCAACGAAAAAAGAAATTACAAGTGCTGGAGAGCAATTCGCGCTAGCAGTATACAAAGCCCCCAAAAAAGAGACATCTTTGAATCATCAAAGATTCATTATCTTCAATAAGTTAGCCGGTTTTCTACCAAGACTGCGACCAACATCTGAGGCATTAAGTCAACATTCTTACAAAGCATTTCTCCAAATTCATACTTGGCGAGGAGAAAACTTGGAACCAACGGAATGGGGTTGAAAGAAAGTAAGCAACATTTTAGCACCCATTTATATCACAGAGTTACCAGCACCAATTTCCACCCTGCAGCTGCAGAAAGGGTCGCAGAAAACGATGCAGCTGTGTTAAGGTTGGATTGCGCTGCTCAACAATGTGCTCTAATTGCCAGGGGCAAAGATGTTTAAATTCTGAATTCGAAAGAGAGTTCATCGATGAGGAATCCGTTAATGAGTAAAATTGGAAAGAATTTTAGTGGAATAGGCCTACAGGGGAAACCACCTTTAAAAAAAAACGCACCGAGAGCTCTACCTCGTAGGTGGTGTGGAAACGAGCTCAAATTGAAAAACACAGCTTTGTGGAAAAAGGGGAAAATACCTAAAAATCGCGTCAAAACCCGCTATATATGCATCTTATAGAGAAAATTCCGCTCTATAAATTCATTTCTGAGAATTTTTCCCGTTAAAGTAACCGGTTTTAAGATATTCGCTGTGAAACTTGGAATAGGATCGATTTTTACCTCTGCGCCCCAAACTACCCCCTGTTCCGATGCTGTTAGCGTGAAATAGGTAAGGATAAGCTACAAGGTTAATAGGACAGTTTTTATGCAGAATTTAAAAATAAAGTTGGTATCTATCGATTCGCCATCGCCACGATATATTTTGGATATAGGTCGAATAAAGTTCAATTTATCGGATCGCTATCGTAACAATACAGGTCAACTATACCTATATACCCTACATAGGCTATTGCAAATAAAATGATTACAAAACAATTTTATTTGTTCTAGACGTATTTTTTTCACAGCTTTATGGGATACATTATTTATATTATTTTCACTGTCCTAATTAATTTTATGAAACCTTCTGATTACCTGAGTCGAACCTACGCAGATCTAGACTTAACAACGGTTGCTTTAACTCGGCTACCAGACCTTGTGCTGTTGAAAGGATCTCGCTTTTATTATATATGTTTACGTAGGTATATACTGCTGATTATTCTACAGACAATGAAATTCCTACAGACAATGAAATTCCTGAAGAAAATGCAATACAAGGAAATTGACACGATAGAAATTTATGTCCAAAATTAACTCCAGGGCATCAAAATACTTCAAGAAAAGTTAGACGAAAACCTTAGAACAAGACCTTTTTCGTGGACCTGTGTTATTTATTAGAATTTGTTGAGGAAATGAAAGATTTAATGGAAAATGGATTTTTGTAGAACGGAGTAATTCGTCCTGTAAAATAAAACGCGATATGATGCGATATGTGATGCCCCATCGACCACTTTTATAAAAGGTATCAAAAGTCATGGTAGTTATTATACTCTTCGCAAAAACGAAGAGTACATTGCATTTGATCAGCACATTTTTAAACCAGTAAATAGGTATCGCTCGTAGAGAAAAAAATTTCATATCATTATGTTAGTGAACGAATTCTAAACAACTTTCAAAATGTCCGTCTGTCCGTCACGTTTCTTGTAAGCACGATGACTTACGAAAGAAAAGTCCGATTGTATTGAAATTTGGAAAGTAAGTTAGTGTTAGCTAGAGGAAGAGACCTATTGTTTTTGAAAAAAATCAATCAGTAAAAAGTTATTAATCATTTAAATTAAAAATATATATTTTCTTAATTTTTGTCACTTGTATTTAATAGAAATCTTGCGAAATTTTATTCTCTATATTTTTTATTTGTTTATACATTTTACTATATATATTTCATAATAATATATCTAATTCGTTGAAATATAATACTCGAATGATATATACTACAGATATTCAATTTTTGTAATGATGTGTGACGGTACAATGACTAAGGCAATCCAAATGTCTTGTGTTCGAATCCCTGACAGGGCGTTTTTTTAAATTTTTTTTTCATATATTTTGTTTTAACCTCCCCACAATAAAATTGTGGGAGGTTACTACAATTAGTCCAAAATCGAAAATTGAGATAACATCAAATCTTTACGTTTTGAGGTCCCAGGAACCCAAAAAAGTTGTTTTTGAAAAATGTCTGTGTGTGTGTATGTGTGTGTGTGTGTGTATGTGTGTGTGTGTGTGTGTGTGTGTGTGTGTATGTATGTTAGCACGATAGCGGCGAAGCTACTAAACGGATTTGGATGAAACTTTGCATGAGGGTTTCTTTAGTGCTCCAGAAGATCTGAAAAGGTTTTGGTTGAGATCGGATTACGTTTAGTGCCGTTTTGGCACAACAAGTTGTTTATTTTATGATTACTTACAATTTGTAATTGAACCATTGAAAAGCAGTAAAAATTCCGATTTCAACGATATATCACACTTGCACTTTTTCGATTTGGTTTCCGTGAAAAAAATTAAAAAACAAAAATTTCACTTGTTTTGTCCTCAAAGCAGTGCAATGTACAGGGTGATATTCTAATAATGACAGAGGTGTTCAGTGATTTCGGCTGATAACTCGGGAACGGTTGAAGATATCGAACTGAAATTTGAAACGTAAGTATAAATATTGTAGACGGACGGATTACGAGTGAATTAATAATACACATACGTCACATGACGTCACAAATAAGAAAAATTCTTAGAAACTGGTGCAGATATCGACTTAACTATTGGAAACATCCAATTAAAGTTTGAAACGTAGATGGAAATATTGTAGATGGATGGAATACGAGTGAATTAAAAATACACCTACGTTCTGATGACGTCGTAAAAGCATAAAATTCTTATAACAGGCGAACTGATGATGATATCAAAAAATATTTCTACAAGACGTCACGAAATTTTTTTTTTTATTTCCAAGAAATATCAAATTTTCGGAGAAATGTCACTTTTCAGAAAAATGTCAGATTTTTAAAAAATGTCAAATTTTCAGGAAAACGTCAAATTTTCGGAGAAATGTCACTTATCAGAAAACTGTCAAATTTTCGAAAAAATGTTAAATTTTCAGGGAAATGTCACTTTTCAGAAATATGTCAAATTTTCAGAAAAATGTCACTTTTCAGAAAAATGTCAAATTTTCGAAAAAACGTCAAATTTTCGAAGAAATGTCACCTTTCAGAAAAATGTCAAATGTTTGAAAATTGTCAAATTTTCGGAGTAATGTCACTTCAGAAAAATGTCAAATTTTCGAAAAAATGTCAAATTTTCAGAGAAATGTCACTTTTCAGAAAAATGTCAAAAATTCAGGAAATTGTCAAAAATTCAGGAAAATGTCAAATTTTCGAAGAAATGTCACTCTTCAGAAAAATGTCACCTTTCAGAAAAATGTCAAATGTTTGAAAATTGTCAAATTTTCGGAGTAATGTCACTTCAGAAAAATGTCAAATTTTCGAAAAAATGTCAAAGTTTCAGAGAAATGTCACTTCAAAAAATGTCAAATTTTCGGAAAAATATCACTTTTCAGAAAAATGTCAAATTTTCAGAAAAATGTCAAATTTTATTAAAAGGACTCAAAGGAAAATTCCCAAAAAATACTACGGGTCCATTTGTGGTATAAGTTCTCTGCTAGTGTGTTAAAGCGTGCAGACTGTATGCTGAGTATTTTTGACGTGTCAGGTGCATCGAGAGATTAAAAGTTTTTTCGACGTTTATAAAGCCCATGGATGGTGTGAGAGGCCATCCTGAACCGCTTACAAGCCCTACAAGTGTAAGCAACGCCACCGGAACGCTTTCGGTGAGTTTTTTCCAATAAAACTTTAAAAGTGACAGTGACATTATATTTTAAAAATTATTTCCGCTACTTCCGCCATCCCGCCAGAAATTCTTCCGGCAACATAACCTAAAAATAGTACTACATAACCTAAAAACAATTTAAGACATTGGTACCAACCTAAACATTTTTCGAAAACCAAATTCCCCAGAGAAACATTGGAACCAAAAATTTGACAGCTATCACTTCCCCGACCGATTTAGTGAAAAATTGGTCGAGGCCAAAAGATAAAACAAAATATACCAACTCAAACTTAAACGATCCACCATGAACACTACCCTGGCTACATCTGGCAGGGAAGCTGTCCACCAAGAGTTATATGGTTTTTTCCAAAGATGGCCATCCCTGCCATCCATCCCATTACCAACGAACAGGTTTTTTCGTTTAGTTGTTTCCCGTATCAATAATCAAAATTATTAAGTGCTCTTGCCTACGAACGTTTTTATAGAATTGTGTTTATTTTTATATTAATTTTAGGTCCATGTGGACACATTATAATTTTAACCTAGTCTTTAAGCCTGCCTACAGAAGACAGGAGCTACTTTTCTATTTTTCTCCAAGCCAAACCGGACCTACCCCGTCCAGCTTCACACTCGCCACGGCGGTGTTCACCGTGGTTGTCTGGCTGGCCCCGAGCTAGGATCCGATGAAGCATATATTTGTATTAAAAACATTGAATAAAATATTAATATTGTGCAGACTATAAATTTAACACTCAAGTTCTTAGGTCCAAATCCCACCGAACGCAAGACTTTCTTTCTGATTTAATACGAAAAAAATATTTCAACTTAATAAATATAATTAAAGGAGATCGTTCATATTGTTTAGTGCTCTTTTCGGCTTCAAATATTCACCGGGTGGGGAGGTTCCAGCCGCTTCCAGTAGCTGCCGATTTTCTTTTTATTAATTTTAGGTCCATGTGGACACATTATAAATTTAACCTAGTTTTTAAGCCTGTGTACAGAAGACAGGAGCTACTTTTCTATTTTTCTCCAAGCCAAACCGGACCTACCCCATCCAGCCTCACACCCGCCTCGGCGGTGTTCACCGTGGTTGTTTGGCTGGCTCCGGGCTAGGATCCAATGAAGCATATATTTGTATTAAAACATTGAATAAAAATTAATGCTGTGCTGACTATAAATTTAACACTCAAGTTCTTAGGTTCAAATCCCACCGAACGCAATTTTTTTTTCTAATTTAATATGAAAAAAATATTTCAACTTAATAAATATAATTAAATAAGATCGTTCATATTGTTTAGTGCTCTTTTCGGCTTCAAAGATTCACTGGGTGGGGAGGTTCCAGCCGCTTCCAGTAGCTGCCGATTTTTTCACAACAAAGTTGATATCACAAAATTTAGAATGTCCAAAAACTAATATTATTTAAAAGAAAACTGCGAAGAGTATTCTATATAGAATATGTAACAATTATATAATAAGCTCAGTAAATCGGCGAAGAGTAGGTATAACGCTTCCACTAATTATTGTTGTGCAAAATGTTATATCACAGGTGAACCGGTAAGTATTATCTTCTGGAAATAAAACTAAAATAGTCTGATCTTCAACCTGAACAGACAACTGATGAATCTTTTAGAACTAGAACACGATCTATACTGGTGCGTTTTATCCAACCTACAATATAATGACACTTTATATGTGCTATAAATGCAGAAATTTCGATTACGTAAATATTCAATAACTGTTTACCATAGAATACCCATTCGTATAGATGACATATAGATTTAATAAAGTAGTAATACATGCTCGAAAACAGGAAATGTCTTTATCGGAGAACTTTACAGGATCTATATAGATGAGTTGTCGATAATAATATAACGATACTATATATGTGCTATATATGTAAATCATATATTCTATATAGGAAAGTATATAAATATTATATTTTATAATCGCTGTACAGCTGTAATATCCGAAGTTAATATGGTCATAAACTTTACGATATTATGAAATTCGCTAAAAAAAATACAAGGTAAGATATATTGTGTCATACTTGCATAGAAATCTTTCCGCGCTAACCTAGAGCCAACCCTGGTTTTTGACGTCACAGAGATAAATCTCCCGAACCTTGATCATAAGTACAAAAATGATCAAATATTTTAAGACTTAATTATTTTATATTTAATTCGTTATTTTTTCTATTTTTTTGAATTTTGTCTTTAAAATTTTCAATTTTCATTACTTTTTTTCAAAACAAAAATTTCATAATAAATAAAAAAGTGTGTAAGTAATATTATCTAATCATGATGAAAGCAAATAAATAAAAAATAATTAATTGTACCAAAGACCTCAACAAAAATTTTTTTGTCAGCCACTCCCAGTTCACTACCGATGTGGCATATCGTTCTATGGGTTTTTGAGGTACGCGATTTCAAATATTATATTAAAGTTCTTTGAACATTTATTTCCACATAGTGGAGTGCAAATATAGCATCAACATTTTTTTCATTGTAAAAGACTTGGATAGGATTTCTGGATATGGAAGTAGTGATTCCTTAGGCAGTGGTTTTTAGTAGTAGATATTCGGGGATATATTTTTATGTCCGCATGCATGTCTATTAGATCGAACTTCACTGGGATATAACGTTAATAGGACTACATACTATACCGAATGGGTTCCCGACACAATAATTTTTAAAAAGTTTCTTCGCAAATTTATCATATAATTACACAGCCTAACAAAAAAGAAAAAGTGGTCTGTCCGGTGGACCAGACCAGTGTACACTTATGTATTTTGACCCGCTGAATCCGAATCCGAAGTCAGAATTTTAAAATTGGCTCGTTTTCCATCCCTAACTCCAAAAAACACCACAAATAAAAAAACGCTCTGTCCGGCGGATCAGAGCAATGTATCCCCATGTATTTTGACCTACTGAATTCGAATCCGAAATCAGAATTGTCAGATTGGCGCGGTTTTTAATTCTAACCTCAAGAAACAAAAGTAAAAACCGGGTTTTCGCCTTTCACATTGTTATGGAGTTGTAGTGTTATGAGGTTACAGTGATATGAGGTTATGGCGTTTAAGGTTATGAAATAAACATATTAAACAAAATTTCTAAGTACTCTTTTGAGTGTGAAAGTCGAAAAACTGGATTTTTTGGGAGTGTTTTTTGAGGTTAGACATAAAAATCGAGCCAATCTGTCAATTCTGACCTTGGATTCGGATTCAGCGGGTCAAAATACAAAGAATACATTGGTCTGATCTGCCATTTTCTTTTTGTTTTAGGAGTTGTTTTAAAGTTAGATGAAAAACGAGGCAATCTGAAAATTCTGACTTCGGATTTCGATTCAGCGGATCCAAATACATGAGAATACACAGATCGGGTCCACCAGACAGACCTCCTTTTTTGTGGGGCTGTGTTACTAATTATATCAATGAGAAAAATGTGGCATTTTTAAATGCTACAAGTCAGTGCAATTATCTTCGAACTAATGAATTGTAAATTTATATAATACCTAAAAATATTTGACAATATTGTCTTTGCATTGCTGATTAGATTTTGTTGGCATGGAAAATTAATCGTACACATATACCATTCAATGTTCTAAATCAATTAATATATTCTTTAGCGCGGTCCTTAACTGAACAAAATATTAAAGTTTTTACAAGGTGTTAAGGAATTTTTCGTTGCATACAACATTTTAATTTAAAAAGCATGTCTCAAAAAGCAAATTCTAACTAAAAACTTGTAATTTAACTATAACTTAAATTATTTAACTTTTATAGATTACTGTGTGGACCACACTACCTCACATAGATTTTCATATACCAATTTTTAGCTTTGGATTATTTTTCAACTTCCTAACTTAATGTCATTGAGTTATTAACAATACCTCATACTTACTTTAAGATCGCAGGTAGTGTTTAAAAGTAGGTTGCTAGGTTTCAAGTCTCTATGAAGTACATTCGCCGAGTGTATATATTTCAACCCCCGAAGGATTTGGTATAGAAAGTAACATATATGGTCGTTACTCAGTCTCTGAAAAAGAAAAAAACACTAAATTAGTATTGGCTTAGTTATAGAAAAGAAGATCACTAAATTACTCGGTAAACTCATCAATACTTCGTAGCCAAACGTAGCATTAAAAATATTCGCAGTCCGTGGGTAAATTTTCATGTAATTTTTGTGATTTGTTTTATTTGCGATGATTCAACATGAATATGACCTAATAACATTTATGGTTTATGTAGTAATGTGCATATTCTCTTTTTTTACGGCAAATTATTTTAAAAAAGTGGTTGCTTAATGAAAAATATTTTAATCCTTAAGCCAGCCATTGATTATCTCTGAAGTAGTTTCCTCAACACCAAAAACAACTCTATTCGACACGCCTTTCACCAACCATGTTGGTATTATCTGGGAATAAACAAAAGCCGGTGTTTAGGGACACTACTACTTCAGCTTTACGCATTAATGTCACATCAAAACTTCCAACCGTCTCTCATATCCATCATTTAAATGGATCATTCTTTTGCTTTTAGTTAATGTAAATAAAATGAATAGTTCGGTAAAATTACATCGGCACACAAAAAAAATAAAAGTCGAGTGCTAGAAGGCAGACCTATGTACTCCCATGCATTTTGACCTGCTGAACACGAATCCGACGCCCGTTTTGCCCGATTGGCTCTTGCATTTTTGCTAACCTCAAAAGACACCTTAAAAATATCAGAAAAACCCCAAACAAGTAAATAAAAAGCTTAAATGAGATGATCACTATATCTATATGTAATTTGGGACGCTGAAACTGCATATTGGGTCAGAAATAGCCGATCAGTTAAGAATTTCGACATCACTTCAAAAAACACCTAAAAAATGGCCGAAAAATCCCAAACAAGTAAATAAAAAGCTTTCATGAACTGATCACTATATCTATACGTAATTTGGGGCACTGACAGTGGCGGTCTGGCCAGGTCGGCTAGTCGGCAAATGCCGACTGGGCCCTAGGGCCGCGTCTAATGAGGGGTCATTTTAGGACGAAATTTTTTTTTCGGATCCCCCCCCGCTCATTAAAAAAAATTTTGGGACGAAAAAAAAACTTCGGATTTCGCCTCCCTCCGCTCTGGGACGAATAAAATTTTTTTTGATTTCCCCGCTCATCAAAAAAATTTTGGGACGAAAAAAATGTTTTTTCGGATTTCTCCCCCCCGCTCATCAAAAAAGCCAAGCAAAAATATTCAAATCGCCGATGACCTGAGTTTGAATGTTTATTGTAAAATGCCGACTAAGCCCTAAACACCCAGACCGCCACTGGGCACTGAAACCGAATCCAAGGTCAGAATTTATGCGCGACGATCGAATATATTGTAAAATCCATATTTAGGACGAAAACGTACCCAAAAATGACTGAATCATAGCCCGAAATTGATTTTGCTCTACATAATATCTGAACATTTAATTTCCGACGTATTTTCACGAGCTAAACACAATACCGTAGTCAGAACTTCATAGAGAAATATCATTTCAGCATATTATTCTCATCAATCCTAGTAAGCGGAGATAGGTAACTTTTAAATTTTTAAGTATCTAAAGGAAAATATTACTGAATAGTGATATATTTAGGAAAAATTTTCGGGCAGTTTGCTCTGTTGGGAGAGGAATATCGTTTGGAGTTAACATTTACCTACACCCTCCCTTGATGATTATTTACTTTTTTTTCTTAGAGCTGTTTAGAATTGTATAGTTTTTTTTATTCTGTTTGATTGTCATATACCATATGTTTCTTTTTCTATTTTTGCGACTAGGACACCTCCACGTGGAGACCGGGGGCAACGATTTATTTCGGCTAACCTCCTAGGTAAAAAAAAAATCCGTCATGGCAAGAGCAAGAGAGAGTTTACGATGCAGTATCGGCTGCCGGTCAGGTTGGGAAAGCGGGACCGCGGGCGTCGTCATCATGCAACCGCAGCTCTAGTGAAGTGGGAAACTTGGCTTCCTATGAGTATAGGGCTATAAGAAATTTGCACAACTGTGTAAATAATGCGAATTCCCTCTGTTTTGTTTGTAGTAAATTAAATGGCATATGACAATCAAACAGAATAAAGAAAACTATACAATTCTAAACAGCTCTAAGAAAAAAAAGTAAAAAATCATCCAAACGATATTCCTCTCAACAGAGCAAACTTTGTCCGAAAAATTTTTCCTAAAAATGTCACTGTTCAGTAATATTTTCCTTTAGATACTTAAAAATTTGAAAGTTACCCATCTCCGCTTACTTGAGTTGATGAGAATATATGCTGAAATGATATTTCTCGATGAAGTTTGCAGATTGCGCTTTAATTTTGACTCCGGTATTGTGTTCAGCCCGTGAAAATAGGTCGGAAATTATATATTCAGATATTATGTAGAGCAAAGTCAATTTCGGACTATGATTCAGTCATTTTTGAGTACGTTTTCATCCTAAATATGGATTTTACAAGATATTCGATCGTCGAGCATAATTTGTGACCTTGGATTCGGTTGCAGTGCTCCAAATTAGGTATAGATATGGTGATCAGTTCATGAAAGCTTTTTATTTACTTGTTTGAGATTTTTCGGGCATTTTTTAGGTGTTCTTTGAGGTTATGTTAAAATACCTAACTGATCGGTTAATTCTGACCTCATATTCAGTTTCAGCGCCCCAAATTACTCCTTGAAAATCCAGAATGATTTTGTGTTAAGTAAAGAGAAACGAGGCCCTACAGCTTATAGTGGAGTCCGAACCACTTCTTTGGGAAAATTTTATAATTAAAATTATTTCGCGATGAACCTGCTTCGCTAGGTACCCCAGTATGCAAGCTAGACGCGCTAAACCACTGAGCTACCGTCCCCTTATTATACTCTTCGCAAAAACGAAGAGTAAATTGTATTTGATCGGCACATTTCTAAAATCGTAAATATCGCTCGTAGAGAAAAAATTTTCATATCATTGTGTTAGTGAACGAATTCTGAACAACTTTCAAAATGTCCGTCTGTCCGTCCGTCACGTTTCTTGTAAGCACGATAACTTAAGAAAGAAAAGTCCGATTGCATTGAAATTTAGAAAGTAAGTTAGTGTTAGCTAGAGGAAGAACCCTTTTTGAAGAAAATCGATCGGTAAATAAAAAAGTTATTAATTATTTAATTTAAAAAAAATATATTCTTTTAATTTTTTTCGCTTGTACTAAAATGGAAATCTTGCGAAATATTATTTCCATAATATATATTTTTTTTGTTTATGAGTTTTACTAATATATATTTCATAGAAGTACGAATTGAAATATGTATGATTGTCGAAAGATATAGTATATCACAGACAATCAATTTTCGTAGCAATATGTGGTGGCGCAGCGGTTAAAGCTAATATTGTTTGATTTTGATTTTTTGATTTTGCTTTGCGTTGCAATCCAAAGGTCCCGTGTTCGAATCCCACACAGGATGGATTTTTTTTTCATTTTATTTTTCATATAATTTTTTTCACAGCAAAGATGGTATCACAAAATTTAGGATATCCAAAAACATTATTTACAAGAAAACTGCGAAGAGTATCCTATAGAATGTGTAACAATTATATATAAAAAGCTGAGTACATTGGCGAAGAGTACGTTTTTAGCTTGTTTTATTTACTTGTTTGGTATTTTTCGGGCATTTCCAAGGTGTTTTTTGAGGTTAGCAAAAATTCAAGAGCCAATTGGGCAAAACGGACATCGGATTCATGTTCAGAGGGTCAAAATGCATGGGATTACATAGGTCTGCCTTCTAGCACTCGACTTTTATTTTTTTGTGTGTGCCTGTGTATTGACGAGTATTTTCTTTTTATAGAACCTTTTCCAGCAAAGGAGATAAGAATGTTACAAAATTTTTATTTTCTGGAAAAATTCGTGTAATCAATGGAACTCACATTGGAAATGAATGACAGATTCAATGATATCTACGATGCTTATAAATTTATCTTTAACGATTAAAAAAACTGCTGCCTAAGGAATCATTACTTCTACATCCAGATTTCCTATCCAACTCTTTTTTTTCTTATTTACAATTTATTTTGTGATTCACGATAGTTATCCTAGTTGGCTTCCGCTTGCTGTATAGCATGTCTGACGGCATCACGTCATCTGGCGCGGTTGCTTGTTAGGCGCACAGACTCATTAAATCCCTTTACCATCAGTTCTTTGGTGACATCACCTCAACGTTTTGGAGGCCGTCCGACTCGCCTCTTGTTATCATTTCCCTGAAGTATTAACATTTCTATATTGTCCTCTCTCTGGTTGATGTCACCAAGTCTCTTATAGTCTAGGAGATAGCTACATATATGAGGCCTGGGATATAACATGTTGGCATTGCTTTTATGTTTTAGCAAATATTTTTCTGAGTAATTTATCTTATGTAAGTCAGACCTCCCCCCTACCCGTTTCGGCGCTAGACGCCCCAGAAAATATTCAATTGTGGAACAGAGTATAACACGTTGGGGCTTGGTGTTAGTTGAAGAGGGTATCATGGCGATCAACATTCGATATATGCCAACATTTTTTCTCCGTCCAATTGGCAGCACTGGCGAAATCAATTATCAATGTACCCCAACGTGTTATACTCTGTTCCACAATTGAACATTTTCTGGGGCGGCTAGCGTCAAAACGGGCAGGGGGGGAGGTCTGACTCACATAAGATAAAATACTCAGGAAAATATTTGCTAAGACATAAAAGCAATGCCAACATGTTATATCCCAGGCTCCATATATGTAGACTATTACGACAAAAAGAATGTTGATACTATATTTACACTCCCCTGTGTGGAAATAATTGTTCATAGAACCCACATCGGTAGTGGCGGCTAACGGTGGTATTGGGGATGGCTGATGTAAAAAAAAATGAGACTTGGTTCTTGTAAACACAAAACCTCTAGCTTCTCGTAGATACACCAAATTTCAATTTTATGAACTCTCACTTGTACCTATTTACTCTTCACCGGAATAAGATCAAAATATAATATAATTCCAAATTTCATTATTATAATTCATAGGTGTATCAAATTTCCGCAAGTCAATATCATAAACCATTTCAGAATGATCGTGCGCAAAAGAAAAGTTAGAAACAGACAGACTCACAGGCAGAATTTTTTACTCAAATCTCGACATTTCATGACATTCTAAACATATTTGAAAGACAACAAAAATTCCATTTTTTAACCGTTACCGTTTCCACTTCACTACGTGGATTCGGAAGTAACATTTATTTTTTCATGTTATAATACATAAACAGGGTATTCTCCGATTGAGGTTGTAGTAGGCAAAACGAAACACAAACTTTGGAATATTCATCTCTGCTTATCTGAAATGTAATTTTGGGTATACTTTTGTTTTTTTAATTACGTAAACCATGGCAATTAAACAAAAACTATTTTCTTGTTAGGTAAAGTACTCTTTATGTAAAAAATACAGCAAAATGTCAATAAGGAAAGCTATATGTATAATAAAAAGTTATACTCCTATGCAAAATTTCAAGAAGATCCGCCTAATTTGATGACTGACATTTTCTCACTATATTTTACGCAGAAAAACATTAGAATGCCGATTCCGAAAGGGTTTGAACCATTACGTACCCAAAAAATTTTACTTAGTTATTTATTTTTTAATATAACGAAAAATTACACTTTAGATAGAAGCCAAAATAGAAATATATGTAACATGCAGATATTAGTACAGTACCTAGAGGTTTTAACTTCGGAATGATGACATATGAATTAGATTTCGTTAATTCTTGGCAACTTTTTTCAGTGATTATAAGCTGATCAGAATAATTTTCAACTTTGTAAATAGAAAACCATTGGGTGCTCTGATTAAACGAAGTAATATTTTATTTATTTTTTTCATTTTAAACAAAAAAACTGTTTTTTTTTTTGTTTCAAACAGTTTTTTTTCAATGTTTTAAATGGTATGTTTAAAAAAGGTTTAAAAGGTTTAAAAGGTTTAAAAGGTTTAAAACGTTTAAAACTATATCAACTAAAATGAAATGATGTCAAGTTACTGTGTCTGCTACTACTACTTGATGCCAGATAGCGCTCTTAAACGGATTTTACAGCACTCTACAAATAAAATGCTGCGTTTAGTGCATGTGACCACTGACCATTTGACTCATGAGTACGACTACAGGTTATTTTTGTGTGTGTATTTACTGTTTATATTGGAATTATTTATCGAAATGGACTATCATCGGCACTTTTCCTCCTTTTCCACAAACTCCAAAATAATACATTTGTTTAAAATCTCGCACTGCGTTTTAAACTGTGTTTTAAACAATTGTATAAAACATCGCATTGTGTATTAAATATGTTTTAAACTTTTGTTTAAAACACAGTGCAATACATGTTGTTAAAACATTTTGTTTTAAACATGCCAACCTGATAGGTAATAGTCCACGAACCAGCGAAAAAATGGTTTAATTTCAGTTAGAAAATATCCCATGTTATTAACGAAATAGCATATTTTCTTTCATTTGCACAATTTATAAGAATAGACCTGATGCCAGTAACAATTGGTTTTTTACCGTTAGATTTTCGCTGCTTGCAGCAGTTTCGTAAAACAAACATGTAGTTTTTCTCCATTGATAAAAATGAATCTACAATATTCATAAACTGTAATAGCCTACGTGTAAGTAAAATAGTACTAATATTTATCCAGACAATAATGATGTCAGCAGCCGAAACTATTTTTGAGTAGCGGAGGCGAGAGAGGAAGTCTCGCGTCTTCGAGGCCGTAGTGGTCGTTGTGTTTAAAGGGCTGTGGCGCTTTTAGTAAAAAAATTAGAAAAATTTGTCAGTTTTTAGTGAAAGAAAAAATAGCTCATTATACATATAAGCGAGTTATGGCCAGTTAAGAATTAGAAAAATGTTGCTGATTTGGGTATCCTTTTGAATTATGGCAGTTTTTTATGTTAATTTTTTTATCATTGCAATAAATTGTACTTTAAATTAAAAAGCAAGGTTTATTTGTCAAAACCAAACATCAATTTTATTTTTATATGCTTTAGTTCTAAATTTATATTTGATTGAAACTTAAATTTCTAAATTTCTTTTTTTTTTTTAGTTTTTTTCTTATATCTTCGGTCTCGACCAATAGAGTGTCGTCAATTTTGATTTCCTATGTAAAATAACATGGTTTAATGAGTAGTGAAGGTCCCATCTGGTTATACTTCAGTATTGGGTGGGTCAAGAAAGAGAAGGCTTTTCGCGCTCTGCCCGACGGGCTAGTAGGTGTAGTAACTACTGTGTAGTTTATTTCAAATACGAGTTTGTTACACATAAATAAAGCAAAATGTGTACATATTAAAAGTTATGTCTCTTGTTCAGATGATAGCTGTATTTGATAAAAAATCATGTTAATATCAAGTTTTCTGATTACTTTACGTTTCCTAATATCAGGCACATAACCCTCGAATATTGGAAGGACTTAGTTTTAAAATTGCTCTGTTAACAATTCTCTTGTCCACACGCTAAATCTCACCTCATATTGTTTGGCACTGGAACAATGTGTTACATTGATCGGTGAGCGCATAGATTTTTTCAATTGTCTAGTTTCTGCAATTCTTTAATTTCAGACTTCATCCTTTTCGATCGTAAAACTAGAACGGATACTCAAAAGGCTGTATTATTTAGTCGAGCAGTTTTATAAACACAGACTTATGAATATTTTTAAAATTGTCTAAACATTATTAATATTAATCAGTTTTCAAGCTGTTTAATTCCACCGAGAAATCGGGTTCCTTTGTCTCTGATGAAAATTACATCTTTGTTTTTGCTTATGACAGCATAACAATTTTAATATTTTTAGTGTTGTTTCTATAAAAGGTCGATGAATGCCAGAAAAGCTTGTTTTATTGTATTGATCTACGACACCATGTTCTATCTGTTCATAATTCGAAAGTATTTACATAAATGACTATACAGTTTTTATCACTTTGTAATGGGTTTTAAAGACATAATATGTAAATTTATATTCATTATGGACAAGTGGGGAGTAATAAAAATCACTTTATAGTCTCTTTGTTCGTAGAAGTAACTCAAGATATCACTAAAAAATTACACAGAAAATTTTCCTACGTCACAGAACTTTAAATGAAAAACTTTGAGTTATGTTACTTTGAAGTGATTTTTTGGTGACTGTGCAGTCGGCATTACTACCATTTTTCACTTTAAAGTTGAGGATACTTTACATACAATATTGCAGAGTAGTATCCACGACGTTGCACTTACTGCAGCAGTTACCTTAAAGTGTAATATCTATACAGTGCCTGAATTCAGTAGAATCTACGTAATTGTTACTATACGGGCATACCACAAGGTGAATTTCACACAAAAATCGTATATTTAGTGACAGTTATATAATGTCTACTATATTAAAGTTCCAATGCCGGTTCTTGTCATTTTGGCGCTAGTTGGATTAGCTGGCTTATTGTTTTTGATATAGGTAGATATAAAAATTACTAAACATATTAATGAAAGAAGTGTATCGGAAGGGGGTTGCGACCTTGACTCAATTCTACAAAAACAAAAGTAGGGCCTAATATACTAATGAGCGTTTCCCCAACCAAACTGGCACAATCAGGAGATCATTAAAATTAAACACAGAGCAATTACACCTAAAAAATTACAAGTAGGCGGGGCGAATAGTATAATGTTTCTATTCAATTTATTTGCTGTATCATCTTTAATGAAAGCCCTGTATGTATGAGAGAACACATGCGTGTGTATCACTTAATAGTAGTAATAATAATAGTAGAACTTAACTTAACAACTCTCATTTAATAAACCAAACTCAATATGAAGACAATTTTATTGCGATTTGAAAGCAGGCAGATTCACGAATCATTATCTACTATTAAAATTCAATAGGAATTTATAATTCTGAAAATATTGTCATAGAAATTTAAATTTAGCCCTTTCAACAAGAGAAGACCTGTTAATTATAATATTAATGAGGCTTAAAACCACTGAAACGTGTGTGCACTGCGAAAACCTGAAGTTTCGCAATAAATTCATTAAAATAACAGTTCGTTACAAACTTTGTAAATTAAGTTAATTACAGCGAGAAATAGTGAAAATTATTATGACAGCAGTGGTTCTTAATAAAACTTCACATATCTTGATAATGTTAAGTCATATACAACACGTAGAAATTCAGCTTATTAATAATTTTTTTCACAGTATATAAAGCATTAGTACTTCATGAAGTTCAAGCAATAATTCAAGCAGGCAAAAAGATGTGAATTTAGTTTGTCGTGGGCTCTATTATAGAGCTTTAGATCTTAGATTTAGGAATTTACTTCAACACACTGCTCGTGCAGCAAATTAGACATGAAAGTAATAGGCCAAGCAAACATCGAAATTTACACATTCAAGAAAAAAAAATACAAAACATTCTAACGAAGAACTTTTATTACAGGACTAAAGAAAAACCTCAGTCATCTTGACTACTGTCAGGCGGCGAATGGAGCGCATTTTGAATATTGAATTTAGTTGTTTTTAAAATTTATTCATTTCTAGGAAAGTTAGTATTTTTAAATTTCAAGATAGAAAAATGTTTCGTGCAACATACATCGACATCTACCATATTATTTGTAAAAAATGCGCTGTTTCAAATTCCGTAATAAAAATTGGAGGTTACCATTAAAAAAAATTGTCGCAGCTTTGTGACAACTTGCCAAAAAATTAAAAATATATATTAAAATATGATATTCATTATGACTATTTTGACATGTCTGACCGATTTCCTCCCAAAAAAATTGTACACTTTTTACCGAATTACACGTATGTATGTATGCACTGTAAGTACATGTTATCAGAAACTTGGGACAGTTTCTGTAGATTGAGAGGAAATATACCTAAAAACAGGTCAATTTAGTTCAGTTTACCTTAGTCAAAAAACTAAACTAAAACTAAACGGAAAATTTTCTTTAGTGTCAATTTAATTTTTGTTGCATGCACAGGGTGAGAAAAGGCTTGTGCTTTACAAAAGTTAAAGAACATTGAGGTGATTTTAAATCCTAATATAGTAATGGTTACATTTTGGAAGAATTCTCGTTTCGCCATATTGCAATGTAATACGCATCTAAATGAAATCAAATGAAATTTTATATTTTGGTTTCAATAATTATTCACGAACGGATGCCTAGGATATTAACAAAATATCAGAACCAGAGCCAGAATACAAATATTTTTTAAGTAGGTATTCGTAGAAAATAACACACTGTACGCTGATTATTAACTATTCGATATTAAAATTTTAAGTTACACCCAAAAAGGTGCAGAATCCAGTAAAAAAAACCGCTGCCCAAGGAATCACTACTTCCACATCCAGATTCTCTATCCAAGTCACTCACAACGAAAAAACTTTGTATGTGAAAATATTTGTTTATGGAACTTTAATAATATAATATTTGAAATCCTCTACCCCAAAAACGCATATAACGATACCCCACATCGGTAGTGGGGTGGGGGTGGTGATAGGGAGGTGGTAGTGGGGGGTGGATGAAGTAAAAAAATATTTTGAGGTTTCTGGTCCCTGTACATGCACTAAATCACATTTTTTTTTCATCCCCTTTAATAAGGAGGTGGGGGTGGTAATGGGGGTGGCTAATGCCAAAAATTTTTTTCAGACCTCAGCTTCTCTTGTATATACTAAATACTAATTTCACGGACTCTTACCTGCTTGATTTACCAATTTACCCCAAATTTACCCCAATTTACCCCCCAACCCTTCGACGGAACAAGATGAAAATATAATCTAGTTCTAGATCTCGTTAAAGTACATATGTGTACCAAATTTCAAGTCAATATCTTAAACGGTTTCAGAATAAACGTGCGCACAAAAAAAAGTTACAGACAGACCGACAGACAGACAGAAATTTTTTTTCGCTCAAACTTAAAATCTCGACGTTTCATGACATTTTAAGCCTATTTGGACAATAAAAATTTTAAAAAATTTTTTTGTCGTTACTATACTTCCACTGGACGTGGAAGTAATAATAAATTGAAAATTCAATAATTTTTTTTGCAAGCAGGAAAAGAGGAAAAAATCAATCCAGGAATTAATAACAGATTACTGTAACCGCTGGGGTAATTCTTAATTTTTATTTGTTATTTTGTTAAATTTGTTGTATTTGTTGTATTTGCTGTACACAGACCAAAAATAGTGATTATGTTTTCTTTCTTACACTCGTTTATCTCAGGACCCATATATAAAACTACATTTGCCGAATCTGTATGTGTATTTTGTGATGCAGTTTCACTGAATCAAAAAAGTCCATAAATACAATTTTATCAAAGATTACAACACACTTCACGTGCATTTTTCTCATAAAATGTTTCATAACCTTTTTATTTACTGATTTTTCAAAAACACTGGGGTTTTTTGGTTATTCTATTATCCTCTTCGCTACCACTTGTAAAAAATTCTTCATCATCGGACTGCTGCTCTTCGCGAGGTTCATCATAAATACTCATATCTACCTCTGGAACAACTTCTATGACTTGTTTGTCTATATTTTGAGAATTATTTACATCTTCCAATTCTGCATAAAGGGTCTAGCCGTACTTCCATGGCGAAACTGCCCCCGATAGGAACCTATATCATAACCTATGTTATATTGTAGAGGGCGCTAATAATAGTTGATCGAGTAGATATTAGCTCTATATCTTAGTTAATTGAGGAGCTATTTGAAAAAAAGTGTCCGGAGGCGACTTTTTTTCAAAGCGATATATCTTAGTTAATTTCAAAGCTAGAAAAATAAAACTAAATGGCAGTGTTATGGTACACTTTACAGTTTATTTTATAGCATTTCCTATGGGCCAAGCCTAAATAAAAGTATTTAAAAAATGCAAAGAAAAATTTTGTCAATCGATTTCTATCAGATCTAATTGAATTACCACTTTGAAAAAAATGTATAATAATTGTCTATGTCTTGCCTAAGAGCATGCCAAGTTTCATTAAAATCCAAGAGGTGCAACATGCCTAAAAAAATTTTTAAGTAAGTGGACCATCTTACACGACCACTATGTTGTCGCTTCTAATTTGCATTACATTTCATTAATCTTTGGAAAAGTTGCGTTTTGACCCTTTCATCTCAATTGCAATTCATGCAATTCATGCACATACTGCAGAACTTGTTGCATTTCAGGCCCTTCGATATGCATGAGCATCTGCCAGTGCATCTAGTTTTGCAGGCGCGGTGTGGTGGAGCATCTTGGCCACGACAATGCGGAAACTTAGTGTCTTAGAACACAAATTTATGCGCCTCCCTCAGAGATCTCTACGCACGTTGTCACGACATAACCCCACTAGCGGTTAGCGGACTTCGTCCAGGAAATATCACAAAAATTCTACCAATTCAAACTGGGCGATAGTCCACTAACCCGCGATATAACACGAATCAGACAGCAACTTTTCAACCTGAAACACCCATTACAATACCAGGCGTTGCCTATCTTTCGGCAGCCTCCCTAGCCACACTTTACTATACCATAATTATTCCTTTTCACCACCTTTTACCTCAAACCCCTTTCTATCCCCTCTATTCACCTCCCTTTTCGTTAATCTTTTTTGTCTCCTTTTCAAAATCCCCCTCGGCCAATAATTTCTTCTTGTAAAATCCAATCTTTTTAAACCACAACATCCCCTCACCCCACCTTTCTGGAGGCGGTACGACCACGACCACCAAGACGAAGGATGCCATTAGCTCGAACGGGTTTTTTCATTTAGTTTTCCCCGTATCAGTAACCGAAATTTTAAATAGTGCACTGCGCCCTAACAAGTGCACCGTAAATAAAAACCAATAAGTTTAGTTTTAAGTTTTTAAAAGTTTTCTCCTACACATAGCCATATTGTTAGTTTTAAGTCTTACCTATTTCTTAAGACAGGAGCACTAACACCCTGCTTCAACTTATCGTTCTAGCCGAACCGGACCCGCTCCGCCCAGCCACACGACGCCGCACGCCGTGGCTGTGCGGCTGGCTCCGGACCGGAATCCGGCTAGGCGCATATACATGTAACTAAAATGTTAAATAAATTGTTATTGATTGATTGATGGTTTTGCAGAAGCAATGTAAATTTTTGAGGAGTTTTTCTGGCACCAAAGGTTCATCCATCTTCCTCTAGCCAACACTAATGTATTGTTCAAATTTCAATAAAATCGGACTTTTTCTTTTGTCATTTAACTTAAAAAAGACATAACGGACGGATAGGCAGACGGTCAGACGAACGGACTGACAGAAAGACGGAACCATGACGGACATTTCAAAAGTTGTTGCGAATTTTATGACAATACAATATATTTTTTTTCTCTAGGAGCTATATTTACAATTTTTGAAATGTGTCGATGAAATGCAATATCTTTTTGCTTTCGTACTTCCAAAGAGTATAACAATACATACGAAAAATACATATAACCTTTTTGTAGAGAATTTTGCTTTCTTCATTTTTGTATATAATTTTTTTTTACCCTAGAACCCACAAAAGAAGGGAAAATTGCGAAAAATTGATTTTTGTACGTATTTTGGAAAATTTCGTAATATTCTGGTTCACTCTCATTGTAGGAAACTTGACATATTTTATGTCCAAATGAAGCGATTAAAACTGTTTCCAGCTATTTCCGATTTTTTTCCTAGTCGAAACTTCTGCCGACTGGCCTATCATGGTATTAATAAATAATTCGTTGTTTTAATAAATATTTTACATTGACTAATGTTATTTATTAAAACGATAAATGCCACTACATTGAATCAACGAATGCAGTTATGAGCTAATGAACAATTATAGGCTCGTGTATTAAATAATAATATTTGTATTTTTATATTGTAAATATTCAGATTTATTTTTTCATTATTCCTTGCTTATTGACGTTCACATCAATTGCAAAAACCTGCTGCCTAAGGAATCACTACTTCCCGATTTCCCATCCAAGTCACTTACAACGAAAAAAAAATGATACTCTATTTGCACTCACAGAATTTTAACATTTGATATTCGCCTACTCCAAATACACATAAAACAATATACCACAATGGTAGTGGGGGTGGTCAATGTCAAAAATATTTTGAGGCCTTTGGTTCTTGTACATACACCAAATAACAATTTTATTTGTTCCTCTTTAATAATGGGGTGCGGGTGGTAATGGATAGTGGAGATGGCTGATGTCAAATTTTTTTTGGCACCTTGGCTTCTCGTTTATACAATAAATCCCAATTTTATGGGCTCTTACTTGCTTGCTACCTATTTACTCCTATGTACCTTTCAACAGAATAAGACCAAAATCTAATCTAGTACCAAATATCATTATAATACATAGATATAAGTATAATACAAGTCAATGTCAGATGATGAAAACAAATAAATAGAAAATAATTATTAATAATTGAAAAAACCGCTGCCCAAGGAATCACTACTTCCACATCCAGATTCTCTATCCAAGTCACTCACAACGAAAAAACTTTGTATGTGAAAATAATTGTTTATGGAACTTTAATAATATAATATTTGAAATCCTCTACCCCAAAAACCCATAAAACGATACCCCACATCGGTAGTGGGGGGTGGATGAAGTAAAAAAATATTTTGAGGTTTCTGGTTCCTGTACATATACTAAATCACAATTTTTTTTCATCCCCTTTAATAAGGAGGTGGGGGTGGTAATGGGGGTGGCTAATGCCAAATTTTTTTTTGAGACCTTAGCTTCTCTTGTATATACTAAATACCAATTTCATGAACTCTTACCTGCTTGATTTACCCATTTACCCCAAATTTACCCCAATTTACCCCCCAAACCTTCGACGGAACAAGATGAAAATATAATCTAGTTCTAGATCTCGTTAAAGTACATATTTGTACCAAATTTCAAGTCAATATCTTAAACGGTTCCAGAGTAAACGTGCGCACAAAAAAAAGTTACAGACAGACCGACAGACCGACAGACAGACCGACAGACAGACAGAAAATTTTTTTCCGCTCAAACTTAAAATCTCAACGTTTCATGATATTTTAAGCCTATTTGGACAATAAAAATTTTTAAAAATTTTTTTGTCGTTACTATACTTCCACTGGACGTGGAAGTAAAATAGCATAAACGATTCCAGAGTAATCCAGTGCACAAAAAAAAAGTTAGACAGACCGAGCGATAGACAGAATTCTTTTTGTTTAACATTCTAAGAGTATTTGAATAAAAGAAATTTTCAATTTTTTTACTTCCACTACGTGGATGTAGAAGAATTATCGAATTAGAATAAAAACAAGTATTATTATTTGATCTGAAGCTAATACCAATTAAATTAGAATAATTTCATAAAAAAATTACTTATCACATAAATTGTCACAAACAGTTGTTAAAAAGTAATTTACAATTAAAACCTTAATTACCGTATACCTATTTAAATATAAAATTTATTGTACTATGACCAATCACTAGGGCATTTGAAGCTCATAAGTCTGGGCTATGTACAGCTCTATAATCATATTATTATCGTTTAATAACCTTAGTTTTCTTTAAAAAGCATTGATCCACGGTGGGAGTCGATTCTACTGAATTTCTCCAGCAAGGTCCACAATTAAAATATAATTAGATTAAATAGACCGTTTACTGTTTGTATGTATATCAGGATATTATGCACCTTATTACTCCTCCAGTCGAATTAGACATAAAAAATTTGCGTCCTGTGGACTTTTTTTGTGGAAGTTGTTTAAGAGGGCATAATAAACAAGCACAGAAAACTACAGCCTGTATAGCGTTATCGCTATAAATAAAATTAAAATCGAAGTTAATATACGTATATTTGTTTTTAATACATGTTCATATTTAATGTGATTTTTTGTATTTTTAAGTATATTGATATTATATTTTTATATCGAATGTTTTTTATTTTTCTTAGCGACTCCATGGAAACTTCTCCATTATGGATCGAGTTTTCCTTTTTGTTTCTTAGCGACTCCATGGAAACTTCTCGCTTTTGGAACTTCTCGATTTCCAGTGAGTGAGTCGCTATAGTCGCTATATACCAACACCACCTAGAGATTAAAGCCAGACAACAGCTGACATGACGTCACGCTTCAACGGTTGTCAAGTGTAGTGTCAAATGTATCTTATTGTTTATTCTGTGTTTTAAACGTGTAAATGTGATCTAAAACCCCCATCTAAAACAGTCAACAAATAATACATTCCAGTGATAGTTATAAAATACTTAATTGCCATGCAAAATGGTAAACAAATGCTGCGTTCTTCGCTGTACTGGTAATTATGCCACCGGGAAAAGGTACACGTTTTTAAATTTCCCAAAGATGAGAAACTGAGAAACAAATGGATTAAAGCTATTCATCGAGAAAACTTTAAAATTTCTATGCACTCTGGTGAGTTATTATTTTTAAGTCTCGTAATCTAAATCGAACAAAACTAAAATTGAGGCTAGGTTTTCACTTATCTTATTTGAGTGACCAAATACGCTTTTCGTTAGTTAGTTTTGCCTCAGAATTTAATTAGGAACCTCTTTTATTAAAAAAAAAAACCGTTTTACTTTATAAGAATTAGTAGAAGCAAATTAGAAGTGATTTTTATTGTTCTAATTACGTCCAAATGTATTATGTATCTCAATATCTAAAACCAATATATGCATATTTTTTATTATATAGTATAAGTAAAACATCACTCTAAGCTTAAAAACAGCAAACATTACGCAGGTAATAAATATTTCGTATTTGGGAGTAGTCACATGTAGTATAATAGCATTGCTTTAATGCATTACGCCGCCTTCCTTTAGTGACGTCACCAGCTGGTTGTGTGGCTTTAATCTCTAGGTGGTGTTGTATATACACCCCCTCATTAAAAAAGAAAATAGTCAATCAATCAACGTGTCGATTGCAAAACGTACTTTTTTAATCGGGGTAGGCAAAGTGTCACATCTGTCAACTAATACAAAAGCCGGTTTAACCCTATCAATATTGACAGTTATGACTTTGGCTCCTTTCTTAAAAGTAAATAACTTATCTGAACGAGATAAAACTGTAAACGGTCCTTCATATAAAGGAGTAAATGAACGTTTTAAACGTTCAATGCGAACGAAAATAAAATCGCAAGAGGCAAGATCTGAACTAACAAAAGTTTTGTAATTGCCATGCGAAGTTGGAGGAACAAATTTTAAATTATTAAAATAAATGCGTAATTTGTCAATGAAATAAGGAATATCTGGGGAATTATACGATTCAACGAAAAATTCGCCAGGTAAACGAAGGGTTTGACCATATATGAGTTCAGTAGGTGAACATTGCAGATCTTCCTTGGGAGTTGTCCTAAATGCTAATAAAATGATGGGTAATTCATCTGTCCAATGTGATGTATTGGCTCTAGCTAACAAGGAAGTTTTAAGTGAGCGATGAAATCTTTCAATTAAAGAGCTGCTCTGGGGGTGATATGCAGTTGTACGTATTCTATGAAAACCTAAAAACTTTGCAAATTCATTAAATAATTTTGACTCGAATTGTACTCCTTGATCAGTCGTTACTGACAAGGGAACACCGAATCGACAAACAAAGTTTTGAAATAAAGTACGCGCGTTTCTGCTGTGATGTCGCGAAGAGGGTACGCTTCCGGCCACCTAGTGAATCGTTCAACCACCGTAAGAATGTAATAGTTACCTTTGGATGGAGGTAATGGTCCTACCAAATCTATGTGGATGTGGTCGAATCTGATTTTCGGGATGATGAAGTTCCCGAGAGCACTTCGCGTATGTCGACTGACTTTGACAGCTTGACAGTTAATGCACGATTTTGACCATAAATTGCAATCTGTGTTCATTTTCGGCCAAAAATAGTTATTTGAAATCAACAGTCTAGTGGCTTTAATACCAGGATGAGATAAGTTGTGAAAAATATCGAATATCGTTCGTCTGTAAACAAGTGGGACAAAAGGTCTGACTTTTGCACGAGAAACATCACACCAAATAAAATCATTTGAATCTGGAATTTGTATCTTTTTTAAAATGAAATTGGTTTTAGTTAGTGATGATTTATCTGACAATAAATAGTTGAGATTCGAATCTTTCTCCTGAGCTTCACTAAGCAACTTTAGGTCAAAGTTAACATTAAGGAAGGGAGAATTTTTAAGTTGAAGTGGTAAAATATCTTGTTTTAAGGAAGAAGTGTCCTAAATACGTGACAAGCTGTCAGCTATTACATTAAGTTTTCCTTTAACATGTTGTATTTTACAAGAAAATTGAGCTATGTATTCTAAATGACGTATTTGACGAGGAGATCTTTCTGCTTTTGTGAATAAAGCGTTGATTAAAGGTTTGTGATCTGTAAAACAATTAAACTTTCGACCTTCAAGTATAAACTTAAAATGTTTAATTGCAGTATATAATGCTAAAAGTTCTTTGTCAAAAACCGAATAATTGGTTTGTGCTGTGGTTAATTTACGGGAAAAGAATGCTAAAGGAGCAAGAAATCCCTTATTATCTTTTTGCTCCAAAACTGCACCCATGGCAAGGTTAGAACAATCGACTGAGAGAGATAAGATAGTATCGTCATTATTGCAAGGATGAGCTAAAACTACTGCATTACTTATTGCGTCTTTGGCTTTCGAAAATCCGTCTAAACATTGATCAGGCCAACTATTTATCTTTGTAATTTTATCATGAGATAAACTGTTACAAAGAGAATATAGGGGAAGTAATATTTCAGCAAAATGAGGTATGAAACGATGATAAAAATTCACCATACCTATGAAACGTTGTAGTTGTTTGAGAGTTGTCGGTAAAGGGAAATTATTAATGACTTCGACTCTCTCAGTTGATGGTAAAATACCTGATGAAGAGATGTGATGACCTAAAAAGGTTAAATTGTCAACTCCTAAGATACATTTAGATGGTTTAATGTTAATTCCGTATGTGTCTAATCTCTTGAAAACCTTTTCCAAATGTTCCAAATGTTGTACATCTGATTGACTTGCGATTAATATATCATCCAAATAGACGAAAACGAAAGGTAAATTGACAAGTACTTCATTCATAAAACGTTGGAAAGTTTGACCGGCATTGCGTAGACCAAAAGGCATGCGGGAAAATTCAAACAGTCCGAATGGAGTTGTTATAGCTGTCTTATAAACGTCATTTTCAGCGACAGGTATCTGATGGTACGCTCGCACTAAATCAACCTTGGAGAAAATAGTGCAGCCGTGCAACTGAGAGCTAAAGTCGTGGATATGAGGTAATGGATATCTGTCTGGAATGGTAATCGTATTTAGTTGTCGATAATCTCCACAAGGTCTCCAGTCATTCTTCTCTTTTTTCGCCACTAGATGGAGTGGTTGATGATGGTTTGCAGATACCTAATTCTACCATGTTATTAAATTCTGTTTGAGCTATTTTAAATTTAAGATTGTCTAATCTACGAGGTCGTGAAAAGGGTAAATGACCTTCAGTAACTATATGATGTACAATAGAATGTTTAATAGGTAAATTGTAATCTGGTGAACTAATTAGATTAGGAAATTGTAAAAGTAATTTGTTATATTTATCTGTCAAAGGAAATAATTTAAGTGAATCTAATCTATAATTGTCTAAAGGACTATTTTAAATAAAACAATTAACTGACAAATTAGTCTTGTTATCAATTATTCGAGCTCCTTTAAGATCAACAACTAAACCAAAATGAGACAAGAAATCTGCTCCGACTATCGGTATGTCAATGTCTGCTATATTGAAAACGAAAGGAAATAATCTACGCAAGTTTAGATTGACTTTTAACAATTTCTTACCGTATGTAAAAATGGTTGAACCGTGAGCCGCGGTTAATATCGTATCAAAATTCTTTTTTAAATCTGTGAAAGCATTGCGTGGCACCACAGATAAATCGGCACCAGTGTCGATTAGGAAGTTCAGGTTGTTAGATCTATCGTAAATAAAAAGTCGACGACGTTTGCTGTTAGAAATGTCAAAATCAGACGTCATAAAATTATCAAACTTCAGTCATCTTTGAGAATTATCAGATTTTTTACAATTCTTACTGAATTTGCACCATTCACCTCCACAACGATAGGCATTGGCACCATAAAGTTGATGGTAGTAACAAATAGTATTGTCTGTACGATCAAATTTATTGGAAACATTATTACGGCTGGGTGAACGATTGCGATTAGTGGTACGAGTTTGTGAATTGCTTCTACTTTTGCAATTGTTGCAGCATGAAGTAGAAGGTTGAGGCTCGAAGGATTGATTGGAAAGTCTGGATTCTAAAGAGTTTAATCGAGAATTAAAAATTTCTTGTTTTTGTAATACTTGATTAATTGAATCATGGAAAGTGATTGAAAAATTTTTGATAGTGGTAGTTAAATCTGATAACGGGGTTGACTCAGAGTCAAGAGGATTTTTGGAGTACGATGCAACCATTGAATTTTAACAGGACTCCCAGATCCGATCCGCAATACCTAGAATCTCTTTTGTGTCTGTTTTCCCTGAAGCTGTAATGGCAATATATACTGTTTGAGGTAAACGTCTTTTCCATAGCTTTATCAATAAATCTTGACTAACCATGCTGAATCCTCCAACCATATTCAGCATGGATCTATAGAAATCTGAAGGTTTCAGATCGCCCATTTGGGAACCTGATAACAGATCATTCAGACGTTTTTCCTCACTCGATGATAAACGTGAAATTAAAACTTTCTTTAAATTTATATAGAGATCCGTTTCCGGGGGATTAGATATTATATCGTATATATTATCTATCACATCTAATGGCAAATTAGCTATAATCTGATCATACTTTTTCTTGTCATTGACAATTTTTGCAACAGAAAACTGTGATTCGATCTGGGTAAACCAAATGTCTGGTTTTGATTTCCAGAATGGGGGTAATTTGACAGAGGTGACATAATGGGTTTGAGGAAAATCCTCGTCTGAAGGTTGTCTTTGCATAACTAATCGATTGTGATTGATTGATTGATTGACTACCGGGGTCACCAAATTTATAGCGTTATCGCTATAAATAAAATTAAAATCGAAGTTAATATACGTATATTTGTTTTTAATACATGTTCATATTTAATGTGATTTTTTGTATTTTTAAGTATATTGATATTATATTTTTATATCGAATGTTTTTTATTTTTCTTAGCGACTCCATGGAAACTTCTCCATTATGGATCGAGTTTTCCTTTTTTTTTCTTAGCGACTCCATGGAAACTTCTCGTTTTTGGAACTTCTCGATTTCCAGTGAGTGAGTCGCTATAGTCGCTATAGCCTGCTACATCATGTGCGTCACATATTTTGAGGGGTTGAAACTTTGAAATTTTACTTATGTGTCCATATCTTTTTCCTTATTGCCCGCCCATAGGGCTCTTTACTAAGTTACACTTTTTGAAGATTCATCCCTCCTCTACACAATATATATATTGCATATTTGCCGTAGGACAAACGGTTTTGGGTGTACGAAGCCGGAAAGGTCGCGCTGTCCGAATTTGGAGGTCTTCTGTACAGGACAAACGGTTATTATTTCCATTCTACAATACTACACATACTAATGCCCTTAAGGAGGATGATGGATGATGATTTGTGAAAAAACTTTCATCGAATACCGCGCGGTTTCCATGATACGAGAGATTGAAATTTTGAAAACCCCTTTTTTAAAAAAAAAGTGAACCTACTTTTTTCGCTCATTTTTTTTTTCATGTATGTACGACCCCAATATAAGAAAATTTACGTTGGTTTCATTTTCATTGGTTTTGGAGCTAGACAGCAAAATATGCCAAAAATGGCTATTTTGGTATTGTTGCACTAAGAAAACCAAAACCAATTTAATTCTGGTAAGTGTAAATATTTATCCTAAAAGTACAATTCATTGCGCATAAAAAATGTGTTTTTGTATTTAAATAGGATCAACACTTATTGTGTAATAACGATTTATATCATGTGTTCTCCAGTCTCCTTTTGCGGCAGAAAGCAATATACACGTGGACAGGGTATATAATAGAGTGTTAAAATGGGTCTCTTGTTAAAATGCGATAGGACGTACCGTTTTCGAGTAAAACGCACTTGTTTGCAAAAAAATGCTTCAGATCACACTTTTCATCAACTGACTAGTAAATACCACTGCTGACTACGAAAAAATACAACTATGTGTCGCTTCTTGCTTTTTCTGTTTATGAGGGACTTTGCTAATGAAAAAATGAAGGGACTTGGACGGAATAGCCTATTTAAAGGTTCACGCTTGTCTCAAATCATCATTGCAACTTATTTTGTGTCTATAACAAAATCCACAGTAATTTTACCTTCCTCGAGAAACAGCTATGTGTTTCATAGAAAAATGATTTAAAAAAACAAACTCCTAAGAAAGAAAACACCAAAATGTAGAATTCATTTATTTATCAGATCACAATTCAGAACAGAACACCTTGGACATCATGGATTAGGGCTCCTGGTGAAACCATGTAAAAAAAGCGGCAATGATTCTACCTCACGAGAAAAGGTGGTGCGGAAATGAATCAATTTGTAAAAATTATATAAAGATATTATATTATTATTATTATTATATTATATTTCTGTACCGAATAGTACTAATGTGAAATAAACACAAAATAAGTTGCAATGATGATTCGAGATAAGAGTGAACTCTTAAATAGGGGGGTGAGACCCTCTATTCCGTCCGAGTCTCTTTATTTTTTCATTAGCAATGTTCCTCATAAACAGAAAAAGCAAGAAGCGACACATAGTTGTATTTTTTCGTAGTCAGCGGTGAGTATTTACTAGTCAGTCGATGACAAGTGTGATCTGAAAATTTTTTGCAAACAAGTGCGTTTTACTTGAAAACCGTACTTCCTATCGCATTTTAACAAGAGACCCATTTTAACAGCTTATTTTTTCGTATCGCCTTATTTATTTTAATGTCCTGGCGGAGTTTAGCCGATGGCTATTCTACCACTCAACCAGGACGCACACACACATAGACAACATCACAATACCCATTCCCTGCGACATTGCCATCTGCCGCAGCTTAGACTCGAACTCAAGAGAGGAGAGCGACTAGACTAGATGTGCCCTGTCCACATGTATATTGCTTTCTGCCCTACTATGAACCATAAGGCCGCAAAAAAAATGTGAAAAGGGAGACTGGAGAACACATGACCTAACTCGTTATTACACAATAAGTATTGACCCTATTTAAATACAAAAACACATTTTCTATGCGCAATTAATTGGACTTTTAGGATAAACAAAAACATTTACCAGAATTATACTGGTTTTGGTTTTTTTAATGCAACAATACCAAAATAGCCATTTTTGGCATATTTTGCTGTCTAGCTCCTAAACCAACGAATGTATTAAAATGAAACCAACGTAAATTTTCTTATATTAGGGTCGTACATACATGAAAAAAAAATGAGCGAAAAAAGTAGGTTCACTTTTTTTTAAAAAAAGGGGTTTTCAAAATTTCAACATCCCGTATCATGGAAACCGCACGGTATTCGATGAAAGTTTTTTCACAAATCATCATCCCTCCTTAAAGGCATTAGTATGTGTAGTATTGTAGATTGGAAATAATAGCCGTTTGTCCCACGGCAAATATGTAATATATAATATATTATGTAGAGGAGGGATGAATCTACAAAAAGTGTAACTTGGTAAAGAGCCCTACGGGCAATAGGGAAAAAGATATGGACACGTAAGTAAAATTTCAGCCCCTAAAAATAGGGGACGCACATGTGTGCTTGCTTATTATGCCCCCTTAAACAACTTCCACAAAAAAAGTCCACAAGACACATGTCTAATTCGACGGGAGTATATAAACTGAGGAGAAAAATACACATTATCTTATATAGCATATTGTAATATAAATGTCCTGTTTTACATAGGAGTGAGGGTGGCAAAACGAAACAGGTTTTAATACGTTTTAATCTTAGGTCATCCTAAAAGGCGAAAAGTGTTAAGGACACATTTACGACACGGTACGCTACGGCACGCATTAACACGTACCGTACCAATAGTGGGTATAATGAATTTACATTGTGTGTGTTTGAGGGTATCTTGTAAAAACAATGTAAATTCATTATACCATATTATTGGTACGGCACATGTAAGTGCGTGCCGCGGCGTACCGTGTCGTAAGAGTGTTAAGACCCTTACGTCATAGTCTACGTAATGAAGGGAAAAATAGTGTAAATATTTCGTGCAAAGACGAGATTACCTTTCCCTCCGTTTTCGAGGGTGCTGAATACGATGGAAGTGGTGGGAGAAGTTTTTGACCGCCGCAACCCCCTCAAACGGCCAAAAACCACCTCTTTTATGGGGATCCCTTTATGTTTTTACAGTGGCGGATTTATACTTCTGCCGCCTAGGGGCTATCGGAAACTTGCCGCCCTCCCACCCCCTTCCCACTCTCTGCTCCTTGCCTCAGCAGTAAAAAATGATATTCCCTCTACACCTCACTTTCACGAAATATTGAAAAAATCAAGTTTTTCGGTAAATCGACTCAATGTTGATTGTTTCTAAAATGTTTATCCTGTTTATAATATCGAAAACATACTGAAAATATTCACGTGGTACAGGGCCATAAGTTAAATTATAATGCCCGAATATTAGAAAGAGATTGAAAGTAAAACATCTTCGCGCCAAGCAGTACGCATCACCTGTCCCGCACGCTGCGATGTGTGTGTGTCCGTAAAGCATTGTAAAAGTAGTTTGGGCACTTTTTCATAGGTCATCTTGTAATGCTATGTACAATATTACGTTTTCTTAGCTTCTTTTTAAGTTTTTATTTGAATATTTAAATTGTGTTTTTAATTGAATATTGAATCATACTTAAATGGTACTAAATATTTAACTGTAAAATGTTTGGTTTCAAAAATGATTTTTTTTAAAGTTTGATTGATTTTACTGATAACAACAGAAATGCACAAACAGATGTTTGCATTGAAATAGTTTGATGTTCACAATTTGGTGATAAATTAGTTATTCTGGAGTAAAATTAGAATATTGATTATCTAAAAATAGAATAATTAGGTGCTTGGTTAATTCATATAAAACCTATTTGATTAATTGCATGAAGATGGCAAATATAAATAACTTATAGTGGAACAACGTATTCCAGAAAATCTTGGCATTTTATTATACAAAGATAACTATTTTCTCTTTCGATTTGTTCCCAACCGGTATTCTCTTTTATCATTCGAGACGCTCCATAATAGGTCCTAAAAGTCTTCTCAGCATAATTTATTGCTGCTTATGATGGAAATTATATAGGTTTTCCACAAATAGGTTTTTAGGATTCTCGGTAATTCTCTTAAACTATAGCAAAAAGCAATTTCCAAAGTATAATCTAAAACTTTATAATATAATGAGTGTTTGGTATGAACTTTGAAAATAAAGCTCGCGGAAATTTACTGCATTTATGTAATTCTCGTTAAGAAGGAACAATATTTAATATACAGGGTACTTTTTCACTTGAACCAGTTGCACAAGCAAGTATTCTACTGGTACTATTTTGTACACGTACAATATTTGAATCAAACATTTTAAGCCGCGCATACAACAAATGATCTACATGTACAGGATAGGAAAACAACTCTTTTACAAGCTTTTATTTAATTTGCAATGTTTGTATGTTGGTTTGTTTGTTTAGTTCAAATCTTGCATGTCAATTTTAAAACAGTTATCCCCAACCGATTGAGCTGAAATTTTGCATACACGTTTAGTTTGGATGACAATGCATGGTTAGCTAAGTGGCATCATTCTAAATCCAATATGACGGACTCCCAAAGATGGCGAACCAGTTATTTTTTATGCACCCCCATGATATGGGTATCAAATGAAAGGGTTTGCTGAGAAGAATACGAAAATAAAATGACGTCACACTAAATTCAATACGGCGGACGCCCCAAGATGGCGGACAAAATTTTTTAGTTTTAACACTATAATTTAATCGTAATGAATATATAAAACTAATTGAGGCATAGCTAAAAATTTTAAAATTAAATTAAATGTAAAAAACCTTTTTTAAAGACAAGCTTTTATTATTTAGGTTTACTAACACGAAAAAAATAAAAATAAAAAAAAATAATTGTCTAAAAAATTTGTCGGGTGAACAGAAAAAAAAAACTTACTTAGGTACTTACAATCTCTGTCAAAAAAATTAATGCCTGTATGAACTTCTCGCACGCTACAAGCTTTTAAGACAATTAATTTTTTTCATTTTTATTTTTTTCATTTTAGTACACCTAAATAATAAAAGCTTGTTTTTAAAAAAGTTTTTTTACATTAAATAGGTACCTACAATAAGATATGAAACAAAAACACAGCTGAATTAGAAAATCATAGTGCGGGTCATTGTCCTTTTTTATAATGTCATATAATATTGTCTATGTTAAAATTGTAGTTACCGGCTGCACGGTCAACGATCTAAAAAAAAATGCAGTGGAAACACGTTTTTAGAATATTTCTTGTCGGAATTTTTAAAGGATCCCAGATGGATCAATCTGTTGTCACATTCATCCTTAGTCGGATTATTGAGATCGATCGCATCAAAAATATCCCCCACACAATAGAGAAAATCGAACGATCTCACAGAACATCAACATCTTTCATCTTGTAAAGTTGATAAAATGGAGCGGGAAGCATATTTCATTTTCAGTACTGCGGTTCTGATTGCACAAGATCGATCTCCTTTATTTTGTGCACAAAATACCCCAAGAATTTCTTCGTTTGCTTTATTCTTGATATGACACAAAAATGTTTACTCTCTAATAACTCAATAAATTCGAGTAAAATGTTTTTTATCCACGTAGGTATCAAATATAGCACGAGTGTTGTCGCTAATTCCCTATAGGGGAGATGTGGGAGAGTTAGTACCGTGGGAGAATTGGGACAGTGACTTTTTATACCGATTGGTTGGTAGTTTGGTATTGTGTCATACGGGTTATGTATATTTATGAGAGAAGTAAATATGTGACGCGTTTTTCTTCCTTCCCATTGCCTTGTGCACTCGACAATCGGAAGCGTCACTTTAGCGCTTGAGCTTTTTAACAGATTTATTTCAGAATAGCTCGGGCGCCACCTTTACAATATTTTACGTGGGGCAAAGGTCCCACACTAGCCTCTTAACACAGCCTGTTGCAGTAGGGCTGGGATAGCTGCAGTGAAGAAACGGTAATTCCAGAGGTCGATAAGGAAGTTCAGACTATAACAGACACACAGCAGTAAAACTCAGAGTTAAAAACAATAACAGTGTTTATTAAATAAAACCTACTATCTACAAATCTATCAAAATACTTAGTTAAGGTTAATAGTCAGTTTTATAATATTACCAAAATACCAGTTTGATAAGCTAGGCTACCCAGGTGTGAATACGATTTAACGGCGAAATTAGAGGGGTATGAGGCAAGCAAATAGTGATGCGTTAAAGCAAACTAGTGAGAACGGGCAAACGGTGACAGATATCAAGCAAGAAAGCACAATCACAAACTACCAAATTATGAATATCTCATGCAAATATTACGAGCTTAATAGTTACAGCTTAATAGTTACAGACTTGGGTCGTAGTGTAGATTAAACAGAATACATCAAACAGTAGAATAATAACAGTGAATAATAAAAGACCAAACTTCTATAAGTACGACTACTAACACGCTTCACACAATTTGTCTGATTCATCAAAGTGCCTGGACAATGGTGCAAAGACGCGTTTTCATAGTCTTAGGACGGACAGAAATGATTAACCACTTTACGACTAACTGAACACGCTTCACACAATTTGTCTGATTCATCAAAGTGCCTGGACAATTGTGCAAAGGCGTATTGTTCTAGTCTTAGGACGGACAGAAATGATTAAACACTTTATGACTAACTGAACACGCTTCACACAATTTGTCTGATTCATCAAAGTGCCTGGACAATTGTGCAAAGACGTATTGTTCTAGTCTTAGGACGGACAGAAATGATTAAACACTTTATGACTAACTGAACACGGTTCACACAATTTGTCTGATTCATCAAAGTGCCTGGACAATTGTGCAAAGACGTATCTTTATAGTCTTATAACATACGCAGAAATTATTAAACAGTTTATGGCTAACAGGGCACGCTTCATACCATTTGTCTGATTCATCTAAGTGCCTGGACAATGGTACAAAGACGCGTCTTTATAGTTTTGAAATAATTCAACAGATTTCGGACACAGAATAACAATGCAAAAATATAATTAATAAATGTCTTAGTACATCTTTTCACATTCACCAAACTCTATATAAAGAGTCTACCAAATGATCAAAGTTCGCACCTGCGACAGTAAAACACTTAGATCAATTTACACCGACTACCAAGTCTGTTAACTTAAATTATAAATAATTTAACTTACTCCTGATCACTTTGCTAGCCTGCCTCGGACGACGATGTTAAACGGAGCACTACTCAAGACGGAATGAATTTCTCCAGCCCGGTTCTCTAGTATTATTTGGGCGAGAGCGCTTGGTTGGAGAGGGGGTAAGCGCAGAGTGAATGCGCGGTGAGTTCACGGGAAATAACTAAGTCATTAAAATATCGTGTGATTTGAATTTACAACTAAAATCACAAGTCCGAAAATAAATAAATGATAGAAAATATTTTCGTATCTGCCTTTTCAAACGGTTAAGTTAGAAATATGTTATTCCTAGGTTTCAGTAAAATTTTCTAAGTTCGAAAATAATTAAATGATAGAAATATTTCCGTGTCCGTTTCCCTGTCAAACGACTAAGTTAGAAATATTTTATTTTATTATAAGTTCGAAAATAATTAAATGATGAATAAAAATCACAAGTTCATTTATAATTAAATGACAGAAAATATTTCATACCTGAGGTACCTGCTTGACGTCGCGTGCTAACGATCAGTACGGTGCGTGGAGAACTGACTGATTTCAACTTCGCGTTGTAGTGCATAGCCAGCCCGTGGGCATGGAGGGAGTAGGCCTGCGCGCGGTGAACACGTATTCGCTGGTAGCAGCTTTTGGTTTACACATTCAGAATGCATTTTATATTACGGATTTTTATTAGCAATTTAAATATAAACTGATAACATTATTCTGATGCTGAAGGCAGTAAAATAAACAATTGAAGTCAGGAACTTATAACATACAGAATTTACTAGAAAACAAACTAGTATTTCTAGGTGACTGGTATGGAAGACAAAATTTTAAAATTAAATATATGTACATGACATGGTTCTAATACAGGGTGTGCAAAGAAGCAATGCTAACGGACATAATTGCATAGCAAATTTTGCTTCGTTACATCCCCCTCTTACTTCATAAAAAAAAATAATAAAATGAAATGACATTATTTTTTTTCATACGTCTTCCAGTTCGCCCTAAAAGAGAAAGTAAATTTAAAATTTCTACGGCAAGGTTCCCTAACTTATTCAGGAACGTACCCTCTTGCTGGTTAGTAAACTTTATTCAAGGGCTACGGACCTTTACAAACTACATCTAATCTGACAGTGATAATAAACAAAACAAAAATAAAATTCTTCTTACTCCCTAAGTGTTAGCAACCAAGGCGGCTTCTTTCTTTGTCCATTTTTCTTCAAACATAACAAAATAAAATTACTTCAGTAATCCCCTTGGACAGAGTTGGAGATATTGCCTAAAACAGAAAAAAAAAACGAAGAAATCCTTTAATCCTTTTTTTTTTCTGGAACAGCAAACTGCTGGGCGGATTCCAGACGACTTCATTAGTTGGTTTTTCACTGCAACACATTGCATCGAACTCCTCGGGAGTTAGTGTCTGCATACGACTTGGGCGGATACGTGTACACATCAAGATGTTAGTGGTTGGTCGGTACGGGGTCTGGAGTCTGAACGGCCCGTGGGGCGGTTCGCCGGTTTGTCTTCTTGGGTCTCCAAGGTAGGCATTTGGGCATTGGAATTTTGATAAGGCTTTAAATCTTTTATGTGTATACGGTTATGCTTTTTGCCTGTCTGATTTGAGGTTATACACGACGGGAGAAACGACCTGCGTTATTTTATAAGGTCCGGAAAATTTCGGAGCTAGCTTGGAAGCAAAACCCTTGACGGCCGACGACAGGGGGTGCTCTCGTTTCATGACTTGGTCCCCTATATGATAGCGTATTTCACGGCGACGGAGGTTATAATACCGGCTTTGTGAAGTAAAGGCTTGGGCTAGTTTTATACGCACTAACGCGTATAAAACAGCTTGCTCAGACGTTCGGTATGGGCAGGGGATATCTTGTTGTCTTCATCAGGGGCGGTGATCTCCTCTTGGTCATTGTCTGTGGCAGTGGGTTCTTGAGTTTCGGCTTGGTAAATGGTATTTGGTAGGGACAGTTCTCTGCCGAAGTTCAAGAAGGCGGGTGTGAAGCCTGTTGACTCATGCCTTGAGCTATTGATAGCCAGTTGTAGGGTACTCAGATTCTGGTCCCATTTTCGGTGGTCTTGCTCACAATACTGGGCTATCATGGTCTTAATGGTGCGGTTAGCTCGTTCAACGGGGTTCGCTTGCGGCGTGTATGGCGGAGTCAGACGGTGTTGTATGCCAAATTCTTGTAGTAAGGATCGGAAGGTTCGGCTGTCGTATTGGGACCCGTTGTCCGTGATGACGGTATGTGGACATCCGAATCGAGTGATGATCTCTTCGTAGAGGGCTTTACTTACTTTTGGGGCGGTGGCACTTCGTAGGGGACGGCACTGGACCCATTTGGTGAAACGGTCCTGGAAAACTACCAAGTAGTTATTTCCTTTGCTGGATCTAGGCAGTGGTCCTACGAGGTCTGTACTGACAGTTTCCCATGGCTGTTTGTTTGCTGACGGCTGCATTTTTCCGGGAGTCTGTTGCTGGGAGATTTTGTATCGCTGACACTGCATACAACTTCTCACATATCTAGCAACATCTCGGAACATACCAGGCCAGTAATACTTATGTGCGACACGGGCTATCGTTTTAGCTATCCCCATGTGTCCAGCGGCCGGAGCATCATGGTTCTCTTGTAAAACGGTGCGACGGAGCGACGTGGGCACACACAGTTTCCATGGATCAGACAGGTCGGGCTCTGTGAAGTCGCTTGAATCCCAGAAGTGACGGAACAGCCGGTCATTACGAATACAGTAATCCGGAAAAGCTTCAGGGTTCTGTTGGACTTCCTTCTTCTTCCGTTGGTACCAAGAACAGTTTGGCGTCTCGTTCAGAGCGCATAATTCTTCGGTCTCCAAGTTGGTCGAAGATCCCTCTAGTGGTTGGCGAGACAGGGCGTCGGCTACGCGATTCAGACTTCCTTTACGGTACTTGATTTCGAAGTCATATTGCTGCAGGAATACGCTCCATCTGGCCAAACGACCTGTCGGACTTTTTATAGAGTGCAACCATCGAAGGGACTGATGGTCAGTAAGCACGGTGAAGTGATACCCTTCGAGGTATGGTCTCATTTTTTCTATACCTCACACGATGGCCAGGCATTCCCTTTCGGTCACAGAGTAGTTTTTCTCAGCGGGAGTGAGGGTACGACTAGCATAGGCAATCACCCTATCATGCCCTTCAATCTCCTGGGTCAAAGCTATCCCTAATCCTTGCTCTGACGCATCGGTCTGTAGGGTAAATGGTTTCTCAAAATCGGGACAGGTGAGCACGGGAGCTTCTGTGAGACAGGTCTTCAGTTTGTTGAAAGCTTGCTCTTGCTCGACGTCCCACTTAAAACGATTGTTTTTCTTCAGTAATCGAGTTAACGGAGTTACTATTTGGGAAAAGGCTGGTACAAATCTCCGGTACCATGAAGCAACACCAAGGAAACGGCGGACGTCTCGTACATTTCGGGGAGCGGGAAATTTTTCGATCGCCTCTACTTTCTCAGGATCTGTGTTAATTCCCTCGGCTGTGACCACATGCCCTAGGTATTTCAACGATTTTCTGCAGAACTGGCACTTGTCAGGATTTAACTGCAAGTTTGCAATCCTTAGTCGTCGAAAAACTTCACTCAAGTTCTTCAGGTGGTCATCAAAAGTTTCTCCTAGCACGACGATATCGTCCAGGTAGGCGAACACGTAGGGTTCCATGTCAGGTCCTATAATCCGGTCAAGGAGGCGTTGGAAAGTAGCAGGGGCGGAGTGCAGTCCAAAAGGCATAACTCTGAAATGGAATAACTCTGCCAGGTACAGTGAAAGCAGTGATCGGTTTACTCTCAGCAGAGAGTGGTATTTGCCAGTATCCCTGTTTTAGGTCGATACTTGAGATGTAACGGGCCTTTCGGAGCTTGTCCAGGATAGCGTTGATATAAGGTAATGGATATGCATCCTTCTCAGTAACCTCATTCACCTTCCGGAAGTCTATACAGAACCGGGGCTTACCATCCTTTTTACGGACTATTACTACTGGTGAGCTCCAGGGGCTGTCAGACGGTTCGATGATGCCATTCTCGAGCATTTCATCGACTTCCTTGTTGATTATTTCTTGCATCCTTGGATTCTGAGGTCGGTACCTTTGTTTGATTGGATCAGGTTGCGAGAGACGGATATGGTGTTGGGCGAGCTTCGTTGTTCCAGTTATGTCTTGGAAACTTGGCAATTCAGTGTCCAGAAATTCCTGTAGCTTGTCCTCTTCGTTCTTCGTCAAAGCTAGAGCGATTCCTCCTAGCGGACTGTTGTGAGGCGGTGAAGGGACGGGACGGTGGTTTAAGTAGACGGTTGCAGTTGCCAAGTCTATGTTAAAATCCCTAGTGCTTAGAATGTCCATTCCTAGCACTATATCAGAAGACAGGTTTGATAGATAGAATAAACGGTTGTTGAACTGATTATTATCTATCGTGAACTCCAAATCATAAGCCTTATTCACGGTTCATAGGGTCCCATCAGCTAGTTGATCAGACGGGGCAGATATACTAACTGTAGGTATCCCTTGTTGTGTGCAGAAATCTCTTACTCGGTTTCCGATGTAGGAGCGGACAGAGCCGCTGTCAATCAGAGCGGAGAAAGTGCTGCCATACATTCCTAGATATATGTGCGGTCGATTATCCCTGGGGACGATGTCTTCCGAGGCGGTAGTAGGGCGGAACTGTACTGGCCTCGTAACGGTGCAGTTCCGGTCTAGTTTCCCGACCGGGGGCATTGACAATCCCTAGTCATAGTACCTTGACGGCCACAGCGGGAACAAAACAGTTTTGGTGGAGAGCGACATTGGCTTCGGTAGTGTCCAGACTTGCCGCACCTCCAGCAAAGGATGTTGTGGTCCGGGGCACTCGGGGCGGTGGAAGCTGAGGGCCTGTTTTCTCTGTTTGTAGTGGGACGACTGGTCGATGGCGGAGTCGGTCCATTTGGCCTGTGATTGTGGGGCGGTGGCCGCGTGCCAGTGACAGTGGTAGGCGCTGCTTGAGCCTGTGCCGAGGGCAGAATAGCACGCGGTGGGGGTGGTAAAGGTACGTGTTGGTGCCGGCTGGGTGACGGGAACGGAGGCTGTTGCTCTGTAAGTGTTAGTTCTATACACTTGTTGAACTTCCTGTCGCAGTGTTTCGAATTCCCTTATTCGTTCTATCAACGTTGCTATATCTGTGAGTTCGGCTCTGGAAATGTACTGCCTGTAGTCGGGGAGCAGGTTTCGATACAGCCAGCGGAGTTCGTGTTGAGGCGTGAAGTCACCATGGCGGCGAAGAAGCGTTTGTATATCATTCACATAAGTACTGGCAGGCTCATCGGGTTTTTGCAGACGTCGACTGATTTGGGCTTCTATCTCCTCCAGATAGTTAACCGGAAAGTAGAAAGTACGGAAATCTTTAGTGAAAGCTTCCCATGTTGTCCAGCGCGAACGGTTATTCCTGTACCATACCACAGCGGACCCTTGCAGTAATTCAGGTAATACGGGTAACAGTTGTTCTGGGCGAAATCCAGTGTAGACGCAGACTTCTTCTATACGTTCTAGAAAAGCTGCTGGGTCGCCCTTGCCATCGAAGCGTATTCCCCATTTTCGGATTTTCAGCGGATCTAGTACAGGTTGACTGATGTGTACAGATGAAGGCTGAACAGTCGTTCCAGTAGTGACTTGAGGATGGATCACCAGCGGTGGAAATGGAAAAGGAGGGGGACCGGTTCGATCAGCCGGTGGTAACGGTGAGGCAGAGCCCTCCTTGATAAATTTAACAAGGCGTCGTTTCTTTTCCTCAACGGTTCCGGAGACATCTAGGCGAAATTTGCTCAGTTCTGCGTCGATCTGTTCTTTCTCTAGTTTATAAATCCAACTTAGGCGAGAATCCGATGTCTCTGGTGGATTGGTGTCTTCGGGATTTTCCGTATCTAGGTTCTGCTGTTCTCCAGGAGGTGCCATGCTTGTTTTCTTTCAGGTAATTTAACTCTGTACAGTGACGGTATAGGCAGTGGCTGCTGATAACAAGTAATATTCGGTGTAGTGGCTCAGATCGTCTTGAAACCAGTGCCAATCGATTCCGCGTCCTAGAGTTACTATTACACGAGGGGTCACACTCCTAGTAACTCCGGACTCCGGGCTTGTCAGATACTCCGGTTCAAATCCGGGTGGTCAGTAAAATATGCTGCGGACGGTGTATCTCGATCCTGACTACAACCTAGTATGAACCCTACTGAATTTAGATCTTTACTTTGGCTGTAGCACACTTTCTCCCGAAACGGTTGATCGGATCAGGCTCCCAGTGTTACCAATCGCTTCCTTGGGTCCAATTACCATAAAAATGATACCCCACACGCCTGGTTGTGTGTTCGGGTCTGTTCGGATGGATTCGGAAGTGTTCGGTTGGAGTTCGGGTTTGTGGTCAAAAGTGCAGCCTATTCGAATGCTAGCAATCCAGAAACTGATATGCAATCCACGAGAGCGTGTAGCGGTCGTAAAACGGACAATAACGCGCTCGGGAAGGTTTGGATCAGATCGGAAATGATTGCAATCGATTTCTCGTTGTCGATTTAGTCGAAATCGATACCTCGCACGTCTAGATATGATGGTTGGTACTTTATCGGTTGCGTTCGGTGACTGCCGAATGTGAGTCTGTCTAACTTCCTTATTTGCAAATCTAATTTAGTTTTAAATTAAGTCCAATTTACTTTAATTAAGTCCCTGCTCGGGCGCCAAGTTTGTGAGGCGTTTTTCTTCCTTCCCATTGCCTTGTGCACTCGACAAGCGGAAGCGTCACTTTAGCGCTTGAGCTTTTTAACAGATTTATTTCAGAATAGCTCGGGCGCCACCTTTACAATATTTTACGTGGGGCAAAGGTCCCACACTAGCCTCTTAACACAGCCTGTTGCAGTAGGGCTGGGATAGCTGCAGTGAAGAAACGGTAATTCCAGAGGTCGATAAGGAAGTTCAGACTATAACAGACACACAGCAGTAAAACTCAGAGTTAAAAACAATAACAGTGTTTATTAAATAAAACCTACTATCTACAAATCTATCAAAATACTTAGTTAAGGTTAATAGTCAGTTTTATAATATTACCAAAATAACAGTTTGATAAGCTAGGCTACCCAGGTGTGAATACGATTTAACGGCGAAATTAGAGGGGTATGAGGCAAGCAAATAGTGATGCGTTAAAGCAAACTAGTGAGAACGGGCAAACGGTGACAGATATCAAGCAAGAAAGCACAATCACAAACTACCAAATTATGAATATCTCATGCAAATATTACGAGCTTAATAGTTACAGCTTAATAGTTACAGACTTGGGTCGTAGTGTAGATTAAACAGAATACATCAAACAGTAGAATAATAACAGTGAATAATAAAAGACCAAACTTCTATAAGTACGACTACTAACACGCTTCACACAATTTGTCTGATTCATCAAAGTGCCTGGACAATGGTGCAAAGACGCGTTTTCATAGTCTTAGGACGGACAGAAATGATTAACCACTTTACGACTAACTGAACACGCTTCACACAATTTGTCTGATTCATCAAAGTGCCTGGACAATTGTGCAAAGGCGTATTGTTCTAGTCTTAGGACGGACAGAAATGATTAAACACTTTATGACTAACTGAACACGCTTCACACAATTTGTCTGATTCATCAAAGTGCCTGGACAATTGTGCAAAGACGTATTGTTCTAGTCTTAGGACGGACAGAAATGATTAAACACTTTATGACTAACTGAACACGGTTCACACAATTTGTCTGATTCATCAAAGTGCCTGGACAATTGTGCAAAGACGTATCTTTATAGTCTTATAACATACGCAGAAATTATTAAACAGTTTATGGCTAACAGGGCACGCTTCATACCATTTGTCTGATTCATCTAAGTGCCTGGACAATGGTACAAAGACGCGTCTTTATAGTTTTGAAATAATTCAACAGATTTCGGACACAGAATAACAATGCAAAAATATAATTAATAAATGTCTTAGTACATCTTTTCACATTCACCAAACTCTATATAAAGAGTCTACCAAATGATCAAAGTTCGCACCTGCGACAGTAAAACACTTAGAACAATTTACACCGACTACCAAGTCTGTTAACTTAAATTATAAATAATTTAACTTACTCCTGATCACTTTGCTAGCCTGCCTCGGACGACGATGTTAAACGGAGCACTACTCAAGACGGAATGAATTTCTCCAGCCCGGTTCTCTAGTATTATTTGGGCGAGAGCGCTTGGTTGGAGAGGGGGTAAGCGCAGAGTGAATGCGCGGTGAGTTCACGGGAAATAACTAAGTCATTAAAATATCGTGTGATTTGAATTTACAACTAAAATCACAAGTCCGAAAATAAATAAATGATAGAAAATATTTTCGTATCTGCCTTTTCAAACGGTTAAGTTAGAAATATTTTATTCCTAGGTTTCAGTAAAATTTTCTAAGTTCGAAAATAATTAAATGATAGAAATATTTCCGTGTCCGTTTCCCTGTCAAACGACTAAGTTAGAAATATTTTATTTTATTATAAGTTCGAAAATAATTAAATGATGAATAAAAATCACAAGTTCATTTATAATTAAATGATAGAAAATATTTCATACCTGAGGTACCTGCTTGACGTCGCGTGCTAACGATCAGTACGGTGCGTGGAGAACTGACTGATTTCAACTTCGCGTTGTAGTGCATAGCCAGCCCGTGGGCATGGAGGGAGTAGGCCTGCGCGCGGTGAACACGTATTCGCTGGTAGCAGCTTTTGGTTTACACATTCAGAATGCATTTTATATTACGGATTTTTATTAGCAATTTAAATATAAACTGATAACATTATTCTGATGCTGAAGGCAGTAAAATAAACAATTGAAATCAGGAACTTATAACATACAGAATTTACTAGAAAACAAACTAGTATTTCTAGGTGACTGGTATGGAAGACAAAATTTTAAAATTAAATATATGTACATGACATGGTTCTAATACAGGGTGTGCAAAGAAGCAATGCTAACGGACATAATTGCATAGCAAATTTTGCTTCGTTACAAATAAACTGCCATATTTCGCCCGTGTGTTGTGTACTTCAACTCTCAGGTAATTTTAATTGTTTTATGTACTGAAAAGTAACTTTTTTTTTTGTTAAAATTATCTAATTCATTTCTTTGTGGGTATAGTCCGGTAAACTCTAACGTGGCGTATGTATGAGTTGTTAACACGACGTACGATTTGATATGCGATGCGCATAAAGCTATCGCAGTGACATTGATATGAACTAGTTGCGTATGTCTTATTCTCTTAGTTTATATGATGAAGCGACCTTTGGACGCCCAGCTTAGAGTCTACTCGACTATACAAGTGTTGCTGAAGAGTTATTTTATATGTAACGACCGATGTTTTAGCTATTAAATGTTGGAGTCATTTCATGATTCACTTTCATGATTCATTTCATGATTCACTTTCACCTAAAAATAAATCTGGTCATTTTTAATGACACCGAGCAGTAAAGGAGAGTTGGGACGTTATTTTAAGGGAGAGTTGGCCCATCCTGTCTCCCCCATTCCATGTATGAATTAATTAATTTTCTTATGAATTTTTAAGAAACATTTTATAACTATGCATGGCGGCCCATATGTTCGATATACCACGAGGATGAAGTGAGTGTTGCAATAGAATTATCTTCATTTATATTTACTTCTTTAAATACAAAACGTTGTCGCAAAGCATTTGTGTGTGCCTTTTAAATTTTAATATAGTGCTTATCCTAAACCAAGTAAGTATGGTTTTAGAATACTCTACAGATATTCTACGAGTAAAGATTTATATGACAGGAAAGCTTTAATAGTAGTTTTAAAAAGAGGCATGTAGGTCTTTCTCTAGGTGGGCCTTATGGGGGGTGGGTGTACTCTTATAAGGGATTTAAGTCAGTTTTATAGTCCTTCCAGACCATTTATGTTTATAAGTAGACTAGAAATAAGCCTTTCGGATATCTTATAGAGTATATTAAAACTAAAATTGTTACTTGGGTGAAAAAATTTTTCGTCGAATTTATTGTTTGTGTGGAAATCTCCAATGATTTTTTAAATCGTACGATTCAATTTAATCATCTCTACGTGATGCAAATATTATTATGGAAACGCGCGTCGAGTGATAGTATTCGACTATAGTATTCAAGTGTTTTGGTGTCTGTGGAAACTACTGACGATCCGACGACAGGGATCTATCGTTCGACCAATCGCCAGTTTCTGGCAATATCATTGGATTTGTTCAGTTCTGTGTACAGAGTTAGCGAAGAAACATTTCTTATGTCTGTTGGCTGTAATGTTAATGAAAAATGTTTTACCGATAAAGTTCTGTGTCAGATCAAGGATAACGACAGTCGAAGGAAACGATCGTTTCTTTCTCAACACAATACAGAAGAACATAAATAACATTTTACACTGAAAATATAAGGTGCTTCAATGTACTTAGGCAACTTTACAAGGCGAAAAACATTCTGCGAGAGCGTCCTATTTTTTCTATTGTGTGTAAGCGTCATTCACGATGGATCTGAACATTTCGTTGACGATGGATCTGATAATAATCCAGGGAAATGAGGTTTTGGCCGGGACTGTGACTCATCCAGGCAGAGACCACGATTTTTAGGTAGTATAGGTGTCAATAAATGAAACCTATATAAAATCTGCGGTCGATTTTCTGCATATGTTTATTTACAGCCATTTTAATGCAAAAAAATGGAAAAAACGTGTTTTTTCACACTTTTTCACCTGCCAATAAAAAGTAAACTATCTTACAGATAAATCAAATGAATCACCTTGTAGGAAATTAAAAAAGCTTTAAAATGGCGGTTGTTAAATGTCGATATAGTTAATTGTTGCTAAGATAATTGCAAAATGCGGAATTTTATTCAATAAACAATATCTTGTGTAAAAAACAATCTACTGTTTTGTCCTTGCGTAAATAGTTGACTCTCATAGTGCTTAATATCTGGTAAAAATTTCAAATCGATTCGTCAAATAGTTTTTGCAAAATTGCATTAATTTATCCCAGAGACCTTTTTTTTGCAACCCCACCACGTCCAGAGAAATCAAAATACAATGATTCTACGGCCTCCACCTGAAAGGGAAAGACTTGATTTACCAAAATGCTTTGTTAGATATCGAAAAAATTAATTTTCAGACCTGCAAAATGACGTTGCAAAAGAACTCAAATTTTTACCTTATAAACAAATAGAATAATTTTTTAACAATTGATTGTAGAACATCGGTTTTTCGATATTTGAAAAGCTGATATTTTTACACGAATTTTGAAGAAAAAGAGAAGGTCCTAGGTCAATTTGGGGCAAAGTTAGCAATTTTTTATCAAAAATTCATAGCTCCTTTGTTTATAATAATTAAGAAACGTAACAAGCGCCATTTTAAAGGGGAAGAGTTCAACTTTTAGTGTAAAAAATTTGAAAATGATTGCACTTTCTCAAAACTGTTGGCAAAGCTTCTAAAATGAGGCTCGAATCAACTTAGCTCGGAAGTTGTGGAGGGGGAACCCTCAAATCCGCGCATTCAAAAATTGAAACAGCATCTTCAAACTGACCACATAAGTCATAACTTTGGTGTTTGTTAACCGATTTTGATGTTTCTTTTTTCAATTTGGGGTACCTTTTTGCGTACCTACGTTAATAATATTCAATCTGTTAAACTATTAACATTAATATTAACAATGTAATTTGTAACATTTAAAAAATTTTTTTTTTTTGCAAAATATCAAATTTTTTTTGTTTTGTTATTGTTGAAAGTTGTAGAAAAGGCTTATGTACACGTAAATATATATCTTATTGTTATAAACAATTGAATTTTTCAAATTTATAAAATAAAAACACTCTATTCGATATAATTTACATTTTTAAGATATTTTTCAAATGCAAAATTACCATACAATTTATGAAAAGTGCTCTTATTAATTTGCGTATTATTAATTATTAATAAATAATAAAAAAAACCATTACTTCCCTCGTAGAAGTATAAAACACGCGTGTGAATGTACATGTAGTGACAGCGTTTGTCATGTATAATGGTTTGTATGATACAGTAGAAACTTTCTATGGTTCAACACATCTGCTCCAAAATAATAAGAGAGTAATAATTACCTGTAATTTGTTTAAACATTTTACAAAAAAATATTTTCATATATCAAAATTTTTGTATTATTCTTATTGAAAATTATAGGAAAGGTTTGTGTACAATTAAATATATAAATTACTGTTATATTAAGTTATAAACAATAGAATTTGTAAAGTGTGAAAAGAAACACATTGTTCGATATAAATAACGCTGTAATTTATAATAATACAGAATATTTGTCGATTCACATATAAATTTACTTAATAATATACCTATACACATTCTAATAAGGTAAAATCAATCAACTCGTATTTTTTTTAGGATCGGCTCATTATCATCAACATTAGAATGATCAAAGTTATCTAACATTAAATTAATATTCTCAATATCATCATCGTCGTCATTACAATTAATTTCACAATCATTTTCAATTTTTTTACACTAAAAGTTGAACTCTTCCCCTTTAAAATGGCGCTTGTTACGTTTCTTAATTATTATAAACAAAGGAGCTATGAATTTTTGAAAAAAAATTGCTACCTTTGCCCCAAATTGACCTAGGACCTTCTTTTTTTTTCAAAATTCGTGTAAAAATATCAGCTTTTCAAATATCGAAAAACCGATGTTCTACAATCAATTGTTAAAAAATTATTCTATTTGTTTATAAGGTAAAAATTTGAGTTCTTTTGCAACGTCATTTTGCAGGTCTGAAAATTAATTTTTTCGATATCTAACAAAGCATTTTGGTAAATCAAGTCTTTCCCTTTCAGGTGGAGGCCGTAGAATCATTGTATTTTGATTTCTCTGGACGTGGTGGGGTTGCAAAAAAAAGGTCTCTGGGATAAATTAATGCAATTTTGCAAAAACTATTTGACGAATCGATTTGAAATTTTTACCAGATATTAAGCACTATGAGAGTCAACTATTTACGCAAGGACAAAACAGTAGATTGTTTTTTACACAAGATATTGTTTATTGAATAAAATTCCGCATTTTGCAATTATCTTAGCAACAATTAACTATATCGACATTTAACAACTGCCATTTTAAAGCTTTTTTAATTTCCTACAAGGTGATTCATTTGATTTATCTGTAAGATAGTTTACTTTTTATTGGCAGGTGAAAAAGTGTGAAAAAACACGTTTTTTCCATTTTTTTGCATTAAAATGGCTGTAAATAAACATATGCAGAAAATCGACCGCAGATTTTATATAGGTTTCATTTATTGACACCTATACTACCTAAAAATCGTGGTCTCTGCCTGGATGAGTCACAGTCCCGAATATGGTACTTTTTTTACTCATTTCCCTGGACTATAACGGACCAATCCGTATGCGGAGGTCTTAACGCATATCAATATATAGTAGGGCGATCCTTAAAGTAGGGTAAAAATTTGTTTTCTTAATTTTCTTTGGGACACCCTGCCATTTTGATCTACTCTATTAAAAATATTTACTGTAATTTTTTGGGATTTTAACTCAGTTTTAGGGGGTCGCTACCGCCCCCCGTAAAGTTTCAAAATAAAAAAAAAATAGTTAGGAATTAATAATTAAATTCAGTTACAAAATAAATTATGTTCATTAAACATGTAATTAATATGTACAACTGTACAGCAATTACAATGTTATATATATAAAATAATATTAATGAAAAAGTTGTTAATAAAATACAGTTGAGTTGAGATGAAAGTGGGGGACAATGTACTGTCTTATTTTATTAATTTAATTGATAATAATCAATGTCATTTTGATGTTCATTTGATTTATTTTGATAAAAATTTTGCAAAAATTCTCGATTATCTTGAAAATTCAAGACTTGGTAGCGACCCCTAAAACCTAAACCCAAAACATTATTTAAAAATCTGAAATTTTTATGGAAGTCTTTTTTTATATCATAGGGTAAATTTTAAAAGTTAGTTTTTAAGGACCACCCTAATATACAGTAGTGGCATTTTAAAATATTGACTCGATGCCAATGTAAGGTAGAAGAGAAGAGAAATTGACAAATAATATGCTGAAAAGAAACAGATTTAACCTACGCTGTTGCCACTTTTCTCTTTAGCTACTTTTAGTCGTCGGCGGAACTCTTAACATGCTGAAGTGCCTGGCATAAATGTTAATATATAGCTTTCTTTCACGTACATTATTTTATTGTTGATATCTCACTCTATCTTATTATAGAGATCGACCCAAAATGTTGGTAAACAATAAGCCACACCAACCTAATAAGTGATACATTTTGAGACTCATAATCTATTTTTTGACATGTATACTACTGAATCCAGGTTAGGCGTTAAATAATGCAGTCGGAAACATAAAAAATGCCTAGTATTGCAAATAATGATTTAAATGAAAAGGAAAAATATTAAAAAACTGCGGATATTTCAGGGCACTTCTTCTAAACATAAAAACCGAGAGAATAAGAAGGTGAATGAGAATTTCATTAATAAACGAGATGGAATGTTATGAAAACTTGCTTGATGAAACATGTATATATATATGTTCAAAAATATGCTTCTAGAAGGCAGAGTATTTACTAAATGTAATGTCTCTCTGAAGCAACCCTCTATACATCCTTATTTTAAAAATAAGGAAATTGACCAGACTACAACAAATTGCAAGTCTGGCGCGTTAAGTGTAATAATCACATATTACTACGAAACGCTGTAATTCGATTTTAGCAAACACCGACCGAAAGACTTATTCCTAAATTAAAGGAACTCTCGTGTCAGCCACACGGCTGACACGAGAGTTCCTTTAATTTAGGAATAAGTCTTTCGGTCGGTGTTTGCTAAAATCGAATTACAGCGTTTCGTAGTAATATGTGATTATTACACTTAACGCGCCAGACTTGCAATTTGTTGTAGTCTGGTCAATTTCCTTAATATAATGCATTTGTAGGGGAAACTTATCAACAGACCAGCGTTTTCAATAATTAAACTTTACACACTACCGGGAAATCTTAACTTTTGTTGGGAGCTAAGACACATGTACTTCACTCGCACTCGCACATTTCAAAAAAATTTCATTTTTAAAGCTTTTAACTTAAAATACAGATGGCGCCGTATATAAAAACCACGTGATATTTTATCTACTAATCAGATATTTTGTCCTCATTTTTGTTTGACGTTTGTTTCAATTTTTTTTTATCTTTTCAGCCTTTTTAACTTAAATTATAATTTTTTCGATATAAAATTCTCAGCTCTTTGTGTATCCCAATTTTATATTATATAAATATTGCAAAATAACTAGACTACAAATCTTTTATATTACAAGTAAGCAGGGTTGGCAAAATCTACTTTAAAGCAATTGATTTAAATTGGGTAAAATTAAATTTAGATTATACCAACCCTGCAAGTAAGTTTATTAAAGTTTATTAATCACTTGATCAATATGAAATTTTTATATTAGTTTTTCAAATAGATTCTAATAATTTGGTTTAAACAATATAATATTAGAATATTTAAACATGATATTTACCTTTTAATCTCATGTTTTACGAGTTCCATGTTTTTTCTGTAAGTATCTAACCTAATTTCTATATAAAGTGAGGTCCATAAGTAACGGATAAATTCATTATCTAAGTAATTTACAATTTTTAAGTAAAATCCTGAAACACGTCAATTTATAATTCTAAAATGACGTTTTTTGACCATAATTTTATACCTCCCCTTCAAACCCCTAGGAGTGACAGCTACCCTCTTAAAATTTTTAAATGAAACGAGGGTGCGTGTGCTAGCTCATTTGAAAGGGTTTTTAATTCTCTATCCAGCAATATAAGGTTTTTTGAATTTTGTATATTCTTCATCAAGAAAATTAAATAATGGCGATGATTTAAAAGACAGAATAAGGCAAGAAATTAATCAAATCACCCCGGTAACGATACAAAATGTTCTACAAGAATTTCAGCCACACCTCTATTATTGTCAAGAGGCAACGGGCGCCCAGTTTAAACATTTCATTTAAACTGTTTCATGTTCTTTTGCTTATTTAGTAACATTAAAATAGTAATATTTTTCAAAATTCAAAAAACCTTTTATTGCTAGATAGATAATTAAAACCCCTTACAAATGAGCTATCATACGCACTCTCGTTCCATTTAAAAATTTTAAAGGGGGAGGGGGGAGGTTGAAGGGGGAGGTATAAAATTATTTTCAAAAAATGTCATTTTAGAATTAAAAATTGACGTGTTTCAGGAGTTTACTTACAAATTGTAAATTACGTAGATAATGCATTTATTCGTTACTTATGGACCTCACTGTATATATTTCTTACACATTATTTTACAAAAAAAGCATCTAACATCTACTTCATAAAAAGTACTCCAATACCACCCACGTCGCTTCTATTTTTAATTTGTTTTATTCTTGTCTTCACTTAGAATGGATTTGTAATGTAAAGATAATTTGATCTTAATTTTAATGTATAACATATAATCTTATTCTCTAAGAACATGCATGTTTTTAAATATTCCTTTCTAAAGAGGCGTATCTGAAGATGGGGTGAAATTTCTATTCCGAAATCGGTCATATAAGCAATATATAATTGTGAGAAACAAAGGTCTTTTATAAAGTACCCCATTTTTGGCATATGACTCCTGACAGAAAGTATATTTAATTCGAACACCTGATGTACCAAACCAACGGATATGTGGGTTAACTTGACTAGTTTCGGAATAGAGGTGGTTAGCTCCATAGGGGAGTAACCAATAATAATTATTAAAAGCCAGAAAATCATTTTAATGTGCCAGTGCTTCTAATTACATAATTTCTCTTTCAAATATTTCACGTATTGACATAACTATATGAATGTGTATGCATATGAATACGAATTATGTAATATTCGTTTATAGTCATTTCTAAAATTAATCCTCTTAAATTTAATAGCATTCGCAATGTGTTGAAAATGGAAATGTATGTTATATGTTTGCTTATTATTACTGGACATAAAGTGAACGTTGAAAATTAACACAGTTAGCAATTTATATGTGTTTTAATATGTCAATACAATAGTTAATATAACAGTACAATACTAGTTGAAAACATATATTTTCAAAGATAGTAATATTGCTTTTTGCAGTTTTTCCCGCTAAGATAAAAAATATTTCCTGAAGTCCTCATTATGATATTGTAATAAAGCTAAATAAAAAACACGAAACATAAATGTATAAAAAAATGTTGGTGTCTACTTCTCAACGTAATTTTATATGGACGTACTTGTCTTATGATTTTAAAGGTCTGAAATTTTTCAACTTAAATAAAAACTCATGATTAAAATCTTTAAGTTCTGTACTGTATAATAAAGTCATGTTTCATCAAGCAAGTTTTCATAACATTCCATCTCGTTTATTAATGAAATTCTCATTCACCTTCTTATTCTCTCGGTTTTTATGTTTAGAAGAAGTGCCCTGAAATATCCGCAGTTTTTTAATATTTTTCCTTTTCATTTAAATCATTATTTGCAATACTAGGCATTTTTTATGTTTCCGACTGCATTATTTAACGCCTAACCTGGATTCAGTAGTATACATGTCAAAAAATAGATTATGAGTCTCAAAATGTATCACTTATTAGGTTGGTGTGGCTTATTGTTTACCAACATTTTGGGTCGATCCCTATAATAAGATAGAGTGAGATATCAACAATAAAATAATGTACGTGAAAGAAAGCTATATATTAACATTTATGCCAGGCACTTCAGCATGTTAAGAGTTCCGCCGACGACTAAAAGTAGCTAAAGAGAAAAGTGGCAACAGCGTAGGTTAAATCTGTTTCTTTTCAGCATATTATTTGTCAATTTCTCTTCTCTTCTACCTTACATTGGCATCGACTCAATATTTTAAAATGCCACTACTGTATATTAGGGTGGTCCTTAAAAACTAACTTTTAAAATTTACCCTATGATATAAAAAAAGACTTCCATAAAAATTGCAGATTTTTAAATAATGTTTTGGGTTTAGGTTTTAGGGGTCGCTACCAAGTCTTGAATTTTCAAGATAATCGATAATTTTTGCAAAATTTTTATCAAAATAAATCAAATGAACATCAAAATGACATTGATTATTATCAATTAAATTAATAAAATAAGACAGTACATTGTCCCCCACTTTCATCTCAACTCAACTGTATTTTATTAACAACTTTTTCATTAATATTATTTTAGTAGTTTCGTAGTAATATGTGATTATTACACTTAACGCGCCAGACTTGCAATTTGTTGTAGTCTGGTCAATTTCCTTATTTTTAAAATAAGGATGTATAGAGGGTTGCTTCAGAGAGAAATTACATTTAGTAAATACTCCTTCTAGAAGCATATTTTTGAACATATATATATATATATATATATATATATATATATATATATATATATATATATATATATATATATATATATATATATATATATATATATATATATATATATATATATATATATATATATATATATATATATACAGAAATATAGTCAATTTGTAAGTGCATCATTAAGTGTATAATTGTAATAGGAGGTTATTGGGTGAAACAGTATAGTGGTATAGCTGGACCAGATCGATTAATATGTCGAAAACGAGAAACCAAGCTTCACTAGTTGCCAGTACCTTAAATGAGGACTTTATATCTAAAATTTGCAAGCAACAAGCTGAGGCTTTAAGCAAACAGCTTGACGATAAATTTAACATTATAGAATAAACTGTGAAAACTATTATGGGGCAAGTGACAGGAAATTCGGCTAGATTAAATGATCTGGATTTAAGATGTGATGACAATGAGCAGCGGTATAAATTTAATAATTTGTTGCTTTATGGACTCCAGGAGCCGGAAAAGGAAGATGCTAATGTTCTGGAACAAAATATGTTAGAGTTACTTTATATATTTATATACTTTTTAATTTAGTATCTCTCTTTTAATAAGCCAATAAATTGTGCTCTCTTTTTTTTGCTGCTGGGTGTAGATTGAATATGAAAATAATTAATTGTTGGGATCTACAAATTTATATATTACCTTGTGCTTGTAAGGCGTGGTGGTGAGTTTTTATATCGTTATCTGCATTTCTGACCTCGAATAACTTTTTCATGAAAAAATTATCTTTTGCTTTTTCTAATGTAAGATCTTTGACTAATAACTTCGCTGATTTTCAGACATTTGTTTTATGGAGAATTATGATTTAATAGGAGTAAGTGAGACATGGTTAATCGAACAAATTGATAATGATGTCATTTATATTAATGAATATACTTTCTTTCGAAAAGATAGAGGTGCACGAGGTGGGGGAGTTGGGATTTACCTGAAATCGTCCATTGATGTTGAATTGCTGAATGTAAGTTTTTCCGATTCGGTTGAGCAACTTTGGGTTAAAGTATACAACGTGATCTACCAAGAAATGCGGAAAATAAAATGGTGTGCTAGTCTTCAATGTGGGAAAGCCCCTGCAAAATTTTAGAGGATTCTGAGGTAATTTAGTATATTAAATTATTAGTCAATTTGCGAAGATACACTACTGATCTCGCTACTGATGTTGAGTAAGTCCTGACCTAATTCTGAAGAGGTCGACGAACTTATGGTGAAAGAACGTATTCGAGTTGTTTACATCTCCTTAATTGGCATAAAAAGTGAAGCCGACCGGCGAGATAAAAAAAGACACGCGATCCAGCGGCAGGTAGTCAACATTGTTGGTACGCTTTGAAGATAATTGGAATTCCAGCGGACCAATTCACTTTTACGAATGAGTTCAAAGCATGCCGACAAGGCTGGCTCGTGCCGCTGGATCGTGTGTAGACCCCTAGAGAGCCGCGTTTTTTGCTTCCGGTCGAACAATAGTTACACGGCCGTGTCATTGACCCGTTTAACTAAATATCTCGTATATCTGCTTGTCAATGAGATCAATGTCTTCGATTTACTTCGATTTATTTCGGTATTTTTGTAGTGTGATTTGATTAAAATCAAAAAGTAACTTTTATCTTATCCAGCTTTGCTGTCAGTAGTGTCAATCCCAAGTCTGATAAAGTGATATGGTTGTACCCCGTTACGTTAGATTAGTTGAAGTCATTGGCGGCGCATTCCTACAAAAAAATAAGGTAATTTTTTTGGTAATTTTTTAAAAATTTTTCATTTTTTTTACTCCTATCGGTGGGGACTACCTACTGTTAAATTTTCCGCATGTCCTGGTAGATCACGTTGTACTATATAAATAAACTGTCATATATTTTTGGTCTATAGACCTCCTAGTAAGAACATTACCAATTTTTTGGACAATCTTGAAGATAACTTGTCAAAGTTCATTTTGCTAAGTAATAAATTAATATGTGGGGGTGACATTAATATTGATCTCATGGATAGCGAATGCTTAAGCACAACTAATTTTCATAACACTATAGAGTTATTTGGCATGCAACAAGTTATTACATCCCCCACCAGGATAACTAAAAATAGTGTTACACTCTTGGATATTATACTTATATCTGATGAAATCAAATTCTTCTCCAGTGGTGTGGCGGAAATTTTTGATGTATCTGATCACCTTTTAACCTTCTTGCAAAATTAATCTTAATGTGGTAAAAGAGCCAGGTGTTAATTTTGAATTTAGAAACTTAAAAAATATTGATAGGCACACTTTAGAGAATTTTTTGGTAATTTCCCCTTTTGAAAATATATTTGATATTGATGATATAAATGGTAAAGTGGAATTCTTTAATACCTTGATTCTGACCATTTTTGATACGTTAGCTCCTACTCAAAAATTAAAACAAATAGATACAGACCTCCATGGCTCACTGACAATATAAAATTGATGATGAAGCTTCGTGACAAAGCGCTAGCTAAGTTTAAAAGGACGAAAAATCCACATCGCTGGGAATATTATAAAGTTTTAAAAAATATTACAACTAATGCCGTTAGAAGTGAACAAAAAAGGATATATGGAGTATTGTATTCAAAATCACGGGAACAATAGTAAAGTAATTTGGCAAAAGTTAAAAGAACCAAACATATATGCTAAATAACCGTCAGTCACTATACCTGACAACCTTAACAATCCCGATTTAATTAATGACTATTTTTTGTTGCCGTCTTCTAATATGGCCGAGCCTAATGCTAATTTGGTACATACAATAGTAATTTTAAAGAAAATTTTAACTCTCTCTTCTCATTTACAACTGTAGATGATATTGTTGTGTATAAATATTTGTTAGAAATCAAATCGGCGGCTATCGGGGCCGACAAAATTAATATACATATGCTGCTTCTATGTTGTCCTTACATTTTACCATTTATGACACATATTAATAATAGCTGTATAATTAGCGGTGTTTTTCCTGATCCCTGGAACCTATCTAAAATACTCCCCTTACCAAAAAAAAATCTATAATTAGTCCAGGGGAACTTCGTCTCATTTCAATTTTCATTTCAATTTTGCCTATCTTGTCCAAGGTATTAGAAAAGATCATGAAATTTCAAATTTGTTTACATATAAATTAATATAAAATACTCCTCATGAGGCAATCTGGATTCAGGCCAGGTCACAGCTGTACCACTACTTTGTTAGATGTTACCGATGATATTGATAATGGTATGTCGGCAGCTTTAATATTACTTGACTACTCTAAAGCTTTTGATACCATTAATCATAAAATTTTACTATCAATTTTACACTATATAGGGTGCTCCACAAATGCCGTAAAACTTGAGAAAAATTTGTTTCGACGTAAACAATATGTTGTTACATCAAATGGCACATCTGTCACAAAATCTATGGGTTTTGGAGTGCCTCAGGGTTCTGTGCTTGATCCTATTCTTTTTTCGCTGTATACATGTGATTTTATCAAATGTATAAACCATGGCCGGACCTACTTATATGCTGATAATACGCAAATCTGTTATAAATATGTTTTATCGAATGTCACTATTTAATATTTAAGTTTATACCACATGATTAGTTTCAAATTTCATTTATAGAATTAATTTCGTTGATATACAATAATGTAAAATGTGAAATCTAGCTTATGCTATTAATAAAGTATTATTATTATTATTATTATTATTATTAAATAAAATTCTCCTTTGACCATCGTAACTATATCCTAGCCAACGAACAGATTAATCAGGATATCAACGGCTTGACACTGAATCTAGTGCTCATCAACTCCATATTAATCCGATTAAATCTTCGGCAAATTTCGTCAATTTATTCATGGTCAGTTAAAAGTAAGCATCAATGGTAATGTTTTGCCATGTTCACTTGTTGCTAGAAATCTAGGCCTTGGGCCTTGCGCTAGATGCTGACCTGTCGTTTAAGAAGCATGTTAACAAATGTTTGAAGAAAGCATATAGCAATCTTAAAATGCTTTATGCGAATCGTCATATTATTCCACGTTCCTCTAAAATATTATTAACGGATTTATTAGTTCTAAGTCATTTTAATTTTTGTTATGCAGTATATGGCCCTTGCCTAGACTTTGAAGATTCTAATATAATACAACGAGTGCAAAAGTCGTGTTTAAGATTTATTTATGGTATTCGTAAATTTGATAGGATTTCACACAAGCTTAAAGATGCCAACTGGCTAGATATGAAAGCTCGCCGGGAACTTCATGCTGCTACACTATTCCATAACATTATTCGGTTCAAAACTCCTCCATACCTTTCTCAGAAAGTTACCTACAGAAGTGATATTCATAATGTTAATGTTCGGTTTGGAGGATTGATCTCACGTCCAACTCATCACACCGCCATGTTTAGAAGGTCCTTCACTTACTCTATTTATGCGCTCTACAATAATATTCCTGCAAATTTAAAATCCTTGTCACTGTGTAAGTTTAAAAGATCTTACAAAAAAATTTTGTTATTTGTGTGTTTTGTTATTTAACTAGTTATTTAAGAATATCGTGTATACACTCTCCTATGTATTTATCTTCTTACCGTTTCTTATTATATATACCGTCTTTATTGTTTTTTTTTATCAAAAATTAGGTTTAAGTGTCAGGGGCTGGCACATTGCATCAGTTTTAACTGTTTGTCAGCTCCTTTTTGTAATTTATAACCTTAAAATATTTTTTTAATTTTTAATTAATTCACAGATATGCCGACTATATATTAGGTCTCTGGAAAGGAGATTTAAATAACTTAAATTTATTAATTAATTACGTAGACTCAATTTCACATTAGAAATACAAAATTATAATGCATCATTGAACTTTCTAGACTTCACCATTACAAAAGTAAATAACAAACATATATTTAATATATTTAGGAAACTTCCTATATAGTAATTATACTGGATAATAGTTCAGATAATCCTCTTTCATATAATTTAGCTGCGTTAAATAGCTATTTTAACAGAGCTTTAGAAATACCACTTTCACAAGAATCTATTAAAAAAGAAGTTAACATTATTAAACATGTAGCAGTCGAACATAAATGTAACCCTATATTAACAGATAAACTTGAGAATAATTTTTTAAAGGAATCCTATTTGAATTAAAAAATAACTAATAACCAACCTAAAAAATTACATAATTCCCTATCATCCCTTTTTATTAAGAAAATAAAGATACTGTAGAATATATACATCACAGTGTCCCTCCTGTTCATTTTTCTGTGTCGGCTGTACATACAGAAATTTTAAAATCTCCCAGTAAACAGATTAGATACAGAAAAAATCATTCCAATAGTTCCTTGTTGATTTTACATATACAGACAATTTAAAAATAGAATGGGAAATAAAGAACAATGTTAAAAAGGGCTTTTTTGGTCCAACCGTGGTAAAGTGTGGAAGCCATCTTTTTTTTTACTAATTTTGGGGTGCTGAAAACGAATCCGTCACCCTTTTTGGCGAAAAATCTCGGAAACACATTAAAAAACAATCCTTATTTGGGGGTGACATTGAAATTGATATTAGAACTTCCACTAGAATTAGAACTACAAGAGGTTATTCCTTTGCAAAAAAAAACTGATCGGTAGTCCCTAAATGGTGATTTTTAACCCCCTTTATGGATCGGATGGGGGTGTTTGGGTGCCATAAAATGAAGATTCTCATTTTCCCAACCAAAAGTTATTCAAATAATTAAAGAATTTTTTAATATAAAAAACAAGCAATATTTTCTGGATAGTGATATGCACACCGTACACACAAAAAGGCCCTTTTTTAACGTTAAAAAAAGGCTTTTGTGTGCCATCCGTGGTAAAGTATGGAAACCATATTTGTTTACTAATTTTGGGGTGCTGGATACGAATCTGTCATCCGAATTGGTTAAAAACGTCGAGAAGACAGTAAAAAACAACCCTCATTTGGGGGTGGCATTGAAATTGATATTAGAACTTGCAACAAAAAGTTATTCTTTAGTGCAGGAGATTCTTTCAAAATACTCAGTTTCGTCAGGTAAATAGAAAAAGAAGCAAACATTCTAAATTCACCCCTCCCCCATTTCCCCTCGTTTCCCTCACCCTTCAACACCCTTAAAAACGGTATAAGTTACAATATTTAATATACAGTTATTTATTTATTTAAAAAAAACCAAAACTCCTCGTTAAATGGCTATTATCATGTTATAATGTGATTCTTTCTGAATACTTTTACACCCATCCCCACCAATTAAGATAGTGGATTTTATCTTTTTAAAGTTTTGATTGATTTTAATCACACCCAGATTGGTGTTTTTTATCATAATAAGGTAATTTAGTCAATTCAGATGAATATTTCTCATCCCTGAATACTTCTCACACTTTTGGGGTTGGGGTGTATGATGTGCATATCACTATCCAGAAAATATTACTTGTTTTTTATATTAAAAAATTAATTGTTGTGAAAATCTTCACTTTATAGCAGCCAAACATCCCTATCCGATCCATAAAGGGTGTTAAAATCACCATTGAGGGACTACCGATCAGTTTTTTTGCAAAAAAATAACCTCTTGTAGTTCTAATTCTAGTGGCAAGATCTAATATCAATTCCAATGTCACCCCCAAATAGGGTTGCTTTTTAATGCGTTCCCGAGATTTTTTGCCAAAACGGGTGACGGATTCGTTTTCAGCACCCCAAAATTAGTAGAAAGAAAAAAAAAGATAGCTTAAACACTTTACCACGGATGAAAAAGCCCTTTTTTAAAATTGTTTTTTTAAATATTAGAAATCACCATATATTTAAATCATCAAAATTGCCTTAACGTACAACAAAACTTTGAATCGTCCACCTTATTTTCGGCCTTTTTTAATTTTTACGTACGTATTACTAGTGTGATAGTACTTTTTGATTTTAATACGTAATAATTTATTACCAATCAATATATTTATCAAATGTAATATTGAAAATACAAATAGCGCCGTATAAAACCACGTGATATTTTCTATCAGACAACGCCCAGACTGTCCGGAAGGGAGTTACACATTTGGAAAAATGTAGACATTGTTAATGATGAAAGACATCACATTTTTAATGAAATTTTTTGCTGTCTATTTAATACATGGTTAAAGATGCACTAAAAAAATCCAAAAATACTCTTGATAGCATTCTTCGTGGTCCGGTCTGGTGTCCAGGTTCAGCTTCCGGAAATTCCGAAAAAACGGTGTAAAAATTTGTAGTTAACAAACATTTTTAGAGTTAACAAATCTTTTTAGACCATTGGTTCTGATATTACAGCCTCTGAGAACAACAGCCTCCTTTGGATGACCTGGCAAAACCTATTTTTGCATATTAATCCTTTCTGTGACACAAAAAAATGCTGTCAATAGTATCTCAGCTTCATAAGCAATATCTCTATTAAAAAAAAAAACTACCACTTTCCGTCGTGGCACCGGTAACCATGTTTTTTCGGAATGTCCGGAAGTTGGGCCTAGACGCCAGACCTGACCTATATTTTTAATAGAATCATTACATTGTCATTTTAATACAGGTACACTATTTTATTTTAGGTTAATTTCCAGTATAATTTCTTGAGGCCCTTCACATCAAATTGTAAAAACAATACATAACTAGCAGAAACAAATATTCAATAAGTAAAAATGTATTCAGAGAACCAAAAGTCTTACCAGTTGATGCGTGTACATATTACAAATTAAGACACTACCGCGAATGACACTTCTTACTTTTTTAATTAAAATCTTTCCTCTCCATTATTTCAGAACCAATATTTTTTATTCTATTTGGGACTGCTAAGTAAACATTTAGTATTGAAAGGGTTAATATACTATAAAAAATAAAATTTGTTTAAAACTACTTGCAACTTTTTAAAAGCTGTTCTTAATGAAAAGTGACTACCATTCTTAAAATTTAAAATTCTATTTTAAATTTACCTCCTTATTTCAGTTTTCGCCAATGGTAATTTTGCATGCGCATTAATGCCTCTACCTTTACAACATGATTATATCGTATTTCTATTATGTCATTTCTACTTTGCCATAGATGGGGTAATTTTAACACGACCATACACGTTATTACCATGGACGACCAGAATACATGGTAATGTCAGTAATCTATTATGTTGTAAATTATTAGTATTATTTTAGTTGACGCTGTCTTTTCATAATTTTCAGAATTTTACTATGAATTCAAATAACGAAAAACTAAAAGAAAATTATTTGGAAATTATTGGCCATAATTTCCCGACAAGCAGACGATACCGCGAGAAGTATCATAACCTAAGAGCTGGCGTGATTTTTTTCCCATCGTTTGTACCAAAGGATAAGCACATTAATGTTGAAATATGGTTTAAAGTGAACAAACATTGCTACGTTTGCCGTTGCAAATCGGCAGGGTTTGGCCGGAGGCGGCTACTCAAATTTTTTTGAATATTGTGAATATGCAATATCTGATAATATTCCATACAAAGAGCAGGAAATGCACCGATTGGTACAAGGCGGAGTCGAGGTGCGAACATGCGTCCAATGTATTAATAAATCGAATAATATAATCCTTTTTCGTCCGCTGTGCGTTTGCGAGCCTGAACTCATCTCGCTTGCACTCACAGACCGTTACGATGTTCACGGCGGAACCTATTTATTGGCTGTAATTAAGAAACGCTACCGACTTTACTGTCTGCCATTTCACTTTTGTGGTCAAATTGTATTCCTAAAGCCGAATTTCATAGTCTGCAGATGGTACAAATCAAGGAGTTTTTGAAAAAAAAAAAAAAATTCCAGTAGCCGCCTCCGGCCGAACGCTGCCGGTTTGCAACGGCAGACGTAGCGATATTTGTTCACTTTAAACCATATTTCAATATTAATGTGCTTATCCTTTGGTACAAATGATGGGAAAAAAATCACGCCAGCTCTTAGGCTATCAGTATACTTCAAAAGTTCTTTTAACAAGGATAGGGCGGTTGCTCTATCATCGTTCTTCAAGACATTTCTCAATTAGTGAGGCAAAAAAGTTGATCGTTGTTTTATTTATATTGGTTAAATAAGGTTATTTATTAAAATATTATATGGCATTCTTAAAAATGTTTGTTTTATTTCTCAAGTAAAGTTAATTTTCTCTTTTGGGCATAAATAATAAGAGTCCACCTTTGCCACGTTTATTATATGTGCTAACTACAATCTAGCTATATTTAAAAAAAAACGATTTTGAAGATTCAGTTAAGTCACAATTACAGTTTTAAAAGTGTTTGTAATATGCAATAACATAAGAACCAATTGGTAAAAATGCCACTAGATTACATAGTCTGGTGAAGTCGACGTAGCTAAATTAAAGGATCTGGCGGAGGCGCCGGTGGGAACACGTTTTTATATTGCGGGAGCTATAGTCCGGTAAACTCTGAGGTGGCGTATGTATGAGTTGGTAACACGACGTACGATCTGATATGCGATACGCAAAAGCTATCGCAGTGACATAGAGATGAACTAGTTGCGTTGCTTATTCTCTTAGTTTATGTGATGAAGCGACCTTTAGATGCGCCAGCTTAGAGTTTACTCGACTATAGGTAGCTATTTTTTTTGGTAACTCATCGTTGCAAGTTTTGATTAATTCTATCAACCTTAAGTGACGACAAAATAGACATCTGGCATATGTCAGCTCGTCGATTTGACTATGGTTCAAGATGTAAGAAACAAAGAAATTATGTTATCGTTACAAGGCTCATTTTTTTGTGTCCGTATACCTTTTATGCCCAAGATGAATAAAATAAGATCGCCAGAAAGTGTGCGACGCGACATCAGGAGGCACAGCCTTGTAAAAAATGGAGTTACAGCACGTGATCGTTACAAGCAATTTTTTAAGTTCAGAATATTTATTTAAATATTTTAAACACAGAAATAAAATCACAGAATGAAGCTCTGGTCAGCCAGAAAGAAAACGTTTCCAAATTTTGAAAAAATTGGATTTTTTCCTCATAATTTATCTTAGAACTCTAAATTCATCCTACAAGTTCTGGTTCTTTTTTAAACCAAAAATATAAGCTCCTTTAACAATAAAGTAACCTCCCTAGAAAGTTATTAATGTTAACAAAATTACCATACACTCTTAAATACACAGGAATTTAAGAATTTCCGCTAACTTGAGTTCTTACCGTACCTGAGATGTATTGTATCATTATTATTAAAATATTGTTATATTTAAAAATTTATTATAAGTCTCCTGAATAATAAATTATGCATCTTAACTCTTAAGACCAAAATCCTGTCAGAAAAATTTGTACGCGTTTATAAAAACGAAGTAATGGACAGTTTTACGCGAAATTAACGTTACCATCGCATCTCGGTACTATTACTAAAGTTTGTAATTTTTTGCTACGGGCAGAAACCACCCCTCACTCATCGTTTGAGAGATGAGGAAAGGTTGGAGCTGAATATTTTTCCCGTGATCAGCGACCCCGGAAACGGGGGGATACGCGTTTGAACCGAATCATTTGAAAAAAAATTATTTTCAGCCCTTCGGGAGGGTTTAATCAACCCCTTAGGCCTGTTGTCTGGATTCCACTTATTCTATAACACCTTTCCATGTTATTTCAAGTATAACCCGTCGATAAATCACTCCCCAGACCCGCTTATATATGAAAACATAAAGGGATCCATAAAAGAGGTGGCCGTTTCAGGGGGTTGCGGCGTTGAAAAACTTCTCCCATCACTTGCATCGTGTTCAGCACCCTCGAAAACGGGGAGGGGGGAAGGTAATCTCGTCTTTGCACGAAATATTTACAAAAAGTCGTCTTATAATGCTTCATTACATAGACTAAATCGAATACATTATGGGAGACAGTGGGCGATTCTAATTGTGGTCTACAATGGTTATGTTTACGCAAGAGCAATTCGAGCACACTTATTGATGCTTTCTTTGTCGAAAATTATTCTCCAAGGAATAGATACTGAAGATGTCAACAAGAAATACGTACAGCGAATTCTTACCATGTACAAAATGATCTTTTGTTGAAAATTTCAAATTTAAGTTTTCTGAACACATTGCAAGGCCGCGACAAGTAAATAAAATAATAGGAAAATTGTGGCTACAGTATTATGAACACACCATTGTGATACATTTCATACAATCAGAGAGTATAGGTACCTAGGAGTTACAATCTAAATTGTAAGAAAGCAATGCTTCCAATATTTCAAGTGGCCATTTTTCATACACCAAGTCTGTCTTCAAGGTATGGGTTCCTTGCAAACAAAGATGTCAGCACGAGAGTTCGAAATATTTACGAAAGACGGTTTCTTCACCGTCTGTCGTTTCAAAAAGCACCGATGTGGCTTGAGGACCGACATGACTATTGAACAAACTTTAATGAAGTAGATGAAAAGTGTTGGAGACACCACGAGAGAGGCTTTACTGACAGTAAACCATACAATACTGTGGACTACCGCCGACCTTAGTACCAATTACTACAATGAAAAGATCCAAAATCTGTTCTAAACCTAACTCATGCAGTTGCAGATTAGGATGGGAACCGGATGCGGGTGGGTAAAAGCTGGCCACGTTGTTCAACAATGTGGTATATCACTGTCTTGGCCAAGTCTATCTGAATGCTGAAAGTGTAGATACTACCGAGGATAATGATGACGTCGACGCTGATGATGTACAATAATTTTCAATACACCGGCCTTACCTTCAGAATATTAGGCCTATAGGAGAAACCCTCTAAAAAAAATGTGCCAGGGTGGCGTGGTAGTGAGTTCACGGTTTTCTTAAAAAATATTATGAATCGAACAAAACTTTTAAGGAACGAAACCGCAACAGATGCATTCTATGCAATTTCTCATTCTATAAAATGGGTCCTCTTGATTTTTTGTAAAAAATGAGTAGTCTTCGAGTTATTCGCAGTTGAAACCAGCGACGTGTGTCTATTAAGCGGAGTGCTCCTTTTCACGTCGCATTTGCGAAAGAAGTGTTTATTTCATAGAAAAAATGAATAGAACATTTTGTATACTTTTATAAGGAACATTTTTGCACAGAGGTGTTTTTGCCAGGAAGCGAAAGATTTGGCAGATAAACGAGCTAAATCGAACATGAGCGTATTCTCAATTTTAAGGGATGATACAACCATGGTGAAGATGGGAACTTTTCTTTGTTGTGATTTTGGTGCCTTTCTTGACATTTCTGCTAAGTGTTATGACTTCTGTCGGATATATGGCGATTACTGGCGTTACTGGATTATATGGCTAAATAGACGATGAAGACATGAAAAAAATTGAAAATTTATATTTTCTATACCAAAAGGCGAAATTGAAGTTTTTTGAGTGTTTTCTATAACCTTGCAAACAAGGGAAAAAGTGAATTTATTTCGTATTTCTAACACACTGTAAATTTCAACAAAATGTTAAAAGTTTATTTCACCACTCAACTATAAACGAGAGATACGATGTAAGAATGGTAGGCTATACAATATTAAAAAGACGATATATAAGTTCAATAAGCACCACATATGTATTTGAAAGAAACCACAGTTAATCAACAAAGGGAGTCCTTTTATCTTTGAGTTCAATAGATCAACTGGATCGGAGAAAGAATCGGCAAACAATATAGAGCAGATCCAAGCTATCCAAGTGTCACTTTGTGTTAAATTATAAATCACACCGATTTCTGAGGAACAAACTGAAACAAATGTTTTTCTTCGTAAAACAATAATATATACAGTTGATAGTGCGTTTTTATTGAAACTGTAAAGTCACACCTTAATACGAGCTAATTATATTACAGGATAAAAAAATACATGGTTTGAAGAAATAACTTCAAGAAAGCTGCATTTTTTTACACTTTAATTTAGTCTTTCTGATCGTCCCTAAAGTCTCCGATGATCCGTTGTACGCACAATTTGTTATGATTCGTAAAAGGGTTAAAAATATGTTTTTTCGCAGCCACTTTAATTAGCGATCTCCAAAACATAAATATCTTACGTTTCAAAAATAAATCAGTAAAACTTTTGCAAATAATAAATATCTAAATTTAGAGGTGGTTTTCACCTCTTGGAGGTAAGAGCAAGTATCAGGGCCATATAGAAACTGATGGTGTTACATTTTACTGAAATAATAACACAAAAAAATATCAATACAATATGAGATTATTTCTAAATTTTATATATTTTTTTACCTTAAGTACTGTACTCGTCATTGATAAATCTCCTGAGAAACTGCGATGTTCATAGTAATTAATCAACAATATTGATGTTATTTTCTGGATATTTTCACCACAGCAAATTAAAACTATGCTCCTAGATCAGATAACGCAGAAGCCAATTGGCTTAATAATTTCTATGATATTTAATTCAGGATTAAAATTAATTCGCAAATAATTTGTTACCCAACCTACTGTTAATAACTTGATACATATCTAATGCCAACGCTAGCTGACACTTCCAACGAGAGAACAATTTCCCCAATTCATGAATTGTAAATTAGCAGAAACACACATTCCAGGACATTTATTAAAGATGCCCAAATAAATCTTAGCGTTATAATGTTCTGAAAGAAACAGATACGAGTATTTAAATAATTGGCGTAATTTACGATGCTTCTTTTTAAGTAAAATTTATTTCCAGCTAAGCAGAAAACAATTCAAATTGTGCCGATAACTTAATAGGATAATTGTCACTTTTAAAAGGTCATAGGCCTTGTTAAGGTTAATTTGTTAGTAGCATTTTCAGACAAAAAGTCAGTTACTTACTTCGACATTTGTAGTAACACTTTTTTTTTTTTTTTGGGAGGGGGGTATCCAGATTAATATTACATCAAATTTAATTTGAGGTTTCTGTGAAAACGGCAATTATTTCCGTGTATTATTCTGGATTCCATAATTGGTGCATATGAATAACATTATACAAGTAAAATGTGTTTTAAGAAAAAAATTGATCTATGAACAATTCAAACGTTATCCCAAGAAATGTGAGTCATTCTCAATAAGTCTTATACATGGCTATATAACAAAATGTGACGATAATTTGCGGAATAACACTTCTAGTTTTTGGATATTTGTAAACTCGAGAAGAAAAATCACGGATTCCAGTTTCTATACAACATAATGGTGAAGCTTTAACTTCACCTAATTAAATAGTGTACTAATCATTTTGCAAGAATTTTTCTCCCGAATAATGACTAAGTCATCATAGATAACTTGTAAATAAATATTGCATTCAATGTTTTTTGTTACCGTTAACGTTTTTTTTTCAATCCCATTATAAAAAAGTATACCCTTTCTTGATTTATGGAAAGTATCAGAGATGGGTAAAAGAAACTTTCTATTTGAAAGTTCCCGGCACGAAATTTTGATAAAAATGAAACTTTTCAATATAATATTTGAATATTTGAAAGTTTCCTTTGGGAACTTTAGGAATATTCAAATCTTTTGCTGATTTTTACCGGCACGGTAGCTCAGTTGGTTAAGTGTATTAGTGGCGAATATACTGACCGTCTGTCTATCGCGTTCTGGATTCGAGCCCCAGCCCCAGTGCTGACAACACCGGTGGGTATGGATGTATGTTTGCGTTTTTTCAAATGTGTAACCCCCTTCCGGACAGCCTTAGCTTTGGATTTGGGAGTTGTCTACTATATGTCGTATGTTTATGTTTATGTTATGTTTATGTTTCAAAATTTCGTTCCGAAAACTTTCATATCGAAAGTTTCCTTTACCCATCTCTGGTTTATTGGTATTTTAATCAATAGCAAACTATTTGACGAATATGAAGGAGTCAAATCTGAGGTATTTATGGCTAGTCAGGGGCTCCCAAGGACCCAAGTTTAGACGCCACTCTTATTTCTAATCATTATAAAGATATATGTGATCGCATGTTTCCCCTAACTTATTGATTGTTGATGATTACAAAATTTTTAATGAAATAAGTATCATTAACAATTGAGTGATTTGACCTCAATAAACAATTGATGTTACGAAAGTAAATAAGCACTACTTTTTCGTCAAACTTAAAATCTCTACGTTTCATGACATTCTAAGACTATTTAAACAAAACAATCAGGAGGGATAACAGCGACTAGTCATGGTGTCTCACTCAACAGGGGACTAGTCCACTGCTATCATCTCATCACATGATAATCTCAACTTCGACCAACTAAACATTCATTTTGTTCATTGTCCAAAATTTAATATATAACAAATACAAATATTTATTATTTCCAGTAATTTAATTTTTAAAATTATTAAGTAACATAAAATATAGGACGGCCATTTTCTATTAATGAGATTTACAAACTGATTTAAAAAAACCGCTGCCCAAGGAATCACTACTTCCACATCCAGATTTTCTATAAAAGTCAGTCACAACGAAAAAAATTTGTATGTGAAAATAATTGTTTATGGAACTTTAATAATATAATATTTGAAATCCTCTACCCCAAAAACCCATAAAACGATACCCCACATCGGTAGTGGGGTGGGGGTGGATGAAGTAAAAAAATATTTTGAGGTTTCTGGTTTTTGTACACATACTAAATCAATTTTATTTTCATCCCCTTTAATAATAGGGTGGGGGTGGTAATGAAGGTGGCTAATACCAAAATTTTTTTTGAGACCTTAGCTTGTCTTGTATATACTAAATACCAATTTTAAGGATTCTTACCTGCTTGATTTACGTATTTACCCCAAATTTACCAGAATTTACCACCCAACCCTTCGACGGAACAATATGAAAATATAATCTAGTTCTAGATCTCGTTAAAGTACATGTGTACCAAATTTCAAGTCAATATCTTAGACGGTACCAGAGTAAACGTGCGAACAAGAAAAGTTACAGACAGACAGACAGACAGACAGACAGACAGACAGACAGACAGACAGACAGACAGACAGAATTTTTTTCGCTCAAACTTAAAATCTCGACGTTTCATGACATTCTAAGCCTATTTGAACAATAAAAGTTTTTAAAAAAATTTTTGTCGTTACTATACTTCCACTTAGTGCAGGCAAATCCAGTTTTGAGTATGAACTATCTGGGGACAGCTATTTCTTTATCGAAATGGATAGCTCTATTCATGTAGAATGAAGATATAAAAGTCCCGAAAAATCCCGATGTGAGCTAAAGCCACCATTTATAAAAAATGGCCGCCAGAACCGTTTCATTTAGAAGGACATATCTCAGTAACCATTGCTCCGATTTTAGATTTCTTTTGCTTGTTCTCTTCCCCTTTTTATGTAAAATCGAAAGTGTTATTACATCTTTGGGCATAAAATAGAAGATAACTGAAGAAAATAAGACTTGAGTTCAAGGAAATATACAAGGTGTAAATTTAGTGCTTCCTCGGAAGATTGTGCAAAAACGGGTAACTATAAAAAAACTTTTTTAACAAAACTTTCAATGTTTCATCTCTACTACAACGTGAAATTATTTTCAATTATACAAGGTGTCACAAAAAGGAGTTACACAAGAATGCATAATTTTTTTAATGGAATACTCTCTAATTTTTTAGCGCCAGTTAAGCGTCTAAGGGTTCTGAATTACACCTTGAAATTTTTTGCCAATCGGATGCAGCGTTGCCAAGTTATAATTTTTTTCCTGTTTTTCTGTCAAATTACAAACATATTTTTGACTACCATATCTCCGTGATTTATTAATTGGTTTTTCTAAAAATGTAGGGCGTTATTCGATAATGATGCATTTACTGAAAAACATTTTTAAAATAAATTATTATTATACCGGGTGTCCAAAATATTTGTTTACATTTCTTGTTATTTAATTATTATTTTTCTCAATTTTTTTTAAATGGAATGCCTATATTTTTTTACATAGATAAATAAAACATAAAATTCCCCACATTCTAATATTATACACTTAATTTTTTTTTCTAACCGTTTTTGAGATATGATTATTTCAAATAAGTTTTGCGTAAATTGAGGTGCTTTTTATTTTAGCATTAAAATCTAGTATGGCTTTGGTCTTTTGTTTTGCGCTTGTTTTTCACTCTATTCTATGACATTTCTCTAATGTGTTTAAGATTATCGTGACTAAGTTGAATTAATATTGTTAATATTTAAAAATACGAATTATAATTATGTCAATAAGATTTAATATCTATGGTAAATGTTATGTTATTGGTGAATATGATGGAAACTGTTTATTGGCATCAACAATGTATGGTCAAAAATATCCCTATAGGACATGTTCTGATGTGAGGTCTCTAGAAAATTTGAAAGAACGTTTTGAACGTACTGGAAATTTTGCATAGGAAAAGAAGGCGAGACGACGAAATGTATTGTAATGAAAAAAATGAGCTGGCTATAACTTTAGCGGTAATCGAAAATTCTACGGCAAGTGTTCGGGAGTTAAGTAGGGATTTAGAGGTCTGTGAATCTAGTGTTTCCCTATGTCTTCGTAAAAATATGTTTCACCCCTATCGAGCTCAGCTGCACCAAGAGCTTTGGGATGTGGATTTAAAACGTAGACTAAATTTTTGCCAGTGGGCTCAAAACCAAATTGGAGAAAATGAAGAATTTTTCAAATTTGTATTGTTCACGGATGAATCAACGTTTCATCGCAACGGATTTGTGAATAGGCAAAATTTCCATTATTATGCCAGAGAAAACCTTCATGTTTTACAGAAAAATCAGAACCAGAGTTTAAATGTAAGGGAAGGAATTGTACATGATTATGTTATTCATCCTCGCTTTTTTGAGGGAAATGTGAATGGAGCAGTCTTCTTAGATTTTACGCAAAATACGTTTCCACAAATAATCGAGCATATTCCTGATTACATTACAAATAATATGAGGTTACAACTTGAAGGTGCACCACCACATTTTAGTAGAAATGTTCGTCAGGCCATTAGTAATCAGTTTCCTGAAAGGTGGATAGGAAGAGGAGGTCCAATATTTTAATAAACTGTTAAATAATATCTAATTTATTATTTTATTAAATTATGTTAGGTCTCATTACCTGGCCGCCTAAGTCACCCGACCTGACTTTAGTGGGTTCTTTCTTTGGGGATTTGTGAAGTCAGACGTTTATAAAGTAGAACCAACGACTCGAGAAGATATGATGCAAAGGATTCGTCGGTGTTTCAATCGTATAAATGTTGATATGTTACACTGTGTAAGGCGTTCATTTATCAAGAGACCTCAGTTTTACCTGAATCAAAATGGTGGACATTTTGAGCAGTTGTTAGGTTAGTTTCAATATCGTGAAAAAAAATTATTGCTCAAGAACCGTTCATAAAAGAAAGTGTACGATATCAAAATGTGAGAAATTGTAAGCGTTACTCATCCATTTAAAAGAATTATAGGCATTCCATTTAAAAAAGTGGAAAAAAATGTAAAACAAAATATAGATTTTAATGCTAAAATAAAGAGGACCTTAATTTACGCAAAAATTATTTGTTATAATCATATCTCAAAAAACGTTTGAAATAGAAACAAAGAGATATTAAAATGTGAGGAATTGTATGTTTTATTCATTCATGTAAAAAAGCATACTTAGGCATTCCATTTAAAAAAAAAATGAGAAAAATAATAATTAAATATCAAGAAATGTACGCAAATATTTTGGACACCCGATATACTAAAGATTTATTTCAAAAATGTTTTTTAGTAAATACATCATTGTCAAACAACATTTTTAGAAATAACGATTAATAAATCGCGGACATATGCCAGTCAAAAATGTTTGTAAACTACCCAAAAAAACAGAAAAAAAAAATAACTTGGCAAAATATTTTAGGATGTAATACAGGGCCCTTAACTGACGCTAAGGAAATGCAGGCTGTTCTATTTAAAAAAATTATACTTTCTTGTGTGACGCGTTTTTGTGACACCTTGTATAATTGAAAATAATTTTAAGTTGTAGTAGAGACGAACCATTGAAAGTTTTGTTAAGAAAGTTTATTTATAAAGTTAGCCGTTTTGCACAATCTTCCGAGAGAACACTGACTGGACACCCTTTATACATTAATGTACATTATTAAAAATGATTACAATTTTATATATAAATAACTATTACTCCGTTAATATTTGAGTTAGTATCATCGGCCAAAAAACAAATGAAAGCTAATTGTATGCTCTAGAACTTTTATTAAAATTATTTTTTCAAAAATTGACTAGAAATTTCAGTACAAACATCTCGAGTTTACAAAAGTTTAAATTTCCGTAATATTTAAATTATTTTTAACTTTCCTAAGTTTATCGTTTAATTTATCGTAAAATATGTAATCATACTTTCTGTAAAATGTGAAGTGAGGAATGGAACAAAAAAAAGAAATCTAAAATCGGAGCAACGGTTACTAAGATATATGATTTTAAAGAAAATGTCTCTGGCGGTCATTTTTTCTAAATGGCGGCTTTAGCTCACGTCGGGATTTTTTGCGACTTTATGTACTTATTCTACATTAATATAGCTATCCATTGTAATAAACAAATAACTGTCCCCAAATAGTTCACGCCAAACTCATTTTACACTGAGATTTGCCTGGTCTATCTGGATGTGAAAGTAATAGTATATTACGTAATGAGTGATGTAAGAAGCATATTAAAAGTTACGCACGATGCCGCGTAGCGGCGAGTGCGTATTTCCATGAGTGCGTAATTGCCTTACAACTCGAATTATATAGTATGCTTTACCTACGATCATATTTATTTAGTTATTTAGTAAAATCTGGATTTAGTCAACAATATTATTCAACAAATATTATGTCAGTTTTGACAGCGTTTGAAAATTAAGTAGGTGTATTTGTTTTCTTAAACCCCGCGAGAGCGATATAAGCCACCTATAATTGCGTGTCCCGTGCGTTTTGTTTACCGTGCGATTTGTTTACAGTGCGTTTTGTTTACAATATGTAAAAGTCAACTTACATAGATGGCAGGTAGTGTGTTTTTTACTATTTACAGTAGTGATCGTAGGTAAAAATACGAATAAACTACACCTAAAATAAGATCATAATAGTCAATTTTTCAGACTAAATCGATTATTGAATTATAATTTAATCGTCCTAATAAAATTAGGCCATATACAACTAATTATTAAACAGTGGAACAAACTAGGATGAAAAAAATAATAATTGAAATAACGCGGGAGAAAATATGCAAAATTAAAAACCCCAAAATTTTCGAAAAAAAAAAAAAATTCTGATGGCTGATGTCAATACAAAAGTTGAGGCCTTTGGTTTTTGTACACACAGTAAATCACAATTTTATTATTCACCAAACCCCCCTCCCCCCTTTTAATAACGGGGTGGGGTGGCTAATGTTAAGAATGCTACCAGTAATTCTAAGTTCGCCGGTAACAGTTCATAAGTTGCAAGACGTCACGTTAGATAGAGAAGTTATTGATTTGGAAAAAAAGATTTTCGCAAAAGGACAAGTCTATGTCGCTCTAAGCCGAGTTAAAAATGTATGTGGCTTGGCTATATCTGATTCGGAATCTAGCAAGGTCATAAATTAACCACATGACGAAAGAGCCCTTGCACCAACACGCACTGATTTACACACGCACGCACTGACGTACACACACAATGTTTTTTTTTTCATGGCCGATATATTTGATTTTTTGAAGTTTGACTTCAGATAAAAATTAATGACAAAAAACTCTGATGTTATCAAATTCCACACAAATCTATAATAATTTTTCAATTATGTCTGCCATATTAATTTCATAGTCATACTAGCTGTTGCCGAATACTGAAATCCCCATATACTAGGTTTCATATAAATCTGCAAAAAAATTGTTGGTATCATCACATCTCAAAAACCATCATACAATGAAATATTTATTCGCCGGCGTAAATATCGGCCAGGTCTGTAATGCAGTCTTCTTCTTCGTCTTCATTAATAGCATTGAATATAATGACCTGGGCGAGAGCGTGCTGTATAATTTGTTTGTAAAAGCAAATTGTTCAACGGACGCGTTTCCCAATAAAAATCGCAGTTCATACTGTTGTATAAAACATTCTTCAGCTAATTCGCCTCCACGCAAGGCTCTTTTTCGTTGCGAAATGGTATATGACGTGCTAGGAAGCTATAATTATACCCTGTGTTTGTGAAAAATTATCATTATTATAAATCGAGAACCAAGTTTTTAATTCAAATCACCGGCGACACTTCCAAATCTACGAATATGCGAATATGGCCTACAGTTTGCAACAGGTTTGGCACAAATCGCTTAAGCTACGCGAGACTAATTACACAGGCCGACAATCGAAACTCTAGACCCTGTGACCAGAGTATACTTTCCCAAAGGTTTTTGGTGCGTTGAATCCGAATCCCACAGAATTTCTCCATCATATATTCTAACCGAAAAATGCAAAAAACACGGTTTTTCGCTATATTCGGGATTGTATTACACCGCGAATTAATTTTTCTCCACAAAGCTTGTTGCGGCATATGAAAGCACTACTCTTCCCGGGGTCAAAATACATTTTGAATTTTTCAGATATCTTATTTCATTCATATCGCACTTTTCTAAATTTAGAAATCTGACATTATTCTCTATCAAGGCAAATTCGAGTTTATGGCGGAGTCGCCGGTGATAGACCTATACAAAATTATTACTAATTTCCACCTACGTCAATGATCTTATATAATTGTATTGTCACCAGAATTGCATAAGTTTGTAAATATTTCAAATCGATACGACAATTAAATGTTGCTCTTTTTTGGTACGGTTTTAACGAAAACGCCAAACTAATTAATTTCAACAGACGATTTCTCCTAGAAGAAATAAAATATTGGAAAATTCAAAATATATTTTGATAGGGAAGAATATTACTTTCATATGCTGCAACGAGTTTTGTGGAGAAAAAATAATTCGCGGTGTAATATAATCCCGAATATAGCGAAAAACCGTGTTTCTTGCATTTTTAGGTTAGGGTATCTTAAAAACCTGAGGTGATGGAGAAATTCTGAGGTCGAGTTTGAATTTAGTGCACCGAACACCTTTGAAAAAGCATAGGGTTTTGAAAAATCTGGGCCTATGTTATTGAACAAATAGAAAAAAAAGTCGGTCAAAAAAGAAAAATCATGCTTCAGTTATTTAGATCATAAAGATCGTCTTCCAACAATAAATATATATATTTTTTTAAGAAATGTAATTTGGAATATATATGAAAATGTTACTTTTTACAATATAGTCAGGGATTTTTAATCCCATCAACCTGATGCATATGTATGTAAGTTTAAATTTACGGTCTCCTTCAAGAAATCGATCAAAATATACATCGCATTATGTTGTATATTTATATTAAATTACGAACATAATCTGTATTAACGCAAATATAATAGAAGTTACATACATATTCTGTGACAGTGACTGAAATATATCGAAAACTAAAAACTTTTGCATATAACACATGTGAGTTGAAATGATTGCAAATTGGATCCTCTAACACACCTTGACAGGAATACGTTGAGTTACCAGTAACCCTGTATATGGCATGTCAGCATCTAAACTGAAAATAAATTACATTATAATACCATAAGATGTTGATACATAATTAAAATAGTTGACATATTAATTGGACAAAGACAGAAGAAGTATACTTAAAACCCTAATAAATGCAACAAAGTAAAAACTACAGGTAACAATTTGTGTCTGTAAGAATTCATTTACACTGCATAGTCCGGTTGTTTTTGGATGGCGAAGTGGGCAATAAAACAGAGTAAGACATGACATATTTCTACCTACTTCAGCTTTCAAAAGATAACGTTAAACCGCTTATATCATGCCCCTAATTCTTTAAAACTTTGCGCTCTGTGCAATAGGCGTATTCAATGGCTGATGCTTATGAGTTGAAGTGAATAAGGAAATATTTCCTGTCGTACTCATATTTTTCGGCATCCTAAAACAACTGTTCTTAATCTTATTCTTATATTTTAAAAAATTTAGACTTCTAAATTTTCAGTATAGTATTATCCTGTTATAATAAAAAGACTCTTTAAATGCCGAAATTTTATGCCAAGGAATAGATAATGAATTTCCGTGGCTTGTATTATACCCGTGATTTTCAGATAGCATATGAAACCAATGCAGAAAGCATTTTACATGTATAAGACAATTGTATATAAACATACGGTCCAGTAAATATTCTCTTAGAAACAAAAATATTCCTACAACTTTCACTACACTTTTATATTATCCTTATTAAATGTTTTTATAACAAAAGTGCCCTGGTTATTTCACTCGATTTTTCCCAGAGATGTATTTTTTGAGATAAACCTGAATAGATCAAATCAAAATACACGTTCATTGAAACCTTTTCACTGAGCATATTTTGTAACTGATAAACTGACAAATGGGGTTTTTTCAATTTACTGCAAACAGGTGGTTCCCTCGATAGTGTGCTGTCGATATATGTACCCAACAATTTAGCTCTTTCACTTAATGGGATACCACAAAGTGATATATTTCTTAAAAGTTTAAAATCTAAGAATGCTATTTTATTCTTATTCAAAATTTTTTTTTTTTTCACATCAAGCACTCGTGTCATCTAAAATTGTTTTAATATTATAGCTAAGCTCATCAGCACTAGTGGCAGAGATACACACAGTAGTGCCATCTGTGTGCATAATTATGAGTCCCTTGCTAACGTGCAACAATAGATCATTCATGTAAATGGAAAATAATGGTCCCAGGATAGATCCCTGGGGTACTCCCAGAGTAACAGCTTGAGGAGCACAGCAAGCCTATTATATTTAACCGCGAGGGTTCCGTTAACCATAAACGAACTTATAAAAGTGTAGTGAAAGTTGTAGGAATACTTTCGTTTCTAAGAGAATATTTACTGGACCGTATGTTTATATACAATTGTCTTATACATGTAAAATGCTTTCTGCATTGGTTTCATATGCTATCTGAAAATCACGGGTATAATACAAGCCACGGAAATTCATTATCTATTCCTTGGCATAAAATTTCGGCATTTAAAGAGTCTTTTTATTATAACAGGATAATACTATACTGAAAATTTAGAAGTCTAAATTTTTTAAAATATAAGAATAAGATTAAGAACAGTTGTTTTAGGATGCCGAAAAATATGAGTACGACAGGAAATATTTCCTTATTCACTTCAACTCATAAGCATCAGCCATTGAATACGCCTATTGCACAGAGCGCAAAGTTTTAAAGAATTAGGGGCATGATATAAGCGGATTAACGTTATCTTTTGAAAGCTGAAGTAGGTAGAAATATGTCATGTCTTACTCTGTTTTATTGCCCACTTCGCCATCCAAAAACAACCGGACTATGCAGTGTAAATGAATTCTTACAGACACAAATTGTTACCTGTAGTTTTTACTTTGTTGCATTTATTAGGGTTTTAAGTATACTTCTTCTGTCTTTGTCCAATTAATATGTCAACTATTTTAATTATGTATCAACATCTTATGGTATTATAATGTAATTTATTTTCAGTTTAGATGCTGACATGCCATATACAGGGTTACTGGTAACTCAACGTATTCCTGTCAAGGTGTGTTAGAGGATCCAATTTGCAATCATTTCAACTCACATGTGTTATATGCAAAAGTTTTTAGTTTTCGATATATTTCAGTCACTGTCACAGAATATGTATGTAACTTCTATTATATTTGCGTTAATACAGATTATGTTCGTAATTTAATATAAATATACAACATAATGCGATGTATATTTTGATCGATTTCTTGAAGGAGACCGTAAATTTAAACTTACATACATATGCATCAGGTTGATGGGATTAAAAATCCCTGACTATATTGTAAAAAGTAACATTTTCATATATATTCCAAATTACATTTCTTAAAAAAATATATATATTTATTGTTGGAAGACGATCTTTATGATCTAAATAACTGAAGCATGATTTTTCTTTTTTAACCGACTTTTTTTTCTATTTGTTCAATAACATAGGCCCAGATTTTCCAAACCCTATACTTTTTCAAAGGTTTTCGGTGCACTAAATTTAAACTCGACCTCAGAGTTTCTCCATCACATCAGGTTTTCGAGATACCCTAACCTAAAAATGCAAGAAACACGGTTTTTCGCTATATTCGGGATTATATTACACCGCGAATTATTTTTTCTCCACAAAACTCGTTGCAGCATATGAAAGTAATACTATTCCCTATCAAAATGTATTTTGAATTTTTCAATATTTTATTTCTTCTAGGAGAAATCGTCTGTTGAAATTAATTAGTTTGGCGTTTTCGTTACAACCGTACCAAAAAAAAGCAACATTTAATTGTCGTATCGATTTGAAACATTACAAACTTATGCAATTCTGGTGACAATACAATTATATAAGATCATTGACGTAGGTGGGAGTTAGTAATAATTTTTTATGGGTCTATCACCGGCGACTCCGCCATAAACTCAAATTTTCCTTAATCGAAGAATAATGTCAGATTTCTAAATTTAGAAAAGTGCGATATGTATGAAATAAGATATCTGAAAAATTCAAAATGGATTTTGACCCCGGGAAGAGTAGTGCTTTCATATGCCGCAACAAGTTTTGTGGAGAAAAATTAATTCGCGGTGTAATATAATCCCGAATATAGCGAAAAACCGTGTTTTTTGCATTTTTCGGTTAGAATATATGATGGAGAAATTCTGTGGTCGGATTCGGATTCAGCGCACCAAAAACCTTTGGGAAAGTATACTCTGGTCACAGGGTCTAGAGTTTCGATTGTCGGCCTGTGTAATTAGTCTCGCGTAGCTTAAGCGATTTGTGCCAAACCTGTTGCAAACTGTAGGCTATATTCGCATATTCGCAGATTTGGAAGAGTCGGTGATTTGAATTAAAAACTTGGTTCTCGATTTATAATAATGATAATTTTTCACAAACACGGTATAATTATAGCTTCCTAGCAAGTCATATACCATTTCGCAACGAAAGAGAGCCTTGCGTGGAGGCGAATTAGCTGAAGAATGTTTTATACAACAGTATGAACTGTGACTTTTATTGGGAAACGCGTCCGTTGAACAATTTGCTTTTACAAACAAATTATACAGCACGCTCTCGCCCAGGTCATTATATTCAATGCTATTAATGAAGACGAAGAAGAAGACTGCATTACAGACCTGGCCGATATTTACGCCGGCGAATAAATATTTCATTGTATGATGGTTTTTGAGATGTGATGATACCAACAATTTTTTTGCAGACTTATATGAAACCTAGTATATGGGGATTTCAGTATTCGGCAACAGCTAGTATGACTATGAAATTAATATGGCAGACATAATTAAAAAATTATTGTAGATTTGTGTGGAATTTGATAACATCAGAGTTTTTTTGTCATTAATTTTGGTCTGAAGTCAAACTTCAAAAAATCAAATATATCGGCCATGAAAAAAAAACATTGTGTGTGTGTACGTCAGTGCGTGTGTGTGCAAGGGCTCTTTCGTCGTGTGGTTAATTTATGACCTTGCTAGATTCTGAATCAGATATAGCCAAGCTACATACATTTTTAACTCGGCTTAGACCGACATAGACTTGTCCTTTTGCGAAAATCTTTTTTCCCAAATCAATAACTTCTTTATCTAACGTGACGTCTTGCAATTTATGAACTGTTACCGGCGAACTTAGAATTACTGGTAGCATTCTTAACATTAGCCACCCCACCCCGTTATTAAAAGGAGGGAGGGGGGTTTGGTGAATAATAAAATTGTGATTTACTGTGTGTATAAAAACCAAAGGCTTCAACTTTTATATTGACATCAGTCATCAGATTTTTTTTTTTTTTCGGAAATTTTGGGGTTTTTAATTTTGCATACAAATAGAAGGAAAAAAAATTGTCACTTGTAATCTCCCAAGTGCTTGAATTATTGCTGGAAATTTTTTGAGTACATGAATGTTTTGAAAATTATCCCGAGTCGCGCAGCGACGAGGGTAATTTTCTTAAAAAATTCATGCACGAGAAAAATTTCCTGCAATTAATTCATGCACGCGGGGGATTCGGTAAGAAAATTTCATACCTACATAAATTAAATAAATACTAATTTAAACTGACATTAAGATTATTCTAAGACAGCAAGGTAAAAGATTAGTAGGCCATAAATGGGTTTTGTTGACAAAATGACAGAAACGCATCGGAATCAGTATTGTTATGCCATAAGTCATAAGTATAAGAGTTAGTAAAATGTCGCGTTTTGAAAACAAAATTAAAGAAAATATTAGACAAGAAGTTCAAAATTGCCACAAAATACGAAAAAGTCCAAAGAGAGTGTGTGGAGACAATTTTTGCAGTTTTGTAATGAAAAATTCTACGATATCAACAATCCATCAATTTCCATCGAAGCACTCGGTCAAATCTTAGAATATTATGCATTCAATATCTATATGGTTATAAGAAAGATATCCTATATGCAATGTTAAAAAATAAATTTCCACCCATTTTAGTTGCAAAAAATTACTACATGAGGGGTTAATATATATTCACTGAAATGTTTGATATTATGTTTTCTTCACTAAAATGGGTGCAATTCTGTTTTTCTTATATTTTCTAATGTTACAACAGTTTGGGTGAACCGGAATACCTATATTCGTATAATAGATAAATAATATCTTTTTCACCCATTTTAGTTTCAAAAAATTACTGAAAATTGTTTAAGACAACACTATATGTATGTTATGAAATAAGTTTTGTTCACTAAAATAGGTGGAACGTTGTTTTTTTTTTTTTTTTAGTTTATTTTCATGTTTTATGCACATGGTATTGCTAAGTTTCAGCACATTATAACTTAACAGAGATGGCTTGGAAATAAAACGTCATTAGCTATTTATCATTATTTAAAGGATTTTCAAATATTTAGTATCATAATTAAACATGAAATAAAATGTTGTTTCACGAGCTCAATGATTTTTTAAACAATTTTCTCGTTTAATATCAATAATTTGACATAAAAATTTCCACTTATTAATTTCGTTGAGGATACCCTGGAGGATGAAAATTTCCGGAAATTTTTTGGGTTGCTATGGTAATGGAACCAAGAACAAAATTCTGATTAGATAAAAAAATGACGTGTGAAATTTTCGCTAAAATTGTTGAAAACATTCAAAAGTTGGGATGCAACATGAACTTGAAGCTGCATTTCTTAATTTACATATTGTTGATTTCCCAGAAAATTTGGAGATTACAGTGAAGAGCAGGGTGAAAGATTCCATCAAGATACTATGGTAATGGGCATCCTTATCAAGGTAGATGTGATGTAAATATGATGGCAGATTTGTGTTGGATGTTGAAACAAGAACACAAACAGAAAGGAATAAGATAAAGGAGACCCTACTACATAGAACATTTGATAGTAAAAGGGTTCGTTATCATACATAAAAAGGAATACGAAGAATAATTAGATTTTCCATGCTTTACTGTTTTCTTTTAGATTATTTCAAAATAATGATACGTGTAGCCTTACTTCAATGAATGCAAGAACACAGGAATATCGTATTTTAGATACATTTTATAATATACATAACGTTGCCATTTATATTGCACACCCGATGGGTATGTGCTCTATTCTCGGTCAGCCCGCTAACACTCAGTTTCGCTGATTTTACTTGATTAATTCTGCAATGAATCGATTTTAAAAAATGGTACCATTTTGAACTTTTGTTCTGTTCTAAAATTGCAACTGAAAATTGTAATACATCTCCGTCAGTCGGTCTGAACGAAAGTATGTATGTACGGAAACACTCTACAGGTCACAATTCTTAACGGATCCACTTGAATGTTTTTTTAATCGCTTTGTCTACTGTCAGAATAGAACCCTAATGAATTTCATAAAGATTCGTCAACTAGTTTAATTATTATAAATAATTATTTAACACCGTCACGAGTTTTCGCGGCCCATTTCTCTAGTTTTAGGTGTCTATTGGATAAATATAATAATTATTTTTTTAACTTGCTCTAACTCAAAAATAAAATTGTTGTGGTCTTGTACACACACTAAATCACAATTTTATTTTTTCACCCCTTGATTAATGGGGTGGGGGTGGTAATGGGGAGTGGCTAATGCCAAACAATTTTTGAGACCTTGGCTTCTCTTATATATACTAAATACCAATTTTATGGACTCTTGCTTGATTTACCTATTTCTCCCCCATTTACCCCAACCCTACAAAGAAATAAGGTCTATATCCAGATCTCGTTAAAATACATATGTGTGCCAGATTTCAAGACAATATCTTAAACGGTTCCAGAGTAAAAGTGGACACAAAAAAGTTACAGGCAGATCGACAGACCGAAATATTTTTTGCTTAAACTTAAAATCTCAACGTTTCATGACATTTTAAGCCTATATGAACAATACAAATTTTCAAATTTTTTTTTTTCGTTACTATACTTCCACTGGATGTGGAAGTATTACCGATTTAGTTGGTGAAATATTGTCAGTATATAGTAAATAAGAGCAACTACATTAGATATACTGCCTGCATACTGCATACTCCGGCCACTTTTACCGGATATCCGGTTCCGGCGGATTTTTTAAATAGATCCGGCCGGCAAAAACAATATACTTTCTCAAACTTATAAACAGAGCTGTGCCGAGTACCAAAAAAAAGTACTTGCAAAAATTCGAGTACGAGTACCCGATTCATTTTACTTATGAGTACAATACTCGTAAGTATTTTATTAATAAGAAAGTATAAGTACGAGTAATACTCGCAAAACCATCATAAATTCGAGTAACGAGTACGAGTACCCATAACCATTAAAATAAGTTAATATTTTCTCTTCATAGTCTTTAGATAGAACTTTTTAACTATATAGATAAGAACAAATAAAAAGACACTCGGTCAAGTTTAAAATAAAATAAAACCTTTTATTTAATAAAACAAATATAACCATTAGGCATTATGGTTCACAGAAAATAAAAACACTATTATTAATAACATAGGCATAGGACGTTTCACTTTTTATTAGCAGAACTTCATAGAAGACCTCATTTTGAAATAAAAATCTCTTCAAACGTTGCTCCTTATTATCATTTTTGTAAATAATCGCCCATAAAAAAAAATTGTAATATTGCTGCGAATGACTTAGTATTTCGTAGCAAATAATTCAATACTGAAAATCATCATCTATCTATTATATTATTTCTGGTGGCGAAAATAGAGGAGTATTTATGATTTATTTTAATAATAAAAAATGATCGCCGAATTGAAATTTTCCACACATTTTCAAAAAATATGAAATGGCATTCAACGTTATCCCGAAAGTAAATAAAATAAAATAAAATAATAAATAAGACAATGTAAAATCATCTGGCAAAAGGGCATTTTCTAAATAAAATTGAATGCTGTTTAATATTTTTTGAAAATATTTGCAAAATTTCAATTCGGCGTTAATTTTTTCTGAAGTTTCATGAATAGTAAATATCTCCATCTTTGTATCTTCTCAATTGGTAATAATAGGCAATCAATGATTTTCAGTATTGAATTATTTGCTCTCAAAGAAGTCATTCGCAGCAATATCACGAATTTTTTTGCGAGCAGTTATTTTAAAAAATAATACCTAATAATAAAAATGTATTTACAAATACAATGCCCTGTGTCACAGAAACGAAGCATCTTAGGATCGATGGTTATGGTCACTTTTATTCTCAAAATTGAAGACACAAGTGGACATTTTCGAAAAAAACGAGTTTTTTATATGAATGAATGCTATAAGTACACAAAATTTCCCCAAGTACATTACTTTTGATTCTAATGCAAAAATATCTGATTTATAAATTTATAAAGGATCTATGTACTGTTGAAGTTAGTAGGTTATTAAAAACTTTGAGATCAATTATCTCAAAATCACTTTGTTGTTACATAGACCCTTCATCCACTTGTGTCTTCAATTAGGTCTTTTACCTAATGAAGTTAAAAAGTGAGACACCCTGTATAATATCAAATATATATAATATACACTGCTGAGCTGACGACAGATGACAATTAACTAGTTAGTGCCTGAGCCCTGAGTGGTAAACTAAGGACTGCATACTAAAGTAAACTAAATCTCTGAGACTACTGTACCAGAGAAATAGAGGGGGTTGAGTACTCATGAAAAGTAACAATTTTTGACGAATACTCCGTACGAGTAATTTTTAATGTGCTGCAAATACGAGTATTAAGTCCTCTAAACCAAAAAGTACTTACGAATAATTAAAAAAGAGTACTTTTAGTACTCGAGTACAAATTACCAGTAAAGTATCCGTGTACTCGCCCAGCTGGTTGTTGTTGCTGATTCTGCGAACAGAAGCATTTTGGACTACTTGCGAGGAATTGCCCAACTGCAAGTGTAAATAAATTATATTTTATAATTTCTGTTATTATATTGTGATAATTTTTTTGGATGTATATTTTCTTATGTTAACCATATTTTTAGTGTAACTTACTTTTCATGGTGAGTCTGTTTTTATATTGTATTTGTAATTATTATTATTTAGGTTGGGTTAAGTTAGGTTAGGTTAGTGTGTGTATACCGGGGTATACATGATTTTTTTTTAAAACGCATCCAATATTACACGTCCTATTTTACCGCGTCCAATTGTCGCACGCGTCCAATTGTCGCGCGTCCAATTGACGTAGATCCGCTCCATGCAGCCCCTCATGAAAAATTTGTCAATCAATCAATCAAAACATTATTAACAATTAATAATTCTACATTTGTCGCACCCGAACACAAATTCTAACCATTACACCACCCTACTTCTTTAAGTCATAATATTGCTAATATAATGTTACTATTTGAAAATCATGTTTCTACGTTTTAATATTATAGTATTACGAAATATATATCAGTAAAATATATAAATAAATGATAGGAAATAACATTTCACAAAATTTCTGTTCAATTACAAAACTAAAAAATCGGAAAACAAAGTTTTAAATGATTAATAACTTTTTTATTTACCGATCGATTTTGTTAAAAAACAAATTATGTTAGTTTTAGATATTTCTAATGTTATGACGCCAACTTAGTCGTTAAAGTACTTGTCAGTGTAAAATAAAATTTTAAAGAAGTAACTACCATTCCAGAACCTTTTTATTTACTGATCGATTTTGTTAAAAAACAATCGGATTCTTCCTCTAGCAAACACTGACTGTTAAAATTAGACATTAGATACAATCAGACTTTTCTTTCTTAAATTATCGTGCTTACAATAAACGTGACGGATGGACAGACATACATTTTGAAAGTTGTTCAGAATTCGTTCACTAAAACAGTGATATGATGACATTCATGGTTTTAGAAATGTGTTAATCAAGTGCAATAAATGCCTTATACTTTTGGTTTTCGTATTTACGAAGAGTATAATAATAAATTGACCAATAAGTATAATGTCATTCGCATGGTATTTATTGGATAACAACTTACGGGATGTGCACTTTTGGTTTTACCAACTATAGTTGAGATTTTTGATGATCTTGAGCCATATTTCGAAGTTAAACAAAGATTGTGATTTGTGATGTGTGATTGTGATGTCGTATTCGTATTCTACGGCTCAAAGTACATGGGGTTACCTTAGTTCGTTAAGATATTTTTTAAATATTCGTTACCTTACCATTCAATTGAGATTTTTGATGATTTTGAGCTGTTTTTTGAGTACAGAAAAAAATTGTGATTTTCTAGAACTCTGATGTCATATTCGTATTCTACGGCTCATAATACATGGGAATATCATGTTTTGCACAGAACTTTTTTTGTGGAGCTGTGTTATTTATGTCCATAATAGTAATACAATGGCACAAAATACTCGCTAAAATGTAAGATTCATGTGTGGGTCGCAGTGAGAAGGCAGATCGGTTCGGTTTTACATTCACCAAAACGAGAAGCGCAACTTTTTGTATTTAGATATTTCACTAATAAGTAAAATTATACTGTAAGAAAATTTTATACTTCAGCATACGAATTGATCTCTATTTATACACGCCGCATAAATACAACGTTCACTGATAATATTTACAGCTTAATAACCGTTCAGCTGGACAAAGGCAATATTTTAGAAGAAAACAAATAGCTTCCACCTTTATATTATTATGTTGTTGCTACAAAGGCAGAATTTAATTACTATTCCCTACTTTGATATTTATCTGGGTGCGTTGAGAAGCCTAGCAAATACGTTTAGGACATTTTCCGATGTTCTATTAAATAATCCATGTAATGTACATTATATTGTATACTTGACATTGATGGAGGACATAACGATAAAGTAATGATGACAGTGTGGAAACAATAAAATTGCATTACGCTATACGGTTCCATTCAAATATCGACCATAAAGTACACGACGCTTCTTCTGGCCATACAATTTTGTTATCAAGAAAACAGAGTTGATTGAAAATACTAATAACTAGGTATTTGGAACTGTTGAGTTTTATTACTGAAAAAAATCTTAAAAATTGTCATATTATTTATTTTTTGAATATGTGATAAACAAGCAAGAAAAACTATTGACAATTCCGCTCCTGTCAATTTTTGCTGGTTTTCTGGCGGCTAAAAAGGAAGAAACAGAAAATATAATAATCCAGTCGACCAAAGCTGGGATTAAATAATTCTTGTGTACAATTTTGGACAGAAGAAGGTTCTTGGTAATAGAAAGGTATAAACATTATTCTCAACGCTATCGCGGTTTCAACATCAAACAAAATAGCGCCAAACTCGCAAACATTTTTATTTTGGAAATAACTGTTAAAACACGCAAAATACAAAAAAAAAATCGAGAACAAAATTTTACGCAAAAAATTTGTTACAAAAAATTTCGCGTAAAATAGGAATAAATATGGGGCCATGGGCCAACACGTCAAATTCAGCCATTTTAGTTTTATATTAGTCCATGCCGCCAAAGTTGCAAAAACCCCAAAAGTGTAAGGGTAGCGACCAAACATGGCCCCGTTTTCAAGGACGGCCAACACGATGGTGATAGCCATACAAGCCCTTACCCCCTCAAACTACCCCTAGACGCACAAAACCACCCCCATTTCCCATTTTTCGTTGTCGGGCATGCGAGGATTTGTTCGATCGGGTTTTTTTCGAGGAAACTCAATAAGTCCTGTATAATTTCTGAACCAGACATTCTAACGATGCCCGGGGGTTGAAACCACCCCCCCCCCCTCCCTACAAAAACATCCAAACGTGCTAAAAAAATTGTTTTTGACAGGTTTTCAAGGGCGGGGAACACGATGCTGATATTATTTAGCCTTCCACCAACTACCCCTAAATGCATAGAACCACCCCCGTTTCCCATTTTTCGTTATGCGAAGATTTGTTGGATCGGGGGTTTTTCAAAAATTAAAATACTATTATGCAAATCAGTCGCTCATGTAATCATGAGCTGTGCAAGGCCTATTTCGTTCAGCTCAAGGGTTCAACCCTACCAAAACTTTCTTTAAAATATGCGCTGTTCCCAAAAGTGCGACCTTCTGCACTTCTTGTGCACTTGGTTGATCAGGCAGTTGTTGTAGACTTCGGTCATAGCCCCATTTGCACAACTTCTCCGTTTCCTTGAACATCACGTTCAGGATGGATACATCGATCAGCAAACAGGATTTCTCCTTTTTATTATGTACGACGATGTCTGATCGATTCGCGCGAATTTCTCTGTCAGTTATAATCGGCGAGTCCCACATAATTGTGACGTCATTGGTAATAACAACCCTCTCGGGGGTATATTTATAATATTTTGGCGGTACTGGTATATCAAAGTGCTTGCACATGACCCAGTGGAGATATTTGGCCACCGTGTTATGTCGGTGAGTGTACTCCGATGGCGCACAGTGGAAAAAAAAAGCCTTTTTTGGACAAAAATCTGCCTACAAGTCAAATCTTAATCAATTTTCATCTACCTTGGCTTAAAATGTAGGTTATTGGCTACACTTTCAGAGTATACTGCCTAAATTGCAAACCCCGATTTCCTAACCTCAAAAAATGTATCAAATCTGTCTCACTTTTTTCTATTTCTACAAGTCAAATCTTGATCGATTTTGACAATTCTGGGCTTAAAATGCAAGTTTTAGCTACCCTTTCAGCGTATACTGCCTAAACTATGAACCCCAGGATTGTCAAAATTTATTAAGATTTGACTTCTAGAAATAGAAAAAAGTGATTACTCTCACATTTGATACATTTTTTGAGGTTAGGAAATCGGGGTTTGCAATTTAGGCAGTATACTCTGAAAGTGTAGCCAATAACCTACATTTTAAGCCAAGGTAGATCGAAATTGATTAAGATTTGACTTGTAGGCAGATTTTTGTCCAAAAAAGGCTTTTTTTTTCCACTGTGTGGCGCCAGAGTAGTACATCCCGCCACCAAGTGACTGACATGTTCTTCTGCTAGGCTGCACATCCTGCACTGCTGCCAACATGTTGTTTCAAGATAATCGCGTTTAGTGATTGGTCCTGTGCTGCTGCAAAACTTTCTGTTTCCCCCTTCAAGCCTGAGCCGTTCAACCACTGAATAGATGCCTTTTTGTCCACTGCTGGTCGGTCGAGATCGCGGAAGAATTTTCCATACATCGGCTCCGCGCAGAGTATTTCTATTTTCCTCCTTTCGATGCTGTTTTTAATTTTCTTGGCGTCCTCGTCGGTGGTTTCGGTTTTCAGATATTCTTCCTGGATTTTTCGCGCTTCCTTCGGGATGGTATACAATTTCTCATCCTTATCATGTTCTTTAACTAGTCGTCGGTATTTGTCCTTCCCCTGTCGAATATACGGACTTATCCCACTATAAATAAATCATAAGCAGATTCTAGCTATTCCGCCTATTGTTAGGATTTTTTATTATTATTATTAAACTAAAATAATGATATGACAACTGTCAGAACTGCATCGCACTGTACAAAATTTTACTAGCTGTCGTTATCTACTGATACTGTGGAATTTTTTTTATTGAAACAATGCGGTTATTAATAAGCGGCATTTTTTGGTTATATAATTTAATATCATTATTACTGCTGAAATGCAGCTAGGTATTACTTTACTACGGTATAAAAAATAAATTGCCTTTAAGTGTAACCGCGAGAATTAAAAAATTTCCATTAATGTTTATATTGCCTTTTATTTTTTTTAATTTTTAACAATCTTATAACAAAACACGTAAAGAGAATTGCGAAATGGCGCATCATGTGACTAAAGAATGAATATGCTACCTTTGTCTAGTCATAAAAGTAAAAATGTGCGTATTGTCAACAGGGGATTCACATGGTTTTACCTCACTTTACAGTTAGTTCGAGGTTGAAAAAACCACAGTTCGATTCCCCTTTCTACTCTTACTGAAATACGCTCTTTTCACAGTGAAGATATGGCTAGTCATCCAGATATGAAGCCAGATATTTTTCGGATTTATTTATTTTTTTAAATATATGTAAAAAATATGTAAAAACTTGACTTTTTGTTAAAAATATGTCGTTTTATGTAATAAGTAGATCGAAAAATATGTAAATTATGTACGAGTCTGGACGCTGGAAAAGAGTTGGGCAGGAAATCTGGTCGTTTATTAAAGCATAAAATAGCATGACATAAACACACAACAAATTCAAAACCAAGGCTGTCAAGAAGGGGCTTACACATTTGGAAAAATACAAACATATATCCATACCCACCGACACTGACAGTGCCGGGACTGGGATTCGAACCCAGTACAGATAGATAGTGACCGGCATATTCGCTGCACAATACGCCTTAACCGACTGAGCTACCGCCCCGGTATGTTTGGCAATAAAACGAATACTATTTGTTAATGCGAGGTTTATAGATCAGTGTCTTCTGGGAGACAGATTTATCATTTTATTAAAAAATATCATTTTTGGAATGATGAAATTAAAACACTTTGGATGGAATTACAGGTTAAAATATCCACATCTGTTTCAAGCACGTCAATATGACGCAATTTTACGTTAATAGGAACAAATTTAATTGCACTTATTTCACATCGCGTTGATTTATCTACCCGATATTAGATTCGTGGCGTCATTTTGGATGAGTAGCACTGAGAATAATTGAATATGAGTGAGTATGATGTAATTACCGAAGTTGCTGTGTCTATTACTATACGGGTGTGATATACTTCTGAAAAAAACAAGGTAACATAAAATACACCACATAAATGAGACATTGAAGTAAGTAATCGAAGTACTATGAGATATTTAAGTATAAAATATTGCACACAATTTCTCTTAGTCGTTGACTAATTTGCGTTTATACGTGTAGGCCAGCAGTCCACCCTTATTTATGTTTTTGCCAGAATCGGCAATTTTGAGATAAATCTTTGTGTCGTAAAAATTGTTGAAAATACGTGATTTACCATGATATGCGGAAAATAAAATGGTGTACTAGTCTTCAATGTGGGAAAGCCCCTGCAAAATTTTAAAGTGCCCCGAAGTAATTTAATATATTAAAAATGGTTAAAATTTACAAAGTTACACTACTGTTATTGACTAGATCAGTAATGGGGCGACGAACTTACTTGTGAAAGAACATATTGGAGATGTTTACATTTCCTTAATTGGCATAAAAAGTGAAGCCGGCGAGTGCGGTCGAACAATAAGGACACCGGCGTGTTATTGACGGGTTTAAGTAAATATCTCTTATATCTACTTGTTGTTGCAGAGTTCACTAGCATAGGATCAATGTCTTTTCGATTTATTTCGTTATTTTTGGAGTGTGATTTGATTAAAACCAAAAAGTCACTTCTACCCGCTCCAGCTTTGCTGTCAATAGTGTCAATCTCAAGTCTGATAAAGTGATATGGTTGTGCCGCGTTACGTCAGATTGGATAAAGTCATTGGCGGCGCATTTCAACAAAAAAATAAGGTAATTATTTTGGGTCATTTTTTTTTAACTTTAATTTTTTTAACTCCTTTCGGTGGGTACAACCTACTGTTAAATTTTCCGCATGTCATGGTAGATCACGTTGTATACTTTGGATCAAAATCACCCAAAATAACTACAGCGGTAGTTTTAAAAAACGGCATCTGCAACGTGTGTTATCTCAACACTTCAATCCTTTTCCCCGTAAATTCGTCCATGTTATTCAAAGTCAACAGCAATATTTTTTAAATTATTTATGTACACCGCATATAAATGAAAAGGAGGAGCCACCCCTATAATTTCGAAATTAAATTTTATACGGGCAAATTAACTATGAGACCACAAGGATGTTCAGAAAGTCCAATTTGAAAAGGTTCAAATAGCAAAAGATTCGGATTGTGTAAATTACTTAATTAAGTGACAATTTCTTTCTTCAGAGAATGAATTACGCCTTTTCTTTTCTTGTTCCCATGGTCTTGCCAGACGTTTGTGATTCAACCAAATTTGGAGGGGTATCAACGTCAAACAAAACTTATTACAGCTATTTATTAAAAAAAACCGCTGCCCAAGGAATCACTACTTCCACATCCAAGTCTCTTACAACAAAATAACTACTATATTTTCACTCCACTATGTGGAAATAATTGTTTATGGAACTTTAATAGTATAATATTTGAAATAATTTACCCCAAAAACCCATAAAATTATATACCACATCGGTAATGGGGGTGGGGTGGTGGTGGGGGTGAATGAAGTGAAAAAAATTCTTGATGACTAGCTCTTGTACATACACTAAATCACACTATTTTTTCACCACCTTTAATAATGGGGGGGGGGGGGTAATTGGGGTGGCTAATGCCAATTTTTTTTTTGACACCTTAGCTCCTCTTATATTTACTAAATACCAATTTCATGGACTCTTACTTGCTTGATTTACCTATTTATCCCCATTTACCCCAATTTACCCTTCAACTCTGCAACGGAATAAGATCAAAATATAATCTACATACGTGTGCCATATTTTAAGTGAATATCTTAAACGGTTCCGGAGTAATCGTGAGCACCAAAAAGATACAAGACTAACAGACAGACCGACGCGACAGACAAATTTATTTTGCTCAGACAATATTGACGATTCATGATATTCTAAGCCTATTTAAACAATGAAAATTTCCAAAATTTTTTTTGCGTTAATATACTTCAACTGAATGTGGAAGTAATACGCAGAAAATGGTATGACAAAGATATAAAAAATCGTTGTGTGCCGTAAACTACACGATAGAAGTAAAGCCTTCAAGCATTTTCTTCGAGGAAACCTACTACGCATCCATACTACTTAAGATAACCCACTGTGCATCCAATTTACTCGAGGAAAGCCACTGCGCATTCATACTTCTTGAAGTAACCCACTGCGCATCTATTTCACTTGAGGTAACCTAATGCGCATCTACAGCACTCGAGAAAAGCATCTATATTACTCGTGGTAACCTACTGCGCATCCAATGTACTCGAGGAAAGCCACTGCGCATCCATACTACTTAAAGTAACCCACTGCGCATCCATACTACTGCGATCTATAATACTCGAGAAAACTCACTGCGCATCCAAAATACTCGAGGAAAGCCACTGCGCATCCATACTACTCGAGGTAACTTTAACAACATAATATTTGAAATCGTCTACCCCAAAAACCTATAAAACGATATGCCACATCGGTAATGGGGGTGGGAGTGGTGGTAGAGGGTTGGAGTGGGGGTGGATGATGTAAAAAAATATTTTTAGGCTTTTGGTTCTTATACACACACTAAATCACAATTTTTTTTCATCACTCGTAAAATTCTTTTAGTGCTGTTGTTAATTAAATTGGCACTTTAATCATTACGTCAGCTAACACCAATAATTTGCTACAACACAGTATACATCAGTCACCCTGTACACATACTACTACATTTGACGCTAAAATCGTGTCACTACTGTTTACCATTTTGGAAGCAAAAAATATACAGTACGTCTCAATTTTCACGGTAACACCTTCGCAGCTCAATTATTAGTCATGCAATTTCAACCTTTGGATCGGTATTAAAGATCTTTACAATCGTGCATTTTTATTAAGAAAAAAAGAAGCGCGATTTCTCGAGAAGTCATATATTTACTGGAAAACTAATGCAATATTATTGAGAGTGCTTTAGAACCTCTATATTCAAAATTTAATGACATTTTGATTTATAGTTACCACCTGGTCGACATCAGACGCCGTCCGGCGAGCGGTGTACGTGTTCTTGTTGTAGAACCCCGGAGAATCGATCCGGGGACGAAAAATAGCAAAAAATCAACTTAGAAAAATTTCGTCGAAAAATACGTTTTAGGCATCAACGCCGACCAGCACAAATAGTTATTTACATTACTAGATGGGAAAGTTTACTTTTAGGTGTGAGGTGATTTTTGAATGGTCGAGACGAAGCCGAGACCTTTCAAAAAACACCGAACATTTAAGAGGGCTTTCGCATCGTGTAATGTACTATATTTTTTCTACTACCGAAAGATATTATGGGATTTTATGAAATAGTAGTAGAAAAGACTTTTTTCTACTACCGTCTATATAAATGACCTTTGCAAACCTAGCAACGCGCGATAACGAAAGTAAACATTCGAGTTACCTGGCTGCTAAGGCGTTGCTAGCTACGAAAGTAGAACTTTCGTGGCCAGGACAGAAAAATAAAAAAAACATATTTTACCGCTTCATAAGTTTGCATATATTTGGATTTCTTGGGGGTAAAGTGAGGCACAAGCAATATTGGCTGCTTCTTGTATCCCATTTTCTTCGCCACCAAACATATTTGTTTATTTTAGTTTGAAACCACCAGAAATTAAAATGTTTAACATAACCTCAATGACAGATAGTAATTGTTTCGTTGGCATGGAAATAATTTCCACAGACAGCCTCCTAAACCATAAAATTTATTAAAAACGTCAAATAATTTCATGAAATAATTAGTTTTAAATTATTAAATCCCATATCTTTCGGTAGTAAAAAAAATATAATACATTACATGATGCTAAAGCCCTTTTAGATGTTCGGTGTCTCGGTTTCGCCTCGACCATTCAAAAATAACCTCACACCTAAAAGTAAACTTTCGCATCTAGTAATATAAATAACTATTACATGTTCGCAGAGACGGGGGGTACCAACAGGCGAATGCCTCTCTTTCGAATAAAAAGAATTTCAATTCATTCGGCGGCTCAACCATAAGACAGGAGCATCGGAGGGTCATCAAAAAAAGATAGTCGAACGTCCAAAAGCAGATCTTTAGTTTTAGCGAAAATAAGGGGAAAAGACGATTGGCACTTAAAAAATACATGCGGGCATCTCCATAGATGTCTGTATGTCCGAGGTCTTGGTGCAAATCCTTTATTAGGTTACATGCCGTTAGTACGTTGCCGCAAGGGAGCAGGAATACCTCATGTAACCTATATACTTCCGTAATACGCATTTTCAAGCATTTTCGAATGACATGTTATTGTGAATAATATAATCACTATTGCAACTTAAAGTTAGCCACAAGTGCACTAAAACTTTTAGTAAAATATTTTTATATTATACGTCAGTCCCAAAGCAAAGTGCTTTCATACACTTCTAGGAAGTTGTGAATCTTTTTGTGCTAAGTCGATTGTTACTACACACTCTCGGTGGTTAAGATACACGTCCTCTAAAGGAGATGTTCGTCCTTGCCACGTTTGGAAGGCAGATTCTTACAAGTATTAGATAGATTCTTGCACATTTACTGTACACTTTGGATTAAACCAATAAATGAGATTATGCGGGCTGGAAGTCGACTGGGTACTGCGTTCGGCCGGGCCGGCACACTGTATTCTTGACACCGGTGGCGACCAGGCCAGTAATCATGAGTACATGCCACGAGACAAGGGTAAAAACACACTAGGCGTTTTTCGCCGAGTCGGCAGCCGACTCGGCAGACGACTCGGCACATGGTTCTATACTAAATCATAGAAACGCACACACGTGATTTTGATCTTAGGCGACACGCCTCGGCACATCGTCTGGACCATGGGCCGCTCGTTGAGGGGCGTTGACGCTCGTCCTCTCGTATATGGGTATTACATGTAACCGCACACACGAGGCTGCGTGTTTCAGTTGTAAATTTGATGCGTGCTTGCCAAATCAAATCTGTTTACAAATACTTTGCGTGAAATAACAGACAAGAATGGGTGACAGGTATTATATAAACTTTTTGTCTGGCGTTCCTTAACAATTGGATGTTCCCACATACGCCTATTTTTTCTTTTTTTTGATTGACAGTATAATAAACCCAACAGAATTAATTCTTCCTCCTAGCTGTACTACTGAACTGACAACGTTGTATTTTGATGCTTTCTGCGACAACTAGTTAAACCGCTTCGTGTGTGTTGTTACAGGCGGCTGCCGACTCGGCGAAAAACGCCTAGTGTGTTTTTACTCTAAAGGTCTTCTAATCCATCGTGTGATTATTACCTTGGGATTGAAAGACGCCCTATTAGTCTCTTTTATATAATATAGTATTAGTTACGTGCGGCATACATCTACCAAAAAAAAAAAACCAAACAAGTTGTTCGTTAAAACTATGAACTCGGTAATTGGCAAACTAATATTTTAATGTCAACATATTTTACTTCCACATCCAGTGGAAGTATAGTAACGACAAAATAATTTTTAACAATTTTTATTGTTCAAATATGCTTAGAATGTCACGAAACGTCGAGATTTTAAGTTTGAGCGAAAAAAATTTCTATCTGTCGGTCTGTAACTTTTTTTGTGCGCACATTTACTATGGAACCGTTTGAGATATTGACTTGAAATTTGGTACACATATGTACTTTAACGAGATCTAGAAATTGGGGTAAATATGGGGAAAATAGGTAAATCAAGCAGGTAAGAGTCCATAAAATTGGTATTTAGTATATACAAGAGAAGCCAAGGTCTAAAAAAAAAAATTGGCATTAGCCACCCCCATTACCACCCCCACGCCATTATTAAAGGGGATGAAAAGAAATTGTGATTTAGTGTGTGTACAAGAACCAGAAGTCTCAAAATGTTTTTTTACATCATCCACCCCCACTACCACCCCCTATCGCCACCCCCACACCGCTACCGATGTGGGGTATCGTTTTATGGGTTTTCGGGGTAGAGGATTTCAAATATTATATTATTAAAGTTCATAAACAATTATTTCCACATACAAAATTTTTTCGTTGTGAGTGACTTGGATAAAAAATCTGGATGTGGAAGTAGTGGTTTTTTGAGTAGTAGTAAATAACTTATAATGAAAAATTAAAAGTGTTATTCAGTAGTGATTAGATAAATACTTTTCGTTCTTATCAATAAATTGTTGCTTTATAATAAATATTTTAGTTATTAAACTTTTATATGTAGCTGTTGAAAGAACATACGTCGTTCTTTTCATCTCCCATTATTTATTCAATAGATAAATTCCATGGAGACAATTACTGATACGATTCTATTCAGGGAAATTATTTGCCGATCAAATTTAATGCGAGATGATCTTGTCTATTCTGCTAGCTCGACAAAATACCAAGTAAATAAAAATCCACTCACCTGTGTTTTTAAGAGTTTGTAAAGGTCAGTCTCCATCAGACATTGCACAATGTATACATCTTTCATTTGATCTATTGTAACTGCTCGAAGTATATCCCTAATATCAATTATCTGAAACAAACAAAATAAACCTTAAACTAACGGTCAACTGGTAAAGTTAAATTGGTTTTCGATCTGGGCGGTCTGAGCGAATCGACATAATTCCGTGCAATATATTTAATGAGAAAGAAATAAGTAAATTAACACATGTAAAACTGAACCTGGTTTATATGAAAATCTAAAAATTGGGAGGGTTTTCTGTGAACCGAACTACAGTTCTGAGCAATTCAATAAATTATAACGAGTGGAAGTTGAGTTGGGAGTGGAAAACTGCGAATAGCTCTTTGAACATTTTGTTCGAATACGACACAATTCACTTTTACGTTGGATTAAATACACAGAACATTTCTCCTTTATTTCTATTGTTTAAATAGGTATTCGCAGTTGGCAATGTATGGTTTGCGTCATAACAATCTTATTAAAAATATTTTAATAAAATCTGAAGTATTGATATAATCACCTAACATAAAGTTCGTTCGATATCCCATACATCTTTGTATATTTGTGTCTTAATGAAAAACCTCAGAAAAATTTGGTTCTAAGATTATAATAAAATAAACATTGCAAGTTATACGCCTCTGGCAATCACCCTCTATGAGGATATGGTCTAATAAGAGTATTCTACCATGCTACTTTACATATATTTTATCGAATTTGAAACAAAAATTTTAAGTCGAACACAAATTATCGTATTTGCAAGAAACTAGTTTTTTTTGGCTTAAGGTCGTTGGCCATGTATTATTTTGATTTTCAAAAAATATATATTTTTTTAATTCTTAGTTTATTATTGTAAAAAATCGATTATCAAAGCATTTTAATATCGGTGAACTTAATGAAGAATAAATCGTGTTTAATGTTGTATTTGAAAAGATAATATTTTAAAGGTGCTCGCAGACCGATTTTTAACAATTTTGGCAAAATCGCGGCCTTCTATAAAAAACTAAAAATTAAAACATCTACATCTTTTGAAAATTAAAATAATATTTGAGGGTCAGATCATAAGTATTTTGGCCAGCAGGAAAAATATACAGGTTGCCCCATTTAAAATTTGATTTTCATGCCAATTGCATCGAAACCGGAAGTCGGCCATTTTGGCTCTTTACTACATCATATAATTGGAAATTTCATCCCACATCACTTCACCAAATTTGAGAAAAATCCATTCGCCCATTCAAAAGTTACAAGTGTCCCTATCGGCTGACCCATCCGGTATACACTGTATTCCAAGGTAGTTAAGAAATAACGTTTTTGGATATTTTCCTTATCTATATCAATATTTAAACGCTAGGTCTCAGAGTTTGTTGCATATACTCCTCCTAGAGTTCTCAATCGATTTTGTGGGCTTAAAATGTTTGTTAGCTCTGTAAATTTAGGTCAAAATTACCCTCAATTTGAAGCAAATGATAAGCAAGCTGCAAATTGCAGGATCCTTTGTTATTAGTCTTTTACTTCCACATCCAGTGGAAGTAACGCCAAAAAATTTAAAAAAATGTTTATTGTTCAAATAGGCTTAGAATATCATGAAGCGAAAAAAATTTTCTGTCTGTCTGTAAGGTCTCAAAAAAAAATTTGGCATTAGCCACCTCCATTACCACCCCCACCCCATTATTAAAGGGGATGAAAACAAATTGTGATTTAGTGTGTGTACAAGAACCAGAAACCTCAAAATATTTTTTTACTTCATCCACCCCCACTACCACCCTCCTATCACCACCCCCACTACCGATGTGAGGTATCGTTTTATGGGTTTTTGGGGTAGAGGATTTCAAATATTGCATTATTAAAGTTCCATAAACAATTATTTCCATATACAAAATTTTTTCGTTGTGAGTGACATGGATAGAAAACCTGTATGTGGAAGTAGTGATTCCTTGGGCAGCGGTTTTTTACGTCGTTTGAATCCCCTCTTAACGACGATGGGTACTACTTCAAAACTCCTCCTAAAAGTGTCAAGAGACATTTTCTTGGTCTAAAACTTACAATCGATTGACATTTAACATTTTGTTATGTGTTTCAACCCTCCAGAGACATGTAGAAAAATCTAGAAGAGTAAAGACATCCTTTAGAACATTGTAGAATGTGTTGGAATGTAATGGAAAGATCTAGAACACATACAGTTGAGTTCTAATGGTCAGTTGAGTGAGAACAATTCAAGTGAGCAGAACAGATCGAGGCACTGAAGTAGTGAATTGTAGTACACAGTGTAGTATTAGTCAAGTAATTATTGTTGTAATTAGTAACTTAATAAATTAGTGTTTAGTGTTACCCTGATGTTATAATTTCCGAACCCACGATACAGGGTGTTTACAAAAAGGGTGAACATGTAACAATTGGTGTCAGAAGCGGAATTATAACAGAAGATTTTTAGACTGTTCGAGAAGGTTTCTACAGCGTTCTTCTCGGGACTTAGTGGTGACACGGATAATTGACTTACGGAACGTTGTTTAAGGACTATTTTTGGACTGAAATCTGTTAATAGTGCGGTTTCGCGAAAATTTCTAGAACATTCTATTCGGAAACTAGTGGAGATAGTTGAATTCTTTGAACTGGAAAGTGATAGAGATACTAAATAAGACTTATTTGTTGTTAGTTCGTGAAAATTTCTAGAACATTCTATTTGGAAATTACCGGATATAGAGGAATTTTAACAACCAGATAGTGACATAGACTCTAAATAAGACTCTTTCGTGTCATTTCGAGATTTCTCTAGAAAGTTCCATCGCAAGTATCGACGAGATATGTGAATTTTCTTAACGCTATTGTGCAACAAACTTGGCTAACTTCATTGTATGCCCATACCAACAAGAAGTATGGCAGGAGAAAAACAAATGCAGGACCTGTAACATGACTCCTTCGCTGTTCAATAAATTATTAATTTTTATTATTTGTTCGAGATTCAGACTGAACTTTATATTATTTAGAGGAAACAAATTACTACACCAGCAGCTCAGAGACTCGGCAGACGAGTCATGGGTAAGAAAACACTTTCCAAATAGTCTTACGAGTTTGGTAGATTGAAGTTAATAAATGGCAGATGTTTTTATAATTTATCTTAAAGAAATGTTAATTTGACTTACATAATGATAATTTTCCTAGAGAGGCGGGGCGCCAATCTTTCTATATTCGAAATTTACACTAAGAATGGAGTTTGATTACAAGAAAGATAAACTAATCAAATTATAAAGAAAGTATAAATTGTTGACTATAAAAAAGTGTAAATTAATAATCCAAATTTAGCAGAAATCAAAATTAGATTAATACTTGCAAATATTTCTAAAAGATATTCAACTTTTTTTACAAAAAGGTTAAGTAATTAATTCATTATCTAAATGGTTTGTATAGTTTGTATCAAAATACCTTAAATAAATGGACAAAGTAATTATAAAATTGATTTTATTATAAACCAATCAAACTGGATGTGTTTTTGTTATAAAACGACTAAACTGAGGCTTTAAAATTAAACACATTTATGTACAATAGAGAAAACGAATGGACGATAATATGTTACGTAGATATTATTTAAAATACTGTCTTAAACATGAACCGACAATATAGTGTTTTAAAAGTCATAATTAATTATTTAAATGTAAACGTTTCGTAGAAATTGTGATCACAAAGTCTTTACAGATCGTTTCATATATTTGTTTCAATTGAAAGTACTAATTGTTCGTGAAAACATATTAAAGATAAAGTTGAAAATTGAAAAATAATTTCAAAAAAGAACATTTGCAATTTGATTCTTTAAAGAACTCTAAAAATGTTAAAGCATAAAAATATGAGATATATATAAAAAAACATTAGATAACAATTTTATTTGCGACACATATCTGGAATTCTCAGTGAATTAAAGTAGTGAATCCAACCCACTGTGATGCTATCGCTGATTTCTAGATGAGCCCAATATTAAGTCAAGGAGTTCCCAGTACCATATTCGACACTTCCAGAAATTCCATAAGGACGAACAAGAGAGAAGACATCGAGAAGAAAAAGAAGAGAAAGAACGACAAGAAAGACGATGTCAATAGGAAGAGAAGCGGCGTCGAGAAGAAAAGAACATGAAAGAAGACGCCAAAAAGAAAACGAACAGCAAGAGAGAAGACGTCAAGAGGAGAAAGAAGAACAAGAAAGACGCCAGGAAGAACTGAGAAAAATCCTTAGTGAACAAATGAAAATCTAACAAAACGCTATGAATTCAATCACTAACAAAATCAAGGAAGATATGGGAGTTATAAAGGCTGAAATAAGTTACATCAAAAGAAAAATGAGTGAGTTCAAAGGAGAAGTGGAGCGACTTAAATGGCAATTAAGAGAGAGAAAAAGGAGGCCAGCTAGTAACTCATCGGGTCCTCGGTTAAAATCTCCCTCCTTCGACCGGCAAAGCTCATTGGACGACGTACAAAAGACAGTTTGAAGCGGCTGCAAGTGCGAATAACTGGGATGAGGAAAAATCCACGGCATTTTAGTTCTAGCGCTAAGGGGCCAAGCATTGGAGTTACTTCAGACTATCCCAGTAGAGAAACAAAGGGACTTCAAAGTTTTGGAAGCTGCATTGGACTTGAGGCGCAACACCTCGCCCAAGTATACCACGCACAGCTGAAGTCACGGATGCAAAAATCTGGGGGAAAGTTTACAAGAATTCGAAGCTGCGATAGAGAGACTGGCACACCTAGCATATCCGAGTTCACCCAGAGAATTTCAGGAACAATTAGCCGTGGAAGCCTTTTTAGACGGCATAAGGGACGAAGAAGTCAGACGAGTTCTGAGGTTAACGAGACATCAAAGTATTAGCGAGGCTCTGGTGCGTGCCCTCGAAGTAGAAGCTGCCTTTAAAGACACCCCGAGGTCAGAAGTGCGTGCTGTGACAGTTGAAGAGGCACGTTCAGATAAAAAGAATCTGGACACTATGGACTTACATGAAATGCTCGGTAAATTACTGGCCAAACTGGATTCTCTGGAAGAACAGGTTAAGCAACCAAGCAGTGGGAAGCCAAGTGGGGGTATTCGATGTTATGACTGCGGAAACTTAGGCTATGTTAGACGAGATTGTCGACAATGGAACCCGGAGGGGGTACATGCCACTGGGGCGGTGCTGGCTAGTGAAAGCGATGCTCCCAGAAAAATAGAGGTTTGCCAGCTTCGAAAAATCACGCGTAGTCTACCATCACCAAGCTGCGTAAACGAAAGGAAAGAGATTCCAGATAATTGGACAAAGGAAGTTTTAAGACAAGAGCAACTGAGTTATGCAGAAATTGGACCTATATTGCGAGCAAAGGAAAAAGGAACGCGACCGGAATGGAAGGGGGTTTCAAACAGAGGAGCAAGACTGAAGGCCTTGTGGTCGCAATGGGACTCACTTAGAGTGTTAGACAGCTGTTGAGGAGAGCATGGGAAAGCCCGGATGGGAAGCAGGTTGCCATGCGTCTAGTGATTCCCAGGTGTCGTGTACCAGAAGTAGTCCAGAAGTGCATAATAGAACGTCCGGCGGACACTTTGGCGTAAACAAGATCCTGAGTAAAGTACGAGAACGATTCTATTGGGTTAACAGTCGCCAGGATGTGGAAACTTGGTGTCGCAGTGTAAGAATTGTGCTGAAAATTTTCCGTGAGCAACTAACTATACGAACATCTCGTGACCGAATGAAGGCTCGTTATGATCGAAATGCTAGTACAGGAGGATTCAAGGTGGAGATCGGGTTTGGCTGTACAACTCACAGAGGAAAGAATGGAGATCCCCGAAGTTTCAGCCACCTTGGGGTGGATCGTATTCAGACGTTCAGGCTTAAGGAGGGTGCAGTGTTTCAACCCTTCAGAGACGTAGAAAAATCTAGAAGAGTATAGACATCCTTTAGATCATTGTAGAATGTGTTGGAATGTAATGGAAAGATCTAGAACACATAACCTGGGTATATAAAGGAATGACAAGCTGTGTGTAGGGACAATTGAGTTCTAATGGTCAGTTGAGTGAGAACAGTTCAAGTGGGCAGAACAGATCAAGGGACTGAAGTAGTGAATTGTAGTACACAGTGTAGTATTAGTCAAGTAATTATTGTTGTAAGATACAGAGTGTTTACAAAAAAGGTGTAAATACGTCACAATTTTATAACTGTCACGGTCTTCTCCTGAAGCGAAGTCACCTTGCTTCAGAAGATCATGACAAGATGGTAGAAGCGCCAAGCATCCAAAGCGATCAACGCTGAAGTATAAACCTTCAAGGTGGGCGGTGCCGTGAAGGTAATTCGACAATTTCTCCCACATCCCTGAACTGATTCAAAAAAAAATCTGATAGGATTTTAGAGACAACTAGGCTATTGAAAACTAAAGAAAACATTTCTTTTTCTTGTGCGAATATAAAAAAAAATTGTTGACTTCAATAGACTGGTATCGTTCTATCAAGTTTTCTCTAAATATTTTTTTCATCGGTTCAGGGATGGATTACGAAATCATTTCTTTACGCACGGCACCGCCACCCTTGAAACTGTAGGAAAAAATTAATATTACTTTAAATGAAGAACAATGCATGGATATTTTAAGTTTACCGAGATAATGGTACCTATATAATAACAATTTATAAGTTCCTCTGTATCTTTATTTCTTTTGTTATAACGATAAGTGTCTTGGCAGTTTCACAAAGTGTTCTGCAAAACATCCAAATTTTTTTACAAGTGCATAACTGTCCCCATTTAACTTCTCACTTGCAAAATATTATATGTAAAATGTGCCATGGAGTAACGAACAATTGTTTAAAAATTTCAGCAGCTCGAAAATTTGATAATTTTTCGAGTTGCTATAATTTTGAAACAATTGACCGTGGAAGAAAAGTGTTTAAACAGGGCTTTTAGAACATTTTATAATCTACAATATTGATAATAACTAATTACTACACGGCGACAGAGGTAATTGCAAAAAACTGAAGTGAAACACAAATTGTCACGTTGCTGGCGGCTGTAAATCGTAAAGTATTAATTATAGAGAAAAATAGTATAATAAAAGTTGTAGTTTTTTTTATTACCTACAATATTGGCAAGAACTAATTTTAATAGGAAATGTGATAATCGAGAAAAAACTATTTTTACGAGCCAAATGACAGATTCGCTGGACTGTATTATAACTGACGTGAATATATAGAAGTCTTTTATATATTCACCTCTGATATGTTTTTTAATGAAACTATATCACATTTGATCAAATTTGATACATTACTATAAAAATTCTGATTGGTCAAACATTTTTTACAGTTCACGAAGCAAGGCCGTGGCGGAGGTGCAGCAGTGATAAAAAAAACAGAAAAACATTTTTCTGGCTACGGTTTTGCTATAAGTAATGTTTTCTGCAACTGTTCTGTCTCAAAAACCAGACTACTTTTGATTTTTGAGGCAGGGAAGTTGTCACTGCTGGCAGTTGCAGAAATAAAATGCGTAGCAGGACAAGGAAGTGTCTTTACTGCCAGGCCCCGCCTGGCGGCTCGTCCTGAAATTGGTCTGCTTATCCTATAAAGCATCATTCAAGGCATCACTTCCCTGACTTGTTAGGTAAACAACCATTACCTATTCTTTTTTGTACTACTATCTATCTCTACTTAACAAAAACATATTTTAACATATTTACATATTATTTAACTCCATGGCTAGCTTTCATAAATAGTTTGTTATTTTTAGCTGCACACTGGCGTAAAAGTTTTGGTTATAATTTATTAATTTTTGCTTTTGATATAGGTTTAAGTATATATTTCTCGTTTATTTTAGCTTTGCCCATTTTTCGCCATTATACATGAATTAAATAAATATTTCTTTTCCTGCCATATGATGAAAATTAAAGGCTAATATAAAACATAGTATTTTCATTCCATCTGTGTGTACCTACCAAGTTTTAAATTTCAAATTATCCTTAAAATTAAAATAATTTCATATGTTCATGCCTTTCGCGAAATTATTAATTCAACGGTATATATCTCTTGTCTGGCTTTAATATTAAGAAATTGCTCTTCGAAAATTAGTTTCGTGTATTCAAGGTGGGGCAATAGTGCGTCGGACTTCGATAGCTCGAGTTCTGATAGAATTAAAAAAATATATAAGTAAACTAGATAGAAGAGTCTATAACCGGAAATTATTTTCGAATATACAGGGCAGAAAAAACAATCCTACAGGATCAAGTGCCTTTTCTTTAAATGAAATGTTATGTATATCAGTACATTTTTGAAGCCTCTTTCTAGACTCCTTTCAGTTCTATATTATTATTGACTCTCTCCCAACCACTTGGATGTAATGAATTAGAAAGCTCTCACCTCGCTCTCTCACCTCTCACGAGGTTCTAGGTCATAGGTTCTAGAACCGGCGCACAGTGCGAAAAATATGCTCTTTTTTGAACAAAAATCTGCCGACAGAAGAGATTTCAATCAAATTAAATAAAAAAAAAAATGGCAAATACCCTTGAGACATTGTACTGTAAAGTAGTGCTACGGCAAAGTAGGTTTGGGTTAACCTAACCTAAAAATCCCAGATATTACTTCCACATACAGTGGACAAGAACCAACGGCCTCAATTTTTTTTTACTTTATCCACCCCCACTATCACTACTGTGATACCAACTTTGTTGTGAAAAAAATATATGAAAAAAAATTTAAAAAAAAGCATCCAACCTGACTAGGATTCGAACACGGGATTTTTGAATTGCAAAGCAAAAATTTAGCCACTAGACCATCAGAGATCACTACAAAAATTGAATGTCTGTAATCATATTTTAACGCATTAGGCATATTATTATAAAATAAACATTAGTAAAATGCATAAATAAAAAATATATGTTATAGAGATAACATTTCGTAAGATTTCTATTTAAGTGCAAGCGACAAAAATTAAGAAGATATATATATAATAATAACTTTCTTATTTTCTGATTGATTTTCTTCAAAATAGGCTTCTTCCTCTAGCTAACACTAACTTACTTTCCAAATTTCAATACAATCGGACTTTTCTTTCTTAAGTTATCATGCTTACAAGAAACGTGACGGATGGACAGACAGACAGACAATCATTTTGAAAGTTGTTCAGAATTCGTTCACTAACAAAATTATATGAAATTTTTTTTCTCTACGAGCGATATTTCCGGTTTTAGAAATGTGCCGATCAAATGCAATATACTTTTCGTTTTTGCGAAGAGTATAATAACGTTTAAGTGATCAAAAGTTGTTCTTCAGGGTTTTTTGATGCTGATCTCATCTTTAATCTGACTTGCATCCTATCGATCCTTCAAAGGAATGAAAAATTACGATATTCCAAATACTCGTCACTAGTTGCGTTTAGACTTTAAATATTATTTTCTGACAGGTAAAAATAAGGATAGTTTATTATTCACATCATTTTCTTTTACTTAATTAACAGCTTTAAACCTAATGTAACCTATAAGTGAAAAATGTCATAAACCTAAAGTTTAGCGAGCCCTAACGTTATCCAATTTCCAAAGTAATTTTTCGCGCTGAATTCGAATCTGGCCTCAGAATTGGCCCATCATGTCAGGATTTTGAAATATTTTAGGTTAAGTACTTAAAAAATGACTTTTTTGGCAACTTTTGAGGTTATGTATAGGATTCTTCCAATAAATACATCATTTACTCTTCCTCTTTAAAGTAAACTTTCGAATGGTCATCTACGATGAAATAATTTTTTTTCACCCCCTTTTATAACTGGGGTGGGGGTAGTAGTGGGGGTGGCTGATGCCAAAATTTTTTTTGAGACATTAGCTTCTCTTGTGTATACTAAATACCAATTATATGGACTCTTACTTCCTTGATTTACCCTCCAACCCTTCAACAGAATAAGATGAAAGTATTACCTAGTTCCAGATCTCATTATAATACATATGTGTACCAAATTTCAAGTCGATATCTTAAACGGTTTCAGAGTAATCGTGTGCACGAAAAAGTTACAGATAGACCGACAGACAGAGAGACATCCTTCTTTGCTCAAGCTTAACATTTCGACGTTTCATGACATTCTAAGCTTATTTGAACAATAAAATTTTTAAAAATTTTTTTGTCATTTCTACACTTCCACTGGATGTGTAAGTAAATCTACAATTTTTAGGTTAGGTTAACGCAAAGCCACTTTGTCGCAGCACTACTCTAAAGTACAATGTCTTAAGGGTATTTGCCATTTTTTTAATTTAATTTGATTAAAATCTTTACTGTCGGCAGATTTTTGTCCAAAAAAGGGCATATTTTTCCCACTGTGAGCACGTGGGGCTAGCTTCATGGTGGTCACGCCCAGTTTGACCTTGAATTGCGCTCATTCCCTCCTTATTTAACTTCTGCGAGTGTAGTGATTTTTTCAATATGCATATGCATATGGCCTTATTTCAACAAAAAAATTCATTACATCCAAGTGGTTGGGAGATAGTCAATAATAATATAGGACTGAAAGGAGTCTCGAAAAGCACTTGATCTTGTAGAATCGTCTTGGCTGCCCTGAATATTTGAAAATAATTTCCGGTTATAGAAATTTTTTATCTACACTATAAAAAAGTCCACGTAAAATTACAGCCTCCATTACATTAGAATTCATGGAATTTTACTGCTAGAATAATGTAATAAGAAATCTCTGCAGACAAATACATGTAAAAATACATGCCATATGGAAATATACATAACTTTCGAATTTATTTCTGTCTTAATGTGATTTTTACGTCAACTGTCTGTTAAATTACAATGTAATTATCCACAGTGAATGCAAATTTACTAGCCCTCGTGTAAATTTACAGTCTAGTCATTATTACTGGTCACAGAACTACACGAAGAAGCACGTAAAATTACACAAGTACTTTTTTCAATGTAGTTTACTTGTATTTTTTTTATTTCTAGCTATCATAGAACTCGAATTATTGAAGTCCGACGCACTATTGTCTCACTCTGTATACATAATGTAAGGGAAAAGATCCTTTTAATAATTGGCATGCTTCTATAACATAGTTTTAGATGTAACAGAATATTATGGCGTGGTAATAGGAATCAAGGATATAATTTACATTTAATGAGCTCATTACTGTAAATGTGTGCGTTTATATTACGTCGTTATCGAACCCTGAACTACCACATAAATATAGATATTGACCTTTTTGCAGTTGCAATGCCCTTTAGAAGCATAATTGTTGGAATATCGCGTTTTGTAATTACCATCATCTACGAAAAATGGCAACATTACCATAAATTATGCAAAATATTATTGGCTCTACTCCAACCACGTATTCGCCATTTATTTAACAAAATAATATTAACTACTTTAGAGTTAGTACTTAGTTTCACATTACACGATCTGAATTTATTTTTAAATAATAGTTAATAAATATTAAAAACATTTTGACAATTTAACGTAATTGAATTTAAAATTATTTTATGGTATATTTCTCATAAAGGTCGGATGTTTCAGCCGTTGTGTTTATCAATTCTGGTAATGTGTGTGATTTTCCCACAGTTTTCTATACAGGTTAGATCAAAGTAATTACACCTCTAGATTTTCGCTTGTAACTTTCTTGTTCAATATTTGATAATTTTGATATTACCGAACATGGTCATATATTCAATTTGCAAAAATTGAAATCACAAATAGCGGACATTTAAAAAAATCATAGATGGCCCCTCGCATTCTTTATGAAAAATGGTTTCGGTCAAATTTGTTAAAATGTTGATGCTATGTTGTAGATTTTAACCTTCTGATTCATAATCTCTTTTGGCACGATATTAAAAATGAACGGTATTTAACATACAGCTTGTTAAAACAAGATAATTTGAGTCATTTTAGACATTCAAGATTTTTTTTACTCTTAAACCATTAATTCTATCGAAAAAGTGTTTGCAATAAAAGTTATGTATGAATTATGTACGAATAGTATACAGATATCTATTAATTTTTAATTTTCTTTTGTATCATTAAACTTGTAAAACGCTTAATATATATTATACAACATCTTCGAAACCATCCGAATTTCCGTAGTTACAACTTTTATTCGAAACATTTTTTCATAACTGAAGATTTGTAGTTATTTACGAAAAACCGCCCTTCTCCCCTCATTGCATGGAGTGGGATGGTATATTATTTGATGGCCAATGAACAGTTCTGCCAAATTTCAAAGTGGGGCATTTTTTTTCATAATCAAAGTGCTATTTTACTGTACTATAAGTTAGTGCTACTACTTTAAAACGGCAGACCATAGTTTTTGACATGAATTGATTCCCATCAGTGAAATTTTTTTATCATTACCGTTAACCATTTTGTCTGCGAGCTCTTCTACTATATCGGTCAAGTAATCGATGAGTTATTACAAATTTAGTAGACGGTTTACAAGAGAATTTGACACAAAAAATATGCTTATAGATTTTAGCTTTAACTTTTTTATTTATTCGATTTTTTTCTAAATGCATATCTCCATACTCTCTCATACTATGCGTATAAGTGTTGTTGAGTATGTATCTATTATGCATGTGCCCTGATCGAGTGATGGAATATCTATGGGTAACGTGACGTTTAAAAAAATAAATAAATAAAACAAAATTAACTCATCTACGAACCTGACGACCATCCAGAGGTGAGGAAATTAATCTCTGCTGCTGTAACATTTTTAAGTACCTCATATTTGTTAGAGTTAATCTCCCAAGAATAATTTCAAGATACAGGAAGTTCACAAACTTCTTAGATGGGGTAAACTTCTAAGACGATGGGACAAACCGCTGTGAAACTTTTGCATGATATGAGAGTAGATTAAGGAAAGCAAGCGGTGGGTCCTCCCTTATATACCATAGTGTGGTGTGTGAGTGATATAATTATTGTTCGAATAAGTAAAGATTAAAACATGCAACACTAGTGTGGCAAAATGTTTTGAAGGAAACGTAAACTCCTTAAGTTTTCACTGGGAATATCTTTTGTTTCCCAAAATTTGGAAAATTATTAAAATAATAAAAATGTTGAACGTCTCTGTAAGTGGACGTAGTTTTTTTCTTTACAGATGAGGTGTATAAATAAATTTTAAATGTCAATCAAATTAAAGCTGTCATAACTGTCACGTTGAATTTTGATTTAGTTTCTAGTCTTGTAGGGGGGGAACACTTATTAAGAATCCAAATTTTTGATCTCGTGGGGGTACTTTAGCCGATATCTTATCATAAACAGGGTAAAATCGTGTCCTGTTGATCCTACGGAAACGTACTTATTATTTTGTCGAGGGCAAAATTCTCGACAACTTTTGATTAACAATTTTTTGTGAGGCTAATAGTTTAAAAGTTATAGCGTCGCGAAAGTTTAACAATTGCTTTTATTCGCCAATTACATCTATAAACCGATCATAATACGGCCCCAGTCGCCTAATCTGATCACTAACTCTCTCTCTCTCTCTCGCGGTGTTAGAAATATCTGCACTCCGAGTCGGATATTTTTGTATAATCTTCCTTTTAAAAAATGGATGAATAATAACAAGATCCGCTTCAATACAATGCTAAAAAAGAAATACGAAGAATCAAATTTTACAGTACGTTAAACTGCCGAAGATGAAGATGTTTTAATTGTTCAAGCGGCTATCTAAATGTCCTCGACGTATGAGTTCCATGTCGTCATTGGCGAAGATATAGATCTATTGGTGATATTGGCAGGTTTGGCTAGTTTACTTCGTTTCGATGGTCCAGGTTCGTTAATATTTAATACCTCTTCGTTTGGTTCCGTAGATTTAATGTTTTCGTCATCTTCGTACAGTAATGAATCCGCGGCTTTTTCTAGTAATGACTCCTCGGTATCCAGCAATGTAACATCCACGTATTCCTCGTCACTTTCACTGGAAATATCCGGTATGTTATGACACGTTTGTCCGCTGCAGTTGCAGATAATGGGACATTTCAAACCCACTTCTCTGCATCCACTGGCCAGCCACATCTCCGTCTTGCATTTGCAATAAACAAATTTCAGTCAAGTAGGTGAAGCTAAACCTTTTGCAGTTTTAACTGGAATAAGTTAACTCTCGGTTCTTTGCCAGTCCCATGTCTCTGGAGATTCGTTCACAATGCTGCGCAAGGAATGGTGTAGTGCTGCTTCTGTTGTGGGGGAAAAATAGCAAGGTTTATTTTATTTTTTTTTTACGAATTTAGCAAAACGTTGATAATGAAATGAGTCCAGTGTTTCTTTATCCTTGTCACCTCTGAACAACGTGACCGAAAAGTCCTACGACTGACGCAACCTTGTCAGGATCTTTGATTCGTTGCTTGAATGATTCAATTGGCGTAATTAACTGTAGGTTTTGACGAGAATATGTACTATAAATTGTCACAAGAGTAAAGATTCATTCACGAAATTTCGATGAAACGAAATCATGATAGACTTCAGTCGTAAATCTGAATATGAAAATTAATCTTTAGCTAAAGAAATTATATACCGTTTTAAAGATGAAGGATGTAAGATTTGTGTGAAACCAGTTTCGTACTTATCTTCTACTTCCTCCGACCGCTCACCACGCGCTTCGCAAGTTAGGCATGACTTTCATCATCCAGTCACCCAAACAAATGTTGTGAGCGAATGTGTTATCCGATTACAATAAATTTAGTGTCAAACGATATGAAAACTCTAAATATTCGGCACTTCCGAGCAGCCGAGTACGATCGTTGGGCCAAATACACCTCGTGATGGTCTCGCACCGTAGTCACCGATGCCAGTGGACAATGACATTGTATTTACCTTTGTGGGCGGAGAGCGTAACACATGGGTTCACCCAGTGAATACTTGCGAGTGTATACTAATACCGCTTTTTTTTTGTTGAGGTTGGCGATGGACTTGGTTTTTCCCATGCCAAAAATTTTGAAAACAAAATTTCTCGCCAACTTTTCCTATTCCAGGTTTGCTGAAGTAAATGTTGTGTGATCTTGCTATTTCTGCCAATATCGCCAAGAGATCTATATCTTCGCTCACGATGTCAACGGCGGGTTCGTTTCGTACTTCTTTTTATATGTATTTGATTTAAACAAATAGGTATATTAAAACAAGAGAAAATTTTTTAATACTCATCGTAGGAAAAAAGCTACTGAAATTATGCCATATCCCGCATACATTGTGATCACCAGTCGCCTGCAAACTCTCATTTTTACGTGAAACAGGTTTTATTTTAATTTTAGAGCGATATATTATTAAGGTTTTTTATTAAGCACACAAAAATAATATATGGAATTGGCGAATAAAAGAAATTGTTAAACATTCGCGACAATGTTAAACTATCAACAGCACAAAACAAAATTATACAACAGTTGTTGCAAATTTTGTCCTCTACAAAATTCATAATAAGTAATTTTTTTTCCAGGATCAGCAGAAAACAAGTTATTCCGAAAAAACTGATTTCATCTCCCCTTATGACAAGATGGCGGCTAATGAATCCCCCCTCCCCATGAGGTCTAAAACTTGGATTCTTAATGCTAAAAAAAAAATCTCCTATAATTCATGTTTTTTCGAATATATACATACATTGACTCGAGTAACATTACAAAATGAGTGATTGATTAGTTATTTCACTGTTATAACCTTTGTATGGATTAACGTTTATTGGACAAGTTAATCCAATAAACGAATTTATATAATGTATTAGTAGCGCTGAAATTACGTAATGCTTTATACACTATCAATCCACTGAGTTTAAAGTAATTTAATTTGCACTGGGAAGTAATTATATTAATCATATTAAAGTTTAATTTCATAACAGCTAATACCCAAGTTTGTTATCGACATAGTAATGCCAGTATATTGAAAACTTATTTCCAGCTTATTTTGGTAGATTGTTTTATTAAATCAAAAGCAATTTCGTTTTAAAACGATGGAGTATTGTTATGGATTTTTTTAAACCAGACGTGTTGTGCTATTAATCAGTTGAGAATAAATTTTCAATTTATTGAATGTGGGAAAGTAGGCGTATAACATAAATTGCTGAATAAACGAAGCTAATCAACCGAAATTTTGGTTCAACTATGAAGCATCATATTATTTAAAGCACTTGAGTAATCTGATTAAGATTTTGTTCGATAGGTAGGGTAACTTACGGCAGCAAAGTGATCTCTGTGTGGTCTAGACCTAAGTTTCTATAATAATATATGAATTATACAGAAAAAAAACATGAAAAAACCGCTGCCTAAGGAATCTCTAGTTCCACATCCAAATTTCCGGTGTGGGTGGTAGTGGGGGTGGCTGATGTCAAAAAAGATTTTGAGGCCTTTGGCTCTTGTACACACACTAAATCACAATTTTATTTTTTCCACCGCCTTTAATAATGGAGAGGAGGTGGTAATGGGGTGACCGATTCCAAAAATTTGTTTAAGACACTTGGTTTTTGTACATACACTAAATCCCAATTTTCGGGACTATTACCTCTTTACCCCCTCCAACCCTTCAACGGAATAAGATCAAAATATAATCTAGTTTTTAAATATATTGCATGACCATTCTAAGCCTACATGAACAAACAAATTTTCAATTTATTTTTTGCGTTACTATACTTCCACGATATGGAAGTAAAATTAAATATCATTTTACTTCATAAAACGGCTTATTTATGTACAAAATGAAAAAATTCAAAGGACCCAGCCCAGTCCTTATGGAAATTGGGGTTCGGCGAATTTGGCTGAAACTTTGTGAAAAGGTGATTAAAAGTTTTCATGGGCCCCTAAAATCTAGTCTGCGACCTCCACGGGACAGGAAAGTCAACAGATGGACGTATCTAAAATTGACATAAAAAAATTAATTATAACAGCAAGAATTTGATACAATTTAACATTATTTTTTATATATTTATACATTTTACTTAAAAAATAAAGGTAAATGATATACTGATATTATTCATGTAGCATATCATTTGAGTTTGTATATATTATAGTAGTTGGATACATTTTTAATGATTTGTTCAATTTAATTTCTGCTAACTGGAGTATAGAATATAGCAATAAATGTTAGGATATATTTGACGAAATGCTTTTAGCAAAATGACCAATGATTTTCTATCTCACTTTCAAGGAATACGCTGCAAACGTATCTGCAATTTCCTGATAATTAAATTTTCATAGTCGACCCGTTCATAACTGGTGCATGAGGCTAGGTCCAATTTATATGTCCTTTTACAAGAAATCAAAGGAAACAAAAGACAATCAATATATTTTTATTCTATAAAAACACAACATATTCATATACAAAAATAAAACATATAAGGCAATTTTTCTGCATTTTTTAACTGGTGAAATTCTCAATAATATGTATTTTTGGTGAGTTTGGTTAGATTTAATCAAAGGCAGATCAACGGATAACCATATGTATACCACCACCACACATAGTCATGATAGATCTACAAAAGCCATTTGATACTATCAGCCATGAGATTATAATTAACACCTTATGCAGCACAGGAGTACCTATCGCACTACGTAATATACAGGATAATAAAAAGCTGTCTTCACAAAAACGCTGCAAAGGTTAGGAAAGATGACGGAAACCAAAGAGAAGAATATCGGTGTCAAGCTCTCGAGTATTCACCTGCATATCACAATAGAGAAAACGTTAAATTTTAATGAAGACACAGAAACATTAAGCACCCCCATCGTACTAGTATACGTCGATAATCTAATATCACGGAAGAAGATCAGGATATTCCCAATTTCTTAGAAAACATGAATCTGCATCTGGACACATCAGAACTGAAAATAAACTCCATAAGAGTCTAATAATGTTGCGAGAGCCTGGTCAGCAGAGAAGAAAGCAAATTAGGTGACTACACCCTAAGAATCACGAACAAACTAACTTTAATTTATTTTCCTAGGTACTTACCTAGGAACATATCTGACAAACCAATTGAAAACGAGGGAAACTGTAAAAGGGTGGATTAAAACGGCTACAAGAGAAATTCTACATTTCATCGAGACATAATCCACCATGGAGCCAAATATATAGAAAAAAAAAACCGCTGCCCAAGGACTCACTACTTCCACATCCAGATTTTCTATCCAAGTCACTCACAACGAAAAAATTTTGTATGTGGAAATAATTGTTTAGGAACTTTAATAATATAATATTTGAAATGCTCTACCCCAAAAACCCATAAAACGATACCCAACAACGGTAGTGGGGTGGGGGTGGATGAAGTAAAAAAATATTTTGAGGTTTCTGGTTCTTGTACACACACTAAATCACAATTTTATTTCATCCCCTTTAATAATGGAGTGGGGATGGTAATGGTGGCTAATGCCAACATTTTTTTTGAGACCTTAGCTTCTCTTGTATATACTAAATACCAATTTTATTGACTCTTACCTGCTTGATTTACCTATTTACCCCAAATTTACCCCAATTTACCCCCAACCCTTCGTCGGAACAAGATGAAAATATAATCTGGTTCTAGATCTCGTTAAAGTACATATGTGTACCAAATTTCAAGTCAATATCTCAAACGGTTCCAGAGTAAACGTGCGCACAAAAAAAGTTAGACAGACCGACAGACAGAAACATTTTTTTTCGCTCAAACTTAAAATCTCGTCGTTTCATGACATTCTAAGCCTATTTGAACAATAAAAATTTTTTTGTCGTTACTATACTTCCACTGGATGTGGAAGTAATATATACAGTCATTATACTGAAAACGATGTCACACGGGGATGAAAACGCTGTAAAGATAAAAGTCAAGAGAAGACGTCTGAAAAGAGTTGAGAGACACATTGTCCAATTACTCGAAAAAAAAATAAAAACAAAAAATAGGACCAAAGGAGCGACCGAAAACGTCAACATTAACGGTAGGGAAAACAGTAACAATAAAGGTTAGCAACGTACGCAATGAAGTACGCTGACGGAATCAGAAATGAAGAAAACAGTAGTCTAAAGAAGAATAGCTCTAGAGGCAAAAACACAGAAACGGGAGAATAAAAACTGCAAATTCTGACGTAATGCAGCAACGCAACTCACAAACACCTGACATTTTCTATCCTATATTCCTGTATCATGCGCTATGCGGCTCTCTCTGCTGGCAACTAGCATGACCTCAGTCCAACACAGCGTAGATGCAGTGGGCCTGGCAGTGTAGCAATTGGTAGCAATTCCTACCGTACGGTAGTAAACTAAATCAAATCAAAATAGTGAGTTTGGTTAGATCTATCTATTAATCTTTCTTGTGTCGCCGTTGAGCATAAATATTTTTTCATTACTTTAAGTTAAGAAGGAGTGGCTCTAGTTGCCACAGAGACAGGCATGTTTAAAAGGGTCCTTAATGGAACAGATATATAGAGAAAGTTTTTAATCAAACTGTTCTAAGTAGTTTAAATTGCTTATGCATTTATTGGTCTGCATTATTTAACTATCATTAAGTAAATCATTGTTTGTATAACCATCAGTTAGCTGAATTTATAAATTCAGACATCTTTTCAAAACATCTTTTGGCTCCATGTCTTTCAAGGCGTGAATATCATATAGAAGTTAACGAATTCCAAATATTGAATCTCCGTTAAACAAAATTAATGGCGATATTTACTTAGGAGTAAAAACATCGCTTTAAATTGTTTTACAGAATTTTCTATAGGACTATAGGCTCATTCTCTCCCTCACATTCAAAGAGCTGCGCCCTGCGTTGAATTCTAGAGGTCGAACAATTGCATTCAGGGAAGATTAAAGCGATAAATATTTGCACTTGAGTACTAAGGCAGTATACAGTATTGAGTGTTGTCACGTTGATTTAAAAGGCACCTTTCTTTGGATTTATTAATATTTCACTATGCAAAATTTTTACAATTTTCTAAGCAGACATTGAATATTCCGCCGTTAAAATAGTGCCACTTGTGGCAGTCGTCCCAGCTAAACCTTAGTTAATGCATACCCTCCTAAACATTTTAAATGTTAAATTTCGAGATTGAGAAAAAAGCTAATCATGGAAAAAACAGAAAGAAGTGATATCAGTCAGTCAAGCCTACTCGAGAGAGCCACACAATTATCAAATTAGGGTATATAGTAGTATCTAGTGCACATAGCACTGACGCGCCTAAACATCCCGTTTTTATAACTAAAATTTTCTATAACCATAAAAGCGAGATGTTGAGATACAATGACAATAAAATGAATGTAGATAGTTGTCAATAGCACTACGCCATCTAGCGGCGGCGCACCGAGTTGCCGCAGCTAGGTAATAAGTAATATGGAGAACATGCTGATTTACACATAAGGCGCTTCAACAACTAAAAAACTCGAAATTTTTTTATGTAGCGCATCAAAGTGCGGATATTATTAAAAATTCTCGTATTCCGAAAGGTAAATTAATCCATTTCATAACATAAATTCTATCGTTTGTAAAAAATGGAGCAGATATGAAATCGAAGGTGGGCGACTTCGGTAGTATTTGCTGTAATGACTGGGTTTTATTATTTCTTTTGTGCATACCAATTTATCTGCAGATAATATGTACTGAAAAAAAAAGCCTTCAAGTTATATTTAAAGCAATTTGTTAAACCTCTTTGCTGTCTACAGACGATCCCAGCTGCCGGGACCCGACATTGTCGGTACTCTTTGAAGATAATTGGAATTCCAGCGGACCAGTTCACTTTTACGAATGAGTTCAAAGCATGCCGACCAGGCTGGCTCCCTGCCGCTGGATCATGTGTAGACCCCCTTAAGACCTACTGGTTTTATAGCCACTTAATTGCTGGATTATTCAAAACCACAATAAACTCATTAAGTTTTATAGTGGATTTTAAATATTTTAAGTTTTGTGGTAGACATCTATAAATCTTTAGGTTTTATGGGAGTTTTAAAATATATGATCAAGCAATAAAACTAATAACTCTTAAGTAGTCTTACCCTTAATATATGTTATCATAAATACTATTTGCTTTTAACGATAATTGGTAAAGGTTCCTTAAAACCTAATAGTTTTTTGGTAGCTTTATTAAGCTGCGTTAAAACTTTTTGATTTTTATAAAGCACTTATAAATCCTTTGGCCCCCCCCACTTAAGCCTTTAAAGTTTGAGAGAGGGGGCATATTTAAAGGATATTATAAGGAAACTGTTTAAAATCTACTTGTATTTTTTCACTTTTTTTGCTGAATTAACGCTATAATCACAGAAATAACGAGAAATTAATGATCGCAGACTCAAAAACACACGAAATAAATAATGTTTTTTTAGGTTATGTTATCTAAGCTAAGTACATTTGGATTAGAGATTGAAAATATGGGGAACGCAAGATTCTTATACGAATGGACGAGAAACAATAATATCACTTAAAGTTGTCAACCCACTGCCGAAAGGTCGGTAATATTAATGGAGGATTCCCATGGTCTCCTAACACAGGATGAAAAGCAAATACAATACGTACTGCAATGTGTGCAAGAGCACAGAAAAATATATCCAAATTGCAAGAAAGATACATTAAACAAATATTTTAATCATTTTGAACAATAAATACAACATCAAAAATTATTTTTTACTTACTTTTAAACCTATGATGATAAGGGTACGTATGGATCATGGGGGTTGATATTGCTTTTACTTTAGTTTTATACTAAATAACAGTCATTTGGGGTTATAAAGAATAATTCAAGGATATATTTGAAAAATTTCCAGTTTGGGATTTTTTACACCCCCGTTGGCACGGGAAGGGGTTCATCTAGGAGGCTGAAATTTTCGGTGTGCAATTCTTATATCAAATATAAACTTTTTAGGGGGTGAGACAAAAAAAAAATGAAAGTCGAAAAATAAGGAACATCCTACTGTACATGTATAGCGGTTGGATTTTCTTGGCTTTCGATACTTAAATATCAAGTCTATGTGGTTTTCCAGATGAAGACGATTATACACATTTTTGCGTTATGAGCTCCCGTTCTATATCCACAGGTGATGATAAAGTACTCTATTTTAATACATTCCTATTTTCCGTTGAGATAAAAGTCAGCAATAAGTAATATGCATATATCATCTGTATGGAATAATCAAATTGATTTCGTTTAGATATGTCCACTGACATAAGAAAACAGTTCATACAACTATAACGTGGAAAAATGTGTAATGAATTATGTCATGCTTACATTTAATTGGTCAATTTCTTCTAGTAAGGTCCTAGCCCAGGCTTTAATCATATTCAATAAAGTTGCTTTATTGCAATTTATCGTGTATAAGTAAATTAATTTAAAAAAATACAGATATTCCAAATCAATGTAAAAGTTCTGAATGTAAAATTTCTCATTATTTTATATCCAATTTGGTTGAAAATATTAATTGTAGAATAAAGTAGCACTGCCTAGTGAATATTCTAGATTTGTTGGTACTTACATTTTCATGTTTAAACCTTGTAAGTATTTTAATTTCCCTGAGCGTCCTCTGACAGTAGGTCTGATGTTCAAAAGGTGATATCTTCTTTATTGCCACTTTAGTTTTAGTTACGGTGTCCAATGCCGAGCTGCAACAAATAGACACACTATTAATTTCTCTGGAGAAAATGTATTCATCATTTGAATATTCACAAAGCCGATTCGATATAGCAACAGGGCGTACCATTAACATGATTAATTTGTTAGGCAATTTAAGGATTAACGGGCGTATGCGCACTAATTATCTCATGTTATTAATTATACAACCAGAATATTAGATCTCATAAAAAAATTCCATATTCATTAGTTACAAAATGTAATACACTCCTCCACACTTATACAGTGCCGGGAATGTTTTAGTAATATAAAAATGCAATTTAATTAGTTTTGAAACTCATAATGAAAATTGAAATGAATTATAAATTTGTATTAATATTTTAATATACAATAAAAATAAATATTGGCTCATAAAATAAGTTTCTGCTTTGTTATTTAAACATACATAACAATACTTTAAATAACTATTATTAGATATCAATAATTACTTCCACATCTAGTGGAAATATAGTAACGACAAAAATTTTTTTTTAAATTTTTATTGCTCAAATAGGCTTAGAATGTCATGAAACGTAGAGAGAAGTTTGAGCGAAAAAAATTTTCTGTCTGTCGGTCTGTCTGTCCGTCGGTCTGTAACTTTTTTTGTGCGCACGTTTACTCTGGAACCGTTTGAGATATTGACTTGAAATTTGGTACACATATGTACTTTAACGAGATCTAGAACTAGATTATATTTTCATCTTGTTCCGTCGGGGGGTAAATAGGTAAATCAAGCAGGTAAGAGTCCATAAAATTGGTATTTAGTATATACAAGTGAAGCTAAGATCTCAAAAAAAAATTTGACATTAGTCACCCGCATCACCACCTCCACCCCATTATTAAAGGAGTTAAAAAAAAATCGTGATTTAGTGTGTGTACAAGAACCAGAAAAATCAAAATATTTTTTTACTTCATCCACCTCCACCCCACTACCGATGTGTGGGGTATCGTTTCGTGGGTTATTATATTATTAAAGTTCCACAATTATTTCCACATACAACATTTTTTCGTTGTGAGTGACTTGGATAGAAAATCTGGATGTGGAAGTAGTGATTCCTTGGGCAGCGGTTTTTTGCAAGGAATCGATTTTAATTGCAACTTCTTGAAAGGGGAAAATAAGTACTCTGAAAAATTGTACTATTTTTAGATTGATTTTGAACTTTTCATCAAGTTCTAAAATTGTTACTGAAAATTGAAATACGTATGTATTAGATAGGATTTGAGGTCTTCTCTAAAACTATGGCAGATAGACAAAAACCAATATAGATGTCCTGAGCTCGATTTTCGAGAAACAAACAATGGCGCAAACCGCGATCATCTTTTTCGACTATGAGCTACAGAGCGTTTTTGGAAAATTAGCATTTTTGGATGACTTCTATATCTCAATTACCAAGTGTCGATCGAAAATCTAGTAACACATTCTTAAGACACTTTTGCTTCCACATCCAGTGGAAATATAGTAACGACAAAATTTTTTTTTTTAATTTTTATTGTTCAAATAGGCTTAGAATGTCATGAAACGTTGAGATTTTAAGTTTGAGCGAAAAATATTTCTATCTGTCTGTCGGTCTGTAACTTTTTTGTGCGCACGTTTACTCTGGAACCGTTTGAGATATTGGCTTAAAAGGACCCCGCACAAACTTTATGGGTTTGAGTTCCCGGTGGATTCGTCTGAATTTTTGATATGTTGTACTTGACACCCTCCTGATCAAAAGTGTCCATAGGCCCAAAGTCCGTAAATGAACAGTTTTCGAGATATCAAGGACGCAAGGTCTAAAAAAATGGGATATTTGCATGAACCTCAAGATGAAAAAAAGTGCTCTGACCTGGAGGTCAGACATGTTCTCATTATGTTTTTAGGGTCGCTGAATCAAAATCCGGGGTCCGTTAAGCTCCATCACGTCAGGGTCAAGGGCATTTGAAGGTCAAATTCAGAAGAGACCGTCAAAAATCTGAAAAAAATCATACACATATTTTTGGGGTCGCTGAATCCAAATCCGGGGTCCGTTAAACTCCATCACCTCCGGGTCGAGGGAATTTGAAGATCAAATTCAGAAGAGACCATAAAAAATATGAAAAAAGTCATATACATGTTTCTGGGATATCTGAGTCCGAATCTGATATATTCTCTTAACTCCACAAATGTACAACCTCACATCGCAGACAGGTAGCCGACACCACAACCACATAAACTAACACAGAAAACCGGAGAGCCAATAACCACGAGACCCGGGGGACACAAAACAGCAGACAGTAGCTCCAATAACTACGGTGCATGGTAGCGAGATATGACCTGTGCAAAAGTTGTATGGTTCAGAGGGGGTTAGCTGATGGTTACCTCAAACTTGACCTTGAGCTTGATGACCTCAAATGACCTTGATGCTCAAGGTCATTTGAAGGTCAACTTTTGTGTTTTAAGAAGGCACCCTCATTTTTCAGATTCGTTAAGAACAGGATATTCTAAGTTTAGTTGTGGTATCATGAGTGGGGTCTAATTCACTTCCTAAATCATGACATGTGATTTTTATTTCCTATTTACTCCACGATCTTATGTTATTCACTGTTAGCTTTAGCGTTACCCAACGTGCACCGGCGTGGAGGAAGCTAATCAGATTTTGCATGTGGTCCTGAAAAGGGCCGGTTTGATAATTCGTTTTATTAATTTAATTAATTGGGTCTCCCGCTGGTAGTCTATTACCAGCATCTTTGATTGTTCTGATCAATACGTCGGAAGGATATTGTATATTATTTTCATGACGGGCAAATCCCAAAAACCAGAGGATATTGTTATAGTAGTTATTGGCTCTCCGGTTTTCTGTGTTAGTTTATGTGGTTGTGGTGTCGGCTACCTGTCTGCGATGTGAGGTTGTACATTTGTGGAGTTAAGAGAATATATCAGATTCGGACTCAGATATCCCAGAAATATGTATATGAATTTTTTCATATTTTTTATGGTCTCTTCTGAATTTGATCTTCAAATGCCCTCGACCCGGAGGTGATGGAGTTTAACGGACCCCGGATTTGGATTCAGCGACCCCAAAAATATGTGTATGATTTTTTTCAGATTTTTGACGGTCTCTTCTGAATTTGACCTTCAAATGCCCTCGACCTTGACGTGATGGGGTTTAATGGACCCCGGATTTGGATTCAGCGACCTCAAAAATACGTACATGAATTTTTTCAGATTTTTTGACGGTATTTCCTCATTTTGTCCTTCAAATGCCCTTGACCCTGACGTGATGGAGCTTAACGGACCCCGGATTTTGATTCAGCGACCCTAAAAACATAATGAGAACATGTCTGACCTCCAGGTCAGAGCACTTTTTTTCATCTTAAGGTTTATGCAAATATCCCATTTTTTTAGACCTTGCGTCCTTGATATCTCGAAAACTGTTCATTTACGGACTTTGGGCCTATGGACACTTTTGATCAGGAGGGTGTCAAGTACAACATATCAAAAATTCAGACGAATCCACCGGGAACTCAAACCCATAAGGTTTGTGCGGGGTCCTTTGGTACACATATATATCTAGAACTAGATTATATTTTCATCTTGTTCCGTTGAAGGGTTGGGGGGTAAATTGGGGTAAATTTGGGGTAAATAGGCAAATCAAGCAGGTAAGAGTCCATAAAATTGGTATTTAGTACATACAAGAGAAGCTAAGGTATCAAAAAAATTTTTGGCATTAGCCACCCCCATTATTAAAGGGATGAAAAAAAATTGAGATTTAGTGTGTGTACAAGAACCAGAAAAAAAAAATTTTGTTACTTCATCCACCCCCATTACCACCCCCACCCCACTCCCGATGTGGGGCATCGTTTTATGGGTTTTTGGGGTAGAGGATTTCAAATATTATATTATTAAAGTTCCATAAACAATTATTTCCACACACATAATTTTTTCGTTGTGAGTGACTTGAATAGAAAATCTGGATGTGGAAGTAGTGATTCCTTGGGCAGCGGTTTTTTTACTTTTCTCGCTAGAGAGGAAGTATTGTACCGACTAGTTAAAAATCACTCTCCGAGATTTCACTCTCGGACTTTCATGTTTCAGGATATGTAAATTTTTAAAGCGAAGGTCTTTCAACTCCATCTGTTTGTATGTCCGTCTGTCTGCTAATTCGTCTGTCTATTGGCTCAAGTCCCCGGAGTGAGGCAGTCAAAATTCCACGTAAAGGGGCACTCAACTGACTCCATCGTAAAGTGGTTGTCTGGGCTCGATAGAGAACAACCAAGATTGGTGGTGACAGCACACTGACCTCTAAACAAACATCTACATAGAATGAAGTTAAAGGACGATCTACTTGTCGGATGTGTGGGGAGGAGGAAATCATTACACATATTCTTTAAAATTGAGAACCACTAGGAGAGTCAATTAAGGTACAGGTATCTTCAAAGGCAGTTTTTACAGCCGGAGGAATTACGGGATCTACTTTGTATGACTGCGACTGCGTGGTCGACAGTCAAGGAGACTTGACTCTTACAATAAGAACCCGGGTTCAATTTCTTTTCTTTTTCAACAAAAAATCTTAGTTTACTCGAATACTAGGTGTGTGTCTCTTGTCCCGAAATGGGGGTTGTATTTTTCGTGGCGTTATTATTATTCCCATTTCAATCATTCCCATTATTTCTAACATTTTTTAAATTATTCTCAAAAAGAGCCTTGTTAATTATCATGAGACAAACAATATCTAACTGCGGTTAATTTGAAATAAATACCGCGGTCTTTAAAATAGTGGGTGACATAGTCGAGGGCTTTGAAGATGGGTAAGCATGCGGCTGTTAGCCTATGTGATATCTCTAAGGCCTTCGACTGAATCTCACATGAGTTGCTAATGGAAAACTAAGATTTTATGACATATATGGCTTTTTTGGATAGTTTCAATTCGTATCTCAGCAATAGAAAACAATGTGTTGCTACTGATAACGTAAACTTTGAACTCTTAACAATAAAGTACGGGGTGTCTCTAGGCTCTGTACTGGGGTCCGTTGTTTATTTTATATCTAAATTATTTCTTTCACTTTATGTCTCCAATAAAATGCTTTACCTATGCCGATTACACCTCGATACTGGATTTTAATTCTAATAAGCCTTCTAGCAAGCTTAATGAAGATAAAACTCAGAGGCTTGTTTTCTACAAGTAACTCGTTAGTAAAAGGGGACAGTAGGTCTTACAATTTTTGGTGTCGTTGTGGCAATTCTCTCGCCTCTAAGTGAAGATCCTTTTAAGTTGCTTATTCTCAAGTAACCAGGGATATAGGAAAAACAGAAGAACAAGATTATTATTATATTAAAAATATCAAATGTTTTACATTTTTATAAAATGAATTAAAATTACTTATATGTTCAATATACACTTCTAAAATCTGTATTAAGGATTTTATTTAATGATATGATAATTATAGTGCAACCACCATAAATTGGTGACCCCGATCCCGAACATTTATATATTGGTATTTTTCCCGAAGATTGAGAAACTATTTCGATTTCAAAGATCTATATTTAGTAATTGGATTTTGAAGAGCTATAAATAGAAATTGGATATAGTTTTCGTTTTGATTTTATTAAAGTCGTCGTACCAGACAATGCAACGAGAACTATTAAAATATTAGATGGATTTAAAGCAGTCATACCCTTCAACAAATGGTTAAAAGTTGGAAATTATGAAATAAATTTTTAAATGTCCTTAACATAATCCTTCATTTAGAAGACCCTCAATCAATCATTCGAAGCAACTGTTGAATTTAGTCATCTCCCTTAAGTCGAAGATAGTCCAAGATAATTCCAAAATCTCCCATTGAAACTGTATTGAGATTACACGGTGAGTGAGTTGTTTTTCCGCTTTCCTTCGTTAACAGAAATAACAATTGATTAATTATGGCACATCCAGCGAATGATATTCCAATTGATAATACAGTCGTGATACCTCATAATCAGTACATTACATCTGTCAAACTACCCCCGTTTTGGATTACAAAACCTGAAATTTGGCTGGCTCAAGTCGAGTCACAATTTGCTGTCTCTAGAATTGTCAGTGATAGACGTAAATACGACCAGGTTGTAGCTTCATTGCCGTTAGAAGTAATAACTAATATTTACGATAATATTGCAAGTCCTCCTGTTGATAATCTATATGATAATTTGAAAAATTCGTTGATATCGAGGCTGACTGCAAGCGAGGAGAAGCGTCTCGACGACCTACTCTCAGGATCCCATATGGGGGACCTCAAACCATCGGATTTTTTCCGATCCATGTTGAATGTGGCTGGAGGCTCCCATATGGTGAGCCAAGAACTCTTAATTAAATTGTGGAAGAGACGCTTACCACAAACTATTAATATCGCTCTTACGGCCTCAGGCAAGACAGAAATAAAGGATATTACGAACATTGCAGACCGGATATGGGAATCGTGTCAAGGCTCAATTTTAGCGTCTGTGAATTCACCCAATTCACAAACAAATTCATCAATCTCTCCATTAAAAACTGAACTTATTTCAGATTTAGTCATAGCATTTAAAAATTTTACTACTGACTTTAAAAATTCTTTAGATCAAGTTTTTCAGCGTCAAGAAGTTTTTAACTCACAACTTCATTCTATCCAAACACAAATTGTTTAAAAAACTATTGATCCTCCTGCCTCCACATCGTTTTGTAATTGTCAATCTCGAGGCAGTTCTAGACCTAGAACTCGTTCTTCTAGTCGTAATTCTCTTAATAGATTTGATCGTACAAACAATTCAATTTGTTATTGGCACCAACTTTATAAGGATAAAGCTCACCGATGTGGAGGTACCTGGTGTATTTTCAATAAAAGTTTTAAACGTCCACAATGACTAGAAGTTGATAATATTTTAACATCTGACGTTAACATGTCTGACAGCAAACGTCGTCTTGTTATTTGACAGATCAAATAATTTGCGTTTCCTCATTCACACTGGAGCTGATTTGTCGGTTATACCGCGTAATGTTTTTACAGATTTAAATAGAAATCTTGACACAGTTTTAACTGCAGCTAAAGGTTCTACTATGTATACGTACGGTAAAAAGTTATTAAAAGTTAATTTAAATTTACGCAGATTTTCCCTTTTGTTTTTAATATAGCTGACATTGATGTTCCAATTATTGGAGCTGATTTTTTGTCTCATTTTGGATTAATAGTAGATCTTAAAAGATCATGTTTAACTGATAATATGACTAACTTATTGATAAATTGTTTGATTAAAAATAGTTCTTTTGACTCTTTTAAATTATTTCCTTTAACAAATGAATAAAACAAATTGCTTTTACAGTTTGAATTAAAATTACTTATATATTCAGTATATACTTCTAAAATCTGTATTAAGGATTTTATTTAATGGTATGATAATGATAGTGCAACCACTATAGTCGTCTTAGATGATACTTATTTCTCATATTAGTTACACAATTCTGCTATGAGATGGTTCATCCCATACAATCAAAATTTTTCGGTTCAAAAAGAGAGCAGCTAGGTTAATTGACAAAGCCGACTGAAGAGATCACTGTCCGCCATTTTCAAAAAACTAGGTATGAGGCCAGTGCCCTGTTTGTATATACTTATACGCTACTTCACTTGAATTCCACAAAAAAAAATAAAATTTTTCGATTAACTCTGATTTTCATAATTATGGTACCACGACTGCGGCGCAATTCAGGCACGTACGGCTTAGGTAAACAAAATCAATTAAAAACACTTTAAATCTCCAAATTCTTAATTTTAATTCTTTTAAGCGTAGGATTAAACGGCTTTTTATAAATTATTCTTCTATTTTTTACTACCCAATTTTACTTTTAACTTATTTGTGATGCATTGATGCGTGTTTCGTGTTTTGAACACTACTCATCTTTTCTTCTGTTTTTAATAATTGACAATTTTGTAATTTTCTGTTTTACACTATTTTTAGGCTTGTTTTATATTTTGTCTCTATTGTTTTACTTTATGAACTGATTCTATATAATTTTGTTTACGTATGGCTTACACTATACACCTGTTTTGTGACTTGCCAAAAACTATTTTTCGCAATTTTTTGTTCCTGATTAAGAAAGGTTCTATTATATTCTACAGACTGCTATCTTTTGTGGATAACAGCCTTTTCTAGATCCCATAAATCGTGAATGTACAATGGGAGGCAGGGTTGAGTACTACTGGTTTTCAGATCTGTTCCTGTTTCTATTAATAATAATAATTAAAACTGACAACTCTGACTCTGACAAACGCTGCCTTTGTATCTGAATAAAATTGTCAGTAAAATTGCTTCAACATGCCTCTGTTTTTTTGCAATTTGCTCGAAACCGGCCTAACTGGATGAAAAATCACAAGAGCAAAAAAGCTAAAAATAAGATATTCAATAAATAATCAGAATTCCTAATTTGACAAAAGACAAAAAATTTTGACCTTGAACTTTATCGGACCAGCCTGTATAGGACACATCTTGCATATCAGTACGAATTTGCTCTAATGAGCATATAGCCCATCAAAATAAAGAGCCGGATCCACAATTTAATCATCGTACGTCAATTGGCTTGAAGGTTATTAGGAGAAAACTAGTTGCCAGGCACCCACTTAAATAAAGGGCAGTAACTCGGTTAGGAGGCGCGGTAGGAAAAAAAATTATTAGAAAAATCTTCATCTCTGGGGCGCTCCAATCTACAGTTGAATTGTTGAATTTAATGTACTTTCTTTTGAATCAGCCTGTATGTGGCCAAATAAAAAGTTTAGCAGAGATTATCGTGTTTTCAAAAGACGATCCACACAAAAACAAGAACATATTTAATTGACCGTGTTCTGAAACGAATTCCTGTACAAAAATTTGTTTGCACGGTTACTTAATTTTTGTCCGGTAATTATTATATTACTACTGATTTGATTAAATCAAATATAATTTTTAAAACAAAGTCATCTATGAAAACATTTCAATTATTTATTTATTTGAAAAATTAAAGTAACTTTTTAGGGAATAAGAGCTACAAAAATGTGAAAACCATTTTGCGACAAATATAGGCGAGGACGTTGATCAAATTCCCTCTGCATCTGCTTTTAATTTAGACACCGGCTATATACAAGACTAGTCGGACAGAAATGTCAATATCCGACTAGTCGGGTAAATATGTTTACATCCGGCTAGTCGAACATTTCCGTTTGTATATGGCAAGATTATTTACTTTTCGCTCCCATTCACCGAAAAGCGTTCAATGTGTTCATATGAAACCACTTTGTAAGTTCTGTGTTTATATCGAAAAATTTGCTACTTAATAATAATTAATTTGAACGTGATAGTGTTTTTCTGATTTGTATAAATCGAGGCAAACATTAGATGAATTTTCCTCATTACAAGAAGTAGAAAAACTACGAATTATCATTATTATCATTCTGTAACGCGTTTAGGGCTGATTCGCATACAATAAATATATGGCTTAAAAGAAGTGATATATTAATCTCAAATTTGAATATTTTCACTTATTTAAGATAAATATAATTGTTTGGTACCTACAATTTTCGATGAAAGGGAATGAGACCTAAGCAAACGTAATAATTTTTTTTCTTCTCAAAAATGTTGCATGTCCCCTCTATCCTCACTGATCTCATTAACCATCTACAAATCAATCTTAATTTTTTCCGTTCGAGCACTTTTTGCGGCCGTTGTTCCTTAAAAATCCATTCAGAGTTGCATACGATGCGATGCGATGCAAAATTAAACTGTTTAGAAACAAATTTTACAGAAATTCCGCACGAAAATATTCGCATTCCGCAACTGTCTCAATGAATCTTAAGAATAAAAGTGTCTGTGAGTAAACATGGCTTAAAATTGGTTGTTAAAAATACAATAACAGATTATTGCCAGTCAAATAAAACGAAGATTAAATGAGAATCGATGAAATAGTTGCTTCTATTTTGTTTGGGCTATATTTAATCACCTTCTTCGTCGACGTAGGCTTGATAAGGACGCTAGGGTTATGACAATAACAAAATATTGAAATAAAAAGCATCAAAATCATTTATTTACTGCTAAACACCGGACAAGTAATAACTCTAAAGGTATTCCTAACTTACCAATAAAATCCAATGATGAATTGAATGAAATAATAAAACGTTACAAGGAAAATAGAAACGTTACTTTAAAATTTATAAAGGACGAAGAAAACTAGTTAAGGCAATTTATTACCACGACGATGAGACGAAGAGAGATTATTTTTTTATTATCCTGGAACAATTCTTGTTGATACAACATATTATGAGGTTAATAACCGACGTATGGGAGTGTTTTTTTACTGAAGATGGAAATGGCCCTGAATTCGTTGATTTTTGTCTTTTGACATCAGAAGACGCCGAAAATATTAGGTTTATGGAGTAGGTACATATTTATGAGGGAGCAACGCGATCAAATCAGAGGGGAGTGGGCGGAAATGAGCCAATAAAGTATAGAGAGCTGTTGTGTTGGTTGTCTAGTTTTGGGGTTCGTATTTTCTTTACTATTGCTCTACCTATTTACAATCACGCCTGAGATGTCAAGAACACATCGAGACCAAGCTTCAAATACACGAAATGAGTGCACATCGGTTATAAATGTAATTGTTTTTGCAATCATTTTTAATCATATCGAAGTGACTACATTTACTAAACCAGCATTGTACTGAAAAAATTTCCAGCAAAAAGCATTAGTAGTATTCATTTACTTACAAGAATATATTTTTTTCAGTTTAATAACGCCAACCATTTGGCTAAAAACTGCCTTTTCTCAGTCAAGATTTTTAGTACAGTGCTTTTTAATAGATGGTGCCACCTACAGCACTACAATAGGGCGTCTGCATCATGTAATCAACCTTAAATTTTAAGTTTTTCAAGTTTATTCTCATTTTTAATGTTTGTATACGCATTTTTAGCTTGAAGCCGTACTGGCTCCGAGCAAATATTTAAAAATTCACGTAAATAATTTTTCAATATTGTTGATTAATAAAAATAGACTGCTAATTACAGGTTAGATTTCCAACCTACAAAACGGGTCCTATTTTATTAGGACAAAGTATTTAGAACTTCATAAACATTACACTGAACTAGATTTTAGTTGAAAATACGGGAACCAGGCAGAAATTTTAATAACAGCTGCGTAATACTCTTAAATCTTAAGAAACACATATTTTTGAGGTTAGCTGTGACGTCACGTGCCAATGACCTATAATAACCACACTGCCCACCCTTTGCTCCACTTCAGCTTTAGCTTTACCGATGAAACTTTGAGATTGGCGTTGTCTCCTCTTAAGGAGATGCAAATATCTTAGTAACCATTTTTCATTATATGCGATCTTTTAACATACAACTGTCTACCGAAAATATGAATAGTGAACGGATTAGTGTCTCCACATACTTCCAAAAATTGTTCCTAGTAATAACGGAGATGAGTGTATGAAACTCTACGAATAGTTATAAGCCACACTAATTGGCACCCAATTAGAAAAAAATGGATTACCTGCGTAGGAATCCTTTTCATAGAAGCAGGTAATCCATTCTTTTGGTAACAGAATGAGCATTAGTAAATACTAAATATTTACTAATGAGAAAACCATACGTAATTTTTTATTTTTTAAGATTACATGAACTCTGAAGAATTGGAAAATCTTTCAGTCATCATTACTATAACTAAGTACTTATAACTTAGAGACTTATCAAAACGAATATAATAAACTACTGGCGCTTTATGTGTACGACCTGGTCGCAAATAGATTAATACAAAAAAGATACAGTCGCTGATATATTATCTCACGAAGACAATATTTTAGTGAGAATAAGCTTATCTCAATGAGATTTAAAGGTCCCATTATATGTAGCGAATGTTCGTTTCTTACAAGCTCTACCTTGTCGACCGACATATTTTGTAAACTAGTCTCAGAGTCTTCTTCCGCGTTGAATTGAATACTTGACGTTTCTACCGTCTTATCGTGGTCTTCTTCGGATGTGACGACAACTTTAGTGATCTGAGTTTCTCCATTTATATGCTTCATCAGGAGGCATGACTTGGTTCCCGGTTTGTTTTGTTATTAAGTTAACAATACACCCGTATTATTTATCTGTCAAACTTCTTTTTGTTTCCACAACATACTTCTTTTATTTGCAGCGTTGTTTTATTGACAAAATGGATGTTTTGAATCTAGTTTTATTCAACTTCTATGGCATACTTACTTGATAAGCGTATTTTCTCAAAATTTTAATTATTATCCACCAAAGAACTTGTGTATTTGGGTTAAAATCAATGTATTTGTCGTGAAAATTAGTATTTAACTACTGGGTATCTAAAAGATGTTGCCATTTGAAAAAGTTGGCATAATTACAAGTTAGTGATTTCGGAAATTTTGGTTTGTCGTAGCTACTAAACAAATTCGAAAAACCTCACGTTTACATTTTGTCTTATTGTTTTGGTCCATTTGATTGATTCTTGAAAGCATTCACTGATGCAAAAATAAAAATAGCTCTAAAAAATCAAGTAGTCTCGATTTTTTTTTCAAAATTACTCCGGAATCCAAAAATGTAAAAATATACAGAGGATTCCATTTAAAATTTGGAGTTATTTCCGAGAAAACCGAAAGTAATGGAAAAGTGTCAAATCATGAAAAATTTGCCGTTTTTGGTATACAGGGTACGCCACTTAAAACTCCTCAGAATGTAACTTTTTTATTTTTGAAGTGATGACCATGTTGGGCACATCAAATTGTAGATATTTTTAAAGCCTTTAAACATTTAAAAAAAAAATTGGAAAAACTGTCAAAGGAAACTTAATTTCTTTGAAAATTTATTTTTCTCCTCACCCTATACATGAAGTGTGTTAATGTTTTCTTATAAAGGTTTTAATTAGCTTCAATTATGTTATTAAAATAAAAAAAAAATAAAAAATAAAAATTTCCGTTTTAATACATTTTAATATAAGTTTGTTTTTAAAAATATTTAATTCTTTTGTTTCTTGTTACTGTTTTGTTACGTTGAATAATGTCTTTTACAAATAAAGCATAAAATTATTATTTACATTATTTTCAGTTATTAAAAAAAAAAATCAGTTTGGAATCGGAAAGTGTTTTTAATTTCTTTCTCTAAAACCAAAAAGAATTTCGAATATGACGTAATAACATAAATTAAAACCTTTATAAGAAAACATTAGCGCAGTTCATGTGCAGGGTGAGGTAAAAAAATATTCAAAGAGGTTAAGTTTTCTTAACAATTTTTTCAAAAACAAAAAAAAATGTTTTTAATCACTCTGTACACATGTTTAAATGCCTTAAAAATATCTACAATTCGATGTGTCCAACAAGGTCGTTGCTTAAGAAATAAGAAAGTTACAAGCCTGGGGAGTTTTAAGTGGCGCACCCTGTATATTACCCTCGCCAAATTTAAAACTTATATCTTGAAAACTCTGTAAACTATGGCTTGTCTAATGATTCCGTTGACACCCGGTATATATAATAAAACTAATCTGCAACGTATTTCGTTATTAACAACTACTTGTTGAAACTCTAAGGTATCAAATCGAGTTTAGCTTGCGTCTCTTCTTCTCCCTTACGCTTTGTCTTTCTCTATAATCAAGTAAACGGGTGTGTTATGGTGTGTGTGAGGGTTGTAACATGTTTTGTGTTAAACAATGCGATCGGTACGTTAAGTTTAAGGGTCGTAGCAAGCAGTACAATCCATGAAATGGGGCATTAACAGCCAGCCATCACATTGGCACGTGTAATATGACATACTAATGTTTTAAGTAGCACGTATAAACACTACTGATGAAATAATAAGTCAAAATAGTCGAGTATTGTAGCAGCAAGTGTGAATTAACAGGAAATGGAAACTTTCAACATTTTCATATATTTATTTTAAAAGTAATTTAACCGTTCTAATCAAGCAAAAATGGGAAATATTTTAGAAACGATTAATTTCTTTTCTAATAAAATATACATCATCACAGAAAACTATATACATGATAATAATTTAAAAAATGCGTAATCATCTTAAAGTGTATTGTTATATCTATGATATCCTGGACTTCTTTGTTTGGTCTGAGGCAAGATTTCGGAAACAGTTTGAAGTTCTCACCAATTATATCTTTTTGAAACTTATAAATTCAACCTATTATTTACTTAATGAAAGTACCTGGTAGTCTTAAAATAGTGAAAATGGCCATTCGTTTCTGATACAGTGCGTGTAATTGCGGATTAGACATGTACATCCACGTAGCGCGAGAGATATGACAACCCAGCAACAGCAAAACCCGCCTGTCGGCACTCGACTACTGAATTATCCCAGCTCTGTTATTTCATTTTAGTCAACTGGCACACGCGATGTTGCAAATCTTACGTCCTATGTCTAACTTGCCATTACACGCACGGTATATGCAAAAAACTAGCAAATAAACCATTAACACTATAAGCTGTATATCTACTAAACACATATAAGCATGAATAGAATTAGATTAATTTAAAGACAAACATCTGTTATAAGTATTTTCTAAGAAAACAAAAATATTAAAAATGTTCTTTTTAAGAATAGAGTTTTGTTTAAAATAACCCTAAGCAATTAATATAAGAAAGTCAACTTTTTTAAACCGTATTCGCTACTGTGACTCCTAGAGGAAAAGAAAAGAAATCAAATTGTAGAATTGTAGCTTTGCAGCTTTCAACTTTATAAATAAACTATTAAATTATATATACTAGTATCAACAGTAACAATGTAGGAAAAATGGAGGCTGAAGGACTCCGGTCGATAGCCGTTTGAATATGTATTTTTTATGTATTCAATAAAGAACTTTTATGATTATTATTATTTGTTATATATACTATCTTTCGAAAGGCTATATCTCCGTCATTTTCTATATGCAAACGAAAACAAATTGTTGGTAATTTTTTAGCTGTTATGTAGTTTTGGTGCAGTGACTTCTTTTGACAACATCGATACTTTTTTAAATATTTGCGGAAAATCTGTTTTTGCGGTCGCTTCTTCAAAATAGTGTGTTCAAGCCAATGCCCGTGCATTTTGACATCTATTTCCATATTTGTATTATACATGTTTATCCTGTTGTATTGCGGAAGATCACCTCTTATGTGGTGCCTGGTCGTGGACGAGCTCTTATCTCGACTGGAACAACAGGGGATATACGCGCAAGGTTATGCAGACGTTATCGCCATCCTAGTAATAGGAAAACATGAAGGCGCTACATCAGCGAACATGCAGAGATTCCTCGTTATGATAGAGAGATGGTGAACCCAGGAAGGTTTTTCCGTCAACCCAGGGAAGACCACTGTGGTCACATTCGCAAAAAAGAGGAAACTCAACCTGGGAAAATTATATCTCCGGGGAAATTAATTGCAGGTGTGTAACGAAGTCAAATATTTGGGACTGAGTAAACTTCAAGGCACATCTAAACAGAGTGACTACCAAAGCCACGCAGGCCTTATGGGCCTGCTGAAGAATAGTAGGCAAAAACCACTGTGGTCACCACAAAGCCGGAAAAGGAGAGTTAATGAGAAAACTAAGACTGGTCTGTCTAGGGATAGCGAGAGCAATGTCAATAACGCCTATTGCAGTCATGAAAGCACTACTTTGCCTACCTCCATTGGACCTAGTCGTGGATAGTGAGGCACTGTTAGAAGCGTACTGTAGTGCGCAAAAAAAATGGCAAGTCTGTCTTTAATTTTTGTGACATTGTCAGTTATTTGTCAAAATTCATTGCAAGTGTGCAAATAGAGACAGATTTACATTAGAAAAAAATAGTTGTCTTATTTTTTTTCGCTCAAGACAGTACAAGCTGACAACAAATGGATACAGGATCATTCCAAGAATAGGATACCATATTGAAGTATTTCAACAAATAGAAAAAAATCGACTACTACAGTCAGATAGAATCGGCATTAGCCCAAACTTCACAAAAACTTTCAGGATATATACAGGGTGGACCATTTTAATCTATTATTGCTTCTGTGGTCGGGCACCGGGTCCGTGACCTAGGTGAGTCCCTGTGTTTGTTTTTTTAAATGGGAACTCCTATTTTTTATTGCAGAATCTAATTCTACGAAAAAAAATACGTTCAAATATGATTTTCAAAAATTTTTTCCAGTGGGCCTTACTCGGGCCCAATACCAACAATTGAAATCGCAATAACCCAGTTATCTCGCCGGTTAAGCTAACAATTGAAAAATAACTTAAGTAAAAGTTGTAGGATTCGATGGGGGTCATCTAATGCTGTGGTTCAGTACCCGATCCGGCCCTGGGGCGCCCAACTTTTTTTTTTAATGGAAATATATATATTTTTTTATTGCAGGTTTACATTCTACGGAAAAAAATACGTTAAAATATGATTTTCAAAAATTTTTTTCAGTGGGCCCTTCAAATTGGGCCCGAGTAAGGTCACCTCGTCATTAATTGATATAAGAGATATCTCAAAAAAAAAAAACTGAAATCAAAATATCAGGAAAAAATAAACTAATAAACTACAACCCGTATTAATTTCCCATAGTTTTCCAGTTATATACCTATATAGATTTTTACTTACAAAAAAGAATTTCTTTTCGGAATAATGACCATCACTTAATTATTGCACATAAAATTGTTAAATTAAATAAGTATATATTTATTTTTAACTACCTATACATTACCACTAAGCTACTGTTTAATAAATTTTCGTTGTTACAAAATCGCCGTTTACTCTAAACATCTACTGTATAAATATATTTGTAATTATATTGAGAATAAGCGAAGGAAAATTTAGGTGTTAATCAACTTACCTGTAAGGAAGGTTAATCCTAATTTTTCGAGCTTGTCCGAAGATATAATTACAAACCCACCCACCCTCATTCTCTCTCAATAAGCGATTTTGTAATTAGCTAAAAACGGAATGAAGACCTGGTGTGCGATAACGTTGGCCCAGGTGTGATAAGTTTTTCTTTCTTTGAACATTCGTGCTGATGAGTGAGTCAAATGGAAACTACAGGGTGTATATATATTTGTAATTATATCTTCGGAGAGGCTCGGAAAATTAGGATTAACCTTCCTTACAGTAAGTCGATTAATCTCTAAATTTTTATTGCGTTTATAGTAAGTAAGTAGAAGATGCTAGTTGAACCAATTTTCTTTTTAATTTTAATATTTTTAGCTACTTTTGACCTAACTTCATCCTACGTATCTCCATAGGAAAAAACAACATTGTCGCCCGGAAGTGAAATAATTTCTTCATTTTTTTTTTCCAGTAAATCAATCAAATAAATGTTAAATAATACATGTGCGTGGGCGTTTCTGCTGCAAGCCCAAGTGCTTGTCTTCGAAATAATCTCGTGATTGTTTATGTGAGCTTTTGTGTTTTGTTATTTAAATGGTCTTTTAAAACTGAATATATTCCACTCAGATGTCGTCAAATAGTTTTAAATAATAATTTAAGCTCCCGTTCTTCCAAGAAGAATTGACATTTTACTGTTATAGTCAAATTATATCAAGAAATTGGTTATTTTAATAATGTTTACTACATGCGTTGTTTTTTTTTTTCATGAAATAATCAGTAAGAAAAATAAGATGATTTAGTTTGCTCTTTCTCCAGAACACCCAAAACAAAGAAACCACACGTGTTGCCGTGGTAATGTAAACAAGAGAAACGGGAATATGGGTGACAATTATTTTTTCTGTGAAGTTTGATACTCGTAACGTCTATCAATTATTTTTCTTTATCCTCGCGTTGACTTCAGTCGTTTAGGACACATGTTGCATGAAAAGTCGAATTCACCTCTAATATACGCAGAAAGTGGCATTTTAGAATAGGATAATAAAGACAGTACTTGATCAATACTACTTTATGCTAAACAGTGTGTGCTGCAGCGAATTGAAAAGTAACAATCAGTTAATCGATTTGTTTCTTTAATTTCGTTTGAGCATAGTCGAGTAATAAATGATAAGAATACGATATTTGGAGAGTCGATTTGCTAGGCTAGCGAAGCGGATCTGACAAGAAAAAGAGGAGTTTTGAAACCAACTTAAAAAAAAAAATGACAATTTGCTTACACGCGTGCTCTCTCTTATCATGTTATCAAGTTAGTTCAGCTTATTCGCACGCGGGAGGAATTCGCATTTAAAATTCGCAAAAACACGTTTTTCCGCGATAACTTTGTTATTATTGACTTGGCCAAAAAAAAGTTCAATAAGAAATTGAAGAGCTCGCGGAAGCGCATAATCTAGTTGCTTCAAATCGGACGGTAACTTTTCGTGAAAAAATGTTTTGAAAATAGGCTCTTTTTTGCCGTAACAATAATATACAAAAAAGTGATTCCTTGATTTTTCACGAAAATAAATTAATAGTTTAAAAAACTAAAAAAACATGCTTTTATAAATACTGCACTAAAAAGCAAAAAATAACCATCGAACCTGTTCTCTCTGTATACCCTGTAAGGGCCTTAATGTAAGCCGTGTTTTTAATTAAGTATAATATTTGGGTATAAAAGCGTGGGGCGTTTTTCATTTAATCTAATGATGTCTTTACCGTTTTAATTATCGAACCTGTTCGAAATAGTGTTCGAAAAGCGCCTCATGCTTTTATACTCAAATATTATGCTTAATTAAAAACACGGCTTACACTAAGGTCCTTACGGGGTAGACAGAACAGGTGCGATGATTATTTTTTGCTTTTTAGTGCAGTATCTATAAAAGCATGTTTTTTTAGTTTTTTAAAGTATTAATTTATTTTTATACTTTTTAGTCTCATATTTAAGGAGAGAATTTTGGTACTTTCGAAAAAACAAACAATTTGTTAAATTTACACCGGACAATTTTAATCTGCAATCTCGATAATACACAGATACCGATTTTCAGTCGAATCCGACGATAATTGATAAAACCTATCCGCCATTTTGAACTTTTAAGTTTTGATCACATATTTATTTTCTACTTATCAAGCTATTTCTTTTGATACCCATATCAAGGGATACCGACGATAATTGATAAAACCTATCCGCCATGTTGTCGCCGCCATTTTGAGTATTTAAGTTTTGATTACATATTTGTTTTTTACTTGTCAAGCCCTTTCTTTTGATACCCATATCAAGGGGGTTGTAAAAAAATAACAATCCGCCATCTTGGAGCGGCGGCCATTTTGAAGATCTTATAATATTGAGTATACTATATTGTATTGTCATCAGAGCTACACACAATTGCCAAATTTCATGATGATACAACAATTGGGGTAATGTGGGTAAAATTCAGTTCCATAGATTTTTTTACTTGCATAGATACAGGTGAACCTAATAAAAGCATGTTAAAAAGGAGTAAGGGGGGTGAGTACACGCCACAACTTCACAAAGACCTTCAGGGTATACATACCCTATAGAGAAGAGGAAGGAACAAGGCAACTGCGAAGACATCCATATGGTATACTGATGGATCGAAAACGTCAAGAAGTACTGGGGCAGGTGTTACGGGGGACCAACCAGGGACAGACGTCAGTCTGAACCTGGGCAGTACCGCAACGGTGTTGCAAGCAGAAGTTACAGCCATAGAAATCTGTGCACAAGAAATTATCCGGAGGTCATATACTGACAAAAGAATCCGCATCATCACTGACAGTCGAGCAGCTATCAAAGCTCTGAATGCAGTAGAGATACGTTCCAAAACGGTATCTTGAATCCCTGGCGAAACTGGCGGAACACAACAGTATACAACTGGAGTGGACGCGAGGACACCAGGGCAATGAAGGCAACGAAAAAGCAGACAAGCTGGCCAAAGAAGGCGCAAAAACAGCCTTGATGGGACCGGAGCCATCCTGCGGGATATCATATAATACCGCAAGAGGAATGGTAAAGGAAATATTGAGTCAGAAACATATCTTGTATTGGACCGGTGCGGCGCGCCGGGGATGAGACAGTCACGTATGTTCATCACCGGCGAGCCATCCAAGACAAAGACTAACGAATTGCTAAAGCTGAGCAGAAAACAGCTGAGATGTGCAGTGGGAATTCTAACAGGACACTGCACACTGAACAGACACCTAATCAACATAGGTGTGAAGGATAATCCAGAATGCAGGATGTGTGGTGAGGATGAAGAAACTCCTCACCACATAGTATGTGAGTGCCCAGCCTTGGTGGCTGGGAGGTTTTCATACTTCGGGGGACTAACCGTGACCCCGGAAGAAATAGCCAAAGCTCCCATTGACCGTATACTCTCCTTTTGGAGAGGAAGGGATTAATGGGATAACGAGACTATGGGGTACAATAAGCTTAAGCTTCAATACGGCGGGGCCTCTGGCACCGCAACCCATAAGGAAAAAAAGGGGGGGGGATAGGATTCTTTTGAAGTAGGTGAAATAGATAAGAATTGATGAGCCGGAGGATGAGGGTGGTGGGTTAGGGGAGGGCGAGGGGTGAGGTAAAGGAAAAATCATTCAACCCCTATAACTTTTTCCCTGTCGTGCGTTTTTGAAAAACCAAAATCTAATTTTCACGCTCTAGTATTTGACTGATGATTTTTTTTCAAATAAACAAACTTGTGGGAGGGGAAAAAGCGTTTACATTTTTTTTCAAATGCGTTTTTGAGTACGTAGGAAAGGGTTGGGGAGAAATTTGTTTACAAATGAGGATTTTTTTTAACTTTATTTAAAAAAAATATCGCAATCCAAGCAATAGGAGGGGAGGGAGTGGGCATGATGCGTTTGCGGGAATAAAGAGCTAAGGAAAAAGGACAGGGACTTTGGACCTTGATATTCGGCAATATAAATCTTTTTTCCATCTTAATATTTTAACAACCTACCCTTTATCAAATATTAAACTCCCAAAACGGCAAATTATGAATAAGTTGCGATTATCACCATAAGGTCGAAAATAACTTCTCAATCACAGAGTTGACGACTCTTAGGTGAAAGAGGAGAAAACTAAATTTATCCAGTTTTATTAATTCATCAGGGTAGTAACCAACCTCTTCCTGTTGAGATGGCTCATAGAGCAGATTCTTCCCTATGCTTATGAGCCATCTCATCAACTTTTTTCATACATTTAAGTCAATATGAAAAAAAAAATCTGTATACTATTGATCTAAGTCTGATCATGTTAGTATAGTAATAAGAAATCTCCCGTACGAGACATCTTATCAAGTAATATCTCTAGCCCTACCATGATATTCATCATAAATAAACATTTGTTACATTCAAAGCCAAGAATTATTAAAAAGCAAAATTAAAAATTACATAGAATTTCACTCACTGCATGTATGTCTTAATAAATGAAATATTCCCTTCTAATGTCGACTGGTGGTTTGAAGTTAGTCGACAATAGAAGGAAATATTTTATTCTGAGAGGGATTTAGCGAGAGGGATTTAGTCGGATAAAAAACTGTCCAACTTACATAAATTGTGTTACTTTTGGCAACGTAGCCCGATGAAAAATTTATAGATAAAATATAAAACCACGAGTGGTAGTTATTTGCAGAGATTATTTCACGAATAAATTAGTTAAATGCATAAAACATATTTTTAAAATTTAAATTCCATCCGCCATATTGGACCAGCCATTTTGAATTTTTTAATTTTGTCTTCAGATTCGTAATCAGCGATCCCAAAAATATAAATATTCTACCTTTCAAAAATTAATCTGCAACACTTCTAAATATGGTTTTCACCAGGAGTAAGAGCAGATGTCGGGATCATATAGAAACTGAAGATGATACCTCTTACTAATAATTAAAAAAATATATTATTATTACCGAGATTATTACATATGAAATTATTCCCAAATTTTACATTTTTTTTTATCTCTATGTACTGTACTTCCAGTGCTCATAGTAGGATCTTTCAATACAGTATCTTATATTTCTTCTTCAACGCCAACAATTCTTGCCGTTCTTGGAGGGTCTCTCTGTTTTCATTCACTTGAAAACTCCTTGTTTTCCTAAATTGCTTATCTGCACTTAATAAAATTATTAAAAAAAATATTTTTAAGAAAAAGCTTATTTGAAAAACTACTAAAAAGTAAAAATAATTTTTTTTTAAATTTATACACCTGGAAACCAAAAGCTTTGGGGGCGGTCATATAGCGCTATTGTATAGTTACTTTGCCCAATTGACCGCCCCCAAAGCTTTTGGTTTCCAGGTGTATAAATTAAAAAAAAATGTTTACTTTATAGTAGTTTTTTCAAATAAAAGCTTTTTCTTAAAAATATTTTTTTTTATAATTTTATCTTTTATTTTTTAGTCTACTTATTTTACAAACAGACAGACAAAACCTTTTCATTTGCCACCGCCTTCTCACACACTCTAACACTACTTCCCACCTCTTCCCACCCCTTTCCCATCTCTCCTCACCTCTTTCCACCCTATTCCCACCCCTTCCCACCTGTTCCCACCCCTTCCCCACCTCACCCCACCCTTTTCCCACCTCTTCCTACCCCTTCCCCACCTCGTCCCAACCTTTCCCCACCTCTATCCCACCTCTCCCCACTCCTTTTCCTCTCTTCCCACCCCTTCCCCACCTTTTCCTCACCTCTTCCCACCCCTTTCCCACATCGTCCCACCCCTTCCCCACCTCGTCCCACGCCTTCCCCACCTCTCCCCGCCCCTTTTCCACCTTTTCCACCCTCTCCCCATCTCTTCCCCACCCCTTCCCATCCGTTCCCCACCTCTCCCACATCCGCCATATTGAATTTAGAATGACGTCACACACTTTATCATATTTTACTCGTCAAACCCTTTCATTTGATACCCATATCAAGGGGGTTGTGACTAAAAAGCCGATTCGCCATCTTGGGACGTCCGCCATATTGGATTTAGAATGACGTCACATTGTTTATCGTATTTTACTCGTCAAACCCTTTCATTTGATACCCATATCAAGGGGGTTGCGACTAAAAGCCGATCCGCCATCTTGGGACGTCCGCCATATTGGATTTAGACCGATAATGGCTATACTATGTTGCATTGTCACCGGACCTATATACGTGTGCCAAATTTCAAAGCTCTAGCTTAATTAGAACTAGTCGAAATTGCAAGATTTGACCTAAACTAACAAACACACATACAAACACACGAACAAACATTGCAAGTTAAATAAAAGCTTCTAAAAAAGTTTTGGCATCAGGATATGTTTCTTTTCGGGAAGTTTTCCTTATAACGTCTCACAGCTGCAGCAGTATTACCGAAACATTTTCCCAAAGTCTAAATTATGTCTGTTAATTCAGAGAACATGTTATCAACCATATTTAAATATTAACAATTAAAATGAAATATTGCAAAAAAAACAACAGCAAGGTCTAATAAGTTACCAAAAATTAAGATAAATGTCATTTGATTATAATAAAGTTAACTGTTTCGAAAAATGTCAAACTAATATTTCAATGTAAAATAATTTCTCAAAGTCGCTGCTTAAAGAATCACTACATTTGCCGTGATACCTGCACTCCACTATGTGGGAATAATTAATTGTTCATAGAAAAATAATATATTTGACGTCGTCTACCCCAAAAATCCATAAAACGTTATGTCTCACCGGTAGTGGTACTGGAGGGGGGGCTGATGTAAATCTTTCGATATTTAGTTCTATTTTAATTGTGCATGACAGTTATAACATATTTAGATATTAGTAGAAGCAAAATTTATGTTCAGAAAGTACGTTTTGACGTACACCCTGACTGAATTTTTATTTGTACACGCTATTATAATTGAAAAAATATTATCATCTAGTAAAAATACGTTTGAAATAGTCCTAATAATAAACCTGTAAAACTTTTTCAATTATACAACTTACCTTTTATTTTATTATTTTTTTAAGTGAAAAGTTTCATACTAAATTACAAACTTCTCTTCTACCTTGTTACTTTAATATACTCCATCAAAAATACAAACTTTAATTTAGCCATTTTCATGAAATATATTAATTCATGCGAATGTTTTCCGGTACTAAAATTTTCATTAATGTTTTTATAAAGCCAAGCTGATCTCCGTAGATTTGCAAAAATCCGGTTGTAATAATAAGTCCCGGATTTTTTATTACCTCGCATTAATTATTCTTCGCTGCTCTTGTTCAACAAGATTATTCAGGGATTAAACATTTCTAGAACTTCCTAATACTCGGATCTTAATCTGACGATGTTCCATTCAAAGAGGAACATTAGGCATTATATTCAAGTATATTTGAAACAAAGAGAAATGTTCAATTATTGTTTTTATTTATTTGATGCGTATTTCTTTTTCCTGATTAAGATGGAAAAAGCAACTCTAATAACAAAACATACTATTAAATTGTTAGAATATTTCTAGAATGAGTTTTTTAATCTTTAATGTGATTATGGTTAAATTATGTATATACAAAACGGGACAAAAATATAATAGAATTTGACTAAATAATACTCGGATTTTTTTCTGACGATGTTCCGTTTAAAGAGGAACATTAAGCATTATATTCAAGTATATTTAAAACAAAATGGAGTGTTCAGTTATTGTTTTTATTTATTTGATGCATATTTTTACAGGTTTATTGTTAGGACTATTCCAAACGTATTTTTACTGGATGCTTCATAATACTAATATATTTTTTCAATTATCATAATAACGTGTAGGTACAAAAAAAATTCAAAACGTATTTTTCTAAACATAAATTCTGCTCCTACTAATAACTAAATATGTTACAACTGTCATGCACAATTAAAACAGAACTAAATATCCAGAAATGGGTAGAGGAAACTTTCCAGTAAACGTTTCCAGGAAATTTTCGGGAGTTTCCGGAACGGAGTTTTGATAAAAATCAGAGATAGTAAAGGAAACTTTCCATATGAAAGTTTCCAGAACGAAATTTTGATAAAAATGAAAGTTTTCAATAAAATATTTGAATATTCCGAAAGTTCCCAAAGGAAACTTTCCCGGAATTTTGGAAACTTTTAAATATTTAAATATTTTATTGAAAACTTTCATTTTTGTCAAAATTTCGTTCCGGGAACTTTCAAATGGCAAGTTTCCTTTACCCATCTCTGCAAATATCTTATTAAGATTTGTCTTGCGTCAGCCACCCCAATACTATGGGTAAATATTGCAGTAAAAGGTATCATCTTCAGTTTCTATATGGTTCCGACACTTGTTCTTTCTTACTCTCAAGAGGTGAAAACCACCCTTTAATTTAGATATTCAATAATGATAATATTTGAAAAGTATTGTTGATTTAGTTTTCAAAAGTAGGATATATATATTTTTGGTATCGCTGATTACGAATCTGAAGTCAAAATGGCGTCTCCGATATATAATTTTTTGTTTTTTATATTACAGAAACATGACCTGGAGAGGGTTGGAACTTTCGGTGTGAAGCTTATAGCTAGTATTGAAAATACTTCAGAGCCACAGAAACAAGAAAAAAATAACTATAGATCTTCATTAATTATCTTAAATTTATCCTCCGTCGGGAGGATATAAATCCAATTCGAAAGAAAAGTTACTATTAAAAAATAAAAATAAAATATTCTGACGAGTTTTAAAGAGAACGAAAAAGATTGTTCAATGTTTAGAGGTTTTAATCCATCCAAAACATATGAAATATTTCATTTATTGGGACATGCAAGCGGTGAGCGAAATTTTATACCTTTTTTCTTTGTGCTTACTAACATTTTTTGGCCTTGATATGTAACAAATGTTTGATTGTGATGTAGTATCCTCTAGGTAGAGCTAGAGATACTAGAAAGAATTCCTTGTAAAGGAGGCTTCTTATACTATATTGGCATGATCAGACTTGAATCATCAATATATAGAAAGAGTGGTTGTTTTATTGTTTTTCATGCTGAATGTTAGATAAAGTAAGAAAGAAGTCGACAAGTCGTTTCGTAGGGGGAATTTTTGTTGATCTATTTCAGACTTGCACCAAAGGTATATGAAAGAAACGAATGTTTTTCTTTGAAAGTTATCTGCTGAATACCCAAAATAATAATGTTTAACATTAGCATAGCAAATTCTTCTAAAGGTGTAACCTTTTACAGGAGCAAATATGCAAATTTTAAACTTTTTTTCACATTGAATAAATTTATTCTAATATGTATTACATTATATTTAAATATTTGAGTCCCATTAAAGAATATAAAATAATTAATGATGAATTACGGACGATTGAGTGGTAAGTTCGCGTCGGAAACTTAATTTCATTTAGTATTCAAATATAAAATACAATATATACTAGATTCAAGTTAATTAGTTTTAATAATTAAATCAAATCTGAATTCTGTTGGTTCGTTTTTAAGAACAAACATTTGAAAAATTGGCGACTCTAAACGCGATATTTGACATTGGTAATACAGCCTTATCGGGGTGCAGCGATGCACCAATTAAGAGGCCTAATCAGTCTTCTGACATTACTCCTCTCGATTTCACTGTGTGGTTATCTAAAATCAAGCGTTTATAATACTCAAATTGACACCATTGAACAGTTGAGGTAAAAATCGATGACGAGTTTGCAATACTACAGATGCAGGAATTTTACAGGGTATTTAACGTTTCTTAAAAAAAGACCTAGATTGCGCATTAGGGAAAATTGAGGATATTTCAAACAATTTTTATAATTGATAATTAGCAATTCTCTATGTTTAATTTAATTATTTTATGTACTAAATACTTCAAAGCCATCCCCTAAAACTACCCCCCAAGCAGAAGGGAGGGTTTGACTAATGTTATATAAACAGGAGTTCAGACGGGCTATATCTAAATTTGAAATATAGAATTTTATATTGTAAGGTGGTCGGAAGATATTGCAGAAAAATTGATATTTATTATTCCCTTTAAAGGGACATAACTCCCTTATTATCCTTTTTCGAAAATAATTTTATATAAAAGAGTACCTTTATTTTCGGATGTACTAGCAGCCACATAAACATCGGGAGACAATTTTGGACTACCGGGTATATTTCTGTTACATGTATAATTAAAATTGCTGATATTTAAAGAAAAAACGTAAAAATTGCAATACAATTTCTATATCATTATCTTTTTTTTTTTTTAAATCGGCACTAACGAACCTCAAAAAGGGCTAGAAATAGTCAGTAATGTAATCCAATATTATACCATTCCTTCTAGTTGGCGAAGGTGACAGATAAACGCAAATTTTTTATTGCTTGTGACATAATTATATTACAAAAAATTATTCAGATTTGACATTTAACAATGACATTTCTTTCACTCAAAATTATTTTAAAAAATCGGCAGCTACTGGAAGCGGCTGGAACCTCCCCACATGGTGGATCCTTATCTGCTGTGTTTGGATATTACATCGGAAATCATAGCACTGAGCAAACAGATACATTACACGTGACTTTGGAGCCATTTATTTCATGAACAAATATCAAAGGAACTGAAGTGCAATCTATTAAAACATAACCTCTCATGATTGTTTATGTTGCAAGTTAATCAATTGCCGGATATTATAAGGGTATTAACAGATAACGTTTCGAAGATTTTGTAAAACATTGGATAGCGAAAAAAAATAACAGAGAATTTAGCCGAAACAACACTCTAACCTTAACAAGTCAATATTATGGACAATTAAAGCAGACTACGCATGCGTCAAATTAAAATCTTCCTGCTCGATTAAAAAGGTCCGACCAAGTCGAGCTTCGTCCGAGGCATGATCGGCTTTAATGTGAACAGGCCGGTATATGGAAATGTGGCAACGTGTAGTTCAGTCCGTTGTTGACACAAAAGAAAACAGTTGTGTAGTATTTCTTCACGAATAAATTGGCATTTTAATACATAAAGTGTCTCTCTGTTGACGTAATTTCACAAATTGTGTTTTATAAAGTAAGTAGTTATTACTTTAATTATTATATGGGTATCTATCGCACCGTTCGCACCTGAAATCACTTTTTGTGCGTCAAATTACGTTATAACCTTACTTTTTATGCATGTTATATTTTTATTTCAATTCACTTTTAACTACCAAAATCAATAAAATGATTTTAATTAATTCTAGGTCTGAAAACAATAACAACATGCCGGATAAATGTTGTGTACCTCGCTGTACAAGCAATTCTTCATCTGAAGGTTATCTCCGAATCTTTAGATTTCCCAAAGAACCAGAACTGAGGAAACAGTGGCTAAAGAAAATTCCTAGGAAAAAGTGGCAGCCTACAAAATATTCCGTGGTGTGCATAAAATATTTTTGTGGCAGTGCAATATCCAAATCTGAAAGATACAAAGATGCTTACGGTATGTGGAAGGAGAGAGAAATGGAAAAGTTTATGTTAGTGTCTGGTGCAGTGCCCCAAATATTTCCCAATTTGCCAGCATATATAACACACAAAGAAGAACGTAAACGTCGGGATCCTGAGGAAAGAGGGCAAACACAGTTTCAAATTGAGCAAGCTAAAACTGAGCAGTGGTCAAAAAATGATATTATAAAAGACCTTCAGACATTCCGAAAAGACATTAGTAGTAAAGAATATGACAGTGTTTGGAACCTTATTTGCTAATGAAGTTGTCTTTTATAAATTATATTGTCAAAATATTTCCCGTATTTTGTGAGCCTAAAAAAATATTATTCACGGTGACAGTTTATAAAAAAAAACGTTTAGAATTTTTAATGGAACAGTTTAATTTAATGTTTACAAAACAACGAAAATATTCAATTGGAATCATTATATGGTCATTTATGATTTTTATAATTACAGGTTAGATTTACAACCTACAAAAAGAGTCCTATTTGATTAGGACAAAGTATTTAGAACTTCATAAACTTACACTGTACCTACTAGATTTTAGTCGAAAGTAATGGAATCAGGCAGAAATTTTAATAATAGCTACGTAATATTCTTAAATCTTAAGAAATATACATTTTTGAGGTTAGCTGTGACGTCACGTACCATAACCTATAAACCAACATTCACAAAGGTTACCAACCCAAATATTTTTGACAGATGGCAAAATACATTTTCGCCTAACAATAATACCAATAACATTTTTTGGATGCTGTCATGTGTGCACATATAACGAATTCTTTTAAATTTTTTTCACGGAAACCAAATCGAAAGGGTGCAAGTGTGATATATCGTTGAAATCGGAATTGTTACTGCTTTTCAATGGTTCGATTACAAATTCTAAGTAATCATAAAATAAACAACGTGTTGTGCCAAAACGGCACTAAACGTAATACGATCTCAACTGAAACCTTTTCAGATCTTCTGAAGCACAAAAGAATCCCTCATGCAAAGTTTCATCCAAATGCGTTTAGTAGTTTCGCCGCTATCTTACACACACACACGCACGCACGCACGCACGCACGCACGCACGCACGCACGCACCCACCCACGCACGCACGCACGCACCCACGCACGCACGCACGCACGCACGCACCCACACACGCACGCACGCACGCACGCACGCACGCACGCACGCACGCACGCACGCACGCACGCACGCACGCACGCACGCACGCACCCACGCACACACACACACACACACACACACACACACACACACACACACACACACACACACACACACACACACACACACACACACACACACACACACACACACACACACACACACACACACACACACACACACACACACACACACACACACACACACACACACACACACACACACACACACACACACACACACACACACACACACACACACACACACACACACACACACACACACACACACACACACACACACACACACACACACACACACACACACACACACACACACACACACACACACACACACACACACACACACACACACACACACACACACACACACACACACACACACACACACACACACACACACACACACACACACACACACACACACACACACACACACACACACACACACACACACACACACACACACACACACACACACACACACACACACACACACACACACACACACACACACACACACACACACACACACACACACACACACACACACACACACACACACACACACACACACACATTTTTCAAAAACCACTTTTTTGGGTTTGGGACCTCAAAACGTTAAGATTTGATGTTATCTCAATTTTCGATTTTAGATTAATCTTAATTTCACAATTGCTGGATTTAAAAAAAATACATAATATGCACCTTGGCACTAAAGTTTCTTTTTATCACTTACCTATGTGGTTTATTAATTCCACACTGATAAAAAACTTAACTTTAGTGACTAGATTCATAAATAACTATTTTCTACTCACATGCTTTAATCCGTTTATTAGACATTCCTTACCTATACTCTAATGATATTCATTACGATACAAGTTTATAACCAATAGAAACGCGACAAACAGCAATATTCTGTCAATATCAACTATTGCCTTGAGCATTCTCATGCTCGTGACTTAATAGCTATCATTAAATAATCGTTGCATAACATACTAAAAAATCATTGTAAATCGTATTTTTTACAAGATATTCAGAATAGTCCTTGATCACATTTGGTTTGGGAACACTAAATTCCTTAAATTCTGTCTCTTCCAGCTTGTGGTAATTGATCAACACCATTAAATAAAATATACTACTGTTTACAAATTTAAAAATAAAATGCTTTACCAGAAATAACAAAATGTTTTATATCATCAATAGTGGGACTGAGTTGGATATAGAATGTGGGGATTGAAATACCGTCGGTAGTTTTATATGTCATATTGAGGGATTTTAGGAAGAAATAAATCAGCCAAGCCAAAGAAGTAATTCAATCACGTCTTAAAGCTGACGGGAAGCGGGATTTAACACATCGAAGAGAAACTCAAATCAGGGGTGGATCTAGAAGTCACTTTTGGAGGCGTAGACGTTCAAAAAAATGTTTGCCTAAAATAATTTACTTAATTACATCCATCCACGTATGCAAGTACAGCAACGATAAAAAAAATGAAGTTTTTTTTTGCTCAAATAGGCTTAAAATGTCATGAAATGTCAAGATTTTAAGTTTGAGTAAAAAAATGTATGTCTGTAACTTTTTTTGTGCTCACGAATACTGTGGAACGGTTTACGCACGCACGCACGCACGCACGCACGCACGCACGCACGCACGCACGCACGCACGCACGCACGCACGCACGCACGCACGCACGCACGCACCCACGCACGCACGCACCCACGCACCCACACACACACACACACACACACACACACACACACACACACACACACACACACACACACACACACACACACACACACACACACACACACACACACACACACACACACACACACACACACACACACACACACACACACACACACACACACACACACACACACACACACACACACACACACACACACACACACACACACACACACACACACACACACACACACACACACACACACACACACACACACACACACACACACACACACACACACACACACACACACACACACACACACACACACACACACACACACACACACACACACACACACACACACACACACACACACACACACACACACACACACACACACACACACACACACACACACACACACACACACACACACACACACACACACACACACACACACACACACACACACACACACACACACACACACACACACACACACACACACACACACACACACACACACACACACACACACACACACACACACACACACACACACACACACACACACACACACACACACACACACACACACACACACACACACACACACACACACACACACACACACACACACACACACACACACACACACACACACACACACACACACACACACACACACACACACACACACACACACACACACACACACACACACACACACATTTTTCAAAAACCACTTTTTTGGGTTTGGGACCTCAAAACGTTAAGATTTGATGTTATCTCAATTTTCGATTTTAGATTAATCTTAATTTCACAATTGCTGGATTTAAAAAAAATACATAATATGCACCTTGGCACTAAAGTTTCTTTTTATCACTTACCTATGTGGTTTATTAATTCCACACTGATAAAAAACTTAACTTTAGTGACTAGATTCATAAATAACTATTTTCTACTCACATGCTTTAATCCGTTTATTAGACATTCCTTACCTATACTCTAATGATATTCATTACGATACAAGTTTATAACCAATAGAAACGCGACAAACAGCAATATTCTGTCAATATCAACTATTGCCTTGAGCATTCTCATGCTCGTGACTTAATAGCTATCATTAAATAATCGTTGCATAACATACTAAAAAATCATTGTAAATCGTATTTTTTACAAGATATTCAGAATAGTCCTTGATCACATTTGGTTTGGGAACACTAAATTCCTTAAATTCTGTCTCTTCCAGCTTGTGGTAATTGATCAACACCATTAAATAAAATATACTACTGTTTACAAATTTAAAAATAAAATGCTTTACCAGAAATAACAAAATGTTTTATATCATCAATAGTGGGACTGAGTTGGATATAGAATGTGGGGATTGAAATACCGTCGGTAGTTTTATATGTCATATTGAGGGATTTTAGGAAGAAATAAATCAGCCAAGCCAAAGAAGTAATTCAATCACGTCTTAAAGCTGACGGGAAGCGGGATTTAACACATCGAAGAGAAACTCAAATCAGGGGTGGATCTAGAAGTCACTTTTGGAGGCGTAGACGTTCAAAAAAATGTTTGCCTAAAATAATTTACTTAATTACATCCATCCACGTATGCAAGTACAGCAACGATAAAAAAAATGAAGTTTTTTTTTGCTCAAATAGGCTTAAAATGTCATGAAATGTCAAGATTTTAAGTTTGAGTAAAAAAATGTATGTCTGTAACTTTTTTTGTGCTCACGAATACTGTGGAACGGTTTATGATATTGACTTGAAATTATAATGAGATCTTGAATTAAACTGCTAGCCAACTGAAATGGGCCAAGAGAATTATTTTAGTTGAATTTAGAATTTTTGTAACAGAACAAATATCAATATGCGGTTATCACGATTTAGGAAATAATTTATTTGTGAAACAAAGAGTTCTGTCTGATTCGTTTATTTTGAAGCACGTTAGTGTCTACAGGGTGTGAAAGAAAAACATGTTTTTATTAAATCAAACTTTATAACTACCGAGATTTCACAAAAAAAAATGTTTATATTTTTTTGATGTGCACTCTTTTAGTCATTGATTTATTGGGGAAAAACCAATTTCTGAAATTTTCGATATATGATTATGATCCTTTAAAATAATAATGATAACAGGTACATTTTTGCAATTTCATTTCTTGGTGGTGTACCCAAAATTGGTATACGGTCACGGATTAGTGACCCTTTTTGGTACCCTACATCAAAATGTATAACACATTTTCATCTCATTAATTTGTATTTGACATAAATAAAAGACACTATCTTTTCTATTCTTTCACTATTATAAGGCAAAAAATACAAAATATATTACAGTAATAGGTAACTATATCAAGATGAGCATTTACAATTCTCAAACCCGATAGTCTGTTCTTAATATTTTAGATCTAAGCCAGGTCTTTACCCTTCTTAAGGACAAAAAACTTATTCTCGAGGATGCCACGATAATAGGCGAAGTTGTTAAACAGTCAGGAACTTTTGTATAATAACAAACTTAGATAGAGCTTCTAGAGATTTGGCTAGAATTTTTCTTCTATCACCTTGGACCGCTTCGCTTTCCACATCCGTCTTTCAGATTTCAGCTACATCAGTAAAATCTCTTTTGTTTTAGAAAATAGTCTGCAGTTATCAATCTATCAAGCAACTGGTAAGTTAACAATTTCTACTTCGAGGCCAATTGTCGTATCGTTTATACATATAAGTCAAAGAAACTATATAAATTAGTTGATCCTAAAATCAATTTCTTTTAGAAATCCGTGATTGCATTATTGAGTAGGACTGTGTTAGTTTAGTGACTTAGGTAATTGATACTTTCACTTTTGAGTAAAAGCAAACAGGTAAAATGAATTGACAATTTATTTATTTTCAAATATTGAAACTATTATAGTCCGGTCCAGTTAGCCGTAAAAATAGGGATAAATTTCCAAGAAGCTGAAAATTTACATGAACGTTAGGGATACCATTATAATGAAGTTGTGAAAAGTCCCCATTGATCCCGTGTGTGCAAAAAATTTTATGCGAGGTCAAAGTTCGCAAAAATGGGTTTTTTGGATTTTTTAGCGAAACGGTTAGTTTTATGATAAAAATAGCTTAGACAAAAATTGTAGATCAATTCTCTACAAAATAGTCCTTACACTTTTTTTCCTAAAATTCACCTTTTTTGAGAAAAAGCCATTCTAAAGTTATATTCTCCATAATATGCATGCCTACGCTGCCTATGTACAATATGGACGTATAATATAAGTAAAACTATTAGTCTGCGTGACTAATACATTAATATTGAATGATAATTCTAAGAATATGAGATGAAAAGAAACCCAGTCCCTAATTTTATGTGACCACGTGGCCTTGAGCAACATCTGTCTGCTGTTCAATTGTGAACGTGGCAGTGTCCGTCTACCTGCTCTTTTTTTCTAAGGTCCCAACGAAATACCGTTAGTCTTAAACGTTGGTTCGCTGCTTTGAACTTTTATTTTTTTTTGTGGGGCTGTGTATTTTATGAGAAATGCGATAGTGTAATAATACCTTTTATAAAAGATTTTTGTCAAAGAACTTTTATAATCTAATGAGGGTCTAATAGGGGCCCTATTTATTGAAAGAAAGAATTTAAATCGATCTTAACAGATTAAATCAACCTTTCAAGTCTTTGATCAATTCTAAATTATATTTGATCGCTTAACAATTGAAATTGAAACATCAAAACCTTTATTTGTCATAAAACTCAGTTAACGAACACTTCTGTTTAGTTTTTTTATAAATTTCTTTTCCGATTATGAAATTTCTTAAAAACTATAATATAACTGTCTTTTTTTAAAAATTCAATTCTTAATTATAAAATTTACATTTTTGCTCTCTCAATTAATTTTTTTCAACAAATATTTTCTCTCTCCAACAAAACTCTCTGGTTATGCATTTTTTAAAAATAGCCTACTTTCAAACTAGATTTTTACTGAAGTAGACAATTTCTCTATTTTATTTTATAAATTACCACCTTAGATCAAAACTTATCTACATTTATTTACAATTATTTCCTAGTCCTTATAATATAATGTGTTAAAACCACTTAAATTCTTCAGAATATGATGTTTTATAAGAAATAAAGACACATTATAATATTTTTGATATAGCAGTAGTAGTTAAGATTAATTTTGTTGATATTAATTACTTTTCGGTATTGTTTTGACTTATTTTGCTAGTGAATGTTTTATTTAATTTTCACAATTCATTTTTAATCCAATGTTTATAAAATAAATTTTGATAGTGAATAATATAGTAATATATATATATTTTTTATTTTGTTTTCCATATTTTCTCGTATGTAAGGCACCACAGCAAAAAAAATAGGGGGAGCCTGTAAACAATAATGCATGTTTGGCTATAACCCTAAATCGAGATTTTACAAGATATAAAAAATAAAGACCATTATCTTTTCTTTGTTTTTGAAATATCTTTACTTCCAGTGAAATTAGTATTTTTAAATTGCAAGATAGGTAGTATTTTTTTTTAAATTTCCTCATGCAAATTACATCGATATTTAAAGTATTGTATGTAAAAAATGTGCTCTTTCAAATTCCGTAACAAAAAATAAGGGGATGCTATTTAAAAAAAATGTCAAAAGAAGACATTCGTTATGAACCACTGATCCGAGCGATTTTCCCCCAAAAAAAATTGAACACTTTTTATTGAATTTATCCACTACTTTACGAAAGCACTGTATATTATATGTCTCTATTTCAATTAGGACGACATATTAAAAGTTCATGTAGACAAAGAAGGTTTATGCAGACTACACAAACAGACAGACAGATAACTGTAATAATATTTTTACCTTTAACGGAACCTTTGATCTTTCTTTTACTTTAAAAATCCTTGAGTAACATATAACCAGTTTTTAGGTAATTATAGTTAGTTTGACCTAAATCTATATTACACAAGTATGTTACAAAGTTAATTGTGTTTACTTCTGCAATAAAATTTGATCGCCTTTTTATGGCATTATCTCTTTTCAAAATCTCTTTTACGAACAATTACCACAAGTGCCCTAAAAATATTGGAGCGACCTACGGAGTTTACGACAAGATTATATATACATTATATCTATGAACTTTTTGAACTGACTTAACTTTTCATTGTTATACAATTATTTTTTGTTATTAATCAGAACTTTTCCAGTGTGGAGGTTAGAAAACAGTTCATTCAAAACTTTTTACTAGAAATATTAAAAACTCACAGCAAGTTGAAAATAATGTTTAAAAGCCACGGCATATATCAACGAGTAGAAGTCGCAATCGAGCGTGGCCGATACAAATACCTATTTGATTAACATTTTGGAATAGGGCACAAATCACTTTTATGTGGTGCAACTGAGATTAAGTACATAGCCAATATTTTTTTAAATTTTCATTGGTCAAAGCAGTTCATTGCAATGTTGACCGCAATTTTCATTCGTGTCGTAATAGTTTATTAAAAATACTTTAAAATCAGTTTAAAGTAAAATTGATACATCACCTAATTTACATAATTCGTTCGAACCTGAGAAACACCCTGCACAGATTCGATATCTTGTACATCTTTGTACTTTTGCGTTACAATAAAACATTGTTTACGTAAAACAGTACAGTTTATTCGCCACTGGTGACCACCCTTATGATGGATATGATTCAATTTCAATAGGCAATATTCTACCAGTCCGTAATATCATATTGTATATTTTACATGTTATTTAGTTGTCCTATAGTAAAAATTTACTGGGCCACTAAATAACTAATCGATAAAGAATTAAGGCTAATCCAGAAATCCAATAATTCCTACAATTCCATGTTAATTTCGATTAAATTCCAAATATTTGTACAATCAATTCCCAAAGCTATATTGCAATTTCCGCAAAAGCAGAACGGTTCATTAGCCGCATGCTCTATTATATATTTTTTTATACAAAAATCAATAAATGTTAATTTCTGATATGACACTTCATCCTTGAAATCGATATAGCCCATTAACAACACTCTGTTTTTGCCCAGAACTACATTTCTCAACTCTAAATTGCTTATCTCAATCTCAGTGCCTGTCAGCTTGCTTATACGCACACATGGAAATTAAATATTGTTTGCTATATTTTTTCGACCTAACCGTCCAGATTCCGTCAGAATGTGATATTACCAGCACCCGCTTTCCCTACATGTTGGCTTATTTTAAATGGTAAAAATAAACTAAACTTATCACCAAGTGAAAACTGATGCCCATACTTTTATAAATGTTTGATCGTAGATATTTTTTAAAAATTTCTTATGTTAGTTTTGGCTAAAGTTCCCGATTTTAAGACCAATTTTTGAAAAACGTCTGTCCCGTTGTAAACACATTAATAAATGTAAATTTTTTGCAAATATTTTGTTAATTTCATTCAGTCGCCTGAATAAAATTTTTTTGACGTCTAGGTGATCTAGATTTATCTGAGTAAAGGAGAGGAAAGAAGAATAAATGGCGATAAAAGGCAAGATATTATTTGTACATTCACAAATACAAAGGCGATTTTTCAATTTCAAGAAAAGATATGAAAGCTTTCAAGGATGCTCCCCTCACTTTGAACAATATTTATCTTTTGATTTGAGAATTTAAAACAAACAGAGTTATGCTTTTTGGAGAATATAATTAAAAGTTCGCCTGTACAATTGAACAAATCAATAGGTTCAAACAAACTGTAAGTAGATCGCTAATGGAATTTTAAAATTTAATTACAAATTTAAATTTATTCCTTGAAGATTTGGAATCCTATTAATTCAACAGAACTGAAAGGACAAAATTTGATTACGACTTGGGCACTTAAGAGTAACCATAAAAATCAGAAATAATGTATTATTTATATGAGAATTTTGTATGTTTTACAAGTAAACCCCCACTTAAATAATTATTGATTGATTTACCTTTGTGTGGTAGGCATTGCTGCCACTTCCAGGATATACCGCTGGGCTGGCTACGTCCACGCTGATTTGAATTTGGGTCATGTTTGCTGTCAGCAGCAAGAGCCATATGACGCATGGTACACGAGTGGGGGATGGGCAGCGTATGTAATTGTGAAATGCGTTGTGTCGTGATATTTAATATTTATGCTCTTCTTTTCTGTATTTCTGCTTCTACAAATTTTCTTCTGAGTCTTCTGATTCCTCCATTTCAGATTCGGGTGGGGCATATATCTGTAGGCGTTTGTGAAGTGCGTCGCCACATTGTGTTGTGATATGGAGTGTTTATGCTCCTCTTTTTGTATTTCTGCTTCTATAAATCTTCTTCTTCTGAATGTTCTGATTCCTCAGTTTCTGATTCTAGTAGAGTATGCGATTTCTTCGTGTTTTTTTTCCCTTCGCTTTTCTTTCCCAGTATGTCTCGCCCTTTCCTAGTTTGTTCATTATCCTCGCGATTGTTGTTCTCCACGAGTAGCATGGTCTCCCTATTTTTAGTGTGTGCAAACCCACTTAAATAATTATTAATAAGAAATTCTAGGAAATAATTAAATAATAAAATAGTACATTGTTTTCAGATCATTTAGTAAATTTTATAGAGGCAATAAGACATTTTATTCCATATTTCAAATGCAAAAATATATGCTTTTAAGTGCTCAAAAAGGTTCTGTTTTAAAACATTTGCAAAATGCATTGCGTCTGTTTTTCGAAGAAAAATCAGGACTTCGTTGCCTCTATCACTGATATTAACAAAAATATTGGCATTAAGTACTGTTGACTTATATTCACTATATTTTGAGAGCTGTTTTGTGAATCATCATTCTATTCGGCCACTTTGCTGTATGACATGTACAGCATCATGCAATCTGTCGTGATTGCTTGTTTAGCGTACGGCCTCAACAAAGCCCTAAGTTTATGAGAAAGTTTTTACTTGTTCGTGTGCGCATTATAATTAAGATAGAGTCTCTACCCAATAGTGGGCTACGTTAACTGCTGTCTAAGACTTCTTGTTCTTTGTTCTGCCTCACAGAGGTGATCAAATGTTTGCTTGAATCTTTCTGGATATTCAGTCTCCGTTCAGCGGTGTGCCGAAGCCTGCTACTTTATAGAGTAGATTGAGAAGTGTGGGTTTCATACACCCGGTTACTATCCTACATGTTTCATTTAGGCCAAGGTATATTTTCCTTGAGTGTGTTGGTCGGTTCAGACTGGGCATGCTTATTCACCGGCTGAAAAACAGGTTTTGGCTGCTCTTAAAACATCAGGTGTTGGGCCCCACTTGCTTCTAGTCAATTTTTTCAGAAGGCATTTCTCATCACTTTCTATCTAGTGTTGTATCAATAGTCCTTATACGTCGAAGGAATCACGAAGCACAAACTGACATACTCGCTCAGCTCTATAAAAAAAAACAACAACGTCGTAATATGCCTGCAAGAAACACACAGGGAAAACTACATAGAGATCCCAAATTCTTGTAATGCAACTAGTGCTAGAGATACCCCATTCCAATTATGGAAGCGCAATGCTCGTCAATCCAGATATCATGGTCACACCAGTGGATGCTGTAAACAGCAAAGGCATTAAAATTCTACAGCAGAAATAGGAAAATATAGCATCACCTCAGTATATGAACGCCCAGGTAGTTGACTTTACACCGCCCAAGAACTTTAACGCTCAAAAAACAAAACTTATTCTTGGAAATTTCAAGTCATAGTATTCAGTGGGGATACAATAAGACTGATCCAAATGGTGAATCGTTCAACAATGAGCAGAACAAAATGAGTTTGGCTAATACATGACCTCAAACAACCATTTGCCTTCAACAGAAAATCTAGAAAAAGGGATAGATACAACAATATCTGTTTTGCAATGAGTAACTTCCAGCACAGCTGCGTGAAGGCAGTTTATGATCATATTCCCAAGTCACAACACTGGCCTGTAGGAATAAATGTATATAGCGTAATAAGAACACGTTACTAATCCGTTTAAAAGTAGGTTCAACTTTAGGAAAGCTAACTGGGCACAATTTTCTGAAGATCTGAATGCTAATGTTAACGATATCGAGTCAATTCCAAAGCAGTATGAGAAGTTTGTAAACCTCTAAAAATCAATATCGAGAAAGCATATACCAAGAGACTGCACCCTCAGTCCCTGATATAACAAACAACGTGAAGGCTCTGATAGATAGAATCGACTATATGATAAAGACCCATTTAGTGAAACAACTATCGAGTGTCCAAGGGTATTGGAGGGAAACACTAGAAAAAATGGATAAGACACTCAGTTGCAAGCAAGTATGGAACACTATTCAAAGGCGGTGACAATAGTACAAGATCCGGCGTAAGAAGTTAATACCCTTATCTGTTATTCATATAAGAAATAGTTTTTATGAAATATAACATGTAGGCTAATAGATCGCGACTAGGTTGCCTAGCCATATCTTGACCCCATGACATTTGATTTGAAAAAAATTAATTAATTTTTCTTTTTTTTTGTCAGGCGAAATCGAAATTTTGTCTTTAAACGTATATAGCAGCGAAACCATTAATTCTACAGGAATTTTGAAAAAAGCAAATTCATCATCATTTTACAATCTTTCTAATAGATCTCTACCAGTTTTTTTCCTAGACCAAACGTTTATATATTCGCAAGAGATGAGAAAAAAACCCGTTTCCTTGGAAAATATAAATTTTCAGTTGTATCGCTCCCAGCGTCCTTATTTTTTGTCGTAGGGCAAAAAATAAAAAAAGACTTGTGGCTTATTAAATTCTCTACAAATTCGTTAGGTCGCAGTTTTTTGCCGTAGGAGCCACACCGTTTATAACGTTTTAAGCAAAAAAGTGCAAGACACCGCCATCTTAAAAGGCCCACCGGGCCCAAACTAAGAGTCACAGTAAAATTCGGAACGTGGCAAAACGTTCCCACATTATGAAGTTTTCCTTTGGGAGTTTTTATTTTTGAGTCATCTCTCACGGATTCCGAGTTACGGACGAAAAACCGTTTTCAGAGATGCGGAATCCGAAGGGAAAGTTTCGTCGAAAACCCGACATCTAAATATACTCATATTTTCAAAAATACGATACCGCGACGCCCGTACCATGTCGATACGGAAAGAGGAAGACTTGCAGTTGATCCGCATCGTAAAACGCACGCCAAAATTCGAAAATTGGGCCCGACACGAACGAAAAATTGACATTTTTGGCATTTTTCGTTTGACGTTTCTCGATCGCGATTTTGTGTTAGAAGAGTGTCTTTCGTTCATCTGTTTCCGTCGCAAAAATTTTATTTCATAATTTCCAACGACCTTCCCCTGTTAATAATTAATCAACCATAAATAATACAACAACGAAAGATAACCTAACAGACGAAGAATTTAATTCTAAATCGACCTGCATCTGTCCCGATCCCGTCAGATATGTTTAAGAAAAGCCTTTGTTAATCCAAATTCGCAAAGAGTCGGGGGTACAGACGTGTAGAATTTTACTTCAAAAAACTCATTACAACAGTCTAGCTATCTTTTATTTTTTGCCCTACGAAAAAACTACTTACGAAAAAATTGGTAGGGATCTATTAGAAAGATTATAAAATGATGATGAATTTGCTTCCTTGAAAAATTCCTGTAGGATTAATGGTTTCGCTGCTGTATATGTTTAAAGACAAAATTTCGATTTCGCCTGACAATTTTCAAATTAAATGTCATGGCTAGGTAACCTAGTCGCGATCTATTAGCCTACATTTATCTTTTATATAAACTATTTCTTATCTGAATAACAGATAAGGGTATTAACTTCTTATGCCGGATCATAGACTATAAAGAACCTATAAAACTTAGTAACGTAACGGCCGATTAAGCTGCACACCAATTATTGACCAACAGTATGTATGTATATGTCTGACTTCTCTGTCAAGTTTTCATTTGTCAGACTTTTGCTTTCACCAAAGTTTAATTTCGTTTTAAAACGTATGTCATGATCATTTAAAAAGTGACTACTTATCTTTTTAACTCGCCTCCTCAATTTCTCTGTGAACGACTGTCTGGTCAACAGATACAGCTACTCTATATTGCTGTAGCGAATGGCATGGCATCACAGCTAGCGTCGACAGTGCCGTATATTAGGCATAGAAAATAATCTATCCCATAGTGTCCAAAATCCTTGGTATTCAACCCCCCAAAAATTGTCAAACGAGAACTTTATTGCAAATTGGTTATATTTATAATAAAAAATTGAAAAAAAGACCGATAAAAATTACGAAATAAAATTTCATCGTCGCATTGCTCAGTTAATTGAATCTTATTACCTAATATCGATATTGAAGTCGGTTAAAAACACGTTTGAATTCGTTATTTGTTCATTTTTTTAGACCGACCTCAATATCGATATTAGCTAATAAGGTTCAGTTAACTGGGTTACGGCGAAATTTTATTTCATAATTTCCAACGACCTTTTTTGAAGGAGATTCAATTTTACTTTTTTTTTTTTTAAATTGGTTTCACACTTTTTAGTGATCTCTTTATTTAGCTTCTACACAGAAAGGAACAAATCCAACTAAAAAAAAAAAATGTTTTCCAATTTTTGCTCACCTTGCACTAGATGTAGCTTGAGAATTCAGAATTCTTCCTATTTCAAATTTTTTCGGTTAAAAAAGTAGTTTTCTCGTGTTGTCCAATTGTATTGGTGACTCCCCGACTTTTCGGTGCATTACTACGCCACTATTATATATGTTCGTCAATTACTTCTAATCTGACAACGTACACATTTTTAATTAAAGCTTTGCAACTAATGTCATTAAGTTTATCTTACATTTGTCTTACTCCTATACGGTTCGGGTGACAACCAATCTTGTTAATACAGCGATTGTAGCGTTAATGACTGTTGTTTAATGTTTGTGTTAAATTGTTTTGTTCAGATCTTGGCAGTCAGATATGTTTAGAAGTAATTTAAAGCTTAAATATTTAACATTGTTGTTAGGTGCTAAATTATTATTTGAATGCTAGTAACTGAGTTTATGTACAGGGTGGGGAGAAGTCAACTAGAGATCTCTCGAATTAATGTGAAATAATGCCGAAATTAACTGAATAAGAAAGGATTGAAATTTCAATCATAGTAGGGTTATATATATAGGAAAATAATATAGGCATTTTATCTCATCGTATTTTATTCCGAACGAGTTGTACCAACACGGGGTTAGTCCTAACCCCGTGTTAAAAGAGGGTTAAGAGCAATGTCGCGTTGTACCAATACGCCAACCTTGAATTTTAAGGTTATGGGGCGCACTTAACCCCCCGTAAAATTAGATCGTGGGGTGGTTTGGCGGGGTTGGTAAAAATGTAGTTTCAAATTTTGACACTTTTGTCTTCAGTATACAGTCTACATTGTAATTACTTAATAATAGTCTTATCAGCCCCTATTTCTTCCTCCAACTCAAAATTGTCCAATTTCATTATAGGTATAACCTACAACCTGTGTGATATCAATGTTTCTAATGCATTTGACACAATTTGACAAGTTTTTTATAGTTTATGTAACTCGACTGTCAATCGCTACCAACTTGAACTCTTGCACTTATACCACAAAGAAAATATAGTTGAATTGTTGGATATTATTTCACAGAATGTTAGGTTAAAATAATAAACGAAGTGACGGAAATACCTACAAAAAGATGGTGAAGGTCACAAAAATTGATCAAGAAACATCAAAGGCGGTGCTGAGAGTGTCGCTTCTGGTAGTTCTTTATTCTGTGCTTATACTAGTTTATTATTCACTTGCGGTGGTACAACTCGCGAAATTTTTAAACCAGTGTTAAATTTTAATACGGGGTTAGCTTAAGGATAGGATTTTGCAGAGTGAGAGGGAAATATGTGTTTATTTTCGATTTATCATAAATATTTAAAAAACCAAACTTAGTATAATCTTTAAAACTGTTTTAGATACTTGCTATTGTTCTAACGAATACAACTATATATTTCTTTATTGTAAATTTCTGTTGTACGTGAATATCGTAGTTTCTCAATGAAATTAGTTCCTAATTTCATTATTAAAGTATGGCATTTAACTATATACAAAATTTTAATTTATGATAAAAACTGTATATGGTTGTATTCTTTAGAGCAATGGGAAGTACCTGAAACTATTTTAAAGATACCATTTATGTTTTTTAAATATTTATAATAAATAGAAAATAAACGCATATTTCCCTCTCACTCTGCAAAATCCTAACCTTAACACAGGGTGAGGGTACTTTGGTACAACTCGCCCTTAATTTAAAATATCTCGATAAGATTTCAATTACGCAGTCAATAGCAAGTCACATTTTGACAAATTTAGGGACACAGGTACTATAAAAATAGACGGAATATTGATGATTTCGAGATGTGGGTCTGGAGACTTTAGATTCTTCTGACAGTCCACGGTACTATCAACTCAATTTTTCAAGAAATACGCCCTCAAAATCACTTCGGCATCGTATTCTCCCGTATCTTACTATTTTTTTGTTATATTAACCGAAGAGAGAAATGGTTCAGGAAAAACAGATAAGATATGAGGCAAAAAAAATAGATGACTATGTTTAAGTATTTGTTAAATTTTTAGAATTTTACGAATGTCTTTTCAACTTTACACCTCCGTAAACTACCCCTTATGATTCAAATTTTTTACATATTTTTTTCTCGCGACTATGGTTATTTGTAAATGATTCATCTAATTATTATTGTTAACGAATGCTACAGAACTTGTTTAAACAAAGCGTATCCGAATGGTGCATCGAGGTATTTGCAGATAGATCCATACATACACCTATGATATGAAGTCTGCACAGAAGAATAGAGCAATTTTTAGTGAAAATTTTTTTTTTTAATTTTTTTTTTTAACTATTTAACGTCGGCCTATTTCCGCTACCAGGTCCTATCACCGACGCCAGGAGACGAGCTACCCCCAACCTGGAAATTTTGCCGAACCTCTTCCCCTAAGAAAAGTAGAGATCTTTTACTTGCCTAACATTTAATAGACAAGGGACCGCCTGCTTTACATCCCCTCCGAAGGATGGTATATCCACTACCTAATCCTCGTCTGAAATTACGTAACTTCCGCGTATACACTGATACACAAGCCGCTAGAAGATGGGACGAGAACGCTGTATTTCCCAAGATGGGACCCCATCCAAGTACTAACCGCGCTCGACGTTGCTTCAACGGAATATCGACTGATATTCACATTGAAGTCGCTCCTACGCTCGCCCCTAGTGAAAGAATTATTTGCATTGCTTCATTGTTGTAAAAGATATGATTAATTCTCTGCAGCGCTCCGTTGTTCTGATGCTGTTTTAAAATTAAAAGTGCACATCCGCGCGTTCTGTCCAGTGACTTGCTCACAATACACTCTGATTGCAAAACATTTACAAAACGTTCTTATTATGCTTATTACTTACACGTAAACATTATCATTACTCCATTATTTTCTGCAGATTTCATATCATAGAAGTATGCATCTATCTGCAATTGTATTTAAAATGCCTCGATGCTGAAATATACACTACACTATTCTGGTACGCTTTGTTTAAACAATTTCTGTAGCATTTGTTAACAACAATTTTGAGAATAATTAGGCATCACCTGAATCTAGAAAGAATAAGCTTTCCAGTTGTTTAAAAATCATTCGGAAATGTTAAAAAATAAATTTGTAAATGCGATGGGAACATTACAATCAATTTTTAGTGCATAATAAAAAAAAATGTGAAAAAAAATGTTTACGCCCTTTTGCAATCGCGGTCATTTAGATCCACAAGGTCATGAGAAAAAAATGTACACATTTTCTAAAAACTCTATCTACGAGTGCACACCCTGTTAAATGTATAAGATTTAAACGCGTATTATAATAAGTGCGGTTGTGTAAAATATTAAATTTTTGCTCATGAAAATAAGATTATTTTAGCAATACTATTCGTGCACTAAAATATCAACATTATTAAGTAAATCAATTGTTCATCCATCTTGTGGAAATTATTTTAATATACCTATATAATATATCAAATATCAAAGCGTACTTTTATCCTAGGTAAAAAATATGTATTGTAGGCGAATAACCGAATAAAGACAATACGAACATATTAAATAACAAAGGTAATTTATTGAACAGTAACAAAAAATGAAACGTCGTTACATATTTCTATTTATTTGAAGAAAACAACTAAATAGAGTGACGATTCGAACAAACACACAAAAACAAAATGTTATTTTCTAAGCAAGTATGCAACAAAAATAAAACATTAATGCATTATAACAACTAATTAAAAAGGGGGCGAGCGTAGAGGCGACTTCAATGTGAATATCAGTCGATATTCCGTTGAAGCAACGTCGAGCGCGGTTAGTACTTGGATGGGCGACCCACCTATCTTGGGAAATACAGCGTTCTCGCCCCACCTTCTAGAGGCTTGTATAGCAGTGTATACTCGGAAGTTACGTAATTTCAGACGAGGATTACGTAGTCGATATACCATCCTTCGGAGGGGATGTAAAGCAGGCGGTCCCTTGTCTATTAAATGTTAGGCAAGTAAAAGATCCCTACTCTTCTTAAGGGAAGAGGTTCGGCAAAATTTCCAGGTTGGGGGTAGCTCGTCTCCTGGCGTCCGGTGATAGGCCCTGGTAGCGGAAATAGGCCGACGTTAAATAGTTAAAAAAAAAAAAAACTAATTAAAAACAAACGAATAGAAATTTCAGTCGAGCGTGGCCGTCGGACGAATACCTATTTGATTCCCATCTTGCACGAACACAGCACGATTTACATTTACATTGTGCCACTATGATTAATATAAGATTAAATATAAGATTAAGTACACAGTCTATATACATTTTATTTTCATTTTTGAAATAGATATCAACTATCAACTATCGTTCGTTTCGTAACAGTCGGCCGTGCTATTCTACATTATACAATTTTTATTTATTTATTACGTATTCGACAACGCCTGACTGCAAATTCCGTTTGTATTGGTAATGGTATTATTAAAAATACCGTAATAACGTTTTAAGGTAAAATTGTTATATCATCTAGTCGACATAAAGTTCGCTCGAACCTGAAAATCACAGTGTATGTATAGTGCAGTTTAAACATCTTGTACATCTTTGCATTTTTATGTTCTTAATAAAAAAAAATCATTGGAAAATTTTTCTCTAAAGTAAGAATTAACTTATAGTTTATATAAAATGATCTATCTGATGATCGCCTTATATAACGTAGATGACCCAATTTCACACTGCTATTTTGTATAGTTGACCAGAGATTTAAGAGACATTCAAAAAATGTCGGCATCTTTGCTTTGCGATGCAGCATGTTTGATCAAAGGGTCATCGGATCCGAGGATTACTATATATGTTTTGTATTCTACATATTATGTATCAAAGATTTTAAGTTCAAGAGAAATTAACGTGTTTAATAGACATTCGTAGTCGGCAACGCCCAATTTCAACTTATATTATTTTCATAAGACAAAACTGATATATCGCCTAATCTGCGTACAGTTCGCTTGAACCTGAAAGACGTACTGTATTGCAGTTTAGATCTTGCATTACTTTTGCTTTTTTATATTCTTAATAAAAAAACCTTTGGCCACTAAAGTCATAATAAAATATAGTTTATATAAACATGACACACATGATTAAATCACGCTTCTGATGACCACCCTGTATTATAAATATGATCCAATTTCAGTAAGTATTCTACCGTGCTATTTTATATATGTTGCAAATTCGAAACAGAAATTTTAAGTCCAATAGAAAGTGTCGTTTTGAATAAATACTGGCAATCGGCAACGGCCGACGGCAGCTATTATTTATTTTATAATAGTCTTATTAAAAATACTTTAATGATATTTTAAGGTAACATTGTTATATAATCAAACTTACATAAAGTCGGTTCGAACCTGAGACAACCTGTATATTGTCGTTCAGACATCTTGTACATCTTCATATTTTCATGCACGTATCAAAAACCTCAGTAACATTTTACTCTAAAATTATAAGAAAGCGTTTATAAAAAGATGAGAGTTTACACGCTTCTAATGATCGCCCTGTATGACTAATATGATTCAATTTCAATAGGAAGTATTCTACCATGCTCTTTTATATATATTCCAAATTCTAAAGAAACATATTAAGCCCAACAGAGTTTATCGTATTTAATAGATATTCGCAGTCGACTGCAGCTTTATTTATTTCATAATAGTCTTACTAAATTGATATATCATCTAATCTACATAAAGTTGGTTCGAACCTGAGAGACACCTTGTATATGGCGGTTTAAAATTTTGTGGTTTTTCATATTTTTTTGTGCTTAAACTTTTAACATTTTGCTCCAAAATTAAAATAAAAGCTGTTTCACGTAAAAATGTTTGCAGTCCTCTGGCGATCACCATAAATGAGAGATGTCACCCAATAGGGAGTATTCTACTATGCTGTTTTATATATGTTCCAAATTTGAATTAAAAATTTTAGGTCTAACACACACACACACCGACATTTTCTATTTGATATTTGAATTCAGTCTGTTATGAAACGGATTTATGTGCAAAAATTTTTTCTACGGCGATGATTAGAAATGTTTGTTCGGTTATAATATACCTATTTGATTTAATTTATTGAAATTGGGCCACATCCCTCATATAGGGTGATCACCAGAGGATTGCAAACTCTCATTTTTACGATACGCCACATCGGTAGTGGGGGTGGGGGTGGTAGTAGGGGGTATAAAATAAAAAAAAATGAGGCCCTTGGTGCTTGTTATACACACTAAATCACAATTTTATTTTTTTCACCCCTTTACTAATATGCTCAATCTTTCGAGTGCGATATGGATAATCCACTCGAGTTGTACAGTATACTTTTTCTACGACCAACTTAAGAAAAAATTACGAACTTTTGAAAAGTTTATGGAACATTAACTTCCTACGTTATTCCAGTACCAAAGGTCACAAACTCATTGAAATATGAAGACCACAGACCAATAAATACAGTGTCAATATTTGAAAAAATTGTGGAAGTGGCAGTTAAAGACCAACTTATTAATTTTTGTGATAATGAAGTAATCGTTCAAAATCAGTCTGGGTTTCGCAAACATTATTCCTGTGAGTCTGCTATTATAAACGTATGTGATGATTGGTTTAAATGTTTAGAAGATAATCAAGTGGTTTTAGTTATATTTCTTGACTTAAAAAGGGCATTTGAAACGATAAGTAGAGAATTGTTAATATCCAAGCTAGAGGGAATAGGGCTGAGAAAGAACGTGTTAAATTGGTTTAAAAGTTACCTAAGCAACAGACCACAAAGAGTTAAATATAAAAATTCAGTAACAAGTGAGCTACAGATAGAACATGGTGTTCCTCGGGGAACTATTCTTGGTCCTATTCTATTCACTCATTATATAAATGATATTGTTAAGTGTGCAAATGACTGTAAAATGTCCATGTTTGTAGATGATACAATATTGTATATAAGTGGCAATAATCTTAACCAGATGTATGTAACTATAAATAGAGAATTAGCTGTACTAAGTAAATGGTTATCTGAAAATACTCTAAGTCTAAATTTAAATAAAACAAAATACATGTTAATAGGAAAACATTGTAAGTTATCTAGTTTAAATGCAACAAACTTGCATGTTGAAATAAATAATTATAAGCTAGAACAAGTGAAAGAAACTAAGTACTTGGGTATTATAATAGATGAGAACTTAAAACTTAAAAAACATTGTGACTATATATTGAATAAAATGTCAAAAAAGGTTAATTTTATGAGAAGAATAGGTAATAGCTTAACAATGAGCACAAAAATTTTATTACACAAAGCAATAATAGGTTCACACATTGTATATTGCTCAAGTATTCTTTCCAATTTTAATCAAAACGAAACAGACAAACTACAAAAATTACAAAATAAATCTATGAGAACAATCCTTAAATGTAGCAGGTATACACCAATAAAAACTATGCTAGAAGTACTGAATTTCATGAATGTAAAGCAAAGAATAATATTTAAAACTTTAGATTTTATTTATAAGTTGAAGAACAAAAAGACTGCTTTGTACTTATGTGATAAAGTGAGATATGTAAATAATGTACATTCATATAACACAAGACAGAATAATGACTTTTTTATAGATACAGCCACTATTAAATAAAACTATATTATATAAAGGTTTAAATATATTTAATACTCTACCAACAGAAATAAAAAATTGTGAGAACTACTTTAAATTTGTTGAAAAGAAAAAGAAAAGTTGAAAAACCACGTACCTAATACTTATGTATAAAGTTAAAAATGAATGTATAAGTACATTAAGTTAGTTAGTAAGTTAGTATATCTACATTATAGTTAGTATCAACATCAAGTTTTATATTATATTGTATTGTTTTTTGTATAGCAAAAGCTGCTAATAAAGTCTATCTATCTATCAATAAGGGCATGTGCATATAACTAACAATCGCAAATTTTCAGTTTTTTAAATTTATCATTTTTAATATTTGTATACGTATTCCGTTGAAGGGTTGGAGGGTAAATTGGGGTAAATTTGGGATAAATACGTAAATCAAGCAGGTAAGAGTCCATAAAATTGGTATTTAGTATATACAAGAGAAGCTAAGGTCTCAAAAAATTTTTTGGCATTAGCCGCCCCCATTACCACCCCCACCCCAATATTAAAGGGGATGAAAAAAAAAATTGATTTAGTGTGTGTATAAAAACCAGAAACCTCAAAATATTTTTTTTACTTCAGAAAAAATTAATTTATTGGCAATTAATTTTCTTAAATGCTACTTGATTTGATTATTACCGGCACGCTAGCTCAATCGGTTAAGGCGTATTGAGTGGCGAATACGCTGATCGACTCGCTACCGCGCTCTGGGTTCGACCCCCAGCCCCGGTATTGACAACACCGGTAGGTATGGATGTATGTCTGCGTTTTTCCGAATGTGTAACCCCCTTCCGGACAGCCTTGGCTTTGGATTTGGGGGTTGTCTACTATCTGTGGTGTGTTGGTGTGTTAATCGAGGAAATATTTATTATACCGCTCAAAGCCAATGTTCATTCCATTTAAAATAATCATTTAAATTGTCCCTTTAAAATATGTATAACTTCAACAGAACCCGAAATGGATCCCTGTATAAAGGTATATGAATGGCGATGAAGCAGATTCCTGTAAGATATAAACAAAAACTTTTTTTTTTTAATAGGTTCATCAAGCATTTTATATCAAAGAATATTTTTAAACCACCTTCCGAATTATACGCATTCTTATGACATAAAATACGTTTTGTGTAAAATTAATTTAAATACAGTGTATATGAAATACCTCAAGTACGCGGATGTATGGCAGACGTGCAGTTTTTGAACTTCCCTCGCTTGGCGAAAGGAAGTATTGCAATCGTGAAAAAATCACTCTACGAGATTTCTTCGAATTTTCACCCTTCAAGTATATGTATATTACGAAAATTAAAGTCTTTCAATTTGGTCAGTCTCGGTCTGTTGGCGCTATATCTAATCTACTTCACAGAGACAAATAATATTTGCCATTGCTTTACTTTTAGTGAAAAATATACTCGAATCGCCCTAAAAAAATAACTCATTAAGAAACGACGCTGGAAAATAATATTTGGAATATTGTTACCAGAGGAACTTCTTATACGTAAAAAAAATATATACAGGATGATCACCCCAAAAGAACAAAATAATTAACAAATAAAGGGAAGTTTAAATACTTTTACAGGTTTTTCTATTTAATCTGTTGATATTTACATTAGATTACTTAAACTATTTTCTCAAAGTCCTATGAAGCAGGCCAGAAAATGCTCTACCTTGCCTTGAAAGGTTACGGCTCGACGGTAGTTTTTTTTAAGGATTTACAGAAAACTGAGTGATTTAATTCATAATTGGGCCACTTTTGCGAATGATAATCAGTATTTCAAGAAATCTGAATAGTGCGATTTTTTGAATAAAGATTTTAAAAAGCTCTAGGTTCTTTGGACAAAATGGGAATATTTTGGAAACTATTAAGGCTAGAACATTATTTTCTCTTTAATGGTACACAGAATTTGTTGGCATCATCTGGAGATGATTAAAAGATCTCCAGATGATGCCAACGTGGTTGGCGAAACATGTATCGAATAATAGTGCCCAACTGTAGTGGTCAAGTGTTTTGATTTTTATAGAAATTACTTCATCTACACCAAAAAGTTCCAACCCCCACCAGCAGCAACATTTTGATATACAAAAATAATTGCCGTTTATACTGCTGGACAGGGAGACATACACACACCTTTATTATTTAATAATCCCCAGAATTTGACTGTCATTAAAAAAAGCTATAAAAACCCTATTCACTAAAATATAAGTACGTAAAATCTGTTATATTGATAATTATTACTACAATAAAAAACCAAAAGGTATGTACACAGAAGAAATAAAAGGATCACATAAAATCCTCTTTTCATACAGCAGTATTCTTTTGTTGAGAAAATGTAGCAGAGATTGTAAGCTGAATGAACGCTGCACAAGAAAAAATATAAAAATGTGAATATAAAGAAAGGCCCGAAAATCGATTTCTAAATATAGAGTACACATTGAAAATCTTAATCGTATTGGCATTATAAGGAGTTGATTCAATTCCTTTTGATTTCAATTTCACAAGTAATAGAATAAGAAATAAGACGCTTTTTCAGTTTGTCCAACTTCCCATTCTTAATGTTAATCAAAGAGTAATAGAATTTTATTTAACAAGTACATATAAAGTAGGTATACCAAAGAAAATGTATTCTTGTGAAGATTGCCAAAAGTTCTGTTTGGCTGTATATAGTGGGTGTCTGATCTGCTTCACCAAATATCATCAGCACGTTGTACTCGACAACAGGGTCATTTAGCGATATAGCAGTTTCCCACTTTTTCTTCCTCATTATAAATAGTCTTAGCTCAATTGGATCAATAGCAACACAGACATTCAGTTATGAATTGAAACACGTTTTGCCAGCCAAGGTTCGGGGGAGTGACGTCACTTGCTTATAAGTATAGTGAATGGCATTACCGCTTGTGTCTTGTGTTATTTTATCAAATTCTTGATCACTAGACTCCAGATCTGACACACTCTGCCTCCTCAATGTCTTTATCTGCATCACGGTTTGAAATTGTCATTTTACTTCTACATCCACGTAGTGGAGTGGAAGTATAGTAACGTTCAAATTAGAAGTCAAGAAACCCCGAGAATTTAAGTTTAAGCAAAAAAAAATCCGTCTCTCAGTCTGTCTGTAACTTTTTTTGTGCGTGCGATTGACTTGAAATATGGTACACTTATTAGTCTATGTAATGAAGGCAAAAATAGTGTAAACATTTCGTGCAAAGACGAGATTACCCCCCCCCCCCCCCCCCTGTTTTCGAGGGCGGTTTTCACGATGGAAGTGGTGGGAGAAGTTTTTGACCGCCACAACCCCAAACGGCCAAAAACCACCTTTATGAATTCCTTTACGTCTTCTTCATATATAAACGGGTCTGGGGAGTGATTTATCGACGGGTTATACTTGAACTAACATGGAATGGGGTTATAGAGTAAGTGGAATCCAGACAGCAGGCCTAAGGGGTTGATTAAACCCTTCCGGGGGTGGAAAATCTTTTTTTTTTCAAATTATTCGGTTCAAACGCGTATCCCCGTTTTCGGTGTCGCTGATTACGGGAAAAATATTCACTTTTAGCTCCTACCGCTCCTCATCAGTCAAACGGGCAGAAACCAAAAAGCATGCTATCCGGGATTTACGGGTTTTTCGACACATGATCGTTATTCCTGGCATATCCCTTCATTTTCACCGAAGAGAAGGTGGTCTCGGAGGTTGCTTCAACCCTTCCAAGGGGTGTAAAATTCATTAATTATACTTTGGGTCGTCAATACGCCCTCCCCCGTTTTCGCAGGAACTGATCACGATAAAAATATTCACTTTCATCTCCGACTCTCCTCAATCTCTATAATGGACAGAAACTTGATTTAAATTGATTTAATGCCGATTTAATAATACTTTTCCGTGAAACAATGTCTTTAAATTTGTGATAAACGAATGAATCTCCAAATAAATCTGTAAATTTAATATTTATTATCGGCACGGTAGCTCAATCGGTTAAGGCGCACCACGGCGTATTACGACAAATGGAAGATTCGGATCAACGCCAAGAAGTCCGAGTCGATACTCTTCACGCGCCGGTTCACAGAGAACCGAATTCTAACACCAATTTCGATCAGCGGTCAACAAATTCCAATCAAACGGTGCGTGAAGTATTTGGGGGTTAACTTGGACAAACGACTGACGTTTGACACTCACATTAACGAGACTATACGTAAGGTCTACTTCATGTCCAGGAGTCTGTACCCGCTCCTGTACAGGAGTAGCGACTTAACCAACAAAATAAAAAATGTTGTACAGAATGGTGATCAGGCCGGCAATCACATACGCGGCGCCGGTATGGTGCAGCATACCGGCCACGACAATGAGAAAACTGAAAGTGCTAGAACACAAATTTATGCGTCTCCTCTCTGGTTCAAAGATTTATATACACGATGTCACGACATAACCCCACTAGCGGACTACGTCCAAGAAATTCTATCAATTCAAACTGGGCGATAGTCCGCTTACCCGCAACATAACCCGAATTACACAGCATAATGCCATTCTTTTCGATATACCATACCAGACGTTGCCTATTTTCCGGCAACTCCCTTAGCCACACTTTCCACTACTACAACTTATCACTATCCTAAACTTTGTCCATTCCCAACTCACATCTTTAATCCTTTTCTATTCCCTCTCTGTGTGTTTATTTTGTTCTCGTTCATTCCTTTCTGATCTTTTTGTTCTTTTGTCCATTTTTGTCTCCAAATTCCATTTAGACCGATATATTCATAAAAATCCTAACTCTTTTAATCCTTAACTTTCATTTTACCACATTTTCCTGGCAGGAAGACCACCAGGTGGAATTGCTTCGAACGGGTTTTTTCGTTGAGTTTTGTTTTCCCGCGCCAGCAACCAAAATTTCAAAATGTTCGCGCTCGTGTTGTGCGCGAAATCGATAATTTTATTACGTTATTTTTAACTATTTTTAGATATTTTCATATTATCATGTTTTTTAAAAGTTATTGTTAGTTTAAGTTTATGCCCTTTAAACAGGAACTCTAACCCCCTCATTAATTATTGTTTAGTCGAACCGGAGCTGCCCCGCCCAGCTCTACACTCACCACGGCGCTGCGCGCCGTGGTTGTCTGGCTGGCCCCGGGACAGTTTTCGGGGACACATATTTATAATTTAATATACATAAAGTATTGTTTGATTTGATTTTTGCGTATTGAGTGGCGAATACGCTGACCGACTGTCTATCGCGCTCTGGGTTCGACCCCCAGCCCCGGTATTGACAACACCGGTGGGTGTGGATGTATGTCTGCGTTTCTTCAAATGTGTAACCCCCTTCCGGACAGCCTTGTCTTTGGATATATACTATCTGTGGTGTGTTTATGTTATTTATTTTAATATATTTTTAAAATATTTTATATTAGTCGAAGAAATATTTATAGACGTGAAATATAATATAATATTCGAGCAAATGATTTGAGTCGAAAAATAAAAAAAAAGTGAAAACATTTTTCTCGTGATCAGCGGCACCAAAAACGGGGGGATACGTGTTTAAATCGATTCATTTGAAAAAAATGATCTCGGGAGGGTTTATTCAACCCTCTAGGCCTGCTGTCTGGATTCCACTTACTCTATCCCTTCCATGTTATTTCAAGTATAACCCCGTCGATAAATCATTCCCCAGACCCGTTTATATATGAAGAAAACATAAAGGGATCCATAAAAGGGGTGGTTTTTGGCCGTTTCAGGGGGTTACGGCGGTCAAAAACTTCTCCCACCACTTCCATCGTATTCAGCACCTTCGAAAACGGAGGAGAAGGTAATTTCGTCTTTGCACGAAATATTTACAAAAAAGTCGTCTTATAATGCTTCATTACATAGACTAATATGTATTATAAAAAGACCTGGAACTAAATTATATTTTAATCTTATTCCGTTGAAGGATTCGGGGAGGGGTGGCAAATGAGGTAAGTCAAGCAATTAGGAGCTATAAAATTTGGGTTTAGGATATGTACGAGAAGCCAAAAGGTTTCAAAATATTTTTGGCATCAGCTACCACCCCCACCCCATTATTAAACGAGGTTAAAAATAATGTGTATATAAGAACCAAGGGCCTTAATTTTTTTTTAGCAATAGCAACTCACTCTAACACTCCCACTGCCGCATATCGTTTTATGGGTTTTTGAGGTAGACCATTTCGAATAATATATTACTAAAATTCTATGAACAATTGCTTCCACATAGTGGAGTGCAAATATAGTATCAACATTTTTCCGTTGTTTTTTTATTCTATTGACAGTCCTTCCTCTAGGAGTGTTTCTGTTGAGTGTTTTTTCTGTTTGTGTTGTCTAGTAGTTCTTTTATCTTACTGCCAATTAAATATGTGGAACTATTTCGGACTTCATTGTTAACATTCAAGAAGAAAATGCCAGATGTTTTGATATCCATTTATTAATTTAGTTGAGCTCCGTTTACTGTATAACACGTCTAATGACATTACACCATCTCTCGTGGTTGCCTGTTAGGCGGATAGCCTCATCAAAGCTTTTACCCATCTGATCCTTGGTGATATCAGGCCAACGTTTTGGAGAAGGTCCAATAAATTATATTTATATTAAAATGGCCCTCACAATAGTGTGCATTTATTTCATCCTCTAAGAGGTCAACCTTCGCATAGCACGTTGCCACAACCTCATTATCTCTTCATCTCCTCGTAGTAACCACTAAATATTTTATATGGCGTTGTCACCTTTGTACTCTTGCATCCAAGAATTACACATTATTTACGCTTTTTATTCATGTTAGCACAAAATTAATCTTATTATTTCTTATGAACAAAACAAACGGTTTCACTATGTTACACTAACACGGAGGTATTAAGGAAGGAATAATAAAGTAGTCGCAGGACTAAGTAGATCACTTACATTAATACTGGTCGTGTTCTCCGGGCGGTACAGCCATCTGACGTCACAACTCTACTATCTGGTTATCCCGAGAGTTTTGAACGCGCTGAATTTAATTTTTATATACATGAGGGCCGCGTCAGTAAATTAATTCCCATAGTTACTATACTCCCAAGCTATTTCAGAATATGTAATAATAAAAAACTGTTTCTATTTTAATTTATTTAACGTCTATTAATTGCGGTAAAAAGGCCTATCACCGACGCCAGGAAACGAGCTACCCCCAACCTGGAAATTTTGCCGAACCTCTTCTCTGTCGAAGAGGATTTACTTGTCTAACATTTGAATAGACAAAAGACTGACTGCTTTACATCTCCTCCGAAGGATGATATATCCACTACGTAATCCTCGCCTTAAATTTCATAACTTCTACGTATACGCTGACCTCGACGGTGACATACATGCTGCTAGAAGGTGGGACGAGATCGTTGTGTTTCCTTGACGGTCACCCATCCAAGTATTAACCAAGATGAACGTTGCTTTACTCGATGTGTCGAACGAAATACATGCATATTCAAGACGCTTCTACGTCGCCCTCAAAAAAACTGTTAAATGGACTTATTTTTTTAAGACACAAAATAAATTGGAAAAAATTACCTGCCTCTAAAAAATAAATAATTGATTGGAAAGCCAACTTGCCCAAAAAATAATATTAACTTAAAATACTCAAAATCGTAAACTAACATCATTAAAAACCCCATAGACAACAAAAAATCTCTTCCAGAAATATAAGCGATTAAAATCTGCCCGATTTTACCCACTCCTGAAATGTGACGTCAGATGGAGAAGGTCGGATGACGGCGTCAAGCGACACCGATTCCGCTTTGGCTTTGATAATTTCGCATGCGCATGCGCATTTGTTAGAAACAATTAGCAGTGAACACAACCTAACCTAAAATTTAAACGTATTCATTGGAAAAATATCGTCAACATTCTGAAATGTCACAAAATACTACTTTTGATTCGTTCATGCCGAGCCGAATTTTCGAATTTCGCCGTGCAATTTACGATCAAGTTTATCTGGAAGACTTCCTCTTTACGTCGCGACATCGTATGGCCGTCTCAATGGTGTTTTTCGAAAAATATGAATGTGCCAAGATTGCATGTTTCTGCAAATTTTTCGGCTCCGAAATGTAAGCTGTTTTTTGCTATTTTTCGCAAATATCTCCGAAACGGTGGGAGTTAGCTCGAAATAAAAAATAAGGTCAAATGAGTATTTTCCACTACGAATCTTTTGCTGCCATCAGAATTTTGATTTTTTTTTTTCGTTTCGGAGATAACTACTGAAATGTCGGCCATGTACGGCAAAAAATCGCAAATTTTGAGCTTCTACAGTTGGTAACTTTTTAATCTTGGCTCCTACGCCAAAAGACTACTCTAGCTAATTTAAATAGAATTAAATTTGCTAAAACTCTGGGACTTTTTTTTTTTTTCGGTCAAATTTTTCCATTTTGTCACCGTAATTAATCGGTAATTAACTGAAATCGATCTCATATACGATGTTCACTTAATATCATGTACTACTTTGACATCTGCCACAATATCCGGCCGTGGCGTCACTCGTGCACATATATGCGTAACCTGTGACGCTAAGATTATACACTTGATTGTCAACTGAAATATGAATGAAGTAATAAATGAATTGTACCAATAATAGTTAAATAAAATAAAGAATATTGCAATTGGCAATTGGCTCCGTTAATCTCGGCCCTTCGAAACAAAGGTTTCTGAGAAAAATTATTTTTTTAAGATTTACATACTCTATAGGAAAACGTGTAATTTCCTACATTTCCTCGAATATCTCGATAATTATCGTTTTTTTTTTCGAAAAATTTGTAGACAGCTTATGTAAAGAGAATTGATTGAGCTTTCCGACACTTTTTTTATTTTTTCTCTAACATAAAAAGTATCAATGATGAAAGTGTAAGTCTACCAAACTTTTAGTGTTGCAAAAATAAGTAAAAAATTAAACAACATATTACAAAAAGTTTCATAAATGTATTATATCTACAAGATTGAAATTTTACACACTCACAGATGACATAAAAATATCCGGGAAAATAATATTCTACCGCGTCGGACTTATATCTACAAAGCTGAATTTTTTTTTCTCGAATAGTTTATTTAATAAGGCATCCAAAAAATACAGTCTACCGATCATCTCATGTTGCTAAATACTCGGTAGACGTAATGGAATGCAAGCGCGTGACCGCGGCCACTGCGCTCATTGCTATTGCAGTTCGCGGAGAAGTTTTGCATTTTTCGCCGCGGAATATTAATCTACAAAGCTGATTGCTTGTCTACAAGCAGTTTATGTATTATTTCGATTAAAAATCACATTCTACCCCCGCTGAAAGGTGGCTAAATCTTTCATAGACGTTGCCGAAATGGCAATACATAGTCTAATCATGACAATTATATTCTTCATTAATATTAAAGAACAGACAGTTTTCCTATAGATGTGTTAATAATCACTTTTATTTTCTTTTTAATATTACTAGTGGTGGAGCTGCAGACGATTGTGTAGCAGCACCAATGATTAATGCAGACATATCTAAAAAATTGTTGCACTTTCATCATTGATACTTTTTATGTTAGAAAAAAAATAAAAGAAGTGTCGGAGCTCAATCAATTTTCCTTACATAAGCTATCTACAAATTCTTCGAAAAACCGATAATTATCGAGATATTCAAGGAAATGTATGAAATTACACGTTTTCCTATAGAATGTATGTAAATCTTAAAAAATAATTATTCCCAGAAACCTTTGTTTCGAAGGGCCGAGATTAACGGTGCGTCAAAGTAGTACATGATATTAAGTGAACATCGTAAATGAGATCGATTCCAATTAATTACTGTGATAAAATGGAGAAATTTTACTGAGAAAAGAAAAGTCCCAAATCCCGCCCCCTCAAATTCCTTCATTTTTGTCGGAATTGAACAAATAGAAAAAGGGGTTTTAGCAAATTTAATTCTATTTAAATTAGCTAGAGTAGTCTTTTAGCGCAAGAGCCAAAATTAAAAAGTTGCCAACTGTAGAAGCTCAAAATATGCGATTTTTTGCCGTACATGGCCGACATTTCAGTAGTTATCTCCGAAACGAAAAAAAAAAAAATCAAAATTCTTATGGAAGCAAAAGATTCGTAGTGGAAAATACTCTTTGACCTTATTTTTTATTTCGAGCTAACTCCCACCGTTTCGGAGATATCTGCGAAAAATAGCAAAAAACAGCCTGCATTTCGGAGCCGAAAAAATTGCAAAAACATGCAATCTTGGCACATTCATATTTTTCGAAAAACACCATTGGGACGGCCATACGATGTCGTGATGTAAAGAGGAAGTCTTCCAGATAAACCTGATCGTAAATTGCACGGCGAAATTCGAAAATTCGGCTCGGCACGAACGATTCAAAAGTAGCCTGTATTTTGTGACATTTCAGAAAATCGATTATCTCTTTTTGCAACATGTTGTCTAATTTTTTACGCATTTTTGCAACACTTATAGTTTGGTAGAATTGCACTTTCATCATTGATACTGTCTAAGCTATCATGGGAAAAAATCTAGCTTTATAGATATTAACGCGAAAAATGTGTCGCTACCTCCCTGGCTATAAGTAATTCATGGGAATAAGTTGATCTGATGTTTTATTTTGATTTCCAACGTAAAAAATGCGAGAAAATTATTAGCAGACAAATACAGCTCCGTGCAAGCATTGCCAAACACTGAAAAGTAGAACTTTTTTACAAAAACACGCCGAAACCAATTTGACGGATCTCGTTTAAATTCGATACCAAGAATCCTCTCATAAATATCTCCTAAAATTAAGCATAATTCATACTTACAAACCCATTTACACGGGCTAGACAATTTTTTAAATTTATATAGCTATTGAATTAACTGATAGGTAAGGAGGTAAGTCTCAAGTATGTAAATATTGGCTCTTTGGCAGACCTCAAAGAATATTAAAAAAAGGGAGGTTCAATTCAACCATGTTGTTTAAGTGAAGACCATATTGTAGCAGTAAGATATAATACAAGAAATATGCTTACTCTGTTCATTCAAAACAAATTAAATGCTGGATTAATGCATACACAAATGTAAAATTACCGTATTTATATTTTGGGTAAATTATTACATGGGATACCACTAAAGCTTGCCTAGTGTGGTTGCCTAGTTATATAAAGAGTGTGAATTTACAGTTTATTACCTAATTAAATCCCTTGCGCTTTAGCGCGCCACAACATATCCATATCAAACTTCATCAAGTTAGTATACAACGGAGATTGGTTTTGTATAAAGTTTATTCTGTCATAATATCATTAGCAGTACATTCATTGGTAACAATACGTGTTTTTGTAATTAATTGTTAACGTTGAAATTTCCATTCAAATATTTAAGTTTACCAAACTGTGGAAATACAGTCATAATTGAATTATGCCCTTTATATTTTCGTAGCATCATTAAAAAGCCCTTCAAAACAATTAGTCACCCACAGATAACCCTACTTGTTTTGACAAATTTAGGAGCAACTTGCTGTAAAAGTTTGCCTCGATTATAATGAAATTCTGTTTGTAAACCAAGGGTTTAAAAAATAATAATTAAAATCTGAAACAAAGGCAGTGTCGGAAGGTGCAATTCGTTACAGTTGAAATAATGATTATGGGGTTAAATGATAAAGAATACATAAGGACTTTGATGCGACAGGTTTATTTATATCCTCACTGAGCGACACACGTAGCTAATTTATATATTTACGGGAATATTTTATACCTAAAATCTATTAAAAATACTTGGGATATCTATTTAAACAGTTCTGTTGGCTAAAATTACTGCAAATAATCTGAATGGAAGCACATGTGCTCTCAAGGCATCCTCGCAGCAGGGGTTATTGACTAGTGGCACACAAAAAATAACCCTACCACACGAAAAAAAAAGAGAAAAAAATAAGGACAGAAGGGACTTAAAAACAGCAGCAGCGTATAGAATACTACTTTGGATAATTTTAAAACAAAAAAATTTAAAAAGACAGAAAGAAAGAGAGAAAATATGATGGAAAGTTTAAACATAATTCCGCAAAACAAGAGATAGAGTAAGAATTATACTGATACAATCATTAAGTAATAGAAAATAATGAAAACGTATAACCATAACCTTACTATCAAAAAACAGGAAATAACGTTAGGGTAAAAACACAAAGAAAGCAGGCAACCTGCTTACTGGTAGTCAGTGCCTATAAGCGCCAATAATTAAGTACGCTTTTAAACGTTCCGTACATAGACAAAGCCGGCTACCAGTAAGCAGGCAACCTGCTTTCTTTGTGTTCTTACCCTTTTAAAAGCGTACTTAATTATTGGCGCTTATAAACGCTGACTACCAGTAAGCAGGTTGCCTGCTTTCTTTGTGTTTTTACCCTTACTGATTTAGGGTGCAGCGTTAGTTAAGTGATATTAACTTTTTTTAAATTTTAAAAACGCAGCACCCATCAAAAGTGGGGTTTTATAGAAACAAATCCATTGAGCTTTTGCAACTTACGAAAAAAAAATTTTTCCCACCCCCGCAACCCCCTCGAAATAAAAACGAAATATTTAAAAACGGTAATAGAGGTTAATATTTTAGATATGATAAAATATAGATTTTAAATATTTTCTAATTTTTTTTCTTTCAATCTTTCACCCCCGCCACCCCCCTTAAAAATTAAATGCCGAATTTTTAAACGCAATAGGTCTCTTCAAGGAGGTTATGATAAATTAACAATTTTTGTTCTCTTTCATATTTCAGTTTGATATCATCTTCCACTGATCTTTACGCCAGTCCCTCTTATAAAATTAATTGCTATCTGCGCAAGCTTAACGAGTGGTGGTGAATATCACTCGATGCAAGTTTGCATATTTAGTATTTAGTAAGTTGTCGGTCAAGTAGTGTCGTGCTCGGTCACTGATCTCATCATCGGTTTATAATGTCTTCGTCGGTAGCCACACGCGGTGTTGTGAAAGTGTGTCAGATTTTTGGTAAACACGAAGAATTATGCCGGTATACACTGCCGACAATTGAAGCATCTTTAAAATACTTTTTGTTTGTCCAACATAACCTAGTACAGCAGAAAGTGAATAAAAATTGTATAAACTCTGAAGCATTCAAGACTGTAGCAGACGTAATCGAAGAGATTTGGAAGCGAGCTTCTATTCCGATCGTCTCTAGGCCAAGAATTATATTCTTGCTCAAACAGTATCAAGACCGAAGGCTAGCGTTACTTAAATCCTTTAAAAGGGATGTACAAAAAGAATCTTGTCAAACTGCACTTACAGATTTTAAAAAGTCGACCAAAACTTTGATATTGCTATTTGCAAATGCGTTGATTATTTAAAATGTCGTTGTGAGAAAAACTGCAAGGTAAGTTTGGTTAGGAGGAATTTGAATAATTATGGTTTAAAATATTTTCATTTTTTACAGATTCCACTCATGGAACGAGATTTTATTCAGGATCAAAGGTCGTGTCGCAAAATGAAGATAGGAGGGATTGATAAAGAACATTGTAAAAAACTTCAAAAACGCAAGGCTAAAGAACTTCGCAAATGTTTTAATGAAAATTTACCCAGTTGCAGCAGTCAGTACTTCAGTGAAGAAGAAATAAATGAATCAGCCGATGAAATAACCGAAATGCAAAATGATAATGAGTTTGCTGCTAATTATGATTCTGCACAATCTGATCTTGACACTCCGGCTGATAATGCCAATATTACTAAAATACAAAAACGAAATTGTTTGAAGCTTCATATTTTACCCACTGTATTGGATAGATACAAGATATCTGATAGGGTTGGTGCTGCAATTGCTTCTGCTGCTCTAGTCGATGCTGGCGTAGTTACTAAAGAAGATCAATCCAAAGTTTTTGACCCGAGCAAAATAAGAAGGGCGAGAATAAAGAAGAGAAATGAACTACAAACCGAAGCATCGATTAAGCCAACTCGAGGGTTATATTTTGATGGTCGTAAGGATAAAACCATGGCACTATCAGAAGATCAGAGACACCGCACGCTTAAAGTAGAAGAGCACATTGTTTTAATCGAAGAGCCAGGATCCTGTTATCTAGGACACGTATCACCTGCATCGTCCAGTGCTTTAGACATTTTCACGAGTATTAGAGAACTGTTTGATACTTCGTCCAATTCTCTAAGCAAAGTAGAAGTAGTTGGCTGCGACGGGACCGTTACTAACACAGGCCATAAGAATGGCATTATTGTACACTTGGAAAGGCATATCAAAACTCCTGTTCAATGGTTTGTTTGTTTATTGCATGCGAATGAACTGCCATTGCGCCATTTGATTCAGCACTTAGATGGCAGTACACAAGGGCCCACTAATTTGTCAGGAATAATAGGCAAGGCACTTCAAAGCTGCGAAAATCTTCCCAGGGTTGATTTTGAAAAAATAAATGTTACATTGCCAAACATCGACAGGAAAACTTTAAGCACAGACCAGGCCTACCTTTTTGATATTTGCCAATTAGTTTCTACTGGTTTTTGTGAGGAAGGGTTACTAAAAAGACAACCAGGAAAATTGGTTCACTCACGATGGCTTACGACTGCAAATAGGATTTTGAGGCTATATGTGTCAACTCGAGACCCATCACAAAATCTTAAAATATTAGCAGAGTTTATTATAAAGGTTTATGCGCCAGTATGGTTTGCAATAAAAACGGAACCATCATGCGTTTACGGTGCGCAACATTTGTTCAAGACCATTAAGGCTTCGAGGTACCTACCACAGGAACTGAAAAATATTATCGACCCAGTCATTCAGAGGAATGGTTATTTTGGGCACCCGGAAAACATGTTATTAGCGATGTTAGCTGACGGCAGTCCGACTATTCGTGAATTGGCTTATAGGCGAATTTTAAAAATTCGCAAACAGTCACAACCTCAGACCAACATTCGGACATTCATCCTGCCACAATTTAATTTTGAAGCTACCGAATATTGGAATCTTCTAGGCGACTGGCAAGGGTTTCCGCTTACTGAACCGCCCCTTTTGAAAAACGCATCTGAAGATGATTTGAAAGAAATTGTCACAAATCCCTTAGATTCTTTGCTTCTTCAGGAAATAAAGAAGTTTCCATGCCACAGTCAGGCTGTAGAAAGGGCAGTCAAGGTTGTTACAGAATCCTCGATGATAGTATGTGATGAAAAGAAGCGCGACGGAGTTATTAGGAACACCCTTCTCTCCAGGAATGTTATGCCAAAATTTAATACCAAGAATCATTTTTCTGCCAATTAAATGAAATAACCTTTTTGATTTATAAATTTTTTGTTAGTTTTTGTAAATATTCTCGCATCTTCCGTATTAAATAACTGATTCTGTAGCTGATGGTCTAATTCATTTCCTACAAACCATTGTATTTATTTATATTAACTTTTATGTTCTTGCGGGGATGCAAAATGTAACAAAGAACAAAAATAATGATGGTCCGTATACTGCAAAATCTGAATTGCGAGGGTGGAAAAATTGATAGAAAAAAAAAATATAAATGTTATTTTAATTCTGAATCCCATGTTTTGAGCCCTGTTGCAATTTTCTGATCGAAAATCAATTTAACAAAAAATTTAAGTTATTGCGGGGGTGGAAAAATTGATCGAAAAAAAAAATAAAAAATATTAACGTTATTCAAATCCTAAGTCCCATGTTTTGAGCCCTGTTGCAATTTTCTGATCGAAAATCAATTTAACAAAAAATTTAAGTTATTGCGGGGGTGGAAAAATTGATCGAAAAAAAAAATAAAAAATATTAACGTTATTCTAATCCTAAGTCCCATGTTTTGAGCCCTATTACAGTTTCCTGGTCGCAAATCAATTTTAATGCTGCACCCTATATACTGATGCCGGTGTCGGTCATAGTAAAATACCATTTGAACAATACCCTACCCTTTCGATAGACTATCACTAAAGTGAGGCAAGTTATCTAGTAGTGAAAACCTAAATGAAAGAAAAACATCAGGTGGTATGAATCAGTAATGTACATAAATTTAAAAAAGCTTTCAGCATATCCATCCCCACTGCAGACATACTTCCTTTATTTGACCCCGACCTTTTCACGTCCTAATGGATATTTCAATCGATATTTTGGTGGTTTACAGTTGACAGCACTCATCACATTACTGTTAACCCGTTTTTTGGAAAGTAGCGGCGGCGGCGTGTCGGATCATAAAATATATAAAAAAGCAGGTGTCACAAATAAAATACGATGTCTCGTTCTGGTTAAATTATGGAAAGCATCTAATTCAAATTCAAAAATCAAAATACAAAAAATCATTTTGTGTAAGAAACACACAGTTTAAAAGAAAATTATGAAGACAAAAATATTTTGATACAAAGTCCCTCTCACGTTACAATTCCATAGAAATAAATATATAGGCGAGACATGAAGAATGAAACATTAAAAACGAATAAAAATAAGTAGATAAAAGTTAAAACATTAAAATCGAATGGATTACAAGAATCTTTATCTAATATATTGTTTAGCTCTGGAAATACCACTATTATTTAAATTTAGGGATAAGTTACTTATCACATAAGGAGCTAGATATGAAAAGGCTGATTTAAAAGTTGAAATGTGATACAGAGTTCCCAATGTCTATCAGAACTATCTGAAGACCATTAGTAGGAGCGAAATGAGAGATCTGTGTCAACTTCTTATCAATTTGTAAACCCTCCCCTACCTACATAATGCCCGCCAAACTCTCCGCTTATCTATGAGAGGGGGTATTCGGAGAAGTCACAGAATTCTCATTGACAGTAATAAAAAGGAGATCCCACGTCTAATGAAATCCATAGGTAGTAGTCCAACCAATAGGTTAAAAATTGTGATTTTAATGCAAAAATAGCGTACCAAAGTCAGTTTTTCTTTTTTCAAGTGTTCGGGGGTTCATTCCGAGTATTTTGCCAAGTTGGCAGGGTCGGCGGTGGTTGGTGTTAGCCGCCATTTTTGCGCACAGTCAATGGGAAATATCTCGCGAACCATTTAAGGATAGGATTTTGCAGAGTGAGAGGGAAATATGCGTTTATTTTCGGTTTATTATAAATATTTAAAAAATCATAAATGGTATAATCTTTAAAATAGTTTCAGATACTTCCCATTGCTCTAAGGAATACAACCATATACAGTTTTTATTATAAATTTTGTATATAATTAAATCCCATAATCTAATAATGAAATTAGGAACTATTTTCATCGACAAACTACGATATTTAAGTAGAACAGAAATTTACAATAAAGAATATATACAGTTGTATTCGTTATAACAATAGGAATTATTTAAAACAGTTTTGAAAATTATATTATGTTTGGTTTTTTAATTATTTATAAAAAACCGAAAATAAACGCATGTTTCCCTCTCACTCTGCAAAATCCTATCCTTAATGTTAGACAAAAATAGTAAGCACCTTTTTTGTTCAGCACTAAATTCTCTATAAAATTCTTAACAAGCTTATTTTTGTGGAACTAAACGTTTACGCGTCAAAGTTTTCAAAACGCAATTTTTGCGGATTTTTTGGAAACTATTGATCGTACATTAAAATGTCAATTGGAAATCTTAAAAAACATTAATTTCTGTACAATTTCTGTCAGACACACTGTTTTGTAGAACTAAGTTCACAGCTACAGCCCGTGAAAAATTAAAAAAAAAATAGTTTTTTCGAAACATTTTGGATATTTGGGTATAAAAATACAGGATTTTCATGTCATTAAAAAAACTGGTGGCTAGAAAAACAAAAAAAAAACACTTATATAACACGGGGTCTAAATCCCATAGTTTTGAAGAAAAAAAGAAAAATTTTAAAAATTTAAAAAAATATTGTTTGAGAACTGCTGGAATATTGGGATAAGCTTTATATTGTCGCGTCTGGTCGGGTAAGTTACTCTGACATTTGTGCAGATAGGTACTGTCGCTGTGTTATAATTGTCAAGCAATATTTTAGTTTTTTATGTCGTTACTTGGTATAGTGCGTACACACACGACCTACCTCGTTGCTTTTGTTATTTTTTAATTTTGGGCCACTGTATTTATAGTTAAGATTTATTTTATTGACTTACCGTTGCAAAACCGTGCAAAATGAGCCTCATTTCGTACTTATTGCATAATATACTGTAATACTTTTATTGTAGTCTGAAAATGTAAAAAAATTGCTACGTGTCTAGTTTTAAATGGGTCGTGTATACATATTCCATATACATTTTTTATTCGTGAAAGTAACGAATTTCCCGGAACGAATCATTATTTTTAGAACTTTATCGCGTTTTTTACAGCAGTACTCTTTTTTACATTAAGTTTAGCGGAAAATATTAATCTCATATACGTAAGCAGCGACTGCTGGATCCTAATTTAATTATCAAAGTTCACTGGCTGTAAAGACATTATATTAGCAGTATCGCCTAGATCATGACATGCCATCATATAAAACTTTACTGGCCTCTTTCGTTTCACAGAAATATAGTTTACTAAGACGCTTACTATACAGGGTGATGCTTTTAATAGGGTTTGCAATCCCGAAATCTCGAACCCGAAAATCCCGGGATCCCGGCGATATTTGGATACCGCAAATCCTGGGATCGTAGTGGATAGGATCCCGGATTTCCGGGATTGTAAAACAAGATGGAACGGTTTCTTAATGCTACAACATTGTAGTTACCTCCGGAATTGAATTCAAAAAGCAATGCTCGTCTTAAAAATGCCGCTTTTGGTACTGGATTCGGAATATAAACTTTGAGGATTTGGTTAAACTATTGGAACCACTTAAGGTCACAGTGGAGGCGCCGTGCTGGTATGAAGCGAAATTATTTATCAGATATTTCTTTAAAATTCATGTTAAAGCAAATTATACATGTTGACATGACTCTTAGTGAATATTTGCACGATGCACTAAGGGTGTAAATGACTCAACGCAGAAATTGTTACCCGGGCATTCTCTTATACCTAGGATGAAGTAAAAAAATATTTTGAGGTTTCTGGTTCTTGTACACACACTAAATCACATTTTTTTTCATCCCCTTTAATAATGGGGTGGGGGTGGTAATGGGGGTGGCTAATGCCAAAACTTTTTTTGGGACTTTAGCTACTCTTGTATATACTAAATACCAATTTTTTGGACCCTTACCTGCTTGATTTACCTATTTTCCCCAAATTTACCCCAATTTACCCCCCAACTCTTCGACGGAACAAGATGAAAATATAATCTAGTTCTAGATCTCGTTAAAATACATATGTGTACCAAATTTCAAGTCAATATCTCAAACGGTTCCAGAGTAAACGTGCGCACAAAAAAAGTTACAGACAGACAGAAATTTTTTTCCGTTCAAACTTAAAATCTCGACGTTTCGTGACATTCTAAGCCTATTTGAACAATAAAAATTTTAAAAAAATTTTTTGTCGTTACTATACTTCCACTGGATGTGGAAGTAAAATGCAATGCACCTAATTCGAATACGCCCTGAAACCGATTTGACATTTTTTGAAAATGAAAGCAACACGGATATGTACCTTCAGCTGGCATATATGATCAACTGATAGCAATACCGCCAACTAATGTAGAATCTAAAACAAATTATAGGTAAAAAACTTTTTAAAAACACGCTTTTATTATTTAGGTGTACTAAAACGAAAAAAAAAAAAAAATTAAATTAATTGCCTTAAAATCTTGTCGCGCGCGAGAAGTTAATACAGGCATTAATTTTGTTTGACAGAGATTGTAAGTGCCAAGTAAGTATTTTTCTTTCAATTCACGCGACAAGCTTTTAAGACAATTAATTTAACTTTTTTCGTTTCCTAAATAATAATAGAAGCTTGTTTTTAAAAAGTTTTTTTATATACAGGGTGTTTCGAAAAGATTGGGACAACGCTTAGCCGTAGATTCTTGACATCAAAACAAGTCGATTTAACTCAAAAAGTAGGGGTCTAACTCTTTTCGTTTTCAAGATACAGGGTGGCAAATTAAAAAAATTGTAATTTGTCTCTATCTTTGGAGACTATTATACGTATCTACTTCAAAGTTGGTAACGACATGTTTTTCAGGTCGCTAATTACAATGGTGATATTGCCGATGCCATATTTTATAGATGGCGCTAGTTACAGGACTTTTACGTGACACTTTAAGCCATAACTTTTTTCAGGTTAGGTTTTGGACATCATCTTCTACTATAATCGAAACGCAATTTAGTTTCCTAAAGAAAAGGTGTACTTATTTAAACGCGATAAAATGCACCCTTTCAGAGAAAAAAGCGATTTACAACTTTATCACACACCAGTTCGAGGAAATTCAATTATACCTAAAAGCGGTTTTCTTATCTAGTAGGTGTACGTCAAGGATGATGTCTTGAAGTCGTCAATAATGCTTGTTGTGGATCAGAGCTGGGCAAATTACTTTGAAAAAGTAATTAATTACAAATTACTAATGTTAAAATGTAATTTGATTACCAAGTAATTAAATTACTATTAAAAAAATGTAATTAAATTACTAATTATTTGGTAATGGTAATTGAATAAATAAATTACTTTTATAATTACTCTACAGCTTCTACATTTGTTATAATGGAAATGGGAGATGTTTAGTAAATTATAAGATCATTTGTTAGTGTACAAATAATTATAATTATATACAAATACTGAATAATACGAAAGGAAGATATATCTAAATTTTTTATTAATCAGTAAAGACAGTAATCACAAAAGAATGAAAATCTATAACTAAAAACAAATATAAAAACCGCTGCCCAAGGAATCACTACTTCCACATACTGATTTTCTATCCAAGTCTCTCACAATGAAAAAAATTTTGTATGTGGAAATAATTGTTTATGGACCTTTAGTAATACAATATTTGAAATCGCATACCTCAAAAATCCATAAAACAATATGCCATATTGGTAGTGAGGGTGGGGGTGGATGAAGTAAACAAAAATGAGGCCTTTAGTTCTTGTATACACACTAAATCACAATTTAATTTTTTCACCCCCTTTAATAATAGGGTGGGGGTGGTAATGGGTTAATGCCAAAAAATTTGTTGACCTGAGCTTCTCTTATATATACTAAATACCAATTTTATGCACTCTTACTTGCTTGATTTCCCTATTAACCCCAATTTATCCTCCAACCCTTCAACGGAATAAAATCAAAATATAAACTAATTCCAGATCTCATTAAAGGTGGCGGTGCCGTGCTTAAGAAAACGATTTCGTAACTCGACAATTTCTTCTATATCCCTGAACCGATTGAAAAAATTCTTTGATAGGCCTTTAGAGAACTTGATAGAATGATACCAGACTATCGAAATCAACAAACATTTTCTTTGATTTTCGCATCAGAAAAAAAATTCCTTCTTTAGTTTTCAATAGCCTAGTACCATTCTTTAAAGTTGTCTCTAAAGGCCCATCAAAAATTTTGTTAATCGGTTCAGGGATGTAGGAGAAATTGTCAAATTATATTCACCGCACCCGCACACATGCGTGTACCAAATTTCAAGTCAATATCTTAAACGAGATTGGGCTCACAAAAAAAAGTTACAGATATGAATAATATTACATGTTTATGTTTCCTTTTAATAGGAATGTAAAGTAATTTAAATACTCTAAAATAATTTAATTACGGTAAAACAATTCAGCTCTACAGTATTTAAATTATTCTAGAAATTTGAAATTATTAGAGAAGTAATTTAAATTACATGAAGTAATTTCTATCGGTAATTAATTACTCTGAAACGATATTTTCAGAGTATCGCTTGAGGAATTAATAATTTTTAAGTACAATTACTGCTTTGAAAAATGTAATTCAATTACAATTACTTTTTTAAAAAAAGTAATTAAATTAGTAATTTAATTACTTTAGTAATTAATTACTCCCAGCTCTGTTGTGGATATGTATAATATTCTCCAAGATAGAAACAAAATATGAAAACAATTTTTTTACTATACCACTCTGTATCTTGAAAACGAAAAGAGTTAGACCGCTACTTTTTGGGTTAAATCAACTTGTTTTGATGTCAAGAGTCTAGGCGTTGTCTCAATCTTTTCAAAACAACAAAAAAAGTTACAGACAGACCGACAGACAGAATTTTTTTTTTGAAATTTGGTATATGTACTTTAACGAGATCTGGAACTAGATTATATTTTCATCTTTCGTCGAAGGGTTGGGGGGTAAACTATTTACCCTAATTAGGGTGGCTAATGTCAAAAAAATTTTTGAGACCTTTTACATATACTAAATACCAATTTTACGTACTCCTACTTGCTCGATTTGCCCCTCATTTACTCCAATTCACCCCTCCACCGGCTCGGTGGCGCAGTGCTTAAGGTGTTAGGCTTGCGACTTGCCATTAGATATAATTCTCCAAATGACATGTACATATAAAGTTCAATAAAGAAATGTAATCGTAATCGTAATCGTTAGGCTTGCGACCACGGGGTCCCGGGTTCGAATCCTGGCTAGGGCATGGATGCGTAGTGACGTTTTTCACGTGTTGCCGAAACGGTAGCAGTGGACTGCGGTTGTGTGAGAGACAACACGGTCTAGTCGCTCTACTTTCCTGAGTTCGAGTCTCAGCTGCGGCAGATGGCAATATCGCAGGGAATAGATGCTGTGATGTTGTCTATGTGTATCCCTCCGTCCTGGTTGAGTGGTAGAATATCAATATCCTACGGCTAAACTCCGCCAGGAATTAATATAAATAAGGCAATTAAAAAAAAAATAAAATTAAAAAAAATAATAATCTTGTTCCAAATCTCTTTAAAATACATACGTGTACCAAATTTCCAATCAAAATCTTAAACGGTTCCAGAGTAATCGTGCGCACAAAAAAGTTAGACAGACCGACAGAAAGAAATTTTTTTGTTCAAACTTAAAATTTCGACGTTTTATGACATTCTAAGCCTATTTGAACAATAAAAATGTTCAAAAATTTGTTTTGCGTTACTACCACTGGATGTGGAAGAAATACACGTGCAATCTGAGAATTCTCTTGGTGAAAAATCAAGCTATAAAATCGAGTGAAACACATAAATTGATCATTTGTACAAAAGTCGGATTCAATTCTTCAAATCATTATAAATATTTTAAAACAAATATTTTGTTGAGATTAATTTTCTTTTAATAACAACGGTGTCTCTAGAATAATTGTGAACGTTTCTAAAGCTTTCTAAACACTGCAAAGTATTTTTTTAAGATCTGGTTAACAGCTGCAAGAGAATGTTAATTCAGTTTCATAAAAATATCATGAGGTCGTTTTTCGAACCAATAAAAAAATGTATCTAGGTATAGGTATATCTGTCGCAATCGGAATAGCCCTATCTAGGCGGTGTTGTTGAAAGGCAAGGGGTGCAGATTGCAGAGCCGGACTTAACTATATTGTTCGCTCATTTACTTTTTATAATACTTACAGATACTTACAGTATCCTCCAAAGCACTGCTATGAATTGGTAACAAAATTTACTAAAATTATTTTCAAAAACACATTACCAAATAAAGAAATATAAAGTAATTATGAAATTATTTCTTCTCCCCGACAGTATAAGCTCGACTGCGTTGTCTCTAATTGCGGCCCTGATTTAAACAATATACTCACAAGTTTACGCCCACACGCCACGTCAGATAGTTGACATGGAATCGCCGGTATCTTCTCTCTCACATAATGTAAAAGTGGAGTAAAGATGGGAGATATATTTGCCGGCCATTAATTCCTCTCGCCCCTCATAACGTCCTAACCCCACACACTATTAAGACTGCTTCAACTATAGGTAAGAATATGACTTTTTTTACAATATACCGCTATAAGAATACATTTTTATATACTGTTTTTTTAAGCTCAGTGATATACATCTATCCGGTCAAAGGATCATGAGCAATTTTTAATGGTTGCCTCCACGCTATGCTTGTGGATGTTCAGTTTGGTTAGCATATTTTTGCTGCTCGCGACAATCCACAGAATAATAGATGGATTACCTTCGTTTCATTATTACTACTAACCATACGATGCCAACCTGCAAAAAAAATATTCTTTTTCACATTTCCTCTCCCAATTTTTTACCAATATTAATTATTTTTGTTTTTTTTTTACTTATCGCAAATGCCAATAAGTATTTTCACAATTTACTAAATGAAACCACACACATACAAATTGCTCAACAGTAATCTTATTCATATTATTAAGCATGGACTCTATTTCCAATACACAGTATAAAAATTGAGCGCAATAACGAACTGACATCACTATCCAACCGATCGGAAACAAAAAAGAGACATTAATCAATTGTCTTAACTTATAGACAAAGGAATCGCTATGTATAAAATAATTTCGAATGACGCATATACTTCGTCAACTTGAATTTATCATACTCATAAGGAAAATACTTGTCTAGATAGAATGACAATAAATATCTCCCTAAAGAGCTGACCAACCGTGGCGGCGTCATATTATGCCATGATGAAGATTGACGAGACATGAGACTGTGAACCAACATTTAATCACGAATAATGCACCAACACCTACATTTTGCGGGATATGTTACGAGTCGAAATATTGCAGGAAACATGCAGCGTAATAACGTCGATAATAAAACATAAAAAACTAGAAGAAATACAAAATATAGTAATAGTTTAATAAAACATAAACCACAACTACACTACTTTAAAAGTCTAGAGGAACGTATCTTTGTGCCTCAACAATATTCAATTATATTTTGACTTGGAAATCGATACAACCTGAAATTATATACTTACCAGAAAACTGTTGCTTGGGGTCTAATAAATATTTAACAAAAAACCTAGTAAAACCGGCCGCTGACTAATCTTTTGGGAAAGAGGTTAAAAAACGTTTTTTTGTAAATATTTTGACAACTACGAATTTTCTTCAAAAGCGTTAAATATAAACTTTAACCTTATGAAATTACCTTGAATTTGAGAGTAATTTCCTACAATTTGGTAAAAAATTAAGCGATATATTACTTTTTTAGGCTTACTTAGTGTTTTTTCACCTCTTATAAAAATCAACTTTCAACCGCGTTTTTTGTGAGCAATTCAAAGACTAAGAGTCTACAAAAATGTTCATTAGAAACTTAAAAGGTAATTCAGTTCCCTACAATTTGCTTCTTACAATAAAACTGGTCAAGTTATGGCAATTTATTGTTAGAAAAGTACAGTTTTATGAAAATCGAAATTGCAAATTTATTTCTTTAAATTGGGTTATGAAAAAAAATCACGTAAACTTCTTTGTAGCTTTTGAAGCAGTAAATCAAATGGTGTATATTATTTTCCTAAAAGTAACATGGGTATAAAACAGGGCTGCGCTTTTGATCACAACCATCTTAGCCTATGTTTTTTGACATGCTGAAATCGATAAAAATTTTTAAAAAAATCTGTCGCATCAGTTTTTGGCTACCACCCTTTTTATTCTCTAAAACGGGCAAAAAAAGGTGTTGTCCTAAGGTTCTGATGTAACTTTTCTGAAGTATTTTGACGCGCCGATGCCAAATTTGGACAAAAAAAATTCTATCGTTATCAGTTTTTCTCTACTGCCCCTGTTATCCCCTAAAAAGGGTAAAAGAAAGGTCTTGAACTAAGGTTCTGATCTAACTTTTCTGAAGTATTTTGAAGCGTTGAAGCCAATTTTGGACAAAAAAATGTCTATCGTGTCAGTGTCCCTCTCCCCACCCCTAGGAGAAAAAAAGGGGTCGTAGAGGGAAACTGACACGACAGAATTTTTATTTTTTTTTAAATCTGTTATATTGATTATATAATAAATAACAATAGTCGAGTCAACGGGGGGTTTCACCTTTAACTTGACATTTTTCGCACATTTTTAATTTAAAAATTATATTGAACCTTTAAAAATGGTATAACTATAAAGGTTTCATATTTTTTTACAACAATATATATATATATATATATATATATATATATATATATATATATATATATATATTAAGATAAACTGCCTGTCACTCGGAAAATTAGCAAATTTTTAAATTATATATTTTAAAAGCGCTACAATGTCAAAGATGGGGGGTAGTCTTTCATGTTTTTCCGGAAAAACTCGGTGAAAACGCACTTTACAGAAAAGTTGCAAATAAAATAAAGTCTTGCAATTTGATGATATGTTCACCTGAATTTTTTCAGATTTTTTTTCAACTTTTACATTTCCCCTCCCCCATAACATCTTATTTTGGGCCAAAAAAAGTAAATATTTATATTGTTTTTCTTTTCATTTTTGACCTAATTCTACAAGTACGGAACCCGATCATTTCCTAACGAGGGGTGGTCCACTCCATGAAAAGGTGTACACCAGATTTTAAATCTTTGGGATTTATTGCGATTGAACAGATTGAATGATGACTGAACGGATTGAATGATGATTAGATTTAAGCGATATTGATTTGAGATTTAACAGATTAAATCGAGATTGAAAAGAGTGAAGTGAAACTGAACAGATTGAAAAGATTGAAGTGAGATTGAACAGACTGAACTGAGATTTAATGTTTTGAATTTGGATTATTCTACTTATTGGTGTAATATTAGATTGCTAATATTAATTATAAAAAGTCATCGAAGTGCATTATTGGTAATAAAAATATATTATTATTCTATATTTTCTACTAAAAGATTTGGATACTTATTGAAAAAACAAATAAAAAAGGGATGCATATGGTAATACGTTTTATTTCACTAAAAATGTCATAAAATGTATATGCGCAGCATACAAACGATACAAACATAGAAAACAAACAATATAATAATATATATTATTCACTCTTACAAATAAAATACTTAAATAATATCAACAGGGCCACAAAATAATCAAGAGTGGGCTTATATCTCCGCTTCTAAAGGTCGTAGAAAAAGTTCGATCCGTCAATATCTTTGTTATGAGATCCCCTATAAGATGCGTATAAGCAAAGAATGAAATTTTAATTGTTAATAACATTTTCATGGCAAAAAATTTAAAAAATCAGTTTTCTGACCTTTGAAGTACTGTAAAAACAAATTGAAAACAATTTCTTACCCTTAATAAAATGCACTTTGTTCCGTTGCAAAATATTAATTAGTGTTTTCGCAATTAATTAAAGAAAATAAAAATTCAAACTGTTATATTAAAAGACCAAATTAATATTTTAAAATTCTGTTTTGATAAAAACTCTCTATTTGACGTAGATTTACACAATCAAAAACAATGTTGCAAAAAAATTCAAATTTGCGACTTCAATCATGTAAGTTGTTACATATTGTACTACCATGAAATATTTATACAAAGTTCGTGTAGCAAATATTAAAGTGGCTCCGTAGCGCAACGATATCTGTTTTACCCTTATAATCGGAAAATTGTATATGTTCAAATCCCGGCTAACTCCAGGATTTTTTGGGAGCTGGCGTTTCTCTTTAGCAAATGATAACAGATATACTGAAGAATATTCAGTTAAATTTTCAAGGTAAAATATGTGCAGATTTCGCCGTAATCGCAAAATACGCGAATTATTCATATCTGGGTTCCAGAGCATAGTAGTGTAAAACATATTTTTTTAAATTCATGTTTTTTATAGCGATTGAAATACCGTTGACTGCAATAAATTTTATGCAAAAATGACTGAAATATTTGTTGTTTAAGTTGTAAAATTGATATTTTGCGAAAAAAATCGCAAATTTGAATTTGTTTGCAACATTGTTTTTGACTATGTAAATATGTACCTCAAATAGAGAGTTTTTATCAAAATTTTTAAAATATTAATTTAGTCTTTTAATATAAGTTTGAATTTTTATGTTTTAAATTAATTGCAAAAAACTAATGAATATTTTGCAACGGCACAAAGTGCATTTTATTAAGGGTAAGAAGTTGTACTATTTCTCATAATATCATGGCCGTAGACGTTTTCAATTTGTCTCTACAGTACTTTAAAGTTGGAAGGTCAGAAAACTGATTTTTTTTCAATTTTTTGCCATAAAAATGTTATTAACAATTAAAATTTCATTTTTTGCTTATACACACCTTATAGGGGATCTCATAACAAAGAAATTGACGCATCGAACGTTTTTCTGCGACCTTTAGAAGCGGAGATGTAAGCAAAAAACTCGCAAAAAACTAAATTGCAAAATTCATTTTTTTTTTAAAGTTAAATAATTAAAGCCGCTATTTTTAGTGGTCAAGACTATTTTTTTCAAATTCCTGGGAAGATTCTGCAAGGGATAGTCCAATTTTTGTCCAGTTGCAAACTTTCCGAAACATTTTCTTAATTTTACCGGATTAATGGAAAACCCCGTGGAAAACCTTCTAATTCCACCGTGTATTATGTGCGAGAACTTGCCACATGCAGTAAAGATCTTTATATAAACCTATATTAAGAGCTATCCTGACTCTGACCACATTTTAATTGCGAGAATAAGTGGGAAACGCGAGCCAGTGTTGCCAGGTCAAAATTTTAAAAGTTATCAGACAACGCTTTAAAAAGTTACTAGATCTGACTAAAATTTCCCTATATTTAAAATTAAAGGGGAGCTAGTTTTAAAATTTTTTTTGCTGGATAAATATTTTTATTGTGTGAAAAAAATATATTTTTAAAAAAACTTGCATTCTGTAGGACATGTAATTTTTTGAGGCTGTTATATTAATAATTAACAGCATAGCATCTGCAAATGAATGCAGTTGTTTACTTATTGTCTTTTCCCTTTTCCCTTCTATCTAGAATAGAGTTCACAGTTCTATGTAATAGCCCAGTCGTTGAAGGTATTTATATACCTCCAAAAACTTTTAAAATTATATTTTTTTAATGAGTTCGTGAAAGTGTATAGAATAATGTCCTGAAAAATTTACATTTCGCTCGGATGCAGAACATAAAAAAAAAGTGAAAAAAAAAATTTTTCATCCATTTTTTCAAAATTTTATTAGGACATTTTTTTGTTCAGAAACACGTGTATTTTTATTTTTCTTACCCTGACTTAATTCCAAAATTATGAAAAAATGGATGAAAAAAAATAGCTTTTTCACTCTTTTTTTTTTCTGTTTTGTATCCGAGCGGAATGTAAACTTTTCAGGACATTATTCTATACACTTTCACGAACTCGTTAAAAAAATAATTATTCATTTTGCAAGTTTTTCGAGATTTCACTATATAAAGTTTTCTCTGTCTTCTGGGCTATAATATAATGACTAGAGATGAGTTGCTATTTAACAACCTTATTTTATAACTGTTATTTGTAAATAGCATTAACAGACTGTTATTTCCGTTCGAAAATAACAGGTGAGAAAATAACAGATAAGCAGTAGCGACAGCAGCATGTAGAGTAAAATAACGTCTCTAAAATAACATTTGCAAACTGCGCGCTGCGGTATGCGCATGCCAGCACTTCTCAGCGATCTGTTATTTTTAAACTGTTATTTTAAACTGTTATTTCAAAATAGCAGTAGCAGTTTAAACAGTTATTAAAAAATAACTGCTTTTACCCATCACTAATAATGACTCACATACGATATCAGCGCTCTCTCTGTCTAATTATTTCGTTTCCGGACTTAGTTTACGTGTATTAAATGGTTCGCAACTAGAATGTAATGTGAACCGCTAGAGGGCAACAAATCTGACGAACCAAAAATCACTAGAAATAGGCATTTTCATAAAAGTTTTCACTAAATCACTAGATTGAAAAAAAATCTCTAGATTTAGTTCAATTTCACTAGACCTGGCAACACTGACGCGAGCGAACGTTGCCTTTAATCACGGTGTATTAAATAGGTGATGCGACGACAACCCTCACAGTGGGTTCATAAGTGCTTATTTTGTACATAATGTAATAGATGGCAGGACCAATAAGTTCTCTCATTACTTACGCATAGACAGATAATTTTACATTTTCTATGCATGTTAGATCACGATTCACATGAGTGACTTTTTAAAAAGGATTTATTTATTTAATGGAGCCAACGTGGCTCTTGGAGAAGGAATTAGAATAATAAATTAGAAGTGTTGCATTCTAACTGAGTTTAATAACTGATTCTACAAAGTGTGTTTAGTCATATTTCTAACATACAGAACCTGAGTAAGCAAAATATAGAACAAAGGAAATGCAATTCGACAATCAGCATAAAATGTGAGAAACAAAGGTGAAACATAATATCTCTAAGATAAGCGATTAATAAGAGAAGTCGTTATCATGTAATATGATATACCTGTGAAGGTTTGTTATGACTAAGTCTTGGTAATAAGCGTATAATTTTATATAACATGCATACGTGCATACAGTGTTGCATACATTCCAGGCCTTTTGTTTTTTGTCTGGTGAAACAAGAGTTCAGTGACATGACATTAAGTAGCTAAATTAAAACATTGAAAGAATATATGCAACACTATATGCAGCATTGAACGTGTCGCCACAGCTAACCTCAAAAATATATATTTCTTAAGATTTACAAGAAGCATTACGTAGCTATTATTAAAATTTCTGCCTGGTTCCTGTACTTTCAATCAAAATGAAGTTCAACGTAATGTGTATGAAGTTTTAAATAGTTTGTCACAATAAAATAAGACACTTTTTGCAGGTTAGGAATCTAACCTATAATTAGCAGTCTATTTTTATCAATCAACAATATTGAAAAATTATTTGGGTGAATTTTTAAATATTTGCTTGGAGCCAGTATGGCTTCAAGCTAAAAATACCTATACAAACATTAAACATGAGAATAAACGAAAAAACCTTAAAATTTGAGGTTATGTTAGTTATACGATGCACATGCCCAGGTAATTGTAGGACCTTATTGCTCGGGCCATCTACTAAAGTAAATAGAAACCATGCACTTATGAAGCCATTATTATAATAGGAAAGTGCCGTACGTCGGACCACCTATTTAATACACCCTGCCTTTAATACACGTACCAGCGAGTTTCCGAGCTCATTAATTACCGACACTCATAATTACAAGTTAAGAATGCGCGGCGCATTCCCGCGAATCTCCTTCTTTTCAAAATTTTGTTTAAATAATTTCCGTTGGTAACGCATTAGTCATAAAACCCTAGCCTAGCACCGAATGTTACAGATGTTTACATGTTGAGTTGACCTTGTCAAGGTTAAAATAAATTTGTGTACGTTATACACATTTTTCTTATTGAAAATAGTAGATTGTAATACAAGTGTGGCAAGGGCTTCATTGCAAAACGATGTATGAAAGTAGGAACACGAGCGCAGCGAGTGTTCCTATCATACGAGTTTTGCAATGAAGCTTGCCACACGTGTGTTACATACTATTTTTTCTACGGTTGTGAAGTTATTTCCCTTTTTTAAAGTCTTTCCAAAATTTTAAATTTGCTGCTTGTCAGATTTTATTTAAAGTGACATTTTCAGCTGTCATTCTGAAGTAAGAAAATCTGACTTTGTAATTGCAATTCATGTGTAATTAATGTACATTTATAGAATTTAATTGTTATTACCAGTAAGTAATATAAAATTCTTTAAGGTAAACACACTATTTTATTCCGGTGCGTGAAGATGTAATCAAGGCGTGTGACAAATTCTTTGCCGCACGGCGTGCGGCAAAGTGATATTTTCTGCACTCATTTTGAAGTTAGAAAATTTGACTTTCAGCACAATCGTAGAAAAATGTTATTTGGGTATAGCCGATAGCCGCGTTGATTAAGGCGCGAGGTGGCAGTCGCGATTGATCAACCGGATATCGTATTAGATTTTGATTATATGAGAGTTCTCTGCTGTTTACTCAAATAACATTTTTCAATAAACTGTGTTGAAGGCAGAAATAAAAGAGCATTTTTTTCTCAATAATAAATACTTAGTTTTAAATACTGTGTTCCTCAGTGCAATTGTTTCTCAAAGATCACAAAGGTTTTTTTCAATTTCTAAAGACTGCAAATCTAATTGAGAATAAGATTTATGTCAACTTGGGTATCTAGGGACATTTAACACTGCCAAGTGCCCCTTTCCCCTCAAATAACTATCTGTTTCCCCTCAAGAGAAGGGGAGACACACACGCATTCTTAAGATTGAACTGAGATTGAAGAGATTGCAATGAGATTGAAAAGATTCGAATGTGATTGAAGAGATTGGCTGAGATTGAAGAGATTGAAATAAGATTTAACAGATTTAATAGAATGAAAAAAAGATTTGGGATTTAACAAAGATTGAATCGAGATTTAACGGATTGAACCCAAGAGTGTACACCAGATTTACGAGTGAACCACCCCTCGTTTCCTAATCTAATATTTTTTTCAACTTGTTTATTAACGTCATTACAAACACATTGCACAAGGTTTCATAAAAAATCTATTCAGTAGCACTCAAGTTAGAGATTTTGGTCATTTTAGCGCTCCGTTGACTGGACTATAAGACAATAATTAGTATTTTATATAACAAGTGGCTAAAATGGTGTTTTTTTTACAAGTGGGGCGTTTATAGTACGAGCCGAAGGCGAGTGCTATAAACCACACGAGTAAAAAAAACACATTTTAGTCTCGAGTTATATACAAATTTTTTTGTATCGCCATTCGATATTAAAAACAATATAATTTTATAAAAATAGACTAAAATCTGTTGCTGTTTCTATAGAAACCAATAAGTTTTATTTCACTCTTTTTTCTTTATTTTACACTTGCCAATAATGACATTGTTTTGATTCATTGAAACTGTCAAATAAACGTCGTTTTAGGATATGGCGTTGCAAAATAGTATTTTATATAACAAGTGGCCTAAAATGGTGTTTTTTTTTACGAGTGGGGCATTTATAGTACGAGCCGAAGGCGAATGCTATAAACCACACGAGTAAAAAAAACACATTTTAGTTTCGAGTTATATACAAAATTTTTTGTATCGCCATTCGAAATTAGAAAACAATATAATTTTGTAAAAATAGACTAAATTCTATTGCTGTTTCCATAGAAACTAATAAGTTTTATTTCACACTGTTAAATAAAATTCCTTTATTTCACTCTTTTTTCTTTATTTTACACTTGTCAATAATGACATTGTTTTGAACCATTGAAATTGTCAAATAAATGTCGTTTTAGGACATGGCGTTACAAAAAAATATTTATTCAAATTTATATTACATGGCCTCTATAATTTTGAATTAATGACAGCATGTCATAAAACCTGTAACATCAACTTCCTTATCTATAAAAAATAAGAAACTAATATCAGTTTATTGTTCAAACGAATCGATATTAAATATATAAAATTACTTCGATCTAAGCACTCGATACACTGATCTCTATAAAGTTTGTATTTATCTATATTTTTGATCAAGTAGAATGAATTAAACATTACCAGTATTATATTGTTACACACACACAGACACTATACGAATGAGTTTCAAACATAAACGGTAACCATTTTTCGTTTAACGGCCGTAACACCGTGGCCGTAACTGAAGTCCATTAGAAGCCACAGTAATAAAATCAATGTACAAATGAAAATAGATTGTGACTCGTGCCCTTTATTGTACATCAAATCCTTAGATATTTTTTAAAGTTTCAATTTTCATCAGTTCATATATGCTAATAGTGTAACCTAATTATACCGTGTGTAGTGGCGGGCTAGGCATAGGGAGTAAGAATTACAACATCGCGGATGCTAGCTGGCTGAAATGAAATTACTGAGAGCTGGGAGGATACTCCGCTGACGGACGAGTTTACTGCGCTGTGTTGTCATATCTCTCGCGCTACGTGAATGTACATGCCTAATGGGCAATTACACGCACGGTATAAAGAGGACCTGCTTAGAGCAACAGGCAGAGACGATTCCTGCAACGATCAGTAGGATGGCTTAATTTACGTCTATAAATTGTAGAATATATTCCTGATGGGAATGGTGGCGATCTGCCTGCGGTGGGTGTTAAGTAATACGGTATAGAAGTATGAAGTATAGTTGTCTTCAGGTCTACTAAGCATTCAAAAAATGTCGGTGCCTTTGACCATCAAACACGCCGCTTCGCACCGCCAAAGGCGCTGATATTTTTTACACGCTTCACAAGTGTGTGGTGAACTATAAATGAATCAATCTCGAGGAGGCACATTCAAGTAGTGACAAATCACGAAGAGACACCACAACCTGTCATAAGGGATCTACAGTCTACACACGACCCAGCGGCAGGGAGCAGACCAACTGACCTTCTCGGTACACTTTGAAGATTGCCATGCGAACTCGTAAAAGTGAGCTGGTCTACTGGATTGAAGTGGTCTGCTCGATTGTGGTACGCTTTGAAGACCTGAAATTCCAGCAGACCAGTTCACTTTTACGGAGTTGTTATGGCAATTTTCAATGTGTACCGAGAAGGACGGTTGGCTGGATCGTTGTAGTAGTAGGCTAAGCATTTGTTAATAGATAGTGGTAGGGATAGAGTAGACACATGTAAAAGTAAGTATTGATAGGGGATTCTAATTGTAACCATCGATATGTACGCATCGAAATAAAATATATAAAGCAAGCTTATACTTAGTGTGTCAATCATATTTTTCACATTTAGATCTTAGCCAAGGATATTATCAGGTTGAATTAGATGAACAAAGTAGGAAATGCACAGCGTTTACAACAAATCGCGGACAGTGGCAGATGACTCGTTTACCAATGGGTTTAAAAACAAGTCCTAATGCTTTTTCCCGTATAATGACTGTTGCTATGTCAGGCTTAAATTACGAGAAATGTTTCGTATATTTAGACGATTTGATTGTATTTGGTAAAAATCTACAAGAACATAATAAAAATTTAATTAGTGTATGTAATAGACTTAGAAAAGTGAATCTAAAGCTGAACCCTTCAAAATGCGATTTTCTAAAAAAAGAGATACTATATTTAGGACATCTAATTACCTCGGACGGCATTCAGCCAGATCCTGAAAAAACTAGAGTGTTGAAAGAGTATCCGGTACCACAAAATGCCGATGAAGTAAAACGATTCGTAGCTTTCGCGAATTATTACAGAAAATTTATCCCAAATTTTGCTGCTAAAGCTGCATGTTTAAATAAGTTGTGTAGGAAAAACACGAAATTTGAGTGGACAAATGAATGTCAAAATGCTTTTAATAATTTAAAAAATGCTCTTATTGAACCGCCAGTACTAGAGTACCCGGATTTTTCAGATGATAACGAATTTATAGTGCAGACTGATGCTTCAAAATTGGCAGTCGGCGCAACATTGCTTAATAAGAATAATAAACCTATTGCCTATGCTAGTCGAAGTTTAAATAAAGCCGAATTAAACTACTCGATTATCCAAAAAGAATTATTAGCGATTTATTGGGCAGTGGTTAAGCAATTTAGGCCATTTTTATATGGAAGACATTTTAAAATATTGACCGATCATAGACCTTTAGTATACCTATTTAATCTCACCGACCCTTCAAGTCGTCTAACAAAATTTCGTCTAGGATTAGAGGAATACGATTTTCATGTAGAATATGTAAAAGGGAGTGATAATGTGGTAGCAGATGCTTTATCTAGAGTGATTGTGACGTCTAAAGAATTAAAAGATATGAATGAGAAATTGATTGCAGTTATGACGCGAGCACAAACAAAATCAGTAACACAGAAAGGTAACAACATACATGAAAACAACTCACAAATTGAGAATCCTACAAATATTTGGCCTGATCAATCAGATATTGTGGAAATTCTTAAGCAACCAAAAGATAGTACAGAACTGGTAATAATGTCAAAAAAAGACATCGAGGAAGTGAATAAAGTTGACCACGTTTCTACTAAAACAGGAAGTTTTTATTTTATTCCATCTCGCTCAGTACTTTTCCTAAATCCAAATACTCGATCAGCATTGACGCCAGACGCATTGTTGAGAGATTTGGCATCGATAAGTAAGGAGATGAAGATTAATGAATTAATTTTCCTAAAAAAGGAGAATAATGCGCAATTTATAAAAAGATTAGCTAATCAAATAGGAAAATGCTCCAATTGGACCGGTCCCCGTATATGTATTGTAAAAGGAGCTAAACGAATAACAGATGAGCAAACGAAAAAAGTAATTTTAAATGATTTTCATTTACTTCCTACTAGTGGACACGCAGGTATAAATCGAATGGCAAATAATATCAAAAAATATTATTTCTGGCCAGGTATGATGAGAGATGTTACTAATTTTGTTAGAAAATGTGATAGTTGTCAAAGACAAAAACATTGCAAATATGTAAAAGAACCAATGGTCATAACGACTACGGCAACCTCCTCATTTCAGAAAGTTTATTTAGATATAGTAGGTCCTATAGAAAAAGACGCAGACGATTTTTGCTACATATTAACACTTCAGTGTGAACTTACGAAATTTGTGGAAGCGTACCCTCTTAAGTCAAAAGATGCAATAACGGTTGCAAGAAGTTTTGTCGACAATTTTATATTACGGTATGGAATTCCAAAAGAAAATGCCACCGATCGAGGTTCAGAGTTTATATCATCAACAATGAACGAAGTGTGTAAACTATTACAAATCAATCATACACAGGCAACCGCCTATCATCATGAAAGTATTGGATCATTAGAAAATACACATAAAATTTTAGGTGCATATTTAAGAGCACAAACGAAAAATCAGAGTTTTTCATGGAGTACATGGCTGCCATATTGGTGTTTTACACACAATTCAACTGTCCATACAGAAACCAAATATAGTCCTTTTGAATTAGTATTTGGAAAACAATGTAATATTCCTAGTAATTTAGAAAATGGAGTTGAACCACTATACAATTTCGATAGCTACCCGTTAGAATTAAAATTTAGATTGCAAAAAGCACACCAAGAGGCTCGTAATAATTTAATTTCTAGTAAGCTAAAGAGAAAAAATATATATGATAAATATACTAACCCAGTAAAGTATAAAAAAGACGATTTAATTTTAGTTAAAAGTGAAATAGGTAATAAGTTAGATCCATTGTACAATGGACCCTATGTAGTTATAGAGGATTTAAGCCCAAATGTTAGAATAACTAAAAATGGGAAAGAGATAATTGTGCATAAAAATAGAACTAAACCATATTTTTCTTAGAGATGTAGTAGTAGAGTAGAGTAGTATATTACATTTATTATAATGTAAAGAAAATTAAAAAGAATTTACATTTTATAAAAGTAAATCCTTTTCAGTTTTCAAGGGAGATGTAGTAGTAGGCTAAGCATTTGTTAATAGATAGTGGTAGGGATAGAGTAGACACATGTAAAAGTAAGTATTGATAGGGGATTCTAATTGTAACCATCGATATGTACGCATCGAAATAAAATATATAAAGCAAGCTTATACTTAGTGTGTCAATCATATTATTACACGTTTGTAGACCTCTATAAGGGGACCTATCACGAGGAGCCGGAGCCAAGCGCTGACCAATCAAAGAGAAACACGACAACCTTCGGTGACGATTACACACGAGGATGCAAGACCATCAACGAAAAATCACGTAAAACGTGACGTTTCAGTGAGGCCATTTGTCGGGTTAGCTCCAAGCGCCCGCTTTTTCATTTTTATGAAGTTAGGCCTTATAGTGTTTTGTAAGTGCCGATCGTTGTAGGTTATTATAATACCTTATGATGGAAGATTATAATACATGCATTTTTCAATTCATAGTGACCAGTGGGGTACCTAAAATCGGTATACGTTCACGGATTGGTCAAACTTTTTTAGGTTCCCTACATCAAATTGCAAAAACGGAACCTCAATTAACTTCGGAACGATTAAAGATTAGTTCAAATTTAGCACCAATGTAAGGGCTTTACCTGTAGATATATACAATTTTTTTTTAAATTTTTTTGATGCATTTTTCACACAAAAAGAAAAAAATATATGAAAACTTATACATGCACGTCTTTATAATGGAATATAAATAAACAATAGAAAACAGTATTTATGTATTTATTTTTATAAACACTATTATTTAGGTCAACTAATAAAAAAAGAAACAACCAAGCTTTTTATTATTAATGAAGGAATAAAAATAATATGTGTTATAGCAAAGAAAAAGATATATATTCACCTTAACTTAAAGTACGAAAAATGTACTTTCATTACTATGTGCTATTATTTTAAAGGAGCCATAATAAAGTGTTATAATAACCTACAACAATCGACTCTTACGAAACACAATGAGAAACGACGGGTTTTAGTAAAAAATCGATCAAATATTTGAGAAATTGGTTTTTCCCTCATAAACCAGTAGGCCAGTAGTGTAAAACCAAAAAATTAGACGAATCGGAAATAATTGCTACAAAAGGTTTTATTGTTTTAATGGCTTCATTTGTTGCCTAAGACGACTATCCTAGGTTTTCCCTCACAGCGGAGTTGTGCTTAAGTGGTGGGGGGTAAAAATGTACCCCCAAAAGAGGTATTTTTACAGTTTTACGGTTATATCTCGTAAAGGACTCACAATATCGAAAACATAGTCCTATAAAAGTTGTAGGGCATTAAATTCTGCATTGAATGAGACCAGACACATATTTTTTGGACCACCCGTTCCCATACTAGTGGTCATCAAAGTTGGACAAATTTTACATATTTATGAAAAATATGTTATTTGCACTATATTAAACATAGTATTATAGCACTCCATTGTACTAGTCTTGTACTTAGTAAATATATAAAATATTAAAATTGTAGAATATATAAAAAGATAATATTAAAAAATGGTTTCATATAGAATATTATGAGATCCATTCAACTGATATAAAGAAGGAGGCAGGATAAGATACACAATTCTTGAAATCAAAGCAAAAGACACACTACTTTGAGGTCATCTTTACCGAGTTAATAGTGGTGACCATGACTCAGGAGCAATTCCTCTTCAACGACAGAACTAAAGCACGTCTTATTAGCTTGCTTATTAAGAGGCTTGAAGGTGAAGGCTTCTCAGTAAAGCAAGCTAATGAAGACGCAGACCACCTGATTGTTGCCACGACCCTCGAGGTATCACAGGCGCATGAGAAGGTTGTGGTAGTTGGTGAGGAAACAGATCTCCTCATCATGTTCAATGCCCTAGCCACGCCGTCAGCAAACATATATTTCTCAAAATTTGGAAGAGGAACGACCCCATCAAAAGTATTTGGTCTCAACAGCTTGAAACCAGCAGACATCAGAAGGCCACTCATATTTCTACACGCCATAAGTCGATGTGACACAACTTCAGCACTCTTCAGGCAGGGTAAGAAGAAGGTGGTCAAGCTGTTGGTCGAAAATAAATGTCTTCTCGAATAAATCAAACCTTTCTTCGAGCATGACACTCAAGCTGAAGCTGGCCTACGATTTTTAACAACAATTTTTGTTATTATGAAATATAATCATCACTAATTGTGTATCTTATCCTGCCTCCATCTTTATATGAGTTGAATGGATCTCATAATATTCTATATGAAACCATTTTTAATTTTATCTTTTTATATATTCCACAATTTTAATATTTTATATATTTACTAAGTACAAGACTGCTGAAAAATTTAACAGTATCGCAAATAACTAGATTTGCTCTGTGTAACCATGTCTACAGATGTAACATACAGTTTAAAATTCATCTTCGCTGCTAGATGCGTATAAAACCTCCAATTCCATATTGTTCCAAAATAAGGGACATTTGCATATATCACCACATTTTAAACCAGCCTTAAAACACTCACGTACGCGTACTTCCTTATGCGCTGTTTCCAAATAGACATCACTGGTAAAATATAATTTCCATCAAAGGACCATCCCATTCCAACAGGATTTGCCTTATACGATGAGTCATGACTATTACACCAAATTTTTGCTTGTAACAAGAAACGTCTTACGTAAAGGAATCCTCAATTGGTGGAAAATTAGCAATGGTGGAATTTTGAAGAAGATTGTACCTTAAATCGTCTACATCTTTACAAGTTTTTGATTTGTATAGCAACGGAACATATCTACGAGCAATTTTGACGGCAACGTTTATAAAGACTGTCGCTTTATCAAGTTCAAGCGTGCTCTTATTTTCTTTTAAAAAGGTATATGCAATTTTTTTTTCCAATCCCGAATAAAGCACTAGTCGTGTTGCATCCAGTTAAAGCATGTATGGTAGGCAGTGACAAGCAAATACCAATCCGTACATTATTACGAATTGGTATATATTTTATATGTCGTATTTTATATGTCGTAGGTGAATATGTATTTAGAATAGAATAAAATAGAATAAATTTTATTTAGCATAAGCTATCTTCAACAGTAACATATATTTGTTCATAGTCATTTATTATTTTGTGGTCTGTCGTCTATATATAATTTAGTAACATTTTAGTAAACAATTTTAAATTACTAAATATTTGATTTCCGTGGGCAAAGCATTGAGTACGCGTAGGCCATCGCTAACAGTTGATTTTTTTAAGAATAATATTTTTGTATTCATGTTGCAGTTTTCAGCAGACCTTACCAAATAATTGTTTCGATCTTTTAACTAAGAAGGGTTTAAGGTATTAGATTTTTCTCGATTTTATATATTAAAGTTGTTTCAATACTTTGTTCCACTGAAATCCAACCCAATTGGTTGGTTTTGCCAATGTTCTTACATAGATAATCAATATATTTTGAAAACGTCAACTATCGATCTAAAATAATTCCTAAATATTTAATTTTACTTACAAATTCAACTTTCGCATTATTAATATACAGAAACAGTTGATCATTTAAATATTTTCGGCAATTAGCTTTAGTTCCAAGAACCATACATTTAGTTTTGTCATTATAGAGTTTCAATTTTTTTTGTACATAACCATATATATAACATACAAAGCTCTTTATTATATCCGTGATTTCAATTTGATTTTTTTCAGATACATATATTCCTCATCCTCAAAAAGGCTTATATATGAACTTCTTAGGACATGATTTATATCATTCACATATATAATGAAAAGAGACTTGCCCTGCGGTCTGTGGTACCCCATACGAACTAGTAATTTTAGTAGATGTCTTATTGTTTACTTTAGTTTTATTTTTATTTAGTTTTTTCACTTTAGTTTTATGCTCCCCCTGAAAATATTTTTGTTGACGCTCATGCTTGAAGCCTAATATTTGTTGACACCTCTGTTCTTTTATACATGTGTATTTTGCATGAGATGAGGTTTAGTGATGGTTTTCCTTGTCATTTGTCTGTTTGACATTATCGCAAATAAGTTTTATTAGAAATAAACATTTTCATTTTGAATGAACAAATTAAAGCAATGCTATTTTTGTTCATAAAATCTGTCTATACAGCTTTTGCTGTATAGACTTATATGTACAGAATAATAATCCTAAAAATGTAAAATCGCTTTTAAGTTTTGTTTCCTACAATAACTTTTTATTTATTTTGTAACTGTAAATTTATTATTAAGTGAAAGTGTTTATATGTTTAAAAAGTCATGAGATAAACATTTTACTTTACATACTTAATTGTTCATTATTACAGCTCAGAACCCTATAACATGAGTTAACGGCATAATTTCCCTTCCATGCCCTTATGCAAATCAGCAATAAGGTCGATTTTTCGAGCGCGCATGGCCATGCATTCATAAAACCGACTTAGCTTTGGTGCGCAGAAATTCGTGATATTGCGTTATAATTTATACTATTATTATCACAAAATGAAATACATAGCTCCATGTATTTGTACTTAAATTAAAGCTAAGAGAATAACCAGTTTTCTATGTATGTATCAGAATTTTGGTAAGCGTGAAATCAAAAGTTATGGCCAATAGAAGTTTAGGCTTACCGTAGCACACACACTGTTACTCCCCCCCCCTTTGATTTACCGTGAATGATTAGTTTTGCGATTTTTATATAGTTGGTATATATGGACGAATTCAGCAAATAATTGTGAACATTTTGGCATAAAGAAATATCCTCTGTCATGAATTTTTATCGAATTAGAGTAAAAATGGTAAGTAAAAACACCCGTTTTAAAAAAAAATACTTTCTGGGCTGTAACTACCCCTGATACCAACTTATAGATTGGATATCATGCATTTCCTGATGTGATAAGTTATGACCTACATTTTCATATATAGTTTCTTTTGTTCTACCCCATTGATAGGTTGATCGCTAAATATGCATCTTTGGGGGCTCACGCCGCTACACTATACAGCCGAGCGCGCAAGAATATGACTTTGGCCCGTTAAAAAAAAATCGCTGACTCAATACTATGAACGGGACATGAAAAATTTGTATCCTAAAAACTTTTTTCAACTATTGGCTTCAATTTGTACGCAGCATGTATATACAAATTTTCATAAATAATTTTTTTTCTCGATTGCTTAAAATTACGCTACTGAAAATAACAAGTTTGAGTTTCCTATTATTTTACCAACTTAAAAAAAATAAATCGGGTTCACGTGGGACGTTGTTCGAAGCGCTATTGTGTATACTTTAATCTAAAAAAAAAAAAAATAGCTTGATAGCACAAATATTTTCAGAGATATAGCGGTGGAGACGCTAAAAAACATATTTCATTAAAAATCAATTTTTTTGAGTTTTTCCGAAATAAAAAAGTTCTCGACCACCAAAAAATGTCGTAAAAAATGATTTCGTGTACACGATTATCTTACTAAAGAATCCCACTAAGTCTGGTTTGGTTCTACGCCGGCTTTTTTTTTCTCGAAAAGGTTCAGTTGTTCTTATTCTTGTAACAGAAAAAAATATGTATTTTGTTGCTCAGTGTTATTAATAAGGTCATTTCCAAGTATTCGGGTATTGTTTGGTTAAAATTATTTCTTGACCAGATAAATTACGGGCGCATTTTTTTTTTTTTATAGCTAGGACATAATGAAAATGGTTTAAAAACCTTCACTTCTCGTTAAAAGATTCCATGTAAATTCAGAAAAGTATTTAATTACATGAATTTAATCTGAAACACAACAGTTTACAAAGCAAATCATACGAACAAGGAATGATTTAATACAATTTCAAAACAGACCTCTCCTTTACATTGCATTTACACACATTAAGCAGCTTAGTATCACAGTAGAGTAAATTGGGCCGGTTTTTATGTAATTGCCCATGTTTTCAGACAAGATAATAGATTATTTACACTTTAACAAGTAAAAAATACTCACCAAGAATAGTGGTTATTCCTAAAAACGACAGTGTTGAAGCAAACTGAAATTAATTAGGTTTGGTATACCAAGTTTATTAATTATTAATATTCAAGGCGGCCGCGGCCTGAAGATTAATAATAACAACTTGCGGCAAATTTCACGATACCCTCGTAGGACCCATTCTCATTAAAAAATATATATTTTCGGACGCATACTCCAGGCATGAGATGACTCCATGAATACTAAATGAACTTACTAATTACTTTACTCAATATTAATGTATTCGGCATTCATATTTTTAGCTAACACTCTAAATAAACATAAATTTAAACAAAAACTTCGCTACTGAGTAACTCTAACCAGGTAATATATGATTTTTTCGTTTAATCTTATATTATAGCAACCTTTTAGGTTTTACGAAACTTTTTAATGTGCTGAAATTATTCACAAAGTGTAGTAAATTAAAAAGGTATCCATTAAATGTTAATGTGCTCTCATAAAATAATAAAATGGTAATTATAAAAGTCACCTTTGAGCAGTCTTTCAAATTAAAATTAAAAGACAACCGAGCTTGGAAAATTGAGTGCTCGCAAGCAAGTATGATCTAGTTATAACAACTTTACCAAGATACCAAGGCGTAGGGACGATTTTACTGTACAGTGGGTTAACGGTACAGTGATTTCGGTGATAAAAAGCTGGTGTAACTGTACTCTCGTATAAGAACTGCCATCAACATGTTACTGCTAAGTTAGTTTTTTTTTAAATATTCAATATTTATTTCCTTGTGGCATATTAACACGTAGAAAAATAAGAAAAATATGTCTAGAAAAGGATAGGTTTATACATAGTATGAATGTAATAGGAAATATCAAACATTAATATATTCATAGAATGGGAATTCGCGTCCATTTTTTTTTCATAAATAGATTAATCAATAGTTATAATTCGTTGCATCCTTAAGATTTCGAAAAAGAGTGAAAAATTTTGGCAAATGTTTAAGAGATTAGTTTTTGATTATCCAATTTATAACCTGACCGAGAAAGTGGTTTTAGTAAATCTTTATTTTTTTTAATTTTACGAAATTAATATACAGTATGTCCGCGGATCGAATTGCAAAGAGGAAAACCTTTTTTATTTTTCATTTTACAAGAAAAATGTATTCTTGATAAAAGTTCTTGCATGTCCCAAAACGGCCAATTCAGTTTTAACCTTTTCATTTTTTTTTAGTTTCAGAGAAAAATCGAAAATAACTTCGCATTATCATAGTAATAATTGTTAACATGACTTTTGTTTACTAAGTTTTAATTTCATAAACTTAACAACAAAAATAATATAACCAATAATTATTCTACTCAATCCATTCACTGCCTTTTTCAAAGCACAATTCTAGTCTTCGACGCAATTCCATAGAACTTCTTCGAATTTCTTCGAGAGTTAAAGACGTCACAGCGTCTCTCATCCTCTCCTTTAAATTCTCTACGTTCGGAGGAAGATTATTTGCATAAACTATTTGTTTCCAACGGCCCCAAAGATAAAAATCAGCCATAGTCATATCAGGGCTCTTTGTTGGCCATAACACGGGACCATTTCGGCCGATCCAATTCTGTCCAAATTGCCGATTTAACCATTCTACAACATTCCGAGCATAATGGGCCGGACAACCATCTTGTTGAAAATAACACCTTGCTAGATAATTAATCGGCAAATCGTCCAACCTTTCAACAAGAAAATTTTGCAGCATATCCAAGTACGTATGCTGATTGACAGTCGTATCAAAAAATATGGTCCAATGATACCATGGTAAGGAACAACACACCACACATTAGCTTTTGCCGAATATTGTCGATTTCGCGGGATTCGGAAATTCAGATTGTAATCGCTCCAATATCTTACATGTTGAGATGCAACAGTACCATTAGTAGAAAACGTGGCCTTATCAGAGAAAATAATATTTCTGTAAAAGTATTGATTATCCATGATTTGAGCGCCCATCCACAGACAAAAATCCAAACGTTTCGCAGGATCTCCGGGTTTTAATGCGTGATTAAAAATGGGCTTGTAGGGATGGAACTTCCATTGTTTCAACATCTTTTGAATGAGCGATTTACTAATTCCCAAGTGGAGCGATCTTCGCTGCAAAGAAATTTTTGGATAGTTCACTACTGAGTCCATTACAAGAAGAGCGGCGTCATCTTCATCGCGTACTATCTTGTTTTTTTTTACATCCAGTATGGAGCCAGTTGATAGGAATTTTTTTACCAATTTTCGTGCACCTTCATTTGAGATGTAAATATCCGGAAACTTTTGATTAAATTCTTCGACAACTCGACGGGTCGCTTTATTACCTTTGCCATAGAATTGAATTAGGTAAATTCGTTGGTCTTTTGACAACATTTTCAACGATTAGGGCAGATTTTCCTAACTGACAGTCAATGAAAATAAATAATAATAATAATAATAATAATAATAATAATAACCCCGACCACTTGGAGATGATTCAACACAAGAAGTGCTGACCACCCAAGCTGGCCTCCCCCGGCAGCGCATGAAGTGGACTGACGATATTAACATAGATCTCATGCGTTGCTATTTTCAAGTAACCAACAACGAAACCAACACTACTGCATACAGAATACCCCTTCATAGAGAGTTCAGCAGACGTCGACCAGAATTAGCACACCTATCACAGCAAAGGTTAGCAGATCAAATTCGCGTCATCAGAAGAGACAACAGAATCCCACCTGATGTGTTTCAGCAATTACGAGCAGAAGTCGACAATCTACTTGAGAACGATCCACCTGATCAACAAATACAGGCATATCCGCTACCTAGATGACAATGACCCCCCTCCTTCACCACCCCCTCCAGAACCCCCAGGAAACATCACTGCTGAAGATAACCCTGACTATGAGGAAGAAATACGCTCTGCTTTCCTGACAGCATTGGCCGAATTTGAAGGAACAGACCCCACCACGCGGTACCCACTACCGAAATTAAATAGCTCGAAAAAACTAGCCATTACCACCCATATTCTGGATTCTAAAATCTTACCCAGGTACTTCCAAGAGCACAACTCATTTGAAGAGATTCATTTGGGCATATATAGTGCCGCCCTCACTACCGCCCGAATCCTTGGTGTCAAAATTAGGAGACAGAATGAAATAAAAAGAAAAAACCTGATCCACCATGGTATCGGAGGCTAACTAAGAAAATTGCAGACCTCCGTAAAGACGTAGCACGGCTGCAACAATATAGAAATGGAAATCGGACAAGAAGACTCGCGCAACAAGTAAATTGTATCCAACGAAGAACACTGATCCATGCTCAGTTCAATCCTAACAATACATCTATTGATCAGGTGCTTGACACCCAAACTCAGAAGCTGAAAGCAATGGCACAACGTTTGCGGCGGTACAATGAATCCAACATGAGGAAACAGCACAACAACTTATTCTCGCGAAACCAGAAGCAACTCTATAGGAGTCTACAAGACGAACCTACAGGAAATGCTGACAATGGATTACCTACAAACGAAGACATTACACTCTTCTGGGCTGGCATTTGGTCTATCCCAGTCGAGCATAAAGCTGACAGCCACTGGATTGCCCAAGAACAACAAGATTCCAATAACATCAATCAAATGTCACTAGCCGAGATAAAACCACAGTCTGTAACCACCGCAGTCAAAAATACGTTGAACTGGAAAGCTCCCGGGATAGATCAAATTCATAATTTCTGGTATAAGAAGTTTACAAGCTCTCACCAATACCTTGCCAAACATTTCACCTCCTTCCTCAGAGATCCGATAAGTGTCCCACATTTTATGACCCGATGATAACACGCAAGACCCAGCTAAATACAGACCTATCACATGTCTGCCTACCATCTATAAGATATTCACGGCCTGCCTCTATGATGAGATCTACAAGCACTGCAAGACTAACACCATACTCTCCGAGGAGCAGAAAGGGTGTATTGAGGGCTCTCAAGGCTGCAAAGAGCAACTTCTCATCGACGCTGTAATATTAGGACAGGCCAGAAGTAAGCGAAGAAATCTATCTGTGGCTTACATCGACTACCGTAAAGCCTTCGATTCAGTGCCCCACTCATGGCTGATCCACGTCTTACGGTTATACAAAATAGAGCCGAAAGTAATAAACCTCTTGGAATCCCTTATGAACTCCTGGAATACAACCTTGCAAATCACAAACAATGGCAAGCGTATAACATCCGATCCCATCAACATTCGCCGTGGGATCTTCCAGGGTGATTCCCTTAGTCCACTTTTATTCTGCCTGGCGCTTAACCCACTTTCCAAGTTGCTGAATAGAACAGGATACGGCTACAACATGAGGAGTGAAGAACAACAGCACAAGATTACACATCTCCTATATATGGATGATATTAAGCTGTACGCCTCATCATCCACTGTGCTCCAAGGCTTACTTCGAATAACTGAAGAATTCTCCAGGGATATTTGTATGTCATTCGGATTAGATAAATGCAAGACCATAAGCGTTAAAAAAGGAGTCCAACAAGCCTTTGGGTTTGACCTTAGTGATAGCACTGCTATTCAACCACTAGATGAAGAAGAAACATATAAGTACCTTGGAATGCAACAAGCCCTAAATATTCAGCATAAACGAATAAAAGAACAAACCAATAGGAATTTCACAGATAGAGTCAAAAAGATCCTGAAGACTAAACTCTCTGGAAAGAATGTGTGCAATGCCATCAACACGTGGGCTGTTCCTACACTTACATTTAGTTTTGGCGTAATAAAGTGGACTAAGACAGATTTAGAGGACTTGGAGAGGAAAGTTCGGACACTACTAACTCAATACCGAGCACATCACCCGAAATCAGCCATCGAGCGAGTAACACTTCCTAGATCTAAGGGTGGGAGAGGTATCATCAACCTCGAACAACTCCATGGCAAGCAGATCACCAGTCTCAGAAAATATTTCAATCAGAAGCAGGAGACATCCCCACTTCACAGAGCCATCACCCACGCCGACAACAATTACACCCCTCTTGACCTGCAGCATAACGGACCTTTAGTTGAACCGCAGATAGCTGGGCCTACGGACGAAGATCTCGTCAACTCCTGGAAACACAAGGTACTCCACGGGAGGCACCCCCACGACCTGAGCCAAGAACATGTTGATAAAGTAGCGTCAAACTACTGGCTCAATTATGGGGAGCTGTTCCCCGAAACAGAGGGCTTTGTCATGGCGATCCAAGATCAGATAGTCGCAACAAAGAACTACCTCAAAGTTATCGTCAAAGACCCAGCCATGCGAAGCGACACCTGCAGGAAATGCGCTAGCGCATCCGAGACTATTCAGCACATAACAGCGGGGTGTAGGATGATGACGGCCACTGATTACACCCACAGACATAACCAGGTAGCAAAGGTTGTCCATCTGAAACTAGCACTTCAGCACAGGCTCTTGACCTCCAACACACCATATTACGAGTACAACCCATCACCTGTTTTAGAGAATGAGGACTGTAAGCTATACTGGGATCGATCGGTTATAACTGACCGAACCATCCTTGCCAATAGACCAGACATCGTACTTACCCTGAAGAAGCAAAGGCACACTTTCCTTATAGACATTACAGTGCCCAATACACATAATTTACAACAGTCCTATGGTGAAAAATTAAATAAATATGGTGAACTCGCTGAAGAAATTAAGAAAATGTGGCGACAAGATAAATAACTAGTTAAATAACCTATCAAACAAAATTTTTTTATAAGATCTTTTGAAGTTACACACAGACGAGCATTTTAAATTTACAGGAATATTATTGTAGATCGCATAAATGGAGTAAGTGAAGGACCTTCTAAACATGGCGGTGTGGTGAGTTGATTAAATAAATAGCGGCAAATGCTTTGCTATGACAACGAGAACTTATTTTTTGGGAAATTGAAAAGGTTAAAACTGAATTAGCCGTTTTGGGACATGCAAAAACTTTTATCAAGAATACATTTTTCTTGTAAAATTAAAAATAAAAAAGTTTTTCCTCTTTGCAACTCGATCCGTGGACATACTGTATATAATATGTTCAGAAATAGAACGTCAATATAAATTAAAAACAAAGTAATTTCTTAACAGAATGGAAGTTTCGCTTGAGTAATGCCGAAATAATGTATGTAAAACAAAAATAAGTAATATCCCCAAAAAGACATTCAAAATGTAAAACTTCAATGTTGGGAGAAAGGCTACTCACAGAACACGAAGTGATATCAATCAGTCAAGCTTAATCGAGAGAACCACACAATTATCAAAGTGAGGGTATATAAGTATATAGTGCACATAATACTGGCGCACATAATACTACCATAATATTGATCGCTAAACGAAATAATAAATAACTAGCTGAGCCCGTCGAAATTCGACGGAATAGTGATGTTAAAAATGTATCCTAGAAATTATTCTTCGGAGGCACACTTTAGATCATACTACCAGAGCACTCACATTTTTGAGAAATTCGCGGCCCTATATCAATGTAATGATCTCACTTTTTCATAGAGTAGTTCATAAAAACAAAGGAGTCTACTCTATACATCCTCCGTGAAATGCTGACGTCTTTATTAGTCCAGTTAATTATTTTATTCTTTTAGTGACCACCTCGTATATCTTTTTCACTAAAACTAAAATAGGTTTCTTCTTTAGCAATTGTGTTAACTACATGTCAAATATTATTGTTTTCCGTAACATTTTTTCCTTAATTATTTTTTCAATTAAAATATACCAGAATTTTTCCATGACAATAAGCCTTATTTACCTGCCGAATATTATTTTTCACAGTAATTTTTTTTAGATATACAGCCAAGAGACCGACCGACAGACAGACTGAATGGAAATACCTAAATTTTCATATTCTAAATTTGAAGTGTGAAAATCCTAAGTAATCTGGAATAGTGATTTTTTTACGATTACAATACTTCTCTTCGATAAGCGAGGAATATAAAGAATTTGTAAAATTATATGCAAAAATCTTCCCTCTCTATTTGACATCTTATTCATTAGTTGTCTTATTCCTTTCAGTGATCACTTTGTATATTTTATTTGCCAAAATTGTACCAGATTTCATCCTTGTCAACCACGTTCCAGATATTATTTTCCTTTAATTTCATTTATGAAAGTATCCAACTTGTATATTTACTTTCACATCCAGTGGAAGTATAATAACGGCAAAAAAATTTTAAAAAATTTTTATTGTTCAAATGGGCTTAAAATGTCATGAAACGTCGAGATTTTAAGTTTGAGCGAAAAAAAAATTTTCTGTCTGTCTGTCTAACTTTTTTGTGCGCACGTTTACTCTGAAACTGTTTAAGATATTGACTTGAAATTTGGTACACAAATGTACTTTAACGAGATTTGGAATTAGAATATATTTTCATCTTGTTCCGTCGAAGGGTTGAGAGTAAATTGGGGTAAAGTTGGGGTAAATGGGTATATCAAGCAGGTAAGAATCCATAAAATTGGTATTTAGTATATACAAGAGAAGCTAAGGTCTCAAAAAATTTTTTGGAATTAGCCACCCCCATTACCACCCCCACTCCCTTATTAAAGGGGATGGAAAAAAATTGTGATTTAGTGTATGTACAAGAACCAGAAACTTCAAACTATTTTTTTATTTCATCCACCCCCCCCTACCACCCTCCTATTACCATCCCCACCCCACTACTGATGTGGGGTATCGTTTCATGGGTTTTTGGGATAGAGGATTTCAAATATTATATTATTAAAGTTCCATAAAATCTGGATGTGAAAGTAGTGATTCCTTGGGCAGCGGTTTTTATTTATATATTTTACTCCTATACATTTCACAATATATTATCCAATCCTCAAGATGCGATTTTGATCTAGATATATAATATAGATCTAGATATATAACGTAGAAGTTTACACGTATTAGAACCAGGAATGGTGATGTAGTGGCTAAATTTTTCACTCGTAATCAGAAGTTCACGGTGACGATTTTTTACCAATTAAGTTGACATTATAAAATTAAAGATGTTTAATATTAATATTATTTGCAAAAAAACTACGAAGAGTATTCAATAGTATGCGCAACAATTATATAAAAAGTTGAATACATCAGCCGAAGAGTAAAATGTTTGCTCTAGTTTAGCCTCAAAATAAATGTACATGGTTTCGCGTGCAAAAATGAAAAAAAATCAAAGGAAAGAGAAGGAAGCGAACGAAGAACAGTAACAAATCTCCTGCTAGTTCGGTTGTGATGCATGTGGTGGTGAGGTCGGTTTTTATTCATTCGCAATGACATGGCCTCACAACAACTTTGTTATTGGTAGTTTAAAGATATGAAATGTATTAGGTATACAACGAGTTTAAATACTAACCATGCAGTGAATGAATAACGTTGATATCTCATGTAAAAGACAATGTAGCATATACAGTTTGCCACAAAAAGCGGGATAGTGAGAGCCTTCGTTGTTATATGTAGATACTTATATGCCATATGCATTGATGCACTTATTTTTGTTCTATAATGATTAGCCTTTCTCTCAACATTTTATTTGGGCGACTATTACTTTGTTTTGTTTTACATCAGGAAGTGATTATATCTTTTCTCTCAACATCAAAATTTTACGTATTTAATGTTTTTTGGGGGGAATTCATTATACTACAATTTAATCATTGAGGATATATTTACTTTAATTTGGCAATATTATTGGCATACCTACTATCTGCAAATAAATCGTTGAGATTGCATTTTTGGAAAATCTATATTACTTATGTGAAGAATTCTCAAATAAACATGGAAGGTATATACGTAATGCGATGAAAGCTGGAGAACTTCAAGCAGTAGAGTGGACCTTGCAGCTTAGCTACTGATACATAGCTTTAATTAAGTGACACGATTCTCGCAGTGGGGTGCGAAAAGTAAGACAAGATGTGGATGTGTGTGGGGTGTATTTAAGACTGTGGCGGTTTCAAATAAGGGCTTTAGAATTAATTACAGGAGTGGAAATAATAAAGTGCCAATACGTGCAGTTCAACTGAATACCTACTTCCACTTATAAAATGTCTGGGCTAAACGCAGATAATAGTTTTATCTCTTGACAGTTCGCCTCAAATTTTATACCTATTCTTACAATGCCCGATATATCGATGACATTTAAAGCAGTTGTGCAGCGTTTGATTATGGTTCTATGAATAAAATATTTGTCAGCATTTCGTATTGTTTTAAAATAAATTTTTGAAATGACAAAAAAAATTATTGCAAAAAGAAATAAAATTAATTTATTTTGAGTTCATATAGATTATAAAATGTACAAATAATATTAATGATAGTAACGTAAAACATTTTTTTAAATCTGAATTACCGAATTGTTCGTCATATTATCCCAATATACTTTTATCATCGGTTTTTTGTAGCTCTTCTGATTTCTTCCTGCAAATAATTATACATATTTTTTTAAATAACCGATAGACAACTTATTAGAAATTTAACTAGGTCATTTCTCGTAAAGAAGATATTCTTAGACCTCAGAACCTACAATAACAAAAACCTGTGTGTTTAGGACCATACGTAAGTAAAACGTCTCCTTGAGGTATTTTACAACGAAAACATTTTATAACACAACTTTATTAATTGGCTTTAAATATATATTACCTTTGAAATATGACGGGCTACAGGTACGCAGATATTGCTATGTTCTTAGCGGGTGTACCTACCATAGTTGCATGCACAAATAGTTTTTCAAAATAGTGAATTTTCACGACCTGTTACTCGATATCTTTAATAGTATATTAGAATATAAATCTGATACTCGATTTTTACTTCCACATCCAGCGGAAGTATAGAACGACAAAAAAAATTATGAAAATTTTTATTGTTCAAATAGGCTTAGAATGTCATGAAATTTCGTCAATTTAGCAGTGTGTACTCGGGGACACTCGAATTGCGCTCACATTAAAATCAGGTACTTTATTCCCATACTGAACTGCGCTCACTGCTCCCAGGTACTAAAAGTAGGAATAACTAGATATTGTCTAAATGTTGGTTGTGGCATTTTATTAATTTTTTCTTTCTTATTGTTTCTTATTGGGATACAGAAAAATTAAGGAATAACTAACAAACTAACTAACAAACAAACTAACTAACTAACGAACATTTTATGAGCGAAAAACCACAAGACAGTCGAGTGGATCAGTTTATACATTTTTTAGTGGAAAATTATATCGAAAGTGACTATATTTCCACCGACAATATGGGCTGCAAAAACAGCAAGTGTTATAAAGACCACAAATGTATGTGAATCATTTCAATCAAAGTTTAAAAGTGAACCGGAGCTAACCTAATCAATATGGCGTATCCAACATGGTGCATCTAATATGGCGGACCCAACATGGTGGATGCAATTTGAACCCTGCCTATCACCCATGTCTAACTCTGTGAGATAATCAATCATTATAAAAAGCGTTGTTTTACATATGAGAATATATACCACAAGTCATAGTAGACATTTACTATGTTTTGCTCGGTCTCCCTTTGCTTCATGGTACGTCTAACAGCATTACGTCTTTTATCGCGGTTGCTTGTTAAGCGTATGATGTCAATAAAATTTAATATTTTTATGTTGTTGTGACTATCTAATGTTTACTTTTTTTTAATACACAGTGTGTCCCAGGATAGATGTAACAAGAGGTGTAATGGACCAAAAATTTCGGAATTTTGGAATGGTATTTGGGGATTGAGTCCTGCTTGTTGTAAAACTAAAGTATACCAATAATGACTTGATTTGGTGTTCTACAGGGTGTTTTATAAGCAAAGTTGTAAAAACCACCACTAATAAAGTACCTTTATTTTTCAAAATATGAAAAAATTCCACTAAGAAAAGTTATTTTGAATGTAATTTTATACCTCAGGAATACAAAATTATTTTTTTGAAACTTCCCATTTTTTGCGAATTAAGAGTTGAATTCATATTTAAAGTTATGTAGGAGCAAATGTTAATCATCCACTGCTTTTCTCATAGCCTACTTTTAGCTTTTACATAACTTCAAATAATAATTCCCAAAAACCATTTCTATGCAGTTTTAATTGAATGGTTCAAAATAAAATACTAATTTATTGAAAAAATGGGAAGTTTCAAAAAAATATTTTTATATTCCTGAAACTTGGTATAGAGGTATAAAATTGCATTCTAAATAACTTTTCTTAGTGGAATTTTTTCATATTTTGAAAAATAAAGGTACTTTATTAGTGGTGATTTTTACAACTTTGCTTGTAAAACACCCTGTAGAACACCAAATCAAGTCATTTTTGGTATACTTTAGTTTTACAACAAGCAGGACTCAATCCCCAAATATCATTCCAAAATTCCAAAATTTTTGGTCCATTACACCTCTTGTTACATCTATCCTGGGACACACTGTATATCAAACCAATAAACAATAATTATAGGAAGCGTTTTTTTTTACATATGAGATAAATTTGGAAAAATTGTGTTATCTTAACTAAAAATGAAAATTTACATATCTTGAAAATGTGAAATCTATAACACTGAACCCAAGTAAGAAATGGTGAGCGCAGTTCGAGTGTCAAATTAGGAGTTCATCAGTAATGTGAGCGCGCAATTCAGTGGCACCCGTATACTCTTACAAGAGCAAAATAAACTAGGAAGCATTATACGTTTCGCCGATTTACTGGACTTTTTATATAATTTGGCTTCTTGCACAAAATATAATTTCAGCATTTTTAGAATGTTTACTGAATACAAAACACAAGTGTGTAAAGGATTTTTTCTTATTTTTTCTTTTACAGACGGTATTCAACATTGAAGTTTGAATAAATCCGTTAGGCGCGCAAACAACGCGTGACGTCATGCATCAGGAGAGACCACAACGCTAGCGTTTAAATTAATTCCATTCATTGACGTTGCCCTTGTAATAGCTTGATAGTGGAGCGAAATAGACCATAAAAATATCTCCGTTCAGTTCTCGAGAAAAAAAATCAGCATAGAACCAGACCAGACCTTATAGTTCTTATAAAGTGAACAATTCTACATAAGAAATTGCTGTTTACGATACTTTTTGTGGTACAGATATTTTTTATTTCGAAAAAACACAAGAAATTGATTGATTATAAAAATCGTGATTTTTAACATTTGCACTGCTAAATCTTCAAATCTAATTGAGTTATCGATCTGATTTTTTTTTTTAAATTCAAGTACACAAATAAGCGCTTCCAATGGTCTTTTTGTTTCTATCAATATTTTTTTATTATTTTCTTTAAGCAATAAACTTATTACTCGACTATTACTTCATATGTACTCATATTTTGACTAAGCGACAAACTTTTATTTTTGAAAATTTTCATATTCATGCAACGAGGCGTTTGAAAAAAATGTTCATCTAGGATTTATAGTTTTTTATTTATGAATATTTTTGTGACGCAATAGCATATGGTATAGACCCGGCAGGCGTACGGCGTAAATTATCCGACTGATCTTTGAAATAACCTTTTTCAGTCATATTTAAAACAATTTAAACCCTTTTAAATATGTACCCTTAAATATACACTTCACAGACCGAATTCAACTAAATAATTTTAGGAAATAACAGCAACTGCACGAATTATATGTCCGAATCATTGCAAGCGCTGAGATATAGTGATAGATGACGTCAAGTCCAATATGAGTGTTTTCTCCCGGATATTGATAATTGCTCATGTTTAGTATATTAATATATATATAAATTAATTTAAAATATACGGCACATGCAAGAGGTCTATTGTTACACATTTTAGAGGATACTTTTCGCAGTTTTTTGTAAACACTCATAAAATAAAGTAAAAAAAAAAAACTACATCCAACACATGCGTGGGTTTCTAAAAAAAAGAAGAACTGCATCCAAAACCTACGTGAGTTTCGAACCCGGGACCATTGGGTTACGAGTCAAAAACGTAAGAACTACACACCACCTGCCACGTGAAAAAAATGTAAATTTTACGTTATAAGCGATGAGCTGAAATCATATTTTCACGGTTGGATATTATACTATGAAATGTATATTAGTAAAATATATAAATAGATATTAAAATCATTGAAAATATCATTCCACCAGATTTCTATTCAATTACATAAACGTAAAAATCAAAAAAAAAATTCAAATTTAAATAATAACTTTTTTATTTACTGATCGATTTTGTTAAAAAATTGGGTTCTTCCTCTAGCTAACATTGACTGACTGTACAACTTTCAACGCAATCGGAGTTTTCTTTCTTAAGTTATCGTGCTTACAAGAAACGTGACGGACGGACAAACGGACAATTTAAAAGTTGTTCAGAATTCGTTCACGAACACAATGATATGAACATTTTTTGTCTACGTGCGATAGGTATTTCCGATTTTAAAAATGTGCCGGTCAAATGCAATATACTTTTTATTTTCGTATTTGCGAAGAAAAAAAATTCATTTTATAATAAGCGCTACACGTTCCCAATAATCTTTTGTAACAATACTAAACCTTAAACTCCCTTGTTCCACCCTGATGTTACACCCAGGTCACGGAATGTCGATGGACGTGTAAGCACTGAATCTTCTAGATAATAATTAAATTAGACATATTGACGTTTATAAATGAAAGTCAGAACATTACACTTTTTTATGTTTAATTTGTTTAAATTACGCCATCCGTTGATTTTATTCATTTGCTTTATCGTACAACTTTATATCATCTCGGTATAGAAAACAATTGATACCCAATTCAACTACAATGCCATTAATTAAAGCTAACACAGAACCCTGGGGTACAGTGGTACACCGAAAATAAATACGCACTCAGCATACCTTAACCACAGTATTTAATATAGTTGGTATCTATTTTCAAAACATGATTTGAAAAATAATAACTTTCTTGATAAATCAAATTCTTTACACAAAAACTTTGATCAAATCTGGAAATGCTTTAGTTAAGTCTCTAAATTACGTGGACTTCTGAGTTGCCGTCGATAGCATCAGACATACTTATATAGGACAATACAAAAAATATTGGTTCAAGTATTGGTTTCAATATTATACGAGATATTATTATATTATATTTAAAATGCACTATTCCAGTTTTTTGGAAAATTAATTAATTAAATTTAAAAGTGCTATCGAAACGGTTATAAAACCCCTCAATATTTCCCCAACAATAATCCAGATAGCAAAACATGCAACCCGGAATTTAGGACGCAGTGTATTTATATGAGTATGGACTATAGTACAGAAAAAGGCGTTTGCCAAACTATTATATGGCAGACTTCTTAAAAAAGCAAGTATAGCAATTTAACTCTAAATACGTATATTAAAAATCAGATCGTTTCTAGATTCAATGTAAAAATTGATTTATATTTTTCAAAATATTTTTTGACCCGCTTGATATATCTTTTTCAGTTTTAGTAAACGATGTTTGACATTTCAAATACTATTTTTATTTTATATCAAATAAACAGAATGTCTTCGAGCAAATTGCCGTTTGCTTACCGGTCGTAAGTACATATATGGGAATAATACCGAGCTATTATTTAAACTACCGACAAATACACCCTTTATGAATAGGTTAGCTTATCCAAACATATCCTAGAACTAGGTTCTTGCGTAAACGTTAAAACGCAAACCCGTATATCTTATTTATTCTAGTAATTAGAAACTATTGAACATCTTGCCCCCCGGATTATGCTACAAGCTAGATATAATGTTCAGAAATCCGGCCCTATATTTAGAATGTGCTGGTAAAACCACAAAATCACCAGAGAATGTTACATAATGTATTTCCTTTCAGTCAACAGGTCGCATACGGCGCAACTCTCAAACTTCAATCTTTTCTCTTCGCAATCCCGATTTACGTTAAAACTTTAGATGTGAGCGCCAATAAATTTTCAATTTGCACAGTGATTACGTCTAACTTGGAAGGTTAGGCAGATTTTTGAATTAAAAGGACGAAAGCGAATGTTTGAATGTGTTCATGCATACATTTTTACCTAGAACGTGGCTAGGAAATGCTTGAATACCTAAATGGCTGCTTAACTGATAGTACAGTCGAATTGATTTAATTCAATATTTTCAGCGACAACATTCCAAATTTTATGTCGATTCTTATGTATTATGACCTCCTGATTACGAAAAAATATTGGCGCCCGAAAATTCCTGGTGCGTCAAAAGTTATATGCACTTTTTGACGCGCTTTCACGGATTTTCTACTTTTCTGCCTAATATATCTTGTACCAGTAATCGAATGGGAATTTAAAAAATATTGGCTTATTTGATGTAAAATTCTTATAAAATATAGACGTGTCCGATATGTACAGATTGTAGGTTCTTTTAGGTACTTTAATGGGATAAAGTTAGTTAGTTTTTTTACAATTTTCAAAAATGCATTTTCTTTCATCCTCCTTTTTTCACCCAATGTTCAAAAGAAAAAGTAACGCACAATGCCTCCTTGATACTTGTCCAAGAATTAGAAATTTTTATTTCATCCGCCATCTTTGACCGTTCTATTTGATTTACAGCGTCCGGGTTTGGTGTATTATATTTGACCACAGATGAGTTTTATTTCAGCCAATTTTCGTAAAATTGCTCCTTCTTATCGAAAAGATATTCAATTTTGATTTTTTTGGCCATTTTTGGCGTTTTCTATTTTTTTCCAAGATTGCGGATTGATCTATACATATCGGACAGATGTATATTTTTTATGAATTTTATTTCAAATAAGCCATTATTTTTTAAATTCCCATCCGATTACTAGTACAAGATATATCAAGCAGATAATTAGAAAATTCGTGAAAGCGCATCAAAAAGTGCATAGAACTTTTGACCCACCAGGAATTTTCGGTTCCAAATATTTTTTTCGTAATCAGAAGGTCATAACAGATAAGAATCAACAATAAAATTTCTAGTGGAATGTTGTCGCCGAAAATAATCAATTCAACTGTACTGAGAAATGAAACCTAATTTTCTTTTCTTTTGTTTTACTTGCCCTTCTTAGCATGCTGCTTTAATTTATTTTAAATTATAAAGACTCAACATTGCTACGAGAAAACCGTTGAATGAGGAAACGTGTTTAGGAATATTTTATATTTTCTAACCGCTCAAGAAGATCGCTCGAGTATCTGACATTCGAAGGCATTGCTCGATTTTACTCTTTACCTCACTCTTTACTGTACATGTACATATTGAAAAATGCATTCTCTTTTCCACGCAATTTTAATAGCCTGATGTGCTGTTAGATATCTCTGTTCATGGTACAATTTCTTCCACATCCACTTAATGGAGTGGAAGTACAGTAATCGTAATCGAAAAATGTATGTCTGTGGGTCTGTAACTATTTTTGTGCGCACGATTAATCTGGACCCGTTTATGATATTGACTTGAAATTTGGTACCCTCATGTCTTATCTGGAGATCTGCAACTAGATATATTTTGATGTCATTCCGGGGAAAGGGTTGGGGGGTAAATAGGGGTAAATAGGTAAAGCAAGCAGGTCCATAAAATTGGGATTTTGTGTATGTACGAGAAGTCAATGTCTCAAAAAATTTTTTGGCATCAGCCACCCCCGGTAAAAAATAAAATTGTGATGTAATAAAGAACGAAAGACCTCAAAATTTCTTTTGTCATTAGCCACTACCACCCCCCAACCCCACTACACATGTGGCATATCGTTTTATGGGTTCTTGGGACGATTTCAAATATTATATTAGAAAAGTTCTGACAACAATTATTTCCTCGTAGTGGAGTGCAAATATTTTTTCGTTATAAGAGACTTGGGCAGGAAATCTGGATATGGAAGTAGTCAGCTGTTTTTTGATAAATTAAGGATTCAGATTTATCGTGAAAACCTTTTATCTTATACTTTCTTACGTAGATTAATACTCTGAAAATAATTTTAAAATAGTAAAGCTATTAACTGTTTGATAAGAAAGTTATGGTAGAAAAACTAATATTTCTTAGTTCAATCATATCAGGCATTCGTGCCCAGTAGGCTCTAACCACTATGCCCTGGAGGGAGTTGGAACCTTCAGTGTACGTTGCCTCTGAGTACTCAATAAAGTGCAATAAATTGAAAAAGGTATAGGTACCAAAAAAAATATGCCACAAAAAATATTATTTATGGTTTAACGACTCACTTCACGGGATAGTTATTATCATTTTTGCAGAAAATCTTATACCCTACAAGAAAGATATGTATAGTCTTTCACCATAACTTGTTGATTTTTCGAGATATTTAAGAAGATACCTACATAAAAACTGCGTTTTTGTTGATAAAAAACCTAGCACATATGTTTGACTAGACACTAGACAATAAGGTATACGTGGAGCAGCGACAACGAAAGTCAATACAGACTATAAAATATTATATGGGAAATTGAAGATACAATATGAGGAAAGACATAAAAGAAAAAACATCAAACAATATCTGAAACACGGAGAATATCAGAAAAAACCGCTGCCCAAGGAATCACTACTTCCACATCCAGATTCTCTATCCAAGTCACTCACAACGAAAAAACTTTGTATGTGAAAATAATTGTTTATGGAACTTTAATAATATAATATATGAAATCCTCTACCCCAAAACCCCATAAAACGATACCCCACATCGGTAGTTGGGTGGGGGTGGTGATAGGGGGGTGGTAGTGGGGGGTGGACGAAGTAAAAAAATATTTTGAGGTTTCTGGTTCCTGTACATGCACTAAATCACATTTTTTTTCATCCCCTTTAATAAGGAGGTGGGGGTGGTAATGAAGGTGGCTAATGCCAAAAATTTTTTTGAGACCTCAGCTTCTCTTGTATATACTAAATACCAATTTCATGATTGATTTACCCATTTACCCCAAATTTACCTCAATTTACCCCCCAACCCTTCGACGGAACACGATGAAAATATAATCTAGTTCTAGATCTCGTTAAAGTACATATGTGTACCAAATTTCAAGTCAATATTTCAAACGGTTCCAGAGTAAACGTGCGCACAAAAAAAAGTTACAGACAGACAGACCGACAGACAGACAGACCGACAGACAGACAGACCGACAGACAGACAGAAATTTTTTTTCGCTCAAACTTAAAATCTCGACGTTTCATGACATTTTAATCCTATTTGGACAATAAAAATTTTGAAAAATTTTTTTGTCGTTACTATACTTCCACTGGACGTGGAAGTAAAATACCGTGACGGAATAGAAAAATAACTGAAAGGAGAAAAACTAGAGCGGACATGAGCTCAAAAATAAAAATTGCGGCGGCAAAATATTAAAAAGAAGTCACATACTTACGGGTCCAACAAAAAAGAAACAAATAACAAATATGAAGAGCTGAGGGCTACAGAGAAATAGCAACGGATGCGAAACACGAATGACTAAAAAAAAAGCATTGAAAGAAAAGCAGAGGATCAACTGATAGAAATAAAGACTAGAGCTAACGAATTAATGTATTATGGACTGAAAAGATTAAAGCAGTAAATTTTAAAAATTATCAGAGCATAGCTGGAAATCACCCCTCCACCTATGAAATACAATATAACCCAAAATCCACTCACTACAGAATACATATGATTACAGAAGAATAACACTGTGTAACGTATGATATAAATATTAATTAAATTAATAATTCCTGTTCGAACTAGAAAAAAAAATTGGAAAATTACCTCACATTACCAAATAGCATTTATCAAAGGCAGATCAAACGAAGACCATATTATTATGTACACCACCAAAAGGATCCTGGAAAAAAATATTTTTTAATAAATCTTCAATAAGCATTTCATACTATCAGTCACACGAGACCATAATCCACTCCCTACCCAAAGGAGTACTGCACTACCTAATAAACAGGATATATTGAAAGTTTGCCTTCACGAAAGCAGTGTAATTGAATGGTTCGGGTTGATGACGGAAATCAAACAAAATAATATAGAAATCCAGCAAGGATGCACCTTATCTCCCTGATTCATTATCGTCGTGGTCCTAGAGCAAGTGATACAAAGCATAATTATCAACACATCTGGACTAAAAAATGAATCCAATAATGAGAAATCCGTCAATAAAAGAGAGCTCTGTCAGAGAGAAGGATGCAAGGGTACACCCCGACAAACAAAACGAAATATCTAATACATCTGACGAACCGACTGAAAAGGAGAGAAAGTGTAATGGAAAAAATTAAAACGGCTTACATAGTTACAAGGAAACTTTCATCGCGAAAAATAAACCACCATGGTGCCCAATCAAGATGATATGCAGTCATTATACTGCCAACGCTGACACACGGGGTTAAAAACGCGGCAACGACCAATGTATGGTATGATATCATATTATTTTAAATTTTAAATTTGTAACGAAGCTATTTTTCGTATTATTCAAATTTTAATTTGACCGGCGTTGGTACATCCTATCTTGAACAAAGCACTAATAGTGAACAAAAAAAACTATAAATAGGGGACCATGTTACACGTGAATAACAACAAATGAGGGCATCGTGAACAAACTAGGAAGGACCAAGCACATTGGTAACCACTGGTAACGAATCGCAAAACAAAAGAGGAATGCCATAAAGAAATCGTCAGTATATACTATGCGCTGCCGAAAGTAGAAACGGAGGCAACAGACTCAGAAGAACAGCCCTAAAAGCAAAAACACAAAAAGAGGAGCATAAACACTTCATATGACGACGCAATGCGGTAATGCATCTCACAAACACCTCCCATCCTATATTTCTGTACTTTGTGCCATGTGGTTTTCACTGCTGGCAACAAGCATCAGTCCAATAGATGTAGCCGGCCCGGTGCTGTGTTTTCCGGGAGTGGCTCTGTCTACCGTACGCTGGTAACTCAATAAACCAAAATATTACATTTTTATTTCAGATCACAAATGCTAGTTTCCTTCCCAGTTATTGTGCACCAGCCCCGATCTATTCACGTGGCTGTAGCCTCTTGGGACTAATTTGAATGCCAATCGCCTAAAGAACCTCGTACGGAATGATAGGAAGACGGCCCTCGCTTAAATTGCAACAAATTTTAGTATGTTATAGGTCTTGGCCTCCTGAACAATAGTTCCCATGGGCACAATGCTCAAAAGTCAATATGGCGCAAGCCACTGGTTGGTGAAGACAAAACCATTAAGCGCGGAATCAAAGAACTAGTATACTGTTTCTACCCTACACGAATTAACGTATGTTCATATTTATGTATTCCAATAGTGCTGTATACTCATGTATATGCAAATGTACGTGTGGCATTAAGCAGGCATATGTATAGAAATAATCCTGATCCTAACAGCATTGAAGTATTATTCCAAAAAACCCCAATCCTAAAACCATTGATGAAAACTAAGTACGAGTAAGGCCAAGTGATGTGCAAATTCCGATCCGTAATATCCTTGCGGTGTGCATTAGGTATTGGGTAATGCTAATACGTGCGGTTCGTGAAAATACTTATATACTACTCTCTTAAATGAAATATTTTTCTAATTAAATCATAGAGTATGTACTTATATGCTAGTATACGTGCATATTAATACATTCCGAATGAAGTTTCGACGTAAACGTTTACTTAATGAGAAATGACACGCATTCGCTTATACATAAGCAAACAGGACACATAAATATGAACATACACATTAATTAGTGTATGGTAGGAACTTGGGTAGGGGAACAGTACACTAGTTTTTTTGGTTTCGCACTTAATGGTTCTGTCTTCGACAAGCAGTTTGGCTTGCGCTCTATTGACTTTTGAGCATTGTTCCCATGAGAACTATTGTTCAGGACCTACAACATACTAAAATTTGGTGCAATTTAACAGAGGGCAATTTTCCTATCATTCCGTGCGAGGTTCTTTGTCTGGTACCTGTACCATTAGATTATCTATCTAATATTACTTTATAAAGTTCTCATTTTTATTCTTGCCCCGAATTGTTTTTATCTCGGTTTTTACCTAATAGTTGTTATTTATATACACACATTTCTCGCGTTTTTTCTTTGTATGTAGGTTGGAAATTCTGATTGACGAAATAATAAAACTGTGTATATAAAGCGAAGGCAAACATCGTATGTGAAACATGTTTAGTAACAAAATTCCATTCATTTTATTTTGGTCAGCGCCATTATCAGTTGTCGATTTAGCTAATTGAACCAATCATTTTAATGGACGAAAAGCAAAAACCATTTACATAAATGTTTGCAAATATTGGCACATTCGTTTAAATGATTTGATTAAAAACAAATAATATATTCAGCCATCTAGGTTGGTTTGCTCTACAAACAGTACGTGTCGAATATAGAATTCTAAATAAACTCTGTCAGTAATTGGTATATATACGGTTCTGTTGGCGACTTAATATGTATTTATTCACTACTTGAGGGTGGTTGTGGGGCGTGGTTTAAAGGTCATGAACGATCCGAACACGGCAAACCAAGGACGACGCGTCGAGACGCCACCGTGCGTTCACCCTTTACCAGGATAGGACTTCAGTGGTCCCTTGAACTAAAAGAGTAAAAATTAGTATAATAGTAATATGCAAAATTAATAGATTTCAAACTAGGAAATGCACAAACATTTGCTTTGATGTGTTTCCAAAAACCAAGATAATGAGGATTTATTAATAGCACGGGTCTAGTCTAAGGTATTAAACGTCCCAGAGAAATCTATCAATACTAAATACTATTAATAAAACGACAAATCGTCGATTTCTCGTTATTCTCGTCATGTTTTAACTATGAGCGGAACGTGTATACACTTTTATATTTACATATTTTACTAATCTCTTAATAACACATAACATGTAACAGTAACAAAGTGTTGGTACGATTGATTGATTTTCAGGTGAATTTTTCCTATGTTATGGACACTCATCCTTTGGTACACATCTGTATTTTAACGAGATCTGGAACTAGATTGTATTTCGATCTTATTCCGTTGAAGGGTTGGGGGGTAAATTGGGGTAAATAGGTAAATCAAGCAGAGTCCACAGAATTGGTATTTAGTATAAACAAAAGAAGCTAAGGTCTCAAAAAAAATTTTGGCATTAGCCACCCCCACCCCGTTATTAAAGGGGGTGAAAAAAAATGTGATTTAGTGCGAGCACAAGAACCAAAGGCTTCAAAATATTTTTTACTTCATCCATCAGTTTACGACGCGGTTAAAATGTTCTTTCGATATCGATATAGTAGGTACAGCCTTCCCACCCATGTATTAACGAAGATCTGATCATTTAAAAATTTAGTGTTTTGTTTTGGTTTGCTTTTTGCTAATTTTCCAAAACAGTATATAAATCCACAAGACAAATTAAAAAAAAAACCGCTGCCCAAGGAATCACTACTTCCACATCCAGATTCTTTTCCAAGTCACTCACAACGAAAAAATTTTTGTATGTGGAAATAATTGTTTATGGAACTTTAATAATATAATATTTGAAATTCTCTACCCCAAAAACCCATAAAACGATACCCACATCGGTAGCGGGGTGGGGGTGGTGATAAGAGGTGGTAGTGGGGGTGGATGAAGTAAAAAAACATTTTGAGGTTTCTGGTTCTTGTACACACACTAAATCACAATTTTTTTTCATCCCCTTTAATAATGGTAAGGGGGGTGGCTAATGCCAAAATTTTTTTTGATACCTTAGCTTCTCTCGTATATACTAAATACCAATTTTATGGACTCTTACCTGCTTGATTTACCTATTTTCCCCAAATTTACCCCAATTTACCCCCCAACCCTTCGACGGAACAAGATGAAAATAATCTAGTTCTAGATCTCGTTAAAGTACATATGTGTACCAAATTTCAAGTCAATATCTCAAACGGTTCCAGAGTAACCGTGCGCACAAAAAAGTTACAGACAGACAGACCGACAGACAGACAGAAATTTTTTTTTCGCTCAAACTTAACATCTCGACGTTTCGTGACATTCTAAGCCTATTTGAACAATAAAAATTTTAAAATTTTTTTTGTCGTTACTATACTTCCACTGGATGTGGAAGTAATAAGAAAATGCCACAACCAACATTTAGACAATATAAATAGTTTTAATTAATTTTCTCTGACTTCATTTTATAAATTTGTAAATTCAGTGACTTTTTCCTGATTACAGAATTAAAATTTAATTTCCTGATTTTTCAAGTTTTCCTTGTTTTCTAGAAAGTATACACATTGACTAATTTTATTTTTCACCCATTACAATTTTTTATTTTTGCAATAATTATTTAATTTAAACCGTTTTTTTCGAAAATCATCCTGCATTCAAAGACACAATAATAAACACAAATGAATGTGCTGGTCCCATTTGAAAGATAATGTAATAAACTTTATTTTAAAATATAAACTTGCAACAGTTTCATTGTTTAATGACTGTTTATAACAAATTTGGAAAGAACGCCTCTTTTCATAAAAAAATCGATTGTTTAGTTTATAAATTATTTTTTATGAACATAATATTATGTGTTACTTGATTTATCTCCTTGAAAGCTAGAGGTTTTAAATTTGTTTTGTCCGAACGCAATTTAACAAGCTAAATTAAGAATGTTGATTTCTACGAAAACGTCATTTTTTACAAAAACGTCATTTTTTACAAAAACCGGTCACAACTTAGCCAATTTTTCTCGTAGGAGACAAATAAAAATCAAATGGCAGGGAATTGATTAAGTTTTAAACTTTATATTTAACATATTTTGTAGGACTAATAGTTTTCGAGTAAATCACGAAAAACGCGCGTGAAAATTGAATTATTGAAAAGGGTTGAAAAAAATAGTTTTTAAAAAATCTATCTTAGTAAATTTTTATGCAAATGCGTCGAAATGAATCTTAAAGATAATTTAATAAGCTTAGCTATGTAGATATATTTTTTCTAAAATTAACAGTTTCCGAGATATTTGCAAGAAAACATTTTTTTATCGCTTTCATACATAATTTGGGAGTATTATCTCAAATATTTTTGTTTTAATTTTTTGGGTGTTGAAAAGAATTGTGCCGTATTTATAAATAGCAAAATGTTAATCAAAAACATATTAGTAATCGGCCATATCCCAGGGTAAAAGCTAGAACATAACCATTTAAATTACAAAAAAGTTAATACCATGTAAAGCTCAATACATACTTGCTGGAATTGTGTTAAATATATACAAATATTTCCTGAGAAGTTTCATTAATCGTATGTACATATATTTATTCACCGGCGTAAAATCGACTTCTTAAGAGAGAGAACTGTCGAAATATGTTCATCAAACAAAAAAATTCCTTTCAAAAGAAAACCCTATTTATTTACGCTTCTAAATCACCACATGTTTTCATTAGGCTGTAAAACACGGCGTTTCTAAGCCTTTGAAAATTTTGTAAAAAGCGGTGTAAAAATAATATTTTATTATACGCTGCCCCTAGATCGTTCAGGATATTATATTTCGACAGAAATTATCACAAAAAATGTTTACATTGCTTCCCGTTTAATAATGGAGATTGGTCAAAATTTCAATAACGGAAAAAGGATGTCTGTTTGTAATTAAATTTAGCGGAAAAAGTACTGGTTGAAACAACCAAATCAAAATTAATATTCCAGTGAACGTTACTAATTATACAAAACATGTTTATGGTGGACATCAAGATCCGTTTCAAAATTACATGTGGTTTTCACGTGTAATTTATTTTTAACAAAGTAAAATGACGACGAGCCGTAAAATTTTACTCTTTAGCGCTCGGTTCAAATCAGGGTGGGATAAAATTCGCCCTGGTCAGAATTAACTAAAACCGAAATATTAGCAAACAATACTGTCGTGAAAATGTCCAAATCAACGTAAAAACTGTTCAGTGTGAGCTAATTTTAACATTTATAATCATAATCTTTTCATGTTCTTTTATATTTTTAAATATTTTGATGTGTGTGCATTGCAGAATTGTTATCTCACTTCTGGTAAACTTCCAAGCAAAAAATATTAACTATTCATTGTTATATTTGTCTGTTTTAATCAAACAGGTAGACATAATATAAGTGAACAAAAGATTTTAATAATCATAGTAGAAAAAAATTGTACAGAAATCCGTTTCATAACAAGTTGAATTAATATATCTAATAAAAAATGTCAATGTGCGTGTGTGTGGATATGCATGTGTTTAAGGTTCGGATACACGTAGACTCTAAAATGTCGAGAGTTGTGTCTAGATTACTCTACAGTGTGTTCATATTGTGAGGCTAATTTGCGCATAGCGAGATATCTAGAGCAACTCAGTAGACTGGAGTTGCTGTTGTATCCACACGATATTTATTTTGCAGTATAGACACTTATGTACATCAAATAATTTTTGATCATGACAAGAAGACGTCGTTTCGCGGCTGCAGTGATTGTTCATTGTTTTGTAAAAAGACGAAAAAAAAAGGAAACTCCTGACTTGCTGGGTTAAAGAGTGGATTGCAAAGAGGAAGAGTTGGGAGCATATTCTCAATTGTTAGCTGAACTGAAGTTGCAAGACTCAGAATACTATAAAATTTTCTATTTCGAATTTCTTCTCGAAAAAATTAAACCAAAAATAGAAAGGCACTGCACTGCAGTCTCAGTCGGTGAAAGACTGGCTCCCATAATTCGGGACATGCTTCTAACATTTCTATTAACTATTTTGTTCTTTCTTTTGTTCGCGTAGTCGACGCAGTCATTTTATTATTATTATTACTTTGGTATTTTTTTTATTATAACACCTACAGTAAATCAATAATAAGCCTTAAATATATAGCGTAGAATCTAAATAACTGTACTTCTCGCTGATCACTAGCAATAAATTTCCAGTCTACCGGCACACCTAGATCGTGTCTCAACACATTGAAATAAATATGTTCAGACCATGGCCTATGAAATTGCGAGAGCTGTGTCGTGACACCGAATGTCCGATCTAGCGACACTGCTCTAGGTGCTGTACATACGACGATATTCGATCTAGACACTTCTGTGTCTGCGTGTATCCTTAGCTTTAGACCGTTTCTTGTAAATACTCTGGTAGACTTAATTTTTTATTTCATGTATGGTTCGTATGTAAAATAGCATGGTAAAATACTGAAGTAGGGCCATATCCGTCATACAGGCCTGAGGATTGTAGATTTGTATGTCTTATTGTAGAAACTATGTTTTATTATAAATATTTAAAATGTTTTTGATTAGGCACATTAAAATACGAAGATGTGAAAGATATCCAAACTTTAATATACAGTGTGTAGTGTAGTGTGTCAATTTTAAACGAACTTTACGTAGATCAGGTGATAATATCAATTTTGTTTTAAAATGTTATTAGCGTTGTTGTGTTTTTGTTTTTTATTTATTTTGTTTTACTTGTCTTTCACAGAGGAGAGGGCAGAGATTCTTGACTATGCAGCTTTCGATACATATAGTTACGCAACGGTCATCTTCGTTAGTACTTTGATGGGTCACCATCCGGGGAAACACAGCATCTCGTCCTACATTCTAGCGACTTCACTCAAAGAAATAGTATGGGTAAATTCAACAAAAAAAAATGGTTAACTAACAATATCGTTAATTTTGTTAAACCCAACTATATTAATGGTATTTTTAAACAAGAGGTGATTGTTATTTTAATTAATAAAAAGTTGTCGTACAACAAAACAAACATTAACTTAAAAAATAGATGACTAAGACTATTATTTTTTTCGTCTGACTATTATTTTGTTGAATTTTGTCAAATTAAACTAGATAATAGTATATTTTATTTTTAACTATTATCGAATTGTAATTCTAACCCAGTATTAGTTCGCTGTATTATTGTACTTGGTAGACAAACCAATATTATTGTCGTCTTCTAGAAGTTCTAAAAGAATTACCATAAAATTTGCTTGCTTACCACGTAGTCTATTACAGAAATTATTCCCAGATGACGCCACATACAAATCACTGACAATAATCAATCATGCATTATCTTATACTCTTATGAATTTATAGAAAATTAATAACATGATTGCAATGTTCAAATTCTCTCAGGGATCATCGATATATTTGGATTGATTTTATAAACGATCTCTAATCTTTGGTTTGGGTGGTCTGATGTCTCAATACTGAGATTTTGGCTAACCAAAAAAAAACTTCATCATACAATAAAGTGTAGATCAACCTAAAAATTAGTTGGTGAACAAAAAACAAAGTCGTTGTACTATTTAATTGTAGACCAAATTGAAAATGGTTAGTGAACATAAAAAAATGTCATTGTACTATTTAATTTGTTACAAGAAGATAGCGTGTGTGTAGTCGCGAGCTAGGCATGGGGAGAAGAATTACAACATCGCGCGTGCCAGCTGGGTGCAATGAAATAACAGAGCTGGAATGCTCCACCAACGGACGAATTTACGGCTGCCGGTGTTGTCAAATCTCTCGCGCTACGTGAATGTACATGCCTAATGGGAAATTACACGCACGGTATGATTATTAAACTACGATTTGTTTACGAAAACAAATAAAGTTGTATGACTATTATTTTCTGATTGATTTAACTATGAAACTAGATAGGCGCGATTTCATATGCTCTTTTTGGTCGAATTTACCTATCATTTTCTTTGAGTGTTGTTTATCAGTGAAAACGCCGAAGCTGCACAATAAATATAAACTCTAAAAAAATTATAAGAACAAAAAGAGATTGCCGTAGGACAAAAGCACATTACTAAAGACAAACTTTTATACTTTGCATCAAAATTCATTAATATCATAGGTTCCCCAGTATTTAAATTTTGATACAATTGCTATAAAAGAAAATCGGCAGCTACTGGAAGCGGCTGGATCTTTATAAGCTGTTTGGATACATGGTGGATCTTTAAAAGGTGTTTGGATATTACATCGGAAATCAGAGCACTGAGTAAACATAAATTACACGTGACGTTGGAGCCATTTATTTCATGAACAGATATCGAACGAACTGAAGTGGACTACAAGCAATCTGTTAAAACATAACCTGTCATGTTGTTTATGTTGCATGTTAATCAATTGCCGGATATTATAAGGGTATTAACAGATAACGTTTCGAAGATTTTGTAGAACATTGGATAGCGAAAAAAAATAATAACACAGAATTTAGCCCAAATGACGCTCTAACCTCAACAAGTCAATAACATTATGGACAATTTAAGCAGACTACACATGCGTCAAATTAAAATCTTCCTGCTCTATCAAAAAGGTCCGAGCAAGTCGAGCTTCGACCGAGGTCTTTATTTTGAAATATTCGTACGTTTCAGATTTAGCTCGGTTAGCTCGATTTGCATTAAATGAACGATTGTGACGCGTCCCATCAATCAGACGTAATATCCGAACACGGCTATAAACAATTATTACCTTTAAAAAAATCAACTAAAATAAGTTTTAACATTGTCAAAAATATTTGGGTTGGTAACCTTTACGAATGTTGATTTTTAGGTTATGAATATATTTAGGGACATAACGTATACAATAGGGCACTTGCATCATGTTTAAGTTTTTCAAGTTTATTCTCATTTTTAATGTTTGTATACGAATTTTTAGCTTCGAGCCATAATGGCTCCAAGCAAATATTTAAAAATTCACGCCAATAATTTTTTATTAACAAAAATAGACTGCTAATAAAGTTATTTAGTTACCTTTTTATACATTATAATATTTACAATACAAAATAATGTAATTTATTTTGCTCACTGGGTAATTTGATTTTATATATGCAATTATTTCGGGGCCTTGCCGCTTTCTGAGTATTTTCTTTCCTCTCTTGTAGATAGAGTTCCTTCTGTTGTTTCTTTTTTTTACTTCCACATCCAGTGGAAGTATAGTAACGACAAAAAAATTTTATTGTTCAAATAGGCTTAGAATGTCATGAAACGTCGAGATTTTAAGTTTGAGCAAAAAAAAATTTCTGTCTGTAACTTTTTTTGTGCGCACGTTTACTCTGGAACCGTTTGAGATATTGACTTGAAATTTGGTACACATATGTACTTTAACGAGATCTAGAACTAGATTATATTTTCATCTTGTTCCGTCGAAGGGTTGGGGGTAAATTGGGGTAAATTTGGGGTAAATAGGTAAATCAAGCAGGTAAGAGTCCATAAAATTGGTATTTAGTATATACAAGCGAAGCTAAGGTCTCAAAAAACATTTTGGCATTAGCCACCCCCATTACCACCCCCACCCCATTATTAAAGGGGATGAAAAAAAATGTGATTTAGTGTGTGTACAAGAACCAGAAACCTCAAAATATTTTTTTTCTTCATCCACCCCCACTACCACCCCCACCCCACTACCAATGTGGGGTATCGTTTTGTGAGTTTTTGGGGTAGAGGACTTCAAATATTATATTATTAAAGTTCCATAAACAATTATTTCCACATACAAAATTGTTTCGTTGTGAGTGACTTGGGCAGAAAATCTGGATGTGGAAGTAGTGATTCCTTGGGCAGCGGTTTTTTTCTTCCTTTTTAGATATAAACTAACTATTAAATAAGTAACTTGCTTGACATAATTATATTGGTTCCTATATTGTTTATATTTTCTTTTTTTACTCTATATTTATTGAAGTATAACCTATTAAATAAATAATTTGCTTGACATAATTATATTGGTTCTTATTTTGTTTAGGATATATTTTCTTTTGATTGCTGTAGGTATATCTATTGCAATTTTGGATAATTGTGTAAAGTGTTTCTTTTACTTCCACGTCCAGTGGAAGTATAGTAACGACAAAAGAAATTTTAAAAATTTTTATTGTCCAAATAGGCTTAAAATGTCATGAAACGTCGAGATTTTAAGTTTGAGCGAAAAAAAAATTTCTGTCTGTCTGTCGGTCTGTCTGTCTGTAACTTTTTTTTGTGCGCACGTTTACTCTGGAACCGTTTAAGATATTGACTTGAAATTTGGTACACATATGTACTTTAACGAGATCTAGAACTAGATTATATTTTCATCTTGTTCCGTCGAAGGGTTGGGGGGTAAATTGGGGTAAATTTGGGGCAAATAGGTCAATCAAGCAGGTAAGAGTCCATAAAATTGGTATTTAGTATATACAAGAGAAGCTAAGGTCTCAAAAAAATTTTTGGCATTAGCCACCCCCATTACCACCCCCACCGCCTTATTAAAGGGGATGAAAAAAAAATGTGATTTAGTGTATGAACAGGAACCAGAAACCTCAAAATATTTTTTTACTTCATCCACCCCCCACCCCCCCCCACTACCGATGTGGGGTATCGTTTTGTGGGTTTTTGGGGTAGAGAATTTCAAATATTATATTATTAAAGTTTCATAAACAATTATTTTCACATACAAAGTTTTTTCGTTGTGAGTGACTTGGATAGAGAATCTGGATGTGGAAGTAGTGATTCCTTGGGCAGCGGTTTTTTTACCATGCATAGGAGTATTTCAAAGTAAATTATGACTGCTGATTATTCCTTATAATTTTGATTATTATTTTAAGAACTTGAATTTATTTCATACAAAGAAAATGAAAATCGGACATTTAAATATAAGATCTATTTTCACAGGCTTTAATGAATGCAAGAATATAATTTTTGCATTATGATGTTAACAGAGACATGGCTGACGTCTAATATAGCATCAGATGGTGTAGCGCTACCTGGATATCATATTATTCGTAAAGCCAGGTCTGGGAGGAGTAGCTGCTTATATCAAAACATCATATTCGTATCAGGTAATTAATTTCGACGTTTCGGTGAGTGACAACTTGGAATATTTATTTGTTAAAATTAAAACTAGAACAAAAACATTAGCAATAGGTGCTTTCTATAGACCACCACATACTAGTATAAATAATTTTATTAATAATGCAGATATTTTATCTTATGTAAGTCCCATTGTAGATGAAGTAATTTGTCTTGGGGATTTTAATGTAAATTTTTTTAATGCTGATAATCCTGTTATTCCCTGTTCTGAATCATATAATTTTACACAACTGTTAAATGAGCCTACTAGAATATCCAGTCACTCTAGTACACTGCTTGACCCTATTCTAGTTACTAACTCTTCTATTGTGAACTTGTCTGGAACGTTGTCAGCTGATAATATATCAGATCACAGGATGGTATTTTGTGATATAAACATACAAAAAATAAAACCTAAATTAATCACATGTCGTGGCTTTAGTACATTTAATATTAATAAGTTTTTAGATGATTTGCAAAAAGTTCCTTTTTATGAGAGAATATAATATAGACAATAAGATTGATTTGTTTAATAACATGATTTTGTCAATTTTTGACAAGCCTGCTCCAGACAGAGTGGTTAGAGTTACAAAACCCAAAGCACCCTGTTTGACACTAGCCTTGAAAAACGCTATGAAAGAACGACAAAGGGCATTGCAAACATACAAAAGAACAAGGGCAGATAATGACTGGGTCAGGTATAAGCGATTGCGTAATAGTACACTAGCCATGGTTAGAAATGAAAAAAGGGCGTATTTGAATGCAATAAGCTCAGAAAATAATTCAAAAAAACTTGGGCAGCTTTAAAAAAATTAAATGTACGATCGAGGGACGGTAGCTCAGTGGTTTAGCGCGTCTAGCTTGCATACTGGCGTATCTAGCGAAACAGGTTCAATTCCTGCTCATCACGAAATAATTTTAATTATAAAATTATCCCCAAGAAGTGGTTCGGACTCCACTATAAGCTGTAGGGCCTCGTTTTTCTTTACCTAACACAAATTCATTCTAGATTTTCAAGGAGTTACTTCGGTGACTTGAGAAGCGGTTAAGAAAATATTAAGAAAACATTAAAACATTAAGAGTGATTCGATAGATATTCCAGCTGAATTATCAGATCCAGACAAATTAAATAATTATTTTCTAATAATTGTGATGAAAAAATACACTTTTATAATAATATAAAATTTAGTAATAACAATAGCTTTAATTTTACATTAGTAACGTCTGAAGAGATTCATAATATTTTAAGTAACCTTAAATCCAATGCTATAGGAGTAGATGGAATTTCTGCAACAATGTTGAAATTATGTAGTCCATTTGTAGATAATTATATTATGCACATTATTAATTGCTGTTTGGAGCAAAATTATTTCCCTAAGCAATGGAAAATTGCAGTTGCTATGCCCTTACCAAAAAATACAAATCCAGAAACATTTGCCGACTTAAGACTTATTAGTATCTTCCTGCGCTGTCTAAAATTCTAGAAAAAATTATGTATTGCCAAATTTATAATTATGTAATAAGCAAAAAAATTGTCCCCGATACTCAATGTGGATTCAGAAAAGGTTTTAGTACTGCAACAGCACTGGCAAATGTAACTGGTAACATTTTGGAAGCATGGGATTATGGGAAGAGCAGTGTACTGGTGTTGTTGGATTTCTCTAAAGCTTTTGATACTATTAGTCACCAGTTGCTCTGTGCAAAGCATAAATACTATGGCTTTAATGACTCAAGCAGAAATTTAGTAGACTCATACTTAACGGAAAGGTTTAAAAAAATAGAATATAATTATAAAATGTCATCTAGCATTAATGTTTTATCCAGAGTACCGCAAGGCTCAATTCTGGGCCCATTGTTGTTTTTAATTTATACATCTGTAAGGCATTGCAAACTTCAAGCATATGCGGACGACATACAATGTTACTTACATTTCTCATTTATTGACCATCTTCATGCGACTAATGTTATTAATGATGACTTGCATATCATAAATGAATTATCTAAAGACCATAATTTGAAATTGAATTCACGGAAGTCATTTGTAATGCTATTTGGAAATAAAAATCATGTCAACATTCTGAAAACTAATATGAATATTAATATAGCGGGGGTAAGATTGCCCATAATAAACATAGTAAAATTTGCAAAAAATTTGGGTGTAATTTTAGAGACCGATTTTAGATTCAGACAACACGTGAAAGCTTTGCTACAAAAGGCGTTTTTATCACTTAAACTTATTTACTCCAGTCGTCATATATTGAATTTCAAACAAAAAAAACTCTTTGTGAATCCCTAGTGCTGGCTGATTGGACTAGCTCCACAGTGCCACAAAAAAAAAAAAAAAAAAATCCCTAGTGCTATCACATTTCAACTATTGTGATTTTATTTATGAGCCATACCTTGATCAAAATGACAAAAGCAGAATAAAAAAAATGCAAAATTCCTGTTGTCGACTAATATTCGGATTACGTAGATATGATCATGTATCGCATACCGTTAAAATTCTTAATTGGTTAAATATGGAAAATCGGTGCTCTTCATTTAGGTAGTTTTGCTATGAATATACTAAATAGACAGGACTGTTCTACCCCCCTTAAACATTCATTCTTTAAATATGCGCAATACCCGTAAATTAACAATACCACGTCATAAAACAGGCATGTTTAAGAGATCTCTTGTATATAATGCCATCAAAATATACAATTCATTAGAGCCTGAATATCTGGAAATGAACAGTAATAAATTTAAAAATAAATATAAACGAATTTTACTCACTAATCAGCAATGATAATATCAGCAGCAATTTTAACATTATGTATACCTGAATTATGTCTAGCAAACCTTATTAGTTGTATTGTATTGTATTTCTATTATATTGTATTTTATTATACTCTTCGCAAAAACGAAGAGTATATTGTATTTGATCGGCACATTTCTAAATCAGTAAATATCGCTCGTAGAGAAAAATTTTTCATATCATTGTGTTAGTGAACGAATTCTGAACAACTTTCAAAATGTCCGTCTGTCCGTCCGTCACGTTTCTTCTAAAACCGGAAATATCGCTCGTAGAGAAAAAATTTTCATATCATTGTATTAGTGAACGAATTCTGAACAACTTTCAAAATGTCCGTCTGTCTGTCCGTCCGTCACGTTTCTTGTAAGCACGATAACTTAAGAAAGAAAAGTCCGATTGTATTGAAATTTGGAAAGTAAGTTAGCGTTAGCTAGAAGAGGAGCCCTATTGTTTTTGAAAAAAATCAATCAATAAATAAAAAAGTTATTAATCATTTAAATAAAAAAAATTTTTTTTCAAAATTTCTGTCATTTGTACTTAAATAGAAATCTTTCGAAATGTTATTCTCTATAATTTTTTTTTTGTTTTTACATTTTACCAATATATATATTTCATAATAATGTATCTAATCCATTGAAATATAATTCTTGAATGACATTTATTCAAGTTCTCTGGTAAGATGAGATAGCCCAATGGCTAAAGCATTTGCCTTGCCGTGATTGTTGGACTGGCTCCGGGCCGGGATCCGGCGAGGCGCATTTATGTTCGTTAAACACGTAATAAATTTGTTTTGTTGTTGTCGTTTGCAATCCAAAGGTCTCGTGTTCGATCCCTCACATGGTGAATTTTTTTTTCATATATTTTTTTTTCACAACAAAGTTGGTATCACAAAATTTAGAATGTCCAAAAACTAACATTATTTACAAGAAAAATGCGAAGAGTATCCTATAGAATGTGTAACAATTATATAAAAAGCTTAGTAAATCGGCGAAGAGTATAATGCTTTCTCTAGTTTACTTTGCATTTCTTTCATAATGTAATTTAATTGTACAATAAAGACGATTTATTATTATTATTATTAATTACAGGTCAGATTTCCAACCTACAAAAAGAGTCTTATTTTATTAGGACAAATTATTTAGAACCTCATAAACATTACACTGTACTAGATTTTAGTTGAAAGTACGGGAACCAGGTAGAAATTTTAATAATAGCTACGTAATATTCTTAAATCTTAAGAAATATATATTTCAGATATAACGAATTCTTTTTAATTTTTTTCACGGAAACCAAATCGAAAGGAAGCAAGCGAGATATATTGTTGAAATCGGAATTTTTACTGTTTTTCAATACAATGGTTCGATAACAAATTGTAAGTAATCATAAAATAAACAACCTGTTATGCCAAAACGGCACTAAACGTAATCCGATCTCAATCAAAAACTTTTCAGATCTTCTAGAGCACTAAAGAAACCCTCATGCAAAGTTTCATCCAAACCCGTTTAGTAGCTTCGCCGTTATCGTTCTAACACACACACACACACACACACACACACACACCTCAAAACGTAAAGATTTGATGTTATCTCAATTTTCGATTTTGGACTAATTGTAGTAACCTCCCACAATTTTATTGTGGAGAGGTTAATATATAAAAAATATTTACGAAATGAAAGGCATAAAACATTTCGAAATTTTTTTTTGCAATGTAGATTTGGTTTGTTTTCCAAAATACATCATTTTCCACATAAAAAACATATAAACAATTAAAATAGTATTTTTCGTTACACAATTCAGAAATATATGTGCCGAATTTTTTTATATGATTCTTGGTATTTCAATGGCGTATGCGCTAGGAAAGTATTTTTTAATGTGGCGTGTACGACAACTGGTGGATCTTTATAAAAACCGCTGCCCAAGGAATCACTACTTCCACATCCAGATTCTCTATCCAAGTCACTCACAACGAAAAAACTTTGTATGTGAAAATATTTGTTTATGGAACTTTAATAATATAATATTTGAAATCCTCTACCCCAAAAACCCATATAACGATACCCCACATCGGTAGTGGGGTGGCGGTGGTGATAGGGGGGTGGTAGTGGGGGGTGGATGAATTAAAAAAATATTTTGAGGTTTCTGGTCCCTGTACATGCACTAAATCACATTTTTTTTTCATCCCCTTTAATAAGGAGGTGGGGGTGGTAATGGGGGTGGCTAATGCCAAAAATTTTTTTCAGACCTCAGCTTCTCTTGTATATACTAAATACCAATTTCACGGACTCTTACCTGCTTGATTTACCCATTTACCCCCAATTTACCCTAATTTACCCCCCAACCCTTCGACGGAACAAAATGAAAATATAATCTAGTTCTAGATCTCGTTAAATTACATATGTGTACCAAATTTCAAGTCAATATCTTAAACGGTTTCAGAGTAAACGTGCGCACAAAAAAAAAGTTACAGACAGACCGACAGACAGACAGAAATTTTTTTTTTCGCTCAAACTTAAAATCTCGACGTTTCATGACATTTTAAGCCTATTTGGACAATAAAAATTTTTAAAAATTTTTTTGTCGTTACTATACTTCCACTGGACGTGGAAGTAAAACTGCCGGGTGATATTTGAAATGCTGAACGCGTGTTTAAATGTGTATCTGACAATTTGTTTTGAATAAGATGGCGACGATAACAAACGGACTCCAATTAGTAAATAATATTCTTTCAAGAATAAAAAGTGTATCTAAAGGCAAGAATTATTGGAAGGTTTTGATGTTACCGATGTGTCACAGCAGATATTTGATGACAATCGACGTTTGATTAGATCAATCATACTAAAAACTCCCAGAACTACCAGTGAAAAAAAAAAACGAAATGTGTACGCAGTCATTGTGGAAATACACTTCAGTGTGTTGGTAAAATTGACAAAGATTACATTTTCCAAAACTATGTTGTAACGTACTCATTTCCAAATTATTTAAATTCCAAATAATTTTTGATTATTTTAAAAAAATACGTAGGCTGCTCCAAAAAATTTTCAATAAGTGTAATCCAAGCAGTTGTTCATTTATATATTTATTAATATATCGAATTTCTAACCAATTTATACTCTTTTTCTTTATTTGTAATTAGTGCGTACGTAAATACATTATTGTTTAGTGTTACCCTGGTGTTATAATTTCCGAACCCACGATACAGGGTGTTTACTAAGGGAGGTGACAGCACGTAACATTATCTTTGACTACGTTACCCCTTCGATAGTTTTGTAAAAAATATATATTATAGCTTATTGTATGGTGTATAATTGGTAAAAAAATAGAGGTGGTCGCTAACGGGTAAGTACGTATATAAATTTTTCGAAAAATTCAAAAGCATCAATTTTTGTTTTCCTCATGAAAAGATTTCATGAAAATGTCAGTAATAAATTGAATATATTTACAATATATGTGAAATACAAACAAATTGGTTCACTTGATTAAGAAAAAAATTTTTTTTTTGATTTTCAAAACAAAATTTTTTCCCAGATATTATGGAGTTTTTGAGGTCAAAACTTTTTGTGGTAGTATCTTACGCAAAGATACATCACTGGAAGGAACCACACGCAAAAAGGTTACAAAGGCACGGACATTTATCTTAACCTGCCATGGCCTTTGCACAACACTCATCAATACAGTGGGGCCTTAATTATACTTGTTATTGATAGATAGTAATTTAAAATGTATCGCCATAAAAACGCTTTTAATGAACTGTTTTTTTCTTTTCCAGCTGGACCCTTACAAAGAGAACTAATTGAAAAAATCATATCCGAAACATTTAGAAGTACAACAATGAATAAATTACTGGTTCATGGTAAGACAAAGAATGGATTGAATGAGTTGTGTGGCTAATACAAACAAATTTGTGATCAGTTGGAAGGATGAATCAGCTTCACCACAAAGTGCTGATGTATATCTTTCAAGTATCCACGAGAAATAAAAAAATATTCATGTGTTTTCAGCTGATGTGATGCTGCTGCTGAGGAGTTTTCATTGGTTATGATATGAAAGTTTTTCAAATAGCTTGAATTTATAAAGTACTAGGGCTGCTGGATTCTCAATAAAGGGAAAATAATGTGATATAATACAATTTTAGAGGTGATGAGCTGTTAGAAGCTTTGGTCAGATTGGGGACTACACTCTCTCTCACTGCAGATATTGGTACCAGTCATTTGTCAGCTGTATAATATATCACCAAAATAACACTAATAATATAGGAGCTACAAAATTGTAGTTTTTCATACAAAAACAACGTCAAGATGAGAACTTCCTTCCAACAAAATCTGCTCCGAACTTAGCTGTGTTAAAGGTTCATTATTTCATCGTCTTTTGAGTTAAATTAGGACCTTAATCTACATTATAATAATCTACAATCTACGGCTTTCCAATGGAAGAGAGCAGGAAGTACATACAGGCCAGTTGCATGTACCCTGGGCTCCAGAACTTTTATTGGAATTCTGTCGCTGTTCATGCTCAACTTCACGTACGTATCACTAGATTGAACTAAGGTTTATCGACATAAGTAGATGTAAAGGTGATTCCGACCTGCGTGACAATATGGGATAGTTCGAAGACGATGAAGAAGACTCAATGACTACGTCAGACTGTGAAAAGCGACGATGATCGAGATTAAAAATATTATGCACTAGTGAATAAGTAACTTTAGGGTATTTTTTACGAAAAGTTTTTTTTTCCCGTCACCTCATTGTATGACTACATGGTCGAAAGACAAAGAAACTTGACTATCACCCTGACTTTCCGGGTTACTCAAATATAGAACAAATTAGGATATACTTATGGCCAAAAAACCATGCGCTGCCTATAAATGCAAAGCCATCTGTGTGATACCAAAATAAACGGAAAAAAATATATATAAAATCATATTAGGCATTTTTTTTATCAGAAAATGTGACTAATGAAATTGTTCAGAATTATCCTAAAACCTTAGTTCAAATTTCATCAAGATTGAAAAATATCGATATTCTTTGACTAGAACAGTGTGCAAATACAATTTTGTTTGAAACGCTAACGTTTGACGCTGAAAAGTAGTTGTCAAGTAATAAAAAAAATGCCTAATAAGATTTTTTCCGTTTATTTTGGTGTCGCAGGTGGCTCTGCATTTCTAGGAGGCGATTATATTTTAGTTTTAAAATGTGTTTTAACCGCCTTCCATGTCACCTCAATGACCCTCTTAAGTCTAGTAGATCTAGATTTGTCTGAGTAAAGGAGACGGGACCCTACAGTTTATAGTGGAATCCGAACCACTTCTTGGGGAAAATTTCCAATGAAAAATTTTTTCGCTATGTGGGGCTCGAACCCACTTCGCTAGGTACGCTCAGAGTGCAAGCTATACGCGCCAACACACTGAGCTACCGACCCCCTTTTATTCTATATTTCAGAAAAATTTGGTTCAAAGCGGAAAAAAAGATAAGGTGTTACACTTTTAAGTGCAACACACAAATGTTTTCATAGATTTATTTAGTACACAACGTCAGCTTTAATTGATAAAAAAACAATCAACCTAGTAATTTTAGAATTAAACTAATTTACGAGGCAATATAACATTGGATCAATATGGAATAAATTTCTACCAGTACAAGGGTGTTAATTAACTATAGTTTAAATTAAATACTTGATTGTTTTATTTTGTAAAACATATTCTATTCAGTAATAAATAATTTCTGTTTTCAATTCCACACCATTATTCACAGAAAACATACTGATAACTAACACAATTTGTTTAGACGAACAATGACATCAATAAAAATACTATTGCCACTAAATAATAATATTAATAATAATAATGATAATGTCTGTATTAAGGACGGAGACAACCTTACATTTATTATTCCTTAACACTTAACCCTGAACATCAACACATGCTGAATATAAAATAAGTGTTTGTAATATTTCATTTAATAATTGTTATAATTATAAAATATCTTTAAATAGATAGATACTATATACTATATGTAAGTACACAACCATACAAATAAAAAGCTAAACTAAAAACTTTTCCTTGGGTTTGTTCTATGGCAAATTATCAAGAGGACCATGCAATATTAGGAACCGAATCATAGCTAAGTTTTAAACTAGTGAAAAATAAAGAATCACACTTATTTATCTGCAAAATTATATGACTACTTACCTGATGATATAAGAAATAAAAATAAAATATGTTTATGTTTAAAAAGAAAGCAAAAAAATGGATTTTGGAATTTCCTAGGAACCAAATGAATAATATAGTGCAAGGCAATTTTTTGAGAAGTTATTGAGATTTATATGATGTGTTTATTTACTTATCGTTATTTATTAAGTTATGTGGTATATGTATATTTGATTTTATAGTGTCTAGTATGTAAGTAAATGTATATGTGTATGTATGTGTATATATTATATCATACATAGATATTAGATATAAATGTAATAATAAAATGTCCACACTCCCGAAATCACAAACAAGTATATACTAGAATACTTCTGTGAATGAGTGTTTAAACATTATTATTATTATATTATTATTAGTGAAAATGTAAACAAAAAAAGTGTAGAAACAAATGGTATCTACCCCTCGATTACTCACCTATGAAAAAAATTTAGTCAATACTGCAAAATAATAAACCTTCGTGCAAAATCGTTAACAAGATTCATAAAATTCATAAAGTTATCCTAAAATGTTTTATTTCCCAGCCAATCAGTAAAAACCACTATTTAGCCATTCATTGAGCTCTAAGCAATAGTATTTCTGTTACTATAGTAATTTTTTTACTATAGTAATCATAAAAAATAAATTTAAATTTTCTTTGTTCAACTAGGCTTGAATGTTATGAAACGTTGAGATTTTAAGTTTGAGCAAAAAAAAATTCTTTGTGTCGGGTATCGGTCTTTCTTTCTTTGTTCGCACGATTACTTTGGAACGGTTTAATGATATTGAATTGTTTGGTACACTTCTGTATTATAGCGAGATCTAGAACTAGATTATGTTTTGATCTTATTGCGGGGAAAGAGTTGGGGGGTAAATAGGTAAAACAAGTAAGGGTCCATAAAATTGTGATTTAGTGTATCAAGAACCAAAGGCCTCAATTTTTTTGACATCTGCCACCCACTCCATTATTAAAGGGGGTAAAAAAATAAAATTGTGATTTTGTGTGTGCCCAAGAATCAAAGGGATCAATTCTTTTTTTGCACCACCGGAAAGGATGTGGAAGTAGTGATTCCTTAGGCAGTGGTTCTTTTACCTTTCATCGCTTACGTAGCGAGGACGATAATAGAGACACGACAAAAACACACTGGACCTTTTGTATAGCATCGAATTTCCTAGACAAAAGTCCACAACATATTCTCATCTGTTAAATTTATGAGCTACCGGCTAAGCGTAAGTATGACCGTTTCTCACGCTATTCTCTTAGCTGTCCAGATGAGCCGACTTAATTAATAATTGAAAAAAAAATGAAGGAAATCTCCGAGAAATTTGAACAATTTCGTGGAGCTTTAAATTACATGCATGATACAATTTGGTGAAGTTTGGATCGATTTTGAAATTTTTCGAAGAGTGCCTTTTTCAAACGTTGCAGTTAAATATAGCTGATATTTAACTATGGAAACGTTTCAGTTTTCCCTGACTAATTTTTATAACCCAAAAGCAAATTTTAACTGCCTTTTACATTTTATTAATAAAAAAATTTACAAATAAAATTACTTATATAACAATAAAATATAAACATGTTTAACGAACATAAAACATAAGTATAAATTTTGAGCAAAAATGTATCGCAGAAAAAGCCATTATGTAACTTTTCGCGGAAAATAACTTCGTTTGATTCTCACAAAATTCGCAATGAACAAAAAATGTTTGGCTGCAAGCAAGAATATAAATATATCAAAATAAATGCGTTTTACAAAATTCTCCCTGACTATTTCTTAAAATTCCCTGATTCAAATTAGTACAAATTCCCTGATTTCGCGGATCAAAATAAAATTCCCTAACTTCTCCCGGTTGTCCAGAAAAATGGCCACCCTGTTGGTGTTCCACACTGGAGATAATCACTACTGTTTAATGATCAGAATTTAGATTTGGCGCTTACTTCAAACTTTGACATAGTACCCGTTCTTCACACGAGTACTTCTGCTAGTAAATAATAGGTAAGCCAATTCTGAGTATATTTCAACGACGGCATTTTCAGGAAAAGAAAAAAGTCTCTAAAAAGTGACTAGTTTCAAGATCATTTGTTTCAACAAATAATAACTAATAGAGACAAACGTAAAAATTTATTTTGTTTCTACTCTGAACGTAAAGCAAGTGCGCTAATGGAACTTACCAATGTACCCTTACAATAGTTATTAAAAATTGATATTTTTACACAGGACATCATACTATTTTAGGAGGGCACCATCATCCAAGGGTAGTACTTACCTAAAACAAAACAAAAAAAGTGAAAATAAAGAACATTAAATAAAACATATTTTTCTTTGTTTTTTATCAATAATTTAGTATAACTAAACGTTACTGCAGTTCCAACAACTTAGCGTATTATTCTCAAATGATTGATTCACAAATACTGAATGAAAAGAGTAATAAGGGTTTTACAATAATTTATACCTACTAAGAAATATGGTTAAACAATAAAGAGATTGTCTGGGAGAGGTACAGTAATAAGATTTTTGCTTTTGAAACTATGATTTGAATACATCAACAGAGGGGCTATAATAAAGTTCTGCCTGATCATTAAGTAAGTGGTTATTTTGAATTAATTTAGATCTGTATATTTCAATAAATTCCAATAGATTTAATTAAAAATTCACAGATTTCGCAATCCTTGCAACCATCATCGGAGACATTGGAAATGATAACACCATATATGAAGCATAATAATATTTTATCTTCTGACGTGTCAAAATGTCTTAATTATAGACATCATTTTCAGTGTCAAAATGTGCCAAAAGATAAAATTTTGCATGAAATTTGGATCATAAACAATCATACATCAAAATATTCACGGCCACTCGAACGCTGCGTATCTTAGTATTACGTCATCTGACCTCGACACTTTCGTGTCGGCGGCCTTGGATAAAACTCGTAACTTTGGACCTATATACGAACATTAACATTTCCAATGTTAAAAGTCTTTTCCTGCCTGTGCAATATATTGATATGTTCTCAGTCAAAACTATCACACTGTTCGTATACTGCTAAAGATGCAACTAATAACTTGCAAAAATCTGGAGTTATTTTTTCTAGGTAGGGCAAACGGGTCGTACATTTACAGTTAAGTACGACGAACAAGAACGCTCCTTTAGACTTAATAAAAACGATTCAACTTTTTCAAACCACACATAAGAATCAGGAGATATTTTTCCACAATTAGAACATAATATATTACACAGGCAGGAAAAATAAATCTACTGGAGTCTATTGAAATATACAAATCTAAATTAATTCAGAATAACCACTTATTTAATGATCAGAACTTTATTATAGCCCCCTTTTTGATGTCTTCAAATCATAATTTCAATCACAAAAATCTTATTACTGTACCTTTCTCAGACAATCTCTTTATTGTTTAACCATATTTCTTATTGTTAAACCTTTACTCTATCATTCAGTATTTTAGGAGAGGCCAAATGTTGCCGTTTTTGGTCAACTATTTGCTGTAGCGATTAAACCTACTTACCCTCCCCATTTTTGAGTGATGAACGAAAAAAAAAACAGTGGGAGAAGTTTTTAACCACACCCAGCCCTTTAAATTGCCAAAAACCGCCCCTTATCGCCGTTTTTCTATGGTGGGATGATTATGCGTGTTGTGGAAGTTTGTTTCCAAATACTATGGGAGTCCACCCTAATTGTACGTGCACCTGCACCCCCCCCCTCCCCATCCTTGGGGACAATGTTTTTCATAAAGATTAAAGTCTAAGGAACAACTTTAGATATGTCCCAAACTGGCTGTACTTTCAAAATTGTGTCTGTCTATAAAAAAAAATTGCAAATATTGTTTTTGTCATTTGACACAAAAACTAAAAAAGATGGAGAAAAACTTTCTGCACAAAAAACAAGGTGCCTAAAATTTTCTACAATTTTGTTCCTATACAATATTTGGATAGGAGTTATCATTTTCCAGATGAATGATTCAGCTCTTAAAATAAAATCTAAAATTCAATAGAAAACATAAATAACATCTCATTCGCTTTCAGATTCACTATCGCTGTCTCCCGATACATCGAATATTTCTTCCAAGTTTTCTTCTTCTATTGCTTCATTTATGATATCGTTATCATCCTCACTTTCGTATATCATGATTTGATTTGAAATCATCTCCTGAAGAATTTCAGTAAGCGATTGAGGCAGTATTTTAATACCATTTTCTTGCCATCCATAATCATTCCAAGGCTTTGGAATATTGTGAATACCTTCGTCGGCTAATCTCCAAATACGCGTTTGGTAAACACTCCTTTTAATATGCTCGATAAGACAAGCTCTTGATGGTGGAATCCAAGAAAAATCAACTTTAGCACGTTCGCTGTCTCAATAGTCAGCCATAAATCATAGCCAAGAGTCCCCATATAAAAAACCATATACCATTTTTGGGTCATGGGACTCTCTATGCATGTAATTAAAAAATTACATACATAGAGTCCAATGAGATATCTGGTAACCAATGGTTTAATATAAGTCCATGCCCCAAATTTGGTTCATACGTATCTTTTGTATAGTAACCTTGTTATACAAGGGAGTCCCTGTAGAAAACCTGTCTATTCATCGACAGCCGTCTTAAAATCTAATATGAAATAGAACCCAAACGTGAGCCAAATATGGGGCACCGGACTTACGGAAAACATAAGGCATGACCATAGGTGGGTCACTGGACAGCGAACGTGTTAGTGTCAGTTATTGATAAAGACAAATCTTTGTCATTTCTGTCTAATGGCAATTGGCGAAGCTCGTCCACGCTAACGCATTTCTTTGATGGCACATGTAAACTCCTCCAATTCTGCGACTAATTCATCATCAATATTCCAGCTGCTCCCCAAGTCTTGAAATGTTCGTATATATTTGGTATATTTGGGAGAGAGTAACATTTTTAGGGGTTCTATCTTTGCATTTTTGTTAAAGGCGCTGACTGAGTCGCATCCAATAAATGAATGAAGGCTCAGTAATGGCGAACATTTTTGAGGTCCGTATTCTTCTGCTAATTTGGATATGTTAATAAGCCTTCTTTTATTGCCAAATCAGGTATCAAAGAGTAATTTACATTTAATTTTATTGGAATGAGCCAGCAGAATCCAAAAGATGTCACTATCAACACGTTTAACCCTAATCTGTTCATAACCCATTGCTATCGTTTTCGAGATAAATGTCTGCAAATTATAATATTATTATCATTATTTTTATTTTTTTTCAGTTTATTTTATTTTTTGTTATGTTAATAATATAAATGCCCTTGCAATAATTGTCAAAGTTATTTCCTCTAAATGATTTACCGATATATGAATTTGAATGTTTTCTTAATTTTGGGCTCATTTATCTGAAAAATGGTAACTCCTATATTGTATAGGAACAAAATCGTAGAAAATTTTATACATGTTGTTTTTTGTGAAAATAGTTTTTGTCCATCTTTTTTAGTATTTGTGCAAGGGAAGGTCCGAGGTAGGGTGAATAGCGGTAGCAGCCCCTGGGGGTTGTTGCAACCCTTCCTAGGGCGGGAAATTGACTTTCTTTTTCTTGCAGTTTTAATACGGTTTCGAGGGCGCTGAACTCGAAAAAAATAATCGATTACGTTTTCAATTCTTCCACTTACCTCAAACGGGCAAAAACAAAAGAGTTTACAATTCATAAAAAAAACAACAAAAATACAAGAGGAAGGTAATTTTGAATTCACGCGGGTTTTCAATAACCGAATGGAGACGATTCCAGTTTGCTTACTGGATCCACCGACGATTTTAATTATTCGATATACATTTATGCAGATGAGAGCAAAAAATATTAATGTTTGCATGTTATCCCCCACTGAATGATTAGAGAACACGCCCTGTGTATGTACTTCCAGTGTCAAGCCTAGCTCTCAAATGAACTGAATCCCATCGAGTGGGGAAGGATAGCATGAACCAATTATCTAGAACCAAAACTTTCGAGAAATAAATTGATCCCAGACTTCTTTTTTAAGGATTATAATTGTAGTTGTAAGAACGGATGTTCAAAACGATGTGGTTGTGTAAAATTGAGTAGTTATACCAAGTAGTATTTTCTGTAAGAATTGTCGAGGTCGAGATTGTGAAAATTGTACCCCAGAGGATGAAAATGATAACCTACGTACAGAATCGAACGCGCTTGATGATGCTAATGATGATAATTACTTAAATTTCATCAAGGTAATATGTACGATTCTAATACGAAAACGGACGAAGAATGTGATGAAGGAGAAGACAAGAGTGTTGAATGTGATGTACATTTTGAGGAATAACAAGAATGTAATTCTATTTGCGACCTAGGTTACATTAATTAGCTCTAGTATAAAAAATATTTCATTGTATTTTAACAAAAATATTCTATTTATACTATTTATTAAAATAACGAAAATTTCCACCCCTTCGAAAATAGATTATTCATGATTTTATTCGCCTATTGTCCGATATTCCGATTAAGAAGGATTGCCACCGCCCTCTCCTGACATAACCCTTCCTTTGTCACCAAACCCTAGTAAAAAAGAAAATAATTTCCTTCAAAACACGCATGGTCAACGCTACTACGGTGAAAACCAAGACTGCCTGAGAGGTTGGGAAGGGTTAAAACCAAAAGAGAAAAAAAATATCAATTTCTCACCACTTGGAATGGTTGTAACAACCCCCAGGGGCTGCTACCGCCCTTCACCCTGCCTCATACCTTCCCCTGTCAATAAATCTTCATGCATAATCATCCCACCATCGAAAAACGGCGAAAAGGGGTGGTTTTTGGCCGTTTAAAGTGGTGGGTGTGGCTAAAAACTTCTCCCACTATTTTTTCTTTTGATTTAGCATCCTCGAAAAGGGGAGTAAGTAGATTTTACCGCTGCAGCAAATAGTCGACCTCTCTTTGGTTTCCTGGCCTCCACTATTTGTGAATCAACCGTCTGAGAATGACCCGCAAAGTTGTCGAAACTGCAATAACGTTTAGTTATAATAAATGAGCGATAAAAAACAAAGAAAATTGTTTTCATCTGTTTCGTTATAATTAATTTATCACACAATCTACCATTCAATTTTTAAAAAATATTTCTTATTAATATATTTATTTGCTCAAGAATTATAACTGGCCATTCTCAAACATGAAAATTTGTAGGGTATACACAAATCTGAGTTTTAGTGGATACAATACAAGTTACATTATAATATTTTTTGAAATTTAAATATTGAAGATGTGCTAAGTAGGGCAATAATCTGTTTCAAGAATGACTAAAAATATTAGTAGGTTGTTAAATATATAAACCTATTGGTTTGATGGAGATATGTGGCTGACATTTCTTGACATCATATTAACGTAAAGAACATTCATTAATTTTACAATAATATGAAATAATAATGATATTTTAATTAACAAGACCAACAATTGACAGCACAGGCACACAAAATAAAAAAAGTGGTCTTTTTTTGGTACTCCATTGGGTAACCCATATGTATTTCGACGTGCTGAACACGAAGGAGGTGTCCGCTTAGCTCCATTGGCCACCATTTGTAAATCGCCAAAATAACTCATAATTTAGGTTATTTTCGCGATTTACTAAAAATTGGTGGGTAAATGATACCTGATTCGTATTCAGCATGTCGAAATACATGGGGGTTGCCCAATGGAGTCACAGAAACAGATCGCTTTTCACTTTTTTTTTTGTGTCTTACACGATTTACGCAATTTTCTAGAAAATGGCGGAGGATTCGGTGATACTTCATATATTACACCGACACACAAAAAAGGTCTGTTTCTGTTTTTCTTTTGGGTTATTTTCGCGTTTTACAAAAAAATGGTGGTCAACGAACACCTGATAAGTGTTCAGCACGTCGAAATACATTACCCAATAGAGTACCAGAAAAAGACCACTTTTTTTTGTGTGCCTGTGAATTAACACAAAAATTAAACTTTACTCTTTGATATTAATATTGAGAAAGGTGTGGTTAGAAATGATTATATGATATAGTTAACATAACATCAAATTATTAAATACTAACTGATTTTAACCATCTTTCTTTACGAATGTGAGACACGGAGCGCCGGGTAGCAGAGAGACGATGCGTGGCGTATTGATGCTTTCGAGGTATCAGTTTAGAGACGTCTGTTACGAATTCTCTGAACAGCCCTTCGCACTAATACCTCTCATTAAGGTTGATACTACAGGGAAAACCAGATGGCAAGAGGCGAAGAGGATGCCCTTCAAAACGTTGGGCTGATGTCACCAAAGAACTGGTGGGAAAGGGTTTTAATGCGGCTGTGCGCCTAACGCAACCGCGATAGATGGCGCGATGCCACCAGACTTGCTATACAGCAAGCGGAAGCCAACTGGAATAATTTTCATGAAATACAAAACGTCTAGAAAGACGTTGTGTATAAGAAGAACTAAAGGGGAGCAGGGGAGAATACTATATCAGATTTCAAGAGTTTTGCCGATATCCAATTCAAACCTGTTGTAAATAAAATCAACAATTAAAAATGATCAACATGAACTTAATTTTACAGCAGTACTTAATTCAATATATACTCACGTATTATCGGATTAATTACGAAGAAAATAGATTTTCTGTACGAACGGTTATTCAAACGGGAGTCACATTAAGGTTTGTTCTATCAAAATCTGAGACGATTTTAAATTAAAAATTATCACGTTTGTTGTTTATCAACCTTTAAAAATTAACAATTAATACAGTACCTAGACGTAAAAATATGTAAAATTAAAGAATAGCCTCATATGTAATGATAATTCTTTATGTGTAATTGTTGTAGTAAAAGGTATCATCTTTAGTTCCTATGTGGTCCCGATACTTACTCTTACTCCCAATGGGTAAAAATCACACCTAAATTTAGATATTTAATATTTGAGAAAGCATTTCTGATTTATTTTTGAAACGTAGGATATGTGTTTAGAATCGCTGATTACGAATCTGAAGTCAAAATTAAGAAATGTAAAATGGCGGCGGCGGCTTCAATATGGCGGATGGAAATTTTTTCAAAGCAAGTGTTTGTTTTAAACGAACGAAAAAAAATGAGAATCTAGGAGATATTAACCAAAAACAGTATTTTTTATTACTGGACAAAATTACAATAACAAAATGGCCACATTTTGTTTAAAATGTGAAAACGCACATTGTTTCGGTTATAACTTTTTAAGTATTTTAAGATGCAGAAAAAAACAAAGAATCATTTTAGAGCTTGATTATCTTTAATTCTGGTCCTTAGAATCATGTAAGTGTCATAGTTTCTAAGATATTCCACATTTAAACTAAATACTTCTTTCTATAAACGATCAGATGCCATTATTAAACTTAAATTACTCCGAAACTATTACATATAAATAAATAAAAAACAAACTCTCATTTTTCACCTGAACTAATATTTGCAAATATCTCAAATATTTGCAAAGAAACAAAAATTTTACGTTTTTTCGAAAATCTATTTATAGTTTAAAGCGAATTTTTTTTTCTAAAGCAAGTGCTGTAAAAGGACGAAAAAATTTCAGCGTCTAGGTCACGCTGGATGTTAACGAAAAACAGTACCTATTTGAGAATAATATTTTTTTAATTACTGACTAAACATAATCATAACAAAACATACCACAAATCCAAAGCCACTTTTATGCCATAAAAACAGTAAAAAAATCATTTGAAAGGTTACTTAATATCCCATTATTTTTGTTCTCAGTATTTTTATGTAAGTACCATAATTTTTGAGATATTTATACAATTAAACTAAGTCTTATAAACATTCGGACGCCATTTTTAGACATAAGTACAGATCTCCGAAACCAATAATTCTACAGAAATCAGGAAAAAATTAAATTAATATTCAGCTTTTTTATTTGTCTCTAGCATTTTTCAGCTAAATATACTACTTTTTGAGTTATTGAAAAGGAGTGGCATTCACCCCCTATAAATTTGCGAGCCCCAGCATAATATAGACTTTTCTGGGATGCATTTACCACTAAATTGTCATAAAAAAAACAAGCAAACAAATCTAATTTTATTTCGAAGTTAAGACCTCTAGTTACTACTGCAGTAAATAATATCGGCAAGCAATTTTCTAATCTGTACTAAATTTAATAGTTAAAAGTTTTGGTTTTAATAATTTGATAATATTCACTAACAAAAGCAGAACTTTGACGCATAAAAGACAACAATAGTTGTAATCTATTGTAATCAATTTTTCAATAATTACAAGTTCATATCAAACGACAAAAATCAAATCATTTATGTCGCGCGAAAAATAATTATATTACGTAAAAGCCGAACAAAAGCCGCAGGAATTTTTTCTCCGAACCTAAACGGTCCCTTGATTAAATTCTGTTTCCATTGATTTTCTAATAACTGATCTAGTGAATGAATTGAATAGAAATGTAAGCCTATTCAAGTGTAATTTATTAATTTTGATTTCTAAAGGGTTATTAGTAGCCTCAAAATTAAATATTAAATGAAAATTAACAACTGCTACCCACAATTGTTATAACTTTATAAGCTGCTATGATGAAAAATTAATAAATGGAAATGTTTATTGATTTATAAGAAAACACCAAAGTAATCCCTTACAGAAATAATTGACTTTTTTTTTAATTGGTACATTACGTAACTATACAGGGTGTCCATTAAAGAACGGGCCATACCTCAACAGTAGATTCCTTGAATAAAACTGAGTCGTTTTAGCTAAACATACCTTAGTAACATAGTGCTTCCTTAAAAAGTTATGGAACGTCAAACGAATTTTTTTTTATTTATTTTTTTGTTATATCTCTATCACTATTTACGCGACTTGACCCAAAATTGGTATATATGATTTTTTTGGAATGTTAAGAATAGTCGTGTTAATAATTTAACGGAATACCGTAGATGCCTCTATTTTTTGTTTTGTTTTAGTCATTATTTTTTTGAGGATAAATTTTCTAATAAAGTAATATTTTTTTATGCAGTATTAAATTCTACGTAAAAAAAAGGTGCACTTGTTTTATATCTGTAAATGCATGGTTTTCGAGAAACATGCATTTCAATTTCTTGCGGCACAATATACCCAATTATGTTAAATTTAAATTATTTCAATCTAGTAGGTACACAACTAAATTTCACAGCAAAATAATTTAGAATGATAGTTAAATTAAAAGAAATAAATTGAAAAAAAATTGCCTTTGACGTCGCGTAACTTTTTAAGGAAGCAAGATGGTATGTTTTAGCTAAAACGACTTATTTTTACTTAAGGAACCTACTGTTGAGGTATGGCCCATTCTTTAATAGACACCCTGTATAAAGGATAACGTTAATCGGTTTAGCAGCTCGGGGGTTTTTTGTTGACAAAATTACATTCGTTTCCACCTCACATTCACATACAATAAAATTCTTAAGATTTCTTTTTGCGTTAGCTAGTAGAATCCACTGCGAGATCAACAGGCCCTAGCACCGTCGTCCAACGTATCTTATGGTGGTCCTTAACCTCAATTTCTCATTATCTTTTTCGGATTAGATTAGAAAAAAGGATGTAGCTGGTTGGCATTGACCACCGAACAGTAGCACGAGTCGTGATTTTTTCGTTCAAAATTATCTAGAGCACTTTCTTCGCAACCGATTGAGACAATTTTTTTTTAAATACTCGTTATTTTATTTCCAAAAAAGGTAAGAGAGCCGATTTTTTAATTATGCTAAACAAAATTATTGGGCTTAGTCAAAATGGCCATTTTTTATTTAAATCTTAATAAAACTTACAAATAAAAACTATTTTCTTATCCAATTTACATAAATCTTGTTAATCTAGGGTTTTTGACGTCGCTGATTACGAATCTGATATTCAAATTGTCATAAACCAACGAATCTGATATTCAAATTGTCATAAACCAACCTGAAAAATGGCGGAATCAATGGCGGTTATAAAATGCTAAAAAAATGATGAAAAATTAAATATTTTTGTTAAAGTTTATGCCGCGAAGTTTTGAATATTTCTGATAAGTACTTTTAAGTTAAAATAGACTAAATTTTAAGTTCTAGGAAGAAATTCAAGATGGCGGATTCAATATGGCGGTAATAAGGTGATAAAACTAACTTAAAAATGAATTAAATACATTAAACTAAATAGGCTACTCCCAAGAATTATTAATAAATTTAAAAAGGAACAAACTTTCTGAAATTTTCAAATATATCCAATATGGCTGACATACATTAATTATCAGTCATAAATATGCGATTCAGTCTTCCATTAATTTTGAACATAACCTTAAGTAGGTCATATTAATATTTCTTTTTCTTATCTGCTAATATTATCTAAATGTATTTAGGATAATCGACAATGAAAAAAACTATCACTCAATTGGAGTATTAATATCATTTTAACAACACAAATTAAACAGAGAAATTTAAGATTTAAATGAAGACTAAGTTAGGTTTAAAGTTCATGGTGTAAAACTCTTGCCTTAGGTTATGTTAAGTTTAATATTCTTGTTTTAAAGTTGTTGGTGTTAGGTATTTATTATATTATTAGCAGATAAAAAAAAGAAATATTAATATGACCTACTTAAGGTTATGTTCAAAATTAATGGAGGACTGAATCGCATATTTATGATTGATAATTAATGTTTGGCAGCCATATTGGATATATTTGAAAACAGACAATGTGTTCCTTTTCAAATTTTTTAATATTCTTGGGAGTAGCCTAATTAGTTTAATGCATTTAATTTATTTTCAAGTTAGTTTTATCATCTTATTGCCCCCATATTGAATCCGCTATTATTATTATTGTTGCATATCTACAACCGACCGCGGGTGCCAGTGCGATGTTGCCAAGTCTACTTTTTCCCCAGACGTAGGGAAATTCGGCACAATCTGGCAATACCACTTCTGGAGGTTCCAGGGTTCACCCCCCCAGGGTCGAAGTATTAAGTCTCTAGGACTTTGGGGAAAAGTTTAACAACGAATGATGTTCTTTGTAATTACTATCGCATTACAACATTTGAAAAACGACGTACTGAACCAGATGAAGAAAGTGAGGGAACGATCGACGAAGACCAGCCTTTTGTGCCTTCGACATCTTTTAGCACTACGATTAGTGACTCTGATGAAATAATGGAACTACCATTGCAAACACTCATATAAATACTGTTGCATATGTGGCGATGGTAATGAACTGACCGTAAAACTCACTACTGCGAGACTGCAGTGCTATCGAAACAAACAAATATACATCTTCCGAGGCAATCGTTGCTGTAAAATACATTTGATTTTTTTCCCCTCATTTTTGGCCTGGAAGGGTTCCATCAGCCAGCTACGCAGATGGATAATTTTTTATCGCAGTATGGTACAGTTATTTAACATTAGTTGTCGTTTGTCAATACTTATCCTGACTTGTGATATTGATTCCTAATAAGCCTTTGTTTTTATAACCTTTGTGGTTTAACCTACTATCCGTGGTCCAGTCTATGTGTAAACTTGTCGCCTTGATGGATACCTGCGCGTGAAATATGTCTACACTTGATTATACATCGCTTTTATGAAGACGTTGCACATCTGGAACCATATGCCAATTGTAGCTCGATTCTTAGATAGCATTTATGCCTTCTATTAAATTCCTTAACCCCAATAACATAACAACTCTAAAAGGCTCTACAGACCACTGCGGTTTATCAGATCTTATTAGGGTTATTAATTACAACCTTAATAATATACCAATGATACCATTCTGAGGATGGTCAATTTGTTCAGCTTCCTAGCAAGTACGCTGCACGCTGGCACCATATCGAACAATTTGGTAATGTAAGAGGTCATTTTGTTATCGTTATTACTACCTGTTTTCAGTTTTAATATAAAAACAAGGACAGAAGAAGTTCTTGTACTGGAATTTTCCAACAGTGACTTTAATTCGTAAATGGCATCTATCGTTAAGCCTGTAAACGTTAATAATTGCTTCTCTGATAACCCGCAGTGGCCTGTAGAGCCTTTTAGAGTTGTTATTGGGATTAAGGGATTTAATAGAATGCATAAATCCGACCTAGGAATCGAGCTACAATTGGCATATGGTTCCAGATGTGCAATATCGTCTTCATAAAAGCGATGTTTAATCAAATGCATTTTACAGCAAAGATTGCCTCAGAGATGTATATTTGTTTGTTTCAATAGCACTGTGGTCTCACAGTGGGTATTACGGTCAGTTCTTTATCATCACCACAACATATGCAACAGTATTTATGTGTAGCAGCGAGTCTTCGCAATGGTCGTTTTTTAGATGTAGTAATGCGACAGTAATTACAATGAACATCATTCGTTGCTAAACTTTTCCCCAAGGTCCTGGAAAGTTAATACTTCGCCCCTGGGGGGGAGGTTAACCTAAGATCTCCAGAAGTGGTATTGCCAGATTGTGCCGAATTTCCCTACGTCTGGGGGAAAAAAGTAGACTTGGCAACATCGCACTTGCACCCGCGGTCGGTCGTAGATATGTAACAATACCTTGTAAGGCTATATAAGTATTAACTGTTACAACTATGTGTAAATGTGTAAATATTTTATTTTACCCAATTTTATTTTTTTCCGATAGTTAAAATGGTCGTAAAATGAGCTTATTTTTTGGAGTAAGTTATCTACTCGTGCCAAATTTCAAATCGATCGGTTGCATAGAAGCCGAAAAAAAAATATAACAGTTAAAGACATATTATTTTTTTTTCCACCTTCGTAGGGTTAAAATTTTTACCATGTAATATACTCTATAAACCGCATCATCTGGAAGCCATTTTAACTAAGTAAGTGCGGGGGCACATTTCCCTAACTTATCCGGCTATACCCTTTGTATTGAATTATACTTTGGAACTATAGTATCCATGGCCATTTCTAGAATGAGATTCGCCTTCCGCGCTGAATCTTCTAGTGTTCTAGTGCTGTTACATGCTGTTGCCTTATCGGAGTTAAGTCTTGCATTAGCCCGTGTCCCACTGTACGAGTTTCTTCTTGGATAAATATGTGTAGTGGTGGCAGGTCTAGAAGGACTTCCGCAGCTATAGTAGCAGCTTTTATGGCCCTTGTGGCGCACACGCTTGCAAGCCTTCGTACGTCACTTAACTAAGTAGACTAATATCGGTTCATTATGCTACTGATCTACGGATCAATACTATACGGGTAATCATGGGTCTTAAACAGCGACGTAGCTGGGGGGGGGGGGCACTTTGCCCCCCGAACCCACATGTGGCGCCATTACTGTAGTGAAAAAATCTGGTCTGGCTACGTTACTGGTCTTACGACCCTTATATAACCATATATAACCTTATATAACCATCTTGGAATTCAACCACCATTTTTTACTCATCTGCCTGCACCTTCCCAGGGGAATTGTGGCTTTCTGTGTGACGTTTTGGACATAGGCATTCCATGTCAGTTTTTGATCAAAAATGACTCCTAGGCATTTTAATTCACTGGAAAATGGAATTTCCAGTCTATTGAACGATATGATAATACTCCTTGAGGTAGCCTATACTCACCTCTGTCAGTGGTAGCCTCACCTAGTTTGGATACTATTGTCCTATTTTCTAGACTGGCTTTAATCCACTGGCAGAGCACAATTGGCACACCTCTGTGAGACAAAACATTCGTTAATGATTGCGTTGGCACGGTATTGAAAGCTCTTTCTATGTCTAGAAATATTGACACTGACATTTCTTTGTCTTCTAATGACTTTGTCAGTAGCCTCTTCAAATTATCCAGCGCAATGTCTATTGACTGCCCAGTTAGTATGCATATTGGAGCTGACTAAGGGATTTTCCTTTAGTATTTCGTCTCTAATGTACCTGTCCAGCAATATTACCAATGTTTAAGTAGGAGAGAAGATAAGTTCATAGACCCTCCATGAGTCTGTAAGACCTGGACGTTCGGACCGTATCCTGTCTATTTTTAGGAGGTAGATGACCTTCACCTTCTGCCACATGTATGGTATGTATCTCCAGGGCAGACAGGCTCTGAATATTTTACAGACATGTATTAATACATTCTGCCCCTTTTGGAGTAGGATTAGGTAAATTCCATCCATCCCTAGAGATTTGAATGGTTAGAATTTGCTAACTGTTCATCTAATTTTGTCAGGTTTGTTCTATTACTTGATGAATTACTTGACGTAACGTTTCAATTAAATTACCAGTAGATGCGATGCATATCGTTTAAAGAAAATAAGGAATTAAAAGAGACCTACATTTATATATATCTATACATATTGTTCTATTTTATACCCTATTATGTGAAAATCTATTAAAATAATAATACTTGTCAGTTGGACACCAGGAGACTAAGTGTCTACCAAACTTTAATACACATAAAGAAAGCATATAACAAATATTTTTAGCATGATTGTCTGCTTAAGCAAACGAGACTCGGCCCAGGGAAGAAATAAGTTCAATTGTTCAGATCAGGAGTACTGTAACGATCAATAAAACACTGTGCTATGAGAAAATTTTCTAAGATTTATTTTAAACTTTTTTAACTGTTTTCAAAATGATTTTTACAAATTTTCTTATAAATACTTAAATTCTATGGCCTTCAAAAAGTTTAAATTGAGATCTCAATAAAAGAAAGGTTTTCGTTTTATTTCTTTGAATTGTAAAAGCTTTTACCTTAATTCTGTAACCGGATGGTTACCTGTACTATCAGTCAGAACGATTGATAATTCACCCAGTGCAAAAGAGACTTCGACCAGCTGATTCGCTGCACGATGTGGAGATGATTTCCTTCAGTTAAGTTGCTGACCTATCCACGATGAAATTTGTCCACTGGACACCTTCCAGAAACTGCCGATGCACTAACTCGATGCACTATTTGTTACTAGGTAAGTACCTATGTATTATTTTCTAAGCACTGCTGACTCTTCGGGAAACTGCCCGATCTTGTTGTAGAACTCTCCAAAATCGTCCTAAGTTGAAGACAGAATCAAAATTCGACTTCGCAAAAATTTCATTTAAGGACATTTTTAAGAGTCTGCAGAGGCACAGTTCAGTCCATAAGGACCGTTATGAGTTCTATAAGACGTCAGAAATGACCAGGTGAAAATTCAAAGAAACACCGAATTTTCACTTAGGAAAATATGCTTTGGTTCAGGATATGAGAGTGAAAGTATATAATGGCATGGACTTTTGGATAATATACTTTTTTCAAAGGTGCAACAAAGCTGGACTTTGAAAAATAATATTCTTAAAAGTGCGTTGTTTGGCTTGAAAATCGATGTATCAAAAGTACCCCAAAATTTCACTTGCAGATTAATTTTTCAAAACTGTGTCGAAATTTGGCTTGAAAATTGATTTTTCAAAAGTACGCTAAAGTTGGACTTAAAGATTAATTTTTCAAAAGTACCACGAAGCTAGTTCAAAAAGTACTCCGAAAATGTACTTTAAAAAATATTGAAATATTTTCCATTTTTATTCCTCAACCAAAGACATGGACCATTGAGGTATGGTCATTGAATGCCCTGTTCTAAAGTATGAGCATAAAATTTTAGCGATACATTGCATCCAAAGGGCAAAATAGACGATTTTGACAAAGCCGGCGTAGTACCGATAAGCAAAAATTGATAAAAATCAATGCACATGCACAAGGCCGGTTTCTCGCATAGAAAGACTTTGGATTGACTCAGCGGCTCGCAATTTGGTCGAGCGCGTTGAGTGGTCTAGACAAAGCAATGGTAGGAAAGTCAGTAGCAGGGCTCTCCAAATGACAAAGTTATAGAGGGAAACGCCTTGTGGATAAAAAACCAAAAATTCAATTTTGCCTAAAAGTCGCTCGAAGGTGGGTTGCTGCCATATCGATAATATTGAACAACTGCATAGGGGCAAGTAAATTGTGGACTGATTGAACGCCATCAAAATTATGCAGTAATAAGTCCTCACGAATGTGTTTGAGTACGTGAACCGCCACGATACATGAACTTTAAAGCTAAGTAGTCTCTAGCGAAACTAAATTCATTTAGTAGAACTTTTTTAAGTTAAAATCAGTCAGTCGTAATTATGAAATTACAAATAGTCTCAGACTTCTCTAAAAAGCTCGCATTTTGATTCTGAGAAGGTATGCATGAATCTTTTCTGCCTAATCGATCGTTAGCGTAAGCGCTCTCGCTTGTATGGTCTGAAAGCCATCGCCTTGATTGGGGAAGGCACGATTTTTACCTTAAGAATTTTGTGTAACCATTTCTGTTAAATAAACGGATTCTTTGAACTTTTGCATCTTAATTGATCTTGAGGCCTGTTGGCGGTCTATAATCCCTGGAACTTTCGTATCGAAAACCGGATGTGTCGAGTTAACTCACAGTAACGCTTGACCTTCTGGTTGCCTTACGGAGGTTTGATAGGGATTTTTTTATGCGTTTTTTGAGAAATCCCTAAGGTGTAGAGTCCGTTATTAGGAGATAAAAACATGGATACTACATACAAAATTAATCCCTCCGAAGAACAATTCTTCGGTTGGGATTTTTTTGTATAAAAATTCAGAATTTCAAAAGGTACCTAAACCCCTAACGAGGAAATTCATGTCCAGAGAGAGCGTCGTTACCGATCTGTGGTAGTGCAGCCTTGGTCCATTATTCGGCTATCGAAGTGCATCTTATCTCGAACCCGCCTGGGACGTAGAAAAACGGGGTAATACGCGACTGGCGCCCCCTGAGAAATTAAATTGTGTCGCGTCATTTGACGCCCGGTAGTGCGTTCTTCTACAATCTCACCTTTTATTGTTTACAAAGTTTTTAATACTTTTGCCACGTATTTATATACTCAGAAACCCTATTTTAGTAATTAACTTTCTTAAAATACATTTACTTCTATAAAAGTCACGTTTTTTTATGTATCCATGATTATTTTTTATTATTGTTTCCCTGTTCTGGTACCTTTTACACATTTAGTCTTTAAGTATACAGTTATGCCTTATTTTCTAAATTACTAATGTATTTACAATTTTAACAATAATTTTAACATTTGGTATTATCTTTTCACACAATGCCTTCTTTCACGTCGTAGTCCTGCCCTCTGTATGTGACTCGAGTCTAGCTATACCCAACATGCACTCGTGTTTCAAGTAAGCACCATCAGTAAAATTTAAGTGAACATAATTTTAAAATAATTTTAGAGTTTTTGTTTTTCTATAATAATTTCAAATACCAAATACTATACTGTCTGAGGAGAAAATCACAACAATATATATAAAAAAAATGTAAGTGGTAACCATAACATGAGCTTTTTCTTAATGTGTTATAAAACAGAGACAACTATTTTAGTATCAAGTATTAGAAGCTGTTGAATAAGAAAAATTAAATCATTAAATACGGTAGTTACATTCCATTCCATCGTGATATAAATATAAAATTACTGTGTTGCACAAAATAATTCTAGTATAATCAAATATTATTGATATGAATATTTTATAAAGTATGTTACCTAGTCATGTTCGTATTCTTCAATCATTCATCAATATTACACCTCCTTCAGCAGCATCATTCATAACCCTTAAATATTGAGTTATCTCTAATTCTGCCTTGAAGTCTTCGTCATAAATGATGCGCTAATCCAGTAACGCGACTCGGAGTAAATTTGAAATTATGCCGGAGGCGCCAGTCATATCTCTATATCAGTAATTTAAAATTTGAGGTTAATTATTATCGGTATATATTATATACCGGACGAAATAAATGGGTTTAGTGTAACATACCTTTCTTTATTCAATTTACAATAACCTGGCGAATATATGCTATAAAATAGTACTTAACTACCTACAATAGTCCAATACGCAAACCTCTACATTTTCAAAGACCCAAACAATTTGATTTGCAACAAAATTTTACTGAAGTATAAAGCAAATTTGTATCTACTTATGGACAAAAAAAACATTCGCCTCCTACAAATTCAAAGCCACCTGTACCAAAATAAGCTGAGAAAATCAATAAATCATATTAGGCACTTTTATCGGAAAATTTCATTAATGAAAGTTGTTCGGAATTGTCCTAGACCGAAATTTCATCAAAATAAAAAAAAATTGAAAGATTTAAAATAAAAAAAAACTGATAAAGGCAAGAGTAGATAAGCTATACAATAAATATTTCCGCCCACTAATTTCATAGAAATAAAAAGTTCTCCTTAAAATCATTAAACGTTATTTATTTATAGTTGAACGTATGATCTTTATGTTTCTATACGTTTTACATTTGAAAAACAACAGTAAGTGTTAAAATAGCATTTCAAAGTAAGCATGTTTGCAGTTTTTTGTAATTTTTGATGTTTTCCGAACTTTTAATGTATATTTCAGTTAGTTGTGCTCGATGATCCAAAAATATAAATACCTCATTTCATAGTTAAGTAAGTAAGTTAAGCTTTTCAATAATGGCCAATTTATAATTGGTTCGTGAAGCGCATCTAACTGAAATAAACATTAAAAGTTTGAAAAAATGTCAAAAATTACAACAAAACTGCAAACAGGCTTACTCTGAAATGCTGTTATATATATTATATATTAGTATATAATCATAAAGATCATATGTTCAACTATAAATAAATAACGTTTAATGATTTTAAGGAGAACGTTTTATTTTTATTAAATTAGTAGGCGAAAAAAGGCCCTTATATACCCTTGCCCTTTAATAAATATTAAAAACAAAAAACAAATTACTTCACAACTACCTGACAGCTCAGGTTTAATTTCAAACAAAATTATCATGAATTTATTAAACAAAAAATCACATTAAAATTATATTTTAGGACTTTATTTTAAACGAAATTTCAATGTTTTTAAATTTTGATTAAATTTTGGACTTGAGGTTTTTGGACAACAGTTTTAATTAATAAAATTTTCCGATAAAAAATTCCTAATACGCTTTATTGATTTTTTCGGCTTATTTTGGTACCGCAAGTGGCTTTGACTTTCTAGGAGGCGAATGACTTGTCCATAAGTAGACACTAATTTGTTCTATCAGTAAAATTTGGTTCAAATCGGAAAAAAATTAAAAAAAATTAAATTAAATTTCAATTTTGGGCTCAAATCAAGCCATACTAATGGTTGCTAGTTCAGCTCTTAAGTTACCTGTCGGTTAATGTGTTTCATATAGATATTCTCACGGAGATACTCTCAGCCGTTTACGATGAAGGACATAATTGAGGAAAGAGTCTTTACCAGAAGTTGTTTTCACATCGCACAAAAAAGGCAGGACGTCTTCAAGTCATGGCCTTCCCTGACTCATATTCTCCTTAGGTTTGGTAAATAAAGACCTCTTCTTATTTTTCCATTCACGGCACCCATGTGGTGTCATAGGCTGCTTCGTCGGGTACGTTCATTTAAAAAAATCTAGGATAATTTAAATTCTATAGCCTACGGTTCTCATTAAATGCTGATGGACATTTTTAATTAAAAAAAAATAACGACACCATAAAAATAAATGAAGTGATAAAACTAATAAAAATCCTGGATACACTTGTAATGTCTGTCATAAAACCCATAAAACGTAAAATTTTGTATAATACATTCTAGACGTTATTAGTTATAAACTGGATTTAATGAGGTTGCATTTTTATTAAATTATTGAGAGAAAACTTTGACACAGAAAATCTTTTCAATTAATAAACATTTCTTTGGAAATTACTTGACTGATGCTAAAAGACGAGAAAGAGAAAAATTGTTTGTAATTATTTCTAAAAAAATAATTAAATTCTACGATTTTAATTATATTTTTATATGAAACCACAGTTTACAAAGTAATAACATTGTTATTAAATAAACTTCTGGCCTGAAATAAATAGGCAGAAGTTGGTTTTTAATTACCCAACAATTTTCTTGCATCACAAAAACAATAAAGATGAGCCAAACATCAGATTAAGCTAAGTTGTAATTAACTCTAATAATAACTCTACTAGAATGAACAAACTGTGGCAGATATAGCCACGTTTTCAATACAGCAAATTCAACTGCAAAGAAGGGAAGTTTTCTACGCAGAGTTACTACTGTTACGAAAAAGGTAGGTGCAACGATTCGAAATGTCACTTACACGCGTATATAAAATTTCATTGAACAATTTGGGTTCAAATCGAACTATATAATTTGTTGGCGGCCCACCTCTACGCTTACCTGTCGTCTAATGCATTTCATATGATGCCTCAAATAAAAAAAAAATACAAAACCCACAAAATTGGTTTAACAGTATCGGTAACTTATTTACAATATGAAATATGCGTACTGTTGTGTCTTCTTCTTATTAACAACGTCTTATCAGACGTTTTGTGATTTATGAATTGTTCTAGTTGGCTCCCATTTGCTGTATAGCACGTTTGATGACATCTGTCGCGGTTGCCTGTTAGGCGCACAGCCTCACCAAAGCTCGTTTCCATCGGCTCCTTGGTAACGGGCGTCCTCTTCGCCTCTTGTCATCAGGTTTTTCTGAACTTCTCTTCCATGCTGACCTCGGCCAAAAAATGAGAGGATTCGGAAGAATGCGATGCTGGAGTGTTCCTTTTGGGGACATATTTCTTGGAGAAGCGAGCTCTTAGTGCGATGGTCAGTCCAGGGAATTCGCAGCAAATGTCTCCAGATCCACATCTTAAAAGCATCAATATGTGTCTTTCTGCTTCTCTAACGATCCATGTTTCAGTAGTTTAATAAAGAAAAATTAGGGAGTAAGCCTTTGTGCGTTTCTAGATATTCCTATTTCATCAAATTTTGCTCAACTGGAAAGTTGCCGATTGTCATGTACTATACACCTTGTTTTATAATTACAATTTGACAATAAAAATACACAACTACAATATCTATATTTATTGTTTCCCAAACGTATACATACAAGCATGTGTTAACAAAATTTCCATTTCTGAAATTTCGCGCATGCGGTTTGTAAATACTTAAATTAATACACTACGCCGATCTTGCCATCCGTATTTTTCGGAGAAATTCATATAGTCGGAGCAATAGATCTTTGAACTGACGTCATCATCCTATTTTGCCTGAACTAATTTGTTAAAGGATGGCAATGATTTCATGCCATAGGCGGAGCAAATTTATTATTAAAATAATAATTATTGATATTATTGATAATGATTAATAATAATAAATTGGACTAGAATAGACATACAGAATCAGATTGGCATTGGCAGTAAACTTAATTAGAACAAAACACCAGATTTCTAGCTTGCAAACTCAGGTATAATGAATTAATTGCGTTACGAAGAACAAACAATACGTGAGCCACTGACGATTGATTCACGAAACCAATGCGCTTCTATGTAGGCTAGACGTACGCTTTACCATTACTCTCAAATCTAACACGCAGGACGAATGTGCGTAGGTCGGAGACTGTGGATGACATACATCCTCATATCCATTCCAGGAAGTTCGATTGTAAGTAGTGAGACGCTAATATATAACGCTAACGCTAACACTAAAACGTGTAAAAATGACCGTTTCAAAAATATAAAAATGAAAAATTAACATATTGATTTTTCTTTGGACGAATGTTTTATAAGCATTCATTTTTATAAGCTAAGTACAACTATATAAGATGGTTAAGATGGTTGATTAGTATTTTCCGTTTTTTATTACCTAAAATTGGAAAACGCTGTGCACGAAAGTGACATATTTGTCCATAGACATAACTGTAAAGAGAATTCTGTCATTTATATTTTTATTTCCAGTAAAATAAAAATACACAAGACTTACGGAAGCGCTTCTCCACCAGCAACGAACAGTCAAGGCGGCCATAGTTTCTCAGCCGTGACTAGGAAAGCATGGTTATACGTAGGCAGGGCAACTCCTGGTACCACAGCGGCGGACATAAAGGGCTATTTGGAGGAAAAATTTCACGATAATGAATTTGAAGTAGAACTTCTTCCCAAGTGGAAAAATGCCATTAGTGATTGCTTTAAAGTAGGTGTCGATCACGAATTATTACCAGAATTATATAAAGCCGAGACCAGGCCCAAAGGTCTTCTTATTAAAAATTATACATTTTTTTGAGAAAATAAATGAAAATAAAGGTATTGTAACGGTTTCTTGTCGGGTAGCTGGTTCGGAGATTAATCAGGGTCCAGATTAGTTAATAAGACAGCCCAATAAAAATATAAACAATTTATTTACTTCTTGAAACAGGCAGTGTTACATAACATACAGGTACAGGTTATATGTCCGTATCTTTTACGGTTCTTAGGACAACATTTTCTATTATCTGAGAGAGAGAGAGAGAGAGAGAGAGAGAGAGAGAGAGAGAGAGAGAGAGAGAGTGTAACGGTTGCGATGCGACGTCTCTGGCTTTGGCGGCGAAACGGCGCCGGGGAATGACTAACGACTCGAGGGGTCCCAGTTCAACACGCTGTAGGATTCCCAGGGTCAGATTGCATTCGTTCCGTCGTGTTTGCGTCGGGAGATGCACAAAACTGCAATATGTCCAGCTCAGCACGCTGTAGACAGATTGGCAGAATTATCCACTCTGAATTATGTTGATTTGCGGCCGGGCTTTTATATCCGAGAATCCTCGCTTACTGGTGACGTAGAACTGTGTATAGTTTAGTGTCGTGTGCAAATCCATGCCTCTAGACGGGAGATGGGCAGGTTTGCGGGTCGTGTGCACATTGGTGTCGTGTGTAAATCCGGAATCTTAGTAATGGAGCAGGAATTTAAAGAATGCTTCATTACACTCCCCTCTTTCTTTACAAAAAAAAAAATTTTCAAAATTCTATCAAAGAGAAAATTTTTGCTAACTTAACATCAAAATACAGCAATGGGAAAACAAGTTACTAAACATCTTCAAACAAAATAAAGAAAGAATGGCCAATTCATTCGTATACGCCAGGTATATGTGTATGTGCATATGTAGAGAAAAACAAATTTTTAAATAACATAAACAGTATGTAAAACATCTTAGAGCCATGGTACAAGTAAAATAGTTAAAATAAATGAGCACAAAAAAAATTGCAAGAAACAGGTATACAAATACAAATGTGGTTCTTCCGGACGTTTACTGCAGGGGGCGATGGCGGACAGGGGGAACGGTGCCAGGGATCCTAGAAGCGGGGCCATCTTGGTTGTGGCGCCTGAACTGTCGCTTCCGTTGCGGAGCTGGGACCGGGAGGGCTGCGTCGTCGTCCTGGAAAAACACCTGGAGGCAGGCAATTGGCCTACCTGGGGTCGGTGGCTTCGGGGGTCTGGGGCTGTCTCCGAACTGGGGACGGCATCGGGAACGGTACCTCTCGGACTGG